>AP028158.1:10005000-12505000 GCA_014132275.2 Samia ricini
CGTTTTTTTTAATCTATTTAAAACTTTAAAATTAAAATCTAGAACTTTAAAATTATTTATAATCAAGAATGTGCTCAATTACTTGTAGAAGTCTGATGGTTTTACTTAATTAATTAAAAACTCGAGACATTTCGGTTCTTTTGCCTCTTTGCGAGGTTTTTTTTCTAACATTAAGTTGGCAAACAAACGTCTTTCTTGATTTCATACTACATTGGGCATTACTACATTAAGAGTGTATGGCGCATCCTGGGAACCTTAAATTCTTAAATCAGTTCTTAGAACTTTATACCCTTAAATTTATTATCCTTGTAAAACAAGTCTAATTGTTTTCAACTGATAAAAAAACGATTATTATGGTATCTTTTTGTTTTCTATGATATGGCATGATATGTAAATGAGGTAAAATAAAAGAATTCATTATCTTGTATTCCTGAAATTATTATTAAATAATGATAAATTTATATAATATAATGAATTATAATTATATCAACTAGAAGATTCACTCAGGTAGCGGCCAAGCCGAGGTTCGAACCCTTGTGCTAGTTACCTTTTGCGAAGACTGCCTTCAGCCCTCGCCCACAAAGTTACGGTAAAGCTGTTAAGGCCTTTCCCATCAACAGCATTAGCTAGGTTAAAAAAAAGTTAGACACTTAGGAGATTAATGCACAAACAAAATTTTTTGAAGTAATTTTTTTTAGAAATCGATTTAAAACTAAACCTTATTGATTAATCTTTATCGGAAAGAACCATCATCCCTATTCTATTGACTTCTTTGTAAAGAAAAAGTAAAAGTACTAGTTCATACAGCCATTAAGTTTCAAATAATTTTGAAATTAATTTCTGGTTTCGATCTATTATCGACGTTTCAACTACGAAGGGTAAATGCAAGAAGAATCAGCTCCGTGCATAAAAAACTCCATCAAACTAGGGCGGGCGCTATTGCAACAAATGAATAAATTTCACAAATATTTTTTGGCTAAACTAAGACTTTAAAATATAAAATAACAAAAGCTCACTCCTGTTATTCCCGAAGGGTTAGGCAGAGATAAAATAGCGAACTACACCACCCACATTTCGCTGAACTTAGTTCCGTCACAGATGTGACAGGGGGCGAACCTGTCACCACATCGCGCACAAATTTCAGGCTCCGGGATGATACTGAGTAGAAAAACTGAGTACAAAAAAATGTTTTGTCCTAAATAAATAGTTGAGATTTAGCACACTGCGGACTTTCCAGAGAGTTTTTGTAGCACTTTGGAATTCACATGGAATATTTTTATTTTCGAATACACTTTAATTGAGCACAGTACCCAAATTATATCACGTAAAATGCTATCAGTGCTGAACATAGTAGAGTCCAATTCTGCTAACTTATGAATCATTATGTTATAGACCAAGATATCAGGCCAAAACTACTTATCACAAATTCAAATACCTGCTAGTAAAGTGTGGATTGAATCTGATTTTATTGAGATTTCATGAGTTTTAATGTTTTAAGTGAAACCTTAATTATTTTAGAAAATTTGAAGTTACGCAGAGAAACTTCAGCTATCTACCAAAAGTCCCGAAACCAAATCGATTCCGCCGTTCCGGAGATTAGCTGGAACATACATACAGATAAACTTTCATTACAAACAGACAGATTAAACAATTTCATCTGAGTTAATATAATTTATTTTTAAAGCAGTTGAAAATTATTACATAATCAAGGACAACAGTTGGATATAAAATATTTGTTTTACTTACCACCATGCCAGTGCCGAGACTATAGGGTGGCAGATCTTGCAAAATGTTTCTGGCAAAATGTAACGGGCCCCGAACTCAGAAGTATCCCTTTATAGAGCTCAGTAACACTTTTAACAAAATTAAGTAAAAATCTATACTAATAAAAAATATTGAATTGTCTATTTGTAATGGCAAGATAGAATGTTTTAACTAAATAAATATGAACGTATATATGATACTTATACCAAAAATACAATTAATAAAATTTTTGTCCGTCTGTCTGTTTGTGTTGGTAATCTCCGGAACGGCTGGACCGATTTTGACGTGACTTTTTTGGTAGATAGCTGAAGATACTCCGGGTAACACTTCTAATTTTATTTTTTTATTTTCTGAAATAATTGGGTTTCCGCGTAAAAAAAACAAAACTCATAAAAATTAGAATAAAATCCGATTCAATGCATAGTTTTACGGGAAAAATGCTTGAATTTATTTGCTTAGTACAAAAAAATATTAGGGTACCGTATAAAAAATTAAAAGGCAGTGAAGAATATATGTAACGCGGGCATAGCCGCGGGCAGACAGCAAGTAATTTAAGAAAATTAATTTTGCAGGAAAAGTCAGAACAATTTGTATACCTATCTATTTTTACTAACAACAGCTAGTTTTAATTGAAAACCAGTTTCATTAGCGAAAACCGCGTCAAACTGAAGAGGATCGAACATTAAACTTTAGTACATAAGTCCTCGTCATGTTTAAACTTTATATTACGCGGTAATGTGACGTTGAGAACTTTCTTGATTGTAAGTTCTGGATTTCCTGAAAGAAATTTCTAGGCGTACAGATCTTGACTTATTTCTTCTTACTTACGCTTAAATACAAAATTCTGCCCATGTCAAGCGGGGTTCATTATTTTTCCTATCTTACCTTCCTACTATCTACTACTATCAACCTTCCTACGCACTAGCAACACGGTGGCCATCTTGCTTTAATTTTCCGGAGAGTTTTTGTGGCTCCTCAGAATTCAGATTCATGCTAAATAATTCTTAATTCACTTCACCCGAACACAATAACCAAAGCATATCACGTAAAATATACCTATATTAGATAATCTCAATTAAATACTGACAGTTTTTAAATGACAAATAAAAACCAATACTACTTGACAGACTAAAATGCTGCATCTTACAGTTACAGTTACATCTATGTTACGTTATGTTCATCCAAAGAATTTAGCAAATCGTTACGTCTAATTAAATTTTTACAAAAAATAGACAAAGCTAATGCGGAGCTAATGTTACCTAATAAAAAACGACAAATAAACGTTGCCTACATTTAGAAAATCATCAGATTTCCCTAAACTATGTAAATTAGTTTGAACAAAAAGAAGTATCAGGAGTGAAAGATTTTCAACTGCCTCCTTATATCTGTAAGACAAATTATTGGGACGTGATAGATATGAGAAAACGAGGTTAAAAAATATGTCTGTCCATTGTCTAAAATACAGAAATGCGCAAGCTTCCTCCAGAACAAGTATAGCACAAGGAGACGAGAGCACACTTATTGTTTTTGTCTCTTTCTCTCTCACAACGTATTTCAAATCGCGATTTAAAATTGTAATTTTAAATCGTGACGCTAATTCAGACACTTTGATTCTGAAGTTTCATTTATCATAGTTCTGTAGCTGACGCGATTTTAGAATTTTACTTTCAAAGGTCCTTGAGGCAAATTTTTGAAAGTGTCCCCCTCCCTCCATCGCGTGCAAAAAAGGTTCACTTCGATAAACAATTAACTCAAATAATATTTATGCATCATTTACGTAATGCTATTCGAGCGAAGTAGTGTCTAAGAATTGGAAACCGAATACAATTAGAATGTCGTAGGTCACTTAAACAAGGTAGTGCGTAAATGCATTTCCCGGTAGTGCGTAAATGCATTTCCCCTCGTCAAAAAAAAAAAAGGTCACTTAAACAACCTTAGAACCTTATGCTGTTAATACATGTACGGACGGCACCGCGGACATGGTATGTCGAGCGGCCAAGTAGTCGCCTAAGTAGGGATGGGGAATATTTTTTTCGATTAAATTAAAAATTAATTAAATAATAATAAATAAAAATTCGATTTTTCGAATCGATTCAGAAAACATCGAGTTCTAAGATCTTTTCTCTATTATCTTTTCTTATCTCTTTTATCAATCTTATTTCTATTTGTATTATTTGACTTTTTGTTCGTAAATATAATAGTTTTCTATCAGTGGTCGAAATTAGACCATAATCATCGTTTATTGCAAAAACGGTTTCAAAATATTTTTTTTATTACTAGTTGTAAAGGTATCAGTAGCAAGTAAACAAAAAAATAAAAATGCCAAACTTAATAAGGAAAAATGACACTGAACTGTTTTATTTTTGCCTATTTACAGATGATAATCATATTATAGAAAACGAAAAGGACACTCTAATAATCGATACATTATTAGTTTGAAAGTACGATCTTTTGGGGGTCGATGTTTTGTGTATCCATTCATCAAACTTAGATTCGAATCGATTCAAAACTCGATCTTTAAAGGAAAGGATTTCATCCCTACTAAGGTATTTATAAATCGGCTGCCCGCCGTACCATGTTCGAGGTACTGTCCATACGTGTGTTAACACCATAATTTATAAGCAAAGTAGGTCAGGTAATGGTGACGTCATCATACATTAGCGTGGATGCGGTCAGACGATAAAGTGTTTTGAAGTATTGACATCGCATCGGAAAAGCCCCGTATTTATAAAAGTCTTTCCTTCCGTCTCCGCAGAAAAAAAAGAAAACATAAAAATATGGAGTGTAATTATGAAACACAAGCGGACACCCGTGACTTCGTCTACGTGTTTTATCTTGACTGAATGTGGGATGTCTTAATTGTGTTTTGTTTTTAATAACCTATCAGTTACAAAACGATGCATGCTTGACGTACACCAAATTTCATTTAAATATTATTTTTTTTTAATTAAAAAAAGATTTCATTATAGTCTACTTATCCATTAGCCTATCAAGCCTATCAACTGCTAATTAACATATTATACTTTATGCCCATAAAATTCTATTAAAATTGGGCAACCAGTTTCGGAGTAAAGCGGATACAATTTTTTTACGAATTCTACAAATCATTTTGAAAATCTAAATAGCATATTAATAGCTCTTCCTGTGTGTTGAGTTTAATGCAAATCGGTAACGCCGTTTTTGAGGTCAAGAGAAAAAACTTCAGTTTCCTTATTATTAATTGTTATTCCCTGCAAGTTTCTTGGGATTTTATATGAAAACTCAAGATATATTTCTCCCAAGTTTGTTTCATTAATTTCTAATTTGAACATTTAGGGTATGGCCATACCCTTATTACATAAGTGGCCAACATATATATTTAGGAGCACTTATTATGAGTGATGGTGACTTTAATCAGTTTTACAGAATTTATAATTTTTTTTTAAGCATTTTAAACGTAAATAAGAAAAATTAAAACACTAGTATATGTCGTCACAATACATACACACTTATACATATAGAATTTATGTTGTAAAATATTTGGAAGGGGAGGGGGTAAACGCAAGGGGTGGGGGAGGTCTATGCTTTGTTTATTTTTTATGACTTGGAAGACGGTAGGGATTGGGTTTGAGCAAGGATAAAATATCAGTTCGACACAATAAATAAGCTTACTATGTCTTAATCACCTTAATTAGTCATATTAATTCGTTACTTATTAAGTTATTTATCAATAAATAATAAGAAATATACTATCTAATAATTAATGGAATGGAATTGAAATTGTATATTTCGAATCTGAAAGTAATTTTGTATTACAAATAAATGGTCATTGTTACTTTACTTATAGTCTTTGACTTCACTTAGTCAGTTATTTAACCTCTTGAGCACTTACCTGGCGTTTACGCCAGCTTTCCATTGTTTCCCTTTTGTCTTATTTTTATGGGTACTCGACACATTTAATAAGTGTCAAAATAATAAAACTTATTGGCAAACACTTAATCTGTTCTGCATAAAAATAATTTAAATACATAAATCTATGAAAAATAAACTATAAAATATAAAACTGTGAAACATAATGTAGTACGGTGATTCTATTTTTTAAAAGGAAATTGCTACAATTGTAACTTAATTTTCTACTCATTCCCTTATGTAATTGTATAGCCTCATTGAATTAAGAAGGCTGTATAAACTAGATGACAGCACAATCGCTACGCCAACATAATCATCGAAATTAACCGATGCATCGCATTGATTCGTTGTATCGAATAGTAAACATTGATGTTTTCAATACATCGATGTGTAATGAGCATCTCTACGCGAGCGATTTTTATCATATTTTTCCATCCATCCATTCAACCGAAAGACGCCCACTGCTGGACATAGGTCTCCCCAAAGACCTCCACGATGACCGGTCTTGCGCCACCCGCATCCAGCGCATTCCCGCAACCTTCACTAGTTCTTCGTTCCATTTTGTGGGTGGGCCTAACCACATTACCTCTTCCAGTGCGGTGTAGCTATTCGAGAACTCGATGGCCCCATCGCGCATTGGTTCTGCGAGCAATGTGGCCAGCCTACTGTCACTTAAGTTTAGCAATGTCGGTTACTTTGGTTATTCTGCGGATCTCCTCATTCCTGATTCGATCACGAAGTGAAACTCCAAGCAAAGCCCTCTCCATTGCACTTTAAGCAACTTTGAGTTTTTTTTATTAGGACCATCGTGAGCGACTACGTCTCAGTGCCGTATGTCATCACTGGCAACACACACTGATCGAAGGCTTTCGTCTTAAGACACTGCGGTATTTTGGATGAGAAGATTCTGCGTAGCTTTCCCGAACGCGGGGCAGCCGAGTTGGATTCGACCATATATTTCTTTACGACTTTTTTTTATTATCAATTATATCATTAGCTTTGCGTTTAAACGTTTCATATCAACCGGGCGTGGTGCCCCGTGACAGCTAACATTTTGTAAACTTAAAAAAAAAAGTAATTATAACCATAAAATTATTGCTGCTTTTAAGAATACATTTCTATGGAATTAATAAAAAATATAATGCAATCAGGTCCAAGGTTGTGTTAAACTAGGTCAAAGAATGTTTGCGAGTAGGGTTGAATAAAAAAAAGTGTAACTCGCCCCTAAAAACAAAAGGCAATGTTTGGACTATTATTCGTCATGCAACTGAGTTTCCTGTATTACACGTATAGACGTAGATAATTCGTTAAGTTGATTTAGAAATATCATAACTAATCCATTTTGGAGATAAATTACTAATTGAATTTATTTTTGTAACGGTAGAGTTACATTATTTCCTTTGATGATGGCAACAGCGAATTTTAATTTTGTTCCTTTAAGGCCTGCGCTTCAGGCGGAAAAGTTTTAGAAACAGCAAAACTTGAAGAGGTTAATTACTAAAAAGAAAAATTTATAAAGTAAAGTAAAGAGAGAAGAGTGTAAAAATTGAAATAAAACGATTACGAATAGATAAATAAGGTTCATAATACGGCGATACATTCCAGCTGATCCGTTACCTGCATTAGGTATTAGAGCAGGACCCGACACATTAACAATGATCGTCAATGCTATAATCGAATATTATTCAATTCAAAAGGCATCGTGATTTATATACATTTTAAATTCCTTCGTTAGATCTGAAAAAAAAAAACATCCTAGCATGCCTGTAGGTTTATAACTCATACAGCATTGAAATGAATTACGTGATTCTTTTTTATATCTATACTATTAAATAAAATTGAAGTGTCTATTTGTAATGACAAAATAACATTTTTTTTTTGTTACCTAATTGATATGAATCTTTGTCATCGTACATTAGGGTAGATGCGGTCAGATGATAAAATGGTTTGAAGTATTGGTAATGGTATCGGAAAACGCACGGGGCGTATTTACAAGTCATTCCTTCCGTGTTCGCAGTAAAAGAAAACATAAAATATGGAGTCTGCTTCCTACTAGCGGACACCCGTGACTTCGTCTACGTGTTTTATATATTCTAATAAATAAAATTGAAGTGTCTGTTCGTAATGTCAATTATTTTATCATCATAAATATGAATGTATATACGATACCTATACCAAAAATACTATTTTTAATTTTTTTGTCTGCCACTTTGTTCCGGCTAATCTCCGGAACGTCTGATCCAAATTTGACGGAATTTTTTGTAGTAGATAGTTGAGGTTACTCCGCGTACTTTTTCGAAAATAATTAGGGGTGCGCATAAAAAAATTGAACTCATAATGTTTTGAATGATATCCTATTCAATGGTCTGTTTTACGGGCAAGTGCTTGAATTTATGAGAAATATTTTTACTTTATCTTAGTAGCGAAAAAATGTAGGGTTCCGTAAAAAAGAATCAAAACGCAGTGAAGAACACTGGTGAGCGCAGCCGCGGACACACAGCTAGTAAACAATGAGATTGATGTCTCTCGAACATTCTACGTTCGCATTTGTTCTATTTCAGTCTATACACACGTCACAGCCGTGAAGAACTAGCTTAGCTAGACACAACTAAATATCGCTGTATTTATGTAACACAATTCTCGTTAACATTTTGTCCTTCGATATTTTTAAAATAACAATGGCCCCTTAGGCTAAATAACGTCTAGACACACAACAGATAGATTTTCATAGAAATACGAACAAAAATTTACTGATAATATTAGAAATGTATTTTTTCTACACTGTACAAATTGAAATCTCACCTCATGTTAAGTTGAGATGAAAAGATGTTCGGGACTGTACAAGTGTTTTTACAAGAATTTTAGATATATTTTGACTCCACCTTGTTAGTAGTCGTAAGCAAGGCTATTACCCTCTCCCCCATTAATAATGTGAATTGGTATAATTTTAGAACATCAAATAAGTAAATATTACAAAAAAATCTTTATTTAATTCAGGCTCTAAGACGGCGCTTATGAACGTCTAAAACTATACCAACGGATCGGAAAATCACCCAGTCGAGAGAGGACCGTAGGCAAGAAACTCGATCTGGTTCCTTTCTTTTATAAATTGGAATACACATATCATTTTTAAATAGTTAAGTACATTGTTTACGTTTTCACCATTCGGATCCCCGATCCCGATGCCATTAAATATAACTAAAGCGTAGATCCCGCCCTCATTTACGTAATTCTTTAACAGTCCCTAAGCCTTCAAGGATATGCCATTTTTACCGTGGGAAATGCATTTACGCATCCCCTTGACATCTCTAATCCGGGAGATTTAACTCCCGGATTTTGCTCCAGTATTTCTGTCGCAAATCTCATATTATTCCCGACACCGGGGAATGGTTGTGTATGTATGTATATCTTTTGACAGATGTAAACTTGAACATTGAATAACTTATCAAAGTCGTATCCAGGTGAGTATTCAAGGCGACGAAGCGTGGGACCATTGGATTAAACGTTTGGAGTTACCATGTTACAACCTACACAGCGGAATTTAACGAAAGACTATCGAATGTCATAATTCGAGCTATTAAAGAATACAGTTTAATTATTCATAATAAAAAAAACTAATTTACTGATCGGTTTACTTGCGGCCAGAAATACATCAGAATCATTAAGGATTTGCTTGTGACTAAGCCGCAGGATATCGCCAACAGCCTGCATTAATTCCTACTGACTGGAAAGCGTTACTTAATTATCGTTATATTTATTAATTAAAAATGAATAAACGAGTCTTTTAAAATCTGATGAAAAATAATCTACTTATATAGTATTCACGTTTTAATTTATTTATGGCGCACTATATTTAAGAGCTACTATAGAGCATCTCCTTTCAATCCTCATCAAAAAATTTAATCGCTTGCATTGGATAATCCTATCCTATTAATTAAATTAAATATATTTTCAGTATAAGTATAATAAAATTATATTATTCACTTAGTTTGTTGTTTTTTTAATAAATTAAACACTAACAGAATATTCTATTGACGCCCGCTAAAGTTAAGTACGTGCGTCCCGTTCCATCGCAAACTCGCAAAATATTTCAACGTACACGCTCCATCTCTCACATAATGTAACAAGAGTGTATGTACTATCTCCTGTGAATATACATTTATTACGTGTAAATATTTTACTTTGTTTTTATATTATAATAATGATTATCCGTATTGTGTTGTATTGTACGCTTATCGGTTATGAAGTCAGAAACCCGTATAGAGGTGGTAATTAAAAAAAAACCGCGGTCTATTAAAACCACAGAGGATCTGTGGCGTGGCCATTTTGTGCTTATACATACAGACTCTTTGGTCATTTTGTTTCCCTATTCTGAAACAGTCCCTTTTATTTTGTCGGTGTTATCAATAAAGTTAATTACAAGCGTATAATTTAATGTATATTTTAAAATGTAGTATATTACTTAGTTTTATTTGATAATTAATATTTAAATATAATTTTGATTAATTGAAGGGAAAATGGCGCAGTTGGTTGTGCGGTCGGATGTAACGTCAATGGACGCGGGTTCGAGTTTATAAAATCAGCCTGAGGTTCCGGTGAAGGAAACATTGTGAGGAAACCATAAAATGGTGTTAAGGTATTTTGTAATAATACCCGCCTGGGTACCTACCACCCTCAAGTTTGAAAACCTGTCGCCAAATATAAATAAGTATGTGATCATCACTTGAAAACCAGTACCCTAGAAGTACTAGAGGCCTAGGCCTAGTATGTTTATTATTCTGGACCACATTACTTAACATCGGATAAGATTGTGGTTAATAACCTATGCCGTGTAAAAAAAAACGTAAATTGTTTTGATTAACGTACCTATTTAAATTTAAGTGTTTGGTTTACAAATATTTATCTATATCTATTATTGTTAACGCAGTGATGGGGAGCGGGGCGCGGACGGGATCTAAGGACATTCATTACCCCGGGCACCCGCCTCCGCACCTGCCCCCATCGCCCACGCTAGTCCGTGCAATCATTTATTAATTATCTTCGCTTGTAACGTCTCACGCCTTCTATTTATATATGTCTTTACAATTAGTAATTAAAACTATTGATACTAAAACGCACTTTTACTGCGTAGAGGAGCTATCGAAGCACATCGTCTAACAATTATTTAAAAGTAAATACCATTTAACTTTTATTACTGTTCTTGCTAAATATTCATTGAATCATATAGCTCTTTAACATTAAATAAATTTAGATAATGTAATAATAAGATACATTACTATCGGTATTTTTTTTCGTTTTAACTAAATTATTATTTTTTGTCATGAATTTATTTTATTTATTATCTTGTTTACATCTTATAATATAGGTTACTGACCCACAAAACTGAACATTCAGTTTGACTGCAGGTATTACAATTTCTTATATAATTATATACTTTTTAGAGTGCCTCAAGAGTATCTCATACTCCTATATTTATGGTAAAATATTATAAATATATAAGTATAAAATAATTTTTCAATTTAATTTTAAACTTAACTATGTTCTTTTCTTCTCTGATGTCTGCGGGTAAACTATTCAATATATATGGGATTCTCTTTTTGACAGTTCTGTCTCCATACACATTGGTAACTCACGGTACCACATATTTACCCGCAGCCATTGCTCTTGTATTACATTTATTCATAACATTTTCCATTGGTATATACTCCTCATTACTATGGTTTTTAACGAATACAAGGTATTTATGCTTAATACTTACCGGTAATATATTACTAATTTTAAATAATTTGCGGTAATTGTGTTTAAATTTCATTTTAGTTTTTTTTTATCTATAAGTAATTTTATGAACCTCATTTGAATATTTTCTAATTTATCGATATAAGTTTTAAATGTTAGCTCATAGCAGTCGAGAGCATAGTCCAAAATAGAATCTACCAAAGACATGATGATTATTGATGCTGCTAAATTTGTAACTTTAAACTCACCGTTGCGTTTTGGAATATGCAAGGATCAATATTTACAGTAATTTGTACTCGTGTCTTCAAATTCTTTTTTAATTAAGTAAGTTATTGTACTTTTTCTAATAGGTAATCACAGAATTATTAATATTGATGTACAAATTAAGAGAAATGTGAGTACATTTGAAGGTAAATAAAATGTGTGAACACAAACTGTGCTAACGAAATGACCGACGTGATAATCACTATGCGGTGCTCGTAAAAACTACTACCTACTGACTTTTAGAAGCTTCGAGAAAGAAACACACAGTCCAATACAACATGGACAAAATTTATATGAGCAGCTGACTAAACAGAAGCTTGTGGTGAAGACTTATGGCACTCAGACGGAAAACGGGTGAAGCTATGATGGCTTAGTTGGTAGTGTGATCGGATTCCGCGTTGATGGATGCATGTTCGAACCCATCTATTCAACTTTATAAAAATCTTCAGCTTGATGCTGCGTGGTATATTACCACAATAGTGTAAGAAGTGATAAAGGACCAGAATGTCATAAATCTATCTGTTTCTTAGTAGTATGCGTCTTCTTGATGTAGGTCCGCTCAGAGCTACTCGAAAACAGCACGTCAACACCAAATCAAGCACGTTTTTCTCATACCTTCACGCTTCAAAGTTCCAGCACTTGCGAGTGTCCATAGATATATGACATTGGAAGCGAAGGGAAAACTGTTCCTAAACCTATATCTATAGTAATAATGAAACTGAAGTTTGTCTGTTGTCTGTACATTTAATTTTTTTTTAATTTTGTGCCAGATGTATATTTTAGCTGTTACTTATCTTGATAAAAGTTGTCGATAAAAGATGCAATAAAAGTCGTCAAGTCTAGGGAATTATAAAAAAAAACTTAAAAAAGGCTTCAGTGATTTGAATAAAATTTGGAAGACGGGAAGCTTGACGTGTCGTTCGGTAAATGATAGGTTATTAAAAACAAAAGAATAATGGGATTTACATCAAAAAGCCTTAGAGGCTACGAGTTCTGGAGCGTTTCCCTGGTTACGCTTGCGTGATGAAAAATAGATGTCTTCAAAGGCATATTACATTCACAATACGGGCTATAGTGAGGGATATAGACCAGGTTATCATTAGGTTAGCATACTTCCTGTATTGCATTTTTATTACTGCTCGGGTTACTAGCTTGTGAAAATATGCTAGAAGAGAAGTGGATAATGAACGAGCTTATTTATAATTAGGTGGTTTAAAGCGAACCTACTTTTGAATACTACTTTATTTCCTATACGTAGTTTGAAGTTGTTGGTCCTATGTTTAGTTGGATGAACGTATTGGCCGTGTGTATTGCAAGTACGTCTGTGATTTATCTTCTTACGTGTCCACGTAGCTAATTTATCATTTTTTAATACGTTGTGAGGGTATTGCGTGTAATGACCTCAGGATTAGTTCACGGGCGCCTTCGAATGCCGAGTTATAACTTAAATTCGTACAATCAACAATGGATTATAGTACATTACATATAGAAGACTAAAAGACACTGCGTCTCTCTTGTTTGTAGCATAAGTGAGTAGTCTTTTAGGTGCTGTACCGGGACACGACATGTTTTACGTCTTGCAGTGTTGATAGACAAACATCTTTAGTATGGACTAAACAACGAATATATTACGGCATATCAAATTGACTGGTTGCAATAAACATCTGGACGGTATTCATAGCCTAGATAATATAGGATGCATGACATTCGTATTTAACTGAATTAACCCACAAAGCGACTAATAACATTAGTCGTCTACCGTACCGTATACGGTGTTTGGTTTCCGCGTCTGTTACGACTTGAGATCGATCCTTAAACACGTTATTTATAGTAATTCTGATTCATGGCGGCGCTACACAACGGAGTTTGATGGTATTGGAAGCCATATGTTCTATGAGCTCCGGTCAAGATTTTTAACTTGCTCGCAAGTTTTGTAGGAAAAGCTTCTTTGGCGGCGGTGAGCGATTCTCGGTAGGGGAAAAACTTATAGTTCCTTATTACCAATAATATGATGCCAGTGGTCAACATGCTACATTTTATCAAATATAAAATGGCGTTTAGGAGCTGGCGCTCAGAGATGAATAATAAAATTTATATTTACGCAGCCTATCGAATGTTTTGATTATGAATAAACTAAATTAAAATGTATATAATTGTTGCTCGGAGCATCAATAGATGTAAAAAATAGACAAATGGCATATGTTAGGTATTTTCTTTTTTAATTAGAACGTTTTTTTATCTTTGACTTAGTTGCCTTAAGACTAATTTACTCTATGCTTGCGACTACGAAGTGAGTACCAGACTACCTGAGGGTGGATGTTGTTATCGGTGCCGACTCAGCGATTGGTTTCTTAAAAGATAAGATGCTGAACTGAACTGAGTTCAAGTAGCGCCAGTTTCTATAACTAGCTACATAATATTTACTACTAGTTCTTCTCTGAGATTTATTTATTTTATACGGAACTCTAATTATTTTTCATAATTTCTTTCGGTACTAAGATAAAGTAAAAGTATTGCTCACAAATTCAAACACCTTATCAGTTAAACTGTGCATTGAATCGGATTTTATTCGAAATTTCATGAGGTTTTTTTTAAACGCGTTTACCTAATTATTAAAAAGTACCCTAAGTTACGCGGAGTAACTTTAGCTGTCTAACAAAAAAAAGTCCACAAGTCAAAATTGGTTTAACCGTACCGGAGATTATCCGGAACAAACAGACATATAGACAGACAGGGATAAATTAAAAATATTATTATTGGTATAAGTATCGTATATACATTCATATAAAATTATTTTGACATTACAAACAGACACTTCAGTTTTATTAATTAGTATAGATGTTAAGATGTAATATTTGAATGCTGGCAGATATGGCCACTAACATTTGAAAGCTTTCTATTATCTAATTCTTATTGATTTAGTTATTCTTCTTGGCTATTCATAGTAATTCTAGATTATTTTTTGGTAAATACGTCCTGGGCCGTATGCGGCGCAACCTCAAACATAAATCTAGAGTCTTTTTGTATCTTTATTCTTTTAATAATGTAAATATATTTAATTATCAAGTTTAAATTTCATTTATTAAGTAATAAATGAACCGAGAATAAATTGGTGATTGTACCAATAACTAAATACTAAATAAGTTAGTGATCGATTTTTCTCGGTATCTCAGTCTGTCATGTAGCAGTTATGGTCTATAATTCATTAAATTGCATATTTGAGCCTATATAGTGTAATTTTGATGGAGTTTTATATGATATAGTTTGATTATGGTGCACAGTTGTAATGACGCGAAACGTTTATTCTGAGGTGACACGAAAGCTCCATGGAAAGTTCTAGCAAGATGAGCTTAGAAACGTTGACACAAGATTGAATATATAACTTATTACATGACACTGGCAGAATTGCGTATGTAAATCTCTTTAACAAAATAATTAATAACGAATTTGAAAGAAATATTAAATTAAATTAAGCAGCAAACTATTAAAATACTAGAAGAAGGAATAAAAATCTAGAATAAAATAATTATTTATAGGAAAATATTTTTATATGTGACAACACAAAAAGTCACCACTTAAACGCTACCTTATACTTGGTATATTGTAGGCGTGTTGACGTTTGACGTCATAGCGTTGGTAGCATGAATAAATTTCTCCTCTACCGAAAGAATCGTTCAACGCCGCTAAATAACTTGTTACTTCAAAAAACTGTTATGTCCATTGCGCTGAATTTTCCATTGCAGACTTGCTTTGAACAAGACTGGCTACCCCTGTTATAAATTATACTGAAATTCAAACAACAGCTTAAAGGTGTATAACTCTGCTACGTTATTTGCTGCATTTGATGAGGTTGTTTAAAATTCATAGTCGAGAATTTAATTACAGAGATAATTGGAAAACGAGGTCTTTTAAATTTACAAAAGGTTTTTAAGTCCCGAGAGAGTAATATTTTCGATTAAAAAAAATGTTTTTATTTGTGTATAATTATGCACATAGATTAATTCACGCATACATAATATGTGCATTTGCTTGTGATTTTGAGCATATGTTTTTAATTCCAAATTAGTATTCGTTCAAATGTTGTAATATAACAGATGATTCACACCAAAAAAGTTTGCTAATAAAATTTTTTGATCAGAAAAGAACCCATACCTATTGAAATTTGATTAGAGAATATAAATCTATTATAAAATAAATCATTTAGATATTTAACTGCCATTAAGCAGTATCCACTGAACTAATTAGTCTTCTTTTGAAAACGATTGAAAACCAGTCTTGCAGTATCTACCGCAAGTTGATGCTACACCAAGTAGCTGAATAAGTGGCTGTTCTTAGATTATTGATTGATTCAACTGAAAGAAGTCCACTGCTGGACATAGGTCTTCCCCCAAAAAGAGAGGTATTGCAAAAATCGCTACACTTGGCAGGCGGGTTGCCAATTGCAGTAGGTGTTTGTGGCACTCAGAGGATGCTGCTGCCCATCCCTTGGTCTATTTAACACTTAATGGTCTTTTACGACACCCACGGGAAGATATGGGGTGGTACTATTCTTGGCTGGCACCACACGGCACATTGTGTTGTTGTTAGATTAACTAGTGAATAATTATAATGTTTGTTTTTATATTAGTAATTTATACAGTAACTTATCAAACAATAAATTTCTTCTTTCTTTTATTTTTTTCTTTAATAGATATCTATTGATAATGTCACATACATAATTCTACTAGTGTGTCATATAGTTTACGATATTTTTACAATAAATAAAACCATGTTTTTTGTTTCTATATATACTTTTTAAAGGAAAAGGTAAAGGTACTAGTAGACCATCCAGCCAAGTCAGACGTTAGGAACACTATCAATTAATGAATGGTGGTAACAAAATGGTGGCCTTCTGTTACGACCACAACGGGAATGATTGGGACATTTCAGAATTCACGCTCAGTGTCATTATTTTCACTTCACTACACTTGCGTATCATAACTATAATATATCACGTAAAATGCCACCAAAATTACATAATATAAAGTGAAATACTGCAAAATAATAAATTAAAACCAAGAATGACAACATGACAGACCGCAATCGTGCCAAGTAAAAAACCAATAAACAATAGACTAAGATGCCGTCAAAAATTCCAATGTAAGGTATAAATAAAAACAGATTACCACAGATAAAGTATTGCAAATAGATTATCTATCACCTGTCATAAAACTTTCTTAAATTTCGAAGTGTGTTTTCATGTAATTCGTGAATTGATTGCCTGATGCTCGTCGAGAACTCGATTCAACAAAGGCTCATTTTTAGGGTCCTCCGGGACGCATGGGGTCTTTGCGGCCAGCTTTCATTATTAACATATTATAAATATTGTATTCACGTAGGTACTAAAGATTTCTTTAGAACTATTAATGGTTATTGGGGTTCAGAAGATGCCAGTTAGTTCTTTTAAAATTTGCGTGAGTTCACTTCGTATTTAGTACGTAATTAGGATGATGAAAATGATCTCACTAGAATTCATTCTTGTGCATCTTATCTTATGATTTGCCTATGCATATTCAGTGATTTAATGTTTTTACACAATAATATATGTTTGCTGTTTGCTATATTTTCTGAATGATTATATTTTTGTTAAATTTTTCACGCCCACGTTTCAAAAGCATTCTTTGATGAAGTTGATGTTAACAAATATATTTTTTTATATTTAGTTAATGACATTAAAAAATACTTCGAAAATAAAATATATGCATACTAAAAAAACATACAAATAATGTATGCCATCCAGCGCCCCGCCAGACGGGAAGGTTCCCAGAAGACTGGCCACATTCCCACGTTACATTATTTATAGATTTTTCTTTTGATACTTTATATATTTTTGTTTATTTTATACCCAAATTTTTTAAATGTAATATATAACTTTAGTTTCATTCATACTATCCCTAGTTTTCTAGAACATATAAAATTGACTTGAAGAAAGTGCTATAAGGTCGCCCTTCGTACTATTACAGGATGTAATATTTATAAAATAAAGTTAAAACTAAATTGAAATTTATTTGATTCCCATTTCTTTGCCCATTTTCTACCCACACGTGAGAAGGCTTGTCGGAAACCTTCTCTAATACATTAGCCCATACATGTATCGTAAATCTCAACGCAAACGTCACTGATAATGGAATGGGCTCGTTTACACAGGCGATTGTCTCTTTAAATAACGTTGATTGGTATAAAAGCAGGCCTAATAATGATTACGATCGACATTAAAACTGTTCGATTGGACATTAATCGCACAGTTTAATGATACCGGTTTGTTAATTTCAATTTGTCCTTTCAAAGAACTACTTAGTACATATTATAATTAATCTAATTTCCTGTATACAGGAATTGGTTATTTTACTGATATGTTATTTATTGGAATGGTGGTAGGTAATAGCTATCACGTGTGATCCGCAAATCATCTTTAAATTAAAGGGGAAAATATACAAAAAGATGTTACGGCCTATCGTCTTGTGAGGACCAGTATGTTGCCCATAAAGGTGACGGATGAAAGGAGATCGCATGAAGCCGAGATGCGAATGTGAGAATGGACAGGATTAGGAATGAGTTCATTTTTCGGTATAGGTATTTTATTTATTTAAATTATTCACTAGCCGTGTAAACGCGGCTGCGTCCGCGTTCGATATTCGTTTTATTTTTTTATACGGAACTTTAATTATTTTCGATAAACAAAACTACACTAAATTACGGGGAGTAACTTCAGCTATCTAAGAAAAAAAGTCCCGTCAAAATCGGTTCAACCGTTCCAGAGATTACAGACAGACAAACAAAATTTTCAAAAATTGTATTATTGGTATAGGCACCATATATACATTGATATGTATTTGGTAAAAAAAAATATTTTAATATTACATGACAAGCAGGGCGGGGTTCTGATTGGTATGGTATATCTAATTACGTAAGCAATATTGACATAATGGTCTTCGTTTTTTTTGTTTAATATTTTGTTAATACTTAGGATAGGGGGGGGGGGGGGGGGGGGGGGAGAAGGAAAGGGTTTGTGAAAAATCAACAAAATATTTTATATACAGAGTGAAATCAAAATTAATGGCAATAATTAAACGGGAGTTTGTAATTATTATATTCGGAAACATTTTTATTTATGTTTACTGGAGAAAAGATTAAAATAAAACTATAAATCACGCATTATACATTTAAATAAAGTATCAAAATCGCGTAGCCGTTTTGCAGAGGTCGATGACCCGTTAACCATGTAGGTAAAATTGTCAGCTAAAGCGCACGAGCGTCGTCTGCCGAATACGCATCGCACGGTTTTCATACTTCAATTATATGTCTTTCATGAAATTAATTTTTTTTACTATATCATTTTTTATTTGTACATATTCAGAATCATAATTATAAGCTGCCATGAAATTATTGCCATTGATTTCAAAGTCAGCCTGTATTTACATAACACTTGGACGGCCCCTATACGTAATATTTCAATGAATGAATCCGTTCAAAATATTGCCTATGTAACGTTTATCTCGAATAAATAGAGATTATCTTTCGAGTGGCGCTCGTCCTTTTGATTTTATTAATATTTTTAGCTCGGCCTTTTGCAATGATACCTTATTATCGTTCTTATTATCTCAACCTGTGTGTTTACAAATTCTGCATTTATATTTACAACAAAAAAAAGATAAATACATTTAGCATATAAATAAATTTATGATCTAGTTTTTGTCGGGATCTCAGTTTGTTATTTAGCAGTCATCGTTTTTGAAGTTATACTTCTTTAGGCGCGTTATGAAAAAATGATGAGAGTGAAATTTTAAGATGCGCGCGCATCTGTGACACAAAATTAACAGTATGAAGCTGTCTGCTTAACCGCTCATTAAGTCTGGAAAAAAAGCTACCAACAAAATAGAAATTGAACCTCGATATTAGTCGCGCATGTTGGTACGCTCGTCACCTCTGATCACTGTTTTCATATTTATAATATTTATCAACATGTTTCTAGTTTATACATTCACAACACGTGTTTTAGTTTCATACAAGTGCGAATTATGTATGTGCTAATAAATTATATTCAGTAGTGATTTAAATTGAATATTTTGATTGATATCACTTACTATTTGTGAATATTAGTGAAAAAAAATTGTGCTTATATACTTTTTCAAGTGCTCCAATATAATTGAGGTTAACTATCCGTATGTATTATTTATTGATATAAATTAAAATACTTTTATTTAATATAATTAACACTAAATATTATTAAATTATTAATGACAAATACTTATTTTTTGTTATTTAATATTTACAAAATAAAGAAATAAATTTAATAAAAAGTTTGTGATAAAAATTAAAATTGAACATCAAATTAAAATATTAATTTTTAATATTTGCCATTAAATTGAATAAATAATAAATATTTATAAAAATGACCAACTTTAAATTCAATTTTTTTTTCTATTATTACGTCAAAGAAATATAACTTCTTACGTGCGTACATAAGTACACACACACTTTTTTTTTTTATTTCATTATATATTCGACTCTATTATATGTAATTTTGGTAGCGCTTTGCGTGATATAGTTAGATTATTGTATGCAAGTGTTCTGGAAACAATTAAGGGAAACTCTTATTCTGAGGTGCCACGAAAACTCCACGGAAAGTTATAGTAAGATGCGTCACCGTTTTACTGAGGCTTAGAGCAGTTTACGCAAGATTGAAAGTATAACTTACTCACATGACACCGGCTGGCATTAAGTGTTGCAACAATTTTTTTGTGGCTATCCCCTATTTTTTTTTTCTTCTTTTTTTTGTGCATTTATTGTTTTCATCTTATTTCTATTTTACAATCTTATTCTATTTCTTATCTATGTGTTCCTATTGCATTGTGGTTATGTCGAATCTTTTTATTTACTTAAATTCTATTTCTAATTTACAATCCTTATTTTATTTCTTACGTCTTGTTCTGTTACATTTTGTTTTGTCAGATCTTTATTTATTCATAATTGTTATCATAGTTTTTTATATAAATATTTCTAATTTTACATTTTAATCTATTTTTTTTGTTCGATCTATTACAGTTTTTGTTCTATTAATGATTAGAGTTATAAGTTAACTAACAAATGGACAGAGTATGTAGGGAGGAAACTTTTCTGAAGTCCTCAACAATAAAAATTTGCAATTAAACACTTTATTCTAACAAGCTTTGCTTAGATAGTTTGACTAAATGATCTGTTATTATATTTTTTTAGTGGTAATAACTAATAATATGGAGAATAAGACAAGACAAAGTACATAGAATGATCGATTCCATACACATGCATAGATTATTATAAATATGTTAAACAATTAATGAAATTAAATTAATTTAATATTAATCTTATCGATATGTTTTAATGGTTAAATATTATACACTAGTGTTGTCAGAATTTTGTCCCTCATACAGTCATTCTGCAACTGCACGCGGCGCGATATACACTACTCTGCCTAAATATGCTTTAATACAATGTGCATAAAAATATTGTTTGTTTTTATCATTACTGCCCCGGGGCTTAATAATAGTCTATTACATTTTAAATCCAATAAGGTATTTGACTACGTTAGAATTAATTTTTAACTGAGTTAAACATTTATAGGTATTGAATTATTTCATTCGGCTAATAAAATTCTCGCTCAAATTGTGGGAATTGTCAGATGATCCCTTTCGCGCATAAAGAATGTGAAGTAATATTAGAGTATAGGTCACTTTGTCGCTAAGATAAAACTAAAATGCTTATAAGATTCTGTTTTTTTTTTAATTGACCTTATTTATCTTTTGTTTTTTTTAATCCATAATAAATATCAGTCAACGTTTCTATTAAATATACATATTTTTTTTTAGGAAAACTAGAACAAGTTATTGCTAGAAAACCACGGCGTTAATATTATAAATATAATTGTTAATTTAATTGTAATATTATAAATTAAAATGAAGTGAATTTCGGGAGACGTAAAGTTTAGTAAAGAATTGTGACTGTATCCCGGAAGTCCGGGTGAATCGGGAATTGCATCTACATACGTTAGAGTTACAGTCACGGAGATAAAAGTTAGTAGGAAGCGATTTCGCGGTGGTTAAACTGTGGCAGATGCATTCAGGTCCGTCGAGTGCTCCTTAAATTTTGACGAAAAAGGTACTGCAAGTTCACGATAATTACTCATGAATTTGACATAAGTGATAGTATTTAATCTATACATATAATGTAGAGGTCGAATGCTAATGAGTCGGTTATACTGTTCAGGAATCGACAAACGATGTGTTAAGGATTTTTTTTTTAAATTTAATTTGAAACATTTATTGCTTATTAGAGAGTGGGAGAGTGCTTAGAGTCTAATCATATTCAACGATTAGAATATTGAAAATTTTGGGAGGATATTCAATTCTATTTGAAATATTTTAGATGTTCAAAGTCATAAATGTTTTATTTTAAATTTAATTAAAGTTATAAATGCGTACTTAAATTAAAACGACTTTCTTATGTAGTTGGAAGCGAACAGTAAGTATTTTTTTATTATACTTTAATACATAGGCAATATTAATAATAGTAATTAAGAAAATATAATTATTGAGCAATCTAGATGTCACAAATTGACACATACGTAAGATGATTTTTATATTGACAATATTACTGCATGGTGTGGCCGTGTGGTACTGGCCTAAGAATAGTACCACACCACATAGTGGGTGTCGTAAAAGTCAACTAAGGTATACACCAGCGGATGGGTGGGTAGCAGCATCCTCTGAGTACCACCTACTGCGATCGTCAACTCGCCTGCTAAGCGTGGCGTGGCGATTATGGCAATTCCCCTCTTATCTTTGGGAAAGACCTATGTCCAGCAGTGGACGCCTTTACGGTTGGATGAATGGAGTATTGCATAAATCAATAATGTAGTTCAAAAAAGGACATCATCCACTAAGGAGAATTTCGTCATTACATGGGTCAATAATTATTTAAGAGAAGAGAAACTGTACGAGAAATGCGTAGGAACTATAATTGATTGTACACAAAGCATAAAACCTGCGATATTCTCGTTTAGGTTATAAAAAAAAAATCTATAAAAACTCGAATCGGGATTGAAACTCATTTACATGGTATTTGATATCGTGTTATCACAATCGAGAACCAATGGTATCTATGCATTTCGAAATTCGGTTCGTCGAAACCATCGTAAAAGCTTAACCGGGATCTACTTGAAGCTCATCGAAAGGGTTTAAATGAAACTGTGTAGTGACCAAACGACACGCGACCGATTTACGTTTATTACTATGTATTTAGGACAAACCTTAATAAGTACTGAACGTGGAAGAAGTAAGATCTATTTTGACTATTTATGCAGGGAATTCATTTACTAGACGCGCATGTAAATTTTTTATTATGAGACTTTTGTTTTCTACTTTTTGGGTTTAAGTATGTACTTTTGGATACTTATAGGTTTGAAACCAGTTTTTGATTTTTTTTTATAATTATTTTAAGTACGTATTAAATTTTTTATTTTGCTCTTTTTTATTCACTATTAGTAGTACACATAAACAAACTACAACATTTACAAACGTTCCATTATCAGATAAGCGAAATAAGATGGCGACTGCAATTCGCTAATAATAGAATAGCTTTGTAAAACGAATATATGAAACACGTCTAAGTGTCTATAATATTCGAGGGTTGCCTTCGATTTTCCTGACATCCACTGATCAGATCCCGACTTGGTGAGAATGGGACCACCTCGGGAGTATACTCTTTCGAATAAAATAAAATATTTATTTATTGAACGCACTTTCAAATTCAAAAATTCTTTATTCAATTTAAGGCAGGTTCGGAAAACAACCCAATCATCGAGAAGAACCGGCAATAAACTCGATCTAGTTTTCTGTTAATATGTTTTTTGTAGAACTATACAACAAATTGTTACAAGCTTTATTAGTAGATGCACAGAGAAGGGTGTCATTTCCAGACTTCACCATCGTTCACATAATGATCCACCCTATAATAACCTTTACAAATTAAAACTTGCTTGACATATCGCCTGAACTTATTGTCCGGTAAATCGGTAATGTGCTTTGAGACTTGATTGTAAAATCTACCTTATCTAAAAAGCTCTTATTAGTTATACTAAGACTGAAACATGGAACTGTTAATTTATATTTACTCCTAGCTTATCAAGATTATGGTGGTCATTTACAAGGTCAAGCTTGTCTAAATGTTTGCACAATAAGTTATCGAGAATATATTGGAAGGGTAAAATTAATATTGGAACTTGAGACGACTTGAGAAACTCCTCCATTTTGAAGTCGTTTAAAAAAATAATGCTAGGTTATTTCTACCTACGCTGAGGTGTAATAAGGTATATACTGTATGAAATATGATAAAAAAATGTTAATATCTGGGACGAATTCTCGTGCTAATGTAAACTGCTGCATCGCATTTTTGATATGATCTCTATTTACAATGATATTTGATATTATAGACCAAAATTTTCCGTCGAGTTATCATAGAGCAGTGTATCAATATCAACTATATTGTATCTTAATCTCTAAGTGGTCGTCGCCGTTATAAAAAATCAGGCTAATAGAACTAGGCCCCTTTTTGATAATTATTTATTTATTTATTATAAAGAAACAAACAGTCATATCAGCGTATAAAACAATACAAACAGAAAGACCCAAAGGGAACCTATATATATAACAAATATATACCATACATATTGTATATTTTATTATAAAGTATAAATAGCCTGACTCTGTAATTTATATGAAAAAAAAAATTGCAATTCACAACAAAAGGTAAATCATACATTATTTTTGTAATACTTTTTTTGAACGTTCTAAGAGAAACATTAAAAGGATCAATACGATTTAATACGTAGTCAAGTCAGTGGCGTAGTGACGTGTTATAAAAAAAGACGTTCTTTTTTTAAATTTAGACGTTTATTCGCTTGCCTTAAGACTAGCTTATTAACTCTTATTACTTATTCTTAATAAGAGAACAACAGGTCACCTGAGGCGGATGCTCTTATCGCTGCCGACTCAGCGCCTGATTTCTTAAAATATAGGATGCTGACTCTCCGCTGACTGGTAGAGCCAGTTCTCATAACCACGTTATTGTAAAATTTACATGCACGTCTAATATAAATGAGTTTTCTGCGTAACATGTATTAAAATGTGCTATTGAATATAATTACTTTTTGCGAATAATTCTTTCTTTCTTACGAGGCACATGAAAATTAATTTTAAAAGAAGCATTCATATTATTCATAATTTAGTATAGAACAATGCAACACAAGTATTACGTCTCTGCGACAATAGCGGGATATTATATTTTTTTGATGAGGATTCATGAGATGTAGATATTACCAGTTCTGAAATAAAGTGTTTGACAAACATTTTCTGAAGCCTTTTCAAAGTAACACAATCCTAAAATAGCGTTTTTATATATGACATGCACGCACACAACGTACAAGGTTAAATAGGTATTGTTAGAGTAATTTTTTCTTTTATAATTAGTTACATGATAGAAATTCCGCAGAATATACGTTTTTTATTACACTAAATTGACAAACAGGCTTGCGATCCGCCTGATGGTAAGCGGTCACCGTAGGCTATGGACGCCTGCAACACCAGAGGTATTACGTGCGCGTTGCCAACTCTATAAAAAAAACTTTTTTGAATACACACAGTATTCCCCGGGTAACACTGCCGCCGCACATTCCATTCCATATCTGAATAGTTTACGGTTAGTTTAGTTTACATAAACTCTTCCGGAACCGCACTGTTTGTGACCATTATGGCTCTAAGATGCGAGGGTGAACTCCCTGCCGATGGCGAGAACTAAGATGGTAGAAATTAGGTATTGGTATGTCAAACAATTCATCAGAACACCCATTGTAAAAACGGTGGGACACACATAAGGCGGCATACCTCTTCCTCTTTAGACTTAAAGGTTCTAAACCGTTTGCGAGATTGGGATCGTCAACAATCGTGTGAGTAGCAGCTCAATTTCAGATTGATTCATTCGTAATGTCTTTTTGCTAGTTAACATTTACCGGCTGAGTGCTATAAGTACTTATCACAAAGTCCAATGGAACTATCAAGGCCTCTAAGATAACAACAGCATTACTCACTTCGTAATCAATATGGATATTAATTCCTGGGATACGTATTTATAATTCTTTTCATCTACAAATAGTTTAACTTTTGCCAGGGGATATGAGTTTTCGAAACAGGAAAATGGAATTAATATTCGACGAGCGTAATCCTGTTTAAGGAAGGCCCACAAATGTATTATTATATTCAGCAGAGAAAATCCGAGGATCGTGTAAATTGTATGTTCTAAATTTCGTTTTCTGTAAGGCCGCGCTTCGTTTGTTTTAGTTCACGATTTGTGATTTTTTTGTCGTGATACTGTTTTTATTTTTATTATTTATTGAGTGATTACATTGATACATATCACATAGAATTACATACATTAACATCTCCTTTACCTTGTAATTACCTAATTAATATTCATCGTATGAACTACAGCGTTAGAAACTGTCTTACGGCTTACTAATTTTACTATTAATAAATACATTCGCAATAAGGCACACTACTTATCGACATCCTTACTAAATCATTCTTGATTAATTATATCGGGCATATTTTGTATCATTTTTATGATTAACTAGCTGTTTGCCTAACAGCTACTGTTAACTGTTTGGTGTGGGTATCGTATATACATTCTTATTCATTTAGTAAAAAAAATTTGACATTACAAACAGACCTTTCAATTTTATTTTTATTAATATTTATTTACTTATTTTCTTTTTCAGATACGGTTAGATAATTACTGTTAGACGAAAAACGCCTACTACTGGACATAGGTTTCTCCCAAGGGTTAGATATTTATTAAATTACTAGCTGTGTGCCCGCGGTTGCGCCCCCGTTTTATTTATTCTTCACTGCATTATATTTTTTTATAAGGAACCCTAATTTTTGTTTAGTACGAAGATGAAGTAAAAATATTTCTCATAAATTCTAGCATTTGCCCGTAAAACTGTGCATCAAATCAGAGTTTTTATTCAATTTTTATTTGAGTTTTATTTTTTATGCGGAACCCTAATTACTTTCGAAAATTAGAAGTACCCTAAGTGACCCAAAGTAACTTCAGCTATCTACCAAAAAAGTACCGTCAAACTTCGTCAAGCCGTTCCGGAGATTACCCGGATCAAACAGATAGACAGACAAAAATTAAAAAATAACCTTTTTTGGTATAGGTATCGTATATCCATTCATATCTATTTAGTAAAAAAAAACTTTGACATTACAAACAGACACTCCAATTTTATTGATTACTAATAGATTTTTATAGATTAGGTGATATATAAATATCAATGTACAAAATATACAGTAAATTTAACAATTAGGTAACCAGTCCGGTTTTATAAATTTAAAAATATTTTTTTGGGTATTTTAATTACTGATAACATAATTATAATAATGAATGACTATTTATCTTCAAACCATATTCATTTTGCCGTCGGTCGTGGAAAAGTCGAAGACACTGAGCATCTGTTGGGTGGAATGTACCCGAAATGCGGGGGTTAGAAGTTGTTTGGTTTTGGCCTTAGGGTTATGTTATTCAGATATAGGCATGTTCCATGGTGTTCTAGAAGAACCGATGTCCGATTCTAGTAGTATGCTATGCAACTTTATTATTACAAATAGAAAGTTAAGACATAATTTAATTTAGTTGTTTTTTTATTTTTTTAATTATTGTTGATTTTGTAAGTTTTATTGAGTATACTCCGATAGGGCTGACATACACTAATGTGTAAAAGCCCTGTTCAAATAAATGATTAAAATGATAAAAAAAATTACCGTCATTGTGTAAGTAACTTTATGAGGAAAGCTTTTTATTCGTGGTTAATTAATTATTCTTATCTAATTTATTTTCATAAAGTACACTCATTAAGTGGAGAGAAAGGATATATTTTTTATAACATCGTGACTGGCCTTATTTTCTATTATGATTGGTGTTATTACGTATTTTTATACATTGTTTTTTTTATGTTTAGTATATTTTTGTAATTACTTTGTATGGAATTTTATATTACTTTGAATAGAAACATGTGTTTTAAATAATCGTCAATGAATAAATTATGAATGTTATATATCGTATCCTTGTTCCATATTTTTAAAATATTACAGATATTTAGTTATATCTTTTGCATCTACCCTTATTAATCTTTTCACCACAACAAAACTGGCATTAAAATGGCATCAAGTCCGCCTTTGTACTTAACTGTGTGCAAAAGTGTAAAATAATTAGTAATCACTTTCACGCATGTGACGAGAGAGGTTCTACAAATTGTAACGTAATTGACAGACAGACTATAAAAACATATTATTTATAGTCTTTTAGAAAGTAACTCTTAAGCGGAGTTAAGCGATTCTCGGTAGCGGAAATGCTTATAGATTCGGGTCACTAATACTATGTGGTGGCACTTCTGTGTTGCCACATTGAAAATATTTTCTTATTATCTATAAATACTACATTATTTTTTATAAATTGAAACCTGTTAAAACATGTGTATTATAAACGTTTTTACGCTAATTTAAACAATAAAATAGTTTTTTCATTTCTGTCAGTAGTCACCATGGCTGCCTATGTTTTTTCATGACGATTTTCTTATATCATGACTCCATGCGTGATCTCTTGCAGTTTATATTATTATAGAGAACCAATTTCACGTCCTCGGAGATAATGGACTTCAATTTTTTTTTTATTTTCGTGATGTTTGAGAAGCAAACCTCAATGTGACAATATATTTACACTCTGTAATAACATGAGGAACTTATACGTCGAGTTTTAAGAGGATATCCTAGCGGAATTTATTCCGTACAAACGTATTTCCTTGTTTCCTCCCTGGATAATAGCATTATGGTAAATGTTTTTATACCAAATAGTATATTCTCACCACCGTCATGTCCGTACGTTTTGATCTTTTCCATAAATTTTTTTTTTTTTTCGTTCTATCGTAACCTTTGAAAATGAAGAAAATGCTCGATCTTTACCGTCATTTTCAAACATTTGTATAACAAATTTGATGGATATAATTAAAAAAACGTACAGCCACAGCCAAGGTCTTTATTTTTCTAAAACTGGAAGAAAATTAAAAATCGATTTAGTTTTGGAGGAGGAAACAAGGTACTACGAAGTGATGTTTTCGTCTATTTTGCATACGGTGAAATCAGCCTGAGCTGCAGTTGTCCCTATCGTGTTTGATAACTCTTTCTCTGAGGTGCAATACGATAGTAATATATTTCTGAAATACCTACTTTTCCGATTGCATTTCCTCTTAATATTAAACATAGGCATTTCAAATGATCAATGAGGAGTCGAATTCGATAAATTCACTCTATCAGTAATCTCATGACTTCTATGTTATTCGGTAATTAGCATATCAGTTAATGTGTCGAGTACCCATAAAAATGAAACAATAGAAAGACAATAGGTAAACAATGGAAAGCTGGCGTAAACGCCGGGAAGGTGCTCAAGGGGTTAATAATATATATGTACACATATAATGATTACGCTGTTTAACTGTGAAACTAATTAATTCCTGTATTAGGAAAATATCAAATTACTTTCCGAATAATCCAATAGAATTCAGTCATATTCCGAATAATCTATGCTTACAATAAAAGGCTAACGGGACGAAATCTGTAGGCTTCGTAAGTATACATTTTATTATTTATCTCCGAGCGACAGCACTCAAACGCCATCTTGTACTTGACATACAGTAACATGTTGACGGCTGAATTCATAGCATTAGTAATGCGAATCTATATGGTTTTCCCCTACCGAGAAAAGTTTCAGCGCCGCGAAAAAAGTTTTCTCTTCAAAAAGGAAATATTTCAAACAAGTCTTGTTAAAATATCGAGATACATATTTACGTCTTTATTCGTTGATAAAAATTTTCTCTCTAAAGTGCTTTTTTTTTTTCTGTAAAGTGTTTTGTATTAATAATAATATTGTTTTATTAGCACTGATTTATCCGTTGCATTTGTCTATGAATATTTCCTTCATGTTTTGAACACAGAATATATGTTCATTTGTTTTGGAATAGGTACAAGAAAGTGAAAGTTATAAATATGATTGCTATGGCAATTGTAGTAGCGTGGCAATACGTAATAGAAGCCGAGATTATTAACGTTATGAAGGGACGCGTGTAAAGGGCCGGCCATGATTAATGTACGGTGTACCGCTGTGCGGCACTAGTGCGCGTATATTACTAAAATACCGCATTTATTTCACATTTCACATAAACAAATTAATGAAATTCACAGAGTCGATCGACACTTTCCTCATCTCAATTTCAATGACAACACCGGAAACTTTGTTTTAATAGGAGTGCAAATTGAATCACTGTACAGATAAATTCCTAAATTATTAGTATAAAAAATTCCGCGTAAATCGGTCCATTATGAAGAGAAGCCAGAACAACAAACATACAGATAGACAAAAAAAAATTAAATTATATTTTTGGTTAATGTACCGTATATACATTCCATATATATTTAGGAAAAATGTTGTTAACTTAATATTACAAACAGGCATTTAAATTTTATTTATTAGTATTGATATACATACTTTAATTCACATCATTAGAGTTTTGATATAAAGTTGTAGTAACTTCTAGTTCGTAATTAAATTAATTGTACTCCGAACTTGTCATGCTTTCAATTAATCATTTAATATATCATGTGTGTTGTTACTGTTTATTTCACGTTAAATATCTAGCAATCAGCATTACGTACTCAACTAATCTATCAACAGTGATTGAATACTGTGGAGTGTGATGTCTCATTCATCACGGGTTTAAAGCGATGACAGGGATTGCACACGCACTGTTAATTTGACGCGTAACGTACAAAACATTATACTATAAACAAATTCTGTCGGAACATTTAAGAGGACATGCGGTCGGTAACACTTTTGAAAAGTATGTATTTCAGAAATCTATTGCTATCGCGATGCGCCCCAAAGAAAGAGTTATAAAACACGATAGGGACAACTGCAGCTCGGGCTGATTTTACCGTATGCAAAATAGACGAAAATATCACTTCGTAGTACCCTGTTTCCTCCTATAAAACTGAACCGATTTTTAATTATCTTCCAGTTTTAGAATAATAAAGACATTGTCTGTGCATGTACGTCTTGCTTTTTAAAATTTTATCCATCAAATTTGTTTGACCGACGTGTGAAAATGAAGGTAAAAAATGAGCATTTTTTTCATTTTCAAAGACTCCTAGTTTCTACAACAACTAATTTATGGAAAAAAAAAAAAAAATAAAACGTACGGGCATAGCGGTGGTGAATATGTATTATTTGGTATACAAATATTACCATTTACCATAACGGTATTATCCAGGGAGGAAACAGGGGACTACATTTGTATGGAATAAGTGTCACTAGCATATACTCTTAAGATACTGGTCAGTTTAGTGAGATAAAACATATTTCTCACAAATAAAGAGAAAAATGCGGACGGCGTTTCTACCATACAAACTTATTCCCATGTTGTTGATAATGCCAGTATAGTAAATATTTTTCTATACCAATGAAAAGTGTCTGTTTGTATTGTTAAAATATTTTTTTTACAAATACATATGAATCAATTTCACCAAATATACAATTTTTAAAATTCTTGTCCGGCTGTTTGTTTTTTTCGGGTAATCTCTGTAACTCCTGGAGCAACTTTGACGGGACTTTTTTTGGTAAATAGCTAAAGTTACTTCAAGTAAATTTGGACACCTTTGCTTCTCGAAAATAATTAGTGTTCCGTATAAAAAAAGTTCATACGCAGTGAAGAATATATGAAACCCGGGCGCAGCCGCGGGCACACAACTACTTATACAATATAATCAAAACATACCTATTGGTATTTGGCGATAGGTTTTTCGAAGTGAAATATATTTGGCCACGACGAAAGTACAATTTTGAATATCAAAGACAGACAGAGAAGTACGCAGTGGGAGAGAAAGAGACAAAAATAATAAATGGGCAATACTTTTTTTACGTGGAATTCACGTTACATGCTAATATTTTTTAATAAACTTCAATTATGTAAAATAACTAAATTATATCATGTAAAATGCTCCAAATTACACGAGTCAAATACTGCAAGTTTATGAATATTAAATAAAAATCATTCCATCCATCCATTTAACCGCAAACACGTCCACTGCTAGACCCCTCCAATGAGAGAAAATTCCCCCCGATTGCCAAAATCCCCACGTTTGGCAGGCTGATTGGCGATCGCAGTTGGTGTTTGTGGAGCTTAATGTATGCTGCTGCCTATTCCCTGGTTTATCCCTTAGTTGCCTTTTACGACATCCACGGGAAGATATGAGGTGGTATTATTTAATTAGTCAGTACCACACGGTAATAAAAAACCACTACATGACAAACTAAGGTGCCGTACACACGCAGGTAGTCACAGAGTTTGACGAAGCTACCAAATAGCCTAACATGAAAATATAATACATTTCAATAAGGCTATGGGTATCATGAAATAGCTATTCTTAAAAAAATGGCTAAGCTCTGCTCCGCTATATTTAAAGTAAATAACTTCAAACCTTAAAATAAATAAATAAAAAACCGCAAACCTAACCTCAATCTCAAAAATGATTTACTACTCGAAAAACTTTAGTTTTGAGGGCATTTTAAAAAGCCTGTAGCCAAATCAGACTTAAATTTGGATCAAGTACATATTTTGCTTAAACATATAAGATTGACAGAATAATAAGCCGGCTTAAAAGCGCTGAGTTACATAAAAGCTGATATATGATATTTTTTTAAATTAAAAAAAACAATCCATCGTTTGCTTCTTATCATATCGAGCTTGAATTTTCAGAATCTCCTTAGTCTAACATACTTAAGAAAACATAATAGCGTCCAAATCTGTGGTCCAGCCTTCGACACATTTGTTGGAAAGTAAAAGATTTGCATATTTTTTTACTAATAAAAAAAAACATTAATTTATTGTCAAATTCAAATATTTATCTTATTTATTCACGTAATACATTAAGTCAAATCTAAACTGCTTTATAAATCAAGATACGATACGGTAAGAGCCACATGCAAGTGAATGTTTATAAAAAACCATTAGGAATGCTTTTTGTAATAACTCTAATTAGTTACATCCGTTCAAGCAAAAATGAGGAAAAAATAATAATTCGGCGCGGTTTCATAATAACAAGAGTTTTAATGGTAGATAAGGTATTAAACGTTACTTCATTTATTATGTGATATTTTAATTTTTTTAATTACATTTTCGAGGTATTTAACCACTGATTACAACTTGAGTACTAATCCTTTTTTTTACTGAAGATTTTGAGAAACTAATACAGCTGTTACAAGTGAGGGGGACTAAAAGTAGCCTACTGGCATTTATTGTGTTCAATTTTTACATATGAAAAATGCTTTTTGTAGCGTGATTTCTGTACATTGATGTTTATTTAATGTGTCGAGTACCCATAAAAAAAATAAGACAATAGGAAGACAATAAGAAAACAATGGAAATCTGGCGTAAACGCCAGGTTAGTGCTCAAGGGGTTAATTGTTATTGAAAATTATTGTACATTAAGCAGAATTTAGACATTTGTTATCGTACATTATATGGAAGCTAAATTATCGTACGGGTTGGCAACGTTGGCCTACAACGCGACTGATAACTTCGGTCGTCCGTCGTGACATGTACGCTGTCCGGTGGCCGCGTCTGTTATGGTTTTTAGATTAAAACAAGGTATACATTGCCGTGATACACTCGCCGATATATAATTTAGGTACCGACGTATCCACACGCAAGATCTCAACCGGTTGTCTTGTGATGATATGTACAACACGAAACAGATAAATATTAACGTATTATAACTATTATTAATTAACGTTATACATTAATCTACGCGAACGCTAATTTGTATTTACATTACAAAAAGTATATTCCGCACGTCTCTGTGTGTAAATTTGTTGGTTTATAATTGAACATAGTTATGTAAACTGGAATCAATTCACAATACAATAAATACAATGAAACGTTTCAAATAATTGTATTTTTATAAGAAACAAGTGCAAAAATCACTAGATTTTTTTTGTAAGTAAAACTTACATCTTTCGGTGCAAAATGACAAATAATCCCGTTTTTTTAGACGGAAATTATGTTCAGTAAATAGGGCCTATTTGATAAAGCGTTGAAAGAAAAGTGGTTCTAACGTCAAACTTGGCTGTATGGTCCTTTCCCTTTACCTTAGAAAGGAATATATTGAACCAAAACAAGAACGCTACGTTGTGGGTACAGTTATTAACAGTCATCATCAAAGGGATTATAAGCATAATTTTTAATATAGTCTAATCTATACTAATAAATAAAATTGAAGAGTCTGTTTGTAATGTCAATTTATTTTTTTACTAAATAGATATGAATGTATACACGTACCAAAACCGGAAATGCAATTTGTAAAATTTTTGTCTGTCTGTCTGTTTGTTCCAGGTAATCACCGGAAAGGCTGGCTTGTATTTTGACGGGATTGTTTTGGTAGATAGCTGAAGTTACTCCGGGTAACTTAGCGTACTTTTAATTTGCAAAAATAACTAGATTTCCGCATAAAAAAAATCATAAAAAATGGAATAAAATTCGATATAATGCACAGTTTTACGGGAAAGTGCTTGAATTTATGAGAAATATATTTACTTTATCTTAGTACTAACATTTTTTTAGGAAAATATTTAGGGTTCCGTATATAAAAAATTAAAACGCAGTGAAGAATATATAAAACAAGGGCGCAGCTGCGGGGATACAACTAATCTTTACAAAATGCAGAAAAAAACATCACTAGCATGTAAGTCAAGTTTGATATCGAACATTCATAAATAACCAAACTAAAAGTCATAAACAGTGTTCTTTACCACATTTGTATTAACTTTTTATACATGAACTAAAACTGTCAGACCAGCTCGCATGTAAACAACTGTTCAATGCGTTATATCTCTTAATTAGAATACAATAAGTTATTTTAATTAAAGTGCTTTTGACAAATTAATTAATCTTTTGTTTATAAATTAGATTAAATTTCAGTGAGCCATGTTGATGATATATTAACTGTATCACAGTCTCCAGTGTTTACCACTTTCTTTCACGACTGTATATGCTTGGCATTTTATCATAACATTTTACATTTAACCTTTTACGCTATGATCATGTAAGGAAGGACGGTAGAGGATATTGCAAGAAAGGTGTTGGATATGAAACTGAAAGACCAAAAAAAGATGGTCTGTGTGAATTTAGAAAGAGAATGAACGTAAATATGATCTCAAATAGAGATGTATTGAAGACGAGGACAATTTGCGCCGACCCCAAATGAAAATAGAATAAGGGCAGGGAGATGGTGATGCTTGGCGCTGTCAACCCAATCTCATCTAATGTTTAGTGATGATGTGATCCAGGATGTTAGATATAAATAAACTAAGCCTAGAAGTAGTGTCTCTCAAGCTAGTCTGCCGGAATACACCTATTGTTGTTTTTGCGACAGGTTTTTAAATTTAAGGCTGATAAGTACCCAGGCTTCAGCTCATTATGAGTTGGAAAGACGAGTTGAACCTACGTCTATCGACACGGAATCCGATCGCAACACTGAATACTATATTTGCGAATTAAAAAAAGGAATCATGTAAGTCGGTTAGCGTCATATGGTAAGTTATGTTTTTAATCTTGTATCGATATTTCTAAGCTTCCAAAATCCCGCTAGTCTTGATAGAACGTGGAGTCTAAATGGTACCTCAGAATAAACATTTCGCGCCATTTTTTTCCAACATATTTCACCTGTGCACAATTAACAAACTATATTATGCAAAACGTCACTAAAATTACAAAATATAGTGTCTCAAATACGGAAGTTAATAAATTAAACAGATATACTGCTACAGAATGGACTGAAATCCCGCCTAAAATTTCATATTTTAATTATAAACAGAGAAACGTTTTTTTTAAATATATTAGGAAAGAATAAAACAAACAATGAAATGGTTTTAAATTAAAATTAAAGATTAAACTAAACCCGCGATACTAATTTATCATTTGAATATTTCATATTTCTAAATATTTAATTATTAAAATACTAACAATAATAATGTTTTTTTCATAATTTAATTAATCGCAAAACTTTAAGCGGGTGTAATTTTCTAAACGGAATAATAAAATGTATATTACAAAAATCGGTCCCTCTCCGAGTTTTATTAAAAACTTTTTTCTAAAACCATTCATTACCATTTAATTTGTAAAGGCTTTGATGTCTGTGAATGGAATCTTCTCCGTGATAGCGCAGGTTCTGTTTTCTTTACTTTCTCTATTCGTGCCGTATTTTAATAATTAATTTACTTAAGATCGGCCGAGTGTTTTTAAAGTAATTTTCTATTAATACCGTTTAGATCATATTTTTGGCGTGTGTTGTGAGAATATCAAATATCATTTAAGTGAACATAATTGCGCCTGTGTAATTAACACTAGTTATATGTTCGCGGCTGCACCCGTGCTTCATATATTAAATATATTTCTCACGAATTCAAATACCTGCTAGTAAAACGGATCGGATGTTATTCCCAATTTTATATGTTTTATTTTTTTACGCAGAACCCTAATTCTTTTCGTAAAGCAAAAGTAATCTAAGTTATGCGAAGTAGCTTCAGTTATCTACCAAAAAAGTCTCGTCAAAATCAGTCCGGCCATTCCGGAGATTACCCGGAACAAACAGACTGAGAATAATTTAAAAAAAATGTGTTTTTGGTATAGGTATCGTATATAAATTTATATCTATTTAGTAATAAAAAATATTTTGACATTACAAACAGACACTACAACTTTATTTATTAATATAGATATTCGTGACACATTTAATAATTAATTTTCTTAAAGTGTGCGAGTGTCATTTCCTATTAATACTGTTTAGCGACATTATTCGTGTTAGTGTTTCAAATATCATTTAAGTGAACATAATTGTGCCTGTTTATATATTAGAGTGCTTTTTTTAACGATTATTTATTTTCCGTACTGACGCAAAAATGTTGGAAATATTTTTAAAAAAATACCTGAAATTTGAGCCTTTAATATTAAGATTTTGCATAGGCTGTACACATCGTAATCCGATGGACACAGCTTACGCTCTGAGTGAAATCTACGACGGATTCTACTCATCAAGATCCAGAGTAAAGTCCATGATCAGAGTTGGGTACACAGGAGTGGAAGTACCTCGCGTTGTCCCGAACACCCTAATCTTGGGTTTCACACAGGAAGAGAAAAAGAACCTTTCAAGTATAGGTTTCGGCGCCGGTGAGGAATCAAGCATCTTGTCCATTTACGAGGATCAGGGACTAACATTTCCATAGGTAGGGATCCTACAAATAAAAGCCAAGAGGCTGCAAGTCCATGACAGCGTCCCGCATGCCGTGGTGGCAGTTTCTAGACATACAGACACCTGTGTCTACAACACCTAAGACGCAGACGACGCGATAGGCATGTTCGTCCGCAAGGCGTTGACGGACGACGGATAAAGACATCGTGGACTACAACCTCAAAATGGCCATAAAGAGGTGAGATGATAGGATGATAAACACTATAACCCAAAAGTTAAAGTCACACCCACGGTAGTCCCGAGGATGTGGCTAGGGTATGGACAGAAAAAATAGGAAGGGAGGAGTAAAAAGAAAAACAACAATAAAAAAACGAATAATATAGACTAATCCATATAGTTACGGGAGAAAAAATAATACAGTAATATAAAAATAGTTATAAAGCTCACACAGATGTAAGTCGTTTTTGTTTTTGTATCTTTATATTTTAAAAGAATTTATAATATAATTTTTTTATGAAAAACATATCTAATAATGAGTGCGGACCAAGAGACTGAGTGTGTTAATATAAAAATAAAAAATTAGAAAGCTCAATGTTACCCAAAGGGCAATAGAGAGGGCAATGAAATTTGGAGTTTCCTTGCGTGATCGAATCAGAAATAGGGAGATCCGCAGAAGAACCAAAGTAACTGACATTGCTAAACTTAAGTGGTAATGGGCTGGGGACATTGCACGTAAAACCGATACCTGATGGAGCCAAAGGTTTCTCGAACGGCTGCTGCGTACTGGAAGACGCAGTGTGGGTAGGCCCCCCACAAAGTAGACAGACGAACCGGTGAAGGTCGTGAGAGTCCGCTGGATGTGGGTGCCGCAAGACAATTCGTCATGGAGATCTTTGGGGGAGACCTATGTTCAACAGTGGACGTCTTACGGTTGAATGGATGGTTGGTTATGGAGACAGTATAAGTAAAATTTTAATAAAAAATACAGTTAACTTATGCACCTACTAATTCGATTCAAGTATGTTAACCACTTAATTCGAAACGCTTATGTACCCGACAGACTATGTGATGTGGTAAACCACTTCTCTATTACTGAGACAACGCGCTTGCCTTCAAGCGCGATGCCGTTTGCTTTGTAATCGGAATTATATATTTATTGTTTACCGTACGAATCAAAAATAAGCGTATAATCCATTTGAATATAGTCTGAATTTTATTTATATCCCCAAAATATAAAAATAAACTTTAAGACTAATTAACTATATTAGCTTAGGTAATTAATTAATTTAACTGAATTATTGATTACTCTTGAGGATTCTTTTATTCTATATAGACTCAGTACTTTAACCTTAATCTTCTCTGGTGTTAAGTTGATAAATACGTTAACCCTAAAGGTTACTAGCTCTTAAATGACGCTACCGAAACTCACCTATAGTAGATGATTGGTAATAGATAATACTTTAATAAATTGTGGAATTATGTAAACAATATTATAAAATCTAATTTTAAAAGAAAAGCTTCATAGGATTTCTAAAAAAAAGCATGAATTTTTAATACTAAGAACGGATTAATAATAATCTTTACTAATAAATAAAATTGAAGTGTCTGTTTGTAATATTAAAATTATTTTTGAGTTACTAAATAGATATGAATGTACATAAAATACAAGTTTTAAAATTTTTAACTGCCTGTTTGTTCCGGGTAATCTCTGGAACGGCTGGACCGATTTTGACGGGAATTTTTTTCGTAGTTAGCTGAAGTTACTACAGGTATCTTAGGGTACTTTAGATTTTCGAAAATAATTAGGGTTCAGCGTAAAAAAAACTCATAAAAAGCATTAAAAAAATCCGATTCATTGCACAGTTTTACGGGCAAGTACTATAATTTATGAGAAATATTTTTACTTAATCTTAGTACTAAATTTTTTTTTACTAACATTGTTAGGGTTCCGTTTAAAACAATTAAAACGCAGTGAAGAATGTATGAAACGCGGGCGCAGCCGCGGGCACACAGCTAGTAATAAATAAAAAAGAAATGAATAAAATTTGATTCTTATAACACGGATTACAATATCTTCGTCCTTATTCGGCCATTAAGGACTTAAATCTGTGGCAATAATTATCAAGAAAGAAGATCAAGTTTAGTCCAATTCACGAGAGATTAGATGTGCGTTTAATTGACTTATTGTTTTTTTTTATTTATTCGTATTAAATGTGAGATTTTTGTATACCGTAACACTCCATGTATTTTTTTACATTGTATAGGCTCAGTGCTCTGACCACAATCTCACCTGATGTTAAGTGATGATGTGGTCCAGCATGGTAAACACTCTAAGCCTAGAGGTACTGGTTCTCAAGCGATGCTGCCGGAACACACTTATTGGTGTTTGGCGACAGGTTTTCGATCTTGAAGGTGGTAGTTACTCAGAAGGGAATTATTAGAAAATGGCCTAAATATAATCATGCTATGGTTTCCTCATGATGTTTTTATTCATCAAAAGCTCTGGCTGATTTTAGAGTTGTATAGGAGGGTCCGTACCCGCGTCCATTCACATGGAATCCGGCCACGCTACCCACTGTGACATCATCGCTTCAGAATACGTATAAGGTAAGTGCGGGTAATAAGGCCTGTTGGTTAATAAGACCTAAGTAATAAAAATGCATTCAGATTGTCCGCATAATCCGCTGATAAGCCGATACACTTTTTGTGATAACACTTGCTGCATTTGGAATACTCTCTCATGTCAGTGATCTTGTCTTCCTCACAGCCGTGACAATACCAACTCACCTGATTCTATTTTGTACCACATCTACTTTTGAGGGTTGAAGTTTCTTTAATTTTTCCTTTTTTTTACTTCACATTTATAGCTTTTCTTCTAACTCTTACAGATGACTTCTTTTCTTTTAGGAAGTTTATATCTCTAGCTAGCTTTATAGATGTTCAGCCTTCCACTTAATATTATTCAGACAGTCGACACTAAGTCATTTTTAGACTAGAACGCTCGCCTGGGAAGTGATCACGCCTTTCTCCCGTGGGGGTAGGCAGAGATTACGTCCTTCCACTTGCTACGATCTTGAAACACCTCTTTCGCTTCCTCTACTTTCATGAACGCTTTCATACGAGTACATGCTCGTCGGTTATAAGTACTTTTCTCCTGGCTTTTATTTAAGACGTGATCGATGTGGTATGATACGTTCGCCTATGTCGACTTTTACTGACTTGCCAATTCACCCTCGCCTTATAAATTCGTTTCGTAAATCTTCTCTCATCCATTCTCTCTACATGCCCAAACCAACTAAGCATACCTCTCTATTTTGGTCACCACATCCTCTACCACACCACAGCGCGTGTGTAATTAGTATATAGTTGTAATTTCTTATTTATATTCCCAACATATTTAATAAGACATGAAATAAACATTGAAAACAATAAAGCCACAAAAAGTAAACAAAACTCGGATTATGACGTAGTTGTAAGGGAACTAAACAAAAAAAAAAACACTGAAACCAACATATGCCGATACAATAAAGGAGAATAATAAGGCCTACGGTCGAATCTGGTTGGCCTTAATAACCTCCAACAGTGTGTTTCAAGAAAAACTAAAAATACCATTATTCCGGTCTTGAATTATTATTGAAACATCAAAAGTCGAAAGAACATGAAATAATAGAACACTATAGCGCTAAATTATGAATAATATTACTGTAATATTACAAAAAATACTTACGATTGATTCGGACAATTTCTTGTTGGTGACTTTTACGATGAAAATCAACGATCTGATGCTAAAAGCAAGGTAATGGGACAGGACGAACCATGTCGCTTTGGAGGGTTTCTCTCCATGCTCATGGTGCTCGCAACCCAAGTGGCCACGAAAGCCCTTCATAAATGTCACCCAGTAATAAAAAAATCGCTATCTTTTCCAACTTGGAATACATTAAGGGGTCAAGAGAGAAATTAAATACAAGAGCCATAGCGTGCAACGGCTCGGCCTAACCTTTCGCGGTAAATGGAGTTCTACGTAATTACGTAATAAAGTGTGTGCGAAAAGCGAAAATTTTCTTCGATTTAATGTAACCTCTAGATGAACTAGGCTTTATAAATAAGAAAGTGCGGTAAGTGTTTATTTGAAGTGAAACTTCTTTGTAAAATTTCAAAAAGCAACATGATTTTGCATATTAAGAGAGGACATACAGTCGGCGACACATTTTAAAGGTAGATATTTTTGAAATATGTCGCTATCGCTTTGCGCCCCAAATAAAGAGTTATAAAACAGGAAAGGGTTAACTGTAGCTCGAGCTGATTTTACCTGTGCAAAATAGATGAAAATAATCACTTCTTAGTACTCTGTTTCTTCTTCCAAAACTAAACCGATTATTCATTTTCTTTCATTTATAGAATAAGAGAGAGAGAGAGAGACTTTGGCTATGCCTCTACGTTTTTTACTTATTTTATTCATCGAATTTTTTTGACGAACGTCTGAAAATGACGGCGGAAATCGAGCATTCTTTTTAATTTTCAAAAGCTCTTAGTTACTACAATGACGAATTTTTGGGAAAAATCAAAACGTAAAAAAAATCAAAGCGCTTATGAACGTAGTAGAAGCGAAAGACGTTTGTGCAAGCAAGTGGAAGGATGTAGTCTCTGTCTACTCTAATAGGAGAGAGGCGTGATGTTATGCATGTATAAGCATGTTGTATTTTAGAAAGTATGCAACCACTTTTTTTTTGGTTTTTGAATATATATTTCTTAGTATTAATTAACCTTACGGATTTAAAGCTAAAAATTGCCAAAGAAAATTTACTATTGATTTGACACGCTCTTTTCATTAACTTTACTTTTTTACATACATAAATAGCTTTATTTCTTTTCAAAATCTAAAACATCTTTATTCAATTTAGGCCCTAAGAAGGCGCTTATGAACGTCTAAAACACTACTACCGGTTCGGAAAACAACCCAGCTGAGAAGAGCCGGCAAGAAACTCGATCTGGTTCTTTTTTTTTTTAATAAATATAATACATATAATTTTTTTTTCATATAATAAAAACTATATAAATCATATTCTTAATAATGTTAGCGGAAGCACAGAGATGTGAGTTAATTCCAGACGTCACTATCGTTCACGTAATGATCCATCCTGTAATAACCTTTTGGGGATTAAAACTTGTTTGACATAATACTTGAACTTATTTTCAGGTAAATCGGTAATGTTACTTGGGATCTTATTGTAAAACGAATACTATAACCTATAAAGGTTTTTTTAGACTTATTTATCCTAAAGCGCGGGACGGCCAACTTGTCTTTACTTCTAATCCCAGTATCTCCTCTGACGTAATCAGAGACCTTTTTACTGCTAAATATTTTCTGTCCATTAGTTGGGTTATAACTCGGTAACCAATGAACCTATTTACATGAATACTATTTTACTTAATTAAGTGGTATATGAAGTAAGCCTAGGGAAAAATTACTAAGCATAAAAAAATAGTTTACTGAAGCAATTTAACCCCTTGAGCACTTACCTGGCGTTTACGCCAGCTTTCCATTGTTTTCATATTGTCTTATTATTATGGGTACTCGACACATTAATAATGCAGTGAAATGGAAAACATTACAATTTTGTTTTTTTGAACGCACTAAACCCAAAAGCTAGCAGACCAATTTGATATGTGCTCATTGGAATCAATAGAGATTTCTATCGTTGGGTTTCAATATCGAATCTTAAAAGTTAAGATTGAGATTGAATCAAAAATATATCTGTTTTTGACACTGAAACTATAGAGAAAAATAGGATTCAAATTTCTGATTTCAGTAGGTAAAACAGATTGAGGTCGCATATTGAATGAATATAACCTAAAGCAATAGAAACCGCTCGGTATATTTAGTGGATAATAAGATAGAAAAGAATAATACCAGATGGCCAAATGTAATGAAGTTACTTATCGACATATTTACAAATTTGAGGGTGGTTGCTACCCAGGTGTACATTATTAGAAAATGTCCTACCACCTATGTTATGGTTTCCTCACGATGTTTTTTCCACCGAAAACTCAGTATCGCTATAGAATAGGGTCAGTGCATTCGACCCTATTTATCAGGCCGCATTATACCACTAAGCCATCATAAGTTCAAAAATCTGTATTTATTTTCCCTATGAACCCTTATTATTTTCGAAAATTAAAAGTACCCTAAGTTACCCGGGGTAACTTCAGCTATCTAAAAAAAAGGCCTGTTAAAATCCCTCCAGCCGTTCCGGAGCTTACCCAGAACAAACAGACAGACAGACAAACATTTTAAAAATCGCATTTTTGTATTGGTGTCGGAAATATACAAAAAATGCAATAAAAAAAAAAAATCTGTCTACTTGTTTGTCCCGGGTAAGCTCCGGAACGGCTGGAGGGATTTTAACGGGCCTTTTTTTTAGCTACCTGAAGTTACCCCGGGTAACTTATGGTACTTTTAATTTTAGGAAATAATTAAGATTCCGTGTAACAAAAATAAAACTCATAAAAAATTGAATAAAATCCGATTTAAATTACAATTTTACGGGCAAGTGCTTGAATTTATGAGAAATTACTATATTACAATAATATTATACTTCATCTTAGTACTATCATTTTTTTAAAGAAAATAATCAGGGTTCCGTATAAAAAAGCCTCGGGCGCACAGCTAGCACATATATATAAATTTAAGTTGGTTTGTTCAAAATCGCAAAGAAAACTGCATATTTCAAGAGAGGTGTGTTTTTAATATTTTACGAATATGTTTTTTTTTTTAGTTTTTACAAAGGATAAACCGACTAACAACATATAGACAGGCAAACGATTATTTAATGTTCTTTAAAAGGGGAAACTCATAGGAAACATACGACCGCAATACGTTTTAAAAGACTCAAAAATATTTTATAGGGTCGTTGGGTCGACGAGGTTGCGTCGATTGTCGACAATAAAAACGTGCTAAAATTCGGGTAAATAACTTTTTAAAGCACTGCCTTTGGTCATTTATTGTTGGCGTTACTGCCATATAAAGTGCCTGCTATACTTAAAGATTTATTTTTCACGTTATCTCTTTACTCGCTTCGGTGGCGCAGTTGTATTACGGTGCGATTGCCGTTCTGAGGTCTCGGGTTCGATCCCCGGGTCGGGTCATGTGGTATTGGGTTTTTCTACTCGGTATCATCCCCGAGTTTGGAATTTGTGCCCGATATGGCGACAGGTTCTGGACGGAAGCAAGTTCGTCGAAATGTGGGTGGTGTAGTTCGTTATTTTTCACCTCTGCCTAACCCTTCGGGGATAACAGGCGTGAGCTTATGTTACGTTATGTTATCTCTTCTCTATAACAATATTCGTCGTCCGTCGTTGTTACACCGAAGTTTTGTTTTTTTTTGTACTGACTGGGTTTTGAGGGTAGCGCTTATGGTACTCGGCTGGAAAATGATAACCAACACGAGGGTACTGCAATGTTACGAAGATTTTTCAATTTTATTGAGGCCATGAAAAAAACGTTTTTATTATGTATTAGCTAAGTGCACACGGCTGCACTCGCGTTTCTTATGTTCTTCACTGCGGTTTAATTTTTTTATACGGAACCCTAATTATATTTCTAAAATTCTTTAGTTTTAGAATACGTATATTTCTCATATATTCAAGCACTTGCCTGCAAGACTGTGCATTTAATCAGATTTTATTAAATTTTTTATGACTTTTAACATTTTTACGCGGAACCATAATTATTATCGAAAATTAAAAGTACTCTAAGTTAGCCGTAGTAACTTCAGCTATCTACTAAAAAAAGTCTCCTCAAAATCCGTCCAGTCGTTCCGGAGATTACCCAGAACAAACAAACAGACAGATAGACAGACAGCTAGAATTTTTTTTTTTTTTTAATTGTGTTTTTAGTATTGGTTTCGTTTATACATTCATATAGATTTAGTAAAAAAAAATCTGATATTACAAAGAGACACTTCAATTTTATTTATTAGTACAGATTAATGTGATGTGTGTAATGCTAGAGTGCATGGAGTGTATTGTATTGGGCTGACAGCGCATGGAAAAGCTTCTCCAGTTAGGTATCGAAGCACGTCTTGGACTGCTACCGAAGCTTGGCACGGAAGTCGATCAATCAACTAACAACCGACATGCGAAAGCGTGCAAAAATGCGCGACGAATATATTTTTCACTTTGTCATCTGGAGAAGAAAACTGCCTGCGCACACTTATGACGTGTATAAGGAGATTCCTCTAAATCGTATAAGTCATAACAAATGAGCGGAATGGCGGAGAACTGATGTTATCAGTCGCTTTGTGATCACTGTGCGAATAAACAGATGTAAGGAAGTCATTATTGAAGCGCGATAAAATTACTACTTCTGTTACGGCAACTTTAATCGCACCGTCAAAATTCTTACATATTATAGACGGCAACATCTATCTATCTGTATGTTCATTACTTGCATAGATATTTATTTCTATATTATTAGCGCTTCGATAATTTTGGAGTAGTGGTCTGCAACTGATAACTTCAGTCAGTTCGATCGTCTGACGTACCTTGAACGTCGTATTTTTCGCGCAGCTGTTACGACCTTAAATCAGAAAACTGATGTGTCTTTGAGGAATAGTATCAAGCTATCTCGAAACAATCTAATTCGAGGACTACCTGTATTAAAAAAAAGGTATACGTAAAAAAAGATTTAGGTCATTATTAAAAAAAGATTTTGTTAAAGTTAATCGCTGTATATAGGACCGTATGTTAATAGTAGCGTCGACGCCCCAACCATTGTTTCTCTATGGTGTAAAGTAACTCGTGAATGAGTTATAACTGTCATTTGTCTCAGTGTCCGAACGCTTCGGGACGTCGAAGCGTTGGGTGTCGACAGTTGTGATTAATATCAATTTTGCCGACCTAAAAGGATTGTTAAGGCATCTCAGTGTATTTTTTTCAATATAAATTTTGTTTTATGAATATCCACATATTCTGTGTAAAATAGTACGTGTTCAGTGTTTGAACTGTACAACGAGCTTATATTTTCTAATGAGCTTTAAAGTAGAAAACTATAGCATGGTGGTAAAGGATATCAAAACGGTTTCTGTTTATTTCAGGAAATACGGCGAAGAACCCGGTGAGCTCACGACCTTGGTGATTTACCGCCTGTATTTTTTAATATTTTAGAATTATTCCTCAAATTAAAATTTAGTGTAATAGTAAAAAATAATCTGTCTGGATGTTTGGGTAACGAACAAAAAAACAACTGCACCCTTTTTCATACTTTTTATTACATTATTATTATTATAATTGTATATGTTATAATTATTACCATTATTGTTATTAACATTATATTATTAAAGTCAAAATTAGATTAAGAGAGTCTCTTATGGTGTTTGAGGGAATCGGGGAACATTATAAAAAAGAAGCCGAAGTAAGTCATCGTGTGTATGTTGTGATGATACAATCGTGCGCAGAAATCGTACTGCACCGTGAAACGATGTTTCCCCAATATTAGATATCACGATACGTTTTCTAAGTTACAAATACTACGTAACATACGATATAGTAGAAATGATGAATCGCATCTTCTTTAAACAAAGCCTGAGAATACTTTCTACTTAAATAAAAATATCAAATAAAAGTAGTCGTAAAGTACGTATTAAATTGGGTTTTGATTTAATTTGATATATGGTATACCTTTGTATGGTATGGTTTATGCTTTTAGGTAATTATCTACATGCTTTTCCATTGAAGCGATAAAAATATACTTCGAATTATGTCAGTTTATTCTATTATTATGACGTTTTTACAAACTACATTCAATCGTTTAATCTTTTTCATACTCTTATCTCGTTCTAATATACAGTGGCATCTTTTTGGGTTAATTAATTGTAATACTAATTACCGTGTGCTGCCGGCTAAGAATAGTGGGTATCGTAAAAGGCGACTAAGGGATACAGGGGACAGGGGTTGGGCAGGAGCATCCTTTGTGTACCACAAACACCTAACTGCGGTCACCAACCCGCCTGGCAACCGTGGCGATTATGGCAATCCCCCCCCCCCATTGGGGAGACCTATGACCAGCAGTGGACGTCTTATCGTTGAATGGATGGAAGGAATACTAATAGAATTTGCATGTAAGAAAAGATATTGAAGTATTGCATACTGTATTTATACAAGGATTTAAACTGACGTTACGTGATATTTCATTAATGGATAGGAAGCAAGCTTATCCAGTAACTCTAGTTACTGGGTTACTGTTGTAAAAACGCACCAATAAGTAGTTGGTGAATAATTTGTGAAACTTGAAGTTGGTAGGAATAAACCTACCATGCTATGCTTTCTTTAAAATATTTTCTTTCACCGTATGGTCAGGTCTTTTATAAAATCGTGTAAGCCGATTCAATGTTACTCCCATTGATGCGTTATCAGTCCACACTTCTATTAAGCCTTGATCGCTTTAGAAATTTGCATGTAACTGCTTCTGAAATGTTTTTAAGATCACTTGTTTTACAACATTTTTTTAGTTTCGAATTTTTTTTTTTAGTAATACGGTGTATTTTTAATGTGATATTCATAAACACTATTTACTTCTTTAGTACAGAATAAGTGTGAGATGGTATGATTCTGAAATTAAAGGTGAATTCGAAACGAGAAACGATAGTTAGGCGAATTTACATCGTTTCATCACAGTACTAATACGGGGTTTTTTTTATCGAGACTCCTTAAAGGCTTTTCGGCTTAACGGCCGCCCTTTAGCGCTTCCAATGGGCTTTCAAACGTTCGGTGGTTATCAAGACTCGAGGGTAACTCTTATGCCGTTTTCGTAAGTAGGTGACTGAGTTTTTTTACGGTAGGTAATACAAAGTTGCTCATATTTTTTTTTTTTGTAGGTATAACTTGATCAGCATAGCTAAAATTAATGTATTACTAAAAAGATTTCAACAAGTTTAAAAGTACTAACTGTATAAAATATTTGAATATCATCCTAACAAAAATATTAACTTAGACAGAGCTACGGCGTAGTAGAAAGTTTTCAGAAGAAAGTGTTCAACATTACATCACTAAAAACCGTAAGAGACACTCGGACTGAACACCTGAAATGGTATGTCGGACGACCGAAGTTATCAGTCGCCTATGGGGCATAGTTAGGTACGGACGTCATGACTCTGAAATTATCGAAACGCGGATAAAATTCAAATTGATATTTATCCAAGTACAGGACATAAATATAGTTAGATATTTCGTTTTATAATAAACGTGATTTTTTTATGGTGGCGTTAAATTGTTGTTACAGCCGTAGCGATTTTTTCGCGCTTCAATATTGACGTCTGTACTTGACTGTGTCAACAAGGCGACTGATTTTGCCGTAACAGACGCATGTTCGAGTGCTGAAGCGCCTCCTTATCGCGGCAACTGAACGCCAGCAGGATGAGGATAGCAGCGGTTAAAAGTAAAATATTCATTGCTAACAGTAGCAGTACTAAACGCCTGATGATAAGTCCATACCGAAGAAATAACAGTAACCACTGTAAAATTACGGACAAATATTTAAGTTCTGCCTAATAGGTATTTGCTTGAAAATGCAACTTTTTTTAACCTTGTATAGGCTAAGTGCTTTGACCGTAATCTCACCTGATGTTAAGTGACAGTGTGGCTCAGGATGGTAACACACACTAAACCTTTATTGCACTGGTTCTCTAATGATGCTGCCGGAACACACCTATTGGTATTTGGCGGCAAGTTTTATCATTTGAGATTGGTAGCTACCCATGCGGGAGTTATTAGAAAATGCCCTACCACCGTACTGTGGTTTCCTCAGGATATTTTCCTTCACCGAAAGCTCAGGCTAATTTGCTAGTATATAGAATAGTTGGATAAGGGGGCTCGAACCCAGGTACATAGATGTGAATAAATCCATCCATTGCACCATCATCGCTTCAGACTTTGAATTTTAGAAAACCGTTGCATCTGCAAAATGTGCGAAAATTATTATTTCATTGATGATATATGTAATTTAAAATCATTTTCCTGCCAAGTTATCAAATAGCCTTTTAAATTTTATTATCTATTACTCAAACAGGTTTAGCACTCCTGAAAATAAAATATTTGAAAATACTTTACATGTGCACCGACAAATCCTTTTTATCTTTACCAGTCGTTTTTAAAGTTTCAACATATAAAATTTGATATTTAATTGCAATGAAGCTTTCGTGTAGAGCGTTAATTAAATTATAAAGTTTTACATCGAATCGCTTCTGCGTCAAGTTCCGCTTTCAGATGCATCACTCACTTTCATTTGTTGTAAAATAGTTTCTATCGAGTCGCGCTTAATTCTAGTTTATCCTTGTGATGTTCAACCTATGTAAGTAACAACTCTTTTATAATAACCACGAAACACAATAGCGTTCTTACTCATAAAAGAGAGGAAAGCGTATTTCATCAAAACTAGTAATATTTCGACGTCTTTTCTATCGGTAGGCAACAAGTGTGGAGGTTACAAAGCAGCATACAAGTAGAATGCGAATATAACAAATACTGTGTAATGTATTCATCTCATTCTCTCACACATTATATCCTACATATGTGTGCACGTGTTTGTCTCTTTTTAATGTCGCATTTTCGTTTCATCGAGTTGCAAATACTTTAAATATATGTTTTAGTTTCCATATTAAAAATTACTTTACGTAAACACCTTTCATAGTGATAACAAAATTATCGATATCGTATCGGATAAAGTGCAGTCTTTCTACTTCTTCAGTGAAATAGAACACCGGGCTATGTCATTAGGGTTATACCATCGTAATTTATGTTTAATGGCCAAGTAAGCCCAATTATTTTTTATGTTTATTCTTTATTAACTACATAGGTAAAATGTAATGATTACATTTTATAAAAAATAATAATAACTGTATGTTCGTAAATTGGCTAATGCTCATTTGAATTCATTCATTTTTAATAGCGGTGCTAGAATTGACAACGCAATGGTCAATACTGCTACACTTATTCCTAGCGCGATTAAGTGTCTATTCATGCACTAGGAACATTTAGTATAGCTTCAAATACATATCTCATTACGCGCACAATTGAAAAGTAAATGAACCAAACTGGCCGGCTGAACACTCATTTCCTCTGATTGCCCTAATCCTCACCCTTAAAGCCACGTCATCGCTGGGAGACAGACGCAAGTTTTAGTTGCTGTAAATCTGTATTACTTCACCAAACTCGATAGATAGGGGTTCAAATCACTGGATTACAGTCTACTAGGTCTTTGGTAACCTATATAGTATGATATTAAGATACGTCACAATCCGGAATCAGTACTACATAGAGGCTTTAGTCGTAGTAGCTGTAGGCTGGCACAATGATGCTGACTGATTCTCTGATCTGATGAAATTATTGTGATGCGCTCAACATATGAAGGTAACTCTTATGATCTCGCACGGAACTGTCCCACTAATAAGACATTATTTTCGTCAAACTAACACAGAAGGTGCGAATGAATCTACGTATCTCCACTTAGCAGCGCCATTCAAGAGGGTATAATATAAACGTCTTTAGTTTCGATGTTTATTCCATTCGATTTATATTACACGGGAGTAAAGGAAGCCCCGACGAAATGAAGTCTTCGATATGCAAATTATACCAAAATCGTACAAATATAATACAAGAACGCGTCTGTTTATAAATTAAAAAATTTAAATAGATTTAACTTCTAACAAAAAGAATCAACTTCAAACAACACAGTTTTCGATAAAGAAAATAATTCCACTCCAGAAACGAATTTAATTTTTTCGCTCGTAATGAGAATAGTCCTGTCCTTAGTCTAAAGTTTCCTCTCTAACAAAAGGGATGACCGCAAATTATTTAGAAGTTTCGCCTTTAATGAATTAAGTTTTATATATTTCTGTATCAAATCCAATTAGTTCCGCTTCAAGTGTCTTTGGTGGACGAACGATTTAAATTATTGATGGAGCTTCTTTGTTACTGCAGACACTTTAAAAAATTTATTACATGTATAAATCCGTCTCAAGTATGCTCCAGGAGAATCAAACCACGATAGCGAATTACAATAGAGTTATAAATGTATGACTCCCGGAAGGGGCGATGATACTCACTCATTTACTATTAATGGTCTCGGTTCTGCATGCTGTTAGTCATACCTCCGTTCATTTATCTTTAATCTTCGGTCTGCAAATTGTTAATGACTGGTCCTATTAAGTCCATTAATTACATTCGTATCTGTGTACCTTCTCCCACATAAAAGGCATGATTTAAAAACCCTTTTTAGCCACATCCTCACCGTCACCGTCGCAGGTGACTCAACAGTGGCCACGAAGACTAGAACAGCTCGAACACCTCTATTAGTGGAAGGGAACTTGATTGCCAGGTGGACGAGTGGCTCAATTTTGAGGTTATAGTTATAGCCTCTGAGGCAATAAGGATAACTGCAGCCCAACAGTTTTATACGTAGCTATTTTAAAAGTCTCGCTTCAAGTGCTTCTTATAAAAGTCATCCATAAATTAGACTCCGATTATCTTCCAGTTATACTATAATTAGGTCAAACGGATGACTAAATCCACCATTTCTTAAAGTCGTGAACTACTTATACGCTGGGTCACTTTCTCAAGGATGACCCGTCCTCCCCTTTCCTTGATCAAATCCCTGATATACTGGATATGTTTGAGAACGCGGACCTCGAGAGCGGTTCTTTGATCGCGCATCTCAAAATCGCTATCGGAGAGAGATCAAAAGACATTCATACGGCGAACGATGCACCCCAAGGAGGTTTGCGACATTATTTTACGCTTTGTCCTTTTTTATCAAACTTTTATACAAACTCGATTATCTAGTTTTATACAGTGTAATTATTTGTTATTGGTGCTGCTGAAGTACGAATAAAAAACGATAATTTGATAAAGAACAGGTACGCACTTCATTCTTTAATAACTTTAACAGAGCTACGAACTTTGCGCGAAACAATTTGCTGACCCCTGCACAATGAAATTAAGCCCTTTTGTCTACGGAACGGTACGTTCACTCTATATTAAAATCCTTTTGAACATAATTAACTACGTAGTTCATATTCCTTTTGTTTGTTAATTCAGTTTTTATGTTCTATAGCACCATTAGAGCTGTGCTTTCATCTCGTAATATTAGTATTCAAAAGGTAACCAAATAGTAAGTATTTAGTAATTGAATTATACGTCCAATAGGATAGGGGAAAAGATATTACACAATAGGTTAGTTATGATATAATTTATTGTTAGATACGAAGTGAAATTTAAATTAAAGTAATAAATAAGTTAGTGTTCGATTAGTTAAGATCAACAGGAACCGATAAATAAACCCCAGTAGATAACAACTTCGCACGGATTGTCTCACATCCGTACGCTGTATGAAGCTTAGCCGTGGTGCTCTGTAACGGCGTTCCGGGCATGCCGTACAGGGCACGCAGCACAGCCCTCGGCGCTCAGCATGAGCGACTTGAGAATCCAGGCCCTTACGCGAGGACAGTCAATAAAAACACTGCTTCATGATTGTTTTTTTTTTCTTTTTAACCTATCTACTTCTGTTGACCGGAAAGGGCTTTACAGCTTCACTGAACTTTGTGGGCGAGTGCTGAAGGCACTCAGGCGCAAAAGGTAACTAGCTCAAGAATTAGAACCTCGGCTTGGCCGTTACCTGAGAGTAAAATTTCCCGCGGAAGTTTAATCCTAGCTAATCCCTACATTTTTTATTTATATAATAATAATAATAAAAAATAAGGTTCCTTACAGGACCTATGTACCTGGGTGTTGTGTGCAGGAGTGTGTGTGCAGTGGTGTGCGTGTGATGTTTAGTGTATAGTCAGTGTCACTGTATCGCGCTGGCGGCGACGTTAAGAGCCTCCCCAGTTGGGAACGAGACACTTCTTGGGTCGCTGCCGGAGGGGGATCCGGAGTGTGTGCGGGAGCAAAATTAGTCACCGGTCCCCAAGACAGGAACGGCGGTTTAGCGGGCATGGACGCTGGCACGCATATTGCCTCGGTTGATGGGGAAAGATCCTATTCGTGTAAGTGATTTTACCATCAGGATCGGGGAGGACGTTTCGCGGTCCAGGATCGGTGGACATCTCTGTGTGTCGGCTCTACCGGTACTTATATATGTATTCCATGCGATCCAATTAACGAGCAAGCGAGCGAGGTGAGCAAGACCGCACAGGAAGTAATACTTTGATACTACCGAAAGTATGGCGACAATATTGTCAACACTATACAATGTTTTAGTATTATTGAGTCTAGAACGCGCACTTACTTGTTGTTTAATTTCTCGACGTTTCGGTCTAGTTAGACACAGGTTTCAAAACTTATTCAAACTATACAAAAGTTACAAACCGTTTGATCCGCGCACAGATAATGTTGTTGTCTATCGGTGGGATCACATTGTTCTCGGACTTGACATCAAATTTTACGCAGTCACTATAACGAACTTAATCAATAAAAATAATATTAATAACATAAACGTCAACACGTACATAAAATAACTAATCTAATATTATAGCGAGGACAAAAAAAAAAAAATCTTAAATTTGCATAGGAAAGGTCGTGTTTGAAAATCCCCTGCGCCGTACTGCAAACGAGGGCTATTGATTGCGGCTGACATTTACCTCAGGTCAATTAAGCTCATCGTTCCCAGCTCTATCAACAGAGGTCGGCATTGTGTAATTGAGCCTTGCCTCTCTACAACCGGAGGTTGCCATACGTGCGTATAAAAATATACCTATATGTTAACAACTTCTCATCCTTATTGAGATTTTTTTCTAGAATTTGAGAACCTAAGCTTTATATGAAGGTAAAAAATTGACACGATTAGAATTTAATATTGTTTTTTTTTTGTTAAATTATTAGGTATAGCATCAAATTGGAAGAAATAAAGAATATCGTTTAGGTTATCGACCTAGAAGGTTCAACCATCATAAACCCCATTTGTTGTTATGAAGACTTTTTATAATATCCAATTCTGCCAACAAGATGATTACAACCCATCTATGCAAGGGGTCTAAGCTTTTGATGATGGAAACACCTCGTTAGAAACTCATAGCTTGATGGAAGGAATTTTTGAATAATCGCCAAGCACCAGTCAATTCTGTACCTAATATCCAGTACCTGATCAGTTACCGGTTCTTAAGTGATGATGCCGGAACACACCTATTGGTATTTGCCGACAGGTTTTCAAACTTGAGATCGGTAGCTGCCCATGCGGGCATTGTTACAAAATGCCCTACCACCATGCTATGGTTTCCTCACGATTCGGAATTCGATTCCTCATTGATGCGGAATCCGGCCGCATTATTCACTGCGCCACTGCTTCTCACAAAAAAATAAAAATATTTGAAAGGTTCATCGCTTATAAAGGAACCCTACAAATTTACCTCTATCAATTTATTTCTATTTTTCATTCGATCAGTTTTTATCAGACTATTGTAATATAACGGTGTTTCTCGTATCGGAGTCTTCCGGGTTACCTGAGTTTGACATATCTCAGATTTGTCATTATAATTTAAGTTACACAAATATTCATGGAATATCGAAAAGATGTCGCTCGCTTATCGCTATGGCAGGGGTTCCCAATCTTATTCAGTGTAAGGCGCCCGTTACACGTTAACTGTTTTTGTCTCGGCGCCCTAACCTATTTAGATGGTCGAAATAGATAGCTATAATGATATTAGTAAGGTAGATAGGCACAAAAATTCAAACATCCACACACCAATATAAATTTTAATTGTTTATTTATAAGCATATAAAAGTAACATTAATAAGAATGTTTATTTCGTATCCGCGAACACTTAAGTTGAGGTTTCGGAGAATGGTAAGTAGAATAGTTTCATGACGCCCTTCTTCACTATTTACGGCGCACCAGGGCGCCACGGCGCAGACTTTGGGAACCCCTGCGCTATGGTATTTCATCCATAATAATATGTAATAACAAGCTTACAAATTTTCTTCCCGGCAATCCCGGTAACCCAAAGCCGCCAAATCTCAAAACTGTAAAACCACTTTGAATTCAGTAAGTAATTAATAAGCTTATCCATTTTCACATTTTGAATGAGTTCATTTAAAATGTTTCTATTAGTGTGTAATTTTTAATCTCTCTTTTATTTTCATTTTTTGTTAATTAAAAAATGTTTTGAAAGGAAAACTATATTTCGGTAGCTTTGGTATTTGGGTTATTTGATATAATTTATGATGATGCCATTGTTGCCAATTTAAAGTAAATTCATTACCCTAGAATCCGACCACGTGATTCTGTGTTTTTATAAAACGACGATTTCAATAACATATTCACAATTTCGATATTAAAATGAACACATATATACAAAACTGTCCAGTTACGTAAGTTCAATTTCGAAAAAGAGGTCAATCGTTGAACCCAACTCGGTTCGGCTGCGTTTGGAAATTTACGGAAATTTTCTCGTACGAAATACCGCAGTGTCTAAGACAAAAGTTTTCGACCAGTGTGTGTTGCCAGTGATGACTTATGACGTTAAGACGTGGTATAACCCAAAGGGTAATGAAGTGAGTTTCTTGGAGTTTCACTGCATGAACCAATTAGGATACTGGAGATTTGCGGAAGAACCAAAGTAACCGATATTGCCCGAAGAATTGCCCAACTTATGTAGGGCATATCGTTTGTGAAACCTATGTCTATGAGGCCAACGGGTTCTTAAATGGCTGCCGCATGCCGGAAGACGCAACATGGGTGTGCACCCCTCACAACGTGGACTGAAGACCTGCCGAAGGTCGCGGGAATCTGCTGGGTGCGGGTTGCGCAAAACCGGTCATTGTAGAGATGTTTCAGGGAGAACTATGCCCAACAGTGGATATCTTTCAGTTGAATAGATGGGTGTGTTATAAAGAAAAAGTTCCGTGTTTCTTACTGCTATCGACATCGTCGCTTGTACCGCCGCGTTAATGTTTTAACCTCCACTCTCACACGCAAATCAAATTAACCACCTCGCTCGTACGTTTCGTAGTATCAAAGAAAATACAATACTTACTTTACTTTCCCCCAGTGTATTTATGCAATACATCAGTGTAAAATGTATGTATTATAATCATGAATTATAGCTTGCTGTAGTGGCGTACGAAAAAAAAACATGGATAATACGTGTCTAACGGCCGGTTTCAATATCGAATTTTAACATTTAGATTGAGATCAAACCAAAAATAAATCGGGTTTTCTGACTGTTTTCAGAAGGTAAATACAAATTGAGATAGCGTATTGAAATCAGTAGTATGTGAATGTCAGGCAATTACCATACTTATTTATTGTTAATTATATCGTAGGTAACGCATCTATTATACTTACAATAATAGATTACTATTTTAGATATAAGACATTTATTTTTTTTGATTAAATTAAGTAGTATTAAGTAGAACGTGTTCTCGAAAATCTGCAACAGTAGTCAGTCCATTTATAGTAGAAAATTTCGATTTCGCTAATGTGTGTACGCGTGTGGGGTTTATTTTTTGCTATAGAAATATCGACAACAAAACACGAGAACAATAGAGCACAAAGCAAACTTTTGTGTACGACACTGCTATCATAAAGGCATATTGTTGAGCAAGGAGTTCTATAGAAATGACATAAAATAATATGATTGAGTTAAGGTCCCACAAGGTAACAAATAGGATTGTAAAAGGTTCGAGGCTTTCCTCTGAAATCTATTTTGCCCGCACATTATTCTTATTGGATCTCTTTATAGATTCGATAATGTAATAGCGGAACATTTACATGGGAGGCCTCCTAATAAACGGACAATAGCAGCACACTAACCCTTCCTATTTATACCTTCCATTGTCGCCATGCAGTGTTTTCGTGCCCTTCTACGAACACGAATCGAGTAATATTTTGACCCTTAAAAGTGAGTTACGTACAGCGCGCCCAAACGGGGAAAAGAAAACCAATTTAAAGTAATATATTTATTAGTTGAACTAGCTGTGTGTCCTTGGCTGCGCCTGCGTTTCATATATTCTTCATTGCGTTTTAACTTTTTTATACGGAACTTTAATTGTTTTCCTAAAAAAAATTTAGTAATAAGTTTAATATTTAAGTAAACATATTTCTCATAAATTAGATCACTTACCTGTAAAAACTATTCATTTAATCGGATTTTAAACAAATTGTTATGTATATTTTTTTTTACGCGAAACACTAATTATTTTCGAAAATTAAAAGTACCCTAAGTTAGCCGTAGTAACTTCAGCTATCTACAAAAACAAGTTCCGTCGAAATCGGCCAGCCGTTTCGGAGATTGCCCATTACAAACAGACCGACAACATTTTTTTAAATTGCATTTTTGGTATAGGTGTCGTATATATGTTATCTATTTAGTAATAAAAAAGTTTTGACTTTACAAACAGACATCAATTATACATACAAACTTAGTGGTAGTTACCCAGGCAGGCCTTATTAGAAAATTATCTACCAGCATGCTGTAGTCTCTTCACTGTGATTTGGTTTATCGAAAACTCAAGTTCATTATAAAATTAGGTAGGTGGGTTCGAACCTACATCTAATGACGCATTATCCCACCACACTACAATTAAACCACCATCGCTTCAAAGTGCTGGTTATAAGTGAGAATTTTCCTTATTTTTCTACCAATAGCCACTTGCCTAGTTGATCTGTAAACGATTATTATATAAAAAAATTAAATAAATTTAAATAGTTGCATGTATCTAACAGTTTTTTTATGTCTACCTGTGCACAGATTAGTCGCGTGCTTCGCGACAACTCTTACTGCCTTGCTAGTCGATATTAAGCCAGTACGATACGTGTTGCATAGTGTTGGGATGTCAATTTCATTGTAAAATATCGATGAAAAAAAAATGTTATCATATATTTTTTACCCGGGTAATTATTACATACGATATCCACCATTACTGGGTAGCGAAGATTCCTACTGACTATCAAAGTTACATTGTTTTTTTTTTTTTTTAACAGTATAGGCTCAGTACTTTCATCACAATCTCACCTGATCTTAGGTGACGATGTGGTCCAATATGGTAAACACACTAAGCCTCGAGTTACTGGTTCTCAAGTGATGCTGCCGGAATACACCTATTGGTATTTGGCGACAGGTTTTCAAACTTGAGGATAGAAGCTACCCAGGTGGACTTTATTAAAAAATACCCTACCATCATGCTATGGTTTCCTCACGATGTTTTCCTTCATCGAAAACTCAGGCTGATTTAATAGTTGGATAGGTGGTCTTGAACCCGCGTCTATTAAGGCGGAATCCGGCTGCAATATCCACTACGACAACAACGCTTCAATTTGTGTTCTTCATTAGTTTTATAGCGTCACGACTGCACTTATATTGTTATTCTATTATTTAATTAGATAAATATAAGTTTCTCCAGACTTGTTTAAGTAGAAAATACGATTGATATAAATTATTTTATTTGCCATCTGAAAACAGTATGGTGAATCCCATGACCCGAGGTACAATGCCGAGATAGGCGAATGAAAATGTTGTCTGAGACGAGGAATAACAACGACATTTCTAGATGTCCTACCTGTAACATTAAAAGTTACTGCGTTGCGCATTGTGATCACAGATCGGATCAATCATGACCAGGATATAGATATGGAGCGTAGAGTGTTGGCAATGCAATTTGCGCGTTGCATGAATCCAGTAAAACTTTTATTGGTTAGGGTGTACTACCAGACTTTTTATTCATGCAGCCTGTAAGTTAGAGGTATACTCACAATGCCTACAGTGCCTTTCGTATTCAGTATAATAATACTTCAGGATGCTGTTGGGATTGTCTAAATTCTACAGCGCATCGGGTATGTTGGCGAGAAGTAGAGTGGATTGACTTTTTCACTATCATGGGTTCTGACCCAGGTTCTTACTCGATGCTACGGCAATTCAGAAATAGTCGGGATACCTTACTGAAGGCGTCAGCTTATAAACTAGATGAATCCTTTGTAATTCATCTCAATCGAAAGGCGTTCATTGCTGGGCATATTCTTCTCACAAAAACCGTTCTTGTGCCATCCACATCCAGTGGATTTCCAGGTCATCGGCCCGCTTTTTTAAGGGCCTATCCATGCTGCATTTTCCGGTACGTGGTAACCATTTGAGAATCCGTTGGCACCATTGGGTAACAGTTTTACAAGCAAGGTTCCAGGTCACTCCACTTTAGTTTGGCAATTCTTCGGGAAATTTCGGTCACTTGGTTATTCTGTGGACATCTTAATTAACTGGCTGAAACTACATATGTGCAAAGGCATGCATGTACCATAATTAATTAAGACGATAACAAACTTAACATAACAAAATAAGATTCAAATAAAATCTGTCTGTAAAATCTGTTGTAAAGTCTGAAATAAAAAAAAATATATATTTACTACTATTGTAGTAATTCTATCGATGTCGATAACAAAATTTAAATTCGTCACTATTTATGTCATATATTGACGTCACTGCCGATGACGTATTGTATATTGGAGAATTTCATTTTGAATGTTATGCAGTAACGAATTAGACTTTTTAAGATTAATTTTAATGCTTCGTTTAAATAATATGTTACTACGAAAGTTACATTGAATTATGTTTTAATTTTGTCAAGAACGCTCATATAAAAAATTATTAATTAAACTAGATACGATCGTGTAAATTGGTTCACTGGTATGGACTGGATATATAAGCCAACTAACTGATACATAAACAAACAAAAACCTCGTTACCTTTTATAATATCTCTAACAAAGATTTATTGCAAAAATTTAATATAATAATATTCTTCAAGCGTCAATATCTTTTACATTCATTCATATTTTTGACCGTTATATTTACCTATGTATCCATTAATTTTTCTTTATCACGGTTCTTTGTGAAATTATATAATAAAACTGAATACTTTTGTGACTTCCGGTGTAAATATATTTAATTTCGTAACGTTCCAATTTACGCATTTGATCCTTGATTTTTTTACTCAGTATTATCCCGGAGTCTGAAATTTGTGTCCGATATGGCGACAGGCTCGCCCCCTGTCACATCTGGGACGGAACTAAGCTCGGCGAAATGTGGGTGGTGTAGTTCGCTACTCCACCTCTGCCTAACCTTTCAGGGATAACAGGCGTGAGCTTATGTTATGTTATGATCTTAAGATAAAACGTTACGATTAAAAAGAGTTATGATATTACATTGTCCTTTTGATATCATTTAGGTAAAGTTAAAAGTGGTAAACAGACGAACGATCCGCCTGATGCGAACCGGTCACGGTAGCCTATGGACGTATACGACGTCTGGGGTATTACATACGCGTTGCAGACTCTTTAAATATTCTTTCACGCCCCTCTTGAAGAATTCCATACTGTATTCCTCGGGAAACAAGGCAGCCGGGAACTCGTATCCCATTCGAATCTTAGTTGGAAGGGAACCCGCTATGTCCGAGACTATAAACTCCAAGATATGACGCACTGTTGCCGTTTTAGCGACCTTGTCGCTAGAAATGACGACTTTTGTTTATGTCTTAACAACAAAAAAAAATTAGATTTAACGAAAAAAATGGATTAGCGACTTATCTGACGGCTTTTAGAGTAGAAATTAAAACAGTTCTAAAACCACATAGACTGTTTGTTAACTTTATACGAGAAACTCAAACGCTCTTGCGACATATTGCGTCAAATTTGAGGTACACAAACAGAGAACAGTATCTCCCCTCTTCATCATATTAGAATCAGTTTAGAGACGTTTTAGCGATTTTCTACCAACTTTTGTTATTGAGTAGCGATTTATAGGAGGTGGCAACACTGATCATACGAAGACGAACTTTCTGCCTTTTACAATCAGTACGTAACTTAATGATATTAATATTCATTTTTTTCAACTGACTTTCACGACTTTATAATTTTTTCTTTCTAAAATAGATCTTATTATACGATGATATTTCTCAATTCCAATCAATCTTTGTTAGGTCATCTCGATTTACAAAGTCGTACCGATTCGTTTTACGCAATATCCGGTCGGATCCTCGAGTCGCGTGTGGCTTGTCTGTAGATATTAATGAATGAAATTGGATCAGCACCGTCGCTTGAGGGATATTTTGTCACTAGAATATATTTCCTTTTATTTTGTACTAGCTAGCGCTTCGCTCTGTGTAAATTAATGTTTATTGGTAACTAGCTGCCCCGGCAAACGCCTCAAAGCTGTACCGCCTCAGAATTAATACATATGTTGTGGTATTAACTGAGTTCAATTAATACGATGAAAAGATTACATCGAATCAAAACGGATTTTCGAGATATCATCAAAAAAGCAGTTGCATTCATATTGTATGAAAAAATATCCTACATATTATATAATAATAAACATCGGTCCAGCCGTTCTCGAGTTATTAATGGTGTAAAGTAAAATTTACTTATGATATTGTCTAACATTGTATCACAGACGTGAGAGAATGTATATTTGAATGCCAGTCCTACAATCATGTTCAAATATCTGGACGTACTCTAATCAAATTTCACATGACTACAGATTAGTCAACGGAATACATTCCATCCATCCATCCGTCTATTCAACCGAAAGACGTCCACTGCTGGACATAGGTCTACCCCAAAGATCTCCACGATGACCGGTCTTGCGCCACCTGGATCCAGCAGATTCCCACGATCTTTACCAGGTCGTCGGTCCACCTTGTGGGGGCCTACCCACGCTACGTCTCTCGCTGCGTGGCACCCATTCGAGAGTCCGTTGGTCCCACCAGGCATCGGTTCTGCGAGCATTGTGCGTAGCCCAATGCCATTTAAGTTTACCAATTCTTTGGGTAATGTCGGTTACTTTGGTTTTTCTTTTTTTTTTCTGCGGATCTCCTCATTTCTGATTCGATCACGCAGTGAAACTTCAAGCATAACCCTCTCCATTGCCCCTTGAGCAACTTTTAGGCTTTTTATTAGACCCAATGTGAGCGACCGCATATAATATACTTTAAATACTTTAGGGGCCCCTCCGGTAGCAGTCCAGAATGTATTCTGATCCTCAACTGAGGAGACTTTTCTGTCCACATTATACGTACTACATACAATCCACCTCACATGACTGCAAACTAAACGCACGGATTCTGTGAGGGACAGCTTGAATTATTAAAGTAAAAATTTCTATAGCCTCGTTGTGAGTTGAAGCACTATGAAATGAAAAAACGACATTAAAAAGAGACAAACATATACATCTAAAGGATTTAACGTGCGAGAGAATGGAGATAGAATACATTATGCAGTGTTTCCTTTATTCGTGGTTTTATACCGAGATTATCGAGATTCGATTGTTTTGTAATTAATACCATTAGCAAGTAACGATTATTATATCATTAGTCTATAAATAAAATGGGTTCCTTTGATGCACCATCACCTCAAAACTACTGAACATATCGGGATGGGACTGTTACAATTCGAAGCGGATTTTTTCTTAGATGGTTATTTATTTTTTTAATTCCATCGACCCTTTCTCATTTTTTTATGTAATTTCCTTCCACTAATAAAAACAAGTCTCATTGTTCTTCATTCATTTGCTTTTTTTTAGTTTAGGTATAAATTATTTAAAAAATTACATTACGCAGTTAAGAACATATATGAAACGCGGGCGGAGCCGCGGGCACACAGCTAGTAACTGAATAAAATGAACGCTTATTATTATTATCTTGAAAACTAACTTATTATCGAAAGTATCGAAGCGTAATAGTTAACTCAAGCAAAATAAGATTAAGAGAAGCTAAGTAATATTAATTAATATGTAATCAGAGATTGCGAAAGCGATCATGTAAAAACACATAATAAGATAAAAACAATCGAGTATTGTTTTTTCATAAGACGTATCATTTTTTATTTTTTTTTAAATTGTAGATGACAAAATAATTGTAAATACTTATTATGTGGTAGCAGTTTAAGAAGTGTTCCTTATAGTTTCTTTTACACAGTTTCTCTTAACATCAGTGACGATGTGGTCTAGGATGGTAAACAGACTAAGCCTAGAGGTAATGGTTCTAAAGTGATGCTGCCGGAACACATCTATTGGTATTTGGCGACAGGTTGTCTAACCTGAGAGTGGTAGCTACCCAGGCGGGCATTATTCTAAGAATGCCCTACCACCATGCGCTATGATTACCTCACGATGTTTTCCTTCACCGAAAGCTCAAGCTGATTTTAGAGTTGGATAGGTGGGATTAGACCCACGTCCATTGGCGTGGAATACGGCCGTTTTGCGTGTAATAAAATTACCTTGTATTTAGAGTAGTAATTAGTTCACAAAATAAATCGGTTACTATTAGGAGTAGACTTTGACAGGACAGTGCTGTTATTCCAAAAGATGCGAAAAATATACTGAACTAACTGTCAAATAATGACATTTCTTAAGACGACGGTGTTAGTTTTAATTTTGGCTACGTGACAAAAGATCCTTGTCGTACTGTACGTAGTAGATTTGTACTATTAACAGTATTAGCGTTGAGAGCGCTTCACGTTCATTGTCATAGTCGTGATTGAGTTACGGAGCAAGTTGGTGGTCTGAAAAGTAATGCCCAACTTTGGTTAACATTAAAGCGTATTTTAGATTGACAGATTAAAAAGAGATATTATATAAATTTTAGCTATCTGTACTTCTTCTTCATATACATTTTAGCTACGATAAATCTTGAAATTTATTTTCTAAAATTACTCCAACATTTTCATCTCGCTTATTATATAGATATAATTTATTTATTTATTTAAAGGGCGGCCAGTGGCAAATACAATAAACATGTACCTAATATATTGAATAAATAGACAATTATAAATGCATTGACTTTTGAAGGCTGCCACAGCATCACATGGCAGACAAAATATTTATTTACTTACATAAGAATAAAAAAAAGAACTTTAAAGAAGACGTATACATGTTATTATAACTTATCAGGTGATGATTAAGTGATATGTAAAACATGTTATAAAGCTAAACGGTTGTCCATTGATCATAATTTTGTCATAATTTTAATAATAGAGGTAAAGACAAGTTGTCCGTCCCACGCTTTAGGCTAAATAAGGTTAATAAAAGCTTTATAAGTAATAGTATTCGGTTTTAAAATAAGATCCCAAATAACATTACCGATTTACCTGACAATATGTTCAAGTACTGTGTCAAGCAAGTTTTAATTTGAAAAGATTATTACAGGGTGGATTGTTACGTGAACGACAGTGATGTCTGGAATTAACACTCATCTCTGTGCTTCCGCTAACATTGGTTATGACTATGATTTGTATAGTTTTTTTATATAAAAAAATGATATATATTTTATATTAAAAAAATAGGAACAAGATCGAGTTTCTTGGCGGCTCTTCTCGACTGGGTTGTTTTCCGAACCGGTGGTAGAGTTTTTGAGTTGTATAAGCGCCTTCTTAGGGCCTAAATGGAATAAAGATTTTTTTATTTTGGTGTGGCTGGCGTGTAAATAGCCGTGCTCCAGTAACAGGATGAGAACTATTACGACTGAACACACGGATACGTGACTGTCCAATTAGTCTATTGCTAGTAGTACCTAAATATAAAGTTGACGTCTATCCTAGGCTCGTAATGACCATAACTATGGATAAGTAGGCGGGTACAAACCCTTTGCAAAAGAACCAGGGGGTATATCTAACACCAAGAACCATCAGGTAAAATTGTAATCGCCTAGCGTAATTTACGATGTGCGGCTGCTACTCTGCGGGTCCCGCTGGCTCGTATCTTTTTAGTGGCCACCAGTTATCACCATCACCATCCACTTACAGTTCTATTTATTAGGCTATTATTATTATGTAATTTGCGGTAAAATGTATGCGCGTAAGGAATGCAGCCGCACGGTAAGCGAGCGGTTGTCGACTAACTATATTATTCGAAAGTCCGGTGTAAGAAATCTACCCCTGATTCATTACATAGGCTAACTAAAATTGAACAAGAAAAAAATGCAGATTACCCGCCTAACCAAAGATTTTTTTTGTATAGTTTTTTTTTTAATAGTTATGTGGTCTTTTATAATCGTAACTTCATTTTGTAATTTGAATAATTTTATTGTTTCATTTTGTAAAACAGTTAAATGTCGTTTACGCTAGTGATCCATATTTAATAAATAAATAAGAAGTATACACCTAGTGTATAGGATAATGATGTTTGCATGGATTAAAAATAAAAATTCCCAAAGGCATATCTCTCGCGATACTTTAATTAAGACTCGGAAAACAAAACAAAAAAATGTTCTTTATAAAAATCCTCACTACGTGTTTAAATTTAAGCCCTTAAGTACACAGCAAAACCCTCAGTAATCAGTATCATTTATCTTTACTGTGATTTTTTTCCCCACCTCAAACGTGATCCCGGGTGCCCTTGTCCCTTGGCTTTTTATTTTACAGTCATTCATTAGACTTAAAAACAATGTTTGCGTCGGGGTCTCGTTTTAAGCACGTATTTTTCGGGTCCGAACGACATAGTCACGGCCTTGCGGGTCTTAGAGGTTTCAGTTTTATAGTCAAGTCGCTTTTTTATTATCCAACCTTAGAGAGATTACTTATATCTGACTCTGAAACAAAAGCTGTGGTTAGATGATGAAGTAGCAACTCGCTTGAATGCTTCTTTGATGAAATCGTTGTGATTTCATTTTGTCATGATAGGATGATACATCACAAATATCGCCTGGCAAAACCCTTACCCTTAAACAGCAAATAAGGTTCTCAAACACTTATAAATTCTTAAGGTGCTGTCACTAAGCAGGTGGCTAGTTAGCACGCGGTTGAATGCGTTGCGACCTCGTGTTGCTCCATCAAGGTGGTGGGAGGAACCGGGGGTTTAGTGGGTAGTGGTTAACGGCGCTTCTCGTCGCGAGTCCCACACTAATACTGGAGTGTTACAGGCCATCACACTTGCGTGTGAGAGACTGTCACACTCTGTCGGATCCAGTCCATTCCTGGGGAGTACATCCCTTTGGGTTAGGCTGCACAGCAAGTGCGTAAATGCATTCCCCTAGAAAAAAAAAAAAAAGCAAAAGGTGGCTAGTTCGTAAGGGGCGACGCGGAGCGTGTTGCCTAATTCCGTGTCACCTCTTCCATGCCGCGGATGGTACCGTGGGTTTTAGTGCGTATTCGTGGCGCTTCACGCCGAGCGAGGCCCACTTACTCCCCTAGCATCTTTAATCCGGGACGCATCACTTCCGGATTGGATTCCGGTAGTGATACGTAAATATGGTGTACCGTGGGTTTTAGTGGGTATTCCTACCTCTTCACGCCGGGCGAATCTCATATACCCCCTAGCATCACTAATCCGGTAGATTTTACTCCCAGATTAGAGATGGCAGGGAGAATGCGTAAATGCATTTCCCACGTAAAAAAAGAGAAAGAAAAAAAACATTTTCCGCAAATTTCTAAAGTAATAATAATAACAATAATAAAAGTATATTCCTTAAAAAAGTAAGTTTGACATGTTATTCTACTAATCGTGGCCCCCGCAATAGGGTAACCCTGTGTCGCGGGTGACCACCACGAGAAAACGCTTGTACAAGTGGACGTAGTGGGTAACCAACATTTCTTCAGTATGTTTATTGTAAATACATTGTTATTATTATTATTATATGAAAAAGAAAAGTAAGTTTAATACATAGGATATGGATATAAATACAGTGTGCTATTTGGTAATTTACGTTACAGTTTGCAAAAGATCTTCAATTTTTATGTATGTTAAGGCTTTGAGTCAATTTTGAATGATTGCCTTACTATTCGTAAGTTTGTTTCTTTAAGATCGCAAGCTTTACATATTTTATTATACAAGAATGGGTGAAGGAATAACCCAAACCTTTTTGTAAAACTAGTGTTAATCCTAGCAGTGATTAGTTTAAAAGCCCTTTTTTAACATGTACTGGTAGTCGGGGGAATTTGTTACCTGTTTGTATATTCGAAGCGTAACAGAGACTATGAAAAGTTTACGTACACTTAGAACTTGTGCTTCCTCATGGACTAGTTCCGTTGGGTATTTAAAAGGCAAGTAGTGCATCACTTTTAAGTAGATTAAGAGAGGGATGTACATTTTTATTGGTGTTTGCTGATAAGGTTTGAAACTTGATGCTAGTTACTCAGGTTGATGTTATTAGGAAATGCCCTACCACCATGCTATGGTTCCCTTACTATGTATTTCTTCACAGACAGCTCATTATATAACTTTTTTTTTTCGAATTTACTAAATTTTGTTGACCGGCAGGGCCTTGACAGCTTCACACCCTATTTTTGAAGCTTAAGGCGCTTTGGGGCTCTGCCGAAACTCTTTCGGTAGCTAGCGCAAGGTCACCGTTATCATGGGTTTGTAAGGACTTTGTATGCTTGACAGAAATGATTTCCCATCGGTTTTATGTGTAAGCGAGCGGTATGTGACTAACCGACGCCAGTTATTGCCCGATCAAAACGAACCTGTACTAGATATGGGCGAAGATAAATAACGAAATATGGCATTTAGTAATTTATTTTAAGAGACTCGCTGTAGCTCCCAAGAATAAAGAATAGGTACATTAGAGGCATTCCTACAAGTTGTGACATTTTCAATGCGTTGACGCATATTAGTTTATTCGCTTATCGAACTCTATCGGTGCACATATTGGATATCAGGACTATGCAAGCAAGCAATCAAGTATTTCATCAGAATTACGACATTGTAAAACTCTTATCTCGAGTTTTTTGTTTTTTCATTTCCATCATAGTGTAGCGAAATCTGATAAGTAGCTGCGTGGTTACCTCCCGAATCATTAGGATTTAATGTTTGAAAAATCAATTTTCTAGTCACTTGGCTTATGTATCTTTTATTTATGTAGCTTTTTATGTTTGTTTTTAATTTAGTCTTGGAAAAATATAGCTATTTTCATTCTTTACACGATACACTACATCAGTCTTCCTAAAAAAGTGACTGCAAATAGGGGTTGTTAACTGTTAAAAGTTGTTTAGAGTGAAAGAGAGTTAGCGCGCTACACGGCTATACCATTTGTTAGATAAGGAGGGTGATAGCCAGCTGTGACAGTTTTTAAAGCCATTACACACGTAGGTAAAGAAAATATTAGCTTCAATGTGATGTATAAATCATGTCATCAAGTCATGAACGTATATATATAACAAAACATTAAATTCAGTTAATTTTAACGGGGTTTCACGCGTTACCTTTGCTTTTTTCTATCCCGACGTTTCGGCTGGGTTTTACCAACCGTGGTCACGGGCTGACTGGCGGTGCGCGGCGTCGCCTGCTGCGTTGAGGGTTATTTTGATGAACTGAGTCCAGACCTCCGCCGGTGCATTGTTAGGAATGAATTGCCGTCTGCGCTTAGCCCTCACCCTAATAGGCCTGAATGGCGGTCTGCAGAGCATACTACCCATGTGGTGATGAGTGTAACCTCCCGCCTCATTTTTTCTTAAATATCAAATATCGTCTCGGTTGCCTTTTATTATAAGTATAGACGCAAGATTTTTGGAAAAAAAAACGTGAAAAAAAAAAAAAATGTGTGAACAAAGTATCCTAGGTGTTACTATAGAGTATAAACTACTACTGTATCGAATTTCATCGATATCGATTCAGGAGTTTATGCGTGATTGACGAACAACTTAATAGACATACAGACAGACAAAAAATTATTGAAATGTGTTCTCTGAAGTGTTGAATTGATTGAAATGTGAATAGAATTCTGAAGCCCCGCATAGTATTTTTTCTTTAATATCTTCAATGTACAGATTTCGACTCTTTAGCCTTTTGTTATTAGTAATGAGTATGTAATTTTCGTGGCGTATTGTGTGTATTGGAAAACATAACGTGACACGTTTATTTTAAGATGCCACGAAAACTCCATAGAAAGTTCTACTAGAAAGATGAGCCTAAGTTTTACTGGAGCTTAGAAACGTTGACACAAGATTGAAAATATAACTTTACCTACTGGCAGAATTGTGTATGTAAACCACAGATTCCCATTAACTTAAAGGAATAAGAAGTCGTTCATCTAAATAGTATTTACTATTGGTTCACGTCGTATTATCCTAATTACCTGCAAAACTATCTTCTGTACTCAGACTCGGATAATATACCTACGTCATTGTAACGTAAAAAAAACGAAATGTAAATATTATATATATATTTTTCCATTTATTCCGTTTAATTTATTTGTACAGTATTAAATATCTATGCCTAGACATATAAATTTCTTCGATAGATCTAACAATAAATCTTGTCTCTGTTGTTAGAAAATTGGCGTAAGGAGATCAGAAAGGTGAGTGGATTAATACAGAAACGCTTACAAAGTCATTAAATAAATACCTCTAAATGTTTGATTAAAATTAAACATGATAATAGTGTACAGTTATATTTTTGGAAATACACGACAGTAATTTCTGTATTTAAACTGATGATTTAAGTAAATATATATTACATATAATTCCAATTACAACGTTCGAAAGACTTAATTAAATTTTTCCTACAATAAAATAATCGATAACAAATGTAACACAATTTTTTTTGTGTTTATACAAAGTGTATAAACGAATTTTCGAAATGACACAAAATATGTATTTGAAGTAAATTCAATTTTTACATATTTATTACGTAGAAATTTACGAAAAATATAAATATAACAGAATATAATTATGTATGTATATAAAACAAGATGGTTGTTGCTATTCCTTCAATAATCTTTTCATACTTAAAATAAATTATGTGACATTACAAAATGTTGCTTTATTTTAAGCCGGCTTCGTTATGATAACAAATAATAAATATAGCTATTTCAACTAAAAATGTCAAGACTATTAGGAAATATAAAGATTTTTTTAAATCTTTTCATTATGGTGTAATACACCGTTCCATTAGTCATATATACGATTAAGTAGTTAAATATTCACTTACGTTTTAAACACCCTATTTACTTATGTATGATTAGCGAAGAAAATGTCGTTATCTTTTTGTTATTTAAATAATATCAATATTTGCGAATTATTTTTTTATTGTATCATCTAAAAATAGACTATAAATAAGACTGATCACTGATAATAAATAACATTAAAATTTTATAAAAATCACGGACCTTTAGCAATTTTTATTTTTTCATAGAGAGAGTGCGTATTACCTGTAATAAAATGGCATCACGTTTTACGTGCTTCGTACAAAATCAAAATTTGCTTTGCGGGAAAGCGATAGAGTGAGCGAACATCCCTGTTTAATCTGCCAAAACCTTTAAACACTCATATCACAGAATTCTATCAGCCGAATGTGCGTGAATTTTTTTTTCAGTGTGCGTTTTTATCTACTGAACTCCGAGATTTCAATCCTTTCTTTTTTCTCTTTCAGTATGCGGTCAGAAAAATAGATTTATTATTAGTTTGATCTCTGTTGTCAAGTCAGTCTGTTGTATTCAATAAATTTATAAAAAAACAATTAAATAAATCAGAACACTTTTAAAAATTCAAACTACTCTACTTACTGATTCTTTCGGAAAGCTTTAACAAAGGGACGCCATTTTGTTGAAGCACTGAACATTATAAATATAATACAAATTTCGTCCTAAATCATTGTATTCATGAACGTAATTAATTACATTTAAAGAACTGATAATTATAATCGTCGAGATAATTTCTCAAATCTTGTAAAATCTGTTTGCCTTAGACTAACGTTTTAAATGTTATAAAGGAAGTTTTTTTTCTAATGGAAAATGCTGCTAAGGAACGGTGCGTATAAAAAATTCACGAGTGTCGATTTACGCTGCCATTAAATGTCAGATTTAGACGCACAGGTGACGTGTCGGAAGTACGTGAGCAGCCTGTAGATGAATACGTGGCGAAATGTCTACATCATTTTCTCACCATATATTCACTGACATTTTACGCCGCAGTGAAAAACATTGAGTTCTCTTAATACATATTTTTTCTTATCTGGACATTGTAAGTTTCCCATTTTGTCAATGAAAAATCAAATGAATTACTAAACAAATGAAAATACACAAGTCTGAATTTGAAATAAATTTGATTGTGGAATCCGTAAGTAAACGCCAGATATTTGAGATCAAAGTGGCCAGTCCGACAAAACGCCAATTTCATATGTAAGACCTTTTGTTACATCTTTTGTACAGACATGGCCAAACTTATTCAATCCCTAATGTTTTTTTTTTTGTTTTACAGATTAGTCTCCATGGAGGCTTCTGAGAGATGTAAAAACCCGAAACTTCGGGATAACTGTTTTGTTATAATGTTTAAGTTTCATAATTTAGTAATTAAAAATTATTAACATAACGTTTGTCTGGCTTTTACATTTTTTTACACGATATAGGCTTAGTGCTTTGACCACAATCTCACCTGATGTTAAGTGACGATGTGGTCCAGGATGGTGTACACACTAAGTCTAGGTACTTGTTCTCAAGTGGTGCTGCCGGAATACACCTATTGGTATTTGGCGGCAGGTTTTCAAACTTGAGGGTGGTATCTACCCAGATGGACATCATTAGAAAATGCCCTACCACCATGCCATGGTTTTCTCACGATTTTTTCCATCACCGAAAGCTCAGGCCATTTTTAGAGTCGGTTAGGTGGGGATCGAACCTGCGTCAATCCGACCGCACTACCCGCTGCGCCATTATTACTTCAAAACTGTGGTGATGGAGGAAATCGTGGGCTTATGGTTAGTAAAATTATGACATAATCCACCTTTCGCTTTCAAACAGGGTTGCCATAAACAGTTGTAAAAGTGCTGTACTAAATAAAGAAGAAAAAAAATATTGGTAGGGATTTCAATAACTTTAAAAACTAATTCATATATTTTAAAAGTAAAGAAATGGCAGAATAAATTTAGTATCTATCCATATATATAAAAGGAACATGGGGGTCCTTTGAGGTACCTCAAAACTACTGATCGTATCGGGATGGGACTGCTACCAGATGATTATAGGCTATTTATTTTTTGGATTCCATTGACCCGTTCACATGTTTTTTTCGATTTACTCTTATGTACATTTTTTCCGTCAAAAGACTCATTTTTCTTCATTCATTTGTTTTTTTTTAGGTTAGGTATATATTTAAAACCATAATTATATAAAAATGTTTCAATCATTCGTTATGATTATTCTCTGCGCTAACCATACATTATGTAAAACTATCTTACAAACTAATCGATTGTATTCACATTATAATCTTATTTACATAAATTAATAAGAAGTACTTTGGTCTTCTATATCATTAATTCTATATTACAAACAATGATATTCTATTATGATATTAAGATTTTTTCTTTGTTTGGTAAATTCATACGATTTGTTGACAAGGTTCAAATTTAAAGTAGGACCATCAGTTGTTTTAGGACTGATAAATACGTTACTAAAGTGAGGGAAAGAAAAACAAATATATTTTTTATTCTTACGTCTGAGCTTCATATATATAACTCTTCTATAGGTACGTGTGTTTGTTACTGAAATTCTACTAAAGGGTTGGACCTATTTTGGTGATTTTTTTATCTATTTCAGTGGTTCCCTAAATGGTTAAGATTTATAAATTGACCTGAATTGAACTTTTAGTGAAAGAAAACATCTTTCAGATCTTAGTTTGTAGTAATTTATTACATCTAATAAAGTTGGTATATTGGATATAAAAGTATACAGGAGCGATGGTTCTGTGCTAGTGTAGTTGGATACTTCATCGATGGAGGTAAATTTAAATCCACGTACCCTATCCTATAATCAGCTTTTGGTGAAGTAAAACATTGTGATAAAACCATAGCATAGTGGTAGGATATTTTCTAATGCAAGCCTGGTTTGCTAATACTCTCAAGTTTAAAAATTCATCACCAAGGGCCAGTAGATGTATTCCGGCAATATCACTCGAGAGCTACTAACTCCAGCTTTATCATATTTACCATCTTGGGCTACATCGTCACTTGACATCAAGTGTGAATGCGGTCAAAGCGCTGAATCTAAAGTTATAAAACGAAGTATAGCTTACTTAAGAGTGTCCTTGAAAAGGAACAAATCTTATTACCCGACTGGTTTTCCTAAGACCATTAACTTGTATACGTACATTTCACATTTTAAGATTTACCGCCATAGAAAAACGGCATCAAGCTGGGATTGCATCGGCCTGCCTAGCTAGATATGGAGAGTGCTGACAAAACTACAAATAATATTGCTGAAAATGTCCTGGCAGTCAAAGCTAGACTTTGCTGTTAATAGAAGTATGTATAAACTATACAGTAGACTATAAAATAAAAACATACCAGGAAATAGGAAGAACCAAACGACGCGGTAAATTGAAAATAAAAACAAGCTGTGCTCCTAACTCTGAAAAAACTGAAAACAATACAAGATGTTGCTATGTAGATCTCTGATTAAATTAGAGGAGACAACATTTACTCGAACAGAAAACATCAAGATGTTTAGGTCAAGTGAACCTCTGTCCATCCATTCATCCAAAATACGTCCACTGCTGGACATAGGTCTCCTCCATAGATCTCCACGACGACCGGACTTACGCCATACGCATCCAGCGGATTCCGTGACCTTCACCAGGCTATCGGTCCACCTTGTAAGGGGCCAACTCACGCTACGTCTTCCGATACGTGGTAGTCATTCGAGAACCAATTACCCGCATCGGGTATCGGTTATGCGATCAATGTGCTCAGCCCACTGTCACTTGAGTTTAGCAATTCTTCGGGCAATGTCGGTTATTTTGGTTCTTCTGCGGATCTCCTCATTCCTGATTAGATCACGCAGTGAAATTCCAAGCCCTCTCCATTGCTCTTTGAGCTCCGTCATTGTTTGTGGTGGCCGAAGTGAACTTATGTTGGTCGTATGATGCCGATAAAAAAGATAATACACCTATACATAAGTTATTTGACAGATGAAACGTGTTCTTAAAATTCGTATTCCGAGCAATTTTCGGGTTCGGTGTGAGTGGGAGGGTAAATAGGTATTGTTTATTATTTTTCATCATATAGCCTCTTATCTGCGGAGGTCAGGGAAGAGATTACCTAAGAATTCGGGGCTTACGCAAACGAATTTTTTTTTTTGCACTCTTAAATTATAATTTACCTTATTAATTTTTCTTTTATGTTATAATATATTATCATGGCATTTTATTTATTACGCGGTAATGTTACGTGTTCAGAATTTGATTTGCGAATTTAAAAAATAAAAATATTTAGGTAAATCTAATCGGTAAATGAGCACCCTGAATTTCAAATAGCAGTAACTTTTATAATAACCATGTTACCTTCTCCTTTTTATAAGTATTATTTTTTTTTTTGCTACTGATAACGTAAATTCACTCACCTTTATTTTCGAACGAATAGATTCCCTTCTCTGGTCTCGTAAATGCGGTAGTTCCGTCATCAGTGGGCCCTTAATCTAAATATTTTCTATTTATATCTATAAGGAAAATGGAGTTTACTTTGACGCACCGTCACCTCAAAATCTACCGAATATATCGGGACGGGACTGCTACTATTTGACATGAAATTTTGGTTGGTATGGATGAAAAGGTTAGTATGGGATATTTATATCGACGTTTTCTATTTTTTTTTTTAAATTTACTCTTATGTAGATATTTTTCCGCTAATAAGAACAAAAGACTCTGATTTTTCTTAACTCATTTGTTTTTTTAGGTTAGGTATCACTTTTTCACTCACACCTGAAGAACATATGAAACACGGACGGAGCCGCGGGCACAGAACTAGTTCAATATATGAGGTAAACAAAACCAATACCACTCCTGTTTCTTTTTTAACCCGTGTATACAACTGATAACAGTACCTTCTAAATCCCTTTATTAACTTTATTATTGTTGTTGTGGTTGGCAAGTAATGTTAGAATGTCTCATTAAAAAAAAGTTCTAAAACTGCTTTTTACTGTTTCAAAATGTTTAGAGTAAAGTGTGATGCCAAACGAAAGTAATTTTGTGAGCTGTGAGTAGCGCAATTTATGCTCAATTTAGCTTTCATTTAAAAGTCTTGTTTTGTTTCACACGTCGACGGTAATTGAGTTATCTGCTAACTCACGTACATAAATGCGATTGAATTTCGGTTGGCATGTGCGACGTTCGGATATGGAGGTGTAAGAGACGTTGGCAGATTATACTCAGCGATTAGCAGTTACGAGTTGAATGCCCATACGAAAGCTTATTGTTTTAAAACGATTTAAGGAAGATACTTTGTAAGGTGTTTACTTTTAAATTCGAGAATCTGTTCTCAAACACCTATACTTGTGTTTCCTACCGTCTCAAGTTGTGAGTACGTTGAAAGCTCAGTCAGTTAAGATCATACAAATTGCGAGTCGAAATGTGAACATTTTTAAAACTGCTCTAATATTACAAACATTTTAATTACTTACTAAATACAGTTCGCGCCATGTAACTATACTTAGAATGGAAGCATTCACTTGTTCCGCGAGGTGTTACACCCCGCACCTCGCACTTCACCTCTAACCAAGTCCTACTTACAAGGCGCGCACTAAAATTATCATCTAATACACCATATTAATCTTCCTTTTATTTTTAATCTGGCAACTGTTCAAACTACGATTAAATTTAAATTTAAAACCTTTTCCGTCGGTTTCGTAAGCGTCGTGGGAATCGTTCCGCCTGTAGTCGTATGAATCGCTGTGTCTTTCTTCCAGTTTATCACCGTTCGGACCTAAGAAACAATCGTAGTACGGCTTGCAGTCGATGCTGTTCGTACTCTTGGCGATGTAGCGTTCGATGCCGTTGTTGCCGATATCGCAAACTAACAAGCCCTTACTTCGTCAATCCTTGCAAACAACGTCCGTCGCTAGAGTGAATCTCGTCGAATCGCTGATCGAATCGTCCCTGACTTGCGGTCGCCGGTTACCGTTCGCGTGCTCGATGAAGGATGTATTAGTATTGCGTACGTAGTCCCGGTGGATGTTGTGATTCGACGGCGATAAATGTGTGAGTCGGTAGCTGACGCAGGAATCGTTTCTACGGACGATAGCTGTCCTTGTGGTACCGGTTCTTGAGCTTCCTATCGGTGTGAACGAGGCGCCGTTGTGCTCCTGTGACGGTGCGGTATGACAGCAGCAGAAACATTTGAAGTAGGACCTGTGGAACTCCCGCCGGAACTTGCCTGCAACAATCGAAACGGTGCGTAAAGAAAATCGTGCTTTATCGTGCATGACATAAAGTAGTTTTGGGTGTGATTTTTCATTAGAAGCGTGTCGCTAAAAGTGATGCTAATATTTTCATATAATTATATAGATTGATAAAAGAACCTTGCCGTCGAATTTAATTTATATAATATATTATCATTTACTAGTTGTTATTTAAAAAATAAAATGTTGAGATTTATATAGCAGCGTAGTGCGATAATTAACGAACTACATATGTACATTTCTAGAAAGTACTCATACTTAGCGTCGCACGTATAAATTTATATTCAAAATGTACTTAATAATTTTCTTTGGAAATACTTTTGTCACTAATTATACCAAATTTGTTTATTTTTATTAATCGATTATATTATCAATATGATATGGAACGATTTTGTTTTGATTAATCTCAAATCGAATATTACAGAGCTGGATTTAAAGATCACGACTATATCCCCAATGTATACAGATAGGTTTCCATTTAAGGTTTAAGATTTAGGTTTAAGATTTATAACCTTCTAGAAAACAATTGTAAATATTGGGGTTAAAATTCCCGTGTACTTTCGTCTTTGCTCATAAATCATGCGTCCAAGATATTTCTAACCACTGATTAACTGTAAAAGGCGAAACAAAAAACAGCAAAAGAAAAACACTCATAAACAGTAATGACAAATATAAAAAAAAATATATTAAAAGAAAATTCTGATAGAATCCGTAGAATATTGCTACGATGACCTATTGTTGAGTATTTTGATTGACGCCACACATATGTTTTAAATGAAAATATATATTTAAACCTTCCTTCCGTTTTATTAGATAAGCTGGTTCTGTGATATAAAAATGTTTATTCTTTGTTATTTAGTAACTGATTATATAAAGCGTCTATTGAAAGAGAAGGTAATTTTTTATCGATTTCAATCACTTCATCATAGCATTATCCAATCATTAATATGTATAGGAAAGTTTGACCAAAGAATATATCTATGGTTTGTCATAGATAATGACGTGAATAGTTTTATATGTTCTTGACTTATCTATAATAATAATGAAATTGTATTTTTCACGTGTCTGTACATTTCCGATTTTTGTGAAAAGAATTATGGCAAGTGACTAAAAATAGGTGGTGGAACACATTTCTATCATTTTTAGAAATGTCTGTCTGTTTGTCGGTGCAAGCATCAATTAAAAAGTACTAAGAATAATTCAAAAACTCAAAGAGATAATTATAACGTATATTCCGGAGTAGCATCAACACTTTATTTCATTTACATCGGTCCACTCTATCAAAAGTTATGGTAATTTTAATGACACGCGGCGACCAAAGACATAATACTGCGACGACTTTAGTATGAAAGAGTTTGTAAGTAAATGCGTTTTAGTCATATTCAAGAACAAAAAAATTATGGATTGATTGAAGTTGAACAAAATTTATGTATAGTATATAAATATAAATAATTAATATCTAAGACATAGTAAATGAAAAATATGGCACGGAATATAATATTATTTAATTCAAACTATGATTGGATGGTTCTCGTTTTGTTTGTTTTTGACGACATGGGGGACGACTTACTACGAATGGTGATTACGTAAGCAAATTATAAATGTATTTCTGAAGATTACTCATAGATGGTGCTACATATTTTTTCACAATTTGGACTGTTCTGAAATATTGCATGGATATAGGATATAGGTTGTCTTTTAGAATATAATTATCGGAAATTTACCCGAGCGAAATCGTGAGCACAGCTAGTATTATACAATAGTCTTTGCTTATATGAGCACTAAGAATAGATTGTATTTTATGACATGTCTAGAAATTAACATAAAATAAATTTTCGAAAGCTTAGTAGTATATCCGCGCCTAATAATAATAATAAATAGCCTTTTAATTCCTCACTTAAGAAAATAATTTCTCGGAATACCTAACTGGCTCATTATTAGAATGTGTAAATTGTACACCGCTTATGGTGTTAACACACGCACGAGTCGGACCGCGGACATAGTACGACGGGCAGTGGAGGTTATCAGTTGTCTAAGTAGGAATGGAATCCTTTCCGAAAAGGATCGAATATTGAATCAATTCGAATCTAAGCTTGATGAATCGATTCAGAAAACATTGATTCAGAAAACATGTTCATAAGATCGATATTTCAAACTAATACAGTATTGATTGTTAGAGTATTGTTTTTTAATCAATCATATTTTAATTATCTGTAAAAAGCCAAAAATAAAACAGTTATTAATAAAAAAAAATTGGAAACAGTTTTTGCAATAAATGATGATTATAGTCTAATTTCGGCCATTGGAGGAATAATATTTAAGAAAAAAAAATCAAACGAAACAAGTCAAAAAGGTTGATCTTTTAGACCTTGATGTTTTGTGAATCGAATAAAAAAAATCGATCTATTTGAAAAATCTTATAGTTCATCACTACTTAGGTGACTAATGACCTCGGCCGCTCGCCATACCATGTCCGCGGTCCGATGCGTACGTACGTATTAACAGCTTTATAGTAGACTAGCTGTGCCCGCAACTTCGTCTTCGTGGAATAGTGACTTTGGGCAGCTTTTTTCGGATTTTGGTTTATTCTGGATTATAATCCCCGTCGTTACATCGTATAGCCATCGGGGAACAAAGCATACAGGCTGCTAGAATTATTAACATGTGATAAAGCCACATAAAGCTGACCGTGCGAAAAACAGCTAATACTTAGATCCACATCCACAACTTTTAGCGTCTGACCATAGGCTTTATTATTTGTCATCGCGAAACTGATCATAAGCTCACTGGAAACTGGACTCGTTTAAAACTAAACGGAAAATTGTTTGGAATGAGAGGAACCCGAGGCATAAAAAAACACTACCACCTGTTAAAATCTCTGCTTCTATCAGGTTTCGCAGAATCAGAAATTTAAAAGAGAAAAATTCACTTTTAATCTAGTATTGTTGCAAAGTTTTGACGGTCTTAAATTTCTTAGCAGCATTATGGGTACGCCGACTTTAAATTTATTTTATGAGCTGGTAGTCCAGGAGCACTGAGGGATTCTAAAAATTCTACTGGGTAATTGGTAGATTCTTTATTTTTCATAACTCTGTTAATGGAGATATACTCTACATTATCCCCCGAAACAAAGCTTAAAACTTCAGCATTTATTGCTGCTGCTTGGTCGTTTCGTGGACTTAAAATAGCTCTTTCACAAAGCCATGAATTTTCGCAAGTTGGTATTTGCGTTGCGTTTCCATACACGAATGATGTGAGGTCTCGCATTCATGAAACTTCGCAGCATAGGTTTGCGTTTAGAACAAATTTTGCTTGTTCCTGCGGATACACACCGTTACCGATCTCAAGTTACTATAAAGAAAATATAGTAGCTATTGCTATTGATACAACAATTTCATCTAATTTGTATCTGGTATGAATACTATAAGGCTGATATTTTTTTTTATAATTTGTTATGCTAGTTCTTGGATTAACTTGGTAGAGTCTGAAATTGTACCCATCCTGACCATGGAAATATATCAAAGGATACTGCAGGGCATCATATGCTCGGTGTGTTTCACAAATACGTTGTAAGCGATCATCATGAGTGCGCTGCACGATGTCACGTCTATCACATTCCTGATTGACTAATATTACTGCAACTTCGTCTGCAACGGGGACATTGTACTTTTCACGATGTTCTTCCCCAGGACGTCTATCAGCCTTATTTATAACTTTATAATTGTTATTTTGGCCTTGTGGGATGGAATCTATTGCGGCTTTAAAACTTCTGACATACGGATTTACTTGATGTAACATATCCTCAAGTTGAAATATAAAGTTGATATTCAGCTGAGGAAAGTTATGATGTTGTATATGGGCCTGTTCATTGTAATTTGATACAAAATAAATTTAAAGAAATTTTGACTCATTTTGGAGAAGAAAAGATCCAATCAAGTGATAAATTGGCCCTACACCCTAAATGTTGGCTGTGATATGTTTGACCCCAAAAGATGTCATTTGGAATACACTATTATATAAACGGATATAGTCTAAAAATGTTTACACTGAGGATGCTCACAATTTAGTAAAACTTTTATAAAGGGGCTCATGATAAGTTTAAATGAACACTTTGCCACCTGAATAGCATATTCCATTTTTGTTCTTTTTCCATTTTTGAGCATTACAAAACTGACAACATACCACCATACCTAATATATATGCGAATTCTGAGTAATCAATTCTAGGCGAATACAAATAACCTGTTTTCTCTTTGGTAATTCATGGAAGGATATCTATTTCCGCTCCAGTTTCTGGGTCTTCTATCAAACTTGATAACATTTTATTGAGTATATGCCGAAGTCGATCGGCATTTAGTCGTGACTGACGTTGTTCTGCAGTTTCTTTCTTTTTCTCGATCAGCTGTTAATCGAGATTCACGATCCAAACTACTTTCCAACTTTCTAGACTGCAAAGTTCGTGCTTTTTGAGGGCTCAGGCGGGTTTCCCTATCAGTAAAGGTCTCAGACTCACGCGATATTGCATGAGCCTTGCGATCGGTGGACAAACGTGCCGCACGCTGTTCCCTGTTCATCATAACTCAAGTGGCCATCATTCGAGAGCGATGTGAACTCAATCAAGATTTTCACTGAGCTGAAGTTTCGGTAACATGAAACCTGGCCTTTTTTTTTGTTGACGGGGGGAAATGCATTTACGCACTACCCTTACCTATATATGAAACCTGGCCTGACGTTACTGAAATGCAGTGAACTAATGATAACTAATCTCATCCTTATAGCATTTCTGCTGCACCGGGAGAGGTTGGATCTTTTTCGAGGCATTCTTATAATAAGTAGTAATTAGTACTAACTCAGCGTTATTTAGTAAACACATACTCATCATAAACAAAAAAATTAAAAACTTACAGATTATTACACAGTTTAACTTGATTACAGTTTAATAACTATTAAGACGTATTAACCTAACCTATTAAATATCGAAAATTAAAGAAATGTCTAATAGATACATTTATGTATTAATTGATCGCAAATAACTAAATTGTTTTTTAATCATAAAAATTAAGAACTTGTATAAACTTGTGTTTACAGTTTAACTAATAAGACGTGTTTACCTAATTTGAAAACTAATTAACCTATAATATACATACAATATGTATTTACAAACCCTAAAATATAAATAAATAAAATAAGCGAACAGTCATTGTTATCGAATGCAACTGTTACGCCATGCGCCTCCGAAAGCAGCCCGGCTCTCGACGTGCTTTATCTATACATATATAAACAACCTACCATGCCAGCCTAACCTGAACCCTATTTCATATGAATGGTGATATATGTCTGAGGTCAACTTAAATTGGAATTATAAAATTTCCGAAACTAATCATTTTTAACTTCTATTTATGATAATCATACTTTTACATAGACCATTATTATGGAGTTTAGTAAAGTTTCATACAATGCATCTGAACAGAGAAAGAATTTAGATAGAATAAATGTTCAATGTGATTCTTTAAATTGGCATAACTTTTTTATTTATGTACCGATCGACATGAAATAAACACTAAATGTTAAGTGAAGCTTACTACAATATATAAGTGAAAACTGCATGTAAATCGGATAAGCCGTTTCTGAGATTAGCGTGCACAAACGCACAGACAAACAGACAAAAATTTTAAAAATCATTGTTTTGGGTCCTAATTGCGTTTATAAAGGTCCTAATAATATTTTTTCTCATATATCTTCCATGTACAGACAGCGATCCGTTACATTTTTATTATATGTATAGATATACCCTTTGAAAATATAGACTGCAAACTGTCAAAAGATTAAATAATTGTTATTCTTATTTATTTTATGTTGTTTGCTAGTATTATTTTGTTTATCAAACTAGTCACTTATTTATTAAGGTATTTTGTGTATTTTTTTTCAACTTTAATTAGTTTGTATTTTTAGTATTTTTTTTAGTATTGTTAGTTAATATCCATCCTACATTTATGCTATAACAAGAAGGGTCGACACAGCATGTTTACACCATGCCCTTTATAAATTAGTATTATATACATTAAATTCAATTATAAGGGCAGATAACTACAATATAATTCATGTCGATACGTCAAAGGTAAATGTGAATCCAAAAAAAGTTGAAGTCCATTTCGGTATATATAGTAACTAAAAAAAATAGATTGTTGATAGTGGTACATTACTATTGTCATTATATAAATTATTGCAACCATAAGAAACTTACAAAAAATTACATAAAATTATTATTAGCATTGTGTTAAAAAGTCAACAGAAAATCCGTTGTGGCGTCGGCAAGAAATTTTATATGTACAAAAAAAAAAAAACACCAAACAATACACACACAATTTAGAGTTCTTTCTAGAAATAGTGCAATATTAAATAGTGCTATACTTGTGAGAAAAGTTAATATCTTTAGGCCATTTTCTCTCGCAACTTCCAAAAGTCGCGTTCCCTTGAGTGAACTTTGATACAAATACTAAATACTTTCACGCTCGCTTTATTAGTTTTAGAACTTACGTAAAACTTTAATATTTTATGACCAGCTAGGAACTGAGATTTCTCATGGGATCCACAACCCCATATTAATCGAGGATAACAAATTATAGAGGCGTAAAGATATAAACGTTTATTAAACACGCAATATTTAAAACGATGCTACACATTCAGAAGATCAAAGAATTTAATGGTATTACAGAAATATTTTTTTCCATAAAATATTTTTGAATATAATATATAACATACGACATTTTTATAACGTCGTACAACAAATATTCTGTCGCGATAAATCGAAAGCTCTGGTTATCTCCTAGTTGTTCTAATTTATTAAAGTGAAACTTATTTACATTGCTTTAAATTTTTTCGTCCATCTGTCGCATGTCACATTACAACCGGCTGCGGAGTATAAGTAAACTTAAAGGCACTCGTTAGAGCTTCAGATGATAGACGCATATCAAAAACTGAGCACAATATTGTTTTAAATCAACTTCAACCAACCTTCGCCTTGGGTCTCACAGTCTATAAATATAACTAATATTTTATGATAACTAAAACTTGACGTGTTTGCTTGATGACATCGCGCACTTGCATCGTTGTTTCGGTTTTATGAACTTTTTTTTTGCTAAAAGAAGTCAAAAGATTCCTTACAAAACTAATGTAACTTGCGTGTGGTGTGTAAGTATGTATGTGATTTGCAATGTGTTGTTAAACTTCATATAAAGGAATATCTATGATATAGTAAGTTTAAAAACAATATTTTTTTTATCTAACATCCTAACCTGATTTGATGGGATTTGAAGCGTTGATGGTTCAGTGGTAGCTTGGCCAATACTAAGTCGGTAAATGAAGCTTAGAATCTACCTGGTCCAATCTATAATGAGGCTAAGTTTTCGTTGAACGTAATGAAAGATACCGTGGTGGTAATACATTCTCTAGCACCTCAAGTTAAAACATCTGTCTCGGTGTGTTTATAAGTGTATCCGAGTGTTCTGAGTTTAGTTTTTTTTACCATCCTGCACCACACCAGTTTACTAATATCAGGTGATAATGTAGTACCTATTTATTTATTTATTTACATTAAAATTCACAGCTCGTATAAAATCGACGTATAAACTAAAACGATACATAAAATAAAGAGCCAAAAATGAATTTATCACTATTTAAAAACTAGTTATAAGACTATGTTTACATGCGTGTGTGCATGTGTATGTAATGTGCATATGTATTTTTGTCGATATATTTAAGTAAGGATATATGGCTGTGGATTCATTCTGTATTATTTTCTTACTAGAGAGATTTTCATTTGTTTTCTAAACTGTTGTTAGATATTTGTATAAAAAGGTAAGTAAAATTTTCTTCAAAACTTCGTTAAAGTTATATGAAATATCCAAAAATAAAAAAGTTGTGCTCGAAGCTAAGTACGTTCGCGTTAGATAAATTTTTTTCGTCACACAATTGTATTTATATATCTATACCTTATTCAATATTTAAGTGCAGTGCAAGATAATATGCCGGTGGTCGTTATCTTTTTTAGATTTAATTAACTATCTTATCAATAACTTTTTTCATTTATTAACAAATATTTATTTATTTATTTATTAAATTATTTATAAATTTATTTAAATTTAATTTATTTATAAAATATACACCAAAACTTGTCCAAAGAATACACTAATGACTTAAAACAAGAATCGTGTAAATTCGTTCATTAGTTTTCAAGTTATAAAACAAGTAATAAGCAAATACAGATAGAGAAACTTAGCTCTTTATAAGACTTAAAGTGCATAACATACGAAAAAATCTTCACACTTTTACATTTTTAAGTTTACGATATCATTAAAAATGAATACAAACACTTCAGCTGAATTTAGTAGACGGACAAAACAAAAATCCCTTTAACTAAATCCCCAGTTGAAATGGTGACTTGGAACTACAAAAGCACACATCGGCAATAAATACGTCTCGTCATGCATGAATTCATAGTCCAGAGACGTATTCAGGTAAAGACAAAGGGAAGTAATATTATTTTTTTATAACTTTACCAAAATTATTTTGTTTTAATTTAACTTTTCTTTATGTTATATTATTTAATGTACAAATAATATAACGTCAATTAAATAAAACACAGAGCACGGTGTATATCCCCAAAGACTTGATAAAAATCGAATATGACCCCCAAATGCTTTTGCAAGTGCCTCCCTGGTGCTTATGTATATTGGCTAAAGTCGAGTACTCAGTGTAGCATCGTTCTATTCAGGACAGGGTCTCTTATTACTGACCTGAAAACCCTGGGAATCCTGCAAGAAAAAACGTTATAAAATATACTTTATTCTGTTTACTTGGTTACAATATTGTCTAAATACTTCATAAAAAGTAGAACTTATGTACAAATATTATTGTTTGGTTAATAATGAAATTTTAAATTTAGTTGCCGTGATATTAATGGAAATATGCTGAATATAAATTACCATAGCGATGCAGTATATGTTTAAAAAAAAAGTAGCAATAAATCTAATAAAAAATACACAAAAACCAAAATCAAGTGTTTACGGGAATGTTTCGTGCATAGATATTATAAAATAATAATATTATCTATTAAAATATAGAGTATGAAATACAAGTATTCGATTTTTATATACTGATCTAAGTTATTAATTAGATTGTACATAAATTTCGATAACAGTTCGGGAAATAGGTAAACTATTTATACTTATAAATAAAATAGAAGTGTCTGTTTGTAATGTGAAAATATTGTTTTGAATAATTTTTTTATGAATGTATATACGATACCTATATAAAATAATACAATTTTTAAAATTTTTGGGGTACCGATTTTGACGGGACCTTTTTTTGGTAGGTTTTTGGTTACTCTGCGTAACTCAGGGTACTTTTTTTAATAATGATTAGGGTTCCGCGTCAAAAATTAAAAACTCATCAAATTGTCAATGAAATCCAATTCAATGCAGTTTTATTGGTAGTTTTTTAAATTTGTGAGAAATATTTTTGTCTAATGTTATAATACTAGCAAAAATTTGGAAAATAATTAGGGTTCCGTATAAAATAAAAAAACTATATTACGCATTAATAATTTATATGAAACGCGGGCGCAGCCGCGGACACACAGCTAGTACTTAATAGAATTTAGGTTTTGTCAACAATTTCCTTTATAAGAAAATGACGAAATTCGTCTGCCGTGATTTATGGATGATGGTTGCGCGTAATTATCGTTTGGTGCTATTACATACAGCAAACAGATGTTTCATGTTCCATCCCTAAATCCAGCCCACGACTCCCCGCTCCAACTTTCCTTTAAGATTTCTACGTGTCGTCATTCTTCGCTTTGTCGATGGTTCTTAGTTTGTTAACTCATGCGCATTTACGTATCGGCTAATGTTAAGCATATCTAGTGTAGTTAAATTTGAACGTTAACCCAATTAATTTGCATCTAAGCAAGAATCCTGCAACACACGTAAGTATTTATCTTTCCTATCCTAAAATATATCGTCCCTATTAACACATAATTTTCAACAACAATACAGTCCACTTTTTCGATACACCAGAATAACTCTAAGCACTATCCGCTAATTAAGATGGAAGAAATTTATATTACAGGTATTATAGCGCGTCCTACGGGTATAATACCGGCCCGCGGAACTTCTCACTCCTCTACTCAGCCTTGCAGGCGACCCCTGCGCACCCCGGGTTCAAGGACTCGCACATGTGCAGCCGCAAAAGAGTCAGAACGAGGCGGTCAGTTAGTTAAAACTGTTTAAATTGCCGTTTTTTGTTTGTTATTAGTTTATTCAGTAAATATAGTGCTTATCGAACAGTTCGTGTTTTATTTTAAAAGAACTACGACGTAGTATCTATTATCCAAGACAAATATAAACAAGTAAGTTTTGTTAAATGGTCTATTTAAATTTTACGGTACATCGAGCGTCTGCTTCCATTTTATAGCAGTTTTATGACTGATATTAGTTAGTTGATACCACTTTATTCTCAGGAAATAATAAATCATGTAATAGTAAGGATATTGCTTGCAAAAATTAATCATTAATTTATTACTCGCATGGAAGATGTAAGATCTGGTTAACTATGATGGTATGAAAAAAGAACTCAAACTGTTTTTTAAATTGCAAAGTGCTTTGTTGCTCTGTTTCATGTTTATAGACTTCACTAAGATTGAAAGATTAACGACATGCTATGTCCTTTTTAGGTGGGCCATTTTTTGATGCCTGTCTAGCATTTACTATTTATTTATATACATTTAGTATACTTACTATATCAGACTGTAATCTGAGTTTAGAATGGTCATTTAACAACAAATGATATTGTTACCAAACGTTAAATTATATAAAAATTTAAAAGTTTCGGTAGTTGATTGAAAATCTTATGCGCTTTTAGACATTTTTTTTTAAATTGATTTAACCGAAATAGTTTGTTACTAGCTATAGGTTTCCTCAAAAAAGGGAGAATTGCCAGAATCACCACTCTTTGCAGGCGGGTTGACGATTACAGTAGGTGTTCGTGTGGTCCTCAGAGGACGGGAGGATATGAGGTGGTATTATTCTTAGCTGGCACTACACGGCGGTTAGACAATTTAGTTATAAATAATCCCTAATTAATTAATTTAATACTAGTTATGTGCCCGCGGCTGCGCCTTTATTTCATATATTGTTCACTGCGTAATATACGTAGTTTTTAATTTTTATGATATGGGACCCTAATTATTTGCTTTCGAAAAAATAAAGTACCCCAAGCTACGCGGAGTAATTTCAGCTATTTAACAAAAAAGTCACCTCTAAATCGGTAAAGCCATTCCGGAGATTACCCGGAACAGGCAGACAGACAGACAAAAGTTTTAAAAATTGCATTTTTGGTGTAGGTATTGTGTATAAATTCATATGTATTTAGTAAAATAAAACAGACACTTCAATTTGAATATTAACGATAACAAAAAGTTATTTTATTCGATCGATTCTACATCGCGCTATGGTTCCGTTGTCTTCCATTATGAATATGTGTATTGAAACAGTCAGCTCTTCAATTTTATTTATTAGTATAGATTACGGACACTGGCAATAAAGTAATTTAAAGAGTATAGTAATATATTTACCAAGAACAAGTCATCACATATACAAATTATATACATTATAAAAAAAATGTGGACAAGTGTGACGTTGCTAGCATTATTACGAAAATCAATAAGATCCCAAAAATTCAGTATAAAATAAGGAAAAAGAACAATATCAGTTTGGAGTAATGTTATTAAGTTCCCTAACATATTCCAAACTTTAGTACGTAACGATCAAAAGAAATACATATTACCTGGTGTAGATACGTGCAAAGTACGTCTCGAGACCTCACTTCAGTGAAGATAACGACCCTTTCTTAGCTTGTTAATTCGCCTTAGCAGGATTTAGAAAACTTCTTAGATTTTTTATAATATAATACGACTTAGATTTTAATGTGATACATATGAAATGTTTAACAGGAATGCAGTTCAGCCAATGTGAAGAGATGACTACAGTTCATAGTTATTTCTGATTAACTTTAAAAATAGTTGTTGTTTTAATTGAAGCCAGTTTGTAATAATGCGGATCCGGCAGATGTAATGCTAATTCAGTCACTCCCTACTACCTAGATTAATAAGTGATGGAGGAACACCGTGGAATTTTAGTCAGTAAGAATCGGCCACAAACCACCCTTCGATGGCCGGGTTGGGGTGTGTATCTTATGCAAAATTTAAAAGGCAATCCAACAATAGGTTACGCTAATCCTACGACCAAGTAGGGATGCTTAGTGTCAGCAACACTTTTGGACTAAACAACATCAGCAAAAGAACTGTTGCTTTGGAAGTTGCAACAGAAATTAGTATGCGATGGTTCTATAATGACTTTACACCTTACACAGGTCCAATGTTCAGGGTGACAACACTCTGTTGTATCCCGATATACGATATGTAAAATATTTTGGCTTTGAATAAATTGATACATAATGATATACTTGCAGAGATTTAGTTTCGTAAAGTCAAAATAGAAATCAATTGTAAGCCGGTCGAAAAGGTACCATTAGATCCTAAGTGTGGTTGCCGGAATTTACCAATAGGTGAAAGATTTGCAAATTTAGAGGAACAATTAACTAAGAGAACTCTATACAAAGCGCTACCTTTTCTTTTATCGAAAACATAGCCTTATTGTGGGATTCGTTGAAAAAGATTTTTGCTTTTAGATGAAAGAACCTTAAGTGAATGAATTGCGAAACGCAATCAGAATAGAGTGATCAAATATATTAAAGGAGTGGGTACAGAGGCATTACTAATCGTATTTATTTGTGTTGCAAGCAACATATTCCGTTCTGTAGTATTCTGGTCCGAAGCATGTAATTAGAAACAAAAATTAAAACATGAGGTATTCTAAGAAGAAACTTTTTTGAGATTTGACTGCCATTAATTTTTGAGTATGATAATAAATAGCCATAAATAAACAATGAAGACTTTTACTCAGGTGCATAGTAGGTATGTTCGCTTCTTAATAAAACGTCTAATCTATGGCGTCATAAAAGTGCTATAAGTACGGAATCGTTAGCAGAAGCCAGTTAAATAGTTGGTGGTAAATTACGTATTGTAAACATTAATTAACAATGAATAACACATGAAATATCCGATTACACGTCTGTATCATGTTCAGAACACAATTGTTGTATTATTGTTTCTAATTGATGTAACCTTTGAAGGTGAGTTAATTAGGAAATATAGCCGTTACGTTGATTACAGAACAGATTATATATATTATACACGTCAAAGCTATAGTGGAACTTGAACGACAATTTTATAACCTTCATATAGTTATCACATGTTTTTTTACACGATATAGGCTCAGTGCTTTGACCACAATCTCACTTGATGTTAAGTGATGATGTTCTGATAATTCTAGTTCATTCTCAATTTCACTTGGAGAGGCCGGGACGCCAGTGCGCTTTTACTATAGAACACGTCACGCACAGGTCGTGCTCGGCTTGCATCGACGCAATGTCGTCTATAGAAACATCACGCTGGCTTCCCGACCCGCCCGCTGTGTTGCGAAACCATTAATAGATATACGGTAATAATTGAAAGCGTATAATAATTTTTCTTTTTACATCTGCATTATATGTGACATCGTTTGATTTGAGATAACTCATTATTTATGCGTTCGATTTATTATTAGAAATTCTTTTACACTTATTACAGATACAGTATTATTTCAATGAAGTGAATATTATAACCAGGTTCCCTTTTTACAAACCATTTTTATAAAGTTGGTAGGGGGATGCGTAAATGTATTTCCCCAGGGAAAACAGGATGGTAACCACACCAAACCAAGAGGTATTTATTGGTTTTAAGTAATTTTTGATTCTCAGTAACAGGTTATCAATACAATATTCTATTGGTATTTGATGACAGGTTTTCAAACTTGAGGGTGGTAGATACCCAGATGGGCATTGTTAGAAAATACCCTACCCCCATGGGTTATGGTATCCTCACGTTGTTTTCCTTCACCGAAATCCAAGTTGTAATTAGAGTTAGGAATTACATTAATGCGGAATCCGACCGCACTATCACCTGCGCCATCATCTCTTCAAATCAAATGAACATCACTACATGCTAAACCAAAACTGAACAGTTTAAATTATGTCAAATTGAAAGGGACAACGAGGAAAGAAAGGTTGGTTTGCATACGGTAGTTCTGTACTGTAATACTGTAAGTTGTATCGACCTAAAAGTGAAGTTAAACTTTGTTCCTTAGATATTGAATAAGATTACAATGGAATGTTCTAGATTTGACTTACAAAATATATTTCGATAGAAATCATGTGTTGGAATGTGTCCGGAATAAAGCAGATAGGGAAAGTCCTGTAGCACACCTTGGTCTCAATATGTGGAATCAGGGTAAATTTCACGCAATTATTTCACGCATATTCTATCGAAATATATTTTGTAAATCAAATCTAGAACATTCCATTGTAATCTTATTCAATATCTAAGGAACAAAGTTTAACTTCACTTTTAGGTCAAAGTACTGAGCCTATATCGTGTAAAAAAAACATTTGATAACTGTTTGAAGGTTATAAAATTATCAGAACTTAATACAAAACGTATTTGAATTACTGTGTTTATTTATTCAAATCAAAAAAAGTATATTATATTATATAAAATACATTATAATTAAATAAAAGTACCTAATCATTACTATTACCTCTATAAATAATTAATTTGAATAATTATATATATTTAGATTGGAACTTTGTAATTGATTGGATTTTTCCTTAAACATAATTTCAAAAAGTGCACATGGTATATATTATGAATGTAAACACCCTGAACCATATCGTCACATGTGAGATTGAAGTGGAAACACTCAGCCCATACAGTGTAAAAAATCAATTATAAGGACAGAAAAATACTGTTCATGTTGATACGACAACTGCGAATCCAAAAAAATTATGAAGTCCATTTCGATATGAACACCAATTGAAATAACAGTTTATTGATAGTGCCCATTATTATTATAATTATATAAATTATTGCAACCATAAGAAAGTTTAAAATAAAGTATTATAAAGGAGAATATTTTTCTAAAGTGTAAATAATTAGAATTAATGTACGCGTGACTGTGCTTCTAAAATGTGCATATAGTCTTGAATTATGGTAACATTAAATATAATAAACATAGAATGACAGATTTAACTACTATTTTAAAAAAAAAGAAAAAGAAGTGGAAGGTGATGCAAATAAACTTACCGCTCATGAAGTTATAGATGAGAGGATTCACGGCGGAGTTTGCGTAGCACATCACGTGGGAGATGAGGGCGATACATGTCATCACATCGCTCTGGCGAACGTCGTATGCGACTCTAAATTTAAATGCAACCAAAATCTAATAAATAAAAATTGAACTGTCTGTAATATTAAAATAACATTTTTTTTACTAAATACAAATCAATGTACAGTAGGCTCCAAGAGTGCATGGTCGGCATGAAATCACTTTTGTACAAGGCTAGAATTGACACCATCTATGACGACGTAACTGTATTTTCGAAGCGTAACAGTAAAGTCACATAAAATAATCAAAAGATATTGCTGCACTATCTTACCGATTGACCAAGCGTTTATATATGACAAGCTCGTAATTAAAAATCTGCATACACTCTCTATATAAATAGAAAGGGTTCCATGACGATGACGCGAATTCCATGTTTTTCGTTCACTCAAAAAAGTGGTCAACGCGTCTAAAGAAGTTTTCACTTCAATAAATACATAAAATAACATACACTGAAACACGATGGGGTCAAAGGGTTCTCGAATAGGTACCAGACACCGGAAGACGTAGCGTGAGTAGGGCCCCCTATAAGGTGGACCAATGACCTGGCGAAGAACGCGGGAATCCGCTGAATGCGGGAGGTACAAGACCGGTCGTCGTGGAGAGCTTTGGTGGAGACCTATGGCCAGCAGTGGACGTCTTTCGGTTGAATAGATAGATTGATAGAAATACACTAATGAATAGAAATAGTGACTCGTGTAATTTTCGATCGATACTTTGACAGTGTTACTATGTGCAGCAAACAAGAATTTAGTTAACAACACCTAACCATGACACATCCAGTTCTTTTTGTGAACTTAACCCAACGTCAAATCAATTGAGTTCCCGCAATTATAGACCTTAAGATATCCATGCACTTTTGCAGCTGAACGTACATAGACGAAACCTATAGTAAAAATAAAATGTCTGTGTCACTGTGTTTGTTTATTTTGTACTCTGCGTAACTTAGGCTACTTTTATTTTTCGAATCTATTGGAGTTCCGCGTAAAGAAATTCAGTCATGATATTGTGCATAAAACCCGATTTAATGCACAGTGAATTTTTCTTGGCAAGTGTTTGAATATGTGAGTTTTTCTATTAGGAGCAAAAACAATTTACGACCAAAATTGTGTGACCAGCGAAACAATGTATACTAATGATTATTTAAAAGTATATTACATAGAGAAGAAAATATGATACGCGGGAGGAACCGAGGGAACACAGCTACTATATAATAAATTAATGGCCACCAAAAGTTTTTACTTGATTATTTATATTTTAATCTATTAATGTAATCAATGGAATGATTAAAAAAATCTTTCAAATAAAAACTTTTCAATAAATCGATAACTAATGTTCAACAAATTAACAATCATTATGAGAATAACCTGATATCTAGTCCTTTATCATAATTTAGAATGATCATCATGAAAATAACTAAGTTTGTAAATATGATTGACTGGTATTTTGTATTTTATTAAAGTATTAACCGTAGGAATGAAATAAAATGAAATTAAGTAAATCTGCCTACCTACACAAGCGCTTGCACAGCGTACGCGTCTGTAAAAGACATTAACACGCTACAAGCTAAGTTAAATGATGGGTTATTTACCTCAATACTGATAGAAGATGGACAGGGAAATAGCAGACAGCAAACATGGCGACAACTGCTACCAACATCTTTGCTGCCTTTCGCCGCGATCTAAGTTGTCCTTCAGTCGACGCATTTGTGTGTATTGATGGTGTTGTACGACGGTTTGCTGCCAACCCTAAAAAATTCTTCCTTTTAAATTTTTTTCACATTACATTAATCCTATATCGTGATAACATTGTTGTTTTTAAATCTGCAATAATTGTTGCGATCCTCGTAGCATGTAAAAATTTGGTCAAAATATTCCAGAAGCCTATATGATTTTAAATAGAGATGAATGGAAGAGGAAGACATATTGTGTTGACCTCAAATAAAAATGGTATAATGGCAGGGAGATGTTGATTGCAGGAGCTTATCTTGTTTTTTAAAACAGAAAATCCATAATTTGGATAAATTTTATGAGTATTTTAATTATTTTAAGATCTTAGTTTTTTTGGATATAAAAAAACGATACAAATACTGTAACAGAACTTAGCCCACATCTCTTTGTATGATGTAATTTTTAAAAGACATGATAATGAATTAGGTGGCAAACTTACAGTTATTCTGTCCGGTTGGAGTACTGCATAATTTATGTGACTCTGTATGGCCTGGTATGTTGTCAGACCGCCACAAAACTCGTACGATCTGGCAGTAAGCTATCATCATCAGTAGCAAAGGAAATCTGTAAGAATTCTAAATTTTAGAATCTCGTCTCAAAATCTTTGCGTATTTGTTCATTGAAAGGAATTGAAAGGATTCAATCGGAACTTTCGGCTCGTTTAGAGCCTTTGAAAAGTTTCTTAAATCAATAGGAAAGTAAAAAGTTTCGCAAATAAAAAGGAATGATAGATAGCAAGATTTTAAAAGTTTGAGAGAGAAAATTTACTCATTCTTGAAAGATTCAAAAGTTATGTTTTTAATTCGTGCAACAATTTATCACTTTTGGGATGGCTAAAATGTTTCCATTAAAGCGTACTTACGTGTAAAGGAATAGAGCTTTTATGATATGCCACTTAAGGTCACTCTCGTCCGACCAAGTGGAGGCGCACTGCATAAAGTATTGCACATTGAACCTAAGTTCCATTTTTCTTTGCACTTGTAGCACCACGAACTCTGGTACATCTGTATGATTAAGTTACGTTAATATGATTATAACAGAACTTGGACAAGATTAAATAGTGGAGGATACACTAATGTATTTGTTACTGCCTTAAAACCACTGACAGTTTTTAAATATAACTGCATTCTTTTTTAATTTTATAATTGCTACAAAGCTACAGAGTAATCTTAACAGAATTAAGTGTTTATTGTTTGTTGAAGTGTGTTGAAAAGGAATTTTGTTTTCTTCAGATTCATTAATGACTTTATACATCTGTACTAATTTCGACCGCTTTTCAATTTTGTTTTTATTTGTTTCATACAAGATAGTATTGTTGATTTTCAGCCTCTACTTCTGCGTTCGTTCTTAATGTACAGCTCTCATATGTCCATTAGTGGTTAGTGAAATTCTTTACCATAAATTATAATCACAACTTTATTGTTAAAGGGAAACAACTTACTGAATAGCAGCGAAAGAAGCCAAATGATCCCAATCGCTGACTTCGCTCGCCCGGTGGTTGATTTAAACTTGAGAGGGAAGCAGATAGCATACCAGCGGTCGACTGAGATGAAAGTCAGCGTCAGCACAGAAACGGTCACCGATACCGACTGCAAAACAAGTTCAGATTTAAGAAACGTTTAGCTAAAATTTTGACATAATTTAGCGTTAACACACATTGCGAATTTTTTTCACCGCATATCGTCCTTATTTCCACATTCAACTATGTAAAATAAGTAGTGCTTATGAGTTTTCGATTAGATTTCAAGACACTCAAGATTAAGCAAACGATGAAACCACAGGATGAAAAAGTGATACAAAATTGCCTTGGGGTTTGATACCTTCATTTATGGGATCAACCTTTTTATATCCCTTGGTAACTTCATTTAGGCTGAGCTTTCTGTGAAGGAAAACATCGTGAGGAAACCATAGCATAATGGTAGGGTACTTTCGAATAATGTTCGCTTAGGCAGCTACCACCCTCAAGTTTGAAAACCTTGTCGCCAAATACCAATAGGTATCCGGCAGCATAACTTCAGAACCAGTACCACCGTACAGTACAGTACGGTAAACTAGAACCAGTGAGGCTTAGTATGTTTACCATCCTGGACTGCATCGTAACTTAAGATGAGAACTCAGGTGAGATTGTGGTGCGGAGCAATGCGAAAGCAATCCCGTATCGTCCCCATACCAAATGCGGCGTGCGGCTCCGGGGGGTTTAGCGGGTATTTCCGTTCACGTCGGGTGAGTCCCACACTGATGCGGAGACGTCCCTCCGCACCCCCTTACCAATTGTATTGGGGGACTTTGGTCTCACTAATGCAATTGGTAAGGGTAGTGAGTAAATGCTTGCCCCTCGTCAAAAAAAAAAGGTGAGATTGTGGTCTAAGCACTGAGCCAATACCGTGTAAAAAAAATGTTTGCAGAGTCTATGTAAATCAAATATTTTATTCTTTACAGGTTTTTGTGTTTATTGTAATTGAACTGATACTGGATACTGAACTGATAAACATGGAATATCTAAGGTTAGAGTAAATTACTCTTAAGTGAAGCTATTAGAACACACCAATGGGCTTCCTATTTTTAATTTAGAATATATTCGGGTATTCGAAACTGTATTATAGTTACTTATATGACTATATGATTTTAACTAATTCAGAACAATAATATTGAATTAACATTGATTAGCTAAAAAAGTGTAATGCGTACTGAAAATAGCGTAAGATTTTTTAAATAACACGCTACATTTAATGAAGTAATTTGAAATTAAGTATTTCTATTATAATTCTCGAGCAATTTTGTTCGTACTACATGACGATTTATTTACAGCGCGTGAAAGATATTTCACAAGCCAAGAATCCTTCGATAATCCTTTAATAATCTGCTTATGGCAACGGAACAGTTGTCGCTTCTATAGATGCTTCAATTTGGATTATCCGTTCAGGCAGGATCTTCCTCGACCATTCAACCGAAAGACGTTCACTGCTGGATACAGCTCTCCTCTAAAGACCTTTACACTGGCCAGTCTTGCTCTATTGAAATCTACCGGATTTCCGCGACCTTCATCAGGTCGTCGGTTCACCTTGAGGGGGGCCTACTCGCGTTGCATCTTCCGGTACGCGGCAGTCATTCGAGTCGAGTCATCAGTTCTACGAGCAACGTGTCCGACCCATTGCCACTTAAGTTTGAATACCACCAATATATGAAGATATTTTATTTCAGCAAAAGTGCAGATCCTATATAAGGTATGAACCGGTCAATAATCATCATTATTTGATCATTGATTATATCATTATATTCAAAAATAATTGTGTTACATTTTATAAATGAAAAAGCATCGAAACTCATTGTCATATTGGTGATGCGAGTTTAAAATTTGTACTCACCAAAAAATCGTATAAAAAACCTAAAAAACTTTTGCCTTTTACAATAATTTTTTTACAGTGCTTTTATTTACCGGTAGCCGAGAAGTAATGAAAAATTATAATGAAGAACAAATTTGAAATCAAATATAAACGTACAAGTCTAGTAATAAAAATAAAAAAAACTTAGTTGATTCAGAACAGATAAGTATAATATTACATACAACAAAAAAAAAAAAGAAACGATATTGGGAATTGGATATTATTGAGCTTTAAGCATTTGGAAACTTCGTAGGTACCTAATTACTTTGAGGGAAAGTTTTTTCTTTCAAACTTGCGTTTGATTTCATCGTATATAATATAATGCATAGTTTATTTAGAAAAGACATTCGTTGAAGTTTTAAAAGTTGTAAGATTTTCTCTTTCGTATAATTAAATAAAGTAGATTTAGAAAAGTTTTTTTTAAATTATTTCTTATTTATTCGATTAAAGTTCTAGGCTGAAGTGTATGTATCTATAATATCAAGTTATCTTAACTAACTAATGCTCGTTTTCATCAACGTCTAAGAGACACTCAAGAATTTACGGGTTACCTTATATTTTAAGCCGTGGTAATTCCATCCCTTGACGCTAATTGACGTTTATTTTACAAGCAATTTTAATTTATTTATTGTTTAGTCGGTTTATACACGTAAGATAGGAGATAATTTGTTCATTTTATATATTAAGAGCTAATTATTATGTTTACCCTAAACTATTCATCCGACTATGATGAAATTTTGGTGAGTTATGCTTACTGTTTATTGTCATTACTTAATTTTTTTTTTAATAAAATTTACAACAACGAATTCTAATTAACTGTTAAATTTTTAAATGAAAAGTGTATAAATTTTGGAGTTGTGTGTGAGGTAGAAAATGCTGACAGCGATTAAATGATGACAAGATAAAATTTTGAAATGACGTAGGCATTATTCCGTACATCAAAGTGGTTCCTTGTTGCAAAAAAAAGAACTGTATCATTGTCTCCTATGTCGAGCTAGTATGTTGTAAAATTAATTAAAAATAGATTCTAAATAATACTATAGATAAAAAACAAATTATTTACTATAAAGAAACGTTGTAGTGACAATGTTTAAGTTTCTGATATTATTCAATGAGTATATCTATTTTTCTTTATTTAGTAGTATTATTATAGTATTTATAAATAATTAAGCTATAGCGTAGGCATCTGGTCATATGTGTATTTTTTTAAATTATTATGTCGTAATCGTGCACATCTGTATTGAAAAAATTTCTATAAATTGTTATTCCTACTTTACTGAATTTACTGTACGTTTTGCGTGTAAATAAATAGTATATAATTATCACCTTTCGCTTTATATGAAACTAGCTGGGTGAACGCGACTGCGCTCGCGTTTCATGTTCTTCACTGCGTTTTAATTTTTTATACAGAACCCTAATTATTTTCCTAAAATTTCTTTGGTACTAAGATGAAGTAAAAATATTTCTCATAAAGTCAAACGTTTGCCCGTAAAACTGTACATTGAATCGGATTTTATTTAATTTTTTATTAGGTTAAATTTTATTTACGCAGAACCCTAATTGTTACTTTGACATTACAGACACTTCAATTTTATTTATTAGTATAGATGTAGATATATAAGGTATGTTACTTAGAGTTACTGTTGGATGTATAAGGATCTAGATATATAAGGTATAGGCTTAGTGTTTTGACCACAATCTCACCTGATGTTAAGTGACGATGTGGTCCAAGATGGTAAACACACTAAGCCTAGATGTACTGGTTCTCAAGTGATACTGCCGGAACGCACCTATTAGTATTTGGCGGCAGATTTTCAAACATGAGGGTGGTAGCTACCCAGGCGGGCATTAAACAATTCATGTTGAATGTATTTCGATTCTTGTATTTTCGCGTGCAAACATTTTATTCCAAGGGAAAATGAAATTTTATTCCATTTGCCAAAACTGGAAACATTTTAAAGATAAACGGTTTTGGCGAGTACAATAGTGTGGGTGGGTCTATATACTAGTTGGCCACTTAAGTAACTATTTAAAGCGATGCGAATGTAAACGTAGAATTTTTCTTTTTTATTATAATGTAAAAAGGTACAACGCTTAGACCACAATAATTTTATCTAATGTTAAGTGACATTTTAAAGGAAATATATACAATTGATAATATACTGGTTATGAAATTATATTACCAGAACCCACTAATAAGAGCTTGCCTAGCTTGACTGGTATTAAAAAATTGCTCTACCACCATGCTATTATGCTATGCAGGGGATTATGGGATCATCATTATCAAATCGCCAAATTATCGTATATTTTTGATTATGAAGATACGTTTTACTTTTCAGAGCCCGCTTTACTTATAGTGCAGGATGTGTAGCGCATACGGGTGCAAGGTTTTAGGGGGTGCCGAGCGTCGCTCGCGACACTTACAAAGATGCGTCGCTCGGGGTACTAACGTTCTCAAAGGGCGCCAGAATATTGGTGGCACACGGGCGCTACAAGGGTTAGAGCTGCTGCTGCCATTTTTTATAGTAGCTCGGCAAATTGACGACATTGTGCCTGATAGTAAGCACAATGCAATCCAGAAACAGTGGCGATGTCAAAAGACCGGTTATCCATCTTCAGTCGTCCCTGTCATGCCGGCCTGCCAGCTGTCATGCCACTTTACCAATATGATTCTCATTATTATGAGAATGACATATTATGTAGGTAATTTTATTATAATGTTAAATTTAAAATATTATATAGTTAAAGATATACTAAAAGTGTTATAGGTATTACGGATTAAGTATATATATATATATATATATATATATATATTATCAAAACATTTTACAATTATTTTTTTGACATGGAAAACGGCGGGTGGAACAGCTAGTTTATAAATATAACTAAAGTTGCCTTGTAAAGTATGTATAAGAATATAATATAATATTATACTATTATATTTGTATTACGAGGCGTAAAATGAGATGCTAAAAACGACACATGAATATTCTTCAGAAAATTCGCGCCACTTGTGAAGGTGAAGGTAAAGTGTCGCATAAAAAATAATAGGTAGGAGGGAAAAAAAACACATCTTTTTGGATAAATTTAGAATATAATTTTGACTAAGTGCTTGATTTAATAAAGTTAGTTTTTTTTATGAAGTGTCCAAATTTAAATTCAAAAATATATGTTAATTTTCCTTTGATAAAGAATTCCTTCTGGTGGAAAGATATACAATGTACTATCTAGTTATTCGTTTAGATTTGTTTTTTTACCGTAATCGTTTTATTGTCGGATCTTTTCGATGAGTGAGTTATTTTCCTAACCGGTGGCAGTATTAACACGTTTATAAGCGCCTGCTCAGGGAGCAAATGAAATAAAGTATTGTTTTATTTTGATTTTAAGAGATCGTTCATCGAGATTTACTTCTACAACCTTTCATCGCTAACAATGTTTGTACGAATTGAACAAACTGTTCTCCTAAAACTATGTAGGGTGCACTTAGTTTGATGAAAATTTTATATTATGCTCTTCAAAGGTCGCCTATGTAAATCAACTTTCTGACACAATATATATACATATATAGAGTTACACGTTAAATGTACCAAATACGATAAGAATTTCTTAACACAAAATTCTTAGCCAAAACAGCGGCGTAATTTTTATACGAGAAGTTTTAAGACAAACCAACCGTTCCATAAATTAGGCCTAGGAAAACTAATAAAAGTTTTTTAGGTAATAGGTTCTACAATAAGGTCCCAAAGCACATTACCGATTTGCTTGACATAAGTTCAGGCGTCAAGTTAAGCATGTTTTATTACTATCAATTGTATATTTTTATTTGTACAAATACATATTAAAAAAAACCCAGGTTGAATTTCTTGCCAGTTTATCTCGATGGTTGGTTTGTTTTGATGTTCATAAGCGCCTTTACAGTCGCGTAAATTTAATTACCCTTTTATTTTAAGATTCGATTTGGTATCAATCAAGGAGTTTGAAATTTCGGTGAAGGAAAACACTGTAATTAATTCATGGTACGATAAAACGTCATTTTTTAATTCCTGAGTAGCTACCACGTTTAAACCCTTAACTTCTTAACTTTTCCTTCATATTACATTTTGAGTGACAATTAAGACGTGCGTCTTAAGAAGGTACTTAAGGGTAAAAATGTGAGTATAATTCACCAAGTGCCGTCAGGTAAAGCAATATCACTTAAGAGCTAATCTACATTGTTATGTCTAGGGCAGCAAACAAGCCAAAAATCCAATCTGATGGTAAATGTTTACTATCGCCTATAGTCAACTGCAACTCTAGGGGTATTGCTGTTGTAATGTCGACCGTGGACCTAGGGGAGTGTTCTTCGGTCCCTTCTCGAAGAGCCTCATGTCATAATTTTGAAGGAAAATCGTGGAAAATCATAACGCTAGAGTACGCGACAAATAGTTCTAGACTACCTTTGTGGTGGCGCGTTAAATGTTAACTGCTTAATGACTGCCTCGCTGGCGCAGTTGTATTACAGTGGAACTGCCGTTCTGAGGTCTCTGGTTCGATCCCCGGGTCGGGTCAAGTGGTATTGGGTTTCTCTACTTAGTATCATCCCGGAGTTTGGAATTTGTGCTCGATATGGCGACAGGCTCGTCACCTGTCACATCTGGGACGGAACTAAGCTCGGCGAAATGTGGGTGGTGTAGTTCGCTATTTCACCTCTGCCTAACCCTTCGGGGATAACAGGCGTGAGATTATGTTATGTTAAATGTTTGATTAGTCAACCGAAAACCAAAAAATCGTTCCACACTACAAACTATATGATAAAAATGAATTCTGTTTGAAAATGAATTTTTTTTATACATTCTGTTTTTAATAGTTCGGGACGTCGATGTTTTCTTGAGCCGTTCTTGAGTTATAAACTGTATAACTAACACTAGTTTCTTTTATTTCTGAAGTGAAACTTCTTATGGGACTTGGTGAATTGAATTTTATGAAACGAAAATGTGTAACGAACTTCAGTTCCATCAATGACCAATAGATATCTCTAAAACGTAGTTTCACTTCTTCCGCGTGTGAACTCGCACTCAATCCTTTTTTTTTAATTCATTGGGTTATACGTTATATATTGTATAATTGAATTATACAATGATAATATTTACTAACGTTCGTACCGGATTGGTAAATAAATTTCCCGATTACGTCTTCAGATTCGCGAGAAAGCGCTTAAACGATCAACTGTAATGTCATTCACTCCAGAATCCTTGAATGTTAACAAAGCTTTAAAGTCTATGTTTGCTAAACTAAAAACCATTGTAAATATGGTGAATATTAGTTATATAGATAACTAAAATTGTTAATGAGAGAGATGCAGCCGATATACCTTATCGTATTTGATTGATCGTATACCTTTACACTTTATCTACCATACCTTATCGTATTGTAAATTAGTTACGGATGACCGTGCGGAATTTGTAAAAGTTATAATCTACGGGAATGTGTATCACATAGCGTCTGCAATGGTAGGCGGTAAAATAGATCCCGGTGACTTTAACGAGCGTGTAATTAACATTAATTACTGCAGTTAATGTGAACCCTTATAACCGACCTACGAGATTTATATTGCACTAGCTGGCGCCCGCGGATTCGTCTACGTGGAGTGTCCTAATTTTGTTAACTTTTTCATAGCCCATCAACCAAACGACATAATGCTTCTCGTACACACAAATTTCATTCAAATCTATCAAAACCTTTTTGATTTTTTAAAATAATTCAGAAAATTGATATTGACTATTTTTATAGCCTATTAACTACTTATTAATATAATGCATACAAAGTTTTATAAAAATCGATCAACACGTTTTTTAATTAAAGAGGAATACAATATTTTTTAATTTGTAAAGTAATATTTTAAATATTTATAGTAGTCTATCAATTGTTTCTTGAATACATATCCATTTCTGAGTTAATAACGAACACAACCAAACAAACTGTGACAGTAAATGTTGCATTTGAGATTAGTAACGCCTAAAATAGACATCTATCACAAAGCTTCTATGATATCTATGATAATAGATAATTATACATACTACAGTAAATTAAGCTAGATGGCGTTGCTCTCACAAAAATGTAAGAACTGTAGCTGTCAACCGGTATGAAGTCGAGGCAATCGCGATCGCCTTGAATCAGTAACTTCACGCATATTGTCGATGAACTATTTTCTTCTTCTTCTTAGATAATGGCAATTTGTGTTCAAACAATTAGTGCCAATGTCATGTAGGTAAGATGTATTTTCAATCTTGTAGCAACGTTACTAAGCTCCAGCAAAACTGTGGCTCATCCTGCTAGAACTTTACATGAAGCTTTGTGCGGCACCTCAGAATAATTGCTACGCGTTATTTTCCATAATAAACTTGACTTGTATACAATAACCAATCTATATCACACAAAATGCCACCAAAATTGCATGATATAGAGTAAAAATATAAAAATTTAATTAATTAAAGAAAACAACCGCTATAAGACAGACTGAGATCCCGCCAAAAACTCCATGAACTATTTTAACATTAATTTCAGATATAATAGAGATGGCTGAACATGTTTCACCGAATAATCAAACGACTTTACCTGCTTCTATTCATTTAAATTGTGTTTGATGTTTTTCAGTTTAATATAAGATTTAGATAAAATAAAGATTTAAGACAATTACTGTTATCAATCAACGATTTTTATGCTCTATAACTACACAAAGTAGTAATTAAAAATCTAAGCATGTATTTGTAATATCGATTAGTATTTAGTAAATTATTGCAATTTAATTATGAAACTATGATTTTTAAATAGAATATGAAGACTTCGTACTGATAAACAGCGGTCATTGGGGCGAGAAGATTCTGCGTAAGTTCCCGAATGCGGGCTAGACGAGTTGGATTCAACGATTGACCTCTTTCTCAAAGTTGGATCTACATAATTGGATATTTTTTCCTAGATATACTAAACGTAATATCTGTGTGCTAGACCATATGGCAAAGGGTTCGTGAAGTATTTTTAGATATTTCCTTATGACATTTTTCAAGTTTTACAAGTACAGGTTACCTACAACTGTGGATTAAGGCAATGTTTTAATGCTCCTGTAAAAGTAATTTCATATAACTTTGTTCCGAAGTATTATACAAAGCGACTTTTCAATGAATCGTAATAAATGTTGTGTGTATTGTTCTATATTATTGTTCTTTTTATTTAAAAAAAGCGTGTGTGTACTATATATATATATACTATGTATTTTTTTTTGACGTAATAATAGAAAAAAAACTAAAACGTTGACAGTTAACTTCAGGGTGTAGTTTTTTCGTGAATGTGTGTGCGCGCGCATCGTATGTTGACTAGCTAACTTCAGGGTGTCGTTTTGTCGTGACGGTTGCGTGTGTATCGTAAAAATTTATTCTCATAATTTTTTGCGTAACACGCCTAAAGAAGTATCACTTCAAAAACTCTTAATAGTATTCCAAGAGGAGAAATACAAATTCGATAAGATTCTACTTTACAATGATAAAAATATCAAAAATTTTATTTCATCACAGTTATAATAATACAGTAACTTATATATAATAACACTATTTTCTTTGCTTATTGACACACATATAAAAGCTAGTGTTTGTATGTATTTATATTTATTTTAAATTATTTAAAAAGTTTACTAGTAGATACACAGAGAAAGCTGTCACTTTTAGACATCACTGTCGTTTACATAATGATCCACCTTATATTAACCTTCGCAAATTAAAGCTTGCTTGACATGGTGCTTGAACACGTTGTCCGGTAAATCGGTAATGTGCTTTGAGATTTTATTGTAAAACCTAACCTAGAAAGCTCTTATTAGTTTTGCTAAGTTTATAATATGGAACTGTTAATTAATGTTATTCCTTGTATTAAAACTATACCGGTCGTTTGGTTATGGAATAGGACAGGTGTACTTACATTCATCGATGTGGAAATCGGCTACATAATCACTGAGCTATTATGGGAACAATTTATATTCATTACAGCTATTCACTGCATTATATTACTCAAATATATAAGTAAAGGGAACTTGCTTCTGGTATTTTTTTGTTGCGGATTTAATTTAGTGTTTTGTAAAACCTAAGTAGAGGAATAAGTCCATGATTAAAAAAAAAAAAATCGTGTAAATTTGTCAGTCATTTATTGTCATTTTATTTTTTTTTTTCAATCTTTTTGGGCTCTAATGCTACATTCATGCCTTTGCATGGTGGTAGGATATATTTGAATAATTTCCGGCTGCGTTCCTATTACTCTCAAGTTTGATACCTGTCGCCTTAATATTACCAAATACACCGTATGAATTCAAGGGACGTTTAAAAAAGTGTTTTTGTTTGTTATTCTGTTATTACTCGAGAGGAGGGGGGATTTTAGAATCATATTTATACGTAATTCCATATTTAATACCAGATAAAGACGTGTCGCTCCCTTGTCAAAAGAACCTTACTCCTTGTATGTATTATAAAAATGGTTTTTTTTTTCTTTTTTCTCTCCCAGTCTGTCTGTCAGTTAGTCGGCTCATAATTTGTGAAATTCTAAACAGATTTTATTTAGACTTTTTGTTTTTTTTTTTTTTTTTGTTTTTAAATCCTAGTAAGGTTTATACTTTCTAATATTTGGTAGTATGCGGATAATCAACGTGGCTGAATGATACAAAGTCGTCCAAAAAGGGCAACGTTGTCTTGCTAAAAATACTCTAATTAAGCCATTGAATAACTTCGATATTTGTATGATGCAATTAATAAATACAGAGAATGGAAAGAGTTTCATTAATTATTTTTCGAACTGACTAATACTAATGCTGTTAACATGGAGGGCGTTTAGATGTTCACCCGGTCTTTATGGTGAGGGCCTAGGGAATTCCGCTGAAAGATGGTAACCAGTACATAGACGCTATAAGGCTACGAATCTCGTCTTTTTTTATTTGGACTCGGAAAATGGTGCAATTCATCTGATGGTCAATAAAGTACATGCCAGGAACGATGACAACACCTAATATACTATAATTTATTGACAGTCAACATCATTACAGCGGCTAAAACGTCTAGTTAGGTCTAAGTGTACGCTTTAACATGTGGAATTTTTACGGTCCAATCCATTCAACCAAAAGACGTCCACTGCTGGACATAGGTCTGCCCCAAAGATTTCCACGACGACCGCCCTTGCTCCCCTACCTACATCTAGCAGATGCCGTGACCTTCACCAGGTGGTCGGTCCACCTTGTGGGGGGCCTTCCCACGCTACGTCTACCGGTACGTGGTAGCTATTCGAGAACCCTTTGGCCCAGTTGATCTGGCTTAGTGATAAAAAAAGTAATCAGAATAATAGAAAATATCTTCACGAAAATGACCATTGCCTATCATTTTCTTTCTTTTTAGACAATTTTCTTATACGGTATAGGCTCAGTGCTTTGACCACAACCTCACCTGATGTTAAGTGACAATGTGGTCCAGGATGGTAAACACACTAAGCTTAGAGGTACTGGTTCTCAAGTGATGCTGCTGGAACACATCTATTGGTATTTGGCGACAGGTTTTCAAACTTGAGGTTGGTAGCTGTCCAGGCGGGCATCATTAGAAAATTTCTTACCAGCATGCTATGGTTTCCTTCAGATGTTTTACTTCAGCGAAAGCCTAGGCCGATTTTAGAGTCGGATAGGTGGGGATCGAACCCGCGCGTCGATTGACGTGGAATCCGGCGGCACTACCCGCTGCGCCACCATCGCTTCAAGCATTATATCGCGCATTATATAAAATGTAACGCTTATCTGTCTGCCTGCCCGCTAGTATATGCGAACAAAGCCGCGAGCATGCAGCTAGTTAGTAATATATAAAAAAAGATAAACCACTGGATTATTTTTCTAACCGGTGGTAGTGTTGCTGACTTTCATAAGCGCTATTCAGTGCTTAAATTGATTATTTTTATTTTATTTTGATTTTTATTTATTAACCACAGTCATTATTAATTTCTAAGGGTAAACTCGCGAGCATACCCTGTATATACATATATGACAAACTATTATACATATCTATACTAATAAATAAAACTGGACTGTCGGTTTGTAATGTCAAAATTTTTTTTTTACTCAATAGATATAAATGTAAACACGATACCTATACAAAAAACGCAAGTTTTAATATTTTTTTGTCTGTCTGTCTGTCTGTTTCGGATAATCTCCGGACCGGCCGGACGAGTATTGATGGGACTTTTTTTGGTGGATAGCTGAAGTTACTCCGGGTAACTCAGGGTACTTTTAATTTTCGAAAATATTTAAGGTTCCGCATAAAAAAATTAAAACTCAAAATATTTAATAAAATCATATTCAATGGACAGTTTTACGAGCAAATGTTGAAATTTATGAAAATCTTAGTACAAAAGAAAAATTAGGGTTCCGTGTAAAAAAAATTAAATGCAGTGAAGAATATATGAAAAGCGGGTGCAGCCGCGAGCACACAGCTAGTGTATATAATATACAGTAGGTGATATCTCCTTCGGGAATTAGCCGTAAGCCGGGCTTTAGTAGCAATATAAGATGCTCTTCGTACTGGGTTTATGACGAGCTTACGTTACAGGGGTGTTGCTCTGAAACTTCGTTGGATAACGCGTGACGGCATAATTAGCTGATATTGAATACTAGGCACAGTATACGTCGATATTTTTTAATGATATGAAATATTTATATAGGGTGGCGAAAGCTTGCGCGAAGCCTTGGTAGAAAAGTATATTTGACGGTGTAGTTAAAAATGTCACAAAGAAGATGTTTTTTTTTATTATAAGTGTATTACGAAGTAAAAGTGGTTTTATATATTCTTCAAGAAGTTTAAGGAGCTTTCAACACCCCCTATTTTTTTTTGTAGGAAGGCAAAGTATGTTGTGCCATATGTAGCTTCGTAAATTTATACGAGGATCGGCATAATTTTAATATCAAAAATAAACACAAATTAGCTAGCTGTCTCATCATTTACCCTCAGTAAGACTAAAAAAAAGTTTTTTTAGATAATAGCGTTAGGTTCTACAATAAAAATTCATAGTATAGATATAATCGTTTTACCTAATTGACAATAAGATCTAGGACTATACTAATTACATAGAACTACAACACTCAGAACGGCAGTCACACGCGGAACTAAGCCTTAAGAGGCCACGTAAAGCTGGTAATTAAGTAAATCCGTGTTGCTTACACCTAGACATATAAATATTTTTGGCTTCAATATTAAATTAGTTTTTGTATGAGACTATCGTTTTATAGTTGTTGGCTTTTTGGCCGCGGCTGCACTCGCGTTTCATATGTTCTTCACTGCGTTTTAAGTTTTTTACGCAGAACCCTAATTATTTTCGTAAAAATAAAATAACCTAATTTACGCGGAGCTATCTATCAAAAGAATCCCGTCAAAATCGCTTCAGCCGTTCGGAGATTACCTAAACAAGCCGACAGATGGACAGACAAACAGACAGACAAAAATTAAAAAACTGTATTTCTGGTATAGGTTTCGTATATACGTTCATAGCTATTTAATAAAAAAATGTTATTTTGGCATTACAAACAGACACTTCAATTTTATTTATTTTAGTATAGACGACTAAACCCATAAATAAATATATATTGAAATATCTTGTAATATGACATAGATAGCTAATGCGAAAAATTACATTTTCAGCTTTGATATTCCTAGTGTGCCGCGTCGATGGACGCAGGTTATAATCCGTTTATCCTATACAATAATAGCTTGAGATTTTAATGAAGGAAAACGTAGGTAAATACGTGGGTAAACGAAACAAATGGGGCAAGCTATAACATCTTCAAAAGTATTGTAAGGGAGTTGCCGTTTAAAAGCTGTAACAGACCGGTCCGCGTATAGGGTACGGCGAGCGAACGAAGCTATCAGTCTCCTTTTGGACACATTCAGGTTTGGACGTTATTATCAAAGCGATAAAAATAGTTAGGCATAGGGACTACGGACAGAAGAAAAAACTCAAAACATTGGATTTCTTTTTTGTTAATAAATAATTTAGTTCGGTATCTTAAGAACCTACGATCTACTCGTATAGTAACACACTTCATTTTATCGCAATAAATAAAATTAAACACATTTAAAATAAACGAAAAAAATTTTAAAAACATTTAAATACATTTAAAATAAGCATTTAAATAAATTACAATTAAGCATTTATGGAAAAAATATTTTAGATGTTGCAACACAAAAGTACGACCACTTAAACGGCATTTTATACTTGATATACTGTAGCTTGTTGACGGCTAACGTCATGGCGTTAACGTTGCATCTACAGAGAGCCTAGCCAAGTGGTAATTCTGTAATCGTTAACGCTAATAGAACATGAAAAAAGTGTATGGAAATAACATATCTCGACGTTGAATCACGTGATCAAAACAAACGGTAGCGAAGTTGTCGGGTTATCATTCATTCGAAATGATTGAATAGAACGTATCGTTTCTCTAAAGGCGATCGCCGATGTTTCGTACACGTCGTAGGAAAGATGATGATGACAAGCGTTAATGAAACAATATCGTAGTTTATGAACGTTTGGAAAGCGATCCACAAGACCCTGCAGATAACATTTAAAAAATGGCGTTTCAGCAATCAGCTGTTTGCAAAAGTTTATTGTGATGTTGTAAATTTCGCTTAAATGTTATATTGTTAACTATTTAGCATATATAATATAATACGTCTTTATAATATTTTTTGTAAATAAGTGTATAAATATTAATAGAATTGATATGTATATTTATGTAGAAAACGTTCAATTAATTTGGAATGTCAAAAGTGCAGCGTGGTTTAGTTTCCTTTAATACTAAATTCTCAATACACCAACCAACTTTACTATAGCTAGAAAATAAATGAATTCAATAAATAAAAAAAATGTTATTGGTATACTTACACGGGCTTTAGAACTATTAAAATCCAATATTTATAATAACCATTGAAATATCCATCGAATAAAAATAGCAGTGATTTTCATTGGTTTACACAGATAAACGTAACATTGAGATGAACGTTTGTAGGAAAGACGAAGTTAAGAAAATAAATTTGTGATCACATTTACTCACTAATGATCACTAATATTATTCGTTTTCGGTAAATATTTTATATTCATCACTTATGTTGGTAATAAACTATTGTTTATAAAATCCACATGACGACGCTATGTACTTAACTAAACATTCATTCGTGCAGTTGTGTAGAGAGTCAGCTGTTATTTTTCGTTTATGAACGCTTACCATAAACAAAAATGTATTATTTATCGTTTAGCGTTGACGATTGGTACTAATATGTCAACTTGTCTAGCAATTTATCACTTCCTAACTTCACTTAATGCTAAGATATTAACGAATGTCGAAAGATAATAGATATGATACGTTAGTAACTTGCCTAGGCCCTCAGGAGTACCTAGCAAGCTTTTCGTGCTTCGATATGACAACTTCGATCGTATTCCATGCCATGTACGCGGTCCATTCCGCCGCGTGTCTGTTATGGCTTTTAATTTCAATTCTATGTTAACAAGTAAAGAGTTAATTAAAAGATGTAAAATGGTTCAAACATAGCCCGTAATAAGTACACACTCCATCAACCTGAGTCGCGTACCTACTCGATCAAAATCAATTCCCGATTAATCTGTTCGTTTTTCACACTTCGTACAAACGAGAAAAAACTTTATTCCTCAACCGTTTAACGCTGGTTTTCGTTTGATGATCGTTGAATAATTTCATTTGTAAACCCATTTTATGGTGGAGTCAACGGAAAATTGTTTTGATTGCTGTGTGATTTTTCTTAATGATTTTTTTTTTTTTTTTGTTTTATTTTACATTTTTATTTCAATTGTAAATTTTAATTTACGGATAGTACAGTCTTCTTTGAATTCTTTGAGCATTTGTTGGTGTGAACATTTCATTTATTTATTTAACGCTACTTGCACACAATTATGTATACATATTTGATAAAATTATTTAATACAAAAAAAATTTGGTCATACGAAAACTGAAACAATGAATAAAAGCTTGTTATTAATTTTATTTTCACATTCTTGTCGGTAAATCCTTTCATTTCATACACTCCCAGGGTATATAAAATAACTGCTCCACCTTCTTTGGCCATCTACTAAGGCCATATTAAATTTAGAATTACATCATTTTTCAACTGTTTTAAATTCAATTGCAAGATTTAACCTTTTAGAGAAAATAAACTTGTAAAATATTCAAAATAACTCCTCCTTACAAACTTACATCTGCCGTCTGCGTCCGCATTCACTCAGGTGATCAAAATATGTATATAAAATTTGACCATTAAACATAATGTTCAAACAAACCTCAAATACGAGTAATCGATACGCAAAATTCTTATTTTATTGGTTAAAGAGGATTTGAATTACAAATATTCTAAATCGCCAATCAAATTTAGTTCAAATGAGTCTCATAGTAAAATTTATCTTTGAATGAAACATGAAATGAACGGATTAATTGGAGGGCAATTTTCGTTGACAAGAGTTTCGCTTAAAGATAAGCGTGGGGTTCGATTTGATTAAATTTGTAACATTTCTTCAATCTATGAATTGCTACAAAGTAGCCTGATTGATTAGATTGAATTATGTTTGGTGGCATGCTATGTCAAATTAACTTTCGAGGTGCACATTTTTTTTAAAGGTGGAAAATTCTTATGGATCCCTTTCTAATCAGGCGTTAATAAGAGGTATATTAACCATCGACTAAGTTAATCCATGGTTTACTATCTGCCGTCTTTACCGGGGCGATACAGGATACTAGCATACACTGTGTCACTCTTGCAACTGGCCTCGTGATGCATTCTGACCCACTGACTTCGGAAAGAGTAAGAAAAGAGGCAAGTAAGTGACCTAGGAAGGAAAGAAGCTTTTTTCTCTAACTCTGTCGAACTAGGGAACGTAAGGTCTGAACAAATATCGGTTGGGTTCTATCCAACTCGTTCCAATGAAAACATGTTGATTATACAATACCACATTATTTGGGCATCTTTTAATATTTGAAAATCTATCACCAGATTCCTACAGATGTGTTTCGGTAGCTTCACTTGCCATCCTAGACCACATCACCACTTAACATTAGCTCTTGTACACGCCTATAGCGTGATACAGTGACAGTTTTATATACCAGCATAACACGCATTACATTGAATCGGACACCCCTTTTTTTTTTTTTGACGACGGGGGTAAATGCATACTACCCTTACCTATTGTATTAGTGAAACCGAAGTCCCCCAATACAATAGGTAAGGGGGCACGGAGTGACGAGTTCCGTGCCAGTGTGGGACTCACCCGGGCGTGAAGCGCCCGGAAATACCCACTAAAACCCCCCGGGGCCGTCCGCTGCATTTGGAGTGGGAGCGACACGGGGTGGCTATCGCAAGCACCGCCTCGCCCCCTGCAGCGAACCCGCCGGGCCTCGTCGTGCAATGGCCCAGTGGGGATGGGGGAGAATACTTCTCCACCCCACCTCTTCGCCCACCTACAACCGTAGGAAGCCCCGGACATATCGCGCCCACCGCCCTCTCGGCCTCCTCCTGCGGCGAGGGTGCGCAAGAGAATCCTCCTCCCTCAGCCTCTCGTCAGCCTCCTTCTGCATTAATACATTTTCGCAGGAGGCTACGACCCTCCAGACATCCTCGTTGCCGACCATGGCTCTAACAACGGTCGGCAGCGAGAGGAGGACCCCCCCACCACCGCCACCACTTCGCGGCGCGGCACCTCCCACGCGGCGCACTCAGCGAATCAGACACCCCTGCCCACTTCAATCAGGTACATGGGTTTTGTAAAGCATTTTGAGATTCTTTTTTTTTGTTTACATGGTATAGGCTCATTTATTTAACCACAATCTCACCTGATGTTAAATGACGACGTGGTTTAGGATGGTAAACACACTAAGCTTAGAGCTACTCGTTCTCAAGTGATGCTGCCGTACAACGCCTATTTGGCGACAGGTTTTCGGGATTCGTGGTATCTTTTATTCATCGTATGTTTGTTGCGGAGAAAATTCCATGGAATTTAAATATATGTATCTTAGGTAGTAGCCCTAGCGAAGGTTCATATCAATTTGCTATCTTTGTACTAAACCATCACTTCTTTAGCTGAGCTTTGTGAAGTTTGATGAAGCTGTCAAGGCCCTTCCGCTCAAGAGGATTTAGTCAGTACGAGAAAAAGAGTGTTGTAATAATTGAAATATCGACTTACTTGGAAATAGAGCACGATTCGACACATCGCCGTCCCGAAGAACCAAGTCTCAGTGACGTCCCACAGCACAGTCGGCGGTAGACATATTAGAATAACCATGAAATCAGCGACTGCTAAATTCACAATGAAATAGTTGGTAACGGTTCGCATCGAGTGATTCCTGTACACAGCAATACAGACCAAAGCGTTCCCTATTAGCCCGATCACAAAGACGATTGCATGAGTCGCTATCAGAACCCATTCATATGGCTGAGGGAATATGTAATCATTTAGCATCTCTATATATTCCTCTTTGGTCATGTTACAGAATTCCGGATCACCGACGCACGGTTCCTCAGTATAATTCTGATATTCAGTTGTTTTTCCATCGTATCTATTAACCTTCCGATTTCAATAGTAACATTATCCATTCTATCGACATAGAAATTCTTAGTCGTTGGAATGAATTCTATATCATCTGTTATATTACTATTGATGGATCTTTTATATTTATCTGTATTATCATAATTGCTATCTAGAAGGGTGAATTTGTATTCGTTTGTCGAACAGAATTTACTGACTAGAATCATAGTGAAGATACGTAATGGTATTTTTAAATTCATCTTGAATTCAAGCGGGCATTTTGTTAAGTGTATGTTCTGCAGTTTCTCATCTCATACGGTTTGAGCGAACGTTATCTGAAACAGAAAAACCTTTATGAGAATCAGTAAGTCTTTGTTACGATGTGGTTGGTCTATAGATCAATCGATATAGCTTTGAATTTAACAATGAGACTGAACTTTCGATGGAGAATTTTTGAGCCTGCAGATGCTATGTACACTGCTGAAAAGCAAGAATAATAACACATCAAGGTGCATCGAGTACCGGAATTAGCATATCCAGAGCTTTTAGAACCTTTAGTGGTAGATGTAGGCCGGCAAACTGGTACCAACTGTTGACAGAATTGGATGTCGACGTCTATTTTTGGGCTGTACTTCATTTAGTATCAGATTAAGAGCATAGTATGGTGGTAGACTATTTACTAATGCTCGATTTGTTAACCTAGCATTGTCAAGTTAAACATATATCGCCAAGCACCAATAAGTGTTACTTGCCAAAGACACTCACTTAGCGAGTTATCTTCAGCAATATTTTAGTCAAACGCTAAAGATTTATGATAGTATTATCCTTTACCGAAGCCTTGGTTTATTCTCTAATTCGAACCCGCATATTAATTATCGCGTAATTAGAACTCGTTCCCGCTAAAATCATCACTACTGTTGTCTATTACAACCTGGCATAGACAAAATTTACGCCAAACATTATAAAGTTATACATTAATAAACTAGTCTTAACCGGTAGACTAGACGGATTTAGTTGCGTTTATTTATAAAGCAGATCGATTACAATACAGTACGGTGACACAAATTTTTACGTTAGCAATGTGTATTGTTTGCTATCCTATACATATATTCATTATATTTATATCTCTTTTAAATAATTATTCAACTAACTTATACCTCATTATATTTCTGGTGTATATTAATACTGTATAGGCTCAGTGCTTTGACCACAATCTCACCTGATGGTAAGTGACGATGCTAAACACACTAAGCCTAGAGGCATTGGCTTGCAAGTGATGCTGCCAGAACACACATATTGGTATTTGGCGACAGGTTTTTCAAACTTGAGGGTGGTGGCATTATTAGGTAATGCCCGTTGCTATGCCGATGCTATGGGTTCCACGAGATGTTTTCCTTCACAGAAAGCTCAAGCTGATTTGAGAGTTGAATAGGAGAATTTGAACCCGTGCCCATTGAGACGGAATTCGGCCGCACTATCCACTGCACCATCATCGTTTCTCGCTTCTCGCTCGCCGTAAATTATGAAATGTATACATAAAAAAACAGTATTTCTAAAGTTTCGATTTTACACTACTATCAACCTAATTTTGCTTGAACTGACTAAATACAGTTGATCGGAAGTGCCTTGATAGCTTTACCCAAACATTCGAGGCGAACACTTAGGCCGCTCAGCTGGGGCACTCTCCCAGCAAGGCCACTAAAGTGGTACGTAGCTGCTTGGGCTCTCGACTTAGGTTTGCTACGCGCTAAAGTTACGGTGATTAGTGGAAACTACGGATCTCAAGGACCCTTATAGAACCCATGTAGTTTCCAAAAGTGTTGAGTATCGGAACACCAAGTATGTTTGCTGCTGGAATAGGCTCCGAGGTCCCACTAATACTTTATGATTCTTCAAACCAAGAAGATTATAATACTTCTATATGTTCGAAATTGTATACAGATCCTTTGTATATTGTCTTGAAATGTTTCTCATTACAACAAGAATTACAAACCGAATATAATAGGCGTTGTGGTATTTAATTTACATCCATCGACTCTCTATCCACGTTACTACTGAGCAATCATCGCTTTGTAATTATAATCGTCCGTGTGGTCTCATTAGAGCTTATATAGTCTGTTTACATTAGACCGATACAAAGGATAGGGGGGATACCTTAGTCTTTAATTAACGGCGGTAGATTGAAAGCCGATCCGGCTGAGCCGGTAACACCTCGTTAGTGTCTATGAGAGACCGGTGATCTAGTTGAAATTGGGTCGACGAGACGGTCTGAATTAATCGTGACCCTTTTTCTGTAATTCTCCTGGACAGTACATAATGTCCATAATAGGGTTCAAACTGTTATAAACTTATATTACTCCCAGATGACGCTTAGAACATGCATTACTTTTATCATAAAACTTCTTGTCTCCGGAATATTAAGTTACCTTATCTGTGCCCTTTGTCGTGCCAATACGCCTGCTGTATTTCGATGTGCGTATAAAAGTGTTTTATGAAGTGAAAATTGTTTAGCGTCGTTGAGCGATTCTTGGTAGGGGAAAACTTATAGATTTGGGTTACTAATGTTATGACTTCAGCCGTCAATAGTCTGTCAACTATAAGATGGCGTTCAATTGCAAGCGCTCGGAGATAAATAATAAAGTGTATACTTGGGCAGTCTATCGTATGTTTTGATTATGAGTAAACTATATGGAAATGTACATGATTATTGCTTGGAGCGCCAATAACATTTATTGGACAGACCAGATAAATGTTAGTTTATGTTAATCAGCCGGTCTCACTAATCCGCCGGTCTCACTAATGCACCGGTCTCACTAATGCAATAGGTAAGGGTAGTACGTAAATGCATTTCCCCCCGTAAAAAAAAAAAAAAAAAGAAGGTTATGTTAATCATTTTAATTAACATTAAAAAAACAGTTTTTCCAGTGTGTCTCCATAGCTGCCAATTTTTTTTCAACAAACTGATTGATACGTTTAGGGAATTTTGCAAGACTTTACGCAAGAATAATACCATCCTGTTACACGGATAGTTTAACTCTTTTTTTGCTCAAGCGTAGCATCAAATGTTTGTGTGAATTGTTCTGAAAAAAATTGACAGATTTGCTGAAAAATAAATCTATATCATTTAAGTAATAAGTGCATTTACCATCGTGAACAATACCGTTATTTAGTAAAAGATGAGCTAATGTTCAAAATGCTGCGACTATACCTACGTTATTAAATTTCGTTTTTAGATTGCAGTTATTCTTGAGAGCTAATTATGGATTATGAAATTGCCGTTTCCCATTTCATTTTGTGTAATAAAATATATATTTTAAATTTACATATTTGAGTTTGAGTTGACTATACATTTCTATGATCAAATTGGAAGATCATTTAAATATTTGGCTATACGAACTTGCACTCTGTAAGCTTTGTAAAGGCCTTTTGTATCAGCGGTTATTACCTCTTTGGTTGTACTTTAATGCAGCAATTTACCGAGCTCGATTTAAAAGACTCTGTTAGGTTGAGGTTCAACGCGAGGTTTTAATTCAAATTACCCATTAAGTTAAAACGGTAATTTCATATTTAAGTCCCTTATCAATATTATTAAATATATACGTTAAAGGGTCGTTTTAAAATAACCGAGTACTTTGCGTCTACAGAACAACCGCAAATATTCAAATGATATTTTATTAAACATTTATTGTATTATAATAAAATTTTAATATTCACTAAAGTTTTATTATTTGAAACTAATACAAAAAGTACTGACCATAAATCAAAGAGCTAAGCAGATATCTATCTATTCTCGGAGGTGTATCCCGAAGATTTCAAGATAGTGAATTTGATATTACTTTTGTTTTTTTTTTTTATCCCAGTAGTATAAGAAAGTTCGTGGGACGTGTTTTCGACGATGGCCTGGTATTTGATAGATGAAAAGTTATTTTTTTTAGAAACACGTGAGTGATTTAATTAAACTTTTAGTTCATGTGTCAAGCCCATTGCTACTTGAGTCTGGCAATTCTTCGGGAAACCTTGGTTGGTTTGTGGATCGCTTGGTATTTCTGATTCAACCACCGTACACTTGCAAAAAAATCCGCCACAGTGACATGACAAGGCACGTCGTGTTCTGGTATCAGCTAATGTACTTTACTTAACATTATATGAAGTGTCATCATTTTAATGAGATCGGACAAAAAAATGCCTACTAACATATCGTAGCATCGTGTATGTAACTATACTCCTCCTAAATGGCGGAACCGCTATTAATTAAATTTTTTGTGTCTATTCCTGAGGATTCGAGAATGGTTTAGATTTACAATTTGGTCCAAAGGATAATGTTTATATAAAACGCGAACGAAGTCGCGGGCACAGTTAGTATATATCTAACATGTAAGTGTATGGAACAGTGCAAAATATTTTTTTAAAAATTACCACACGACTGAACTTTTTTGTGTAGGAAAATATCGTGATGGAACCATCACATACTTATAGGGAATTTTTTTAATAACCACTCAAATCAAATCAAATCAAATCAAATCAGATCAGATCAGATCAGATCAGATCAGATCAGATCAGATCAGATCAGATCAGATCAGATCAGATCAGATCAGATCAGATCAGATCAGATCAGATCAGATCAGATCAAATCAAATCAAATCAAATCAAATCAAATCAAATCAAAAAAATCTTTATTCAATTTAGGCCCTAAGAAGGCGCTTATTAACGTCTAAAACACTACCACCGGTTCGGAAAACAACCCATTCGAGAAGAGCGCAGGCAAGAAACTCGATCTGGTTCTTTTTTTTTAATAAATATAATATATATATATATATCATTTTTTTTTCATATAAAAAAACTTTCAGACCAACTACGGCCATCTTTCACTGAAAGTTGAAAATCTGTCGTCTGTCACATTATTTGAGCAGTATCACTTGAGATCCAGTTCTTTTACGCTTAGCATGATGCTATCATCTAAAGTCAGTGTCACTTTACATTATGTGACACTATATGCTAAATCTACACAAAACAAAAATAAACACATGGATAATTCCACGATTAATAAATTTGCATAGATATTATTACCGTTATAAAAATTATGCAGGATTATAAGTGTACTGCTATAATAAAAAAGTATGAATTTTCATACAGAGGTCAATACACCTGATTCATGAAAACACGCTATGTTAAAATAAATAATAATAGTACCGTCATAGCGATTTAACAGCAACAGATGGTTAATTTCAGGCTCGAAGGACCATTCAGTTTGCACCAACAATTCGATTGAAAAGCAGTGTAAGCAAATATTCTTTTGTCAGAGAACCGTCAAAGTTGTGTGTTTGATTTCCCGTTGGTAGGGCTCGTAAATTATTCTAGAGAATTTAAATAAGGATTTCTAGCAACTGGAGATTTTGATGTAGGGAAACACTGTAAGGTATTTATACCGCACCTCTGACTAATTATAATGAACATTCGCTATTCACCTGTATTGTCTTCCATCAGTTTCATTTTTGAGTATTTTTTTAGACTTCAACTGTAATGCTTTATTAGTAAGAATTTATGCACATGTTTGATCATAATCGCACCTAATGTTATTGACGGTGTGGTCCTTGTAAATACCCTAAACCCAAAGATACCGGTTCTCAAGTGATGCTGCCGTAATACACCTATAGATGTTTGTCAAATTCGAGAGTGAATGCCAACCTTAGAAAATGACCTATTACTATTAATTATATTATATTATATTATATTATATTATATTATATTATATTATATTATATTATATTATATTATATTATATTATATTATATTATATTATATTATATTATATTATATATATTATATTATATTATATTATATTATATATTATATTATATTATATTATATTATATTATATTATATTATATTATTATATATTATATTATATATTATTAATTAGTAATATTTGTCAGTATTGCAGAGATACTGTTTAAACTAAAGATGAATGTTTAGCAACACGTTATTAAGCACGGAGTGAACTATCTGCATTAGCTGCGCTGTATCATGAACGACGTCGCGTGATGGCTCAAATGAAACTTTATCGCAAACTACACAGCTCGAAACGAATTTTTATGACCAAATAAATTTTTCACACTGAAACACATGATGTGCTTTTTAACCTTTCCCTTTTAAATACACTTCAATTAGTATTAATATATTTCTAGCGTAAAACTTTCCCTCTAATGACCCTAAACTACACTGATTCATGTTTTGCGTTTTAAAATTTTAAATTGGTATTTTTAAATTAATTCAATTTTAATTTAATTGTAATTAATTCTTATGCTTTTTAATATCATTTCGAATATATTTATATTCTTCACTGCATTTTAATTTTTTTATAAGGAACCTTATTTTTTGGTTAGTACTAAGATAAAACAAATCTCATAAATTCAAGCACTTGCCCGTAAAACTGTGCATTGAATCGGATTTTATTCAAATTTTTATGAGATTTAATTTTTTTACGCGGAATCTTAATTTTTTTGCGAAAATTAAAAGAAAGTTATTCAGCTATCTACCGAAAAAAAAAAACGTCCAGCCGTTCCGGAGATTATCCGGAACAAACAGACAGACAGACGGACAGACACAAAAATTGTATTTTTGGTATAGGTAACGTGTAAACATTCATATCTATCTATTCATAACAGACACTCAAAAGATAATCGTGGTTAAGTTTTTTTGTTTATTAATTTAATTTCATTTATTTGACCCTACAATATTTTATCTTTATGATGTTTCCAAATTACGCTATTTGGAATTAGTGTAGACATGTGATATGTATTGAAATTAATAAAGCGACGACGTCAAAACGAAAACCCATAACAAACTATGATTTATTTTAATTCCGATGTAAAAGGGTTATCAATACGGATGATAATTTACATAACACACTTTTAAAACGATACTGTTGACAGCCCTAGAGAGGTCATACAACGCTAAAGATAACAAACAACGTCCACAAACCCTTTGATATGCAATTCGTTTGCCCACTGGGTGTAATTAAGTGCGTAAAGGCTACACAGCCGTTTACAGAATTACTAATGATTTTTATGTTTATTTATTTATTTAATTTGGCAAACAAAACTGGAGACAGTCGAATAGAAATACGAAATAATGAAATAAGAATGTAAATAGCTAGACTGAATACTAAAAAAAGTAATGTTTTTTACACATAAAAGTAAAGCTCACGCTATAGTTAATATGAATATAACAAATAAAATTCATATGTAAATAAGAGTTGGAGATAATGTTCGAATACCTAGTCCAAGTAAGGTGTGGTATATAAATGGTGAAAATTGGTAAACTTGCTAGGAAAATATGATCATAACTCACAATTCTAGCGACGGATGCACGAATTTTTTGTTGTTTTATTAATTAAAATTCTTTTTAAGATTTTTAAACTGCCAAATTTATGTTATCATTAAAAAAAGTCACTAAGATCCTATTAACTTTCTGTTTCCACATTTTCAGTTAACTTTCGCAAATTTTATAAGAAATTTAAATTAGCACAAGACAACATCTCTCGGGTTCGTTATTTGTAAGCATACAAAGGTCTTTCGCGGGTTCGAGCCGGGTTCGGTTAGAGGAAAACATCGTGAGGTAGCATACCCATAGCATGATGGTAGGGTATAGTCAAAGACTGTATGTATATGTGGGTAATGAAAAGATATTGAAAATAAATTACTTCTTTATTTGATTTAAATTACAGAGATTATTTTATAAAGTACTTAAAAAACTTTTATATGTTGTGTTTTTTAATAACTGAGTTTTTGTTTTGTATTTTCTATTTTCCAGCCACAAATAAAAAAGTTAACAAAATATACTCAGTATTTTAACTTCAATATTAAAATTTATTTTCTCTTAAAAGTAATGCCTCTTATTTGATAGTTCTGAGTTGCAATAAGAAATGGGCATGACATGAAATTCAACAAAAGTATTGAATCAAATTCTCTATTATATATTTATCTATATTATATTGTCTTAATAAAGTTACATTAATCCTAAACACATATACATACACGCTCGTACACTCTGACACACATCATATACATACTGTATCAGTTGGGTTCACCCTAAATTTATTTACACTTACACTCATTTACACATCTTATTAAATAATATTCTTATGTCGAATATTGAAGCAGCAGATGAGCACTTGTCAACGGAGCGAAACCTACTGCCAAGATACAGGGAATCCTAGTTTAGCAGGCAGATGTGGAAAATCATTAAGTTATGCTCCCAAAACTTCTGTGTTTATTTTGATAATGTATAAGATTGTGTGATTTTTTGGTCTAATAAATTATTATTATTATTATTATTTCCTTAAACATGTAATTTTACCTTAGAATTATATGCTTATGTACTAAATTTCCTTTCTATATCACATTCAAAACGGAAAAAAAAAAAAAAAAATTAACGCCGGCGAATATTTTAATAAAAAAAAAGTTAAAATAACAAACACAAAACATAACATCAACGTCAGCAAACGTAATTCATAGCGTAAATAACATAACAAAATTCTGTCCACAGGAACTTTAACATAACAATCGTGTTTCGGCCCCGAGGGTAGAATTAACGCTCGAGCAAACCTGCCGAAACCCATAAATGGGGTCGGTATAAAACTTTACACGACATTTCCGAAAACTCGGAATCTTTTTAATATTCGTGACGTATTTTGAAGTAAGAATGCGTAAGTGATTTCTTCTGTTGCCGGGCCCTTCGCGTGGTGTTAAACTATACACACGTAATGTAGTATATATGTATGAGAATAATAAGGGCTCCGTATAAAGAGATTAAAACCCAAGAAATTATAAAAAGATTATCGCCATTTAATCGTCAGTTTTACTGGCAAGTGCTTGAATTTATGAGAAATATATGTATTTGCTTTCCCTCAGCGGACGAAGCTGCGGGCACAAAGTTAGTTAAATTAATTAACTAGCTTCGTGATAACTAATAAACTAGCTGTCTGCCCGCAGCTTTGCCAGCGTTTCATATATTCTTCACTGCGTAATATAGTTTTTCTTTTTACACGGAACCCTAATTTTTTTTCTCATACAAAGATAATGCAAATATATTTCTCACAAAATTCGAATTAAAACTGTGCATTGAATCGGGTTTTATTCAATTTTTTATGAGTTTTTTTTTATGCGGAGCCCTAATTATTTTCGATAATTAAAAGTACCCTAAGTTACCAGTAGTAACTTCAGGTATCTAGCAAAAAGCAAGTAGAGAGAAATATTTTTACTTAATATAAAAAAAAAAAATAGGGTTCCGTATAAAAAAATTGTAACGCAGCGATGAATATATGAAACCCGGACACAGTCGCCGGAACACAGCTAGTTAAATATATAACTGATATGGATACGTTTTCGATAGAAGCAAACTAGCTACCGATATACAGGTAGGTTTATATGGATATTTAAAAAAAAAGTACAATAATCATAGAGAACAAGATATGCTCCCAAAATATGTTTATATGTACGTTTGTCATAAGTAATTTAATTCTGGTATGCTACGATTCAGTGTTATTACACTCGGTGAAGTATTTTATATTCAATCCACGCGTCATAGGGATTCCATAATGGCGTCGGTAGACCTCTTAAAGTACCGCACTTGTACTTGTCTGCTAAACTGTGATAACTCAGCGGAAATTTACTAAAACTATTTTCGATTTAAATAGTTGACAGTGAAGCATCGAAATGTTATTACTGATAATCAATTGATGCTAAACTTTTTTAACGTAGGGATTGCATTTACGCATCCCCGTAACAACTATAACCAGGTTGGTCTAACCCTACGGCCCGTTTACGGACCGCGAAAGGTCGAACCTCGAACCACCAAATATTGTAATGTATAAATTACTTACCAAGTATAAATTAATATGTTGATAAGGTATAAGTTTATTTTAATGAGGAAAGACATAGCGTAGGTAGGCCCACTACAAAGTGGCCTGGCCAGAGGTGTCGCCGGCTCCACGCAGGGGTCGTGCGAAGCATGGCCGCCTACGGGGCACCCGTGTGGGCGGACGCCCTCAACGCCCGTAACATCCGTGTGCTGCAATCAGTGCAGCGCACGGTGGCGTTGAGGGCGATACGCGGATACCTCACGGTGTCCGTAGCGGCGGCCTGCGTGCTCGCCGGCTCCCTGTCGTGGGAGCGAGAAGCGGAGGTGCCGGCAGCGCGGCGGAGGATAAGGCGCACCACACGTTTGTTGAGTGCGCCGCGTGGGAGGTGCCGCGCCGCGAGGTGGTGGCGGTGGTGGGGGAGGACCTCTCGCTGCCGACCGTTGTTAGAGCCATGGTCGGCAGCGAGGAGGTCTTGAGGGTCGTAGCTTCCTTCTGCGAGAATGTATTAATGCAGAAGGAGGCTGACGAGAGGCTGAGGGAGGAGGACCCTCTTGCGCACCCTCGCCGCAAGAGGAGGCCGAGAGGGCGGTGGGCGCGATATGTCCGGGGCTTCCTACGGTTGTAGGGGCCCCGGGGGAGGTGTCATAGGGTTTTTTGTGTTGTTGTGTTTGTTTTTCTGTGTGTGTGTTTGTTTGTGTCTTCTTCTGTCCCTTTCTTTCTCCTGGGTATCCCTCTCCTTCCTATGCCTTGTCAAGTAAGACAAGGTGAGTGAAGGGGAGGGACCCAGAGTTTCTTCTTCAGTGGCGGGTTCTTTCCCCTATCTCTTTTGCCCGCCACTGACCTATCCCTTTTCCCATTTATTGGGGGGCGAGGAGTATATCTCGCCCCCCCGGGATTGTAGACCACACTTGGTCTTGCCTCTTTCGAGAGGTAGGCGAAGAGGTGGGGTTGAGAAGTTTATACTCCCCCATCCCCGCTGGGCCATTGCACGACGAGGCCCGGTGGGTTCGCTGCAGGGGGCGACGTGGTGCTTGCGAAAGCCACCCCGTGTCGCCCCCATCCCAAATGCAGCGGACGGCCCCGGGGGGTTTTAGTGGGTATTTCCGGGCGCTAAACGCCCGGGTGAGTCCCACACTGGCACGGAACTCGTCACTCCGTGCCCCCTTACCTATTGTATTGGGGGACTTCGGTCTCACTAATACAATAGGTAAGGGTAGTGCGTAAATGCATTTCCCCCGTCAAAAGAAAAAAAAAAAGGCCCACTACAAAGTGGACCGACGACCTGGTGAAGGTCGTGGGAATCCGCTAGATGTAGGTGGCGCAAGACCGGTCGTCGTGGAGATCTTTGGGGGAGACCTATGACCAGCAGTGGACGTCTTTTGGTTGAATGGACCCTGCTTAATCTATATGTTGAATACCCATAAAAATAGGAAAACAATGGTTCAGGATAAAGTTAAAGATAATGATGAGCCAAGAATGATAAGGGTCGCCGATAATTGAGAATTTATCAACAGTTGTCATAATCCTCAAGATGAGCTACATCCACCATAGATAAGCCCCAGGTATAGATAGATATAGATTCGTTGATACTGGCTTGGCTTTTTCATTATGTGCAAGGTAGTTGAGCCTTGTCAGATAACTTACAATCGACTTGAATATATAGCGAAAAGAAAAAATCTTAATGATACTATGATGTTAGACTATTTCCTAAGGCTGTCAATAACTGCTCTTAAGCTGAAAAATGTAGCTAGATGTACTGCTTCTCAAACGATGTTGCCGGAACACACCTGTTGGTATCTGGCGATAGGTTTTCTAACTTGAGGGTAGTAACTACCCTGTCCGGCATTATTAGAAAATGCCCTACCACTAAAGTTTCCTCACGACGTTTTCTTTCAACGAAAGCTCGGATTGATTTTAGAGTCGGATAAGTGCGTTTGAACCCGCGTTAATTAACGTGAAATCCGAATGCACTACCAACTAAGCCATCATCGTTTTGAAATATCGATTTGATACTTGATATGATCGATGATGGTTGTGTCAATCGACGCGGTTTCTATCCCACCTATCCAACTCTAAAATCGGCCTGAGCTTTCGATGAAGGAAAACATCGTGAGGAAACCATACCATGGTTGTAGGGGATTTTCTAATAATACCCGCCTGCGTATCTTCCTGTAGCTTCACTTAAACTAGACTTTCTCTGGGCTATCTTCAACTATATTGTTATTTAAAATCAGACAGGATAGATGTCTTTTCTGTCAATCTCTCCACTATCAGTCTGCTCCCGACTTCACGTTACAATTTTAGTACAAGAATAAAAAAGGAAATTAATGTGTTCTTAATTTATTATCCATTTCAGACTTTAGCCGACCGAGTTTCACACCGATACCAATATTATCCATCCATCAAGATCCTTTATACAAAAGGTCCATTTACATTTGATCTCGATACTCAAGTTACAACTTCAACTTAAGGGAGAGCGATCATCTCTTCGACGTTACACAAATAACTTTTGACATTTAAAATGTAAACAAACGATGCCAGTTTCGCAACAATAATAAACGAGAAATTGAGGAGGGGGAGTATTAATTACCTAATCTGTCTCTTTATGAGACGTCTGGGATTTTGTATCGTGGTGTAATTAATGAGATGATGTTTTTTTACGTATGATAAAATCTGATTTCTTTCCTTGGTCTTACTTTTTAAATTTAAAGCTTTGTGTTTGATGTATTTTTTGGATGTTAAGTTACGATGTCAAAATCAAATCAAAATTTAAAAAATCTTTATTCCATTTAGGTTTTACGAAGTAGCTTATGAACGTCAAAACACTCGATCTGGTTCTTTTTTTTAATAAATAAATAAATAAATATGTATATTATTTTTTATATGAAAAACTATATAAATCATAGTTTTAACCAATGTTAGTGGAAGCACAAAGATGTGGGTTAATGCCAGACATCAGTATCATTCACGTAATAATCCTGTAATAACCTTTTCAAATTAAGACTTGCTTGACACAGTGCTTGAAAATATTGTTAGGTAAATCGATAATGTTATTTGGGATCTTATTGTAAAACCGATTACTATTTTATTAGACTTACTTAGCCCAAAGCGTGGGATGGCCAACTTGTCTTTATTTCTAATATTAAAATTATGACGATCATTCACTAGATCGAGCTTGTCCAAATGTTTATGAACATACATTGAGTTATCGAAGATGTATTGGGAGGGCAAAGTTAAGACGTCATATTATCAATTAATTTAGTTGAAAAAGCGCTCATATGATGCAACCAGAACAGATTTGCAAACATTAGAAAATGCCTTATCATCATTCTTTTGTTTCACCATCACTTTTCCCATCACTTCACAAAGTTTGTGTTACTTATAGAACAAGATAAGTGGATTCGAACCAACGTTCGTCAACGCTGTACCTGACTACACCATCAATGAGCCCATACTAGTTTTAAAAGTCATTTTCGCTTAATGTGCCGAGGACAAACATGTATACACTTTTCTTAGAAAAGATTTTATCTCTTTGTATATGTCACTTTTTTTTTATTAACACTTCAGATTGTGTTTCAGAGAATGAATTAATTACTAAGCATAATGCTAAACTTCTGCAACGACAAAGGGTTACATCAACAGTCTGTTTATTCTTGAGGGTAATTTGGGTGTTCAGTTAAACCTGTTACTTATATGTATCCAGTTTACGAGAGTTGACAATTTTATATTTTCTATTTTATTCTGCCAATACATCTCTTTACTTAGCACAACATTTTTGATTTCTAAATTTAAACCATAATTAATATCTAATTTATATGAATTCGCTTGTTTTAGTAATCACATTGTTTACGTGTTAAATGATTTTTTAAATCAGGGTATACAACTATAACAATTGTTAAACAGAATCTTTACAATAATATTATCTTACTGAGACCTAATTCCAATGATATTTTCTGTATTAAAAGGTTGTGACATAGTGTATAAATGATAAATTTGGGTATCATTTTGTTGTTATTTATTAACCTACCTTTCGTTTTTTCTGCATACTCACATATGTGCAAGAATGCTAAATGTGTAAATATATGGAATGGCAGGCGTGTAAATAGCCGTGCTCCAGTAGCGGAATGAGAACTCTTATGACCGTACACGCGGATACGTGACTGTCCAATTTGTTTTGAAACCTATCCTAGGCTCCTAATGGCCATAATTATGGATAGGTAACTGCCTTGGTGGCACAGTTGTATTACGGTGTGACTGCCGTTCTGAGGTCTCGGGTTCGATCCCCGGGTCGGGTCAAGTGATATTGGGTTTTTCTACTCCCGGGGTATCATCCCGGAGTTTGTAAGCGAACGCAGGTGCACGGTAAGCGAGCGGTTGGCGACTAACAAATCACTCGAAAGTTCGGCGTCAGAATAAAACGACCCCTGATTCATTGCATAGGCTAAGTACCCACCAAACTAATATAGAATTATTAGGTGTTAGAAACTAAGGTACTGCCATAATTCTCCCACATTTCCACTGGCGAAGTTATTAAAAGATTTAAGTAATTAAATGATTAATAACATTCGAGAATTAATAAAACTTCTTGTAAACTTTTACATAATTTCGACTATAAAATTAGTTATTTCGCAGGGCGATGTGCTTCTTACACCTAGATAACGGAGAATTGAATATTTCTCTCATTTTAAAATTAATCCACCACTTTTAATTGTGTAACTTGGACCAAACTTTATGAATTATTCTGACGCTCGAGTGTACTAGCGAAGGAAAAAATCAGAGAGCTCTCAAACTAATCTAAACATTCGTGTTGCGTTTGTTTTTGTTAATGTCAGACGTTACGTCAAATCGAACCCTCAACCTGACTGTCTGCTTTGCGTTCCATTTTCAGGCATTTCTATCGGCGCAGCGGTTATGGGATACACGCTTGGTGGTTTGATGTTTATTTACAAAGGCATATATTACAGACTAGCTGTATCCCCGCAGCTGCGCCCGCGTTTCTTATGTTCTTCACTGCGTTTTAATTTTTAATTTCGTTTTATTTTTAACCCTAATTATTTTCTTAACAATTTTTAGTAATATAAATTAAAAATATTTCTCATAAATTTAAACACTTTCCGGTAAAACTGTGCATTGAAAAGGGTTTTCTTCAATTTTTTATGAGTGTTAAATTTTTTTACGCTGACCTCTCAATTTTTTCGACAATCAAATGTAACGCGGAGTAACTTCCGCTAACTAACAAAAAAAGTCTCGTCGAAATCGGTCCAGGCCTTCCGGAGATTACCCGGAACAAACAGACAGATGGACAGACAGACAGAAAAAAATTTAAATAATTGAATTTTCTTATAGGTGTCGTTTATACATTCACATATATTTAGTAAAAAATTGTTATTTTAACATTACAAACAGACACTTCAATTTTATTGATTAGTATAGATATACATCGATAATAAACATAACAGAATAGAAGTGCCCGAAACTCCGTTCAAGTAGAACTCAAATTTGCTTCAAACTCAAAACTTCAATCTCCCTTTTCCCCCACTTTGAGGTGAGTTTTCAAAAAAATTTAATCCTACATGTTGCTCCGGATTGTAGTCTAAATACGGAATGTTATTAAAATCGTGCGTGCACAGACAGACAGTCAGAAATATCATAGAAATGCATTTTGTTATTGATTTTAAGGTTCTCCCTAGCAAGTTTTTCTCAAAAATATTTAATATAAAAACATTTCTTCTTTACAGTTTCATTATAAGTAGATATCTATACTAATTTATTTAGCTAAACTCGTTATTCTTCTCCATTCTTCTTATTCATTCATATAAAATATTGCAAAAACCTATGCGTATCTAATTGTATATATATCTATGAGTTGGTTTATAGTTTTGAATCCGCTAAAATGATTCACATGATCCTTTATTAATTTATAGTTTTACAGAGTTTTAAAATATATTTGCTTGGGGGTTGTTAAGGAGTTCATTTCCGACCGTCGTTACACAGACGCCTTAGTAACACGTTTTCGCGTCCGCATCGCATTCCATTATTAACAGTTAGTGTATATTCAGAACTATGGTTATGAAGAAGCGGTAGAAGCACCAGGCGGGAGCACTTGTATCTGTCAAAGGGAACTCTCTTGGTTTTTGAAAATTCACAGTGTTATATAACTTGTGCAATTTCAATAAAATAAAAAAAAAACAACATAGATCAATCAGTAAGTCGTGAAAAGTAATATATGATATCAGACCACACGAAACGTTTTACGTACGTACATACTAATAGCTAGCAACAGAGAGACTTTTTTAAGCTTGGTCTTTTTTTACACGATATAGGCTCAGTGCTTTGACCACAATCTCACCTGATGTTAAGTGACGATATGGTTCAGGATGATAAACACTCTAAGCCTACAAGTATTGGTTTACAAGTGATGGCTGCCGGAACACAGATATTGGTATTTGGCTACAGGTTTTTCTAACTTGAGGGTGGTAGCTACCCAGGCGGACATTACCATCATGCTATGGTCTCCTCACTATGTTTTCTCTCACCGAAGACTCAGGCTATTTTAGAGTCGGATAAGTGGGCTCGAATTTGTGTCCATTGACGTGGAATCCAGCCGCACCTGCGCCATCATCGCTTCAACATTCATAATTAAATTGTGAAACTTATTAAATATTCTTTGTTACAAACTCTCAGAACACGATCGCGTGCGTAAAAATACAAGAATCAAAACTTTCTTCGTAAGAAACACGATTAATTTTCACAAGAACAGAACTGCCTTAACTTTTTACTAATTCGTTTCTTTTCTCTCTGTTTTTATATAACAAATGATTGACGTTTTCCGTTGCTTACAAAAAAAAAAACTATGATAGGTTAAAATTATTCGAATTTCTTATAGATTTGTTTAGGTGTAGCAAATATTAAAAATGACGTATAATGAATGTTAGATTCTATACGTATTTAAAAAAATAATATTCTTATTAACTACCTTCACCTATAAGTAAGAGTTATCATTTCAATGTCTGCCCGTTGGTTACCTCATGACTCAGAATCATTAAACCAGATTAAATAAAAAGTCTTCAGGATAATAATGAATTAAGTTGACACATAAATAGTTATAATCGCATTCCTTAAAATATTACTAAAACCTTTTTTATTACAAATATTGTTATACTTGAAAATAACAGTGAATAATTATTTAAAAAAAACAGTAACATTTTATAATAGTGTAGGTTCCAGCATATTTAGGTAAAATAAATAAATAAAAACAAATCAAAAAGTTATCCAGTACGTCGGGAGAAATATAAAGGAAATGATCGCTCTACGCAATTGCTAGAGATAAAATGATTAATTTTTTGTTTCTAACCTAGTTAATCCTGTTGACCGGAAGGGTCTTTACAGCTTCACCGAACTTAGTGAGCGAGTTTTCAGCACTGCTGAGGCAAGGCTGAAGGCTTACAGGACCTATGTACCTGCGTGTTGCGTGCAGCAGTGTGTGTGCGGTGTTGTTCGTGTAATGCTCAATGCATGGTCAGTGTCACTGTATCGCGCTGGCGGCGACGTCAAGAGCCTCCCCAGTTGGGGAACGAAGCACGTCTTGGGTCGCTGCCGGAGGGGGACTCGGAGAGTGTGCGGGAACAAAGTTAGCCTCCTGTCCCCGGCGGCGGGAACGGCGGTTACGCGGGCGTGGGCGCTGGCACGCATATTTCCTCGGGTGATGGGGAAAGATCTCATTTGCGGCGGTAATTTCATCGTCGGGGTCGGTGAGGACGTTTCGCAGTCTCCGAAGAGATTTCGGAGCTAACGGATCGGTGGAGTACGCGACGGCTCTCGCTATGAGCGGATTTGGGTGTGCTCTGCGCGATCGAAGAAGATGATTAAAAAATACTAGTAACTGTCTTTTTAACTACTTGTATACAGGCGTATCGCCAATTACATATTTTATAATGAACCCAATATGTATAATAACTCGACATAGTATTGTTTGTTCAATTTTTAATTATTCTAAACGGACTTGTGGGAATAATTGAAAAAAAAAATAACTGACGAAAAGCCAGAATGGCTTTTAAAGATTTACCGGACTTTGAGGCCTTTGAGCCTGAAAATCGTAGCTAGTGCAAGGCCACTGAAATGGTACGAACGTAAATCTTTTATATTTCCATTCAGCAGAAACAAGGTATCAAAACAGAATAGATGAAGGTGCTTAACTTGGCACAGAGTGTAGTGTACGAACCCAAAGTACTATACAAAACAATCGAATCCAAGACGATTGCACAGAACACTTTCCGGAATTGTGTACAATTTATATGTAGTCTTTTGCAGGAACCCGAATTCTCGATCTAATAGGATTATTTATAATAGCGTCTTATTAAAATACGATTTCCAGTATATGCAATATGTATTAAGTTAGACTTTTTATTCATTTAAACACTATTTACTTTGTGTTCTGTTTGTATGTTCATTACGTTGTAAAGTAGAATGGAGGTGTTTTGTAGTAGTGTTATCTGTATTAAACAGTTGCGCCAAACACATGTGTATAATTTACCAGATTTTATTTAGAATCGATAATCGAATGGGTGTAAATCTTTACAAACGAATAGCTAAAGCTTCATAAATATATAAGTATTCAAATATATACTAATAAATCAAATTGAAGTGTCTGTTTGTAATGTGAACACTTTTAAATTTTTTTGTCTATCTGGTTGTTTATCTGGGTAATCTCCGGAATTTTTTGTTATATAGCTAAAGTTACACCGCGTATCTTAGGTTACTTTAATTTTTCGAAAATAATTTGGGTTCCTAGTAAAAAAAAAAACAAGAAATTATGAATAAAACCCGATTCAATACACAGTTTTATTTACATATACTCGTATATGTATGTATGAAGAATATATGAAACGTGGGAGCAGCCGCGAGCGCACAGCTAGTTATTAAATATGAGCATACAGTTAACACCGACCTTTTGGTAATTAAATCATGTCTAGTCACGAATGGTCTCCAACAAACCGGGTTTTTCCAGCTTATATGACATTGCAAATTACAATAGATTCAGGACACGGGTGAAGTAACACAAAGCTCGATAAAATAAAGATTTAAAAACCCAATCAATTCTCTCGTAAAAAAAAACTGTTTTATCACAGACTGAATACACTCGCCAGTTAATTGAGCTATAAATCTAAAGTACCGTCCGTCTGTTTGTTTACAATTAAGTTGAAATTGAGGCGCGTTCCATTCTCTGGGGTTTTATATCACGTTGTTAAGTTTTTGTTGTATAGTAAAATAATAATAAATAAGTATATAATAGTAAATAAGTAGTAAATACGTATATAAATTATACTAATATTTTATTATTAAATAGATATGTAACTTGTAAGTAAGCATAACGTCATTCCATGTTAACTCGTCGTAGAGAGAGAGTGGATGCTATGCAAAATTTGTTTACAACAGTTTATTATACATAGGCTTGTTAAAAAAAATGTATTAGTTTTACTAAGCAATTCGATAAAAGGTCTATGCAATATTTTAACCGAATAATCATCACTACATATCCTCATCAAAAAACTTTACGAGATTCGTACTCAAAATATTTAAGCTAAATAGACTTGTTAATTTAGGAATGGCTGGATCTACTACTGGCTTATGATTACACAGGAAAGTTTACGAAGGCATTTCGGGGACAAATGTGACTGCGCTAAATTCCAGCCATCATCAAAGTAAAGTTGTTTGTGTGGTCAGAGTACGCTCGAAAAGTTTTGTCGTGCGGTCTCAGTTTAAACGGGATTATAATTAATATTTACTTTTATCATCTCTTGCACAGACGAGCGTCATGTATAAGCTAAGCTTACGAAATATTTACTAGTTAATACTTTTATCATCGAAACATGATTTTATTATGAGGTTTAACATGTTAAGAAAACAGGCAAAGAGTATATCTTGCCAGAAGTAATTACTGAAGTTCAGTATTAGTTGGAACAGCGTTTATACTCGAGATCAATGATTTGAAAGCCTGTGCAAGGATCAACTGCAGCGCGCCTACCACAGCCAATTCTGGCGCTTTTAGACGTATTAATTTATTGTAATGAAGTCATCATCTCTCTACCCTTTTCCCATTTTCATTTGGGGTCGGCGCAACATGTCATCCGCTTCCATTCCTCTCTATTTGTTGTCATCTCCTCATTCACTCCTTTCCTAAGCATATCATCTTTCACACAATCCATTCATCTTTTCTTTGGTCTTCCCCTTAACATATAATCGTCCATTTTTATGAAGTGGCAATCTATGATTGCCTTCCTTCAGTATTTCGGTCCTTTGTGATACTATTACTAGCAAGTGTTAACACCATTTTCGCCACATTTCCGGCGGCACCTTAAGATGTCCGTCTTCTTCCGGTGGGGCCTCGCTCATCTATGAAACGTCAGATCGCATCGAAGGGCTATATAAGTTTCAGTTCTCAAACACGCGAACATTTGAGTTTTATCTGTTAAAGTAAATGTTCCTGATGTACCGATATAATTAAATAGATACGGTGGGCTTGATATAGTGTTTAATAATAAAACAAGAGTGTTTTAATAATAGATTCATTGAGTATTTCGGTCCTCTTCAATATTGATTATGCGAATAGAGATGCAGTGACCATCATATGGACTGCACGCCTGCGAATTGTCATTCACACTTGTTATCGTGTTTAAATACTATAACGTCTTACCCAATCTCGTTTGGGCAGACATGGAATGAATCTCTTTCTTTTCATTTAGTTTTGTTAATGGAGGGACGATGTCCAAGTGTTTTTCATTAACTTTACATTTAAAAAAATTTCTATTCAGCTTCCCATAAATTAAAAGTACCCAATCCACATCAATCCGAAAATAATAGGTTTTTGTAAATAATGTAATCAAATGTAATGTGTATTTTGATGAATTCATTTAAATTCATAAAGTTATTAATGGGGATTAAAAGAACATCATCATAAATCAGTACGTTCTCGGTCCAGCGTAATTTTGTTACAGATTTTGTTTTTCTGACCACTTCTATTGTTGGTAGACTTTTTCTATGACGTAAAAATATTATAATAATTAGTCGACTGCTAGTAAATATTGTTAAACCGCTATAAGAGTTACCACACCATTTGCGGTCTAATATTCGTACAGCGTTATTCTAATGGAGCTTGAGCTACGCCTCTTCTATGTTATGTAGGAAATTAGCTAACTCGTTGTTCTGGCACTTTGTCGTCTTATTTGTTACATTTTTGGTATTTAATTCCAATATTGTTTTTTAGATATATTAATTTATGACAGCCGGTATATATATATGCACTTAGTGAAAAAGAGATGTCGTGAGTCGTGACCACCGTAAACGTTGCGATAATCTCATCACGGTGATGCACTTCGATTTATCGTGACTACTGCGACTGTTGATTTATCCTTTGTCAAATTAAATGTTATTGAGGTATACAGTAGTTATTACCACCAGATATACTTTGACATGCTACCATAAAATAATAATATAACCCAGTAAATAAGGGTAGCGACGTTCGAAAGTATCTACTCGATTTCGTCCTCGAGGTTGTGAAAATTGTCACACGTAGAAACAGCAATCTAAGGTAGGTAATATAATAACTAAAATAGAATATAAGATAGAAAGGATAATAAATAAAAGATAACAAATTAATGAAAAATAAGGTAAGGTTTATTTAAAAAAAAAGGAAATAATCTATATCTTTATTAATATTATAAAGAGGAAAGATTTGTATTTTTGTATGTAACGAATACACAAAAACTACTGGACCGATTTGAATGAAATTTGGTATGGAGATATTTTGAAATTCAGGAAGTGACATAGGATTTTTTATCCCGAAAACCACTCGGGAACGGGAAACTACGCGGGTAAAATCGCGAAGATCAGCTAGTATAAAATAAAGAGGGACAACAAAGTTTCGCGCTATGCCTGAGATGTGAGGAGGAGACTGAGGAGACTACAAGAAAACTTAGTAAATATATACATATAGCTCACATATGCGAAAGAAGATTACTAACTGCATAGCTGCTTGAATTGCTATTATAGGCAATTTTTTCCGACGCAAGTCGAATTAAATCTCCAATATAAAAAAGGCGTGGACCTAGAGTCCGCAGATAGTTTAATTTTAATAATAATAAAAAAAAAAAAAGTGATGAATTTTCAAATATATTACGGCATTTTCTAATACTATTACCATATTTGTCCTGACGCCGCTGAATATTAAGGTGTCGTTGATACTAGATCATAGCAAATCGAATTGGAAATCATAGATTAATACGAAATATGAGTAATTCCGCTGTATATTTATAACAACATTTCGAAGAACTCACTCAATTCTACATTAATGTCACGTCACACGTCATACGTTACCTATATACTGTCAGAAAACTTCCAAAATAATATAGAACGCGTTCGAAATCTCATTCGTGCTTGTCATTTTGCGTGTAGTTAATTAAATTCATAATACATATACGTACCTACCTACCTACTTCATCGCTACGTAGGGTTGGCAGGGTTGACGAATAACCGGATACGATATCCGAATATTTGATAGGCTAGTTGCGGTTTCGATCTGTTTCGTCTTTATTATCTATGCTGTATTTCGATTTAATTATATTTTGAGTTCTATCTTAGTTTAATAATGAGTTATACAGTACTAAGTAATATTAAATTGACTCTCGTCGTGAACGACATAAATGACATCACGACAAGTTCATTATGTTACAATCTTAGTGACAATGTGACTGAATTTGACAACACGGTAAGCCTAAATCGTTTCGACTCGTTTTGTACCCGTTTCTTCTTAGGGTCTCCTGAACGTGTACGAGCTCCGTATTTAAACAAAGTTGGAATAGTAAAAAAATCTCCATCAAGACTGTATCCGTTTCGTTCTCCAAAATATAAAATTTTATTCGCACGCCGAAGGATGTAATCCACCTACCAGACACCAGGTATCTACAAAATCAATCGCAGTTGCAGTGGTTTGTATATTAGGCAGACTAAGCGCACTATCGCGCAAAAAGTCAAAGAACATATCGCGGCCGTATAGAATCGCCAGACGACGAAATCAGCGATAGCAGAACATCTGGTCAACTCCAATACCAACCATTGGATCGAATGCCACCGACCAAAACTTTTATCCACTGATCGCCAATACTATCGCAGAATGGCTTATGAAGCGTTTGAAATTAAAAAAAAACATAAAAATTTCAATAGTGAGGATGGATATAGACTTTTTTCTGCATGGAATCCGGTGTTAGAAAATTTCAAGTTTCGCGATTTATCGTCACTGGAATCCTCGATGGATATAGTTAGTGTTGTGTATCGTGATCATAATAAATATAAAGACCTAACGGAGGTATTTCATCAAAATACCCCACAACGCAGCAGGCGACGCCGCGCACCGCCAGTCATCCCGTGAACACGGTTGGTGAAACCCAGCCGAAAAAGAAAGGTAACGCGTAATAATTGCAAGAGAGTATATAATTTGGAAAATTCAAGTTAAGAGCAACAAAATGAACAACCCTTTTGATACGTAGGAAACAATTACACGTTGACTTTCGGACGGACCCCTCCTCTCCATTCCATAACAGAACCACGCGGGCAGGACTTCGGTGTCACGGTTTCACGGTGACACCCATAACTTCAAGAACCAAAAAGTTTGCTGACTCCTACCTTTGTCGCACTGTGTGGTTATGGAACCGTCTTCCTGTCAGCGTGTTCCCTCCTTCATATGATATTGGGTCCTTCAAAAGAGGCGTGAAGAGGTATTTAAGCAGGCCAGCATGACAACGGTTGTTTGTGGCAGTGATTCTGTTCAGTGTCAGTCATCGCTGTTTTGGATTGCACTGTGCTTACCATCAGGTCCAGTGCAGTCACTGTGCTGTCCATTATAAAAAAAAAAAACACTAAAATAATCAAAAATATATGTATACTCATTTTAATGTTATTATTCTTCGGTTAAATATATTAAATACTTAGATTGTACCTAAAACTTAAGTAAATTAGTTTGATTATTACATCTATTCTATATATAACGAAAATGGTGTCCCATTGACGCACAATCACCTCAAAACTACTAAACATAACGAGATGGGACTACTACCATTCGACGCGAATTTTTTCGTAGATGGTTATAGGATTATTTTTTTGATTCCATCGACCCTTTCTCATTTTTTTTTCAATATACTTTTATTCACATTTTTTGTTTCGATTTACTCTTAAGTACATTTTTATTATTTAATATATTTACAAGTCACAAAAAAAAATGTTAACTCGACGCCCACCAAAATCATCTCGCGTGGATGTATAGGCCAATGATGATAAGCTACGCCATTGCTGTGAAATAACTTGTGTGATGACGAGCGTAGTCGGTTATTCAGAATGACGGCAGTTTGCGTGTTTGTAATCTGAAAAGTTCGCGTGATTGATGTACGCTTTCCCGTCCCGCCCAATGTTGTTAGACTTTCGTGTGCTATTTATTTATTTACTCCTGTAATGCTGTGTCATCGTTAAAAGTTATTTTGTTTGACTTTTACTAAATTATTTCATATATTGTTTTTATTTCAAATCATTTTCACCTATCATACTTTGTGACTTATTCAGATTTCACTGTCACACCATACCGTACGTACAGATGTGCCCATCTATCTATATCTATCTTATACACTTTTATACCTGACTTGCTGTGTGTGTTTTATATATTAGTTACTGCGTAATATAGTTATTGTGCAGTTCATTTAATCGTATTTTGTTCTCATTTTTTTTAACTCGAAACCCTAAATACTTTTGACAAATAAAAGCAGCCTAAGTTACGCGCGGAGTAGCTTCAACTATCTAACAAAAAGGTCCTGTTAAAATCTGTCCAGCAGTTCCGGAGATTATCCGTAATGAACAGACAGACATAAATAATAAAAAAAAACTATTTTTGTTATCATAAACATAAAAAACATTATTACGCCTGTTATCCCCGAAAGGTTTGGCAGATGTGAAATAACGAACTACACCACCCACATTTCGCCGAGCTTAGTTTCGTCCCAGATGTGACAGGGGGCGAGCCTGTCGCCATATCGGGCACAAATTCCAAACTCCGGGATGATACTAAGTAGAAAAACCCAATACCACTTAACCCGACCCGGGGATCGAACCCGAGACTTCAGAACGGCAGTCGCACTGTAATACAACTGCGCCATCGAGGCAGTTATCGTATTACAAACAGACACTTCAACTTTATTTACTAGAATAGATAAACCAAAAACAAAATGTACGTCAAACATCGCGTAATAAATATACACTTCCGCTGCGTGAATATTTTCAACTAACGAATTTGCAACACATTAATGTTTGTAAACGTTTTGTGTTTTTATAAGATAAGCGCCTCTTATCCGTTGATCGGATCTATCAATTGATCGGGATCGCGTTGTGTTGATTTTCGTTCTATTCTTAGTAAAGCGGGGGTGTTGAAAGTGTCCGTGATTGATGTAAAACGGATCGTCTTCCTCATACGATGATTCAATATTGTAAATTGATTCTTCTAACGCTTGGTTGATATTATATCGTAGTATTATGTTATTGTTGTGTGTTTGTTCGTTTACTCGCCAGCTTGCTTGCTCGCTTGTTTGGTGTCTTCTCTATACAGAGATATTATATTATTATATGGAATCCAATAGTTGTTGGCAGGTGTGTCATCCTCATTGACCCGGCAAGAAACTCGATCTATTTTATTTTGCCGTATGGTGCCAGCTAAGAATAGTACCACCCACCAGAATTGGCAATTATAACAATCCCCCCTTTTGAAGGGCTATTTCCTTTCGGTTGAATCAATCAATCAATACATATTTTGATAAAGATACGAACTTAGCTGGTAATAATAAAATAGATAGTTTGTTCATAATTAAATGATTATACATGGCATCATCATTCTCCTCCCCTGTTCCCAACTGACTTGGGGTCGGCGCAGTATGTATCCTTCTTCCATACGTCCCTATCCGCCGTCATCTCTTCATTTATTCCTTTTATTTCATATTGTTTCTTATACACTTCGTTCACTTCCTTAGACACTTTCTTTGGCCCAATCATCAAACTTCAAATGCATAATTATTTTATCCACATGCGCTTCCTCTGTTTTCTTAATATACCCATACCACGACAAATGAATACTATTCAACATTTCTACCACTGCCGCAACTTTCCTGACTTTATCCATTCTTGTCACATCACATATCCATTTCAACTCAATCAATCCTATTAAATAGTGCAGTTTTGTATATAAAAAAATATCTAATAAAGCAAAACAAACCTTATTAGATAATTAATTAGGTAACAAGAAGAACAACTGAATATCATTCGATTGGTTCACTCCTACACCATAGACAATGGGGCCTTTGCTTGTAAATCTCTCATGTATTTCATCCTAATTATTTTGCAATATATATTGCAATCTAATTGGATTCTGTAAGAAGGCGATATTATTAAAACCTTTACATGTCTATTTAGGTTGGATAAAATGGCAATAGGCTTTTCATATTATCTGGATCAGAATGCTGAGCTAGCTAAGAGACGAATGAAAAACGATTGCATGTACGATGATTGCGTATTTTTCTTAAATCGAATTAAACAAATAAGGCTTTGTTACATCTAAACATTTCGAGAGAGAGTACCGTCCATCTATTCATTCAACAGAAATACGATACATAGGTCTTTCAAAGATCTTTACAACAAAGGTCTTACGCCACCCGCATCTAGCGGATTCCCGTGACCTTCACCAGGTCGTCAGTCCACCTTGTGAGGGACCTGCCCACGCTGTGTCGTTCGGTGGATGGTAGCTATTAGAGAACCCGTTGGTCCCATCGGTCATCGGTTCTGCGACAATGTCCGTTACTTTGGTTCTTCTTAAAAATCACAAATATCATTATGAATTATATAGTATTTTTATTCCTCCTCACGTATAACAAATATATGTTACAGTGTACTTTTACAAGTATATATTCTTGAAATGAAACCGTCTAAGTAAAAAAGAATTGTTCAAAAACTATCTTTGAAATTCATTTGATGTCCTAAGAAAACATTATCAATAGAAAATACGAGATAATGCTGTATTAACGTACGAACCGAACCACGGATATGGTATGTCGAGCGGCCGAGGTCATCAGTCGCCTAAGTAGGAATGGGGAATAAGATTTTTTAAAAAGATAGATTTTTTTTATCGATTCACATAACATCGAGATCAATCTTTTTCTATTTGTTTTAATTGAATTTATAAATAAATAGTATTATATTCTTTTAGTGGTCGCAATTAGACTATAATTGTCATTTATTGCAAAAACTGCTTCCAGTTTTTTTATATTAACATCACTAAAGGCCATGAGTAGAAACTAAACAAAAAAAAGAAGAATGCTTAACCTATTAAGAAAAAATGACACTGATCTGTTTTATTTTTTGCCTATTTACAGATAATTATTATGATAATATGTCATATGATAATAATGATATGTCATAGAAAACAAAAAGGACACTCTAATAATCGATACTTTATTAGTTTGAAAGATCGATCTTTTGAGCCTCGATGTTTTGTGAATTGATTCATCAAAATTCGAATAGGTTAATAAACCGATCTTTTTCGGAAAGATTTCCCATCCCTACTTAGGGAACTGAAAACATCTGCCGGCCGCCGTACTGTGTTTTTAACGTTTCAATGTCATAATTTTTAAAATGAAATTGTTAACATAAGCTAATGTTATCATATAAGATTTCTCTGATTTGTTTTTATATCTATTTGCGCTCCGAGTAATAATTAAATACTTTTTCATACGGTTTATTCATAATCAAAACATACGATAGCCTGCGTAAGTAAAATTTTTTAATGTATATACATATATATATATGAGAGCCAGCACTTCATTAATCGTTTCTGGCCAGCACCTAAACGCCATCTTACACTTTTTAGTTGCTTCTCGCCAGTTGAAGGATGACTGGAGGGAAAGTCATGGTACACGTTGAAAGTTATTTATTAACTGATTCTTATATGATTAATTAATTGATTATGATTATGATTCTGATTAATTCTGAGGACATATAATGAAACTTAAATTCTAAAAGATCCCTCGTTAGTCGTAGGGCTTACAAAGATTACGGTGGTCAATCAGAAACATGCAGAGTGCGAGCGAGACGGGACACACGGACTTCTCTCATACGAGGTATTAAATATATGTAACCCGTGCGCCCGCGGCTCGCGCTAGTGTGCCGTTAGATGTTGATGAGGTCTCTACAACTTCATATACTTTTATAAGTTGACGGCTGACGTTATAGTGTTGGTAACGCGAATCTATAAGTTATTACTCTAACGAGAATCGGTCAATGGTACTAGAAAAGTTTTCACTTCAAAATCTATAACCAATAACATAGTGGTGAGCCATTTTCTACTACTACCCCCCCCTGAAGGTGATGATAACCTTTAAGTTTCATCACTTAAGAGCCAGTATCTCTACGCTTAGTGTGTTTACCGTCCTGGACCATCACGTCACTTTACGTCAAAGAGCTAAACCTATGCAAAAAACTTTTTTGACTAAAAACAAAACCGACTTCAAAAGAATAAATTATAAAAATGCACTAAAAAGTCAATAAATAATTACTCTATTAATCTTCTTCGTTAATTTTGAAATCGGTGCCAGCTTATATAACAAAGTGGTGTAAATTTACGCCGCTAATTACATTTAATTCTGATTAATTGTTCTTTAAAATCACCCGAGTCCTTTATTTAGCTTATATGTAATTGTGATAAAATTTAGGCAGTTATTTCTATTTGTGAATGATCATATTGGTAACTCTAGCTGACACCGAGTCCAAAATTAACGAAGCAGATTAATAAAGTAATTATTTATTGACTTTTTAGTGCATTTTTATAGTTTATTCTTTTGAAGTCGGTTTTGTTTTTAATTAAAAAAGTTTTTTTTTTTTACTTTTTCTTTAAGTATGTAGTTGTGGTGTAGTTATGAAGCATACTTCATAGCTTTGGAAACGAATATATGAAACACGTGTAAGTGTCTATAATATTCGAGGGTTTTTCTCAATTTCCCTGAGTAAACTCCTTTGATTAAAAAGACTTTATAAATAAGTTTACAAATGACGGAGAAATCGAATAACAAACACACAAAAAAAAAGATACAGACGAATTGATAACCTCCGCCTTTTTGAAGTCAGTTAAAAAATAATACAAAATTTTACCGAAATTAAAATAGTCATTTCCGAGAAATCAATTAACTAGTATTAAAATAGTCATTTAATATTTCTGATTTATAAATACATTTATTTTTATTGTTTTTTCTTATTCTCGTTCATTCATAAATTGATTCGTTTATTAAGAATTTTACGAGAAATTATATTAAGAAATTAAAAAAAGAAATACGAACAGATATTACGCATTTCTTTATTCTAAGAAGGATGAGATATTGTTATAATAATATGAAATAAAATGTACGGGTAAAAATCAACTTTTCCAATTATTAGTGTATCTGATATTTCCTACATACGTTTATGGAACGGTGAATTTAAACCCAATAAATATATTGAGAACTTCAAATCGTTTTGTGCCATACTACATTAAACGAATTTAGACCTTAACAGTAAAGACTCTGCGTGTAAATTGGTTTGTATATTAAAATATAGAAGTAATGTCTTCACTACAATTGTCTTTTTTTCGTTCTGTACGTCGGTCTTGTACGTACGGACGGATGATTTTATGAATGGAGCAAAATTATTGCAACAAATATCTGTACTTTACAAATAGATTAAACTAGATGTGTGCCCGCGGCCGCGCCCGCGTTCAATGTGTTCTTCACTGCATTTTAATTTTATTATATGGAACCCTAACTATAATTTTCCTACAATTTGTTTTTTTATTACTAAGATAAAATAAAAATACCTCTCATAAATTCTAAAACTGACATGGAATCGAATTGTTAATTCATTTTTATGAGTTTTAATTTTTTTACGCGGAACCCTAATTATTGTCGCAAATCAAATGTATCAAGTTACGTGCAGTAACTACAGCTATCTACCAAAAAAAGTAACGTCAAAATCAGTAAAGCTTTCTGGAGATTACCAGGAACAAACCGACAGAAAGATAAAAATTTTAAAAATTGTGTTTTGGTATAGTAATCGTTTACAAGGAGAAATTGCAGCTTCTATGTCTCAATACTAAGTACTCTAAGAAAATACGTATCCAAAAAAGAGGATTTTGATTGATATGCGATCAGAAATAAAAGACCTGTAAACGATGTTGTTTTTATTGATGTACAGCTATAAGTAATTAGCGAAATTCTATCTTACAACTGATGTATCTTATCTTGTTAATCTGACCCACCAACATATTAAAGTGGCCAGTAGCTTCGGAGTTTATTCATGCAGAGTTAGCTCAAGCTTCCAATTGTATAATAAATCAAGGCGAATAATACGTATTTTACATGGTAACACAATACTCAGAACGACAACTTAACGGCTAGAGTTAAAAATAACTGTGAACGGACTATACGTCCGAATGTTTTATCACAATAAAATGTATTATCACTCGTATGCAATCAACAGATTGTACTAATCGTTGAGAATTAGCCTTTGGTATAGAATTATCTATTATTTCATGTTAATTTACATTACTCGGAGAAAGGTATTTTTAGTGCGAAATAATTGGGAGAGCCTCTCACTGGAGTGTCTGTAATGTGAGGAGGAATTTGCTTGGGAGGACGTACTGAATTAATATCTTGATATCTTCGAAGAGTATTTATTGCCTCTGACCCAATTTATTGATGACGATTTTACTGTAATTCAAGTTAATGCACACGCCCACTCTAAAGCGATATTCTTGTAACATTTGATAGATGATAAAATTAAAGTTATGGATTAGCCAGAACGATCCCTGTATTTAAGCCTGGTCGAACATAATGTATAGGATATATTGGAAACACAGAGAAAAGACATTTTGCAGCAATTAATTAACATATCCAATATTAAGTATGGCTTGCAGGAATAATGCCGTTAGATATTTCGTTAAAGCCTTTATTTGTGATCTTACAAGATGTATACCTCAATGGATGCAAGTTTTTATAACAGCAGGAGAAGGTAACACCAAGTCCTTAGGCTGCCTTTTGGGTTATAAAAAGCTTTTAAACATTCGTATTTTTATATTAATACATTGTGTTTATTAATTTTCCTAAGTTATCAGTTTTTTAAGCGTTTCTCTGAGTGCAATAATAAACCAAACCAATTAATACTAAAACAAATATAAAATAAATCGTATCGATAAAAAAACAAACTGAACATTCTCTCGTTTACAGAAAATATAGTGTGCAACAATGTAAAAATTTTAAAAGCCACGTTTCGAACGCACAAAGAATTTGTAAATGGGATACGTCAATCAAAAGATTAAAAAGAACAGGGCTCTGAGTCTGAACAATAATACAGAAAGACGACTTCCGTTCGCTAGATATTAATAGAATCGATGATGGCACAGATTGCATAGACCAGTTGGTTCTTTGAACGTATGAAATTTGAGCTTAGAGGGTAAGGATGCTATCGGTTTTTATGGATAAACGCAAATGTTTTTTTTACACGGTATATGCTCAGTGCTTTGACCACAATCTCACCTGATGTTAACTGACGGTGTGACACACTAAGCCTAGATACTGGTTCTTAAGTTAGGTATTTGGCGACAGATTTTCGAACTTGAGGGTGGTAACTACCCAGACGGGCATTTCTAGAAAATACCCTACCACCATGCTATGGTTTCCCCACGATATTTTCGTTTCTGAAAGTTCAGGCTGAATTTACAGTTGGATAGGTGGCTTTGAACCTGCGTCCGTTGACGCAGAATCCGGCCGCACTATCCCCTCTGCCATCATCGCTTCAAAGTCATTATTTCATGTAGCAAAAAATGAGGCAAATAATATTTTCCGTTTTAATGCTATTGTTATTTGATTTGAAATATTGTAAGAAAATTTGCTCCTTGATTAATTAAGGAGGATACTGCCAATGCTTCTACACGGATTGTCTACGGGTTACCTAAAATCAAATACTTAGTGCCTTGCGCGTCCTATGAAACAACGCCTTCATATCACTATTGGGACTACCGCGATTATGTAGCGCTTCTGGGATGTTTGCTTTGATGACTTCTATCCTATCATAAGTAAAAGAATGATATTAATACAAAGTAAGCTACGTAATAGTAAAAACACAACCATGAAGATAGTTATTGACTTGAACGATAGTCCTTTTAAAAAGCACATATCGGTGGTTGTTCGATGATATTATATCACGTATCAGTATGTCCCGCACATAGAGAACTTAGCTTATAGACTTCAAAAAGGAGGTTATCAATTCGTCTGTATGTTTTTTTTTTGTATGTGTCTTACGCGATTTCTCCGTCAATTGTGGACCGATTTGTAATATTTCTTTATTCGAAGAAGTACACTTGACTGGTCCATTTGCCACCAAGTCTAGCTCTGATCAGTGGATCTCAAGGAAATCAAGAGACACCCTCGATTTCTATAGAATACCTATACACTTGTATTTATATTTGTTTCCACATCTATTTAAGTGTTTATGTATTATGGTCACCATCTTATTTTATTGATCTGATGATGGAAGGTGCAACATTTTAATGAGTAAGGAGTTGCATATTTTTTTGTTGTTGCACTTTATTTATATTCACTAACAGTGAATTAAAAAGAGGAAAATAAAACAAATTAATACGGAAATAAAATTATTTTTAGAGAAAAATCAAAAACTGGCTACAAAGCTATACCTAAAAGTACATTATTATGGAAAATACATCAAATTTACCATAAAATGATTATTAAATTAGAGCATTATTTTTAAAATAACATTAACGAGCTTTTATGTACTGTGTATTGTATTGTTTTTTAATTAATTCAAATAACAATGATGACTTCTGAGTTTAATTAATTCTATGCAAAACGAATCGAATAAAATAAGACAAAACTTATTCAAATTGCTTAGAGATTAACTTAGAGAAATTAAAGTTTTGATAGGATCTTCTACGAGGATTTTGATTCTATTGTCTCTCATCTTTTAAAAGTTATTTCGTGCGAACACTGAAATAATTTATTTATTTATTTACAAATGAAGACAACGAGGGTCCATAACTAAAACGAATAAAATAGTGACAAATTACAAATGTCCTAAAATAAAATAAAATATTTTACAAACAAAGCGTTATCAATTAAAAACAAAACCAACTTCAAAATAATATACTGTAAAAGTTGCACTAAAAAGTAAATAAATAATTACTTTATGAATCTACATCTGCTAACTTCGATATATCCTTTGTTTTAATACCATTAATAATTTTGAAATCGGTGCCAGCTTACCGATAACAAAGTGGTGTAAATGTACATCGCTAATTATTTAAGGTTATATGTAATTGTGATGAAGTTTAGACAGTTATTTTCATTTATAAATGAGTACATTGGTTAACTTTTGCCTGACACCGACTCCAATATTATTAATATCATTAAAACAAACGATATATCGAAGTTACCAGAAGTAGACTAATAAAGTAGCTAAATATTTATTTACTTTTTAGTACTTTTTTATAGGATATTCGTTTGAAGTCGGTTTTGTTTTTAAATAAAAATGCTTTTCCCTACTTTTTAGTTTAAGTATGTGTGGCATGAAACTGAATAAAAAAAAAAAAAAAATTTACCTTAGACAATATTTTATTAATTATATGTCTTGTGTTGTTAATTATACTTTTGTACGGAGGCTAGATCCCACAGACAAACCAATAATACGGTTTCGTAGTATTAAGAATTACTTATATAATATGTACCATATAAATATAAATAATGATTTACTTAATAATAATCTTTGTTAAGATTATGACACTTATGCGAGAAGAGATACGACTCATCTTCCCTGCCCTTATATAACATAATATAAGCTCACGCCTGTTATTCCCAAAGGGTTAGGCAGAGGTGAGATAGCGAACCACACCCCACCCCACCCACATTTCGCCGAGCTTAGTTCCGTCCCAGATGTGAGTGGATGTGGATGTGGATGGATGTCCGGGATGGTACTGAGTAGAAAAACGCAATATAATTTTGACCCGAGCCAGGGATCGAACCCGAGACCTCAGAACGACAGTCGTGCCGTAATACAACTGCTCCACCGAGGTATCTCACTGCTCTTATTTAATTTTTATTTGGGGTCGGCGCAACATGTCTGCCTTTTCCATTCATCTCTATTTGAGGTCATACCTACATTCACTCTCTTTCTAAAGATTTCATCTTTCACACAGTCCATCCATCTTTTTTTTGGTCTTCCACTTCTCCTATACCCGTCTACACTCATATCCAATAGCTTTCTTACAACATCCGCTTCCTCCCTGCAAATTACATGGCCGTACCAAGACAGACGCCTGCTCCTTTTACCTTCTCTGTCACTTTCAAACTCCCTGTAATGTCCATCCATCCATTCAACCGAAAGACTTCCACTGCTGGATATAGGTCTCCCCCAAAAATCTCCACAACGACCGGTCTTGCGCCACCCGCATCCAACGGATTCCTGCGACCTTCACCAGGTTGTGGGTCCACCTTGCGGGAATCTACCCACGTTATGTCTTCTGTTGCGTAGTAGTCATTCGAGAACCCGTTGGCCCCATCGGGCATTGGTTCTGCGAGCAACGTGCCCAGCCCACTGCGACTTAAGCTTAGCAATTCTTCGGGCAACTTTGGTTACTTTGGTTCTTCTGCGGATCTCCTCATTCCTGATTCGATCACGCGGTAAAACTTCAAGCATATCTCTCTCCATTCCTCTAATGTATTCATTCCTAATCCTATACATTCTTATTACCCCATAAATTCATCTCAACATTCTCATCTCGGCTGCATGCAGTCACCTTTCATCCATCAGCTTTATGGGCTAAGATTCCGATCCATACAAGACGACTGGTCGGATAATGCTCTTGTAAAAGTTAAGAAATCTTATAAGAGATGCGAATCTACTAAAATATAGTAATTGGAATAGGTATTGAGTACTTGACACGATAATACGTATTAAACTAACCAGAAAATATTAGAACGAAAGTTAACAGCCATACATATACAATATCGTTTCTACATGGTTATTTTATTTTACTGTTTAAGGTGTTACGAACAGGAGCGTATGCCCTGTCACCTAGAGATTATGTGTTGAACAATCGAACAATTAATTCACAAATAACTCGTTTATGTATTCACAATCTATTTTTGATTTTACCTTCGTACAGTTGCATGTATTTACATTCTGATAAAATCTAACATGCATCGCAAGTATAATGGTTAAAATTCATAAGGGTTTAAAGGTTAGTTGAAGGGTATTTATGAATAATCTTCACTAGAGTTTATAATATGAATGGTTATTTCAACAAATATTCAGTTGTCATAATGTTACATGAACGAAGAGCTAATTTAATAACTAATAATAAATCTGAAGGTTTTTACAGACATTTAATTTTTTGTCAAGTGTCTATTTTAGCTGTAATGTAATTTATGTCCGGATTTAACTCAAAAACGGCCTTCGTCCATCGACGAGTATAATCTGCCCACACTACCAACTAAGCCATCTACGCTTCACTGCTCACAATACGATGCAAGGGACGCTTACTCTGCTAATATATATATATATTGTGTGCATTAAGAAATAAATGTTTGAAGCGATGATTCCTTTCAAATGTTTAATTATAGGTGAAAGATTATAGCGTCATAATGTCGTTCATTCTTTTAAAATTTAAACTTAAGTTATAAAATGTAACAAGTGCCAAGTAAGTATTAATTTGAAATGATTATTACAGGGTGGATAAATTTTATATAAGATATAAAAAAAGGAACTCTCTCGGCTCTTCTCGGCCGAGTTATTTCTCGAACCGGTAGTAGAGTTTTCACGTTCATAAGGCCTTCTTGGGGCCTAAATTGATTTAACTATTCCAACCATTCAAACTATCTCGCTCTCAGCTTTATTGTAATGTCCGATTTCTTTTCAAGTAGACAATTTTTTTTATAATTGCTCCTGTTCGGTATTGCATAAGCCTCACAGTGTTTGCTTTTTTTTTTGGATCAGCCATTATGCGAATAAATACAAAAGTTAATTTAGTCGCGTTTTAAATGAACAGTAGTTACCTAACGAAAATACATTAAAGAGATTCACAAGAGATCACGTCTTTGTAGAGATTTTTAAAGTGAAAACATCTTTATCGGCGTTGAGTGATTCTCGGTAGGGAAAAATATATAGATTGGCATTATCAATGATATGACGTCAGCCGTTAATATGCTACAGTATGCCTAGCATAAGGTGGCGTTTAAGTGCTGGCGCTCAGAAATACATAATAAAATATATACTTACGCAGCTTATCGTGTGTTTCTATTAGGGACATTACAAATGATTAGGATACAACCAGACAAATGTTATAATGTTAGGTTATGTTAATTATGCCTGGTGGGGTTCGCTGCCGGGGGCGACGCGGTGGCATGCTGTGCAATCCCGTATCGCCCCCATCCCAAATGCAGCGGACGGCCTCGGGGGGTTTTAGTGGGTATTTCCGGTCGCTTAGCGCCCGGGCGAGTCCCACACTGGCACGGAACTCGTCACTCCGTGCCCCCTTACCCATTGCATTGGGGGACCTCGGTCTCACTAGTGCAATGGGTAAGGGTAGTGCGTAAATGGATTTCCCCCCGACAAAAAAAAAAAGCTTATGTTAATTATGTAATTTAAAGATAAAAAAAACAGTTTATCCAAGTTGCGAGTTTTCGCTTCTGTCGGGAGCTCCCATGCCACCTAGTTTTTTTTTCATACTAGCACGTCTAACAAACTAAACTTCATCTGTATGATGTGAAATAATGGTCATAAGTAATAACTTAATAAACCTAATAAACTAAAATAAATTAACTTAATAAATAAATGATAATCTATTTTTGATCAAATTTTAATTTTGTTCAAATTTGTCGCCTCATTTATTGACTGTTTTTTATGAACCTCGATTGGCTTCTGTGGTCATCATTATACTGTATTGTCCTTACAATCAGGCGAATTGAGGTCCAGTTATTTTAGCGTGTTGGTAAAAAAGAAACGAGGAAATGACAATAATTAATAACCATAGCCATAATAGTTCGTTAAGTGAAGATACGCTCGAAATATGTTGGCAATATTGAATCTGTCTCAATATCTTTAGGTGTTTGTGAATAGCATTATATAATTCGATGTCTTCATATATTGACAGAATTAGAAATATTGTGTTGAAATACTATTTACTCCGGTAGTTTTTGCGATATTATTCCTGTATCGTTATATTTCTATATCAACAAATACTATGCCTATATTTAATATTGAATAAATGTCGTTTTCTTTCTTGCTATTTTCGTTTATGTGCGTATATCAAACATCCGACCATTAGTGACTAAGCAATTATTATCAATGCTATTACGGCCGCCATTTATTTATTTAGATAAAACAATTTACACGATAACTTTCAAAACGATGATAGTTGCTTTAATTAAAAACTATATATATATATATGTATATATATATATATATATACATATATTATTACGTGTGAGTGTGCATCTGTGTATGTATGCTTAACTCCTGGAGCACTAGCCTGGCGTTTACGCCAGCTTTCCATTGTTTTCCAGTTGCTTCATTTTATGGGTAATCGACATATTAATATGTATCAGTGTAATAAAAAATAAAATTACTTTATTCACTTTATTATTGTGTGAAAATAAGTTGTTGTTCTGTTTCCTCGTAAGTAAGGCGTAATAGCCAGTTTAAAGTGGTTTTATTACAGTTCCCTTTGGTGAGTGGATAAATATATATTTCTTTATGAATTTTGTTTTATAACAAAGGGTTTATGTAATGTTAGTGTCTACCAGCTAACTCTATTCTTCTTGATACAGTTGGGCATATAAGGTCATGTCTACGCTTCGAGCTAGTGTAATCACATGCCAACTCACTATGTTTTTTATGACAACTTGTAGAATGAACAATTTACGGACAGGTAGAACTTAATAGCGAGAGTAAAATGTTATTTCATTTCTCTATGTTATGTTTGCTTATCTAAATTTATAATAACCGATTGAGTGAATATGAATTAAATTAAATGTAACTAGTATACTATTAGGTTGTATTCATCGTGTGTAAATGTAATAGGCTTCAGACCTCTTGCATAATTAACTGTAACAATTAATGTGATATGGTTAACAATAAAAGCTATGCTTGTGCCTGCTTGTTGTTACACGGTTATTAAGTTTAACTAGTATTTGTTGCTTTGCTTTGGCGGGAAGGGAGAGGGAAAAGATTACCGAGATTTCCTCCCACGGCGGAGAAGCGGCCGCCTAGGTAGAGTCGTGCAGGTCAAAAGCAAGAAAGGGTCTGCGGGCAATGGATGCTAGTACTTCCATCGCCCTGGGCTTACTTACATCGCGCAAATTTTCAGTATCTTGATTCGTCCGACCTCAAACAGGGAAAGATCGTATAGCCACCCTCAGTGCTACATAGTGACACCCCATGTAATACAATCACACAATCATAATGGACACAAACGCTTGCACATTACATGCAATGTACAAGGGTTCTCAATGGGAGTTTTTTTTCCTTCTTATTTATATTTTGCGCAGGGTTAGCTAGGGCACATTCCGGAGAATTTTTAACCCAGGTAGCTATGAGATAAATACCGATTCGGTGTCACTAGAAACCATTTTTGGGTGTCTAAAGTCCGGTAATAAGGTTTAATTAATGTTATTAAAAAAATATTTTTGTACTTTCTACAATTAAAATCAGAGTAAGTAATATTTTTATACTGTTTTCAATCAGTCATCACTGTCATTACTGTCATCAGCGAAAATCTATCTACTAATAGAAAAAAAAAAACTAGGTAGCAAAAGGGACTTATATTTTGTTTTAAGTTAATATCTCGATTACCCGTACAAATGAAACAATAGGAAAACAATGAAAAGCTGGCGTAAACGCCAGGTTAGGTTTCTAGGGGTGAATTGAAATTATTAACACAACCTAACATTTAATAAATAACATTTGTCTGGTTTTAACATCCATTAGCGCTCTGAGCAATAATTATGTAAATGTAGTTTGTTTATAATCAAAATATACGATAGGCTGCGTAAGTTTTTTTTATATTTTGAACTTATATTTGAATTTATATTTTATATGTGTACTTTTTTTGAATTTATGAAGGGCCAAAGAAAATAGGGATGGGCTGTGTAAAAGATGATATATTTAGAAAGAGAGTGAATGTAGGTTCACGACATGTTGCACCGACCCCAAATAAAAAAAGGGATAAGGGCAGAGAGATGTTGATGAGGGCAAGAAACAATTACACCAAATATATGTAAAAGAATTCACCAATGTATATAAGCAGTAGTTATAGTGTAATCAGCTCCGTTGCCCACAGAACACATACAAATAAGGGCAATGAGCAAAATTTTATTTAATAATTATAAAATAAAGAAAAAAAATTAACTAAGATAAACTTGAACAAAAACAATTTTTAATTGGTTAACTCATAGGATCAACAAAGTAACTAATTATTAGAAATAAGTCTCTTTTATAAGTAACTCCCTTGAACGAAGCCGGTGAGGACGCAAATATTTCAATATTATTGAAGTGATTGTTATAAAAAATGGTAATTCTGAAAAATGGTGTGCGCTCACTAGGATTGGTTTTACAAGGAATAGACGCGAATAGATGCAGCTTAAACGTTAATCGTTTAGGAGTATAATACACATAATAAATGCTACAATTATTGGTTATACGAGAAATGAAGGAAGTGAATAAATAAATGTCGTGTTATAATACTCTTGGCGTTTGCTAACACTGTAAAGTTAATGCATGGCGGCCATGACTGATCCCCGGTGCACAATTTTCTTTACTGATTATTCTCGCTGATAACGTGGTGAACAAAACAATTGAGCGACTTTAGACTTTATCACATTGTTTTCAAATCACAGTTTAGTTTTATGGTAACAACTAATGTACTTTCTATAGCTAAAGAGACTAACATTACATTTGCGATAAAAAAATACATTTCATTAATAGATTCGGGTGATTAAAATCAAGAATGTTTCTAAAGCCAGTGTGGTCTTAAAATTATAAATTTGTTTGGGAAAAACCATTTTCCAGGCGAGGGTAATTTAAGCAGATATCACAAAAGATGAAAATGAAGTAGTACACGTATAGGAAAATAGGGTATATTATAGAGCCATTCATCCGCGCAGCGACCGGATGCCATGTCTGATCTTTCATTTTCTTATAACTTTCATAATTAATATAATAATAAACGAATGCTTAATAATTATACTAATTATTGGAAGTTATCGTACGTCATAATATTACTTTTAATTCTTTAATGACAATATATTAGTATTTTTAAAACTATACAGACTTAGCGCTTTGACCAAAACCTCATCTGATGTAAAGATATAATGTGACCCAGGATGGAAAATATACAAAACCCAGAGGTACCGCCAAAACATACCTATTATAATGTCTAATTCAAGTCTAACACTAAACAGGTTTTTATTGTGAATTTACGTAGTTTTTTATTTTTAAAAATGAAAAACAATATTACTGTAATTCCCCTAGGACAAAGTTACAACTATCTATTGCAAAAAAAGTCATTCGATTCTTTTGTAATGGTAGTTTTTAAGAAAAAAAGCACTTAAAAAGAGATAAGAAATAGTCTTATTCGTAAATGAGCCTTTAAAATATTTTCTTTAGCTGTTAATATGTTTAATAATTGTTTTTTGCTTATTTTTTGTTACTAGTTTTATTATTCTTTTAATTTTGTACATTTTTTTTATATGTTTTTTTTTACATATTTTTTTTAACATATTGCTTTTTATTTTTTTTATTCGAAGCTGTGTTTACGCCAAGAAGTAAAAAGTTATTATATAAAGTTATTATATAAAGTTATTATAAACTAAAAAATTGTACCCAGTTTTGTGGACCAATAAATATAAACAGAAAACAATCAAGAAGAATTCGGCTCTTAATATTACAAACGGTTTGGAAAGCCATAAAAACACAGGTACAATAGAGATAAAGGGTCCATATAAAGGCATCGAGGGTTAGATTTAAAGCCGTTACTCGGATCGTTACCCGAACGTGTTTGATATATTGAGAATTCAGAATGGATTTACCGATATTCAAATATGTCTTTAAAAACATGTTATTCAGCGAAGTTCAGTAAAATGAACGTAGGCATTTGAATAGGAAATCGGAATGGAATCTAGCGATATTTGCGAGTAGTGTCTTTTATCTCTTTTTAACTATTATGGTTGATACCCACGTTGTGAAACGAGATAGGTAAGGCCATTCAAATTAATACAGCATGTGGGGGGTAAAAGGTTTTTCGAAGGGAAATACATTTCTAATGTGACGTACCCTACAATTAGGCAAGAATTTAAAGGATGCGAGAAGAAAGATAAAACGTAGACAGAAAACGAAAGAGAAATATATACTGTATATATAATAATTTTGCAAATCGAGTCCCATATAAGGTGATTTCTAGAATTACAAATGAATGGCACAAAATATATTTCCGAACGCAGATTCTGACGATGACGTCTTCTATTTAAAATAAATTCAGTCATCTTGAGTTAATTTCAATCGACTTGCATTTAAGTTGAGCTTTAGCTAAAGTTTCAAACTCATTATCGGGAGATTCACGTCAAACAGAAAGTTTAAACGTTTCTAGAGACAGTTAGTGGACAAGACTCAGTCAATGGACTTGGAGAAACTTTATGCATTCACAATTAAACATAATATAAGGAGAGGGGATTTTCCTTATCGAGATATCGTAATAACTCTATCAATGTCTGTCATATATCAAAACTTAACTTTTATATTGAGATCGAACTAAAAATAAATCCATTTTTTGATAGATTATTGACAATGATCACACTTTAAAGAAATAAGAGGATTGAATTTCAGATTTCCGAAGGTGAAAACAGCAATGAGATGCCATATGGAACCTGTTGATAGTCGATAGCTTGTGGTTTTGATGATGATAGTGTTCAGCCTGTGGTCATAATTTGAAGTCTGTTTCTAAAGGTTTTTTTAATATTGAAACTAAAGGCTATCAATAGCTACAAATGAATAAAATCAGATGATAAAACATGCTTTGAACACTTTCGTGTTTGCCTACTACTAATTGGTAAATGCTATCTCATGTGGTGAATCATTCGGTTGCTGGGGTGAGAATGTCAGGAATCACTGTCATTCTTGCCGAGTGATTTTCTCTTGCCTGGCAACCCGCGCCGCGAGTTAAGTTTGACAGTTGTTTTAAAAATATACGCGCAACCGCTCCGCAACGCAAACCGCAATTCTTTATAATAATTTATCATTTCGCCGCATCACGCCTTACACCGCTTCCACGCCAATACGTAAGCTGCAGGATCCTCGGGATTGGATGTGCACGAGAGATTGCTCGGTAAGTGGACATATTCTTTATATTTTCGCCCTGAGCGACCCAGTGTGTCACCAGACCCTCGGCAAGAAATAGGAGATTTGGAGGCCGGCCAGCCCGCAGTTGGTATTTTCTACCATCATGTATATTAGTACCGTTTGTTATTTCACGACATAACCACAACGCTCCTGTGTCCAGGGTCCGACACTAGCCCGGAGCCCAAGACTGCATGTTGGTAGATGGGATACTATAGGAAAATAGTGAAATACGCAAATTGAGATAAACAAAATATAAAATTTAATCATCAACGATGTAATAAATTATTAGGTACGGACAATAGCACGTCAAAATATCTAAAAATTAAATTTTGTTTTTTTTTTTTACTATATATGTGAACAATGTAAAATGTAATGCATTACGCTATAATGATACACGTTTAAATAAGTTGATTCGATCAAAAGTTATTGTCGTTCAGAAAAAATTCAAAACTAGTTTTAGGGGGTGGCTTGCTCAGATTCAACCATTTTTCCATTTGATTTCTCTCTAATTGTATGAACGAAATATCTGATCTGGTTTTACATTTAGGTCGCAAGAGCTGAGACCTAGCCTGGGCGGGCTTCCTACTAGCCTACGCGGTTGCCGTAAGCCAGGCCCGTGAGGGGCCCGCGTAGGCTAGGGCCCGGCTGGCAAATACGGCCAATATATGGCCAGTCCGACGCTGCCTGTGTCTCTAACTACTATAAATAAAAATAAAGTTTGATATCAGCAATTTTATAAAAACCTTCATAGGCGTCCGTAAAAAAAATTTGTCTCGTTCTACGGAGTGTTAAACAAGTCTGATTAGAATAGGCTCAGTGCTTTGACAAAAATCTCACCTAATTTTAATTGTCCCATGTAGTCCTAAGCTAGAGGTATTGGTTCCCAAGTGATGCTGCCGGAACACTCCTCTTGGTTCAAACTTCAAAACGAAATGCCCTATTGGTTGCCCTATAGATGCCTAGATGTTTTATTCAAGATCGGAAAAATGCACTCGAACACTTTCTTCAGGTATTTGTGGGAAATATTTTACATAAGCGTGGAAAAAGCGTCTACTTAAACGCCTATGTATGTTCGACAGACTGTAGCATGTCACTGAGCGTCACAGGTGACGCGAATCTAAATGTTTTACCTTACCGAAAATCGCTCAACGCGCTCAACGAGGTTTTCGCTTCAAAAAACCTTTATTTCCTTAATGCATGTTTCCTAAATTTCTGTCTTAATGCATGTTGTATAGTGTCTATAGCATTATTGTTTTTACCATATCGTTACTTATCCCGAAAACACTCGAATGACTTTTAACATTGCATTAATATGTAATATTAGTTATACGGTTTACGTACTGCCATAGTATCGCGCTAAAACCACGTCTAAGACATAAAAGCTTTCCTACGTGCCTACTGGACAGTGTTTCGCGCGCTAAAATTGTACTGATTCCATTTTACTACCCGTTCTGTTACGGCTATTTCCCAGCCCAGTAAGCTATAAGTATCAGTAAAATTTGAAATGAGGAGGTGAAACAAAAAAAATGGGGATAATGTTTTCACCTTTTACACAAAGCACCGAGTTTTATGAATTAACTAGTACGAATTAGTCAGTTTTATGAATGTCATCTAAAAAAATTATCGATATTTTTTCAATATAAAATATGTATTGATACTATGCGATTATATCAGTCAAATTTATCGATATTTTCGACATATCGTATCCTCAACTCAAGTCCACCACGAGTCCCCCTCCTCTCCCGAATGACTAAAAATTTGAAAAGTATGTACATATATAGAAAATTTATTCAGAGTAGTCATTATAAAAATAAAGTAGAAATAGGTTGTGTATTTTTAATTACGTTCGATATATTATATATCAATGAAATATATCGATTTCATATGATTCGATAATGTCGGGTTCATTCATTGAATATCGATATATATCGGACACGTCGTAGTTGATTGATTGCTGAAATTATCAGTAATTGACACGTCGTTTCTTAGAATTCTATTAACGTTTATTATCTGTACTTTGATCATAATTGTCATTTAAAGCATGTCAGAACGTCCGCTTGTTTACCAGTTTGTTGGTTCACCGTGTTGGGACATGCAAATGCTGTGCCGATGGCAACATAGGGCATTGGTTCTGCGAGCAATGTACGCTGCCCAATGCCACAAGTTTCCCAATTCTACGTGTAATGTCGTTTGCTTTGGTTCTTTTGCGAATCTCATCATTTCTGATTCGATCATGGAGTTATACTCCGATCATACTCATCATCAACATCATCATCAATAATACATATATATCAGGAAAATGAGGGCCCTTTGACACACCATAACCTCAAAACTACTGAACATATCGGGATGGGACTTGCTACCATTTGACGCGGAATTTTTCATAGATAGTTATTTATTTTTGGGTTCCATCGATCCTATCTCACCTTTTTTTTCGATTTACATCTTACGTACATTTTTTCCACTAAAGACTCTCATTTTTCCAAATTCATTTGTTTTTTTTTATATGCACTTTTCACTCACACCTATGAAAGAACATATGAAAAACGGACGGAGCCGCGGGCACCAGCTAGTAACAACAGGTAATGTAGGTACATTCATTCGCTGAACTAGAAATAAAAAAAATACAATTTATGTTATAACACGTTGAAATATTTAACTAGTTACCTAAAGTGAAGGAAATGAGACGTATATTTAAATAAAGTTTGGACCAAATTAGATTAAAATTACTAATTATACCTACTAATTAAAATGACCAAATTAAATTAAAGAGTTTCTCCCTTAAATGGTCCAATTTATTCCTAGGTATTTTTAATGTGTATTTTCTACTTAACTCATGTAAACGTATGTAACTAATAGTATATATAGGCCGGCGCAGCAGCTACATCAGCGGAGGATCTCAAGCGGCGCAAATATGCTACCCTTGGTGAGGATTATATATTTCTCCCGTTTGGGGCCGAAACTCTGGGGCCGTGGGGTCCGATTGCTCATAGCCTTTTTAAGGAGTTCGTGAGACGTCTAGTCGACACGTCTCGCGACCAGAGGGCCGGCCAACATTTGGCACAGCGAATTAGCATTGCCATCCAACGCGGCAATATGGCCAGCCTTCTGGGAACCTTCCCGTCTGGCGGCGAGCTGGACGGCATTCATTATTTATAGTTTTTTTTTATTATAAAGTATTGTATAATTTAATGTAATTTTTGATTTGGTATGTGTGAATATATTATGTATGCATATATATGTTAATGTTTATATGTATAAATATTATTTATCTACTAGCTGTGTGCCCCCGACTGCACCCGCATTTCATATTTTCTTCACTGAGTAATAGGGTTTTTTTTTTTACACGGAACGATAATTATTTTATTTTTTTGTACTAAGAGAAAGTAAACGTATTACTGTTAGTTCTAGCACTTGCCAGTAAAACTGACGGTTAATTTATTTACAATTATTTCTTTATTCATTTTTCTTTCTTCTTTAGGAATTCTTTTGAATTATTATTTTCCAAATTTTTTTTGGTACTAACACTAAGCAAAGATGTTTCTCAAAAATTCAAATTACCTCCAGTAAGACTGTATTAAATCGGATTTTATTTACAATTTCATGAGTTTTATTTTTTTATGCAGAGTAACTTGAGCTATCTGCCAAAAGGTCCCGTCAAAATCCGTATATACCCGTATATACATATGTATTTAGCAAAAAATTGCTACTTCGATATTACAAACATACACTTCAATTTGATTTATTAGTATATATTATTTCTGTCCGTGTAGGATTCTGTAGGAGACGCAGTCAGAATACCTTATAGTTTCATGCAGTGATTATGCTGAGACTGGGCCTAGTTGTTCCCGCACAACACTTTGTCATTTTTATAAAGGTTTATTTATTTTTACTGTTACTTATATCTTATTTTCCTATATGTAATTTAAAATTATATGTGTTCTGTGGTACATAAATAAACTTGATTTCTTTCATCTTTATATACGACCTTTTGAAATTAGTGGATATGATAGTTAATCATCTGTACATAAAAATAAATTTAAAGTGTCTGTTCGTAATATCAAAATATTTACTAATGATTAATTAAAAACTATCAAACTAATATAAAAAAATGCATATTATTGTTTGACGAGCGTCACTCCGGAACAGCTGGAATGTTTTCATTATATATTGCTACGAGTAATGTTTTTACGTAAAGAAAAATCGTAAAATTTGAGCGTTTCATGAAATTTACGCATGAATTCACGCTCGTAACTCATAGTTCGAACGATGGCTTCTTTGTTTTCTTGTGTCCTTTATAGTCCTGGAAATGTATTTTTGAAGTAACGATGACTCAGTGGGTAGTGGGGTCGGTTCCCGCGTCAATGATCTTAGACTTGAACACTCCTATACAATTCTATAATTAGCCTGACGTTGCGGTGAAGGAAAACATCGTGAGGAAACCATAGCACGGTGGTAGGGTATTTTCTAATAATGCCCGCCTGGATGCTTACCATGCAAGTTTAGCAAGTAAGCTATGCACCAATAGGTGTGTTTCGGCATTGTCACTTGAGAGCCAGTACATATAGGGTGTGCTTACCATCATAGATCACAACTGTTTGTAGTCAAAGCGCGCCGAGTGTATACGGTACAAAAAATTTAAAGAAAATACTCTTGTAAATTATAAAGGATAGTCGAAAAATTCGAAGAAACGTCGTAAAAGATATCAATTCTGTTTTTCAATAGAGTAATAAGGTTCAACAACTTCACCATTTTGACCAAAATCTATAGTTTACACGATAAATTTAGAGCTACACCACCTATTTAATTGGTTTGGCGACAGATTTCCAAACTTTCAGGGATCAGGGAGTGTATATAGAGATGCTCGGAGAATCTTCTCGTCCGAAATACCGCAATGTCTCAAGGCAAAAGTTCTCGCTTACAATGGACCTAATTGGAAAGCTCAAAGTTATCCAAAAAGCAATGGAGAAGGCTATGGTCAGAGTTTTATTACGTGATCGAATCAGGTATGAGGAGATCCGTAGAAGAAACAAATTAACCGACTTTGCTCGGAAAAATAGCAAATTAAAGTGGTAATGTAGCTTAGGCTTAGGTAACAGTGCTTGAAGAACCGATGGCTGATGGGCTCAACGGGTTTTCGAATGGCTGGCGCATATCGGAAGATGCAGCGTGGATAGGTCCCCCACAAGATGGACTGACGACCTGGTGAAGATCGCGGGAATCCGCTGGATACGGGTGACGCAATCCTAGTCATTGTGGAGATCTTTAGGGGAGACCTATGTCTAGTAGTAGAAATGTGGTAATCTTTCGGTTGAATGCATGGATATCCAGACCTACCAAAAGGCGTTAGCCGTGGTATACAAGTATGTAGCCCGGCCTGTTGGGGACTACAGTCGATTGATTCTAATATATCACCATGCTTCGAATTTACTTCTTTTTTTTACACGGTCCACATCTCAGTGCTTTGACCACAGTCTCACCTGATGTTAAGTGAGGATGTGGTCCAGGATCGTAAACACACTAAGTCTAGAGATACTGGTTCTGAACTGGTAAGTGACGCTGCAAGAACACACCAATGAGTATTCGGCGACAGGTTTTTCAAACTTGAGGATGGTAGGTACCCAGGCAGGCATTATTAGAAATGCTCTACCACCATGCTATGGTCTCCTCACGATGTTTTCCTTCACCGGAAGCTCAGGCTGGTTTTAGAGTTGGTTAAGTGGGCTCGAATCCGTATCCATTGACGCGAAAACCGGCCTATCCACTTCGCCATCATCAGATAAGTGTAGTAATTTACGAACGTCGAATAAAAATATCGCCTTTATTAAACTGTCTACATCGAACCACGCAGACAAAATACACAATGCATTTCATATATATATAGTTGTAAAAATTCACTCTAATAATGTTGTTTTCTTTTATTTTATTTTAAATTATATATAGGGTTTTTTTTTAATAAATACTGTTGTTTGATTAATTTCATCATTGGAAATGTTACGATATATTTTCAAATTCTTTATTAAATTTTTTTTCTTTTAGTTTCTTGAGATTTTCACATAAAGTCGATTTTTCGTAAAACAAGTATGATTTAAAAAAAATCAATGAAAACCGATATAGTTTTAAAATATATATATTATCCAGTTCTACTTAAATTTTAGGCCATAAATGGACGCGAAATATTATTAAAAAAATTATCGCTCATAGGACAAGTAATGAAGGTGAAATATAACTAAATATATATTATTATTTTTAAATATATTTTATAGTTACAAATATATTTAACATAAGGTGTTCCATAAACATTTATTTTCCGGTAATTAAACGATATATTTTTCGGTTTTAATTTAGAATAATCAAAAAGTTTGAATGAAATCTGATAACATAACTAAATAATGAAAATATTAAAGGTACATCACTACCAAATATAACAAATTCTAGAATACTAATAAATGTTAAATTATAAACGCACTAATTTATTCGACAAAACTTATTCGAGTGTGAAAATTAATTATAACATAATATTTTCAATTATTTACTCACATTAACAAACGCTGGCACGCACTCAACAATTCGCTTATAAACCACAAAGCGTTATTAATCTTTATAACACGCACTATAACAGTAAATTATTCAATATACAAAACCAAAAAAAAAATAAAACAAGAAAAAAGTTATTTTTCTAAACTATATTTCGATCACTGATAACTACTAAATTGTTAGTACCACTTAATTGTTTCAATTATAAAATCACATTGTTATATTTTTGTGTATATTTTTAACGAGACACTATCAAAATTTACTTTTTAAAGTTTCCTTTTTATTTCGAAATTTAGACACGAGCGAGTTTATATGAGACCGTACAGCCATGCGACACCTGCGGTAAGTGTTGTAAGACTGAAGTCTAACTTCACGCTTTCGGCTTTGTACGCTTTGTTCGGACGGTCGCACAACGATAAATCATTGCTGAAATTTCTCTACATTTTTTTGGTATTCATAAACAGAATATTGATAATAATAATAATTACAGCATCTATATTAGTTAAAAAGCTGTAAAGTAGATAATTATAAATAACAATCTATATTAAATGGGCAATGATAAAACTTTTTCTCCCGTTTGTCAAAGGATTTTCCTTTTCTTGAAGTAAAAACGACTTTAGCAGCTTTGAGCGATTCGCGGTAGGGGAAAGCATTTGTGTTCGCGTTTCCAATGCTATGACGTCAGCCGTCATCATGCTTCAGTATGTCAAGCATAAAACGATGTATAAGATTCTGTAATTACTTTGCTATTTATTTAATTGATATTCTGTTTATAACATTATTTAACCAATTACTTCGCTGCAATTTGTAGATATACTCACATATGGGACGCTATGGCTGATGCTGACAATAGACGAGGAAACGCCTTTATATATATATATATATATATAAGGTGCATCGGGGGAATACCGACAGAAATTTTGAAGACATGACGGGAGTTGTATATTTTGATAAATTACTAGGAATAGGACTTAACTGTAAATGATATTATTTCAACTGTGTTTATTTGAGTATATACCATTGTTATTTATGTTAACATATCCCGGTTAACGTGCTTAGTTTTTTTTAACTACGGGTTTTTAATCTTAACTGTTATTTTTCTTAGACAGGGGATATTGCGAAATATCCTGAGGTAATTCCGGTTGCATTCAAAAGTGTGTTTTTTTTACGATTTGAGTCTAAGGCTTATATTTAATTTTCACTCGAAATTTTCTATAACCCAAGTTACTTTAAAAATATTGGTTAGAACATAGCAATTCACATTTTTATGATATATTGCTTCGAAATAACCCCACAAAGAAAATGTGGTTCTCAAAATTTGCAAATGTACACGCAATGTTTTTAGTTTATATGATAAAAGAGAAAAAGAAAAAGTAAAACAAATTGACACTGATTCAGAATTCTTGATTATATTCCTATAAATGACATTAATTACGTTAAATTTTTTTTTATAAATCACACAAATCACGTCTACATTTTTTTCCAAAATTACAAGTGTTCAATTTTCCAATAATTGCAGATAATTTTAAAAAATGTTTAAAAAAAAACATTTTGTTTGGTTGGTTTCCCTAGCTCCTAACCTATCCTACGGGGGTAAATGCATTTACGCACTACCCTTATCTATTGTATTTGGGGGATAACCTATCCTAAGCCCTAACCCCACTAGGAAAAGTAATAATCAAAACACATTATTTATATTTATATTTCACGAAATTATTGAAATATTTATTGAAATATAAAATTTATATTTCACGGGAAACTTCATTGTTTCCTAAAATAATTTAACCCATGACATACATAACTAATACAAAAATAATTATTTCTATTTTTATTATATATGTTTATTTTTAATGAAGTACACATATCTCAGGAAGTGAAAGTACTCATTCTATGAACAACTGTTACTATAGGACAAACTCGAGATGTCGAAAAAAAAAACAGCTAAAAAAAACAGCTGTTCTATACATTTACTCGACTCATGTGAATATAAATCATCGCGTATAAAATCCGGGCAAGTTAAATCGGCAATACATTGTAATTGAAACTATATAAACTTTGAATATCTATTATATTATTAATCGAAAAAATTAGTATTAAGTATTTTCGTATTATTAACATTACTAACAAATAAATTTTTTGTCACCATAGTTTGACGATCACTGACTTTTACTATAAATATGTTTCTTCTATCGGAATTCCCCCCAAGTGGTAATTCTAGATAACTAATAAAAACGTTGTTAGGACGTATTGAACAGATTAACACTTAAACAAAAACGATTATCTATGTTAAAAATAATTTATTTTTCATTTCGCTTACCAGGCTGCTGAGAAAAAGTAGTTGGGGTTAATCCGAATCGCAAAAATGTCGCGAAAAATCACTCGTTTCAGAAATATTGACACTATTTATGACTAGCCAACAATAGCGACTAACGTCAACTAAAGGGACGACGGGCGAATAATATAGCGTCTATTCATATGTTGCACATATATAAATGTTGCTGTGTTTGGTAGAAATTATTGTAAATCGGAATATACCCATTTTCGTAATTACCCCGATGCACCTTATATATATATCATAGAAGTAGAACAAGTTATGAGGATAATTTGTAAAGGAAATCAGTCGATACACTAATTACTTGTATTGCGTTACTTCTATTACTCTGACTGAACTGTTGATTTATAAAGAGTTACAAAGTAACATTTTATATATTACAGGTTGGTTTTTATATTATACTTGTTGTCCTACCTAGCACTGCTTGAGTTACATTATGAAAATTTAATTTTGAACATTATACCATCCTTTCTATCTGTTTTAATGTATGTATAAATGCGATCATAATCTTTATGAACATTTTGGAGGAATATTTTTTCTATTTATAATTATTTTTTTATTTAAGGTATTATTAATTTATTAATTGTTTTATCTTTGCCTACATTTTCGAATGTACAAGTATATAGACTTACAAATGCATGTAAATTTTATGCAATGAAATAAAAGGAACCGCGTATTTTATTGGGTTATGTAGAATTTTCGTTATTGGGAGAGTAAAACTTTACAAATACATAAGTGCTATTAATTTTTCTTTATTAAATGAAAAGTTTTCTTAAGGCTTTGGCTTTTATGTCGTTTTTTTTTACTATGCTTGTATTTCAGTTGTATATTTCCTTGTATTTATCTTCGAGATATAGTGAGATCAAATTATTTTTTATAATAATTTAACGCCACGCAGAGTATGTTTATTACTTGATAACGCAAAGTAAACCCATAAACAAAAGTAGGATAATTGGCATATACAGTAAGTCAACAGATTCTAAGCAATAATAACAAATAAACGAACACATTTGTTAGAATTTCATTGTACGTACGAAATATTTACGATTTTACATATGTAATTAATGTTTATTACAAATTGAGATATTATTTCGCTATTAAGAGTTATTATTGCGAGTTTCAATATATGTGTTACTATGTAAACCAAACGTATCTTAGCAGTTTCTATATTTTAAGTAGTTTTTAGGTGAAGAATAATATGCTACGAGTATATAGAGTTTAACTGAGTAAACAAAGGCCAAAAATATGCATTCAAAATATGTATTTCAATGGAGGCGGGGAGATGTTTGGTTATTTTTGATGGCATAAGGGGTATGGAGGGGTCCGAATGGTGATAAAGTAAACAATGTTCACTTATTTATTTTTAGTTAATAATTATTTTTTTTTATAATGCACAGCACAGTGACTGCACTGGACCTGATGGTAAGCACAGTACAATCCAAAACAGCGGTGACTGACACTTAACAAAGTTCACTGCCAGTCACCGCTGTCATGCTGGCCTGCTTAAATACCTCTTCACGCCTCTTTTGAAGGACCCAATATCATATGAAGGAGGGAACACTCTGACAGGAAGACGGTATAATACTTATAGGGTAATACTTATTTTATAATTTTATACCATAGGGGATGGGTATACGATTTTTGCTTACTATTGTACCGAAGAGAGATAAGGGAGCCAAAAATTTCGTCCGTCAAAATGTGCAAGTATGTGATGTGCTGTCTAGTGTAGTGATTGCAGTGGATAGTGCGGCCGGATTCTGCGTCAATGGACGCGGGTTCGAACCCACCTATCCAACTCTAAAATGAGCACGCGCTTTCGGTGTTGAAAAAAAAAAACCATCGCGAGGAAACCATGACATGATTTTCTAATAAAGCCCGCCTCGGTACATACCACCTTCAACTTGAAAACCTGTAGTCAAGTTTCAATCGGTGTGTTCCGTCAGTTACACTTTTACAGTTACACACGTATACACTTTTTTTAATACGTTTTTTTAATAATAATAATTTTTAATACGTTTTTTATTAGTTTTTATGTACGTTTTTCTCGCATGATCCAATTGGTAGGAGGTGGAAGAGTTTCTTTAACTGGGGGAAATTACAATTATATCGGCATAGACAAATTCTAAGAACATTTGTCAAGTAAGAACCATAGCAAATGAAACGACTTCATCACTGTTGACGCCAGGTGGAGTTGACAATCGAACCGGATAAGCTCTAATGTTACCATTTCAACCTAATTCCCCCAACAAATCCGCCTACGATGTACAGATAAGTATGGGATTAAAGGGAAAGTACAAAGGAATGTAGGCGCTATTGTTAAACCTTCTCCGGTTTTATTTATAACATGATGATGACAAGTTGCGCTCGTTTCTTCAGATTTTTCCTTTACTCTCAGACTTCGAGTGTTTCGACCTTGGTTTTTATAATACATGTAAGTCGGTAGGTGTTTTTTTTTGCGTAAAGTATAAAGCTAGCTTTGTTGTGTGGAATTTTATTATAACTTTTTTTCTTTGTTATATTTTTTTTTCAGATAGAGTACGCTTGTAATTTCGTTTATATTATGATTTTACTATTTTTATAGTTAATATAAATAAATAAGAATATGTAAGGGGACTTTGTAAAGGAATTCAAAACATTTTTCTACTCTGTCAACCCCAATTTTATACGCTTTATGTTAGTTCGACTTATATTTATGTCACGGAATTTTCAAAATAAATGTTCATCAAAAAAACATCGGAAGAAATTTAAACTTTGCGCATTTATCATAGATTTATGACAATACGATAATTTAATAATTTATTTCATTATCCTAACCAAGATTTTACGACAGATGTATTTTCATCATCTATACTAATAAATAAAATTGAAGTGTCTGTTTGTAATGTTAATTTTTTTAAATAAATATATATGAATGTATTAAATACGATTACTCAAATATTTAATTTACAGGTTTATTATAAGCGTATATAATAAGCATTTTTTTAGTAAAAATCTATACTAGTAAATAAAATTGACGAGTCTGTTTATAATGTCAAAATTAAATTATTTTACTACATAGGTATGTTCTACGGGTTCTCGGATGGCTGCTACGCACTGGAAGACTGGAAGATGGGTAGGCCCCCCACAAGACGGACGACGACCTGGTGAAGGAGAAATATATTTACTTTATTTTAGTACAAGAAAAAAATAGAAAAATAATTAAGGTTACGTATAAAAAAAATAAAACTGAGTGAAGAACATATGAAACGTGGGCGCAGCCGCGGGCACACAACTAGTAGGAAATGTAATACCATAGAATTTATTATTATCTGAAGATAATAAATATTAAACGTAATATTTGTTACTGGAAAATTAAAGGTTTATAATTGAAATCCTCTTGCAAAGGATACCAAGGGTTTCGTAATGAAATATCCAATACCGATATAAAATCGAATTACAGATTGAAACAATAAATATACTCCGGTATTTCCAATTCAATGGTTTCAATTTATTATTTGAACTTCAATAAATGCATCGGTTACAAAATATTGTTTACCTCTCTCGTTTTAAATTACTTATAGTCCGTAAATATTGAATATTTTCAAATTACACGTAGTAAATAAGTTTGCATTTAATATAAAACTATAGCCAACCAATTAATGTAATATGTATTTTATAGGAACCTCATTAACACCCAAACACCCAACACCAACACACAAAAACACCCAACAATATTCTGCACCCGAGTTTCATATGTTCTTCACTGCGTTTCAATTGTTTTATACGGAACCCTAATTATTTTCCTAAAACTTTTTTGGGACTAAGACAAAGTAAAAATCATTTCTAATAAATTACTATAAACACTTACCCATAAAACTGAACATTGAATCGGATTTTATTTACAATTTCATGAGTTTTGATTTTACACGAAACCCTAATTATTTTCGAAAATAAAAAGTGTCCAAGTTACCGGGAGTAACATCAGCTGTCTACCAAAAAAAGTACCGTCAAAATCGCTCTCGCCGTTCCGGAGATTACCCGGAATAAACAGACAGATAGACAAAAAAAAAAATAAAAATTGTATTTTTGGCATAGGTATCGTGTACATTCATATGTATTTACTGAAAAAATGTTGTTTTGACATTACAAACAGACACTTCAATTTTATTTATTAGTTACCTTTTACCCTCTCTAACGAAATTCCTATAAAGGTGCGCTGCAATAGGAATCTTGGTTCTATATTAACCAACCACCAACAATAACAATTGTATTGACATCAAGTTTCAAAATAGGCTCTTTCCCCTTTTAAATAGAGAAAAAATTGCGTATCAGCTGCTACACCTACGTAACCGACGTTCCCGCCACCAAGAACAGACTGCTAACTTTGCTCCCGCACACACTCCGGATCTCCCTCCAGTAGCGGCAAAAGACGTGGTGCCGGCTAGGGAGGCTCTTGACACCGCTACCAACGCTTTACAATGACACTGATCACACATTAAACATTATATTGCACATGTGCACTCTTGCATAACATACAGATAAAAAAGGTCCTGTAATAAATCTTCATTTAAAATTAATATTTAAAAAATGTAGGTATTCCGCGGTTTTTTCACACTCAGGTAACAACGGCCAATCCAAAGTTCGTATCAGTTTGGTACCCTTGTACTAGTTAACGTTTTACGGCTAAGTGCCTTAAGCACTCGTCCACAAAGTTCGGTGAAGCTGTAAAAGATATTTCGAAAAAAAAAATTGATCTTATTTCATTCTACGTCGGTGGTCGATGTATGCATTTTTGTGTGCAAAATTCACTGTTCCTAAGGCATTTTGTGTAGTCTGGTATCACATAGCATGAGTTACTTTTGATGACATACTGCTTGATCTCTGTAGATTTCATTTACATTTTTTATAAGTAGAAAATTCTAAAAACTACTTTAGAAAGCAAATTAAAGTGGGAATAATTTCAAGTGAACGAAGCCGCGTACAACGGCTAGAGTGACTTCATAAAAATATCGAAGTTGCGATAATTGATGCCGTAAAATGTCATTAACTCAGAGGGCCCGGCAGCGTCTCGACACACATATATATAAGCAGAAATTTCTTCTTTATTCAATTGGACGTTCCTAATTGACATTTTCATTCTTAAGTAATAAGATGGTCGTCGTGTAATTCATGGCTACTTTGTGAAATTATCTACATATTGGCCAACTAACTCTGATTTTGCTAGAAGCTACGTTACGTTGTGCTGACTTGACATAATTATTGTCACTAATTACTTTGTGTTAACAATATTTGTACAGTAGGGTTTACCTAGGTTCAAATTCCGCGGGAATTTTATGGTATAGGTAGCGGCCAAGCCGAGGTTCAAACTCTTGTGCTAGTTACCTTTTGCGGCAAGTACATTGAGCACTCGCCCCCAAAGTTATGGTGAAGCTGTAAAGGCCTTTCCGGACAACAGCATCAACTAGTTTAAAAAAACAAAAAAAACCATTTCTATGATCAATTTATAAAGTAATAGTTTACTGATTAAAATTATCCATCATCAAAAAGAAGATTATAAGGTGTGCGTTTAAGTGTTTATTTTAAACACTGGAAAAGGGTAATTAATGTAAAACTCAAAGGGTGCACCGTTAGATGGTCCTAAAAAAATATGTTTTTTTTTTAAATAATAAGCCATCTATGTTATCATATACTATGATGGAAAAATCTAGAAGGATGATGTTGAAAAGGAGGAAACAGAAACTTTATTAGTAAACTTCGATCTAGCTGGTTCAGGGTTAACTTTCCGCCTTATTTCACTATATGATTGTTCTATATTCTCGTAATTTAGTAATATAATCGGACAATTAATTTGCACTTTTAAATATTATTACGAGGACGGCGGTTCCGTTTTTGAATAGGAAGAGGAAGGGATAATGCATACATAGACTAAATAGAGCGGGGGCGTATAGACAATATATGTAGATAAGATATAATTTAGAATAAGTAGGAAATATATATGATAATAGATGGCGTTAACAGCCATCATATTCAGTAGAAAATCATGTAATACATAAATTACGATGTTTTTATGATATCCTATTTGCTGGGAAATTGTATAAATTGAGATTTACCTAAAACAACCTATAATAACATGTATAGCATATTTTGTCAAGTGTTACCAGTGCATTCTTGAAATTTCTCTTTACCGGTCGTAACAATATGCAGAGAATTTATTCCATTCATAACCATTATGAAGTTCCGCATTGCGCATAAATTGCACACCTGCCAAATAACTATTGTCTCTAAATTTAAAAACTGGGCCAATGGATTCTGATACTTTATATGGACATTAAAAAAAATAATGTGACATTTATTTGACTTTTATTAATCTATACTAATTAATAAGATTGAAGTGTTTGTTTTTTTCACTAAATATATATGAATGTATATACATGATACCTATACCAAAAAGGCAATAATAATTATTTTTTCTGTCTGTCTGTTTATAACGGATAATCTCCGAAACGGCTTGACCGATTTGGACAGGACTCTTTTTGTTAGATAGCTGAAGCTTTTCAAAAATAATTAGTGTTTCGCGTAAAAAAAAGTAGAACTCATAAAAGTTGAAATAAAATTCGATGCAATGCACGGTTTTACTAGCAGGTATTTGAATTTGTGAGAAATATTTTTGCTTAATGTTAGTGGCAAAAAAAAATTTTGGAAATTAAGTAGGGTCTCGTATAAAAAAAATTAAAAACTATATTACGCAGTGAAAAGTATATGAAATGCGGGCGTAGCCGCGGGCACACCGCTAGTACTCTATAAATATAGTGCATATTGGAACATACCACTTGTAGCTTGGCGAAAACTTTCCAAACTTGATGGTAGCAACTCAAGCAGGCATTTTTAGAAAACGCCCTAGCTATTACCATTCTATGTTTTCCTCCATTGAAATCTTAGGCTTATCATTAGCTGTTGGATAGGTGGGTTCGAACAGAGTTCATTTAATGCTCTCCACGCTTTTGTGAAGATGTAAATATAATCGTTGTCATCAAATAGAGAGAAAAGAAAAGTAACATTGCCGCGTACAAAATATTCGACAGTTTGTCGCAAATTGATTTTACACTGCGAACGTTTTGTAATAAATGATAGGCTAATAGTTTGTGGCTTTGGCGTTAACTTCCATCAGCTTTTTGAAATGTTCCTTACTTGTACGTTATGACGTTGTAAAATTTAAGATATTTCAATGAAGTTATTGATTTTCTAAAAGTTAACTTATTATTTATTACAAGCTGTGCCCGCGGTTACGTGCGCGTGTAATTCTGTGTTTGTAAAACGACAAAGAAATTCACCTTTCTTATTCGACAGATAGATCGGCAGAATGATCGGTAGAATAACTGAAAAGATTACGTGTTTATTTACTTATAACTAGAAGGAAATTTATAACATTATATGCTTCTAGCTTCAAGAATATCGAACTTTTCATACAAACTTGTAACCTCTAATTAACCATCTTAGGAGTGCAACTTTGAAAAATCCCGATATATGTCTTGATTTATTTTTCACCACAAGTATGTTTATTTTGAAAATAACTGACTTTCATACAACGGTTCATTCTCTATTTTACCCCCTTAAAGGTGAAATTCCAAAAATCCTTTTTTAGTGGATCCCTATATCATAAAAGATACCAACTATTGGTACCTACTGTCAAATTTTCAAGTTTATTGGCCCAGCGGTTTAGCTATGATGAATCAGCCATTCAGGACAAGTAATGTTATAGATAAACCATGTAATAGACATACAGTCAGACGTTCCATTTTAAAATATTATATAAAGGAATACATTTTACGTACCTGTGAATAGAATTTTACAGTTTCAATTATTTTTAGAAGTCATCGGAATAACTTCACGAAGTCACAATTTTCACTGGAATGTTCGCATCAGGAATTCTAAAACGAACGCTTGAGAGACAATTTAGTAGAGTGAAGCCATCTCGATCGAATCCTCTCTAACTACTATGTATTTTCATATATAAACGTTATATTTATCTCTGCATACGAAGTCATTTTTAAAAACTATATTAGGTATATAGAGAAATTAGAGATATTATTCTAGTACGTATTCATTTTCATTTGAACTGTCTCTATGTACATTGAATATTCCAAAATAATTCCGCAAAAGTTATTTTCGCGCAAATGATTTTGCATTATTTGCTTTACGATGCGAAATTTCTTTAAAGTATTTGATGTTGTCTGCGTTTCTAATTTATCTCCTTAAAAGTTTAGCTTAGCATTTACGATTGATTTTACTTAGATATTGATTTAGTTTCGAATTAAGTTAGTGGTCTATGGTACTAGAACTGTGTATAGCAATGAAGCGTGTATGGATGAATATCGGTTTATCTATTTAAAAAGGAGTTTATAGGCTTATGCAAATCGATTCAGTGGGTTTACAGTTATATGTTAATCAACAGAGAGATAAATAAGTTGTCTTTTGTACTATACTAGCTACACCCGTGAATTTACCTGCGTAGAATTTTATGTTTGTAAAATATCAGTTACAATAAAATTACGATTTATTTATATATAACTTACAACAAGCGATGTATCAATTTACAACAAACTAAGTTGGAAATGGGCTGGCCACATTGCTCGTAGAACCGATTCCCGATGGGGTCAACGGGTTCTTGAATGGCTGCCACATACTGGAAGTCGTAGCGCGGGTAGGCCCCCGACAAGGTAGACCGACGACCTGGTGAAGGTCGCGGGTGTCCGCCTGATGTGGGTGGTGCAAGACCAGTCGCTATGGAAATCTTCGGGGGAGACCTATGTACAGCAGTGAACATCTTTCGGTTGAATGCATGGATGGATGGAAGGTGGTAGGTACTCTATTCAACGTTGAATGTGGTATACATTTTGCCAACAGTTTTAATAATATTGATAAAGCCTTGTTGCATTATAGTGGTTAAATCGGTGGAAAGTTAGGTTGATATCCACACATTCGAATCTAGATCTATGTGAATGAACATTAAAAAGAAAAGAAAGAAAGTATTTATTTGCACCACATACACAATACAGAAACATCTATACTAACAAATGAAATTAAAGTGTCTGTTTTTGTAATGTCATTTTTTTTACTAAATACATATGAATGTTTATATGACACCTATACCAAAAATACAATTTTTAAATTTTTGTCTGTCTGTCTGTTTGTTCCGGGTAATCTCCGAAACGGCTGGACGGATTTTGGTAGATAGCTGAAGTTACTCTGGGTAACTTAGAGTACTTTTAATTTTAGAAAATAAGTAGGGGTCCGCATAAACAATTAACACTCATAAAAAATTTAATAGAATTCAATGCACGGTTTTACGGGCATGTGCTTGAAATTATGAGAATTTTTTTACTAAAAATATATATCTCGGTTCAGTTTCAGAGGAGAAAACAAGGTACTACGAAGTGACGTTTTCGTATATTTTTCATAGATAAAATCAACCCGTGGTGCAGTTCTCTCTTTCATCTTTTATTCTCTACCAGTCAATCTTATTTTACTCAATTGGCTTTTATATTAAAAAGAGCACGTTTTTTGAAGGATATATTTATTGTATTATACTTATACAGCGTATATTTATTACAGCACCTTTGTTATTATTAATTATAGTGTAGTATTAATTATAATAGTACGTTTTATATGTATTGTTATTAGTGTAATTATCAATGTGTGATAGTCCGACCGTGAGGTGAGGGTGTACGTACCACAAGGCCCTGTCAGAATATCAACGTTGTAGTACCTCCTATTGTGGGCTTGCAGCCCCGTGCTGAGACGGACCTTTTCGACCCCATGCAACACTTTTTTTTTTTCTTTAACTTCGTTGTATTATGATGTGTTTGTATGTATGTCGAATATTGTTTTTCTTTAACTCTTTCTTTGGGGCGCAACGCGATAGCAATAGACTTTTAAAATATCTACTTTTCAAATCTCTTGTCAACCGGATGTCCTCTGAAGTGGCGATGTAGTCCAGAATTATTAACACAGTAAGCCAAGAGGTGCTGGCTTTTATGTAATTCTAGAACACGCCTATTGGAGCCTTTTTTTTTTCTAGGGGAATGCATTTACGCACATCCTTCATGAAACCCACCCGAGAGCAACCTCCCCGACGGGGTCGATGTAGGGGTGTGTGGGACTCGCCCGGCGCTGAAGGCACCGGGAATACCCATTAAACCCCCCGGGACCTCCCGCCACCTTGCCGGGGCAGTACGGGATGGCAATGCATTCTACCGCATTGCCCCGATGAAAAAAAATGTGGAACGCTTCACGATTTTGCGTGTCATCCTTGCGCAGGGGCTATGCTACTCTTCTCTGTATCGTTCCAATTTTAGTATACGAGTATGTACTGTCGAAGCAAGCACAAACGCCTATTGGAGCCTGGCGACAGGTTGTCAAATTGTATGTAGGTGCGAGCATTATTAGAAAAAGCCCAACCACCATGCTGTGCTATCCTCGCGCTCTCTTTCTTCATAGAAGGATCAGGCTTGTTATAGAGTTGGATAGGTGGAGGTTCGAATCTACGAGTCTATTAATGCGGAATTATAACTAAGCCATAATTATTTTATAGGGTTCTCACTCACATCGTTCATTGTCTATCTATCGTTAGAAAAATATACGCACGCCATAATGGCGTTATCCTTGTTGATCCATTTTTTATACCTATTCTTTCCCCATCCTTTTAACCCAACGTAATTACGCAATAGTAGTTAGCTGCCGATCGACGGTTAGACGTGGCCTTTGTAATTAAATGCCACATACTTAAATTGGCTAGTTTATTTGTATTAAAAAGGACGAAGTGAATCACCTTGGGAGGATGTTGGCACTTATTTTTTAATACTATATAGACTTTGCGCTTTGAGGACAATCTGGTATTGGTCACATTGGAGATCTGGTCCAGGACGGTAAACACACTAAACCTATAGGCACTCAAGTGATGCTTCAGGGACACACGAATTGGCGCTTCGCAACCTGTTTTCAAACTAGAGGGTGGTAGCTACCCAAGTAGACATTATTAGAAAATACCACACCAGCAGGGTTTCTGCTATGTTTAGAATGTATCCCATCTTAAACCACTTTGAGAAATAATGGTAAAAGCGCTGATCCTATATATTTACATAGTATTAAAAACAAATGACTTATTCTTTCATTCGACAATAGTACTGGTCCTAGTTATGGTATTCGTAATTACACAGTAATCTAATCTAATCCTTTAAAGTATAATACCCTATATATAGAAGATTTTTACTCCGCTTAAAACGAACGTGGCTTCAGTTTGGTTCGATCTGCGCGATATTCATAGTCGAGCTTTTTTATGTAAATTCATAAATATCCTATTTATATAAAACATGAATTCAACGTTCTATCTGTCCGTTAATATGATTTTAATTAAATCCGAATTTTTTAACATAACATAACATAACATAAGCTCATGCCTGTTATCCCCGAAGGGTTAAGCAGAGGTGAAATAGCAAAACTACACCACCCACATTTCGCTGAGCTTAGTTTCGTCCCAGATGTGACAGGGGGCAAGCCTGTCGCCATATCGGGCACAAAATCCAAACTCCGGGATGATATTGAGTAGAAAAAACCCAATACCTCTTGAACCGACCCGGGGATCGAACCCGAGACCTCAGAACGGCAGTCACACCGTAATACAACTGTGCCACCAAGGCAGTTAATTTTTTACACGGTATAATCTCATTGTTTTGACTATAATCTCACCGGATGTTGAGAGACGATGTGGTTCAGAATGGTAAACACACTAAGCCTAGAGATATTGGTTCATTTGGCGACAGGTTTTCAAACTTTTGTGTGATAGCTAACCCAGCGGGGGTTATTATAAAATATCCTTCCACCATGCTATGATGTCCTCGTGATGTATTCCTTTACCGAAAACTCAGGTTGATTTTGGAGTTGGAGAGGTGGGCTCGAACCCGGGTCCATTGATACGGAATCCAGCCGCACTATCTACTTTTTAAACCAAAAAAGTATTTATTATGACATAACTAAAATGGGAAAAATTTAGAAATGCATAGATTAAAGGAAGCTAAAAAGTAGCACCAGTGACAGAGAATGTAAGAAGTAATAAGTTAGCGTGATACGCACATTTCCTGAAGAGAGATGAAAGTCACGTAACTAGAATTGTGTTAAGTACGAAGGTGGATGGATATAGAGGTAGAGGGAGGAAGAAGAAAGTATGGATGGATTTAAAAGGTTTGAATTTTGAGAGTGGAAGAAGAAAACAGACCCTACTTAATTTAGGATGAGGTAAAGATGACGAGTTGATTTACCGTGTGGTGCCGGCTAAGAATAATACCAACTCAAATGTTCCCCTGTGTTAACATCATCTATTATCGTATATAATTTCTTCTTATTCTATGTTATTTCTTATCTATATTGTCTTTACACCTCCGCTATATTTTTTTAGGCTATGTATGCATTATCTCTTCCTCTTTTTGTTCAAAATCGGAACGCCACAACGCAACTGCAACCGCTGTCTCACGGAATAATAATTAAAAGTTATCATTATCTAATTATATTACGAGTATTTAGAATAATTTTAATGTGAAAAGTAAACTCAACCAGTGTGACCGAAGGTAGCAAATAAAAGTAAGTTCCGTTTAGTCCTTTTAACATAAATTCCTTCCACATATTTCCAACATCTTGGGTGTCGCAAAAGGGGACTAAAGCATAACCAGGGGATGGGTAGCAGCATCCTCTGAGTACCAAAAACACCTGACTACGATCGCCAAACCGCTTGCCGCTTGGCGATATGGCCATCTTCTCCTTATTGCTTAAGGCTCCCACCTTGTGTCCAGCAGTGGACGTCCTATGAATGAATGAATGAAAAAGAAAATAAGAAACTTCGTTCCAAAAAATATGATGATTAATTTTTGCATGCAGGTTGAGTCGCAGGCACAGATTTGTGTTTCTCGAATGCATAACCATGAACAAAGACAGTCAAACGCTTCGAATAATTAGTAAAGAGTTAATTTAAATATTAATTGAAACCTATAGTATAGACTATAGATAGGTAAAGGAAAATTGTCGAACTCTCCGACATTCGATATACGCTTTATTGAAGTTATTCGAATGTACGGAACCAATAAACGTGTTAGGCAAAAATTGCTTTTTTATAAAGTCGCCTGTAGAGTGGTTTTTATTTACATTATTTTTGAAGTGAAATCTTCTTTGGTCGGGACATTATCTATAAACGAAGTAGTTTTTATGATCCACATGATGCGACACCGGGCACAAATGTGTCGACATTAATTGTGGTGAATATATGGGCACAATTAAAAATAAAAAAATATTTGTTCAATTTAGGTCTTGAGAAGACGCTTATGAATGTCAAAACACTACCAACGGTTTGGAAAAACAACCCAATTGAGAAAAACGTAGGTAATATACTCGATCTAAAAACGCTATAATTATTATGTATTTCAAAAAATATCAATCTCAGATAAAATCAATAGTTGAAGAAAATATCGTCTACCTGACGATTATTAAGAAATCTCGCTTAAATATCATAACATCATTTTTTTTTCGTATAATATATTATTTAGCGTCGTCCTATTAAAATTATAATAAATAATTATTATTCAAGATGGCAAAAATTCACCTATTTCATGATATATTCGTTTGTTATAATTATAGTAACATTTATCGCGTGTTTATGTAAATAGCATTTCATACTTGGCGTGCTAAACAAACATCGCAATAGGTTAAGACAAAGTAAGATTTTCTACACACATTATTCAAAGATATTTCTCACACATTTAAATATCTAATAGTAAAACTATGCACTGAATCGGATTTTATTCACAATTTCACGAATTTCAGTTTTTTTACACGGAACTAAAAATATTTTCGAAAAACAAAAGTTACGCGGAGTAACCTCAGCTATCTATCAAAAAAAGTCCCGCAAAAATCGGTCTATTCTTTTTGGAGAAAACCCGTAACAAATAGCTAGACATACAGACAAAAATTTTAAAAATTGTATTTTTGATATACGTATCGTATAAACATTCATATCTATTTAGTAAAACAAAGTAATGTATTATATGTACAAACAAACACTTCAATTTTATTTATTAGTATAGATATGTATTATAATTATGATTTTCAATGAAATTTCAAATTAAATTAACCTAAATAACTATGTATAGATTTTCTAAAATGACGTATGAATTAGTAGATTCATTTACCTTAACAAATAAACCGTATGCGACCCAATAAAGGGGCCCATCTGATTGGATCCTGCCTGAAACGATCTCTCAAATATAATTTGACACGTCATCGTTAGCTCTCAAATACACTCAAGTTTCACTTAATTTATTTCATTTTAAATTTACTTTAATTTAGTAAGAATACAATTTAAATTCAATAGGACAAAAAAGCTGACCTAATTCCCATAGAAACTTTAGTTTCCTTTCTTAACCGTTTTGAGGTTAGTTATCATTTTCTTTAAATTCTATATGCTACTCCTTGACATAAACTGCTTCTTTTATAACTAAAATCTAACAAACTGCTTCATAATTTTAATTATAAAACTAATTGTATTTCCCTCCAAATTTAGTTTCCCTTTTTTCATCTAGGTTAAGGGTTAGATTTTTTTAAGTTACTCACTTCCATTATCATATCTAAGATATTAGGCACAAAGTTTCATAATACTAACACTGATTTAATTCTCATACAAATTTTAATCCCCCTTTTCACCCAATTTGGGCTGAGTTTTCAATTTGCTTTTTGATTTTATGCAGACTACATAATTTATAGACTATTTTCATACGGAAATTATATCAAACCCCATCTAGTAGTTTTTGCATACACTACTGTTGCATATAATGTAAATAAGTTTTATTGTGTTATTAACTAAGTAACTAGTATAAGTGTTATTAACTATGAAAGTTGAGGAATGAAGGGGGTGTCACGGTGTAGAATTAATTCCTTTTACTACTTGACATTTATTTAAAATTCCCGCCTTTGCCACATAAATTAAATAATAATTATTTGTTAAAAGCTTAACTGTTCCCGTAATAACCAAATTATATAAAAATTGTCATCATCATTCGAGCCGTCATGCGAGGACATCGGATTCGGCCCAAAAGGGCTCGATTTCAATTAGTCATCGTTTTTACAGCTATTATTAAAAATATAACCGGTGCTCGGTCATTGCCTTTTGGTTTGCCGATGATACGGAGCGAGCCACGTATTTCTCCGATTTTTGAATACCTTGTAGTGCTGGTGATCACCACCTATAAGTGCTGCTAGCTGATTGCAGCCCCGGATTCAGCTTCCCTTCCAGATATTTTCACAAACCCCGATATTTGGTGTTTTTTTTTATTGTCCACCTTAATTTACTGGCTTAACTGTGGTTAAGCACACGTCCTCTTTGAGTGAGGTGAGCTGGCTGGTGAGCGTAGCTGGCCGACAGTCTCGAGCCCCGAGGAGCTCGTGCGTCTACTCGCCCGTTCGGTCCGTCAGCAGCTCAGAACCTCCTTCTGAGGACCGCGGAGTCACAGCGAGGAGCGCTGCGGAGCTCCGCGTGTAGTCTTCGACTCCAGCAGATAAGGACCACTGTTATTTTATTTTCTTTACTATCTGTGTAAACTCTTTCATTTAGTTCTTATTTGTCCAACAGGTTTGAACTTTATTTTCTTTTCCGTTCCCTTCATTTCATTCGGATAAGCCTTGATATATATATATATATATATATATGTTTTTCAGTGCGTAGTATAGTTGTAATTTTTTTACGCGGAACCCCAATTATATTTATTTCAAATTATATTTCTGGTATATGTATAGTATATACATTTATTAAGTAAAAAAAAAAATTTTGACATTAAAAACAGACACTTCAATGTTATTTATTAGTATAGACATGTCAAGGTAGGTTAATATGTATGCATGTCGTGTGTGGGCCTGCCCATCAAATATAATCATATTAATCTTGGCAAGGAAGACTTGTTAGCGGAGCGTACACCCTTTTAGTACCTGTATAGATTTATTGATGATATTATATAACATTATCTCAGCGATATGAGGAGCCAATTACTTTATATTAGCCGCCTGGTTTAATAGAATTACTTAGTAAAGTAACTACATTATAATACATAGGTATACATAGTCATTCATATATACACTAAAATACTTTTGTATAGGCTTGTGAACCCATTGATTAATGGTTCAGAATTAGTTAGTGACTTCGTAAAATATAAAAAAATAAAGATTCGCTACTGAGGAGTATCGTTTTTTTTTTTACAGACTTAAAAGGCTTTATGTTTCTTTCGTTTTTTTTTTTAAATATATACGGTTGCTTTAGAAATTGCTCTATCAATTTTTAGTTTAAATATTAATAAATAAAATTAAAGTGTCTATTTGTAAAGTCAAAATTAATTATATTTATTGAATAGATATGAATGTGTATACGATATTTATACAAAAAATACTAGTTTTAAAATCTTTGTCTGTCTGTTTGATCCGGGTAATCTCCGACGAACGGATTTTGACGGGACTTTTTTTGGTAGATAGCTGAAGTTACTCCGGATAACTTAGGGTACTTTTAATTTTAGAAAATAATTAGGGTTCCGGTTTCAAAAATAAAAAACACCTAAACAATTTCATAAAATCCGATACTATGCACAGTTTTACGGACAAGTGCTAGAATTTATGAGAAATATTTTTACTTTATCTTAGTAATAAAAGACGGTTCCGTATAAAAAAAAAAATCATAAAACGCTGTGAAAAATATATCAAATGCGGGCGCAGCTGCGGGCACACAGCTAGTATAATAATAATTGTTTTTATCCATGTTTTTCGTTTTAAGGTACTAAATCTAATATACTTAGTGCAATTTTCGAAATAATTACATATTTAGAATGAATTGTACTGATATTTAACGTTTGTATTTTTGACTAAACCGTTTTTTTGTGTAAATCTCCGTTGAAGTAGTATAAAATAACTTTTAAAAAAAGGCAGGTAATGTAAAACGAAAGCTGATCACTAAATAAAACGTCAAAAAAAACGCTAAAGTCGTTTAGAAAATGGTGGACAAACTGATTTTCGATTTTGATTCCTTTTGACGTAATTTAAATTTTATTATTATACCAGCTGTATGCCCGCGGCTGCGCCCGAGTTTCATATATTCTTCACTGCATGTTTTTAATACAAAACCCTAATATTTGTTTAGTACTAAGATAAAGTAAAAATATTTCTCATAAACTCCAGCACTTGCCCGTAAAATCGGATTTTATTTAATTTTTTTATGAGTTTTAATTTTTTTGCGCTGAACCTTAATTATTTTGGAAAATTTAAAGTATTCTAAGCTACCCGGAGTAACTTCAGCTATCTGCCAAAAAAGTCCTGTCAAAATCTGTCCAGCCTTTTCGAAGATTACCCGGAACAAACAAACAGACATAAAAACAAACATTTTAAAAATTGCATTTTTAGTATAGGTATCTTGTATACATTTACTATTTCGTAAAAAAAATTAACATTACAAACAGACACTTCAATTTTATTTATTAGTAAAAATTTAAATCGAACCTAAAACTAAAATTAATCTTATCTAAAATGTTTATTTTCAAATTTTAATTAGACTCATACAGAAATTATGAACATAATTCAGGACGAAACTGATTACTAAGTTTTTAAAGTGTAACTTCATTTCATTACTAATTACTTTAAAAGGTCCTAAGGCATTAATGTTTTCATTAGCATAGAAATATTAACCTATATGTATAGCACTATAGACCGAATGGAATCTTTTTTACATTAACGTTTTCAACGCCTACACACACAAACAATACATTATTAGGTACAAAACTTGGACCTAAAAAGTTTGTATTCATGGCCGTAATAAATAGCAATTGTTACATTCGACTAGTGATGATGGCACAACTAATTTATGGCTTCTAAGAGATGGACGTATTCTATTTTACATATTAAGCAGCCGTTCAATTTTACACTGTATAGGGTCAGTGCTTTAACCACAATCTGACCGGATGTTAAGTGACAATGTGGTCATAAAACACACTAAACCTAGAGATACTATTTCTCAAGTGATACTGCCAGAACACAACTATTGGTATTTGGCTACAGGTTTTCCAACTTAACCCTGGCGGTTATTATTAGTAAATGCCCTACCGCCGTGGTATGGTTTCCTGATGACATTTTCCTTCATCAAAAGCTTAGATTCAATTTTAGAATTAGATAACTAGGCTAGAACCCGCGTCCATTGACGTTAAATCCGCCATGCTACCAACTGTGCCATAATCTATGCTTTATCTATTTTTATTATATATGGGACGGGGGGTGATTAAGTGGTTATTACGTAAGGATTATATACATAAATTTGTTTTGCAAAAATTATACTAATATGTTACCATAGAAGTGGGTGGTAAGAGTGGAGGAGGAGTCAAAAAATGTCTAAAATTCTACTCAAGTGATATTTCCTATGAAGTATGGTTTTTCTTAGGGTACTCTCATCGGCGCCTTAGTATGCTCACAATCTGGAAATCCATGAATACTTTTCTATAGTGGCGACTGGCGAGAAATCAGTTATCCATCGTCAATAGTCCCTCTCATGCCGGCGTGCACAGATATCTCTTTACGCTACGTTGGAAGGACCTGATGTTAGTTTGTGAATCCTACCACAACCTGGGCGAAGTCAAACGTAACAGGATATGGCACTGGTTGATCTCGGTACGCAGCACACAGTACCTGGAAATCCCAAGCATCTTAGACGAAGTCAAACGATACTCAACAGATACTATAGGACCGATTGTCAAATCAACCAAACCCGTTTTTCTAGAATACTCTTACAAACAAATCCGATTAAAGAACTCTAGAGAGCTGATGTGCTGTCTTACTAAGGGGAGATGGAGCAGTGGCTCTAACCTCTTGCAACTCACCTGATTATTGTCTAGAAAACTGATCGCAGGTCTAAAATAAGGAAAAAAAAAAAAAGTGATACTTGAGCGACCTGTGCTTTCAAAGAAGGAGTTTTAATTTGTGGTAAAACTACAGCATAGCACTTTACAATGCCCAGCTAGCTGCCCACTACAATCTAATTTACAAAATCTCTCACAAAAGTGAGCCCTTAGCATTACTTTAGCGTAGCTTGACTTAGCAAGTTTACCATGCTAGACCACATCATTGCTCAACATTGAGTTCGTGGTCAAAGCGATGTACTTATTTCAGTAAATAAAAAAGAATAATATTTGAAAAATCCGAAATAATTCATATAAAAAGAAGATAAAGAAAATATTCTGTTATAACACGGGCCGACTCAGAAAATATCATCCATCGTAAAAGTTACGCGTAACTAAATTACAGGACAAAATCGAGGACGTAGAGCCCTTAATCGAATAAGCAAGAAATTTGACGCGTAAAAGACCTATCTGTTGATATAAAATAACATTTTATCATATTGTTATTTCTTTTGCATTATTTTTAATCTACGTCTCTATTAGCTTCACTTGTATCTCTATCTGTATGTAAATGGAATCTTTTAGTGTGATTTTCATGTACTTCAAAATGTCCGATAAAAATAAAATCCAGCACACTTATCAAGGACCGATGATAGTGCAATAATTTAACATGTTCATCCCATTATCCTGAGCAAGATTTTCAGAATTAGAGATTTTTATAACATCTGCACTAAGCGCTGTTATTCACATCGAGTCTCCAAGTGCATAAATATAAGCAATTTTGTTTCAAGAGTTAAAAAAAAAAGAAAATAATTCAGAGGTGAATTTGTTGTAGAAGTTATGGATACACTCAAAAACTACTTAATTCACTTTAAGTTAAGTAAGTTTGATGTTCTGCCAAATAATTGAATAGTTTCGATGAAGAGATTAGTTAAGCATCGTCTATAGTACAGGTTTATTTTGAAAGTGCCTACACTTTCAAGCTAATCACATTATTACTTAAGTTAATATTCAAGGTTTTGTAAATACATTCAAGACGTAGTACTGTCTTATATGAAAACTTATGTAGGCATAATGCACACGCACTACGTTAAAACACAAGTTGTAAAAGATTAATTTTCTTTTTTATTTAGCTTACTCAATAAAATCGTGCATCGCGTCGAGTGTATATTATCTATAATGACGTAGTAATTGTGCTGTAGCTACTGTTTGTATACACAATTCTTAATTCACTGAGGCGACATCTAGGGAATGAATGGCGAATAATGTATAAAAAAAAAAAATCATTTTAAGAAAATCTCTTTAAAAAATGGAATAACTGTAGGGCAATAAATTATGTTGCACAGTTTATAATTACTTTAGATAGATTTATGTTATGGTGATCTATTATGCAGTTATCACGCAAAAAAGATTAAACGTATGCTACAAGTTTAATTATTTAGACGCTTGTTGTTATCTGTCTATATCTATTACAATAAGTGACTAACTGAGGTGATAATACGAAATCTAATGAATCGATTCATGTTTTTGTTCTCGATATGTTTTAGAATACGTTTTATTACATTAGATAAGAGGCCGCAAAGATTTTACCACTCTTAATGATTATGTAAGCATTTGCGCAATTTTTAACAAAAAAACAACGAAGATTAAGAAGTAAATATTGCCACTGAATCACCGTTCACACTTCCCTCCTTCCTCCATGTCTTTAATAATAGGTAAATCCAAACCCCCTTTAATATTTGAGCGGCCTATAAAATATTGATTAAGTAACAAGCAGTACATAAGGGAAAATAATGCTTAATTCGTTTGGATACGTGGAGAGAATGGATTGAAGATTGACGAAATAAATTTACAAGGCGAGAGGCCGGGCAAACCGGTAAAGGTCGTTCTATTCTAACAAACGAATCTAGACCAGATAGAAGACGTTCTGAAGAAAAGCCGCCTTAAAAATACCCCTAACCGAAGGGAATGTATGAAAGTAGAAGAAGCGAAAGACGTATGTCAGGGTCGTTGCAGGTAGAAGGATGTAGTCTCTGCCTACTCTTATGGGAGAGAGGCATGATGTTATGCATGTATGTAACAAACGAGCAAACACATTACTGAGTGCGGCGAGACGAAGCGTGCGAGTAATGTGTCTCTTCATTTGTATTCTGCGTGTGCTTATAGTGAAACTAATCTCGAAAGTTGCCAACATACGAGAAGATATTTTACAAACATCCGTATATACCATGGTACCTTTGAATCGTTTGCAACAATGTTGTTGTTATTTCGAAGACAATAGCTATGTTGCTGTACGGTATTATGATATTAAATAGATTTTAATTACGTTGCCGTTTGTCGTGTGTAATACTGGTTATGCGCCACGGTATCACTTGCATTTATTAATTGAATAATAGATAAATATTCAACGGATTTTGGCCTAAATCTAAGTTTTACATCGCCATTTAGGGTTTTAAAATATACATACATTCATACATGCATACCTTCCAACACAATTTTTTTTTTTAATTTTATAGGCTCTGTGGGTTGTACATAATCTCACCTGATGTTAAATAAATGTGGTGAATGGCAAACGCACTAAACTTAGAGAAACTGGTCCTCAATTGATGCTGCCAGAGAATACATCTTGGTGTTTGGCGACAGGTTTTCAAATTTTAGGGTGGTAGCTGCCTAATTGGGTGTTATTAGAAAATGCTCTAACACCATGGTATGGTTTCCTGACGATGGTTTTCTTTCATCGAAAGCTCTCATCTCATCTGTATTTTTATTAGACATTTAGAGAAGTGGGTTCAAACATCGTACATCGAAGCGGAATCAGACTGCACTAGTAACTGCGTCATCGTCGTTTCAGCTTTAAAATGTTAGTAAAATTAGCGTTCATTTTCTACAAGAAACAAATTTTTCTATTATAAAAAGAATAAACATTTTTTTTGTGTTTGTGGAATGCTTTTACGCTAGGCGTCTTACATGTAACGGTTCTTAATGTTATTACTGGCCAAATCTTTAGGCCTGTGCGTCGAACCGCAAAGGACAAACGTCAGCTTTCACTGTCGGATTGACTGTATTGACGTAAATCTTTCGCCAAAAATATATCCATTACTTCGAAGGTATTAAAACTAGGACCTCAAAAAAATATAATGAATAAATAAAAGGAAAAATTGTTATAACGTATATATTATTTGACGTACGTATCACCAGGACAATCATATAATGCACCCCATTACACTCTTTTGAAACCCAACACCTTTTTTCGCCTCCCAAATCCTTTAGGCTTTCTCTTTCTTTCACCTCGCTTCGTCTCTTTCTAAATCCTCAATAGGGCCCCAACCTATGATTAAATTTCTCTGTTACATAAATATGACTAGGAATGCAAATAAAACAAAACTTGCGAATAATTTCAAAAGAAGTAAATGCATTTTATTAATTTATTACTTTCTAGCTGTGAGCCCGCGGCTCCGCCCGCGTTTCATATTATGTTCTTTAGGTGTGAGTGAAAAAGTGCATATATCTAAAAACATAAATGAATAAAGAAATAGAGTCATTCGTTTTTATTAGTGGAAAAATGTACACATAGAGTCAATCAGAAAAAAAAAGAGAAAAGGTCGATGGTTTTCTGCTTTTAATGAAAAAATAAGGCCTATAAACGTCTACGAAAAATTCCGCGCCGAATGGTAGTCCCACCGCGATATATATTTATTGTAGTTTTGAGGTGATGTTGCATCAAAGTAACCGCGTCATCCTTAATAATAATTTAAAAAAAATTTTTTTTTTTCACGGAATAACCTGATGTTAAGTGACGATGTGGTCTAGGATGGTAAACACATTAAGCCCAGAGGTACTAGTTCTCAAGTAATGATGCCGGAATACACCTATTGGTATTTGGCGACAGGTTTTTCAAACTTGATTTGGCGGTTACCCAGACGGGCATCATTAGACAATGGCCTATCACCAGGTTATGGTTTCATCACGATGTTTACCTTCACCGAAATCTCAGGCTCATTTTAGAGCTGGATAGGTGGGGATCGAACTCGCGTCGATTGACGCGGAATCCGGCAGCACTACCCGCTGCGCCATCATCGCTTCAAAATAATTAACTTAAATATCAATTAAAGAGAATATACATTGTATATTTACATTAGTACGAAGATATGATTAGGAAATAAAACTTTAACCTACATCTTATCAAGCGAACGAAACAAGTTGTATTAATACTGTAAGTAAGGACGTACGCAGTATATTTTTACCAGTTCAAAGTACACAATAACTCAATGTTTAAATTAATTTTCATAACAACAAAACGAATAGTCCTAGCCTTTGTAAACAAATTTTCCTTTATTTAAAAACATAAACGGCAATTAATTATAAGTATAAATAAATAAAGAACAATCGTTTATTTGAACGAAATACCTAATTAAAAAGAAAATAAATTAATAAACTCTGTGAGGACGATAATGAGATTACGATTTTTTTATATACAGGTTATTATTGCCTATGTATTCTGTTGCTTTTCGTCAAATATTTTCAAAAACCTGTTTTTAAGTTTTTATTCCGAATCTGAGTCGAGATTCTTTCAAGGGTGTACATGTTATTTAATTATATTTTATTTTACTTTCATTCGATTATTTTTATTTATTTCATATTTCACATAACTTCTTTAAAATTCGTCCATATTGATTTATATTATTTGCTTATATGATTTCTCATACATGCCGGTCCTATTCTTTAATCGTCATTATACCTTCCCATTAATTTGTAATTCCTGCTACTATAGCCACCTCTATTTGTAGCAATGATGGCGCAGTGGATAGTGCGGTGTTAATGGGCGCCATCGAGCCATCTTTCCTGATCTAAAATCAGTCTGATCTTTCGGTGATGGGAAACGTCGTGAGGAAATTCCCTCAATTTTCAATCAAGCTACCAATAGGTGTGTTCCGGGAGAATCACTGGAGAACCAGTAACTCTCTAGGCTTAGTGTGCTTACTATCCTGGATCACATCGTCACTTATAATCAGATAAGTTTGTGGTCAAAGCACTGAGCTATAGGCTCATAATACAGTATTAAAAAATGTAAAGGAAAGTAAAGCCAGGTGATGATCCCCACCTCCCAGAATCTGTCCTATCTCAAACAGTATAAGACGCGTTTCGGGATCACTCAGTAAAGATTCAGGAGTTAACGGAGTGATAAGACAATAGAGCTTGACTAGATTGTGATCGCCGTACACATGTGGAAACCCAGTCTAGTAACACGTTCCTGATTCAGCATGTGATAAAGACCAATTTAGAGACTTTAGCCATATTAGATGTAGACTGTTAATTCGAATCTCGATTTCCGGCATTGTGACAATTGCGGCTTCCGAACACAAATCGCCAGTCTTCATTGCTGGTTGTAATGTAGTGTTTTTATCTCTAGTTAGAACTGTAACTAACAATAAAGAGTCATTGGATAGGGAACGCTTTTTTAAAGTTTCAATATGAAAAATGAAACTTATATATAATACTAGCTGTATGCCCGCGGTAGTGCCCCCGTTTTATATGTTCTTCACTGCGTTTTCATTTTTTTTTACGAAACCTTATTTGTTTTCGTAAAATTACTAAGACAAAGTAAAATATTTCTCATAACTTCAAGCACTTGCCCGGAATCGGGTTTTTATTCAAATTTTTATGACTTTTAATTCTTTTACGCGGAACCCTAAATATTATCGAAAATTAAAAGTAATATATGTTACGCAGAATAACTTCAGCTATATACCACAAAAAGTTCCGTTAAAATCGGTTCGGCCGTTTTGGAGATTAGCCAGAAGAAACAGACAGACAGACAAAATTTTAAAAAAATTGTATGTTTGGTTTAGGTATCGTATATACATATATATTTATTTAGTAAAAAAAAATTGGCATTACAAACAGACATGTTAATTTTATTTATTAGTGTAGATAATATAGATGATCTATAATAAAACCTAATAGTCAAACATGTACTAATAATAAAATGGTCGAAACCAGGCTATTCACGATGTATCTATCTAGTTATGGTCGCCATTGCGTCGGCCACGCGTGTCCCATGTACACCAAATTCCGATTTTAACTACCAACATAAACGACTCAAAGTGTTTGCAATGAATACTTCGCACGCGTTCTTAAATTACTATATTTACCAACAAAAATGCATTTATTTACACGAAAATACATTTTAGTGAATCAATGCAGTATTTCTCTAGTATAGTCTTTGGGTATATAAAATGTGATGACAATCACATTACGCATGTAAAGGTTTACTAATAATTGTTACGTCCACTGCTGGAGATAGGTCTCCCCAAGAAGAGGAGAATTGCCATAATCGGCACGCTTGGCAGGCGACCGCAGAAGATGTTTGTTATACTCAAAGGATGCTGCTGCCCATTCTCTGTTTCATCCCTTAGTCCCCTTTTACAATACCCCACGGGAAGATATGGTGTGGTACTTACTATTCTTAGTTGGCACCACATGGCTCACAATTATTATTATTATTCCGAAATTAGCTATGCAGGCTAGAGCAGTCTTGTATCACTGCGACGAAGATAAATTCTATTGCGACCCACTACTAACTGCCTAGACCTTACAGCCTTGAAATACTGTAGAATCTTTTTGAGTGTCTCTACCTTATTGGGGAGCAACGCGTGCTTATCTCACCACTTGGTTACTGCTCGGTATCAATAGATAACATTCACACAAGATGTGTTTTGGCGTATCATCTGCAGTTTCACAGAACCTGTACTCTCTTGTATTCTGGACATCAATGTTTTGCATGTGTTTACTCAAACAACAATGTTCAGTTAGTGTTTGTTCTTCACTAATACTTGTAGCTGATTCCTACTGAGCATCAGGACTTCTTCAACTAGCGCTGAGTGAATAATGAGAATCGGATAAGGCTGTTTGGAATACCACAAAATCATTTGGTATTCCAAAGTTCCCGTTCTTGCAATCTGTATTCTTGCATCTGTAGCTTCATTGGTGGGAACTCTTACATGGACTGGGGCCCATCTCAGAATCAGTCTTTTATTATTACGCAGACAGTTCAACATTGACACACAATTGACCACTAGCGTTGACTCAATTACGTCCGAAGCAAGCACCAAGATAGCGGGCTTGACTATTCAACTTGGATGTAAATTGTATGGTTAAATTAGGGTTTCTCCACTTTTATGTAGATGCATTCTAAAATGTATACCTCTACTTGGAAAATGGAGGTTAAACTACCAAGTATAATTATTCTACTAAAGTTAGGTCGCTCTCCATATATTCCACAGTTGCCAAACATACTTTATGGTAAATTATCCTAATTATTTTCTTATACTTTTACAAAAAAAAAATCCACCGGAAGACGTAGCGAGGGTAGGCCCCAACAAGGTGGACCGACGACCTGGTGAAGATCGCAGGAATCCAATGCATGCGGGTGGCGGAAGACCAGCCGTCGTGGACATCTTTGAGAGAGACCTATGTCCAGCAGTGGACGTCCTTCGGTCGAATGGATGGATGGATAAAATATCACTACTCTTGAAGATCCTGATCAAGATAATGGGACTAGCTGATTAAGTTATTATATCGTCCTCGGTCCTTGATAAGTGTCCAAAGTTCTAATTTCATCCGACGTTTTGAAGACAATAAAAATTGAGTTCGAATATTTCAAGATAGCCTGTATGTTATTAAACGAATATAAAGTGTTTTATAAAAATTATGACCCGTAATTACATCGATGGACGCGGTATTGTACTATTATATTGCTTTAGAGCCATCAAAGCTTCAAAGTTCTCACAATTGTTGAGTATGATAGAACGCTTCATTTTGTCCCATAAAATCAACTAACAACGTCCTTTGAGGCTACGATTCTCTTGAGACACTAAATTCGTAGTTCTCGTTTAAAGTAATCTACATTTAACAATCGATTAATGAACTTCAGGAACTTTTAACAGCTCCCTGTTCCTAAAACCAATTCATTATCGCTTAAGCGACACTCGCGCAAACTTTCCCGTTTATTTTGAATTGCTAAATTCAAGTACTCTGAGCTCGAACTTAAGTACTTCTGTTTCCTATTTTAAGTTGAGAATTAATTTACTTGAACAACTTTTCAGTAAACAGATTTCTATTGTATATTGGTTAAGTTTAACTGAACCGCTATTGGAAAGAGGTACCATTGTCAGCATACCACTTTTAATTATCAAAAGAATTTGATAAAGAAATACACTCAAAACGATTTTTTAATTAAAATTGGAATTGGTTTTGAAGTAAAATAATGGAATTAAGTTTGTCCTAATATTGATTTGACTTGATATTCCACCGGATGTTGAACTTTTGAAGACTGACCAATAGCTAATAGCATCGTTCCAGATAACTTGAAGCGATATCTGTATTGGGCCAAGTTATACGCTTTTTACTAGCCCACGTGATGCGTTTTTGGATCAACGCCTCCAACCATGAGTTGTCGTGAACTTTGAGAATCTCTGCAACGAATTTACTTCACCGCCGTCTGTCTTTGGCAAGATCTTCCCAGTTAAGAAAATCTATGTCGAAGGATATCTAGTTGCTTGCCATATGCTATTTCTGCAAGAAGAGTTCCCGTAAGTAACAAAGAGGAATTTATCCGATTTACGTTAACTAAGTGGTGCAACCTTTTCTTCTTTAAAAGAACAGTCATACTAGGTAGCTTTGTGAGATTAAGCACCCTTAAGTTACGACTCCAGTATACAGAATTAAAAAAACTTTAATGTGTTAGTTTTATTAACACATTCGAGAATTTCCATTATTGTGGAAATAGAAAAAATAGAACAATTTTATTACACGTTATTGGCTCAGTGCTTTGAACACAATCTCAACTGATGTTAAGTGCCCATGTGGTTCAGGATGACAAACACACTAAGCCTAGATACTGGTTCTGAAGTGATGCTGCCGGAACACACCTATTAGTATTTGGCAACAGATTTTCTAACTTAAGGGTGGTAGCTACCTAGGCGTGCATTGTAAGAAAATGCCCTACAACCATGCCATAGTTTTCTCACAATGTTTTCCTTCACCGAAAGCTCAGGCCGATTTTAGAGTCGAATAGGTGGGAATCGAACCCGCGGCGATTGATGCGAAATCGACGACTTATACATTGTTAATTCTGAAATATTGTATCTACTATACGAGTAGTTCTGTTCACGTTCGCTAAGAGAAGATATCTAAACTACTCGCAAATATTGTTATTACACTATTTGCTATCAAATGTAGTATTATTTAACAGTGTAAGATGAGCATAGATCGTGAAAATAATAAGTATGAAACAGATGATTAGACTTCATGATACATCCATCTATCCATTCAACCGAAAGATGTCCACTGCTAGACATAGGTCTCCAGAATCCCGTGGCATTCATGAGGTATTCGGTCCACCTTGACAGATAACTTTAATCTATTTTAAAGTGTGTCATGTAACAATGGAAAATATTTCTATACATACGGCGTACGAACGTTTATATGCAACTGAATTAAATACGTTTATTTGGCGATCTCGAAAAACGCGACTCACTACTTATAAAACTCTGTTCTTTTGGCCTTATCCTTAGCAACACGTTGAAGATAAGTTAACCATGAGGCTGTTTCGACCTCCTTCTATCTCACCAAAAAATTGTACACAAAAATCGTCTACGCAGTGAACATTAAGAAGGCCTAATCTACATTTAACCACTTGAACGTGAGGCTAACTCATTTGAACACTCTTTAAAAAGTGATTTTTAGAGATAACCCCATGAACGGGGCTTTACTCTCCGTTGAATATAAATAAAGGATTTTTTTTATTGAAACCTCATTGGAAGAAAAAAGCTTTACCATTGTTATTTACTTTAAACTTAAGTCCGTTTCGTAAAGCGATTTACCATCGAGATGAGGTAAAGATATCTAAATAACTAGACTGGGTTTATTAATCCAGTACCCCATTTTATAGAGGAGAGAAGTATTAACAAACAATTAACGGGATTGTAGGATTTCATAATTAATAATAAATGTCAAGTCTGACGTTAACATGTGATTGATAATGCATTGGTCATCGTAGTGGATAATGATATATGAGTTTCTGTGTCAAACTAATGGTAGTGTGTGGATTATATTGTTTTATTAATTTAATGTATTTTTATGCATAAGTAAAAAAAAATAGCATTCTGCACTACATCTCTATATAAACTATAAGTGTGCGAAATTTCATACTCCTTTCTCCACGTAATTTTCGTTAAAAAGGGGTACAAAGTTTTTGCTTTACGTATTAATAATATTATCGCGTTCTGCCTCAATGAAAGAGCTATAAAATGCGAAAGGCATAATTGCAGGTAGTATTAGTTATTCCTACGTAAATGTTAACTACATACTGTAAAGTACATATACTGCTTACCATCAGGTTCAGTGCAGTCACTGTGCTGTCCATATAAAAAAAAAAAAAAAAAAAAAAAAAAAATGAAATATAGTGACATAAATAAAATCTTAAACTCAGGACAACAGCCTCTCCCCCACCATGGTACTTAGTTAAGTAACGGCCATTAATGCATTATCACTTAACTTATCGTTTGTTGCATTGAAAGGTGTTATTTGATAACCATTGTCTGACCCCATAATTCGATCATTATCGAAATGTTAACAGATTTCAAACTATACAAAAAAAATCAAATTATAAACACCATGTATACGAATTTAAAACATCAAATTAAACAATCTATACACTGATATACACATGTCTTATACGTAAGGAATCATTTATCAAAAGCTTTTTTTTTCCCATTTTCTCCCAAATGCAACAGCAAAATAATAAAACACACTGTACATACACATGTTATAATGACTATGAATTATAGAACATTGTTTCTTCATAGTAAGAACATAAGTCAATATCTATTCTTTTCATTTTCACACTTCACTGCGACATTCTATCATCCGTAAGACGCCGCCATTTTACCGTTTTGCGTTGTACGATTGTATTTATATACATGTTTGTATAGAACTACTTTATATAGAAAGAGTTATGCGTGATAAGTTATGTAACTTATTTGGCGTAAATATAAAAAATGATCTTGTTACAATTTTTTTTCCCCTTTTCAAGTTAAAAATTCAAAAGGGATCAACAAACGATCACGCGGAATTACCACAAAGTATCTTCAATTTTTTTGAAGTATATTAATTTAAAATTAAATATTGTGTGTGGGAAAACCGGTGAGGGTCGTCCTAGGAGAGCGTATCTTGACCAAGTCGATGACGTTCTGGAGGCAGGCCAGGTTAAAAGTACACGCAATCGAAGAGCGCTCATGAAAGTAGAAGAAAGATGTGTGTCAGAATCATAGCAGGTGGAAGGATGTAGTCTCTGCCTATCATAATGGGAGAGAGGTGTGACGTTATGGATGTATTTACAAAAACACCTTTTGGTGAACTTAGTTAATTTGGTAATGTTACAATTGAATTAACAGAGAGGGGTCTCTGTGCTTCCGCTAACAATGGTTATTATCTGTAATATCTATAGTTTTTATATGAAAAATGATATGTGTATTCAAATGTGTAAAAAAGGTACCAGATTGAGTTTGTGGATGACGCTTCTCGACTGGGTTGTTTTTTGAACCGGTGGCAGTGTTCTGACGTTCATAAGTGACACACCTTCTTATGACCTGTATTGAATTAATAAACTTTTTGATTCATATTTTTCACTCACAGACGTATGTTTTTGGCACGTAATATTTTTCCATACGCAATTCATATAACATATCATTAATATTACAACCCCCACACGAATAAACAGTTTATTGGTAATAACCATTAAACTTGTGTTTACGATGACATATTTGTGAATTCGTAAACGGCTCGTAAAGAGAGAGACGCGTCGCGTTCCGCGTATGTGCTATTTTCACAGCCGTCCTTATATTATTATGAAGTGACTCGGTTATCGTGTGGTTTTAGTACAAACCATGATCGTCTTAACCGTATTTATTAGCGTTCAGACGCGTTCACAGCGGGAGGTGGTTGAAACGACCTCGTATGGAAGCCTATTACTCTGTACGCTATCAAATATAGTTTGAAGAGCATAGTTCAAACGATATTAGAGTCATCCATTAGTTCCCCTTTTGGCAACTTTTTAACCGTAAACCGGTTGTGTGTGATTTTTGGAGTGAGAACTTCTTTAGCAACGCTGAGCTATTTTCTATTAAAAAAACTATAGATTCGCTCTACCAATGCTATGACTATTCGTCTGACTCTTTTTTGCGAGTGCGGTAACCGCTTCAGAGCTATGCCCTATGGCGGTGGCTTCTGCTCTGCCTGTTACTACAGACAGCTCTATTCGTTTGAAATGCACTCGGTGCTTCCTTCGTGGATCACTCTCTGAGTTGTGTCTGATTTTCTTGTTATAATTAATATTAATGACGTTCTTGTATGTTACCGCTTGATCTTGTTAGGTGAAGATGTTTTAATTAGTTACGTCAGCTGTCAACATGTTGCAGTCCTCAAGTATAAGATGGCGTTTAAGTGCTGGCGCTCAGAGATAAATTATAAAATATATACTTACGCAGTCTGTCGGATGTTTTCATTGTGAATGAACTGTATGAAAATGTACACATTTATTGCTCAAAGCGGCGATAGATGTAAAAACCAGACAAATGTTATATATTAAATGTTAGGTTAAGTTCATAATTGTGACGCGGTGCTTGCGAAAGCCACCCTGTGTCGCCCCCATCCCAAATGCGGCGGACGGCCCCGGGGGGTTTTAGTGGGTATTTCCGGACGATTCACGTCCGGGTGAGTCCCACACTGGCACGGAGTCGTACCTCCGTGGCCCCTTACCCCTTGCATTGGGAAACTTCGGTCTCACTAATGCAATGGGTAAGGGTAGTGCGTAAATGCATTTCCCCCCGTCAACAAAAAAAAAAAGGTTAAGTTAATAACCGCGAATAAAAAAAAATGAAATTAAAACATTAAAAATAAAGCAGTTTTTCCAAATATTCAAATTTTCACGTCTGTTGGCCATCCCCATGGGCGCCTAGTTTTGTTATCGGTCTATGAACATGGGTTTTACAACAGGCTAATTGTATAATTTAAATTGCCCTCCTCCATGGCGTAGACATAGCTTCCAATGATCATAATACAGCGGCTTGTTAAAGAAATAAAACAAACCATATAACTAATATTTACAAAATTAAAAGAATCCTAAATCTAATAGGAAAAAATAAACAAAATACAATTGAAATTATTAACAGCTAAAAGTTATGTGTATTTTTTATACGTATAACACTAGCTGTGTGCCCGCGGCTGAGCCTGTGTTTTATGTATATTCTTCGCTGCTTTTTGAATTTTTCCACACGGAACCCTAATTATTATTTTTTTTAATACTAAGATGAAAAATTAAAAATATTTCTCATAAATTCAAGCAATTTCCCGTAAAAGTGTGCATTGAATCGGATTTTATTCAAATATTTATAAGATTTGAATTTTTTTAAGCGGAACCCTAATAATTTTCGAGAATCAAAAGTACCCTGAGTTACGTGGAATAACTTCAGTCGCCGAAAAGTTCAGTCAAGTACCGTCTAGCTGTTCCGGAGATTAACCGGAACAAACAGCCCGATAGACAGACGAAAAAAAAAAAATTAAATAGTATTTTTGGAGGGTTAGGTATATAACACATTCATGTCTATTTAGTAAAAAAAATATTTTGACAAACACTTCAGTTTTATTTATTAGTATAGATAACATCACGCCTTTCTCTCTCCCTCTCTTATAAGGGTAGACAGAGACAACATCCTAAGTCACATTTTGCAAAACGTGCCATTTTGTAAATAAATTCATCTCATTTTTATAGTGATTCTATCATGTCTTCCATTAAAGCTGGATTGAGTGTTTCTTTTTAATTTTGCGATGCACTCCCCCCACCCTCCAAGTTTATAGCTCATTCAGTCGTATGCCGAAATAAAAATACCACTAAAATATCCCATCACGATTGAAAATTTTTATTATCGAAGACTTTATTGATTCTTCATACTCTCAGTCATTCGAATTCTAGGAAATAAATAGATATTACTATTATTTTGCTATCAAGAAAATATATTTGTCTGTATGTAAGTACAAAAGTATACAGACAAAGGAAATAAAGGTAAATTTACAGTGTCATAAAGATTTGAAACAGTTTTTACAACAACATTTTTACTAAACTTAACTATTTACAAACTAAATATAATTTCATTCCAAATTTCAACTTGTAATGTATGAATTTGAATTAAAAGAAATATAACATATATTTACATTTCAATTTCTTAAAAAGATTTTATAGTTCGTGAAATTAAAAAAAATAATCGGAATAAATTATTTCTAATCCAATGAGGCAATCTATTAAAGGCTGCGGACTTTCTAGTCTACTAGTCATTCTTTGTGTTCCTTTGTTTAAAAAAAAAGGACAAACCTAACGAACGTATATATACCATTTATATGCTGTGCCATATATTTAAAATATTTAGATACGCCTTTGTATCGTGAAAAATTACACATTTGATGCGCGAAAGAGAATATTAGTGATCATAATTACGCTAAATAGAAAAGAAATAGCAAGCAATAACTAGGCTCCCGTGCGATTGTACAACTAAGCTTTGATCGTGATAGACGTATCTTATGATTTAGATTTATGTTGCTTCAAAATATTGAACCCACTGTACTGGGTTATGCCCACTCCCAAGATTACCTAAGGATTGGCATAAATGTGACCAAAAATATGGAAATGTATGTAAACATTGGTCACGTAATGAAATGAATGTGTTTTCTTTCCTTCTCAATAAAGACTACGGCCGAGCAATGCATCTTTTCTTTGTTATAAGAAATTTAAGCACTCTTTTTAAAGTAGTAAATTATTATATATTTATTTATGTACTTTACACTTCATGCATAAACCTACGGGAGTTCAATAGCGGGTTTATAATGCCTTAAAGAAATTGTTTCCAGTCAAAAATTACCTATTGATTATCCTTAACCTTAGATAAACATAAATGATAACGTCTGTCTGTCAGTTAGTTTCGGTTATAATTCTAAAACTATGTAATCTCTATACACGACTCTATTTCATACGATACTACAGTCGACGCGTTATGAACTGAGGTTTCGAGTCATAAATCGTATTTATCTGTCTGTCTGTCTCGCTTGCACTTACAGGTCTTATGGAGATGTGTAGTGAGGTGCGTAAGAATTGTAAAGGTGCATATCGATAGAGTACGGGATAGGTACGATCGATATGCTAAAATATGTTGAGTATTAATGGGAATATTTTTCGCTATCTGAAAATAAAAGTCTTTAATTTGTAAGATAAAATGTTTGTTTCGTAATAATTAATCGAAAATAAATTTGCTGTACCCGGCTGCCTTGAGTGCTTAACACAAAACCACTTCACACTAACAGCATTAGTCGGATTGAAAAAAGTAAAAAAAAACATGTAGTGAGATCGTACGTATACTTTAGTCTAAGTATAAATAAATTTTGATAATAAAGCATTTTTATCCAAGCAAGTAAAGTCACGGTTCTACCCTAGTTAATAAAGAAAAGCTCCAATAAATCTCATAAAATAGGATCGTAAAAAATTCAATTGGCGATTTAGATCGGTCTTCTAGCTATGTAATATGTACACTAGACATTGGTTTATATTACTTCAAAGGCGTTCATTGCACAGAAAACCTTATTGCTAAAGTTTTAATAATTACAGTAAATAATTACATCCGTCAAAGCGCGCTTTTAAAATCTACAAAGTTCAATTTAAAGCTTCATCCACAGTTTCCGTCAAAGTTCCCATGTGATAATAGTGACCGTTATTTGTAATTCTAAATAGTGCCTTTAATGGATACACAACTAAGTCCTGGTACACACGAGTGCATTTTAATATTCATGAGACGAGATTAACATTGTAATCACTGACGCCATATTCTCTACGGGAACACTAAATAATTAGTATTTAGATTTGTTTAGTTTTGAAGTTGAAACTATAAAATATATTGATTGAAAGAACAGTATAAGATATTTTTGTAGATTTTACAATCACTGGATACGAGTTCTTTAGGGCTGGTTTTGTATATTTTGCAAATTTTTTTAAACAGCGTTTCAGATGTCAAACTCTTATGCATGATGCGAATTATCAAGGTTATAAGTGTACTTTTTGTATCAAAAGGCTGGTAGAAGTACACAGGGACAACATAATAAATATGCTATTGTTAATGCCTGAGGAATTGTGTGAAAATGTAAATCAACAGACTAATCTCGGGTGCTGATAAGCAATAGAGTGGCAACTCTCAAAATAAAGAAAGTCGAGATTTTGTGTCAAACGCAAAATTACAGAATAACGCACATTTTATAAAATACTGGTGTCACATAATGTGAAATTTCAATACAAATAAAAGTTACAACGAAACGAGACTCCAATCAAAGAAATTTCTTACTAGCATACACTTAAGATTTTTACTTCGTTATATATATCAATGTTTCCAATAATATGATACGTCAATCACAGTTAGAAGATAAACAAAAACCAGTCAAAATTTTCGGTATAATTTAAAAAGCGTTTTGAAGCGATTATGGCGCAATGGGTAGCGTCAATCGACGCGGGTGCGATCCCTACCTATCCAACTCCAAAAATTGGCGTGAGCTTTCGATGAAGGAAACCATAGCATGGCATATTCTAATGATGCCCGCCAGGGTAGCTACCACCCTCATGATTGAAAAACCTGTCGCCAAATACGAATAGGTGTGTTCCGGCAGCGTCACATGAGAACCAGTACCTAGGTTTAGTGTGTTTACCATCCTGGACCACATGATCACTTAACATCTGTTGAGATTGTGTGCAAAAAACTAAAACTATATCTTATAAAAAAAGGATCTAAATTTTAAACTGTAATTTTCTCAAAATGTTATTCGCGTAGGTTAATACTGTATTGCCTATCAGTGACCGCCGATTATGATAGTTTGAAAACAGATTGAAAAAATATTGAAAAACTTCATTTCCCCCCGTCAAAAAAAAAAAAAAAAAAAAGGTTAAGAAAGAAAACCTCTTATAATGTTTTCCACTGAAATAGCAATAAACTACGTAGACGATTTTAGAAGCATAATGTCATGTATTTTCTATTACGTCCAGTTCAATGAACAATTTGTGTTTGGATATTGTGTACCCGAAGAAACCCGTTTATGAATGCATGAAAATAGATAGTAATATTACACTAGCTATGCCTCTGTTTTTGCTTGCATACGATAAATCTCTTAATGCTAAATCCTTCACTGTGTTTTCTTAAAAGTTTAATTTATTACTTCAAGTAGGTATCTTATTGAAAATCCGTAGCTCGGTGTGCTCAGTAGAGCAAGACAGTATTTCACGGCGGTCCATTGTCTTAAACTCTACAAAACTTAGGTCCGACTTCATATGGAATACTGTTCTTATCTCTGGGCAGGACCACCACAGTAGCAGCTTCTTCCATTCGACCACATCAAACGCAGATCGTCTCGAATTGTTATTAACAAAGTTCTTTCCGATCGACTTGATCCACTGGCATTTCGAAACGACGTGAGATCTCTATGTACTTTATATAGAATTTATCATGGAGTGTGTTCCGAAGAATTGTTTGGATTAATATCTGCTGTTAGATTCCACCACCGTAACAACGCACCATAAACTCAAATTCCACCCTCACCATATGGATGAATGGCGATCTACGACGGTGCGTTTCGCGAGGAATTTTTTGCCTCGCACAACCATCTTGTGGAAACAACATGCGTCGGCGGTATTTCCGGACCGGTATGACTTAAGAATCTTCAAGAAGAGAGCAGGCACTCAAACCTTAAAGCCGGCAATGCACCTGCGATTCCCCTGGTATTATGAGCGGCGGTGATCACTTACCATCAGTTGATCCGCTAGCTCGTTAGCAATCTATTTCATAAATAAAGATGGCTGTAGAATTGCAAGAAAATCTAAATTTCATTCACCTAATACATAGTTCTTCACCATTAAGGAGGGGATTACCATAATCGCCAAGCTTGGCAAGCGGGTTGTCGATCGCAGTAAGATGTTTTTGGTACCCAGAGGATGCTGCTGCCCATCCGCTGGATCATATTCATTAGTCGCCTTTTACGACACCAAAGGGGAGATATGGGCTGCTAATATTCTTAGCCGGCATCACAAGGCTAGCCGGCATGGCAAAGTTTTTAAATTAAATTTTAAAAGTAAAAAATGTTGTATAAATTACTAATATTTTAGTAATTACAGTAACAGCACAACAATATTATCTAAGAAGTAAAACATTTAAGATCTAAAAAAAATATTTGATTTGTTTATGCAATTTTCTAATTATAAGCCAGAACAGACAGTGAGATAAGTAAGACAGAGCAGAAGTTTGAAAGTGGCGCCAATAACAGAGAAGGTAAGAAGCAGTCGTCTGTCTTGGTATGGACATGTGATGCGCAGGGAGGAAGACAATGTTGTAAAAAAGGTATTGAATATGAATCTGAAAAGCTATATGGTAAGGGGAAGACCAAGGAAGAAATGATATGTTTAGTAAGAGATTGAATGCGGAGTTGACGGCAAATACAGAGGAATGGAAGAGGAAGACATGTTGCGCCGACCCCAAATGAAAATGTGAAAAGGGTAGGAAGATGATGAAGATGGAACAGACAGAAAAACACCACCTTTTCTGATATATAGGGAATAAATATAACGTTTATAAACGCAGAAGCCTGGAAAATATTTGCTCTCGTCTCTGACGCGGTAGAAACAAATGTTTTATTACTCTGTGCTCTGAATAAAACTCAATAACATATTAGACAAAATATTGATGCTTCTTTTAATGACAATAGGTATTGATGTTGAAATTAATTTAATTAATAATTGATTGTTGCTTTTTCATGTTTTTTATAAAACACTGATATTAGTGTAAAGGTTTTATATTCAAACAATTAGTAATTTATTTCTTATTACTTATATTATTATGATCTTATTCAATTTCCAAAACATTCCCCAAGTAAAATTATTTAAATGTAAGGCACAAATCCACGTTAATGTTATTTATTTTAGTCGTTTATAGACGATTTTACTTCTGATTTGTATTCTTAATAAATTTACTAATAATTTTTTCTTAAATGATTTTTTTTTTCATTCATTTAATATAAGATTTTTACTACTGAACATAGGTCTCCACCATTAAAGGAGGTGATTGCTATAATAGCCACGCTTGTCAGGCAGGTTGGTGTTTTTGGTACCCAGTGGATGCTGCTGCCCATCCCCTAGTTCATATTCTTTAGTCGCCTTTTACGACACGGGAAGATATGGGGTGGTTTTAGCCGGCACCACACGGCTAGTCAGCACGGCTTTAAATTGAATTTTAAAGGAAAAAAATGTTACACAAATTACTCATATTTTAGTAATTTCAAAAATATTCATTATAATTATTAAGAGGGTATGCTAGCGGCATTTATTACATACAAATGTAGTCCCCTGTGTCCTCCCTGGATAACAGAATTATGGTAAATATTTTTATACCATTTAATATAAATTTACCAGCGTCATATCCATAAGTTTTCCTTTTTTCCATAACTTAGTTATTGTACAAACTAGGAGCCTTTGAAAATGAAAACAATGCTCGATTTTTACCGTCGTTTTCAGGCATTCATCAAACAAATTTCAAGGATAAAATTAAAAAAAAAATCAAAACGTACAAGGATAGCTAAAGTCTTTATTATTCTAAAACTGAAAGAAAATTAATAATTGATTTAATTTTTAAGGAGGAAACGGGGTACTACCAAGTGATGTTTTCGTCTATTTGCATACGGTAAAATCAGCCCGAGCTGCAGTTGTCTCTTTCGTGTTTCATAACTCTTTTTTTGGGGCGCAACGCGATAGCAATAGATTTCTGTTGTTGTTTTGTTGTTTCTTCTGTAATACCTACTTCAAATCTGTTGCCGAGCGCATGTCCTCTTAATAATTAGAATACTTCGTAGAAATATTTGGCACTAAGTTTGAACAAAAGTATGTCAATCAAACTCAATTAAAATTTATCAATTAAGATGCATCAAAACCGATATTAGTTAATGTGTATATATCGAAAGAGAAAAAAAACTATACAATGTAATAAGTTACCACATGTTTTATAACTTCACAAATTAATAATTTTCGAGTTTATAACTTGCCAAGGGAGTTATTTGTTTATTAATCGAAAACGTCAGAAAGAAAAAAAATACTAGCTTGCATATTAGATTTTATTTTAAATGTATCTACTCAAATCGAGTTTCTAGGGCTCTTGATTGAATATATCAAATTCAGACAATGAAGTTTGTAAAATTTAAATTAATTTTAGATATTTTTTTTAAATACCTATATTACAATTTACGGCGGAGTTTATAATTAAAATCAATTGTATATTTAGTTTAATAGTGAAACTGACAATATATGTATCTCATTTTTATTGAAATCATCGTTTTACGAACAAGAAATAGTAAAAAACAGTTATAACTCTTTTAATTCCTTCATTAAAAATGTTTTTCAAATCTCAACGGACTATGAAAACGATGTGCCATAAAATTAATTCTATAACAAATTTTTGTTTCAAATTTAACAATTCGTATTCTGAATGCGTTCGAGGCGAAATAAAATAGCGATTCGATTTTTTTCTGCTAAATTAAATTTTCCCTTTTGCGTCAGCTTGTGCTTTTTTATTTGTAAATAATATTATCAAATATTTGATTTCGCTTATTTGTGTGCAGGAATAAATTGAGATTTAAAAATGGCATGCGTTAAAAATGTTTATTTCTTTTCGATCTGACTAACAATAGACTTGAACGGTTTTGGCAGGTTTATTGAGTTTTATTGTAAAAGCTTATGGCGTTCAACCAGACAATGGTAACTAGCAGAAGATCAAGAAAATGGTAAGAACCTCGGCTTAGGCTGTTACCGGCATGTTATAAAGTTCATAAATGAAACCAAGAGTGAATAAAATTAGTTACTATATTAAAATAATAAAATTAATAAAATAATAAAATTATTGTAAGGATAAATATATTATTTTGTTCGTTGATTTTAATTATACAAACCATACCTAGGTTATTATTTATTACTGTCACTGCTAATATCAAAGTTTTGTTTAAATAACAAACGTATACATCAAAATAGTTATCACAAAACTACTAAGTTATGAAGCCTCTTAATTTTATTAAAAATCTAGCTTAGTGCCCGCGGCTGCGCCCGCGTTTCAAATATCCTTCACAGGGTTTTAACTTTTTATCAGGAACTTTGATTATTTTCTTAAAAAATATATTAGTACTAAGATAAAATAATAAAAACATCTTATAAATTATAGCACTTAACCGTAAAACTGTATTGAATCGGATTTTATGCAAATTTTTTTATAAATTCCGTATAAAAAAAACTGCAGTGTAGATTATATGAAACACGGGCGTAGCCGCGGGTACACAACTAGTATGCTTAATAATAATAAATTTTTCCTGCGATATTACATTTTCAATATCACATAAGTGAGTATCGCCAACCAAATATAATATATGAGTGTTCGTGACATTATTACCTGATACGCAAGATTGAACCCCTAATACCTTACACCTTTTTGTGGGTTACAATAGATAATTGACTCCCCAGGGGATACAGAGTCTGTGTTAGAACTTCCTTGAACACCGAACAAATCGCTCGGAAAGATAAGAATTGCACCGCAAAAGCATCCCCACAGGATTTACATTTATCTCACACTCTAAATCTAGAAATGTGTCTTGCATTAAGCCGAGATTCGGGACCGTGTATAAGATTATCGCATCTCATGAACAATTTAGTTTAAAATTACCTTTTGCCTGAAGGTATAATTTATGTTTTTGCATGTAACATTTTCCTTATTTTTATTATTTCTTTGGAATTGAATTAAAACTGAGCAAGTTTATATAAAACTCATGAAGTGTGTGTTAGTATTTCTGGAGAACATTGGTTTTTTTAAAATTATAACATTGTGCCCGCGGATCATATTTTATCATCCCCATAATTATTTACTGCTTACTTTAGTTTTTTTTTTAATATAATCGTTGAAAAATAATGCACCCTATTTTTTTGTACAGTCCCTAAATTGTTATTAACAGACAATAGTACATTATTGCAAAGGCCGTGAAATAGGCAATTCAGGTCGAGTATGAGTTTTAAGGCCGAGCCGCTGGCGAGAACTTTACTAATACGAGACAGGCAGTTGCCATTTCCGCCGAAGCATATACTCGTATAGTGCTTTTCTCAAAAGAATGCAGGGAAATAAAACATATTTTTTTATATTATAGATTTAATTTATTTAATATAAAAAGGTACATTAGTCATATTGGGGCAATTACTGAAAGAAAATGTTATTGATTTCCCCGGTACATTTATGTTTGTTCGTGTAGATGGCTTTTTAGTTTTAGTAATCTTATTAAAATACGCCATAAATACTGTTTTGGAAAAAATTGACACTTTTTTACCGTTTTTCGAACTCATAAAATTTTCATATACTTTCATGTACTCTTTTGACTTTGCTGGAAGCAGGTTATCCATTGCCAATTTGGATTTTGATCTTAAAGCTGGTGGAATACAATCAATCTCCATTTCGCTCTCAGAACCGTTGGAACTCATTTTAATTATTAAATTTATATTTATTAAGTATGTAAATAACAAATCAAGACGAATTTTCAGCTTTGACACCAATTTTCTATTTATCATCTGTGCCGAAAGGCAAGCGCGTTTGTGGCTATACAGCCATGTGAACGAAATTTGTACTAAGCAAAGAGACTTACTTTAGTGTGCCAAGAACGATAAAAGAGATCCAATCAAAGAGTATTTAACAACCCCAGCACGGCGTTTCATATAACATTACTGGAGCGTTCCAATGATCCGAATTCTAAAAACACTCCTACAATGGATGTGATTTTCTTTATCCGTAAATTCGATACTTCGCGTGTTCTTTTTTAGAAAATAATGACAGTATGTTCATGCATGTTTGAGAATAGTTACTTCTCAAAAAATCAAACACGGCATGTGATGCACATGGTAATTAATACTGGCAATTGAATCGTTTTTTTTCTCACAGTTTCGTGTTTATTTATATATTTTTTAGTTTTTAGTTATGGTAGATGTAAGGCTAGTATGATAATGTAGGTTATCAATAGATCCTCATCCATATTTGATTTTAATTAATATCAAATGTAGAGTCCAATAATTTTAACGAGTGCGCATATAAAAACATAAAATAAAACAAAAAAGCTGGTGCAGCTATTTCCATTACAAAAGTCGCGCCAGGCAATGTCAAATGATGAAGCCTCACAGCTGATCGTAAAATAGATCGAGCCGAGGTAAAGACGAACTGTATTCCCAGTGCGATCGTTGTTGTCGATTTCAATTTATCTTTGTACTGTACAAGTGTAGTGGTATAGCTGAAAGAAGACAGCTCACTTATAAAAATATTTGTAAGAGGTCTATAGAAAGAAAGAAAGTTTATTACGACATATGTAAATGATATAAGTATATACAATATTTAATTTTTACTTTGTATGGCGCAGTATGTCTTCTTCCATACATCTCTATCAACCACCATGTCCTAATTCATCCCTTTTGCTTTCATATCTTCCCTCACACACTTCATACATCTTTTTCTTGGGCGTCCTTTCCCCCTCCATCCGTCAAAATTCATAGTCATCACTTTTTTTGTCACTTGCGAGTCATTTGTTCCCAAAAACATACAATACTAAGACAAACAATTCCTTTTCATCATACTCATTTCTGGCCTGTGCATTCTTGTCGCACCACACATTTATCTCAACATTCGCATCTCTGCTACATGCAGTCGTTTTTCATCCGATAGTTCCGATCCATACAAAAACACACGCCAGGTATATAAGTAACGTTACGTAATCGTATATGATGTGTAATATTTGACATATCACATTGCATTATAGCAACATTAACATTATATTTTGAAAAAAAGTTGTCAGTTATTATTTGAAATAATTTCTGGTAACAAACGAATGATTATTAATAAAAATTTGTATTTTGTTTAATTTTTTATTTTATTCAAATACATATTCATTACATACCAGTATAAAAATTGATAAAAATCAATAATCTGTACTTGTTTTAGACACTTAATATTAACAGTAAATACATTTATTAATATAGTTTTTACACTCAGATCAATTAGTACATACATATAACTGCACACTTTATAAACACCATTGTAGGTTAAACGCACAGCTGATGGTTGACAGTACCAACCTTTCGGAAAATGGGTTGTTACCTAATGGTTAACTCTAGCAATGCGTAGGCCCATTTATCAAATCAAATAACACGCTCTTCCCCGGCTTCCTTTTACACACTTCCGTCTCTTTTCACGACATCACACCCACAGGTTGCAAGATATATGACACACATTAAAACTAAAATAATGTATAAAAAAGGGTAAATAAATAGAAAGACCCAGACTTAGCACAATTAATACACTAAACTGTAAACTGCAATACAGTACTGATATTCTGAATACGCCTTCAAACCTGTTTGTAGTTGAAGTTAACATCTTTCCTACTCTTCTCACTCTCTCTCTCTTTCTACATCTGTCTCTTCTTAGCTCTTTGAGAAGTATTTTAAAAAGTATCACTTCAAAATTACAACGCTATGCGCGCTTGTAATAATTTACCTAAACCATTGAATATTTAAGAGATATATCACAGTGAATAATTATGTCACATTGACAGTAGACGAGCTGTTTTCACGTTGCTATGCTAGTTGAGTAGCGCTTGGTGAATTTTGCGGTGAATGTAAGTTGATCCGAGCATAGAACGAGGGTAGATTGGATAGGATCTCGGTTGGGTTCCCTTTATGCTTATGTATGCTTTGCAAATGTTTATATATTTAAAATCTAATATTAATGCGAAAGTAAGCAGGTCAGAAGGTTCGTGTCAACAATCTCAGTTGACCGTAAGTGAAGTACTGTAGAAGCAAGCAGACAAGCTACTTTTATTGTCTAGATGACAGATTTTTTTTGAGTACTATGATTACCTACGTAGAATAGTTGTATTGTTTTCTTCTTTTTTTTTACATGGTATAGGCTAAGTGCTTTGACCACAATCTCATCTGATGTTTAGTGATGATGTGGTCCAGGATGATAATCATACTAAGCCTAGATGTACTGGTTCTCAAGCGATGTTGCCGGAACATACCTATTGGTATTTGGCGAAAGGTTTTTCAAAGTTGAATTGGGCTAGAGAAATGGGCATTATTATAAAATGCTCTACCACCACACTATGGCTCTCTCACGGTGCTTTTCTTCACCATTAGGTCAGGCTAAGTTTAGAGTTGGAAACGGTCCGCACTATCCATTGCGCTATCATCACTAGTCATAGCAGCCACAATACCTCTTATCCAATCAAACCAAATAGAAAGAAATATAATATGCTAAAACAGATGGGAAATTATAAAGGAAAAAAAATAAATGAATACGACAGAAATTTGACTTTATTTTCTTGTAATACCTGACCACAACCATTGAATAATAAATGATATACCGGACGATAAGTTCAGGCACAATGTCAAGCAAGTTTCAATTTGCAAAGGTCATAGGTTGGGACGATTTAGGTGATGTGAACCATGGTGATGTCTGAAAATGACACCCTCTTCTGTGCATCTATTAAAAACTTTGTAATCGTGACTTGCATAGTTTCATTAAGAAAAAACAGATCAAGTTTCTTGCGGCTCTTCTTAATGAATGGTTTTTTTTCCAAACCGATGGTAGTATTACTTGCTGTCTTTATTAAAAATATCGCATGTAATTGTTTTTTAAATAAGAACTAAGTGTCAAAGATATAAACCAAAAAAACACAGCGAAAACATACAACACTGAACACGCGTTTATAAGAACTTTATACTAAATTAACAGACGCCACGACACATGTGTGTTTAATGGTTTCGCCACACAGCGGACGGGTTGAGACACCGGCGTGTGTTGACTATAGAAGAGGTCGTGTACGGCTCGCGTCGACGCAATGTCTTCTATAGAAACATCACGCTGATGTCCAATCCCGCCTGCTGTGTGGGGAAACCATTATCTTGTTTGAATGTGGGGTTGTCCTGATTTTTTTTGCTTTTATTTTATTAGTTTTAGCTTATTTTATTTATTATTGCAGCTTTTCAGCTTACAGACTAATGTTACAGTATATAAAAGTATATCATTTTCGACTATTGCTTACATAAAGCTTACATAGATAAATACTAAGACTATTACATGGTAGAAATGGAAAAAAAAACCAGTAGTGACAAATATCAGAGAGAAGGATACAACAAAACTAAAGAGTTTATGTTTCGTCATGCAATACAAGTACATGTTTATGCTAATATTTATAACTACCTGTGCCCGCGACTTCGCTCACTTGGAATTGAGATAATTACAATTATTTTTTTTTTTTTTTTTTTTTAATCCCCTGACATAATCAGGGACTTTGTTACTACTTAGGTCTATAAATGAATTTCTTTCCCCCATTCCCTTTTTATTATCTTTTTAATTTTTAATTGGGCATGTTCTTTTGCCAATTTTTCTTTTAATTTTGATTGTGTTCTTTTATCATTTATTCTTTTCTTTTCATTCATTTTATTCTTATTTCTATACATAGTGTCATTTACATATACAAAATTTTTTACTTAATGTCATTTAGCAAAAATAAAACATAAACAAATTCAATAAAGCGTGTGATTTGTGATGCAAACTTCAGTCAATCTCCAATGGTCAATGGCAACAATTCCTTTACTTCCAGTCAAGAGTTTCCCCGAGCCACCAGCTTAGAAGGACCACCGCTATTTATTCCTTGTTCCAGCACCCCTTGCTATACGGTCCATGTACTGCAAGAGGGCTGGGCGGTGGTCATCGTCCAGCAGCATGGCCGCCAAGGCGTCCGCTCTCACCCTGGCCCCCGTCATGCACTCGAGATCGTACCTGGACGAGCCGAACCTAGGACAGTCCTCTAAAAGATGTAGGACTGTCTCGGCGGTATCCGGATCACAGGCACACGCGGGACTGTCTTTAATTTTGAATCGGTGCAGGTACGCTGCGAAGCCCCCGTGACCCGTTAGGATCTGCACGTGGGCTGGTGACAAACGAGTCTTCTTCAACACCCGATGGGCCCCCTACCTCTGGGAAGAAGACTCGCGTCACCGCCCCCGTGTCGGAGGCCTCGTAGCGTGCCTGCCATTTCCTAATAGTGTCCCGACGTATGACCTGTATACAATTATATTGTAATATACAGCCTATATACTCCCTCTAGATGCTATACCCCATCTCGTCCTACCAAATCCCAGACAGCCTTTCTAATGGAGTGGAAGGTGAAGGCTCAAGTCCAGAACCCGCCGGTATGGTGCCCGAACTGAGCCGCCGCCTGTGCCTAGTCCTCGAGGGGCCCCTTAGCTGAAACTATGCACCCAGCTTAGCCTTTATCCTAATAGTCACGAATGGCGGCCTGCACAGCATACTACCCATGTGGTAATGAGTGCCACCTGCCGCCTCAGCCCAACAATCAACAACCTTATGTCCTAGAGTATACCCTACACCTACACCTAAATTTTAGCCTCCCTGGTCTAGAGAACCGACCGATGAACAGACTGAGCGAGTGTGACTCAGGCCCAAACACCGGAAGTAACTCAGGGGTATTGGTAAAACCATTCAAGCAGAGCACGCCTTATTTTAGAGTGTTTGCCAACTTCAATTACATTTATTGAGATTAATTATTGAAAAAACATATATATCAAAATAAAAAATAGCGTATATATTAATTTACCTTTCTAACAGTGAATTTTTTTATAATAGGATGGCACATACTACATCGGATATTACCCCGAACATTCAAACTCACAAACTTTACTTCTTTATAATGTTGGTGGCTCAAGTCCAGAATCGAAAATCAATTTTTTTTTTCAATTACTATGTCTTAGATATTTTTAGTTTATTTATTATAAACATATTTTATGTTATCACATTTTGTTCAATTTCAATCGATCCATCATTTTTTTGTTCTCGAATAAGACTATAACGTATTTACTTACGTTGTTAAATAATAAAGTTCTGTCATACGACAATCGCCGCGTGTCATTCAAATGACTATAACTTATGATCGAGTGGACTGATTTTAATGGAATAAAGTTTCAATGTTACTCCAAAATATGTTTCATAATGATTATTTTGAGTTTTTAAAATAAACCTAATACTTTCTAATTTATGCCTGCACAACCAAACAGACAGACAGACATTTCTATAAATGACAGAAATGTATTTAATTACCTATTTTAAGTCCCTTGTAATTATTCTTTTGCACAAAAATCATAAATGTACAGACATGTGGAATTGACAATTTTATTATTAGTATAGATAAGAAATTACATAATAAGATCTTACATAAATTATCTATCTGTTACCAAACGACGCATGCTTCCCTTAGATCAAAAATAACATTGATCATTTGTGTAGTATATCAGTCTCTAATTAACATATTATACTTTCTACTTTTAGTAGAAATTATAATAGCCTAAGTTATACCGTGAAACTTCAGCTATCTGCCGGAAAAAGTCCCGTGAAAAACGATCCAGCCGTTCCGGAGATTAGCCGAAACAAATAGACATATGTACCGTATACACATTCATCAGTATTTAATAAAATGCGTTTTTATTTTTATATTACAAACATACACTTTCAATTCTATTTCAAAATCAAAAATATCTTTATTCAATTTAGGCCCTAAGAAGGCGCTTATTTATTAGTATAAATAATATTATTTAACAAATAAGAACCCGCCATCTTTTCAACCTGTGTATTACGATTGAAAATTGTAACTATGTTTATGAATATGTGCCCTGTAGTTATGGAAAAGTATTCAAGAAATCTCCAAGTTGAAGAACATGCGGTAAAAATACAGACACTGATTGCAATGAAGCCTCGCTTTAGAACTGACGCATTGGAATGTAGATGTGAATTTTAAAATTAAATCGAGATTAAATTTTCTAGACATTTTATAAAGTATCTTTCACTCTTCGATCGGAGACTCTACATACTATATTTATAAACTAGCTGTCTGTACACGGCTGCACCCGTGTTTCATATATTCTTCACTGCGTTTTAATTTTTTTATCGCGACCTATTTTTTTTTTTCGATACTATGAAGAAAGACTATTTTTCACAATTTCAAACACTTGCCAGTTGCACACACAGTTGCGCGCAGTTTGCGTGGAATAGGATTTTATTCGAAATTTCATGACTTTATTTTGTTTCATTACATATCATCATTCATATTAAATTACATTACATATCATCATGCCTTTCTCCCGTGGGGTTAGGCAGAGATTACGTCCTTCCACTTGCTACGATCTTGACACACCTCTTTCACTTCCTCTACTTTCATGAGCGCTTTCATACAGGCTCGTCGGTTATGAGTACTTTTCATCTGACCTTTATTTAACACATGATCGATTTGGCCCATTCACCATCGCCTTATAAATTCGCTTCGTTAATCTTCTATCATCCATCCTCTCTACATTCTAAAACCAACTAAGCAACTAAGCATGTACTTATAAATTAAATACTTTCATATGTATTTATTAGAACAAGTCTAGTTTAATATTACAAACAGACACATCAATTTTATTTATTAGTATAGATGCAGTCAGTAAAATAAACAAATTCCCTTAGAAATAATATAAAATAGTACAATCATGATAATATATGTATTAAGACACAATAAAATTGAATTAATAATGCGTCATCATAAAGCGACTTTTGTTATTGGTCAAATAGAATTATTGCATGAGAATAAAAATGTACGGGAGGGAGATGGGGTTGTACGGGACATTTATAGTGTTATTTATTTCAGTAATTTCATATTATTAAAAATAATATACTTAATTGGACATATTGTGTGATAGACTTGATCAATAAACTTTATTATAAAGATTAAGTTATTGATTTGTGATTATATTTTAGACAAAAATATAAACAGTGACAATTTGAAAAAAAAAAATCATTTTTTTTTAAATAGCAAAAATCTTATTATATATTTTTTATTTATTTGCAAATCAGTTGGTTTTATTTATTTTAAATTACAAAGATGCGATAATGCTTCGCAAACGATAAGAAATAGTTTCTGTTGCGCTTGCACGGTCGCCAGTCAGACCAGGGCTGGGTACATAAAAATATACCACTTGAAAGTGAAACAAAAGTGTATATTCATAGCAAAAAATTTTTTTGGTGGTTAAAAGATATTGCGGTGGGTACACAAACAGTAATGAGGAGGGATTATTATCCTTCCAATCAGGATAAAATCATGTTCTTTTTAAATCTACATATGTATGATTAAGAGGTGAAATTTTGAAAAATCGTACATAAACTATGTAAATCGTATATCTGAAAGTTTTATTGATTACACATACTGCCATCATCATTCACCGCTAGGCCATGGTACAATCCCGAAAAAAATAAACACGCAATGGTTTATTTTTGTATTATGGGACAAGAAGTCTTTTTATATTTTTTACCTGCAATTCGAAATGGCCTGAATTTAAAAAGCATTTGCTACCTAATGATACTCCACATGGACGTTATGACTTAAGCAATCAATGATGTGATCTGCGCTGAGACTCTCAATCTAATTTAGACCTTCGATTGTATGATAGCGTAACAATTTTTATTAGAAACAAACACTTTGATTTTATTTATATTTGTATAGATAACCAATTAACAATTAAACAAAACCATTAAAGAAAAGTTAAATATTAAAAGTAAAATGTTAAGCTAAATCAAAACAAGAATTATTTATCTACCCACTAGCCTATTCAACCCAATTCTCCTCTATAACAAATAACGTACAATATATAAAATACGAATGCTGTACCGAGGAATACGATCGTAACTTAATTTACTTGCAAAAGAAATATGACTCCACATAACAAAATATACTGTAATAATTTTTCACTAGTTTTCTAAAGCTTCCTCGTTCTTCCTCTGAATAAAATCAGATTTTATTTTATTGTTTAATAAGACCTTCTTAGATATCACAACAGTTAAAGGTTTTTTTTTGTGTCTGTGGTTAGTACCCCTGAGTGATCGAATCAGAAATGAGGAGATCCGCAGAAGAACTAAAGTAACTGACATTGCCCGAAGAATTGCCAAACTGAAGTGGCAATGGGCTGGCCACATTGTTCGTAGAACCGATGCCCGATGGGGCCAATGGATTCTCGAATGGCTGCCACGTTCTAGAAGCCGCAAGGTGGGTAGATCCCCCACAAGGTGGACCGACGACCTGGTGAAGGTCGCGGGAGTCCACTGGATGCGGGTGGCGCAAGACCTTTCGTCGTGGAGATCTTTGGGGGAGACCTATGTCCAGCAGTGGACGTCTTGTGATTGAGTGGATAAATGGATTATATGAACAGGTTTTGATATATATTTTTTAAATTCGCTTAACTATCTAAAGAATTATGAAATGTTTTTTTTTGGATTATTTGATATTTTGTGTGCATCATTACTTAACTTCATGTGAGACTGTTAACCAAAGTGATTCCTATCTATACTAATAACTAAAATTCAAGTAACTCTTTGTACTATCAACACATTTTTTTTACTAAATACATATGAATTTATATACGATTCCTATACCAATAAAAGCGTGTTAAAAATACCATTTTTAAATTTTTTGTCTATCTGTTTGTTTGTTCCGGGTAGTCTCCGGAACGGTTGGATGGATTTTGATAGGACTTTTTCGTACATAGCTGAAGTTACTCCGCGTAACTTAGGGTAGCTATTTTTAATTTTCGAAAACTGTTAGGGTTCCTCGTAAAAAAATTAAAACTCATAAAAATTTAAATGTTTATTCAATTGTGCACAGTTTTACGAGCAAGTGCTTAAATTTCAGAGATTTTTTTATTCCATCTTAGTATTTAATTTTTAGGAAAATAATTAGGGTACCGTATAGAAAAATTACAACGTAGTAAAATATATGAAACGCGGTCGCAGTCGCGGGTATTCAGCTAGTACAAAATAAAAAATGATCTAAGTAAAGGATTACGTTATTGCAGAAGATAGCCATAATCCTAAACGGCTAAGTCGGTTTTGATAAATTTTCCTGTACATGTTAGATCATCTAATCGGAACAGTTAATTCCGGCACTATAGTTTAAAAAATACATTGTTTATCTGTATATATGTTTGCACTAATTTGATTGAACACATTTCGATAAAAAAAATTCAAATAAATATACACAGAATATTAATATCTCCTCCGAATTGATTTACCTTAAAAATCCTTTAAAGCAGACTGATAGGTATTATTAACTTATCGTAGTATAATATCAAGAAACTTAATTAAGTTTCTTATGATATTTAAGATACTTAAGATATGTAATTACATAGAATACAAAAAAACAGTTTCGACACCCACTAGCAACGTCATTAACCGTCATTAGCGATAATAAAAAGAAATGGCTTTAAAGCTGTTAACATACGTACGGACCGAATCGCGGACCTAATATGCCGGGGAGCCGAGGTCATCAGTCGCCTAAGTATGGATGGTGAAAAAGATTTTTCAAAAAGATCGATTTTTGAATCGATTCACAAAACTTCGTGATCCAAGAAATCATTTTTTTTTTACTTTTATTCGTAAATAGTATTCTTCCAGTGTTCGAAATTAGACTATGATCATCGTTTACTGCAAAAACAAAAAAAACAACGTCGGTATTAGCAACTTATGGTTTCGCGGGCGACGTAGGACGCCAGCGCGCTTTTGCTATAGAAGACGTCGCGCACTGCTAGCGCTCGGCTCGTGTCAACGCGATGTTTACTATAGAAAAAACGGGGTGTCGTCCAGGCCCGCTTGCTAAGTGGCTACACCATAAACAAAAAAAGAAGAACGCTTAAACTACTAAGGAAAACATTACACTAAACTGTTTCATCTTTTCCTATTTACAGACTGGTGATTGAAAGAAATTTGAAAGAAAACAAAAAACGATACTCTAAAAATCGATACTTTATTACTTTGAAAGATGGATCTTTTAGACCTCGATGTTTGGTGAATCGATTCATTGGGCTTAGATTCGAACAGATTCATAAATCGATCTTCATTGGAAAGGATTTCCATCCTTACCTAAGCGATAGGTGGTACTCGGCCGCAAGCCGTACCATCTGGTCTGGTCTATATGTGTGTTAACAGCTATAATGAGTCAAACTTTTTTTTCCGTACTTAGTGGTAGCTCGCGAGGGAAGCCACGCAAATATTGTGTTAAGAAATTATTTATAAGAAATTCTGGTAAAAATCTTGCCTGACATACCGTGGTAATATTTTCTTCCGTGTCGAAAAAAGAAAAACATTGTCAGGCTTAATAGATTAACACTAACTCTGTCAGTGACTCCGTTCATTTATAGCAATGTCTATCTTTTTTCATTGGTTTTTTTTATGCTGTACTAACTTCTGCTCACGATTTTGTCCGCGTAAAAATTTGGGATAAAAATAAAAATATCATTGTTCATATCTATATATGTATTCTAGCTGGTGCCTGCGGCTCCGCCCGCAATTTCATATGTTGTTTAGGTGTAAGTGAAAAAGTCCATATAACATTTCATTTATGGCTAACCTAAAAAAAAAAACAATGAATGGAGAAAAATGAGAGTATTTTGGTTTTATTAGAGGAAACAATATAAATAAGACTAAAACAAAAAAAAAATTGATAGGCTCGATAGAATCCAAAAAAAAATGGACTATAAACATCTACTAAAAAGTCTGCGTCGTATGGTAATAGTCCCATCCCGATCGATATGTTCAGTAGTTTTCAGGTGATGGTGCGTCAAAGGAACCTCATTTTTCTTTTATGAATACTAGTGCTCGCCTGTGATTGAAATTCGACCATAATTCATAAAAAAGCAAACAATTTTGTTTGTCAACTTTTCTTTGTCAATTGCTTAAACTATATCCTTCTCAAAGGTTTCTGTCTACACGGTAAATAAATCTCAAGTCTGACATTGACATGTGATTGATAATGCATTGATAATCGTAAGGGACAATAATTGATGTGTATCTACGTCAAACTAATGGTAGTGTGTAAACTGTATTGTTTTATTAGTTTATTGTAGTTTTTATGCACAATTAAAAAAATATTGGCATTCTGCATTCCTTCTCTATTTAAACTATAAGTGTGTGAAGTTTTATGCTCTTCCGTCCTTGCAATTTTCGTAAAAAGGGGTACGAAGTTTTTGCTTCGAGTGTTAATATTATAATAATATATATATTACGACGTCATGATGATGATGACGATATAATGACATCTGTGACGGTTTTTTTTGATCGGATAAATGCGATTTTCTTTATAGAGTGATCGAATGAGTGAGTGAGTGATTAAAGTGAGTCGTAATGGGTCTGGATTCAGTATTTAACTACACGTTTACAATCTATTACATTACAAATACTTTCTGCTAATCAAGCGATTTTCTTTTTAATAAAGCTTTAGTTTTGTATCTTATAAAAATATTATACTTTTCTTTGACCACTAGGTTTCACAAGTTTTTCCTAAATTTTAATTTATTTAACGTTATATTTTATAGTGAAAGTTTCGATTTATAAAAAAAACGTTTTCGCAGATATCTTTGATAAAGAACCCGCCTTTGTACGTATTACACGCGAAAAGTATTCGACTCTTCGAGAATGTATGGAATTCTCGAGAAATCCGAGACTTATTGTATCAACGGTAGACCCTTTATGTCGAAAATAGTTAATCTATTTGTTCATATTGTATATTCTACACGTGTACCATATTTTTATTTCAAGGGCCACACGTTGATATGATAAAACCAAACAGGTTTGATTGTTTATTTTTAACTGGCCATTGAAAATAAAATTAAAATAAAGGTATTACTACACGTACGGTCCAGATCACGGACATAGTATGGCTAGTGGCCGAGATCACCATTCGCCTCAGTAGGGATGAAGTATAAGATTTTTCAAATAGATTTATTCGATTTACAAAACATCGAGGTCTAAGGGATCAACCTTTTTTCGACTTGTTTGTTTGACTTTTATTAGTAAATATTATTCTTTCAATAGCCAAAATTAGGCTGTAATCGTCCTTTAATGCAAACATCGTTTCCAATTTTTTTTATTAACCGCACTAAAAAAGTTAATCAATAGGTACTCAACAAAAAAAATAAGAACGCCTAACCTACTACCGAAAAATGACGTTGAACTGTTTTATTTTACCTTTTGCCTATTTACAGATAATCATAATATCATATAAAACAAAAATTATACTCAAATAATCGATACTATATTAGTTTGAAAATACGATCTTTTGAACTCTAATGTTTTGTAAATCGATTCATCAATTAGATTCGAACCGATTCAAAAATAGGCCTTTTTCGGAAAGTATTCTCTTAGGAACGCTAAACGCTAAGGCTAAACGGATTTTGACGAGACTTTTTTTGGTAGATAGCTGAAGTTACTCCGGGTAATTCAGGGTACTTTTAATTTTCGAAACTAACTAGGGTTAGGCATAAAAAAATTAAAACTCATAAAAAATGTAATAAAATTCGCTTCAATGGACAGTATTACGGGCAAGTGCTTGAATTTATGAGAAATGTTTTTACCTTAACTTAGAACTAAAAAAAAATTAGGGTTCCGTATTAAAAAAAAAAATACAGCGAACACCCAGCTTTCTACTAAATAAATTTAAAATTTTCAACAATTGAACATCCGCTAACACGGTAAAGGTTAACAAGTGTGAAGATACAACTCTATGCATACTACATAAATAAATATTGTAAAAGCACTCGATCCGAACTAATATTTCGCGATAAGATTAATTTATTATTTACGTAATAACAACGAATGTTGCCAAATCCATGTTAATTAGAACAAATATTAAAACAACACTAGGCTTTTGCCTCGAATCTGATATGTGAAAATACCATATTCCGTCAGTTTAGGTATTTATCTAAATGTAAACAAACAACAGCTTTCAAAAACACGTCGCTTATCACGACACGATAATAAATTGATCATACATAATTCAGTATAAGAAATTGCTTAAAAAATTGTTGACAAACTCGTGTACCTAAGCCTAAAGAGAGCTATAACTAAAACAATTAACGTACTAGTCCATCCATCCATTCGTCCAAAAGACGTCCACAGCTGGATATAGTTATTCCTCAAGGATTAGGAGAGATTGCCATAATCGCCACACTTGCCAGGCGGGTTAGCGATTGCTGTGAGGTGTTTGTGGTTTTCTGAGGATACTGCTGCCCATCCCTTGGTTTATTCCTCACTTCCGTTATACGACACCCACGGGAAGATATGGGGTGGTACTATTCTTAGCCGTCACTATACGGCAACGTACAGGTGCGATAATGGCACAGTGGTTTGCGGCCGGATTCCGCGTCAATCGACGTGGGTTCGAGCCCACCGAACCAACTCTAAAATCAGCCCGAGTTTTCAAAGCCCGAGCGAAATATGATCCTTGCAGCTTGCAATACAATATAATACACAATTACAGTACTATACAAGTTTCTAATGTTTGTTGAATATTTTTGATTCTAGATTTTAATAAAAAACCTGTAATCAGAAATATTGCTTTTAATTGTTTATGTTTTCTTTTGCAGCAGGAGTATATAATAATCTTAGTCAACTTGTGTAACTTTAGAATTTCATTTACAGTCTAGGAATTTGTAAATCATTTCTTAACCAAAATAAGGCTGAATATAAGATTGACTTAATAAAAATATTGCTTTCTCATGGGCCTTTTTTTAATGGAGATTGGATATATATGCACTTTAACTAACGTGTTATTTAAAAATGCGCTAAATTACTAATCCCAGGTTGATTGATGCATTAAAAACTCCTACTCGTTTCATAAGATACTTTATAACTAAATTATTAAAAATTTTAGCATTACATTTTCTTCGACAAGTGTAATGTTAATTTAGTTTTAATTGTTCAAGCATACCTGCAAATGAAATGAATTTAATAAAGAAATAATATTTAATAATGTTAAATATATAGTATTAAATACATTTGTAGATAAACCTCGTCGAGTTTCTTACTAGCACTACGTGACGTCATGTTACTAACACCACTTCAGCGACGTCCACTAGTTGCTATCTTCAGAGCGTATCGTTCATAGCCCACGTAATGGCGTTTATCATAGAAATTAATTAAACGCTATCATTTATATTGTAAGCATATATTTTTAATTATTATTATCAATTTGTTTTCATATTTACTGGATTGATCTAATTTATATGAGAAAATCAGTAACTAAAATCGCACACATGTATTTTATAAAATATTTTTGTTGGCGACGTGTGTAAAGTCAAACTTGACAATCTCCAGAAATGAGCAAAATGCGAGTAACTATTAATTCAGGATATTTTTATTTCTCTACAGTTTTTAATTTATATAAACATTGTATAATATTTTTATATAATTTGTAGTATTTTACGTTAATTATTAGAAATCGAATTAATTGGAATAAGAAAATAAATAAAATGGATATTGAAAAATACATTTATTTGAGCTAATAAAATTCTGGGATACAAGTGATTAAAGATCTTAGTGAAGATTGAGAGGAAGTCTCTCTCCCTAGAATGAAATGAGATTTTTATTTGTCTTTCTGACCCAGCTAATGCTGTTGACCGGAAGGGCCTTTACAGCTTCACCAAATTTTGTGGGCAAGTGCTGAAGGCACTCAGCCGAAAAAGGTAATGAGCACAAGGGTTACCAAAATGGCTGTTACCTGAGTGTAAAATTCCCGTAGTATTTTGAACTTAGTTAATCCCTACATTTTTTATGTAATAAAAAAAGGTTCCTTACAGGACCTATGTACATGCGTGTTGTGTGCAGGGATGTGTGAGCAGTGTTGTGCGTGTGATACTCAATGCATGGTCAGTGTCGCTATATAGCGCTGGCGGCGACATCAAGAGCCTTCTCAGTTGGGGAACGCAACACGTCCTGGGGTCGCCGTCGGAGGGGGATCCGGAGAGTGTGTGGGAACAAAATTAGCCGCCTGTCCCCGGCGGCGGGAACTGCGGTTTTGCGGGCTTAGGCGTTGGCACGTATATTTTCTCGTTTGATGAGGAAATATTCTATTTTCGCGCGTGATTTCATCTTCGGGGTCGGTGAGGACATTTCGCAGCCTCGTACGGAAAAGATAATGCAAATTGAAATGTTTGGTTCGTGCCTGGGTGGAAGTTACTGTAAAGCTGTGACTCCGAAGCGCAGCGCGTGTGGTTCTGCTATGAAAGGGAGAAGAAGGAATCCGATTAAACAGTTCTTCAGGGCACTCGCCATTATACAGACGGTAGAACACGCTTAACGAGGTAATGTCCCTGCGCAGCTGAAGCGGTTCGATGGATTTAGCGACCAGCCCTTCTATGCCACCTATCTAGTGCATCACTGTGGTATTTAGAGGATCCATCCCGGAGATGCGAAAAGTATTCCATACACGGTTTCATTTTTCATTCCATTCCTTTTGGTATAAGTACCGTATATACAGATATTTATATATAATATGTATTCAATAAAAAGTTGTCCAGTTCCCTTCAATTTTATTTATTTGTATAGTTTTTGAAGCGACAATAAAAAATTATGATTAAACCGCTCTATTATTTATATTACGATTATTTTAAAAATATGACTACGTAGATTTGTTTTGAAAGCAACGTGAAAGTAGGAACCAATCTATACTAAAAAATAATATTGAAGTGTCTGCTTGTAATGTTAATTTTATTTTTTTAATATGTACATATGAACATACAATAACTATACCAAAAATACAGCTAGTTTCCACATAAATTCTAGCACCTGCCCTTGAAACTGTGCATTGAATAGGATTTTATTCAATTTTTATGAGTTTTAATTTTTTTTATGCGGAACCCTAATTATTTTCGAAAATTAAAAGTAGCTACCCTAAGTTGCGCGGAGTAACTTCAGTTATCTACAAAAACAAGTTCCGTCAAAATCCGTCCAGCAGTTCCGGAGATTACCCGGAACAAACAGAGAGACAGATAATTAGACAAAAATTTAAAAAAATATATATTTTTGGTACAGGTTCCATATATACGATTTATATCTATTTAGTAAAAAAAAATATTTTGACATTATAAACAGACACTTCAATTTTATTTATTAGTAGTATAGATATCTTTGTTTAGTGTTAGTAGCAAACAAATTATTGCAAAATAATTAGGGCTTCCTTAAAAAAAAAACGCAGTGAAGAATATGTGAAACGTTGGCGCAGCCGCGGGATACAGCTAGTAATAAATAAAATAAAACAACGTCATCAAGCCGGCAATGGTATCCTTTTTATTTGCTTCTCAATCTGCTTCATATTTTTTTGTTTTAAATTCGGTACCACGAACAGAGCGTACACTGCACCGTACAAGTTCACGCAAGCGAATATATACAAAGTCGTATATATACCGACGTTATCCTCGATATATTTGAAGGTGTGTACGTGGATTAGTTTAATTAACTCAGCGTATATCGTTATGACACCAAGGAGCGTCGCTCTTATCTGCGAAAGAACAAAATAAGGAAAGTTAACTTTCATTATATTTTTTATCTATGATTTTTATTTTTAAGTTTATGATTTCTGTGTATGATATTTTTGTATACTGACTGTCATGTATCGCTAACGTATGTGAATCATCAAACTTGATGTTAGAAAGGCGCTCGCGACTTCGTCTACGTATCTTGATTGAGTGTGGGATGTCCTGATTTCGTGTTTTTATAACCTATTACTTACCGTTACCGAACAACGCATGCTTTCAGTACACCAAAATTCATTTAAATCAATGGAGTTCTTTTTAAGTTTACTTTTATTAATATTTTATTTTCTAAAGATTATATGGATAATTAAAAAGAGACAAAAATAATAAGCACACTATACTTTTTGAATGTAGTATTATTATTTTCTCCGGTTTTTGGGCTATATTTGCTTTGAAAACGTACGAATGACTATATTTAATGATAGAAAGTATAAGTTTATACCTATTTTTATCTCTTAATCGGTCGCGAATATTTATCCCTTACTAATAATTCGTCTAACAGATTGAAACCAAATAGGTTTCAACTCTGTCACGTTGCTTTTTTTTTAATAACAAAACGCTATTGACCAGAATGGCCTTGACAACATCACTGGATTTTGAGGCGATAGCTTAAGGTACTCAGCCTAAAAATCATACCAAACGCAAGGGCACAAAAATGGAACGAACCTCGGCTTGGATTGCTACTCGTGCTAAAAATTCTGCTCTTACTAACCTAACGCTTAGTAAACTTATAAAGCAAAAAATGTCCCTTACAAAACCCATGTATATTGCGTGTAGTGTGCAAGTAAATGTGTGCAGTATGAAGCGTGTAATACAGGTGTCACTGTAACGTGCTGACAGCGGCCACAAGAGCTTCCCCAGATGCGGATCGGAGCATCCTTCACAAATACTCTGATAATTTATTGAAAATTTTAAAAGTTGATAACTCGATTTTCCGCATGTCTTAATCACGTTATATCTAATGTAACATATATTTTAGTCAGATGTTGTGAAAACTTCATATGAAAGCTCTCTGTTCTCGAGTTGAGCAATATTGTGTACGTATTTTCTCAAGGAACCTCTCCAAGTATATGGTCTGTAAATTGTTAGTGCGTCTTAAAATGTTTTAAAGAAATTACGTTGTAGTGTAATTGTTTGCATTTGAAAATGCACTTGCAAAATTAGGTAGAACACTTTCCACTCTGCAACTTTAACTGTACGCTTTATCGAGACAAAGTAGTACATACATATATAACATCACACCTCTCTCCTATAAGGGTAGGCAGAGACCACATCCTTCCACTTGCTACGATCCTGATACACGTCATTCGCTTCTTCTACTGTCATAAAAACCTTCATACATGCTCTTTGGTTACGGATACGTTTGACCTGGCCTTTCTCCAGAACGTTCTCGATCTGGTCGAGATACGTTCGACTAGAGCGACCCTTATCAGCTTGCCCACTCACATTCACCTTGTATATTTGTTTCGTTAATCTCCTTTCATCCATACTCTCTACATGCCCATACTAACTAAGCATCCCTTTCTCTATCATCCCACAACGTGCCCTTATCACACTATTCCTTACTTTATCTATCATTCTCATGCCGGCTATCCTTCTTAGACTTCTTATCTCTACTGCATTAATCATGCTTTCATGTTTCTTCTACCAGACCCAGCACCCACTACCATACATAAGTTTAGGGACTAGCACAAACCGATGCACAGACAAACTAGTAAATACTGTAGAATAGCAAAGTGCACTACTTTGCTATATTCAGATCCTACAAAAGGATTGAATTTTCAGAGAAGAAGAAATTCGTGATTATAATCTATATTCGTAAATCCTAATTACTTCAATCAAGTCAAAAATCTCTCGTCATTCACATAATGTTCAGACACGTACAGTTGAGAGTTATTAGTTAGCATTTCTACGCGTCATTATTTGCTTTCAACTTTTCTACCACTGGTGCCAGTTTCAAACTCCATCTACTTATATTAATGCGTGACTTTATCCATTATTTCTAAGTTTCTTAGGTAGAATCTCTACGCGTAATACAACATTCAGTCACAAAAGCAATTATTCAATACTCGATACAGGTTTATTACAAATGACAGACACGCTTAACTTGAGCTATTGAAATCTTACCTCAAAATTAAAAATCTCCACCATAGAAACAATTGGCAGACCCCAACATAATCCATATCCAAACAACAGTATTGCCAAAGAAGCTTCAGGCAGCCATCTTGTTGAAATTATTGTTAAGTCTATTTGGGTATACACCGCCAGTACTCCTGAGGCCAACGCCATTATTACGTAGCTCGTTGTTAATATGTACTGAAAGTATGATACTAACAGGTATTAATGAAGGTAAGATTTTTTATAGATCGAAATAAACAATATACTTATTTGAAATTAAAATATAGACAAAAATTGTATTTGTCAAAAAACTCGAGAAAGACAGTAACTCAAAGCTATATCTGTCTGTAAAATGTCCTGTGCTAGACATAGGTCTGCCCCAATAAGGGGAGGATTGCAATAATCGCCACGCTTGGCAGACGAGTTGGCGATCGCAGTCAGGTGTTTGTGGTACTCAGAGGATGCTGCTTTCATACCCTGATTATATTCCTTAATCGCTTTTTACGACACGCACGGGAAGATATGGGGTGGTACTATTCTTAGCCGGCACCATTTTAGTAACCGGCATTTACCATTTTAGTTATTCCCCTGAAATATGGGCAAGCCTTTGTTGATACAGAAGGCAAAACTTCCAGTGTCTATGGCAACCTTGCAGGGCATTGTGAGACGCCAATAATGGTACCAGATGGGACGATAATGGATGGCAGCCTACTTACTGATCCTGACTATCACCAGAACTTTAAAAATTACCTCACTAGATAGACCCTAAATACTTACTTTTCTGTCTATAAATATTGATGTTATCACAGCAAATGAGCTTCCGACGAACATCGATATAAGAACTAACTGGTTCCGAGCATCTGAGTGCATTTTCAACTGGATCAAAGTCTTCTGTTGATCCATAAATATTATACTCCCGCACAGAATTGTACACGTGTATAGAACTAGTCCCATCTTCATGCTGTCCCACCAGATCTTATTTCTATCTAAAAATTAATGCCATTAATAGAATACATTACGGAGTTAGACATTATTTACCATGATATGGTTTCATCATGAAATATTCTTTCAACAATAGCTCAGAATCTATATTTATTAACACGGTAATTAGTTGATAATCAACGATTGATTGCTTTAGATCTGTTGGTTTTGACTGGATCATGTAGTGGGGTTTTAATAGGTATTCCAGATGCTTTACGCCAAGAGAGTCTCACATACAACTTAAACGGGAATTTAAACAAAATTTACTTCCTGTTTAAGAGGATATCCTAACGGCCTTGTTTCCATACAAACGTAGTCCCCCGTTTCCTCCCTGGATAATAGCATTATGATAAAAAAAAATATACCAAATAATATACATCCACCATCGACATGGCCGTGCGTTTTCATTTTTTCCATAAATTACTTATTGTAGATACTAGAAGCCTTTGAAAACGAAAAATGTGCTCGATTTTGATCGTCATTTTAAGACGTACGTCGAACAAATTAGATGGATAAAATTAAAGGAAGCAAAACATACAGGGATAGAGAAAGTTTTTATTATTTTAAAACTGAAAGAAAGAAAAGCGATGTTTTCGTATACTTTGCAAAGTTAAATCAGCCCGCTCTGCAGTTGTCCCTTTCGTGTTTTATAATTCTTTCTTTTCAGCGCAACGTGATAGCAATAGATTTCTGAAATACCTACTTTTCTGACAGTATGTCCTCATAAGTTGGAATGCGTAAATGCATTTTGTAACTTTAAACAAAGGGTTCTTTGTTTTATGTATATATTTTCACATGTCTGTAATTTTTTGTAATATGTATGTGCTATGTAGTATGCAGATAAATTATTTCTATTTTTTCTGTTAATTTTTTTATTACTAATAATAATGGGCCTATCGACATTGAATGATTTATAATTTGATTACTTTTAATCAAACTAGCTTACTGTACGTAAGTAAAATAAAATCTTTAGGTAACTTATCTATGACAGTAAATTATTCAAGCTGCGTTTAGAGAAACGTTAAAAAATTATATCATCACTTCATTGTTTTATAAAAATAAAGGCAATATTCTGATTCTGAAACGACAAGAAAATGGAAAGTGTCTGGAATGAATTTGTTAGCATAAATATTATTCATCTTATAAAGATAATTATTCTACTAAGTAACTAACTACGAAATTTTAGTAACTTTTGACTCGTAAATTTATGTATTTTGATTACAGTACTTTGTTCACAAAACAAACTATTCAAATCAAAGACTTTTCGTAAAGTGCTTTGTTTAGGTTAGCACCTCTATCAAGTACATCTTTACTTAAATACGATTTTAAACCATTGCCATCCACATAGTTAATGGTTTATTCTGTTCTGAAAATTTACAAATCGTAAATAATTTTACTTTTTGATTGTTTCATGTTAGGCAGAAATGATACTAATATTACTATTAAATTCCATAACATTGAAAATACCATCAAAACATGAGCAGATTCATTTAATTATTCTTTAAGCTTTAAACCTGAAAAAGTAAACAAGGATACAGCATGAGCAACTTCTTGTAACAAATGTATATTAAAATACGTACATAGAGTTTTTAAAGATAGTCCCCCGTTCGCATTAGCTCGTTCACTTTCATACTTTAGTTCATTAAACTCTTTGATAACATTTAGATTATCTTCAGATAAACCTTTGATAGTAGCTATGTTTCTTTTGGCTTCCTAAAACACAGTTAATTGACTCATATATTTTGAGAGAACTATAAGATAATTAATATCAATCAATACCTTCAGTTTTTGTTGATAAATTTGTTATACTTAGCAGATCGACTGCGAATAAACCGACGTATATTAAAACAAAAAGTAGATCAATTTACTGTATCTTTTTTCTTGTTGCTTTTTTTACTCGAGATAGGCTCAGTGCTTTGACCACAATCTCACCTGATGTTAACTGACGATGTGGTCCAAGATAGCAAGATAAACACACTAAGCTTACTGGTTCTCAAGTGATGCTCCCGGAAAACACCTATTGGTATTTGGCGACAGGTTTTGGAACTTGATGGTGGTAGCTGCCCAGGCGGGGATTATTGGAAAATGCCCTACCAACATGCTATTGGTTTCTTCGCGATATTTTCTTTCACCGATAGCTCATGTTGATTTTAGAGTTTGATAGGTGGGCTGGAAACCGCGTCCATTGACGTTGGATCCAGCCGTGCTATCAATAGCGCCATCATCGCTTCTGTATTAGTTTATTCATTGAATTTACTGAGTGAGAATAAAGTAAAATACAAAGGAATATACGAAACAGTTAAAGATCATTAGGTATTATAAAGCAGTCCCCGCTGGAAATGAAATGAACTCTAAAATTACAAAACAAAACAGAATCTTAATCTATGAATTGATAATAAAACTTATTCCGATTCTCTTAAGATCTAAAAAAATTATAGGAAAAAAGTATCAGCAACTCTGCAATCAACTTCCAAAATTACTTTTAAACTTACCTCGAACTTTCCTTTCATAATTAGATAACTCGGTGACTCCACAATTAAAACTATTAATATAAGCTGGAAACCAACTAACGCTGCCATTAAATACATCATTTCTTCTAAATGCATCGCCAATCTCATCATATATCCTGCTGTCGTCATCGCCACCATTAATGTTACAGTGAACCCTCTCGTTTTCAGTGAAGATATTTCCCTTATATAAATAGGAAGTATGGTAAACAAACCTCCTGATGATATGCCAGCGAAGACATGTAGAATTATTGTGTTTGTCTCGTTTAAAAAGAACAAAGGTATTAACGATGCCTGTGATATAACAGAAAAACATATATAAAAGAGTGGACATTAATGTGTAATATGTGAAATATGATTTTTTTTTACACTCCAAACGATCTGTGTTTTTTCTGTTATTATCCTTTATTATTATTATTATCATCCTTAAACCCTATGGAAAAGCGTAACGATACATAATCTAGATTTCTTCTGATAAACTGATTAAGTAGTTTTCAAATATTACATGTAGATATAGATGTAAACTATTAAACGATTTTATATTGTCGTTTTATTTTATATTAAACGCAAATTTTAAATGTCAGCCTGCTTGAAATATGTTTCTCCATATTAGAGACGACTGGTTTCCAAGTAATGCTGTCAGAACATACCAAAAAAAAAAAAAAAAATATATATATATATATATATATATGTATATATATATATATATATAGCAATACTAGAACTAATACCAACTGGATGGCGATACGTAAATCAGTAATAATTTGAATAGGGTCTACCAACATATAAATAGTGATTATTTCATATTCTTTATCGTCGTAAAAATTATCATTTAATTCCTAAGGACCTTTACTTTTTTTTTTTTTTGATGGGGGGAAATGCATTTACGCACTACCCTTATCTATTGTATTTGGAGGATCAAAGTCCCCCAAATACAATACATAAGAGGGCACGGAGTGACGAGCTCCGTGCCAGTGTGGGACTCACCCGGGCGAGAGTCGCCCGGAAATACCCACTAAAACCCCCCGGGGCCGTCCGCTGCATTTGGGATGGGGGCGACACGGGGTGGCTTAAGGACCTTTACCTAACAAATGTGCTTATAAAATACTTAGTTCTACAGATGTATCCGGGAACTTTATATTTAACTATGTATATGTAGCAGTTAAATTCGTGGCTAATTTGTAAAAAGATAATGAAATAAAACGGCTGATATATACATATATAATTAGATTTAATTGAAAGTTACCATGTGTCTTTCTTCATTGCTATTAAGTATTGTAAAAATCATTCCGTAATTGCAGTTTAATCGTTCGTTGGTAACTTTGCAGATAAAGTTGTTAGATATTTTAGTAAAGTTTTAATTAAAGTCTTCTATAATTTACGCAAGTTATCGACTATATATAATTAAAACTTTAGTTGGCTTTGTTAGCTCTTTCTTAGATAATTTGTTTGGTTTTATAAAATTGGATCAGTTTATTTATATATTATAAATGAATATGTCACAGTTAAAATGTATATCATTTAAAACTATTTTTAATATGGTAATGAATAAAATAGTGATATAACTATCTCACATATTATGTCAATATTTATATGTATACAATAAAGTATCATATTAAAAAGATAATATAATTGTTTTCGCTTTATTAGAAGACGAGAAGTTAATAAATAATTCCAAAAATAGGTGTCTTGATGTCACTGTCAGTAGTTGCGTTCACAGAAGTTATGGTTCGAAAGGTTCTATAATGTATATCTTAAATCACGGCTGAGCACCCAATTGTATTTCTGCCTTAAGTGCTCACCTGAAAAACTTAGTAATCCTTCTAAGGCGCTGGCGGTCAACAGCATTTAGTCAGTTCGAAAAAAAAACCTCATAAACTTTTTTATCTAACTAGCTAACGCTTTTAAATGGCCCTTCCATTCATATCAGTTTCACTGTAACTTTGGGGGCGAGTGCTGATGGCACTCAGCCGTAAAAAAGTAACTAGCATAAGGGTTGCTAAAGTGGTATGGACCTCGGCTTGGCCGTTACCTGAGCGTAAAAAATTCCGCGGAATTTTCAACCTAGCTAAGCCCTACATTTATCATTTAATAAAAAAAGGTTCCTTACAGACCTGTGTACCTGCGTGTTATGTGCAGTAGTGTGTGTGTAGTGTTGTGCGTGTAATGCTTAATAAATGTTCAGTGTCACTGTACCGCGCTACCAGCGGTGTCATGAGCCTTCCCAGTTGGGGAACGAAGCACATCTTGGGGCGCTACCGGAAGCTCATGAACAATAATCAGAATATTTACATCATGTGAATTGATAAATGAATTATGCATCCGAGGACGATTGAAAACATTAATGATGATGAAATATAAATTCTTAGAAATTAACATAATCTGATTGATGTCATTGTTGAAAATGGAAAGAAAGAATGAACATCTTTATTCACTAACGAGATATACAAAACACCTACTGAAAAATGAATGAAAAATACATTCGTAAGAACATTACCAATGTTTGCATTATCACTCATCTTAAATATGATCTTTTCAGATTTATTATCTTATCTAACCATGTCTACTGTCATTACTAATGAAGTTGATTTTATAATTTTTGCATATTATGAAAGGCATTGTCTCTCTATTTGTCTGCCTGTCTTTATGTCTGCAATTGGTATTAAATTCGAGAAACAATGAACCAATTTACAGTCATGAAGATATCCTCGGATCAGGTTATAGTGTGTTATTAGGTGTTTCTTGTACTGTTTTTTTAATACCTAAAACACTTTTATTACCTAAGCAATAAACAAAGTTGTAATCAAAATAATGGATGCCGAATAGACTTTTAACGTAATCTTGTTTTCCACTACGTATATGGTGGTCGCAATTGGACATCCTACAATACTAAGTATCCTAGAATCTACAGCTTAACCTTCGCTTTTGTTTATTTCTTGATGATTATGTAGAAATACTATCGTATGGACAGATAAAGTGATACTGGTGCAACGAGGACAACTTTTTATTATTTCTCAAAGGGTCATCTTCTACCAGAGGTTGGATATCATCAGGACTATCTTGACTTTAGATGTTGATGCATGATACATGAATAATTTGTTTTAATTAAACCGCGTTCGTAGATTTTCAAAACAAAAAGTACGTTTTCTTCCAAGTGGCTTAAATACACTTGTATTTACTACTACAGCAAATATATTCTAGTTTAGATTTGTTAAGAGTATTCAAAATTAAATTGTTATTTATTAGCTACAGTAATCTATCGTTAAAACCTATACGAGCCATAAGATCGCCTATTTGATCCTTGTACGGAATAAGTTTTTTTGTGTGATGAGGATGACTGTCAGTTTTGTCTCTCGGTGTTAAATTTGTATTATTAACTGGTTCAAAATTAAAACCTTCAATATTTGAATTTAATTTAACTATAGAATATTTATACATTTCTTTAAATATTGTAAAGAAGAAATTGATTATGCTGCGAAAAATAAGTTGCGTTGACTAAGCCAAAATAATAATGGCGCGGAGTTTGTCGCAAAAGCGTGTGAGAATGAATTCAATTTTATGTTATTTAATGTGTCGAGTCGAGTACCCATAAAAATAAGACAATAGGAAAACAATGGAAAGCTGGCGTAAACGCCATGTAAGTGCTCAAGGGGTTAATGAAATATCTCTTAAAATTACTATGTAACAATATGTAAACTGCCTCGGTGGCGCAGTTGTATAACGGTGCGACTGCCGTTCTGAGGTCTCGGGTTCGATCCCCGGGACGGGTCATGTGGTATTGGGTTATTCTACTCAGTATCATTCCGGAGTTTGGAATTTGTGCCCGATATGGCGACAGGCTCGCCCCCTGTCACATCTTGGGCGGAACTAAGCTCGGCGAAATGTGGGTGGGTGTAGTTCGCTACTACACCCCTGCCTAACCCTTAGGGGATAACAGGTGTGAGCTTATGTTAATTTGCAATATAACACAATAAAAAATATGAGAGATTCTTTAGTCGATAGTCGAAAAAAAAACACATTCTGAAAACAGATATTAATCCTAATGACTAATAAACAAACTTCCCATAAGCAGTTAACAATAATAAAGATTGTCTATGAGATTACATATAAATAAAAAACTGGATAATTAAAAAGTAAACGCGAGATAAGATACGGACTTGTTTAAGGTATAACAGATTTATCAACACGGGGAATGAATGAATTTGCGAATTTTCACTTAATTCGATATTTTTAACACTTTGAGGCGACGATGGCTTTGTGGTAGTATGGTCGAATACAGCGTCCATGAAGGTAGGTTCATATCTATATAGCCCATTATATAGGTGAGGATTTTTGAATTTAGTGACGGAAGAGATTTTAAAGATTTGTAAACATACATTAAAAGAAAAATTTTAAACTTTGAAATGGGAGAAAACTCGGATACCAAAATGAAGTCAGTTATTAAGTTGAGTCATATGAGGAATCAAAAAACTTGACGTGTAAGGTCTTTAATTAAGAATTCTTAATTTTTTTTACTATTTAGGTGTGAATTTATATATTACCTATACCAAAAAACCATTTTTTAAAATTTTTCTCTGTCTGTTTGTTCAGGGTAATCTCCGGAACGGCTCGACGGATTTTGACGGGACTTTTTTTAGTAGATAGCTGAAGTTACTCCAGATAATATCCGGGTACTTTTCATTGTCGACAATAATTAGGGGTCGGGGTAAAAAAATTAAAAATCATATAAAAAATTGAATACAATCCGATTCAATGCACTGTGTTACGGGCAAGTGCTTGAATTTATAAGAAATACTTTTACTTTATTTTATTACTAATAAAAAATTAGATTTCCGTAAAAAAATAAAACCAAGTGAGGAATATATGAAACGCGGCCATAGTCGCGGCCACACAGCTAGTAGATAATAAAATTTATATTTATGCAGCCTACCGTATGTTTTGATTATGAGTAAACGGTATGAAAAAGCTTTCTTTTCTAAAAAAATTATAGGAAAATAATTAAAGTTCCCTATAAAAAAAAATAAAATGCAGTGAAGGATATATGATACGCGGGTGCAGCTGCGGACTCACAGCTAGTTTATAAATAATCACATAACTCACCCCTTGTACCAAGCTGACGATAAATACGCCGATTCTCCTACCAAACTTGTTCACAGTAAAGCAAAAAAGCGGTGCAGACAACCCAGCACTAATTATCATCGCAGTACTACTCCAGGGTACGTCTTCGGTGCCAATGAAATGGCCGGAGTGAGTCGATGTCGTGAGATTTGTGGTTTCGATTCCATGAGTGAAGAATGGTATGCTGGCTGTAAATTTAGAATTATTTGGCGATAAGCACAGTACTGTTTTATTTTGTACGCTTAACGCCTAACCCGTTATTGGTGATTGGTTTTTAAAGTAGTTAGATGGGCAATATTGAAAAATGCACTACCACTAGAGTATGGTTCTTTCACGATGTTTTCCTTCACCGATTAGTTTAGACACATAATATAATTGGATAGGTGGGTTCCTGTGTTAAGAAGATTTACTAGCGGCATTTATTCCTTACAAACATAGTCCCCTGTATCCTCCCTGGATTATAGCATTATGGTAAATATTTTTATACCAAATAATATATATCCACCACCGCTATGCCCGTACGGTTTGATTTTTTATCGTATTTGATTAGTTATCGTAGAAACTATGAGCCATAGATTATGAAAAAAATTCTCGATTTTTATCGTCATTTTCAGACGTTCTTCAAATAAATATGAAGAATAAAATTTAAAAAAAAATCAGTTTAGAGGCATATACAATTCTATATCTGAAAGAAAATTAAAAATCGGTTCAGTTTTTTAGGAGGAAACAGGTTACTACGAAGTGATGTTTTGTTCTACTTTTCAAAACCGTTGCCGACCGTATGTCCTCTTAACATTAGTTCAGATTCCATAATCAAGATGGTCAAAGCATCGAACCTATACATTGTAAAAAAAATTAGGCAGGCATAAAGACTGCCGACAGAAGTAACAAATCGAAAGGTTAGAAAAACTATTTTTTTAATGTTTAAATCAGCTCGGGGTCGTAAGAACGTTTACCTATTCATGTTTTAGCGGGCTTCAATTTATTTGTATCTATACTAATAAATAAAATTGAAGTGTCTTTTTGTAATCTCATTTTTTTTTTACTAAATAGATATGAATGTATATACGATACTACGATACCTATACCAAAAATACAATTTTTTTAATTTTTGTCTGTCTGTCTGTCTATCTGTTTGTTTCGGGTAATATCTGGAACGGTTTGACGGATTTTGACGGGACTTTTTTTGGTATATAGCTGAAGTACTTTTAATTTTCGAAAATAATAAGGGTACCGCGTAAAAAAATTAAAACTCATGAAATTCTGAATAATAATCCGATTCAATGCACAGTTTTACGGACAAGTGCTTGAATTTATAAGATTTTTTTTTACTTTATCTTACTACAAAAGAAAATATTAGGGTTCCGTTTAAAAAAAATAAAACGCAATGAAGAACATATAAAACGCGGGAGAAGCCGCGGGCACACAGATAGTTTTTAATATTTTAATCTGTCTGTCTGTTTGTTCCGACTTATCTCCTGAAGGGCTTGGTGGATTTTGACTTGACTTTTTTGGTCGATAGCTGAAGTTACTCCACGTAAATTAGGATACTTTTAATTTATGAAAATAATTGGGCTTGTATTGTAGTATTTAAAAAAAAATCAATACTCATAAAATTCTAAATAAAATCCGATTCAATAGACAGTTATAATGGCAGGTATTTGAATTTGTAAACATATTTTTGCTTAATGTTAGTAGCAAAAAAAATATATTCGGAAAATGATTAGGGTTCCGTGTAAAGAAATTAAAAACTATATTACGTAATGAAAAATATATGAAACACGGGCACAGAAGTGGGCACACAGCTAGTTTTAAACAAAAACTTTCTCATTTTATTTATGGTCAGGTTTAATAAGTAGGAAGATAGAAACTTCAAAGTCCGTATTGTATCTCGTTGCCGAATTGCGAAATAATTATTAAAATGAATCAATGACCAATTGTTTTTATTGCCGTGCACAGACGACATGTCATCGAACATGAAGACAACTTATTTTATGTCGTATATTTATTTAGTATTAATATTTATGACAGTGGGAGTATTTGGCGGGAACTAAATCTGTTAAGCTGACGTTTTATTTTTTATTGCTTGCGTTTTTTTTGACATTATATTATGCAAATTTAGTATTTAACATGATTAGGTCATTATATATATAAGGTTATTATATATAAGGTACGTTCTTGTTTACAAATATGTTGAAAATTGTAATGCGAGACGTGAATTTTGTTGTGTTACAAAAACTCCCCGGATGGAGGTAGTAAAATGGCTGCCTTTTTTATTTTATTAGCTGTGCCTCCGCAGCTGCGCCCGCGTTTTATATGTTCTTCACTGTGTTTTAATTTTTTTATACTAAACCCTACATTTTTTTTTTTAAATGTTAGTACTAAGATAAAGTAAATATATTTCTCATAAATTCAACAACTTACCCGTAAAACTGTCAATTGAATCGGATTTTATTCAATTTTGTATGAGTTTTACTTTTTTTACGCGGAACCCTAGTTTTAAAAAAAATTAAAAGTACCCTAAGTTACGCGGAGTAACTTCAGCTGTCTAGCAAAAAAAATCCAGTCAAAATCTGTCCAGCCGTTCCGGAGATTACCCGGAACAAACAGACAGACAGAGAAAAATTATAAAAATTGCAATTTTGGTATAGGTATCGTGTATACATTCATACCTATTTAGTAAAAAACTAATAATTTTGACATTACAAACAGATACTTCAATTTTATTTATTAGTATGGATAATATTAGTTATCTATTCGAGTCAGCATCGTTCGAGATGAAGTGAACACTGAACGTTTATTATAAATATATTTATAGCAAAGGCATATTTGTATACAATTGTTTTAATGAGGTTTAAAAATTATTAATTTAATTTAATTGCGAAATAAATGAGATTTTTTATTATATCCAGTAACATTTTTTTTTGTATTTTTATTCCACACTATTCACTGTAGTGTATTTTACAAATTATAATTATATGCAATAATCTATAATAATGTTATCAATTTCATACTAAAAACCTAGGCAAAATATAATTAATAAATAAATAATAAATAAATAATAAAAATAATTTTGTAAATCGCTTAAATATATAGTTTTTGAGTTATAATCCAACTAATAAACGGACAGTTGACATAAGTTTCCTTTCTTAAGAGGATATGCCGTCGGTGACAAATTTAAGAATTATGTATTTTAGAAATGCATTGCTATCGCTTTGTGCCCCATAGAAAAAGTTATGAGACACGAAAGGGACAATTGCAGCTCGGGATTTTACCTTATTCATAATAGACGAAAACATCACACTGTATTCTCCTTTAAAACTGGATCAAATATTTTTTTTATCTCAATTAGAGAATAAGAAAGACTTTGGCTATGCTTTTATACGTCAGAATTATTTGACAGGCGTTTGAATGCTACGGTAAAAATTGAGCGTTTTTTCTCATTTTCAAAGACTCCTATTTGCTATAGAATTAATTTATGAAAATCATCAATACGTACGGGCATTGCGGTGGTAAATATATACATGTAAAATGATACAAAAATATTTACCATAATGCTATTATCCAGGGAGGAAACTGGGGAATTCGTTTGTATGAAACAAACGCCGCTCCCATACTTTCTAACATGTAACGATACATACCAATAAACGCCATTAAAATCTCCCTCCAAATTCGGTTGTTTTCCGAACCCCTTACATGTACTTCAATACTGTCGCATGTAATCATGTACACCATTGTAAAACTAAAAAACCGACTCACTAAACTAAAAATTAATCTCAGTTACAAATTCTTATATACCGCAATAATAATAATAATTATTTATTTTGTCTCTTATCGTACGAAATATGTTTAACAATTAAATTTAAACTTTAATTGCATTCGGATAAAATATCAAATTCATTAACAACGTTTTAATTTTAATTGCGAAGGATTCTTTATTTTACGACCGACGTCTCATAAGTAGATAAAGACGGGTAGTAGTGAGTTATTCGCTCTATTGTGTATGAATGTTATTAGTCTGAGAGACGTGACCGGGACTGCGTTTCTACTGTAAGTTGTTGATGAAGCGTTTAGACTATATCTCAATGATTAGTGTACACACTGGAATAGCGAAAAACAAAGCGGGACGTGTTAGTGTTACCCTGTGCTCTTCAAAAAGGAGGAGGTTATCAATTCGTCTGTATGTTTCTCTTGTATGTTTTTTACTCGATTTCTACGTCAGTTGTTGACAGATTTGAAAATTTTGCAAATTAGGATCTGATCAATGAAACTCAGGCAAATTGAGAAAAACCCTCAAATATTAGAGACACTTACACGTGTTACATATATACGTTTCCAAAACTGTTAAGTAGACTTCACAGCTATACCTAAAAGTACATACTTAAACTAAAAAGTGGTAAAAATCTTTTTAAATTAAAAACAAAACCGACTGTCTAAAGAAAACAAAACTTTAAAAATGCACTAAAAAGTCAATAGATAATTAATTTATTAAAATCGGCTTCGTTAATTTTAGAGTCGGTGCCAGCTAGAGTTAAGCAATTTACTCATTTCCTTATGGAAATAACTGCCTAAACTTTATCGCAATTACATATAAACTAAATACAGGGCTAGGGTGATTTTAAAGAACAATTAATCAAAATCGAATACAATTAGCGACATACATTTACACCACTTTGTTATCCGTAAGCTGGCACCGATTTCAAAATTAACTAAGCAGATTAACCCCTTGAGCACTTACCTGGCGTTTGCGCCAGTTTTCCATTGTTTTCCTATTGTCTTATTTTTATTGGTACTCGACACATTAATAAAGTAATTATTTATTGACTTTTACGTGCATTTGTATAGGTTATTCTTTTGAAGTCGGTTTTTGTTTTTTAATAAAAAAAGATTTTACACGTGTCGTTTTGCCTCATGATAGACAAGGATAAATATCTTTATTCATATATGATGTAGTGAAAAAATATATCTAGTTGGAGTATGGTAGTGCTTTCGTGCTCGATTAGATCATTACCTTGTGGTAGTTACGCACTCAGTCAAAATCGACCTCACTGACACGTGAAGGCTTGTCGTGTAAACTATATATCCAAACCTTTTTAGAGTACATTTTAATCGTAAAACATGCCAAGAAGAATTCAAAATAGTGCTACAAATATTTTTCTAGATATGCGTACATTCTAACTATAATTCCATTCGTCAACGATTTGCCGCCATGACTCGTACGTAAAATAGCATTGTCTGTATAAATTTTTCTAAATTTTATACGAATACATATGGAAAAAGTCATCTCCGTTTATTATAAAACAAATTAAAAAAAAGTGTTGATTTGAATCACAACGCATTAAATAAATTAATATTATATCAATTTTTCCGCAAAGAAGGAGAAGTTGCAGCTTGTGTCTCAGTAATTCCAAAAAAATACGAATCCAAAAAGAGAAATAAAATACCTATAAACTATTTTGTTTTTATTGATGTACAGCTATAGGTTTATAACGAAACATGAATCTTACAACTGATGTAAATAAATCTGGCTCATCGACATACCAAAGTGGCCAGTAGCTACGGAGCTTCTTTTGCTGTGATAACTCATGTTTCCGGTCAGTCTATTTTGAATCTAACACGTTTATTAAACCTCTTTAAAATTGTAAATCGTATTGCCTCCTTGTGGCGGCAGCTGGGCACTGGGCTAAAGAAAGAGTGGTAACGATATTATCATATGAACAAAGTTTCAAAATACCTATCAACTTTTTAAATTAACTACCATACATGAAACTGTATCTCGAGAAATGTTTTCTTCGACTGTCTGTATTACGTCGTCAATAAGATATTATATAATTTTGTAAATAAATGAATAGTTTTTCTAAAAATCATTCTTATTTAATTTACATTACCATAATGTGGATTAGAAAAATTGAGATCACAGGGTCGCTAACACAATACCGTCCATTCACAAGACACAGTATACTCTCTCGTTCAAACAGAGCATCTTGCAATCAGAGAAGCCATAAATCGAATTACTCAGATCCAGATGTCGCTTTTTCTAACGACGTACGTATGACAAGGACACAGAATCATCGCTCGCAATGACTGAATGAAATTGTCGACAATCGACATTAAATGGTGAAACGTTAAATTGAGTCCCTAGAGCATGGCGCTATAACATTGCCGAATCATAAAAATTTAGCTTATGATATGAATGAACGAATGTTTTATTGTCAACGCAGAATTTTTTTTTTTACCTTTCCATGTGGTGTTACATAAAATCTAAGAACAGTGACGACCACCGATATATGAGACTCAATGGACAGTCAAGATGATTATAGCAGTCTACGTTTTCCACGGCTAAATTCTTTAGGGAATTTCTTTTTTACACGGTATAGACTCAGTGCTTTGAGAATACTTGATGTTAAGTGACGATGTGATCCACAATGGTAAACACACTAATTCTAGATACTGGTTCTCAAGTGATGCTGCCGGAATACGCCTATTGGTATTTGGCGACAGATTTTCAAACTTGAGGGTGGTAGTTATCCAGGCGAGCATTGTTAGAAAATGCCCTACCAGCATGCTACCAATAGTAATTATTAATATCATCTTTCATATCATCACGCCTATATAGTTTCCTTTGACTATCGATATTGATTGGAAGGGCCTAGCCAGCTTCATAGAAATTTTGGAGTAAGCACTTACGGCACTCAGATGATATACGCTTTATTCATAAGCGCTTCTATGAATGCTCTTTGGTTACGGGTACTTTTGATCTAGCCTATTTTTAGATCGTTTTCGATCTGGTCAAGATACGTTAGACGAACGTTGAACTTTCCCGGCCTCATTATAGGTCACGGAGGTGGGGTTTTGGGAAACTTTTTTTAGCCTAAGTTACTCCTCATAAGTGCAGTTATCTGCCTAAAAAAATCCCTTCAAAATCGGTTCGGCCGTTACAAAGATAAACCGTAATAAACAAATTGACATATAACAAGAAATTTTTTTGTTGCTGTTATTACAAACAGACACTTCAATTTCATTTATATGTACATAGATAGGCAAGCTGAACCTAGCAGACGTGGCTCTGATTTATCTATATAAGGAAAATGCGGTTACTTTGACTTACCGTCACTACCTCGAAACTACTTAAGATTTCAGGATGGAACTACTACCATTCGACGCGGAATTTTTCGCAGATTGTTATTGGTATTTTTGTATTCGATCGACCCTTCTAATTTTTTTTTCAATTTACTGTTATGTAAATCTTTCTTTTAGATTTACGCTTATGTTTATTTATTCAGCTAATAATAACAAAAGACTCTCATTTTTCTTCATTCATTTGTTTTTTAGGTTAGCTATTTGGCCGTTGGGGTAAAGTGGTCGAATGCAGGTTTTAATGAGTAGAAGTCTCACATAACCCTACTGTTCCCCCGGACAGTATGATACCCATGAGGGTATCTCTACGTAAAAAAAAGGTTAGGTATAAATGAAATGCAATGAATATGCACTATAACTATAACCACAATTCAATAGGAACACATAGATAAGAAATAGAATAAGATTATAAAATAGAAATAAGATGAAAACAATAAAGGCACAAAAAATGAAAAAAAAAATAGAGCAAGCCACAAAAAAAGTAAATAAAACTCGGATTATGTCTGAGATGTAAGGGGACTACAAAAAAAAACAAAAATATGCACTTTTTCACTCATACCTAAAGAAGATATAAATCGCGGGTGGAGCCGCGGGCACCAACTATGCGGCGACGTCCGCGTAACATACTAATCGACCGCGACGATAACATCACGCGCGAAAATAGAATCTTTCCTCATGTTCCTCGTGCATATGCGTGTCAGCGCCCACGCCCGCGTAACCGCCATTCCCGCCGCCGGGGACGAGCGGCTAATTTTGCTCCCGCACACTCTCCGGGTCCCCTTCAGGCGGCGACCCAAGACGTGTCTCGTTCCCCAACTGGGGAGGCTCTTGACGTCGCCGCCAGCGCGATACAGTAACACTGCCCATGCATCAAGCATTACATGCACAACACTGCATACACACTCCTGCACATAACACGCAGGTACATAGGTCCTGTAAGGAACCTTTTTTTTTAAATATATTTAAGAACTAAAAAATGTAGGGTTTAGCTAGGTTTAAATTCCTCGGGAATTTTTTGTTAGGTAACAGCCAAGCCGAGGTTCGAACCCTTGTGCTAGTTACCTTTATACGGCTGAGTGCCTTCAGCACTTGCCCCGAAAGTTCGGTGAAGCTGTAAAGGCCACTTTGGTCAACAGCATTAGCTAGTTTAGAAAAAAAAAAAAAAAAAAAGGGGCACCAACTAATAAGTGTGTATATATAAAATAATTTCAAATATCTATTTATATTAGCACTCTAACGTCGATCACTTGAACGGCAAAGAAGTTGATATACGAAGCACAATCTGAAAGTCCGCCTTACAACAAATGGGATAACATAAAAGAATCATCTCCATAAAATAATATAATACATATATACATGCCAATTTTAATAGTCATCGGAGTTTAGCAATCCAATAAATACCATTTTTATACGTAGAGATATGAGAATGTTATCAGCTTGCACCGCAAACCAAATATACGGATGCTGGATAATAAAATCCATCACGTACATAGACGTACAGTCAGCGGGTGATATTTGACAAAGGAATACTCACAATCACTCACGTAACTCCGTAACGCCGTACGAATCCGTAATGTTTATGCGTAAACACACGTACGTCTATTCTGATAGTTGCGAAATAAATGAGTAAACATTACTAAGACAAAGTAAATATGGACACGAGGCTGCCTACCTGTGAAGCAATTATGACTCAGTGGTGTTTTTTTAGGTGGGAGTTCGATTCTTTTTATTGAAGTGAAAATTTCTTTAGCGGCGTATTAATTCTCGGCAGAGGGAAACTTATAGATTCGCTTTACTAATGGAATGTGACATTAGCTAACAACCTGCTGTCAACTACGTAGAAAATTTTAGTATCTTATTGTTTTTTTCTTATCTTGTCTTGGCACTGCAGAAGCATTTGCCAGTATCGATGTTTTGTTTCAAAGGTTTTTTTAATAATGTTGCTGATTTAACGATTGTATTAAAAACGTAGAATTCAAATGAATAAACAATAGAAATTTAGGATTAAGAAAAGGGACTACGTTTTATTTACAATATTTATATACATACAACATAACATACTAAATTAGTCAATTGTAAATAATTATTCGTGCTATCATTTAAATAACAAAAAATAGTAATTTTCAAAGTTTTTACTTCTATCGGCAGTCCCCGTGGCTGCCTGGTTTTTGTTATTTTTTTACCTAGAGGAATGCATTTACGCAATACCTCTCGTACGGGGGCGGGGAGGGGAGTGGGGACATATAACACGGGGAAGAGACCCTCGCAACTACCCACTAACCCCCTATGAGTGACCGTCTCTACCGCAATGTGAGGGGAAAACGGTACTGCATAAGCATTTGCTGCGAGTACCTCCGAGCAGATGGCTCAGCCTAGAAGGCCGGACCCCTAACCCGCGAAAGGATTAGTCCTGGTCAACCAGGACTAAGTCCCCCGACGGCTTACCGAGTGCAATGGAAGGTCAAGGCCCTCACCCTTTCCCCCTTGGGCCAGCAAAGTAAGTTCGAATCTACTTATCCAATTTTACAAGGGCAATGGAGTATGCTTAGGTATAATTTAACTGGGTGATCGAGTCAGGTATTAAGAGATCCGTAGAAGGATCAAACCTTAAATTATACCCATCTTGTTTACATATTTGGCTTGTAATCTATCTATACCTATACTAATAAATTAAATTGAAGTGTCTGTTTGTAATGTGAAAATAAGATTTTTTTACTAAATACATATAAATTTTAATACGATACCTATACGAAAAATACAATTTTAAATTTTTTTATCTGTCCGTTTTTTTTTTTGTTACGGGTAACCGGGTTCCTGAAGGGCTGAAACGATTTAGATGATTTTTTTTTTTTTGTAAAATAGCTGATGTTACTTCGCGTAATTTAGGGTACTTTTGTTTTGTCAAAAATAATTAGGGCCCCCGTAAAAAAATTAAGACTCCTAAAAAATTCAATAAAATCCGATTCAATGCAGTTTTACGGAAAAGTGCTTAATTTTATGAGGAATATTTTTGCCTTTATCTTAGTACTAAACTTTACTTTTATAAATAAAAATACCGCCTTAACTTTTACTTTGATCGTCCACTGATAGTATTTAAATTCGACCTGATGTTAATATTGGAAAAGGCAAATTTATAACTAATACGCCTTTGTCGAAAGGAAATTGCCATCAAAAATGGTTTAATTAAGCGCGCCAAGACGCCGCTCCAGTTAATCGAGACGAAGTCCCATCGTTTCATAGTACATTCACTGTTAACGGCTTCACAAAGGAACCATTTTGATCCAATCACGCCTGTGATGGATCTGGCATTACAAATTTAATTACAAGTCGATTTCACCTCGCCGGCACTATGGCTGACAATATGTATATATAAACAATAAACAATATCATTAATATACATTACTATTTAACATATATAGCTCAGTGTCCGCGTTGAATTTCTTGTTTGTAAAACGAAGATTTTCAATATAATAGATCCATACTTGTCATAAAAGACTAACGAGACGAAATCTATACGAATTCGATGAAATTTGGTAATTACATATATTGCATCCAGGGGAAGAACATAGGATGCAAATTGTTTCAATTCCAAGCGGGTGAAACCGTGGGCACACAGCTAGTAAACATACCAGATCTCAATACTTGTTAGCCTATCCTAACATAAACCAAATTACTGTGTCAATTTACGGTCAGTCGCCGAATTCATACCTTTATGTTTGTCTTTTCTGACAGTTAATAATGTTATTGATGAAAAACAAATATATTGTCATAATAAAAATAGGGTACTTCATTGTTGTTTAATTTATTGAAAGTAACAGAGTAAATTAAACATTTTTAACATATACTAAAAAAAATCTAAAATTTGTAATTTTTTTGTTCAATGTAATATTACAACATAGTCTTTTTTATTTAAAAAAAGTCATGCACATTTTTTGAAATAAAGAGGGTTAATAAATTTATGGTGGTCACTTACAATGGGCCTAATTAGAAAGCTCAGAGTTAACCAAAGGGCAGAGGGCTAATCCCGGAGTTACACTGCGTGATCGAATCAGACATGAAGAGATTCGCGGAAGAACTAAAGTAATCGACATTGCCCGTGGAATCGGGAAACTTAAGTGGTAATGCGCTGGGCTCATTGTTCGTAGAACCGATGCCCGATGATTCCAACGCGTTATCGATTGGCTGTTGCGTAACGGAAGACACGGACGCGAAATCTTTAAGGGAAACCTATGCCCAGCAGTTGATTTAAAAGTAATTCGGAGTCAGATCTTTACCTTATCAACAAGTCTTCTGTAAAGCTGTATTTACGTTCCAATATATCGCCAAAATGATTTTCTCCTTATATATTACTCTAATAAGGACCCTTACAAAATTGTTGTAGAACTACAAAGGATAATGGAGCTAGGGTTGTCAACCGTGAAACTGCACAATAGGAACGTTAATTGGAATCAACAAGTATATTTTTATATGTAAAATACATTCCCATAAACTAGTCTTTATGCTAAATAGCATTCCTTTGTGACAGCAAGACGTCTAGTGCTTCCCCTATCGAAGTTCTGTTAAGGAACAACCCTATGAAAATCCTAGCTTATAAACGCTGAGTCAGCGTAATGCCCCGAAGTAATTGAATATAAGTATGTTGGACATCCCTCCGGGTACTTTATATGATTGCATGCCCTCTCTAATATCTTCTCAAATAGAAATGTAGCCAGACGGAACCCCATATTCAATGTAACATTCTCTTGACCCGATAAAGAATTCAACATTTTGATATAGTAGGTATAGTTAACGATACGATCGTCGATATCAGCTGCTACCTGTGTTAAAAAAAATCGCGCAATTTGTCCCAACTATTCGTTATTTAGTCGAGAACATTCTATGTACACTGAGGTATATATGAATTTATGATTTCCCACAACTAAGTTATGTTAATTAGTTCAAATGTATTTATAGTTATCACGTTAATAACAATACATCTTGATATTATAAGACGATGCTTCTAATTATTCAGTATGACTTACCAAAGATTTATTTATATAAATTGGTTCAAATTTACATAAATCCAATTATCGCAATAAAATTGAAAAACATTAATTCTCACCCAACAATTCATATGATATATTACAGTTATTTGTTATACATAATATTTAATAAGTCCACTAAGAAGGAACATTTATTGACAAAGCGTTAGTAATTGTAAATTCAGTTTAATCGAAACTCGTCTTGATTAATAAGATTCGACGCCTCGACGCCTTGTTATATAAAATAGACTTATTTTATTTAATACCTATTTTATATTTGATATTTCATTGGTTAATGTAATTGTGAATATTTGAATTAATATCTTAATTTAAAAACGTTTACTATTCAATAGAGTTAAAAAGCTCCGTTTTCGATGAAATTAATATAAATTTAACGTGTTTTAAATGATGTTGATTGAAGGAATATCCAAAAGTTATCCATCATATAAGTATGTACTAACTGGGTAGCCATGGGGACTGGTACCAGATGTAAAAACCCGAAACTTTGGAAAAGTTGTTTTTTAAATGTTTATAATTTGTAAATTGAAATTATTACCATTTAACATTTAACATATAAAATTTATCTGGTTTTTTTTTTGTTACATATATTCGCGCTCCGAATATTTTCCATATAGTTTATTCATAATCAAAACATACGGCTGCGTAAATATAAATTTTATTATCTACCAACTGTGTGGCCGCGGCTACGCCACGCTTCATATTGTTTTATTTTTTTTCTACGGAGCCCGATTTTTTTTTGTAATAAGTTAAAGTAAAAATATTTCTTATAAATTCAAGCACTTGCTCGTAACACCGTGCATTGAATCTGATTTTATTAAATTTTTTATGAGTTTTAATTATTTTACGTAGACACCTAATTATTTTCGAAAATTAAAAGTACCATATGTTACCCGGAGTAACTTCAGCTATGTACCAAAAAAGGTCCCGTCAAAATCCGTCCAGTCGTTACGGAAATTACCCGGAACAAACAGAAAGACAGCTAGATTTTTTTTTAAATTATATTTTAAGTATAGGTATCGTATATACATTCATATCTATTAAGTAAAAAAAATTGACAATACAAACAAACATTCCAATTTTATTTATTAGTATACATTTCTGAGCATTTACACGACATCTTATACTTGACATACTGTACCATGTTGATGGCTGAAGTCGTTACATTGGTAACGCGAATCTATAAGTTTTTCCCTTACTGAGAATCTCTCAACGCCGGTAGAAAATTTTTCACTTCAATAAAAAATATGTAGTCTCTCTCTCTCTTTCTGAGCACTTCATTTTTTTTAAAATAAATATTGGGACAAATCTCTCTCTTAACCGTAATAAATCTTTACTTTTAGAGAATTTTTAAATTTTGTTTGTGTGTTTCTATTTTGTCTGTTTTCATGTTATGTTGCCTGTTTGTTAAGTTTGCCCTATTTGTTACTGCTTAAGACTGCCAAGTGTTTACGATATAAGTATTTTTTTTCGTAAATTCTGACATGCTTGTTTATGACATTTAAAACTGTATACTGTAATAAATAGATGAACTTTATAGTTTTTTTTTTTAGGATATTTAAATCAATGTTTACTTTTCAAAATGTTTTATTTAATTTTTTACTTTTATATTTAAAATGATAACGATTATTTTGTGTTTTAACAACCCTAACTCCTTTGAAAGATTAGATTGAGAAAAAAAGAAGGGAAACTATTCTTTGGATATATATTTTTATATCTCACACGTTTCTTATCTTCTTGTGAAGCGGACGATTTATAGGTAGCATTTATCCTGTGAATTTTCAACAAATTGTTTGTCGGAGAACCGTCTTATCTTTTATTTTGGAGCTTAGAATTTCTCGTGCAGACGTGCAATTAGATAAATGCTCTTTATAATCTTGTATTTATATAAATAAGAGGGACGTTCACTAATTATTTCTTTCCATAGGAGAACCACACGTGCTGGGCTTCGGAGCCACAGTTTTACAGTAATTTTCATTCAGATACGAACCAACAACTTCGAATAGCTCTACCTTTACGAATAGCAGTTCTACCTTTACCGTACTGTAAAGCTGTGGAAGAGCAGCCGTTGTGTTTCCCCGTTCCTATAACATCACGTCCTTCCAACGTAGTGTGAAAAAATATCTGTGCAGGTTAGCATGATAGGGATGACAGATGATGGACAGCCGATATCTCGACGGTCGCCACTGTTTTTGGATTACACTGGTCTTACCATCAAGCACAGTAATAATATTTGTGGGTGTTAATCGACGTAGTCTAATCGATGTCTAATAATAGTACCACTCCATATCTACCCGTGGGTTTCGAAAAAGGCGACTAAGGGATAAATCAGGGGATGTGCGGCAGCGTCCTCTGAACACCACAAACACCTACTGCGATTGCCAATCCGCCTGCCAAGGGTGACGGTTATGGGAATTTCCCCCCTTTTCGGTTAGACCTACGTCCAACAGTGGGCGCCTTTCGGTTGAATCAATCAATCAATCGATGTTAACAACTATACATTTATTTTTATCAGTAGTTTTACAATTTACTAGTTAGACAAGATAGACTAGTTTTTGGGTATTTACTGGACCCTAGGTAGCTATTAGTGTGGATTTTATTCAGAGTTCTTGTGAATGGCATTTTAGGGATGACGTCAGACGCTTTTTTGTTTCTCCATAAGATTTTCTTCATCGTATGATTGTTTCTTGTTTATATAATGTTTTTATACTTTTGAGATGTTAATTATATGAAGTTTTTTATGGCTTTCTGAAGTGAAAACTTTTTTAACGGCATTGGGCGATTCTGGGAGAAACTTATAGATTCGCGTTACCAATGCTATGACGTCAGCTGTCAACATGCTACAGTATGTCAGGTATAAGGTGGCGTTTAAGTGCTGGCGCTCAGAGATGAATAAAGAAACTTATAAGGAAACCTTATTACTTTCCTAAAAAAAGTTTAGTACTGACATAAATTAGAAATATTTCTCATAAATTGCCCGTAAATCTGTGAATAAATCAGAATTTATTCAAATTTTTATGTTTTTTTTTTGTTACGCGAAACCCTAATTATTTTCGAAAATTAAAAGTACTCCAAGTTATCCGGAGTTACTTCAGGTATCTACCAAAAAAAATATTTTGACATTACAAACAGACACTTCAATTTTATTTATTAGTATAGATGAAAATAATAAGTTAATTATGGAGTACAGTATTATAGTTATTGGAAAATTCATTAATAAAAAACCGAACTTAAACTTATGTGCAAATTAACATGATAATGACTTTGAAAATAAAAATCACAGAATGAATTAATATCATAAATTGTGTGTGTTAAAACATAAAAGATTCTATCGGAATCGTCTCAAGGGGAGGCGGATTAGGTCAGTGCGGGGCTATAAGCCAATTTTCCAAGAGGTCCTCGATTAGGCATTATAACAATATGATACAGAACTTTCTCAAATTTTCTTGCATTATCGTGTCGGCGAATTTAGAGATGAAACTATAAAAAATCATCTGGGTATACCCATATAGGTCGTCTGCTATATCTGCCTCAGATTTACTAGGCTCGTATCCTTTTTATAGTAAAAAAGAATTTTGACAATTATGAGCGCCTTTAATTTTTAAATTTGAATTTTACTTGTATGTCTAATGCAACCTTTGTCTTATCTATGTTTTTCCTTAGATTGATTATTATTTATTACTAGCTGACCCGACAGACTTTGTCTTGTCTTAACAATGAATATTGAATTTGAATTGTATAATTCATAAAAAAATATGATTCCAAAATATGTTCAACAAGAAACAATAAATTAATTATTTATATAATTCCAACCGACGCATCTGTATGCATCTGTAGACGATATTTGCAGCGCGCATTCTGTCAATCACGCCTACTGTCAAGCAACTGACAGTTATGTCAAACGTCATAAGGTTCACGTTAGAAAAAATAATATGGTCGTTAAGTTTTCTTAATTTTTGAAGTAATAATACTTCCTTTGGCGCGTTAGGGAAAAATGATGTGAGTAAATCTTTACGATGCGCGCGTAACCGTCACGAAAAAACAACAACCTGAAGTTAGCTGTCAACGTTTTGGTTTTTCTATTATTACGTCAAAGAACTATTAATTCTTACGTGCGTACATAAGTACACAAGTATAACACTTTTTTTAAATGTAAGAACCTGCTATGAAGTATTAGAAAACATTGAAAGAGAAAAAGAACGAATGAAATCGGTTAAGCCGTTCTAAAGTTATAGCGTGACCAGGAGAAATAATGGTTCATTTTTATATACAGGTGACTTTGAAATCAATGAAAATAATTAAATGGGAGCTTATAATTATGACTCTAAATAAGTACAACGCAAAAAAAAGTAAAAAAAAATATTTAATTAAAAATATATGATTGAAGTATCAAAACCGTGCGATGCGTGTCGACGGACGATGACGTCACTCGCGCTCGCGCACGTCAGCTGATAATTTTACCTACACGGTTACCCGGCCGCTGCAAAACGGCTACCCAATTTGATACTTTGATTGAATTTATAATGCATGTTTATAGTTTTAACTTAATATTTTTTTCCGCAAAACATATTTAAAAATGTTTCTGAATATAATTACAAGCTCCCATTTAATTATTGCCATTAATTTCGATTTAAATTTTCAATTTAAAAATGTATTGTTAGAATATACGAAACACCGTGAGCTGTGTGCCTAGCTTCACACTGTAGTTTAGTCGGTCGCGCGTCACGAGCCGATATGGTGTGTGCTATGTATGTATTTGATTAATATAGAAATAAATCATGTGATTGATATCTTGTTGTGATTATCTATCCATGGCCTTATATATATATATATATATATATATATATATATAGTAAAAAACTGTTTACAAAAATAGCCAATAGTGCGTTTTTCTTTCCTATTTTTGACATTTTGCTTTTGTTTTTAATTGCACATTTATTATTTGGCAAAGTTTTAGTGTACGGTATATACCATCAATTTTATTATTTATCTCTGAACACCAGTAATTAAACGCAATCTTATACTTGACATACTGTAGGATGTTTTTTTGATTAATAAATATTGATGTTATCGATTCAAAATGAAAATTAAAACTGTTTTTTTTTTTTTCAAATTACACCACTTAAACGAAAACTAGTTAATATAAAAATGTATTTAAAAAAAAGGTTCTACGCCAAGACCCAATTTATATATTTACATACCTAGCGTCTCTATTTGACCAAGCGGAAAACGATCCCGCGATTCAAATCTCCCCGTCAACTTCAAATACGTATTTACGTCAAGTAACTAAGCGTATCATCTGTAAATATATTAAAAAACTTTGACTGTATACATTTTTTACTCCTCTAAAGAGAAACCTTTTCAGTTATTCTTGTTTGTGGTTTTTGCTTTTCTAATATAAATAATGACGTTTAAGAAAAATCATTTACTTTTCATGTAAATACTACTCAGTAATACTTGCGCATGGCCGCGACTTCATTCGCATGAAAATGCTTTTGATATTCTACGAACATTATTTATTTACTAGCTGTGCTCGCGGCTTTACTTGCTTGCAATTCAGACAATTTGCAGCTTATATTCTACCTCTGGGTTATCACTATATACGTCATTAAAAACTTTCATCGAAATGGGTTCAGTAGTTTTTTGCGCTATTGGCGAAAAATTAAGAAACAGACGGGGATGTATTTTTAATCTATCGAAATGTGTTGCTGTAGTCGATTTTGAAGCCCCGCATAGTACTTTTACTTAAATATCTTCAATGTTCCAATTTGGTCTTGTTAGCTTTTTATTATAAGTTAAGATTTTTTTTTACACTTTTGAACACACTAGAATATAGCGGTGGACTTACTCCCTTAGGCATTTTCTCACAGTCAAATTTACGATGGTGGAAAGATTAACAAGGGTAGGTGTAAGAGATGTCTTATCTTGACTATATGACAATCTTTTTATTAATTCCATTCATACATCCTGGACATCCACTGATCATAGTTTTCCCTGAAAAATTTCCTCAATAACCGATCTTGCGTCACCCGCATCCAGCCGACTCCTGCGACCTTCACCAGGTCGTCGGTCCACCTTGAAGAGAGGCCTCACGCTGGGTCTTTTGATATGGGGCAGCCATTCGAGAACCCGTCGGCCCTAGCGGGCATCGGTTCTAGGAGCAGTGTGCCCAACCCACTGCAACTTAAGCTTACCAATTCTTTGCGTAGTGTCAGTTACTTTGCTCTTCTACGGATCTCTTCATTTCTGATTCAATCACGCAGTAAAACTCTAAGCATAATTTTATGAAAAAATAATTTCTATGAAAAAGCATACCTAGTTTGCCTAATCTATACTTATAATAAAAGGCTAGAGGAACGAAATCTGTACACGGGAGATATTAAAAAAATACCATTAGGGGATTCAGAATCGATAACAGAACATATTTCGAAGGTTTTTTAAATTATTGTATGTCTATTTTTTAAATTTCACGTTCCTTATTTAAATGCAATTATTTATCAACGGGTTTTCACGCATTACCTTTCCTTTTTCCTATCCCGACGTTTTATGTATGGCGCTATACTTATTTATTTAATTATAAAAGAAATGAGTTATAAAATTGTAAAATAAATAAGTTATGAAATTATAAAATAAATAAGTTATAAAATTATAATTAGGGCTGTTAATATTACAAAGACGAGAAAGTCCGGGAAACTTTCTGTTACAATATTTTAATTAATTCAATTCAAAGTCTGAACTTCACGCGAGCGAAGTCACGGGCACAGCTAGTAATATATAAAGACATCATTTTGAAGCTATAATAGCTTTATGTTATATAAAAAATGTAGGGATTAGCTAGGATCAAAATTCCACGGGAGTATTCACACTTAGGTAGCGGCCAAGCCGAGGTTCGAACCCTTGTGATAGTTACCTTTTGCAGCGTGTGCCTTCAGCACTCGCCTCCTACGTTCGGTGAAGCTGTAAAGGCCCCTCCGATATAAAGAATTATATCGTGATAGTATTTAATGATAAAGTATTTTGGAATATTTGCTCTGTTTGCTATCTGTCCCCAAGTCTTCTAGATTTAGTGTATTTGACACTTTCAAGTACATAAAAAAATTGGTGAAACAAATTTACTATATATTTTATAACTATAAATAAATTTAGTAGAATTACATAAATCTTTAAGAGGATATCCTAGTGGCCTTTATTCCATACAAACGTAGTCCCCTGTTTCATCCCTGTATAATAGCATAGCATTATGGTAAATATTGTTATATCAAATAATATATATCCACCACCGCCATGCCCATACGTTTTGATTTTTTCCATAAATTTATTATTGTAGAAACTAGCAGCATTTGAAAATGAAATAAAAAAAATTACCGTCATTTTTATGGATTTTTATGGATATTATTAAAAAAATCAAAACGTACAAGCATAGCCAAAGTCTTTATTATTCTAAAACTGAAAGAAAATTAATAATGGGTTCAGTTTTGGAAGAGGAAATAGGGTACTACAAAGTGATGTTTTCGTCTATTTTGCATAGTTAAATCAGCCTGGGCTGTAGTTGCCCCCTTCTTTGGGGCGCAACGCGATAGCAATAGATTTCTGAAACACCTACTTTCCTAACCGCATGTCCTCTAAATAAGCTCTATGCGAAGCGGATAACTAATAGTTATTAATAATTAAACTTATTTTTGAACATATAGTGAAAACTTAGTGAAGCAAGTCGAATGCAATACATGATAATAAATGGCTGAATTTAAAGTAACATAACTGTGTACATTAAAGTTTTTGAATATTAATTTACAACAGTTAATTTTTCAACATACGTAACAAAAGTATGGTTAACCGTGCATAGTGGTAACAAAAAAAAATTGAAGTTTTGTCTGTACATTGTTTTTTTAGAAATTTTGTGACAATTGTTTATTTTAATAGTGACTCGTCTCGAATCTGACATTTAAAAAAACTTGTCTGTCTGTACTGTGTATGTCTGGATTTAAAATTAAAACGGCTTTACTGATTTGGTTTAAACTAATAAAAATGTGAACAAAATCCGATTCAATGCACAGGTTTACTTGCAAGTGCTATAATTTATGATAAATATTTTTACTTTATCTTAGTACAAAATTTTTATAAAATTAGGGTTCCATATAAAAAAGTTAAAACGTAGTGAAGAATTTATGAAACACGGGTGCAGCCCGCGCGCGCTTAGTTAGTAACATATAAAACACTATGAACGTTTTATTTCATCACTGTAATTAACCACATTCACGGACCACCGTTTCTCGTGTCGCTCGCAATTGCCTGTAATTTTCCAAGCGTATCCGTTGTTTGTTTCGACTGAACGAATTATTTGTTTTATGCGAAAACATGTCAATTTGTTTTCCACTTACAGCCTACATATTTCTTGTTAGGCATATAATCAAATTCGAAAAACAACATGTTTAAAACACCTTGTTAATAATTATAAGAATTAAAAATAATCCTTTAATTACAAAAATTAATAAGAGTTTATTTACAATTGTTTAGAATTATTTACTATTAATTATAAATTGCTGTTTACAAATTCTAAACCCATACAGTCACAGTATACAGTATAGATATTACTAGTTGTCTGCCCCGACTGCGCCCTCGTTTCAATGATTCTTCATTGCGTTTTATTTTTTTTATACTGAACCCTAATTATTGTCTTAGAAAATGTATTTTACTAAGATAAAGTAAATATATTTCCCATAAATTCAAGCAATTACCCGTAAAACTGTTCATTGAATCGGATTTTATAAAAAAAATTATGAGTTTTATTTTTTTACGCGGAAAGCTAATTATTTTCGAAAATTAAAAGTACCCAAGTTACCCAGAGTATCTTCAGCTATCTACCAAAAAAAACGTCCCGTCATAATCGGTAAAGCCGTTCCAGAGATTACTCATTACAAGTAGACAGACAGACAAAAATTTTAAATATTGTATTTTTGCTATAGGTATCGTATATACATTCATATCTATTTAGAAAAAAAAATTAGACATGACAAACAGACGTTTTAATTTTATTTATTAGTATTATAGATATACTACTAATATTTACGACATAATGCACTTCCTTTCACTGTTATCTTCTTTTTTTTTTATTTATCGTCGTCGATAAGTGATTTAAAATAAATCATACTATAAAAAAGAAATGATAGTAGATTAGTAGTATTATTTTCAATAATCATAAATTGTGTTAAGATAAAACATTATAAGTATATTTATATGTATGTATAAAAAAAACATTTTGAAAAAAAAAAAAATTCGTAACTGGAATCCACTTCGCGATGTCGCGGACCTACCGAAAGATAACAAAAAGGCACGACGAATTTGATGATAACGAAGGAAACAATCTCCGTGAAACTCGTATCAAGTGCACTCCAAATAACTCGTAAAAGTTGAAACACAAAATTTTCCTCCCACGTCACTTGTTTTTTAAACATGCCGATTGACTTGTAACAAATCTCTTAACTTTTATATTTTTTCTGCGACAACAAAATTTGCGTGAGGCATGCACCTCCACCATGGTCTTTTCGCATATAGTATGGATAAACTCTTTGACTGTACTATTTGTACCTGGCTAGTTTTGATGACATTAAAAAGGATACGTTTTAAAAAAAGAAACAAATTAGTAAATTGTTGTTTCCAGCTAATTTTTATTTGTTTTTCTTTCTGTCAAAATGAATGAACCTAATGAAGAAGTTCCATATATTTGAAATTTTTATTACAAAACTACAATGCAATACAACGCAAGCCGCGAAAAAAATTTATGACGTTTATGGATCTAATGGAGTGTCAGTAAGAGTAGCACAAAGTTGGTTTACGCGTTTTCAATCCGGGAATTTTGATTTGAAAGATGCACCTCACTCTCGTCTTCCTGCAATTGCAATGATTCTTTTCACAAAAATCGGAAATATACAGAAACGTGAAATTTACAAATTTTAGTTTATACATATAAAGTAGCCTACATTACATCAAATTTTCAAAAGAGTTCAGTAGCTTGATCTCGTCTTGACCAACTTTTGGACAGCACGTCTTTCCTTTGAAGACTCTAGATTCTGAGAGATTGCACTGTAGTTATTACTTACAAATTCTTTACTTTTTAAATCAAAATAATCACTCGAATAGAAAATTTAGTAGTTTTGATTACCACTAAATTCTGAATTTCTACTTTATGGTATCAGTAAAGCTATTACGTCGGATATACAAGAAAAGGCACCTTGGTGCATGATGTTCGCCGATGACATCGTGCTGGTCGGTGAGAGTGGCCAAGAGGTGCAAAACAGACTGGATGAGTGGCAGCAAAGACTGGAGAATTTAGGTCTAAAAGTTAGCAGAACAAAAACAGAATATTTGTTCTACGACTTTGGCGGTATCTCCAGTCTGAAGCCAATATCACTCGGAGTAACACCAGTACCAGTCTGTTCTGAATTCCGCTACCTCGGGTCACTTTTGCAGTATGATGGAGAAATCGACCGCGAAATAAGGCAAAGAATCTACTCAGGTTGGATGAAATGGCGACAGGTCTCTGGTGTGATATGTGACTTCAGTACCCCCCTAAAATTGAAGGGGAGGATATATAAGTCCATCATAAGACGCATGTGGGTAAAATAGTAATGAATATGAATGTGGAAGGATGCACAAGTAGAGAGAGGCCTATGAAAGTGTGGATGGAGTGTGTAAGAAATGATATGAAAGAAAAAGGAGTGAATGAAAAGATGACGGCTGATAGGGACTTATGGAAGATGAAGACATACGCCGACTCCAAGTGAGTTGGAAAAAGGCAGGAGAATGATGATGAGCATCAGTATAGTATGACTTAAAAGTTATGCTTAGATAGACTGTCTCTCAAGTGATGCTACCGCTAGATTTCTAACTATAAGGGTGGTAGCTAGCTAGCCTCGGCATTAGAAAATAAAGTATCACATGCTATGCTCGCTTTCTTTGAAAGCTCTGCCTTATTATGAGATTCGAAGTCACATTTAACAACGTTATGTTCCGTAATACTAACCCTAAACATGTTGCCTTATTTCTCGTAATATTTATTGATAATGTACATACAGTCCATGTAAACAAAACCTACGCGACCACGATCTTTTTCAATATTATAGAGAATAAGTTGGTATAGATATTTTAACTGGTTTTGAATTTTCTGTAGCAGTGATTGACGTATTATTTTATTTATAACATTGATAGATAAATTGAAATAAAAGTATTTATAAACATAATACGAAACAACTTTGATTGGAAACTGGTTTGGTTTTAACATTTTTTGAAATTGAAATATTACACTATGTCACAAAGCAATATTTTGTAAAATGTGTATTGTTGTTATGTGATCTTGCGTTTGACACCAAAATATGGTTTTTTTTTTTTTGTTCTTAAGGACACTTCATTGTCAATATATCCCTTTCTTTACAAATTTTGTTAAACCAAATTTGCATCGAGAAACATTTTATCCGAATATGAAAACAAACGAATATGACCCAAGTCAATCGGCAAGTCAAGTTTTCACAAACATCCACACTTGAAGGAACACGATTGTCGCGTGAAAAACAAAAGCGCAAGGAAGACTTTGCCACAAAGAAATTTCCCTTTTTCTTTTTCATAAAAATTTACAACTTTACTGAGGAGTATTCTCGAGAGAGAATGCACTCTAGAAGTCAGTTTCACCTGAAAGTTATACTAACATGGTATTTTGTATTTACTTAAGTATCTTTCGACTAAATAAACAGTTCAGTAGCTTATTCTGTTGTTTGTCAACCGATTTTTTTTTTTTTGTATTTATTAGCTAGATACAAATGGCAACTCTCTCAAAAAGTCAGCACGATATATTCTAAAAAGATAGACGCTGAATTGACAATGATAAAAACAATTGTACTCGTATAACCAGAGTATCAGGCGAATTTTTAGTAGTTTATGCAAGTTATTCTTACGGCTCTTCTCAGAGCACTAATATGTAAGTAAAAAAATAAAGTCTACACGACTTTTTGATTAGGTATTGACGATATAAAAATCAAAGTTATATTTTAATTTATAAATTAAAGAAATTGAATTTTTGATTGTACTATTAATTTGAAAATCCAATAATAGCTCTTATTAATATAAAGTTTTTTGTTTTAAAATTTGTTGGCAGTTCCTACTGAGTACCACTTTTTTTTTGGTTAGTAGTTACTTATGAGACCATCTACTCAACCATCTATTCAACCATAAGACGTCCACTGCTGGCCATTGGTATTCCCCAATAAGGTGCGATTGCTATAATCGCCTCGCTCGACAGGCGGGTTGGCGTTCGCAGTAAGGTGTTTTTCGTACTAATTCGATGTTGTAGCCCATCCCCTATTTATATCCCTAAGCCGCCTTTTACGACACCCACGGGAACGATACGGGTTGGTACTATTCTTAGCCGGCAACACACGATGAGATGAGACAAAAAATATTAAATTTTATTAAGGAATGAAAAACAGCCTTTTTTATTACGGATCGAGAACAAAAACCTATGTATAATAACATGCACTTAATATTTATACTTATGTTTTAGTTATTGTTACATTTGCGAGTTTATCGTCCAGTTCGTTCTAATGTGAAACTAGGATTCAAGCTCTAGGATTTACATTTATGAAATAATTATAGCTGTTCGCGGTCTAAAACGCTCTTATGCAAATAACTAACTATGCCTGTTGTTTAGTTCGTATAAATATTCAAAAGCTTAAATAAAGTGCCTAGCTACGAGTATTTTAAGATAACATTTATATCGACTTTCTTTGCTCATGATTTTATTGTAAAATTACACAGCACTTCATCTATTTATATATAAAAACTAGGTGTGTGCCCGCGGCTGTGGCCGCGTATCATATATTCTTCAACGCGTTTTAATTTTTTTATACGGCACCCTAACTTTTGTTTTTGTAATAATGTAATGTAAAAATGTTTTTCGTAAATTCGAGCACTTGTCCGTAACACTGTGCATTGAATAAGATTTTATAAAAAGAAAATTATGAGTTCTAATTTTTTTACGCGGAATCATATTAATTTTTGAAAATTAAAAGTACCCTAAGTTATCCCGAATAACTTCAGCTATTTACCAATAAAAATTCTGTCAAAATTTGTCGAGCCGTTCCGGAGATTGCCCGGAACAAACAAACAGATAGACAAACATTTTAAAAATTATATGTTTGGTATAGGTATCCGTATATACATTCATATCTATTTAGTAAAAAAAAATATTTTGACATTATAAGCACACTCCAATTTTATTTATTGGTATAGATTACAAGTTTTTTCTATACCTTTAATTCTTTTATAAATGTTCTAACAGATGTTCTCGGTGTTAGCCGTTACTAATATTGTATGAGTGTATGTCCAGTTTTAACTCAAAAATTGCTTGACCGATTTTGATGAATCTATTATTTACTCGAAAACACTTTAACTGACAAACGGTTAAACTTATTTTGTTAAAATGTTGAGTGCAAAAGTATATGTTCATTAGCGATATATATATATCTATAGTAATAAATAAAATTGAAGTGTCTGTTTGTAATGCCAAAATTATTTTTTGTACTAAATAGGTATGAATGTATATACGAACATATACAAAAAATACAATTTTGTAAATGTTTGTCTCTATGTTTGTCTATCTGTTTGTTCCGAGTATTATCCGGAACGGCTGGTGGAACTTTGACGGGATTTTTTTTTGTAGATAGCTTAAGTTACTCCGGGTAACTTAGAGTACTATTAGTTTTCGAAAATAATTAGGGTTCCGCATAAAAAAATAAACCAAAAAATGTAATAAAATCCGATTTAATGCACAGTTTTACGGGTAAGTCCTTGAATTTATGGGAAATATATTTAATTTATCTTAGTAATATAAATTTTCTAAGACAATAATTAGGGTTGCGTATAAAAAAAATTAAACGCAGTGAAAAACATATAAAAAGCGGGCGCAGCCGCGGTCACACAGCTATTATAAAATATTTAGTTTTATGAAGATAAAAGTAAATAACCTTTATAGGATCATTGTTTTGGCCACAATCTTAATTGATGGTAAGTGTCGACGTGGTTCTGGATGGTAAACAAACTACGTCTAGATGTACGGGTTCTCAAGTGATGTTGCCGGAACACACCTATTGGTATTTGGAGGCAGTTTTTCAAACTTGAGGGTGGTAGCTAGGGAGACGGTCATTATTAGAAAATGCACTACCACCAAGCTATGGTTTCCTCATGATATTTTCCTTCACCAAGAGCTCAGGCTTATTTTTAGAGTTGCATAGGTGGGCTCGAACCCGCTTCCATTGAAGCGGAATCCGACCACACTACCATTTGCGCCATCATCGGTTCAATCGCCAATGATTTAAAAAAATCATGTAAATCAGTTGAATGATTCTCGAGTTATAATTTAAATAACGTATAGGCAGAGAAACGTTGACTTTTAAATAAGGAAGGATAAGAAACAGTAATATATGGTAAAGTAAATCATCCAACTGGATATTTCATTAAAAGCTAAAATAAATAAGACAACATAACTGTGTGTGTGTACTGTATGTTGTGTGCTACTGTTCACTTTTGTGGATTGGGATCACTTTTCATTGCTATTGGTCTTTTATGTGGTCTAAGTATAAAGAGACACGCGAATAAAAGTAAAAAATGTTTTGTGTGTAATTTTGCGTTTTTTCAATTTTCATGTAATGTAATTTGTTTATTTATTTGGGAAACAAACAGTGCTTTACGCTTAAAACTAAATACATCATATATTAATTATCAGAATCCAATAAAGTTTCCTCATCTTAGAAAAGCATACAATGCCAAACGTAGAGTATCTATCAATTTGACAATAAAAATTGTTAACAAAAAAAAAAAAACGTATAAACACATAAGTATAAAAAAAGGACAAACGTTAACATCATGTTAGAAAATAAAATTAATTATGAGGAAATACAATATGATAATTAAATTACAGAGAACAATTTAAATAATAAATACGTCTTTACAAATACCTTCATACTTTAAAATAGTTTTTTTTTCTTCCTATGTATCATACTGATGTATGCACGTATCAGTATTTTATTCAAAAACGGCTTGACCGGTTTAGATAAAACTTTGTGTCCGGGAAGTATATGTTAGGGAGCAATTAATAAGTTACATAGATGTTCGAAATTACTTTTAGTATTCGTAAAATAAAAATAAGAAAAATATCTATTCGGATTTAACTTCGGGTTGCCTGATTTACCTGACATCGCTATAAATATAATTTTTAGAAATTGTTAGAAATAAAAATACCTTTACGAAAATTAAATATTCAGTTTATAAATATAAATTATAATAATACATTAAACAGTTAACTTTATACTATTGTAGGTAATATTATTATTATTATATGTTATTCAGAGGAGAATGCTGATTATAAACAAAATTTCAAGCACAATATTTGGACCAGGGTTGCATAAGAAGTTGCACAGTATAAAAAAAGGCCGTTGATGAATACTCGCTATTCGCTAACTTGTATCACTTATACCAAACGACATAGGGATTACATGTCATAAGGAACGTCGTCTATTAGTTACACAGGTAATAAAAAATAACTTTGTAGATTTATTACGTCACGTTTATAAAAATAATAATAATAAAATTACCGTCCTTTATAAATGTCAACGATTACTTACGTGGATTGTGACGCAACAATATTTCTACTCGCTTCAAGTGTCAAAGCATCAAAGGCATCACGAGTATATATGGTCTTAAGCGACATAAAAATTTGCCAAGAATAACAGACCTTATATACATACAGAGATATTGATACAAATGATCATAGATACATTTTATACAGTCAATGTTTTTTTTTAACAAGCCTGTCATGTGATGTCGCCTCAAAACACTTATTGGTGCTTGCTGATTGGTTTTCAAACTTGAGGGTGATAAATTCTAAGGTGGGCATTTTAAGAAAATTCCCTACTCCATCCGTGCTATAGTTTTCTCGTGGTGTTTTCCATCACCGATCGAATTTATTTCTTTTTTTTTTACACGGTATAGGCTCAGTGCTTTGACCACAATCTCACCTGATATTAAGTGACGATGTGGTTTAGAATGATAAACACACAAAGCCTAGAGGTACTGGTTCTCAAGTGATGCTGCCGGTACACACCTATTGGTATTTTGAGAACATTTTTTCGAACTTGAGGGGTGGTAGCTACCCAGGAGGGCATCATTAGAAAATGCCCATCACCATGCTATGGTTTCCCACGTTGTTTTTCTTCGCCGAAAGCTTAAACCGATTTTACAGTTGGGTAGGTGGGATCGAACCCGCGTCAATGCACGCGGAATCCGGCCGCACTACCCGCTGCGCCATCATCGCATCAGTCGACATTACGGATGGGAGTAATATCTTTTTACTACAGGATAAAGTTCCAGGAACTATTACGATCCGAATCTAACTCAATTTGGTTTAATAACAATGTTTTTAATCGTCGAAAGTTGACCATATTGTAATTTATATTAACATTAGCCCGTGGGCATTGTTTGATCATTTTTTTAACTTGGGAAACTTATTTACGCATGGCCCCCTTCAACACTAATGCGGGAGTATAATCTCCTTGATTAGAGATATCAGGTAATGACAAGTTTTGACCCTGAGATTAACATTTTTATTAGAATTCAAACTTAGCTAGGCTATTTTGTTTTGTTTCCCAAATTTAATAATTAAATAAAATTCGAATCAATATCTATCAAGGTTCTGCTTATTCGACCTGCTTCAGGGTCATGTTTCCAGTTAAAACGCACAACGTATCCAACGATAAATGAGACGGAATTTGTCATATTATGCGTATTAAGTTAAATAGGCTGTTTATTTAACTTGCTAAAGTAAACAATATTATCCGGTATCAACGTAACGTTGCGGCGGTAAATCAGATTGCGGGCTCGTGGCTTTCCGTCCCGTCCGTTGATAGTGCTCCTTTATCTGTCCGGATTACCTCTCATTCAATTTCCATAGAAACTCACTTGATAAGATTTTACTTTAAAATAGTCTCTCGTCTAAATAATATACACGTATTACCAGAAAAACAGACACCGTTATATCTTTACTGTTTATATATACTAAAATATGTTGGTTTATGAATAACTTTTAACATAAATAAAAGTCTACACTAGAATCCAATATTAGTAATCAAAAGTGAAACTTTAATAAACATGTAAATATGTAAATTAAAGTGTCTTTGTTAAAAGTAGAAATTTCTTAATACTATTTTTCAATTGTCTTATAAACTTACATAGATCTTATCTTATTTTTCTATGGGTTACATACAAGAAAACATTGATAAATTAATTTAAATCAATCGGTTCATAAAATCCTGAGAAATATATTTTTTCTGTTTTTATTTTATTTTTACCAATTGAACTGGAGATATCAAACTTTCAAAAACTTATTATTTTATACACTCTAAGTATAGTTGGACAAGGTGGACCGGCGACCTGGTGAAGGTCGCGGAAATAAGCTGGATGCGGGTGGCGCAAGACCGGTCTCTGTGGAGATCTTTGAGACAAACCTATGTCCAGCAGTGGACGTCTTTCGGTTGAATGGATGGATGGAAGTATAGTTTAAAAAAATGGCTTTTTCAGGCCAAATCACCAACTTTATAGGACTAGGCTCTTTCTGAGAAATAATAACACCTTCATCTCTAATCCGTAAAACTTAGAAACTAGATTCTGTGTGGACCTTGTTTTGCAAACTAATGTTCAGTTAGAGTTAATCATCAGATAAGCTAAATATACAAAATACCTATATTTTACAAAGTTACATTGGTCGGATAAGTTTCGCCAGGAATAGCCAGCAGTCTATAAACTATTTTAGTAATCTTGTGCTAGATACCCTAGTGAGTCTATAAAGGCTCATTAGACCAACAGTGTATTCAGAAATAAGTAACTACTAAAATAAAGATTTGAAATCATTTTTTCACTAATTTATCCACACCTTTCGCGGCCAGAGGGCTGGCCAATATCACATCGTGTAAGCATTGCCATCTAACGTGACATTATGGCCAGCCTTCCGGAAACCTTTCCGTCTGGCGACGAGCTGGACAGCATTCATTTTTTTGATGTGAAAATTGTTTTAGCAGCTTTATGCGATGACTTCAGCCGTCAACATGTTAAAAAAGTCAAATATAAAATGGCGTTTAAGTATTGACGCTCAGAGATAAATAACAATACATAAACTTACGCGTCCTATCGTATATTTTGATTCCGAATAAACTAAATGAAAATGTACATAATTAAATGTACATAAAAAAAATGTAAAGACCAGACAAATTAAATTATTTATTGACTTAATATATTTCCATACATTTTACCATCAACGTAGTAAGAAATAAGGGAAATTAGATCCTTCCTAAACGAATAATATATCGTGTAGGAAAGCGCTATAGGTCACGTGCCGAGTAAATATCTACGTGTTCCCGCGGGATAGAATTAAATGGAGCTGAGAAATGAGGTACTTTTAGTGTACGAATATGTCCAGAAGAAACGTCAATTTTTATTCCACGTCATTTTTGCATATTATCTTCGACATTTCATGTTATTGCACTAGCTAATCAGTATCTAATAAACAAAGCTAATAAACATTATATCAATTATATATTTTAAATTGGCAATGACCGTTTTTCTGTCGACGTCATTCATTAAAATCAAAGTAACTTTCTTAAATTGTTAACGTATTAAGCTTCCTCAACAATCACGTTACCTTTTAGTACCTCTGCATTTCTGTCAAAGGCTCATCTGATAGGAAAGTCAATGAAAATCGAACGTTCTAGAACATTCTTAGTACACAAAACACTCTTATAGAAACACTCTTTTTATGCTAAGAAAGTTACTGTGAAAGCTAATGTGCCAATATTATATACGTATATATTGACCACAATCTCACCTGATGTTAAGTGACGATGTGGTCCAGGTTGATAAACGCACTAAGCCTAGATACTGGTTATCAAGTGATGCTGCCGGAAATACCTATTGGTATTTGGCAACTGGTGTCGAACTTCAGGGTGGTAACATGGTATGGTTTCCTCAGGATGTTTTCCTTCACCGAAAGCTCAGGCTGATTTTAGAGTTGGATAGGTGGGTTTGAACCCGCGTCCATTGACGCGGAATCCGGCCGCAATGTCTACTGCGCCACCATCGCTTCAAAATAGGATACTAGCTGTGCCCGCGGCTTCGCTCGCATGAAATCCACCGTTTACAGCCTATATTATCTCTCATTCCATTCAATTTCATTATTAGAAGTGTATTTTATATTTCCTGCTTCTTACTTCAAAAGTAACAAACTTCGCATATAAAATTACAATCTCTAATGCACCCTCTTAGGGGTAAATATTTGAAAAACGCCGATACATGTGTATATTTATTTCTAACAAGAAGTTTGTAAATTAAATTTCGTGCTTCTTAGTTTGAAAATAATGATCTTTGTATCAACAGTTTATTCCTTATTTTACAACCTTAGGGGGGTGAAATTTCAAAAAAATCCTTTCTTAGAGAATACTTACGTCATAAGAGTTGCCTATTGCCAAAATTTGAAGTTTGTAGGCCCAGCGGTTTACACTCTACGTTGATGAATCAATCAGGTCAAGCAATTTTATGTACATATATATTTAAAAAGAAATAAAAAACAAACATTTAGTGTATTGAAATGGAGAAGAATTTATAACGCAATAAAAAGCAATAAGTTTGCTCGCTCATGAGACGATCAATTTATTAGTCATAATAACACTCCACAGAGTATAAAAGAGTCACAACGTATCAATCACAATATAGCAAGAGATTGTCCAAGGCACTATGGTCTCGGAGTATTTAAACGCTTAATAATCAAACAGCGGGCGGCTCGGGACGCCAACGCGATGTATGTAGTTGTAGCGTTACTATAAAACACGTTTCGTCACCGTTCCGTCCCGCCCGCTGCTTGACTAAACCTTTAATTTACGCCAAAATACGAACGACGACGCGATGAACAACTAATCTTGACGTCATAAACAGTTTGAAACAATTGATCGACCTTATAATGTATGGTAAAATAAATAATATAATTTTGGTGTGTCACCTCTATTCAGATTCGGTTAGCACATCTGTTCAAATTACCGTTAACCGTAGTAAAAAGAAATTACTTGAACAAAGATACAGCACAATTTCATTATAAACATTTACTTGTTTTCCTGTATATTTTATCATTTCGTCTACTAAATTCGGAACTTCACGAATTCTAAACGTTATAGCGAAACCAGCAAGAGTCTTTCACTAAAGTAACAATTTAGGTTGACATGGCAACGGTATTTGTAAATAAAAACTCTTTCCTAATATTCCGTCCAGCCTGCTTTTGTAATGTAGTTTTCTATCTTCCTTGTTGTATTTATCCTGTTTCTTGTAGTGTATAAACTTACGCTTACACTGATACTTCTAACCAAACTAAATTATTTGAAATTAAAAGGTGTCATGTGACACCAGATAGGCACAATGTTCCTTCGGATAATACAGAAGCAAGACAATTTGCAAGAAAAAAAATATTGCATAATTTTGGATATATTTTCTTGTTTTTTTTTTTTTTATTTTTGCTGATTGGTTTTTATTTAAGTACATAAAAGTATTTAGGAAATTTAGTGTTTTAGATAATAGCAAATAACGTAAAATAAAATAAATCAAAGAAAAAAAATGACAGTAATTCAAATTTACGAAGTAAAACAAAAAACATGCCTCTTTATTTTATTTTATTTTCGACAATATAAAATTACATAAATAATGAAATTACAAAAATTTTATCTGCAAAATTAACGTTAAAGTCATTAGTATATACTATGTACTGGCAAGGCGGAGTGGGATCAGAAAGGGCAGGGATGAGAGAACGGAAAGAAAGAGGGAGAAAGAACGACTACAGCACTTCCGTTATATATTTTTCTTTCGGTTTTAGCCCCACATTTTTTTCAGTTTGGTCTTGCAGCAAAATCCCTATCTCCTCCAACCCTACCGTAAGAAACTTCGTCCCAATGCCACCGCAATGACATAATAAAATTTTGAATATCTCAAGTTTATATGGTAAAAACTCCAACAAATATTAATAACAATACAATCTATTTTTATGAAATTTTGGTATCTCATTCTGAGTTATGTGGTGGATGCAACAAGCAAGAAAGGCCTTAATAGTTTCCAGAGACTGATTGATATCATTGAACATACTTTTCAGCAGAACCAAGTACAAGGACAAGACAGCAGTGACTTTGGTTGTTGTAGTAGAAATTTTAAAATAAACCTTGGCTTTCGCTGAAGTAATATATAATTTGGCTTCGTTTAACATTTCGGAGTCAGTCTTCTTTCTAGGCTTAACGTGTTTGTTTAGCTATCTTGTCAGCTAACAACATAAAACCATAAAAGAAACCGTTTCCTAGCTTTATTTCCTACCTTCCTAAATTAGTACTTACTTTGAAATGTATGTATGTATTCATTAAATTTCTTTATTTTAGACATAGATTTAAGTCATTTGATACGCCCACGAAGATTTCGAACTTCGCAATATTTGCATCTCGCTTACTCTTAGCGTACAGCTGTGTGCTCTTTCATTCTTGCCGAGTTATAAAAAATGATGTACTGACATTAACGATCGTATTATAAATGTAGATTTTTTAAATACATTCTAGAGATTTATTATAACTAAATAAAATTAGTTTCAAATTATCATTACTATTATTTATACTAATAAATAAAGTTGAAATATCTATGTCTACGTATAATATCAAATTAAGAACTTTTTACTAAATACATATTAATGTAATACGGTTCCTATATCAAAAATACAATTTCAAGCCAATTTTTATTCAATACTAAACACCGGCCCATCATTTCATGTTTTTTTTATACATTTAAATTACAATATAATAACAATTATAACATGAAGATCAATAACAAAAAATAGGAAGTTGCCGTCCGTACTAGTCGATGTATGGAAATGGTGTTTAGGACAACTTAAGAAAGTAAGGTGACTGTCGAAGTAAAAGTTAGGTATATCTAATTGTAATCCCTTGCCCCTGGACTGTTGACCATGGGTCATAACTTCTTCTTGAGAAGTGGGCTAAGACGTGGGGGGCATTCTCCCCCTCCCATCCCCATTGGGCTATTGCACGGACGAGGCCCGGTGGACTTGCCGCAGAGGGCGACGCGGAGCAATGCTCTCGCAATCCCGTATAGCCCCCATCCCAAATGCGGCGGACGGCTCCGGGAGGTTTAGTGGGTATTTCCGGTCGCTTCACGTCCGGGCGAGTCCCACACTGGCACCGAGACGTCCCTCCGTGCCCCCTTACCTATTGGATTGGGGGACTCCGGTCTCACTAATGCAATAGGTAAGGGTAGTGCGTAAATGCATTCCCTTCGTCAAAAAAAAAAGGTATATCTAATTGTAGCGAACAAGAATATTTTGATCCGTCCATCCGCGACGACCGGTCTTGCGCCACTCGCATCCAGCGGATTCCTGCGACCTTCACCAGGACGTAGGTCCACTTTGTGGAGGGTCTGCCCACACTACGGCTTCCGTTGCATGGTAGCCATTCGAGAACCCGTTGGTCTCATCGGGCATCAGTTCTGCGAGCAATGTACCCACCCCACTATCACTTAAATTTAGCAATTCTCCGGGGAATGTCAATTCCTTTGGTTCTTCTGCGGATCTCCTCATTCCTGATTCGATCACGCAGTAAAACTCAAAGTATAGCCCTCTCCATTGCCCCTTGAGCAACTTTTGAATATTTTGGTACAGAACACTTATTGGACTTACTAAATCAAAAGACTTTACAAAAGCTATTGACCTTAGTCATGTACCCTTCAGGACTTTTATCACAGTGTATTTATGACGAAGGTATATCTAACTATTTAGATCTATATCTACAAAACCTGCTGTAGGTATATTAGTAGGTAATATATAAAGGAGACGAGGGTTAAATCCACTATTTCCTGCAGTTTGAAGTGATACAGATCTGACGGTAGTGTTTCCCGTTTATATAAATGGTCTAAAGTATAAGAAACAGCGTTTTATAAAAAAAATTGATAGCTTTTTTAGATTTTAAAGTAAATGATAGATAATATAGTAACAATTAACTTATTTTATTTTTTAAGGCTTAGTGTTTTGAGCACAATCTAAACAGTTGTTAAGCAACGATGTGTTCCAATATGGTGAACATGCTGAACCGTATTGGCTCTCTAATGATGCTGCAGGTGTTTGGCGATAGTTTTTGAAACTTGAAACCAGATGGGCATTTGAAAAAAGCTACCATGCTGTGAAATCATATATAAAACGGAAATCAAATACATTGTTAATAAGTCTATAAGCATAAGGTTGAATAAAGTCGGCGGAAAAATTACTACTAACTCGACTCCTCCTATATTTCATTTAAACCATTAAATATTTGTTATAGTACAGTTGATCATTGTAAAGATTATGTATTATTTACATGTAAAAAAATCGAAGATAGTCCCAAACTCTTTTGAATACAGTCGAACTATCCCAATCAGTTATTTAAATTTAGCATCCAATCAATAGGTTAAAATATAAAATTATAATAAGAAAAAGGTTAAGTAACAGATGGTATTAACCCTTTTTTAACATGTGGTTATGCATTTACCGGGAATAACTACTAAAACCTCACGGTACCATCCATCACCTCCCTGGGGACAGATTAATCCAGCATGCTTCGCAGCGCACAGGCGGCAGGCCTGACAAGGTCAGGTCACTCCCATTCGCTTCTGTCCAGGGAGACAGCCTGGTACCAGCTGCCCCCTTCCTCTAAAGGTCCAGCCGATCTACCGATAAGAATACCGGAGGAGAGGGACACATTAGTCTCAGGAGTTGCTACTTACCCTACCAATCAGCAGCATATATCGCGCATGTCCTTGTCTGTCAATTTTTGAAATTATTCTAATAAAATAAATACTTAAAAACCTAATCGCTACAAGGTTTGAAATTGGTCCACAGAGAAGTGCCGTACCTTGAGTTCTTGACAATGATGAATGTTTTGGACTATGCGAATTTCATGCAGAATAAGCACTACGCAACAAATAATATCATAAAAGAAGATTTTAGAAATATCATTTTTCGAGGCGGGATGGCTTTAGGGTCTGGCGGCAATGCCTATGCGTTGCTACCGGTGCATGGGCTTGGGTCACACCCATCCGGTCTGTCCCTCAAGTGTGAGCAGGGAGCATCTTTGCTTCAGGTGCGGATGTGAAGGCCATAGGGCCGCGGCTTGCATTGTCGCTAACTCACGCTGTGCCTTCTGCGCAGGTGAGGGTCGGGACGCGGACCATATTATGGGCGGAAAATTATGTCGCTCGCCATTTAGGCCGATTACGGCCGCGATGGCGAAGGACATAGTTGCCTTGCAGCCTCGCGTAGGCTGAATGTTGACGGTGGCGGAGTCCGGGTGTCGCCCGTGCGGCACCGGGACTTCTTCACATTGCTGACCCAAGGGGGGAAGGGGCCGGGGCTCTGACCTTCTATTGCACTGGGGAAGCCGTCGGGGAACTTAGTCTTGGTTGACCGGGACTAGCCCTTTTGCGGGTAGGGACTTGGCCTTCGGGCAAGGTCATCCGTCCGGGAGGTATGTCGCGGTGTATGCTTGCGATCTCGTGTTGCCCTCCTTATGTGTCGGTAGAGACGGTCACTCATATGGTTTTAGAGGGTAGTCGCTAGGGTCTCTTTCCATAGTGTTAGTCCCACACATCCTCCCTGCCTCCGCATGGGAGAACGGTGCCTAAACGCATTTCCCTATGTAAAAAAAGGGTCGGTTGGCTTGGGACTACTAAGTGCATAGTAAAACTTACTTCATAGTGATTCTTCGGTGCGTGACGTATCGGGATCAACCAGTACATATCCAGACCTAACTAGAAGCTTTAGTTTAGTAGATTTAGGCCGGCATGATGATAGGCGAATTGTCAATAGATTATCGTCTATTCGGGTCGCCTTTGTCCTTAGACTGTACTTTATTTAACGTCAGATATAGTACAGTCGTTTTGTTTGAAGGATTGTAATATATATGCTTTTCTATACCAACATGAACTTTCTATTAAATTAGAACGTAAAACAAAACAACCATCCACTTTATTGATCACAAGATTACTTCAAATAATAAGGAAATAGCAACGTCACAATAGGAACAGAGCTAGAATGTCCTCACAGTTTTTTTTTTTAAATTAGCTAATGTTGTTGACCGAAAAGGGCCACAACAGCTTCACCGTATCTTAACTAACACAAGGGTAAAACCTCGGCTTGGCTGCTGCCTGCGATATAAAATTCCTGCGGAATTTGAACTTAGCTAAACCGACCTTATGGCTGAGCTTCCATAGTATTTAAATGTTCCATTAGCGCTGTAACTAGTTTTGACGTCACAGCCGGCAAGAATCAGTGGAATATCTATTTGCTACTAAAACCGTTGTAACTATGAATTGTATAATTTACATAAAACATTTTTACCAAAAAAATTAGATCGAGTTTCTAGCAGGCTCTTCTCGGCTGGGTTGTTTTTCGAACCAGTAGTAGTTCTTTGAGCTTAATAAGCGCCTTTTCAGGGCTCAAATTAAATAAGACATTTTTGATTTTGATTAAAATTTACTTCATTCGTCAATTCATTTATAGACTTTTTTTATTGGAACTAATTACAACAAATCTGTTTTAACAACAAAAAACGTGCAATATAGTGTAAATTCGTAATTGGCCTGTTGGTTCGTAGGTACGAAGGAATTTTGAAATTGTTCAACTGCAAATAATAAACGCATACGCAATCGATGTTCAGAGTCGATTACTACGAGTTCGCGTATACGCTAAATTTACTATTCGTTTTAAATTCGAGTTGTTAATAATATGTTCTGTTAAAATAGTACACGTTTATTTTCGTTTTTGAAATTGTAATGTATTAATTTGCATTTCTGAATACCACCGCATGGTTATATTCGCTTTGAACGTAACTGGAATGTTTATTGTGCAAACAATATTCCTGAATATCGGGTACCGAATGGTATTTATTTTAAAACTAGTACTGCCACGTGGCACCGTACATACACAAATAGTTTATATTAGGTGATGAGTGAAGTGAAAACTTTGGAGCACTTTTTAAGGATACTGCGCGTTCGGAGGTGTATGAAATTTTGTTTAGTTAGATTCACATAAAGTTAGTTCCACATAGCAAAAAGTGCAGAAAGCTAATATTAATATTTATTTTAAGTAATTGAAATTAAATTGAATATTTTATTCATTGTTTATGTTCATACTGTCCATTTCAAATACATTATCTTATATGCAAAAATAAAATAATTTAATACCTTTTTAATTCGTAGCTATTGCCGGCATTTAATGTTACCAATAAAAAAATAAAAGGCAATTTTTTTTTTTCAAATTTTTCGAAGCTTACTAACTTTGAAATAGACAATTGTTTTGAGGAAATGTCACATTAGATAATTGATCATTCACCTGACATTACAAAATTATATTCTAAAACCTAATAAGAAAATACATTAATGGTTAAAGTAATAAGCATGTCAAAAAAACTTTTAAATTAAAAACAAAACCGAATTCAAATGCACTAAAAAGTAAATAAATAATTACTTTATTAATCTGTTTTTGTTTACTTCAATATATCCTTTGTTTTAATATCATTAATAATTTTGAAATCGGTGCCAGCTCACGGATAACAAAGCGGTGTAAATGTACGTCGCTAATTATATTTAATTTTGATTAATTGTTTTTAAAAAAATATTAATTATATTAAAACAAAGGATTTTTTAGTTTATTCTTTTGAAGTCAGTTTTTATTTTTAATTAAAAAAGTTCTTTTTCTACTCTTCAGTTTAAGTAGGTATGTACTTTTAGTTATAGCTGTGAAGCTTACTTCATAGCTTTGGACACGAATAAATGTGAAACATGTGAAGTGTCTATAATAATCGAAAGTTTTTCTCGATTTCCCCGAGTTCCCTGATCACATCCTGATTTGGTGGACAAGGGACCACCTTCGGCGTGTGCTCCTTGGAATAAAAAATATTTTGCAAATTGTTTCACAATTGACGGAAAAATCGCGTTACAAACATACAAAAAAAATATAGACGAATTGATTTGAATTTGAAGATTGAGCCTCCATTTTAAAGTCTGTTAAAAATACCAGAAAACATTTTCAACATAAACTGATGTATCGGGAAAAAAGTTCACTGAAGTCATCTATTAATCACATGATCGATACGGAGTACCACAATGGACGACGACCAATCAGATTTAAATATTTACATCTACACAGTCGAAAGTCATAATGTATGCGGATATTTTAAAATAAGTTCAGTGCAATCGAAGAGTGACAGAGAGACGAGAATAATTTATTATTACGGAATATTTGTAATTTATTTCTGAAAGTTAATTTCAGATAGCAGAATCAATTACACCTGTAATCGATATACAGTTTTTATACAATGATTAATTAAATAGTGAGCTGGTACATGGCAAGAGAATATTACTGTATCTCGATAACACATAGTGATATTTAATTAAGTCACTCGCTTCGATTACTCGCAAGTACGTTTTACAATCAGAAAAATATTGTTACACATGAATTCATTATATTCGGAGATTCTTTAACGGTAAGTCTTAATTATTCTTATCAAATAAATAAATATAAAACATTAAATTCTATCATATACCTAAATAGAATGTTATAATAAATCGAATCATAAACTAATCCATAGATAATAAATTTCTATCATAAGTAACTAACTCAATGATTGAATTCGAGAAATATAATCTATTATAGTGTTTTTTTAATCACACTAATTACTTTACTTTATTAACTTTGTAAGATAAATTCTCTCACATCGTTTATTTAAATTTTCTACCGAATTAAAGTAAGTCTTATAGATCTAAGACGCTATAAAATAATTTCATTAATAACATTACGTCCTTTTCGCAAATCAAACAATTGACATCTCGAAATTAATCTATGTCATAGAATGTCTGCCAGATTCATCCATCGGTGTCCATGTACTGTAGCATGGATCCAAGATCCTATATCATCAGCGGAAACGAGCGTCGCGAAACTGACGCCAGCTGACTCTTCCGCACAGTCGGCCGGTTTCCAAGAAGAAATAATTCCCCATAAAACGCCGTTCAAGACCACTGGTGCACCGACGTCTCTCTGAAGCAATTATTTGATACTTTAATTCTTGAACGATTTGTCTGAGATTCAAGTAGCTGAGTGATACGAAGCTGCATAGTCAGAAAGAAACATCATTCTACTTGTTGGAAGTTATGAATCAATTCAGGTTGTTGTTTAGCCAGCGGTCTAAATGAGTCTTTGAAATAATACTATTTTGTACCAAACCTACTAAAATTACCAAGTTGATTAGTTGAACAATGCTTAAAATTAGACCGTAATCACTGTAGAAAATTTCAAGAAAAAGTATATCTAATTTTTTAATTAGTACACTAAAGCTGTTAATACATGTACGGACCGGACCGCGGACATGGTACGGCGAGCGGCTGAGATCATCAGTAGCCTAAGTAGGGTTGAGGTATAAGGTTTTTCAAATAGACCGACTTTTTGATTCGATTCACAAAACTTCGAGGTCTAAGAGATCAATCTTAGTCATAAATATTATTATTTTAATGGTCGAAATATGACTATAATCATCATTTATAGGGAAAACCTGTTTCCAATTTTTTTTATTAAAGCACTAAAGGTAACTAAACAAAAAAAGGAAAACGCCTAACCTTCTAAGGAAACATAACACTGAATTGTTTTATTTTTGCCTATTTTATTTATTAATGTAGAAAACTAGTACACGAAATGCTTATGCCCAATCTTCAGGTATCCTATTGTATAATGCACTCAGGTTTCCAGTTCTTTTTTTATTTTAATTAATTCTTACTATAACCTCAACGGTTATAAGGTGCACTGCATTCCCGTTTGACAAATGTTGTTTAAAAAGAAAGAATGCATAAGAAGGTAGACAAAAGATGATTCCAGATCATGTCAAGGTGAATATAAAACATAAAGGCACTTTCTTATACGTGCCGAAATGTAAGTGTAATTGTAAGTGTAAATGTAAATGTAAGTGCCGTCGGTGTAATTGAAACCAGAGTAGGCTACCGTAGTTCTGCAACAGAAACTGGATGCTAATGGTCAACCAGCTCTTCAGAACATTCTTCATGATGTACAGGATAATTAGCGGATTGAGTTTTTACAAGCACATTGACAAGGAGTTCAATGTTCAATGTTTCGTACCACTTTGGTACCCTTAAAGTGCCTACCTTTTCAGCTAAGCGCCCCAAAAGCTGTCAGGCTTCAATGAAGCTGTCCAGGCCACTTAATTTAACCAGACCAGTTTAAAAAAAAATTCAACTTACCACACAAGGATCAGAATTTTCGACTGCATCTAAGCACATGACAACATCAGTTCTATTGATATCCATCTCCTGAAGCTCAGCTGAACAGTCCTCAGGCTCCGATGGGTGGAGATGCTTTACCGATAACATACGACGACGAATGATATCTTCCATCGACTCCAAGTGGCTAGGCTTCGACGATTCCTGCCTCTAGAAATATTTTAAATTCTTCAATACATTTCTATCAGACTACATTATAGTATTACGAAAATAGTCTCATGTGACTCGAATTTATGTTGACGTATCATATTCTAATTGGCAAAGTGACTGCACTTCACGTGATTGTAAATAAAGTAAACGGCAGCGACTGATAAAACACAGTCTATCGAAACATATCAACCAACTCTTTTACAACATAGTGCGTTATGTCGAATGAATATCGAACGACAACTGAGAATAGACTCAATGAAGTCCAGAATTACCATAAGCGTTTTCATAAAGATTTAAATTTGGCTAGTTATTGACTCTGCTGTGTTAGATTTATAGGTCTAAAATACTACGGTCACTAGTGACAGATTCGCATCTTTTCACTTTCATTACCATTCTATAGTTTTAAGAGAAACTCAGGTATTTCATCAGAGATTCAATGAAAATGTAACGAACATAAATATTCAATAAAACATCTGTTATTATAATATCAAATCAAATAATTATAATGAATGGAACTAAAATAGGCAAAGATCAAAACAGTTCAAGACATTTGTCTCCTATGATTGTCTTTATTGTTTTTTTTTTCTTTGTTTTGTAGCTATTGATGAGTTTCAGATCTTAAAAAAAATGGAAACCGTTCGTTTTCTTCTCTTCAGTTTTAACCCCTTAAGCACTAATCTGGCGTTTACGCCAGCTTTCCATTGTTTTCCTATTGATTTTCTATTGTCTCATTTTTATGGATAATCGACATATTAATAATCGTATGCGAGTTTCGAAATGATTTTATAAAACACTGGCTGTGCCCAGCATGCGTTGCAATGCTACACAAGTATTTTTTGCTAGGAACCTTTTCGAACATACGCGAATGAACTCACCGAAGCTTTACGGTTTACCAACGCATAGAGGACAAACATACATACATTATTTTTATAAAAATAGATTAATCTGTGAGAAGACCAAAAACCCATTGAACTTAAAAAAAAAGAAACGAAGTTCGATCTTACCGTAGCATCAGACCAGGATGTGACTATGAAATGCGTCGCCGCGATATCTTTCGACCTCTTCTGTAATCTAATCGCGTATACATTAGGCGTGTATCTAACAGGATTAGGCAACATGACCAAAGCGACATTGAACGTAGGTTTTTTATTATCGAAGAACGGATGAACGTGGAACAGCTTGATCGGCAAAAGCAATCCACCTTTTTTGTAATTAACACTGCCTAGTCTAACGCGTAGTGTCTTTAGAGTTTCCCGTGTCCTGGAAAAATATTATAACCTGTTATGTAAACAAGTAAATCCGTGGACACAAATTTAGGAAAATCTTAAAAAGGAGATATAAAAAAACGAGAAATAAAATACAACACTTTTTAATACCTATTGACTATTAGCTTGAAAACTGTATAAAATGATTACAAACATGTTATTTTTAAATATGTATATTAATGAAATGTTTGTCCTTTGGCAAGTCTTTTCGTAACCAAATAAAGAATTAAGCGGTGCAGCATTTGAACCACCCACCCTCCTCCTACCTCCTCATCCGCCATTTAAGTGGTCCAGCCCCTTTCCTCCTTTGGTTCTTATGTGTCGATAAGAGGTTCGAATGAACCTGAGTTTTCAGCAAAGGAAAGCGTCGTAGTGTTAGCTCTAAAATAACTAAAGTCAAAACAGGCTAACATATCGATTATAGCGAAAGTACGTATAATATAATAACTATTGTTCAACATATTATAAAGTTTGTTAAATTTTAAATTTTATTTCTAGAATATGTCCCAATATTATTTTCGTATTTTATTTTATTAATTTAAGTGCCTATTAGCTCATTTTAAATTCCGACATTGTTATGAAATAGTATTTCAAAATATGAAATGGCAGATTTGATGAAATTACTATAAGACTGTGCTTAACATTAAATGTATATCAATGAAAAACAGTTTTTGAATTTTATATGAAAATACCCAAAAATAAGAAAAAATAGCACGATGGTGGAGTATTTTCTAATGTCCAATTGTTTAATTAACGCCCTCAAGCTTAAAAATCTTCCGGCAAGTCACTTGATAGTCGAGTTTTACGTGTTTACCATCTTCTATGACACCATAACTTAAAATCAGATGAGATTATAGACAAAGTCTATAAATAGTACTTGAAAAAGTTGAAAATATACAAATAATCTGGTAAAAAAAACTTCATATGTTCCTCACAAAAGTCTTTTGTGAAAATTACAATAAACGTCATTTATAAAAAAAGAAAAGATAACATTTTCAAGGGGTGGAAATGTTTTTCATTTTTCTCCAATTGCACGATTCCAATCTGGCGACGTTCCATGACTCCTAATTGAAATGTAAGATTAAGAAACGAGGAAAATAAACGTTCACACGTCGCGTCGGCTCGCAATGAAATATCACAAAATATTATTTTAAAAGAATGAAATAAGTAGGTACTGAAATCTATTTTAATCCACTTTTTCACGGAAATGTTATCTATATTAATAATATATATCAAAATTAATATAATATCCTCTCGTATATTCCTCTAGAATTCGTATCTCGATTAAATGTGGGATGTCCTTTAATCTTTGTTTGTAATTTTATTTACATAGACAGAGATAGATGAAAAACTTTTAAATATAAAATTTAGCACGAGTATCGGCTAAAAATATACATCTGTCATAAACTAAATAAAAAACAATTCAATGTACAAACAAAACTTCAGTATGCAAAGTGGTATATGGCCACGCACATACAATGGAGTCGAGGGAATAAAAGAGCGTCATGCCGTTTACCATCACGACATGCGAGTCGGTTTTATTGCCAAAGCGCCTATTAATAAATATGACACGTTATAAAAACAAAACAAAACAAATAACACATACAGATATAAACCATCGGCGACTGTCAACACCCAGTTCTCATCAATCAAAGCTCCGGCGCACATGTAAATAGATTTCTTCAATATCGCTACCATATATGGAAATACTTCGCTGTTAGTCTGTATCGAATGTTCTACGAACTCGTTATTACTTTTTATTATCTCTTTTACATTTGACATTGTTACTTCACTTCCATTATTGTTACTAAACACGTTTAGCAACAAAACGGTAAAAAATAAAAAACTAAAATACATTCCGATTCGTCAAGACAATTTTAATTCTTTTCAAAGTGTAAATAAATAGACATTTACAGAGTGTTCTTAAAATAGAGAGGTAAGGCAAAATTAGGAGTTGAGAGTAATATGAACCTAACGCTGTATCAGTTGTAAAGTTAGGTAATAAATGAAACGTGTTTGTTAATCAAACAAAACCGGGTTTTGTTTATAAACGTTGACTGTTACGCCTTTAGAAATAAGATTATCAATGTTTTTTTACAGTAACAATACTGGACTATTTGTTCAATGAGTAAAATGATTTTACTTGTAAAATATAATTTTAGATTTTTGAAATGAGAACGTCTTTAGCGGCGTTGAGCGATTCTATAGTATTCTATATTAGTTCACAGTTATTTCACCTCTAGCCGTTAAGTTGTCGTTCTGAATATTGTGTTACCATGTTTGATATGTATTATTCGTCATGATTTGATTAAATATACAATTTGAAAGAGGTTTGATAAACGTGTCAGATTTAAAATAGACCGACCGGAAACATGAGCTATCAAAGTAAAAAAAAAACTCCGTAACTACTGGCCATTTTGGTATGTCGATGAGCCGGATGAACAAGATATACCAAAATCCTCTTTTTTGGATACCTATTTTTTTTTGTTCTTAGTATGGAGCTGCAACTTCTCCTTTGTGGAAAAATTAACATAATATTTATTCATTACATTGTGATACAAATCATTCAAAGGATTTTTATTTATTTTATAATAAACCGAGGTTACTTTTTCGATATTTATTCCTATAAAACTTACAAACCTTTAATACACAGGAAACACTATTTTACGTACGAGTCATGGCAGCAAATCGTTGACGAATGGAATTGATGAAGCTTTATTTGATATTTCTTTGTCGAGAATGTATGTATAGCTAGAAAAAAATTTCAACACTACTTTGAATTCGTTTTAGCATGTTTTATTGTACTATTTTATGTACTATAAAACAAAAAATCCGAAACGACTGACAAAATATTTTGACTACGTGACAGCTATTAATTCCAACATACCAAAATGAGACCTCGGAGGTAAAATAACTGTGAACTGACTATGTGCGTTACCAATGATGTGTGACAACAGCTGTCAACAACATGCCACAAGAATGTTAAGTATGATGGCAGAGTCACACACATTTGTGTTACCACATCTACTCATAAATGCCTGAAATAATGTTCGAGTCGAAATTAAATTATTCCGTTGGTTGAAATATGTCCTCAGAACTGTAGTCCGTGTATTATTAATTTCCCTTAATTTTTTTTTTAATATAAATTGAAACGTGCTAAAACATTAATAGGTACACGTTCTTAAGACACCAAGCTAATTAATTTAATACACATTAAACAAAAACAGTTTTTCCAAAGTTTCGAATTTTCACTTCTGTCGGCAGTCCACGTGACTGCCTAGTTTTTTTTGTATTATTGAACTGAATAAATAGCTTACAGGCTATTTGAATGATTTAAATTTGAAACTTCAAAAACAAGGACAGTTAGTAAATGATTTGTACAGCCATTTGAAAGCGTTTCAGATCAAACTACGCTTGTGGGAGTTACAGATGCTGTCTGGTAACAGTTAGCATTTCAGCACGCTCTCTGTGTATGAAAATATTGCTTATGCTCAATATGCTGAAGAACTCAAGTTACTGTCGGAACAATTTTCGAACAGATTTAGCGACTTCAAAAACATGGAAGACTGCTTCAGTTTATTTGCTACTCCTACAAAATATAATGTACAAAATACTCCAATACAAATGGAGTTGATGGAGATTCAAGAAAAGTCACCCCTAAAATCCAAATTTGAAGACGTACAGTTGTGCGATTTCTAAAAAAAATACCTAGAAAAAGACAATTTTTCGCAGCTTAGAAAATTCGCAAGAAGATTAATTTCTGCGTATGACAGTACTTATAAATTCGAACAGTTCTTTTCATTGATGAAAGATAATAAATCAACACATCGTACAAGACTGACTGACGATAATTTGGAAAATTCTTTACGTCTTTGTATCAGTGGAATTAATCCAAATATCGATGGTTAGTTTCCCAAATTCAAGCTCTAATGTCTTATTGATTTCGGTGTATTTAACTTTCGTAGTTTGTAACAATTGCAAATTTCACGATTTAATTATAATGTACCATTTTTTTTAATTTCATTTTGTTATCTTAATAAATTATACTAAGAGTAACATTGTGGTATTATTTCATGTCTAATATCTATTGCAAAAAATATTATCACTACTTTAAAATGCACTAAGTACTTTTAAACGCGGCCCGCGAACGTATTTGCACGCTAAAGTTTGGCCCTCAACATGTCAAAGGTTGCCCATATCTGATCTATACTAATAATAAAATTGTAAATTTTACGTATCTGTATATTTCCGATTTTTGAGAAATAAATTATCGCAAGGGACCTAACAATAGGTAATTGAAAATGAATTTCTATCATTTTTAGAAATGTATATCTGTCTGTTTTGTTGTGCAGGCATAAATTAGAAAGTACAAAGTATAATATTATTATAAAGCACATTCCGGATTAACTTTCAAATTTTATTTCATTAAAATCGGTCCACTCTATTAAAAGTTATAGTAATTTGAATGAAACGCGACGTCTTTAGTATGAAAGAAGAGTGGTAAGTAAATGCGTTTTAGCATAGATAAATATAAATATTATATAATCTTTGATTTTAGGCGTTGTATTAAGGAGCCATTTTATGAAAGTAGTGAACTGAATTCACATAATATCAATAGATATAAATATGGCGCGGAACACAATATTATTTCATCTATTGTAACTATAATTGGACTACAAGTATAATTCATGTTTTGGTTATTTTTGATGGTATGGGGTACGAACTATTATTAATGATTACGTAAAAAAACTATATACGTATTTTTGACGATTATTCATAGATGGCACTATACTTATTTTCTTAATAATTTGGACCGTTCTGAAACATTACTGGGACATGATAATCTATACTTATAATAAAAGGCTAACGCGACGAAATCTGTTTATTGAAAATGTTTGAGAAAAACTATGTCGGGCTTCAGGACAGGACGGGACAAATTTCGATAGTTTAAATAAAACATGTTACGGCGGGCCGGGACGGGACGTGAAGTCTATCAATTATAATATAATTGTCTATATTCTACGCAGGCTAAGTCGCGGGCACAGCTAGTAATAAATAAAAATATATTAAAAATAAGACAATTGAACTTCTGTATTAAGACGAATCTATATAGGTATTAGAAACGGACCAAATAAATTGAATACAATAATGCTCTTACTATGGACAGAGAAAAATAAGTAATAGCGATCCATTAAATCTTTTTTTTCTTATAAGAATCCAATTATGAGAACTGTCGGTACGAAATGCCTTTTATGGGAAACGGAGCGATAACAGATTTTATTGAAACACTAGTTACATAGTATTTGACTTTGCCCGCTAGAAGGTGTTAATTGTGCTATGAAAATTCCATAAAAATTACACATGGAGAAAACATGAAATGACCTGATACAAAAGTAAACGAAATATTAAACTAATTTATCAAGCGGGTCTTAATAGTTTGTCACCGGTCTGAAGAATTACATCCATTACTTTTGGGCATTATATTGGTACTGACTTCAGCCTAAACTGGAAAATTCAATTGCATAAAAGCATTCTAAATTGTATTATGTTCTCGAATATTGTGAAAGCTACCATTTCTGCGGATACAGGACCAGCAGGACGGTAGGTAAGTCGTGTCAAGTTGTATTTAGAAATTGAGATAATATTAATCTTTGTATAAGCATGCCATTTTTAATGTTTTTTATTCCATGTTAAAGAAAAGAAATAAACTGGAGTGTTTCTTGATTGTTTCTTTCATCCATTTGCCCATTCAATCGAAAGAGATCCACTGTTGGACATACGTTTCCCCCAAAGATCTGCACAACGGCCGGTGTTGCACCACCCGTATCTAGCAGATTCCTGCGACCTTCACCATGTCGTCGGTCCACCTTGTAGGGGGGCCGTTGAGTTTTCCGATACGCGGCAGACATTCGAGAACCCGCTGACCCAAGTGGGCATCGGTTCTACGAGCAATGAGCCCAGTCCTTTGCTACTTAAGTTTTGCAGTTCTTCGGGCAATGTCGGTTACTTTGGTTCTTCTGCGGATCTCTTCATTTCTGATTCGATCACACAGGGAAATTCCGAGCATAGCTCTATCCATCGTTCTTTGGGTGACTTAGAATTTTATAATTAGACCCATTGTAAACGACCACGTCTCAGTGCCGTAAATCATCACTGCCAGCACACACTGGTCATAGACTTTTGTCTTGAGATAATGCGGTATTTCAACAACTTCTAGTGTAGACTTCTCGATTGTTATTCGAGTTGGCACAACATATTACCTCAGATTTTTAACGACATATCGAAGCATACGGCAAGTCCGCAAATATTCCATTGCTGTCTATTGACATTTTTATGGATCTTTATAGCACTTTCATAACCAAGAAGTCTACATATCCTTATAGCATCGTAGTAAAATATTATTAAAAAAATCCAAAATCTTCAGGTTACTGTTGTTTTCTTTCATGAACAACCGATAGGATTTTTAAGTCACGATTTGAGGCCAAAGTATGAAACTATAATTTCATACTGAAACACATATTTGATTTTCTTTTTTAATTATTTTTTTTTATAAATTTAGAGGGCATGCGGTCGGAAAAAGTAGGTCTTTCAGAAATCTATTGCTATCGCGTTGGGCTCCAAAGAATTAATTTTGGAACACGAAAGGGACAACTGTAGCTCGGGCTGATTTTACTGTATGCAAAATAGACCAAAATATCACTTCGTAGTACCCTGTTTCCTCCAACAAAACTGAATCGATTTTTATTTTTCTTTCTGTTGTTAATTAGAAAGACTTTGGCTATGCCTCTACGTTTTGCTTTTTATAATTTTATTCATCAAATTTGTTTGACGAACGTCTGAAAGTGACGGTAAAAATCGAGCATTTTTTAATGTTCAAAGGCTTCTAGTTTCTACAATAACTAATTTATTGAAAAAAATCAAAACTTACGAGCATAGTAGTGGTAGATATAATTATATTATGTAGTATAAAAATAATTACTAAATAATATATATACAGGGAGGAATCATGGGACTACGTTGGTATGGAATACGTGCCGCTAGTATATACTCTTAAATATTTTAACTCCGAAAACAGTCACCAGGCAGATTCAATTTTAATTCATATTAGCCGGTGCATTAAAACGACAATTTCATTAACAAATTATATTAATATTAGTATAGGTGCCTACCATATTTTATAATAATTAGGTTCGCATCATGTTATCACATCACATTATGTTTGAACTGTAGATCCTGCCCTTCTAAATTGGCGATAAGTGGTTATAACTTTATTTCATTAAATGCAATGTATCTCCGTAATAATTACATCATAATATTTTTAATGTAGTTAAATATATATACCTATAACTATACTATATAGAAATATATAACTGCCTCGGTAGCGCAGTTGTATTATGGTGCGACTGCCGTTCTGAGCTCTCAGGTTCGATCCCCGGTACAGGTCAAGTGGTATTGGGTTTTTCTACTCAGTATCATCTCAGAGTTTGGAATTTGTGCCCGATATGGCGACAGGCTCGCCCCCTGTCACATCTGGGACGGAACTAAGCTCGGCGAAATGTGGGTGGTGTAATTTGCTATTTCACCTCTGGCTAAGCCTTCGGAGAAACAGGCGTGAGCTTATGTTATGTTATGTTATCCAGAAAGTGTTTACTGATTTAAAAAAATGAATTTGTTAAGCTATTCAGTATTTTTCAAACTAGAGTATAACACGGGTACTCTTATAACGCATTTTCATATTACGCGATTTCAATCCCTCGTATAGCACGTGGGAAATCCCCATTACAACGCGAGGATTTCCCACGTTATATTTCTGTATTGTGAAAGTTATAATGATTTATACAGTTCATAATTAGTTTCGCCTACCTTTGCACGTGTGTCAGTTGTGTTGTTATAAAATTAAATTATTTTATTAAGTTTATTGTTTCTAGTTTTTGAATTGTAATAACATTGGTTATACATATATGTACTAAAAGGCGAAGAAATTTTATTTTAAATAAAATATTTAGTTTTTAGCCATGACAAGTAGAAGGGAAACAAAACCTAAGTTAAAAAAGAAATTAATTTCTCCACAACAAAAAAATTGATATTTTCGATCAGCTAAATAATCAACAATTAAATAAAATGAAAATAAAATTAGGAGATCTGTAATGCCTAGATCGTTGCAGACCTTAAGTAAATCATCACACGTAAAAGATTCGTTAATATCAAAAATAGAAAAAATGTTTCATGATTTGGATAGAAGATTGCAATCAAAACAATATTCGTATAAATAAACAGTTGTTAACATCCATCCATTCCACCGAAAGACGTCCACTGCTGGACATAGGATTCCCGCGACTTTAATTGTTGTTTAATTTTTTTTAAGCCCAAATTTTATTTCCTCATTTAAAGAAATCGAAAACTGTTTCGTCCGACAAGCCAAAATCAAAATTTGGGAGTAGTAATGGCTGGTTTGAAAGGTTACAAAAAAGATTATCCTAACATAAAATCCAAATTCAAGGCGTACTAGAGCATAAGGAGAGATTATTGTGCATATAAGATAACTGAAGAAAAGATAGTAGCTTTTAAGTCAAAGATAAGGGTCATATAAACAGACAAACATGAAATTTCTACCGGTAAATAATATGATAATTTTTATCCTTCGCCTATAACAGTGTTTTACTTACTGATAATATCGATACTAATTTCCATATTACACGCGCTCTATAGAAACATACACTTACGACCAAAGGCAAGTGAAAATGTAAATAAAAAATGAATTAGACTGAATAAAATCACCAGAGGTCAGTATCAATTTAAAAATGGAGTTCTCGTGAGATCGATTCTCTTTGATACCCGCGTAGTTTTGCTAGTACATTAGACTAGGCAAGGTAAAAGCTTAGTCGTATCAATGAACACACGTAGGTAATTCTGAATAGTGGATGGTATACGACTTCACTGAATAGTGAATGTTTTTTTCTTTTAATTTAAGGAGAATGCTAAAACTTGTAGATAATGTTGCATTCTTGTTACAATAGTGCTTCGGCTGCTTTTTAACAACCTAAAGTCAATAAACGGTAAATTTTCCTGAAATAATAAACAACAGAAGGGTTTTTTTATTCTCGCAACGAACATTTCTCTTTGGAAAATGTAAAAGCAATGTTTATATTAGTATTATGCGTTTCTATAATTAAAGTCTTGGTAATAAAATTTTAAGTTTTATTGAAAAGGAAAAAACATTTGCAGGTATTCAGTGGATTCACATAAAGACCTCAATAATATGTAAACTAGATGTAGAAACTATAAATTTACTTCGGAATAATAAAGAAAGCCGATATAAATATACTATATAAATAATCGAATTATTTTCAATTGTTTTGGCCACAACTATACGTCACCTTGGTACCTTACCAATAATGTCGATGCGATAAAAAAATAAACATGAATATGGTAGCAAATTCGTGTTCACTGCGAACTTTTACAAAACACAATATTAGTTTTAACAACCGACAGGATATTCTGTATCGGCTAGATTCGACGAAAAAAATTTATTTCGGCATCAATTTCGATATAAGCTAAATTTGGACGAAAGTAGTGTTCGTTTCAGACTCAGTCCAATGCAATATTCGCTACCTATACCACCGCTTTATTGCATTCGACGCAGCGTTTCCAATTTGCGACGAACATCAACTCGTTTGGTTATTTTTTTTGGGGATTCGGTGTAAGCCAGAAATATACGTAGACTATTTGCTTATCTATCTATCTATAACTGATTCATAATTAGCTCGATATTTGTGAGCTTGGAACATTTAAAATCAAATGAGATTGTCGACAAAGCAATGAAGTAAAGCAGAGCTGCCCGCAACTTCGTTCGCATTAAATTTTGAATTTAAACCATTTTCGAAACCACAGGAATAGACACAATTTTTTTATTAAAATTGGTACAGCCATTTAGTCACAAACACACGCACAGAAGATTTATATATATATAAACGACAATGGCGCAGTTGGCAGTTCGGTCGGATTTCGCGTCAACGGATGCGGTTCCAAGCCCATCTATCGAACTCTAAAATCAGCCTAAGCTTTCGGTGTAGGAAAACATCGTGTGGAAACCATAGCATGGTGGTAGGACATTCTGTAATAACGCCCGAATGGCTGGCTACCACCCTCAACTTTGAGAACCTGTCGCCAAATACCAGTAGGTGTGTTTCGGCAGCATCACTTGAGATCGAGTACCTGTAGGCTTAGTGTGTTTACAGTCCTGGATCACATAGTCACTTAACATCAGTTGAGATTGTGATCTAAGTACTGAGCTTATGCAGTATAACAAACACGGACCAAATCCATAAAAAATGGGCTGAATATAAAATGGAAGTGACCATTCTAAGACCCCTGCATTTTAAAGATAAATACAAGCAAAGCACAGCAAATTTTAACCAATTTTATGTACAAAATTAAGCACAATTCGAAAAGTTGGAAATGGAAAAAGAAAATAAGAATAGTATATAAAGAAGTACATAGATATACAAGGGTGGAAGAGCGGATAGGAGACTAAAATTACAATGGAACTAGATTAAATAAATGCATAGGAACAAATAAGTAATTAAAATCAAGTAAGGGAAAGAATAAATAGAATACAATTATAGGAAATTAAACCGAATTCTAAAACAAGAAACAAGATCTAAATAGGGTATGAAGTCAATAGTGACTTCTGCTTTTGCAGAAGTGAGAAACAAAGCTAATAAATAACGATAAAATTTAAACGTGAAAATCAAAAATAGATACACAAAGTCTCTGATTATGTTACAGGTTGCAGCAGTAAAAAAAACAAACAAACACGCATTACGTTGCACTACTGACATTTTCATGATATTTATATCATGTCTATCTTCTGACATATCTATCTAAATCTTTATCTCCGATCGAAAATTGTTTTGTTATAACACCCAATTGTATATTTGTCTTTCACGGTCTTTCAGCATTACATGGAATAAACTCGACCGTCTGAAGCTTGCACTCCTTTGTACACTATATTAGAAATGTCGACAGTATAGTAACTGTTTGATTAGATTCAGGGGCGTCTTTACCTATAGTGCAGGGTGTGAAGTGTACACAGGCATAAGGTTTTAGGGGGCACCGAGCGACACCTACATAGATGCCACCTCGGGGCACCATAGCTCTCAAAGGTCCTTACACCCGTGTTATGGCCGACACCGAGCGCGGTAATGGTTAAAATTGCTTCCCGACATCAAAAACTGCATCCGAATTGGCGTGAAAAAATAACTGTAAGTATTACGTTTTGACAACGCGCCTACTAGAGAGCGCTAGGATATAGGATATACCGTAACCACACTGTATTAAAACGATCAATTACAATAGATGTTTATTGTTGAATTTTCTGACTAAACTAAATTTAAATGAAGAGGTAGTGAGATGACAATAAAAAAAAGTATATCATATCTTTAAAAAAATATATATATTTTGGTAAAGTATTTGAACGAAAGGTTTAGAAGTTAGCGGATAAATACAGACTATAGTTTCCTTAAATAGCCACGAATACAAGTTCTGTAGGACCAACTCTTTTTTTTCTATTCTTCTATGCTTCAGCAAAATGGCAGTCCTTTGGTGTTCCCAGAGGATTATTGTGAGATTTTAGATTCACTCTCCGTGTCATTATTTTCAATATACTTCAATTTTCCACAATACGAGTAACTTCTAAAATATATTAAAATTCCACCAATACTATATTACATAGAGTGGCATACTGCAAGTTATTGAATTTTAAACAAGGATTACTACATGACATCCCAAAATCGTATAAAAAAATCCCTTCGACTAATTAAAAGTAAAATTAGCGTCAGCTGATTCCAGGCATAAGGTTGGATAACATAACCATCAGTGACATAACTAAACCACCTGAGGTCTGTGGCAAATTCGTTCGATGGGGCGGCCTCAATGAAAATTGTCAGGTTCTAATTTGATTTTAATAAATCACTAAAGTAATTACTAAAGTGTTTAAATATTTGGTCGTGTCTAACTTTAATTGTATTTATAACTTTAACTAAATTTTGCTAAATATGTTAGGATACACTTCTAAGCTCGCGGTTTCGCGGACCGGGGCCCCATTGAACCGGGGCTCGTGGCATCCTATAGTTTTGCCACTGATACATAATCCGAAATTAAACGTGTTTCGATGTTTGAAATGAATGTAATAATGTCTTACAAGTTAACAGTGCATGCTTATTAAGCCGTTTAGTAAACACCAGGCTTCCATACTGTTTATCTCTATATAATGTTATTTCGAAATCTCGTCTCATTCTTTCGGAACACAGGAAACCCATTTATCGTAGGTTCAATGCATTATTGAAATGATGGTTCGAAAGGTATACATCTAGACTGTAAAGTGTAAAAGAATAAGAGTACCTATGTTAACAAAAAAAGATAAAAACAAATACGTAATTAGATAATGGTATTATTCAAGTCAAATATTGTGACTTTTAAGAAGAAACGCTGTCGTTAATTGGTAATTTAAAAAATCCAGTTTCTATGACTACATTAAAGGTTAATTATTTGAATAAAAGTCATTAAAATGCTCAAAGGAAATATTCTTATATGTCTAATATAATTTACTAAATAAAACCAGTTAGCGGCTTTTAAGAAATAGTACACTAGAATTAAACAAAGAAATTCTTATTTCTAAAAGCAACCAATAATATTTATTGATTTAACTAACTTGCTAAAGCTGTTGACCGGAAGGGCCTTTACAACTTCACCATGACTTTGGGAGCGAGTGCTGAAGGCACTTAGCCGCAAAAAATAACTAGCACAAGATGGGACGGACCTCGGCTTGGCCTTTACCTGAGTGTAAAAAATTCCGCGGAATTTTGAACCTAACTAAGCCCTACATTTTTATTTAATAATAATAATATATAAAAGGTTCCTTATAGGACCTATGTACCTGCATGTTATGTGCAAGAGTGTGTGTGCATGTAATGCTTAATGCACGTTTTATGTTCAGGGTCGCTGGCAGTGGCGTCAAGAGCTTCCCTATTTGTGGAACGAAGCACGTTTTGGGCTGCCACCGGAGAGTGAAATATTTATTGTCAATGTTTGCATTATGCATTAGTAATTTTCGTTTAAAGTAAGAAAACAAAACAATTTAATTATGTCGTTTCACGCCATCCATTAATTTAATGTTGAACTATTCGTCAATAAGTTAGTACTCACATACTAAATTATACAGTTCATATAGTTTGTAACAGATGGCAGTGTTTAAAAATGAAAAATACAAGTCTCGGTAATATTTTTTTAATAATATTTTACATACAAATCCTTTATAAGTTAATAAATAATCTAAGTACTAATCATTCCAAGAGAAATTTAGTACAATACTATTTTTTTTACTTTCGAATGCATAGTATTATTATTAACATATCATATTTTAATACTATAAACACTTCAACAAAATGATTTCCCGGGTTTTATTCCTCAGCGAGAATGAAACTGCGTAATATTGTATTATTTTTTTATTACATTAAAAGATAAACAAGCTTAACTTACATTCTCTCTTATCATACCTACTAGTTTAAAGAAAAAAAAAAATATGTATTATGTTTTCAATTGGTTTAATTAAACAATAGACGAATACAATTGTGAAATAATATTTAAAAACAAAAATAAATTTTAGTCTAACTATTAACTACATTTCTTATTTAATTCTAACAGTTCGATAAAATCACTACCTACAACAAATAATAAAATAAGCGTAGATACTATTTTTACCAGTATTAACAATATATCAAAAAAATATTTCTGCGGACATAAAAATTACTTACATTCTATGGTAAGTACGTGACTAATTCCGAATTTTAAAACTCGTGAGGGGTCGTCCATAAATTACGCCACACGTCAAAGGTGGAATAGGAAGTCACCAGTGTGACGGGTAGAAGAAGCCATAAATTTAGTGTAGTTACATTTTTCTTTGAAAAATATATAACATGGAAATCAAAATAATTTCATTTTTTTAACCGGTATTGGCTCAGTGCTCTGTTCACAATCTCAACTGCTGTTAAGTGACGATGTGGTCCAGGATGGTAAACACACTACCTAGAGATACTGGTTCTCAAGCGATGCTGCCAGAACTCATCTATTGGTATTTGACGACAGATTTTCATACTTGAGGATGGTAGTTACCCAGGCCAGATTTTTACTTGGGGGACTTCGGTCTCACTAATACAATAGGTAAGGGTAGTGCGTAAATGCATTTCCCCCCGTCAAAAAAAAAAAAAGGCCAGATTTTTACAATATGCCCTACCCACCATACTATGTTCTCCTTACAATGTTTTCCTTCGTTAAAGCTCAGGCTGATCTTAGAGTTGGATAGATGGGTATGAACTCGCTTTCATTGACGCGTAATCCGACCGCACTGCTAACTAGACCATCATCGCTTCTAATTTCGGAACTGCTGTAAAAATGTTACACTAGGCAAGGGATGTCTCATGGATGAGACAAGGGCAAATGTGGGTCAAGAAAAAAATGAATTTACTTAACGTAATTTATGGACACCCCATTAACACGCATATACTTCGGACGTATGAAATTAAGTATAGTTTGTGATTTGAGAGAGTAACCGTATCCTTTTATGAAAGCAATGGAGTTTTATAACCCAATTGATTTCAGGCGCTGCCGGCTCAGTAAACTAAGTGGGTTCAAATCCGTTTCGTTCAGCTTGAATTATCACTAAAGGAAAAACTGAAATTATAGCGCCTAGTTGCCTACGGACATCAAACCTGCCATCTAATTATGGACTCGATAAAAAAAACTATTTATCAATTCATTTACATTTTGAAGTGAAAATTGTTTTAGCGGCTTTTTTTCTAAATTAGCCAATGGTGTTGACCGGAAAAGCCTTTACAGCTTCATTGAACTTGATAGGCGAGTGCTAAAGTCACTCAGCTCAGCAGGGGCACCTAAGTGGTACGAACCTCGGCTAGCCTGTGTGTAAAAATTCTGCGGAATTTTAATCCTAGTTAATCCCTACACATTTTTTTTTTTAAATAATAATAATGTTTAAAATAACGCTCCTTACAGGGCCTATGTATCTGCGTGTGTTGTGTGTGTAATGGTTAATTCATTGTCAATGTCACTGTATCGCGCTGGTGGCGACGTCAAGAGCCTCCTCAGTTGGAGAACGACGCACGTTTTGGTCCACCACCGGAAAGGGACTCGTAGAGTGTGCGGGAGCAAAATAACCGCCTGTCCCGACGGCGGGAACAGCGATTTCGCGGGCGTGGACGCTGACACGCAATTTTCTTCGGCTGACTTTAACGACGTTGAGCGATTCTCGGTACAGGAAAAATCTTATACATTCCCGTAACCAATGCTATGACGTCAGCCGTCAACATGCTACAGTATGTCAAGTATAAGATGGCGTGGCGTTTAAGTGCTGGCACTCAGAAATGAATAATAAAAATTATATTTACACATCCTATCTTTATATTTTTATTATGAATAAACTATATGAAAATTATTGTTCAAAGCGCTAATAAATGTAAAAAAAATAGCAGACTAATGGTGTATGTTAATGTTAGGTTTTGTTATGGAGAATTAATGTAAAATGTCCAATTTACTCTTTCTTATAGGTCCTTGAGAAGCCCTGAAATGAACGAATTTATTCAAAACAACAAAAGGCCAATATGTAATTAAGTGAACACTATCATATATTCTAAGTTATGTATCCATTTTTACATCCCTTCTGTATGAATGTTGTACTGCTGATGTTTCTATGCGTCGAACCTTGAAGCTTCTGGTCGCAAGGGAGGTCGCTCGTCTTCTTCTTAGAAGTGGTGGTGCGTGTGAGGGTTGTGAAGTTCTCGCGTATAGGATTCGACGAACAACAGAAAGCCCGACGAAATTCTCTACGGAATTTGCCTGTAATATACCGTTTATTTATTGATTAAATAATGTTTAACAATGTATAGGCTCAGTGCTTTGACCACAATCTCACTTGATAATAAGTGACGATGTGGTCTAGAATGGTCAACACACCTATTGGTATTCGATGAGAGGTTTTCAAACTTGAGGGTGGTAGGTACCCAGATGGGCATTGTTAGAAAATGTCAACGATGTGGTTTTCTTACGATGTTTTCCTTCACCGAAAGCTCAGGCTGATTTTATAGTTGGATAGGTGGGATCGAACCAGTGTCCATTGTTGGGGAATCGGGCCACTCTATCCACTGCACCATCATAGCTTCAATAAAAAGTCTACAGAGAGTATAAAAAGATTACATAATAGTAAAAATATTATATCAAATCTGTGTTTTCATATTTGGATAAAAGATGGAATTTGATTATTTTTATTACCAACTAGCTGTGTGCCCGCGGCTACACCCGCATTTCATATATTCTTTACTGCGTTTTAATTTTTTATCCGCACCCTATTTTTTTTTTTTGTGATAAGATAAAGTAAAAATGTTGCTCATAAATTCATGCACTTGTCCGTAAAACTGTGAATTGAATCAGATTTTATTCATTATTTATCAATCATCAATTTTTTCTGAGTTTTAATTTTTTTACGCAGAACCCTAATTATTTTCGAAAATTAAAAGTACCCTAAGTTACCCTTGGTAACATCGGCTATCTACCAAAAAAGTCCCGTCAAAATCCGTCGAGCCGTTCCGGAGATTACCCGGAACAAACAGACAGGCAATTTTACAAATTGTATTTTTGGTATAGGTATCGTTATATACATTAATATCTACTCAGTAAAAAAAAATATTTTGACATTACAAACAGACACTCGAATTGTATTTATTAGTATAGATGTGTAATGAGATTTAAGTTGACAATAAGTCAAACTAAAATTGGAATCTATCAAACTTATGAAATTCTCTCAATTAAAATAAACCCGTATTAATCAAATAACACACTACCGACTAAGGTTCAAATTACTTTTGAATGACAATGGTCAAAAATATTTTATTACTCACTATATACTAAATGCTTCATCATTACGAAATGATGAGATTTGACAATGTACGCGCGTTCCATTGGCAAACTTATAACCTACAATAGTCTCACTATGTGATTCTGCCGTTGCGTTGCTATAATATACGCTGCTATTTAATTTCTTACTAAATCGAACTGACATTCGACTTGGCATTATAATAATATGCTAAGGTTAATATTTATGAAGCGACATTAGATTCTAAAAATACGCGATAGAAATTCGATGTGTAATTGAGAGATATAGTGTTTGTAGTAAGTAAACTTACCGCTCATGAAATTGTAGATGAGTGGATTTATAGCTGAGTTAGCGTAGCACATGACGTGTGAGACCAAAGCCAGGAACGTGATTGCGTCATTTTGTTCCATATCTAGCGTGTATCTGTGAAAAAAACAAATTGAAACTTAATTTATCGTAAAAAAATCTGATTGATTAGCCTTAACGGTATCCAAATATTAACCATATTTGGACGCCAATAAGGAATATAGTGTCAAGCCTCAAAAATAAACAAAAAAAAAAAAATCGAAATGTTAATGTAAAACGCAACATCACATAATAAAGTACATTTAACAAAATTATCTTGCGTGGTATAATGTATTATGTATATTTAAAGAAAGATATAAAAAGTAATTTTAAAAACAATTTATAGAATTTGTAAAAAAAATCCTGATTTAAAAAAAAATAAAAGTAACATGCAATAAAAGCATACAATTAGATATTAATCACATATAACTATGGTGGTGCTGAAGTATATAAGTTTGTTAAGTTTCTGTTAAGTCCGTTAAGTTTTTTATATTAATAGGGACTTCAAATTTGTTTATATATCTATTTTTATAATATCTGTATACTTGTGTGAAAAAAAAAAAAACAAAAATTAATAAGTCAATATTGCTTACATAATGACAATCAGACTCATCCGTATCCAATAATTATTTACAGAAATAAACAAAGCATGGTCAAATTATTGTCTACGCAATACTTGTACGATCGCCATATCGCATACTGTGCTTGCTTTTAATTCATAAAAAACAACCCGTTCAAACAATAGATATCTTAAGTCAGCAAAAGGTAAAAATCTATATAAATTTCCTTCCGTAACTAAACCTATAGTTTACCATTTCACCGCTTTGAGGTCTCTCTCAAATCATCTATACTCTCAAACGATCGACTAGCAATTGCAAAAAGATCAAATATTTGTTGCCCGTAAATAAACGTTAAACCAACTAAGTAAATCCATAATTATGACTTAGCATAAATTAGCATGTGCCGGCAATATTTGCTATGTGATCGCTACTAGGTAATATTAGGTAATAATGTATTTAAAAGTTCAACACTAATTTTACCACGGATGTTAAAATAATGAATCAAGCTGTGATGGCCGGAAACCGCGTCGATGGACCTAAGTTCGTATCAATCTATTCCACAATGAGCTCGAACCTTCCGTTAGAAAAGCATTTTGTGAAAATAGCATCGTGGTGGGTATTTTCTATTACCTGCTTGGATAGCTACAGGTTCTCGAGTTTGAAAATCTGTCGTCAAGCATATAATATATTAGTGTATTCCGATAGCATTACTACAGAACCAGGACACTATTAATAAATGAATGGCAGTAACAAAATGGTGGCCTTCAGTTACGACCACAACGGGAATGATTGGTGCATTTCAGAATTCACGCTCCGTGTCATTATTACTACTAGACTATACTATACTAGACTAATACTATACTAGATAACTAGACTATATCACGTAAAAGGCCACCAAAATTACATAATATATAGTCAAATATTGCAATATAACGAAATAAAAACAAGGACGACAACAAGACAGATCTAAATCGCGCCAGGCATCCATGAATTTTCAGCTTTGCCGCTAATTTTTTATTTATCACCTGTGCCGTATGGCAAGCGCATTTATAGCTATACAGCCACGTGAACGCAATTTGTACTAAGCAAAGAGACTTACTTTGGTATGCCAAGAATGATTAAAAAGAGATCCAATCAAAGAGTATTGAATAACTCCAGCACGCCATTTATACAATATTGCTGAAGCGTTGTAATGCTCAAATTCAAAAAACGCTCCAGCAATGAATTTTATTTTCTTTGCCCGTAAATCCGATACTTTACGAGTTCTTTTTTCGAAAATAATGAGAATATTTCCCTGCATATTTGAGAAAAATATATTACAGCTTCCGCGTGTACCTAAAAGTCAACGAACTTATCGTAAATACAAGTCCAATATCGAGGAAAGTGAATGAACTATGCGATGAGTTAGTTACTGACACCTTTTTTATCAAAGGGACGGATTTAATGGACGAACGCTTTCAGTATGAATATACCCTGTTGAATAAAGGCACATTCTGTAGAGTCCAATTATTTAACTAGTAAGTCATATTTTCTATTTACTTTTGCTTGAAGAATTCTGACCAGTCTTACCTTCAATGTTTCTCTGCATTTATTGTTTAGACTACTTAAGTAAGACCATTGTGAAATTAGTTTAGGGGGATTTAGTATGCAGTATGCATATCTATTTCCCCCTAACAAGGTGGACCGACGAACTGCAGAAGGCCGCGTGAATCCGCTGGATGCGGGTGGTGCAAGACCGGTCGTTGTGGTTATCATCGGGGAAGACCTATGCCCTACAGTGGGCGTAGTCCGGATGATGATTATTTGGTAACAATTTCACTGTTATCAATATTTTGTAACCTCGTAGTATTATTATCTATATCTATACGATTATGTAAATGAAGCAAAATTGATTTTTTGTTTATTATAGGTAAAAGCAAAAATTACTTAGCCTATTTAAAAATTGTTGCACCTGTAGAAATAATTGTACCTATAGACTATATTTTTTTTTTTTTTAATTAGAAATTAAACGAAGCGAAAATTATTATATTTTATTATTTCTTAAATAACTTTTCTAATATTGAATAACGTGTATTTATTTTGACTATATTTTATTTAAATATTTATCTAAGTTTTCCAGGTTTTTTACAGGTTTGTTATCTTTATACATAAAAACCACTGTAAGTGTGTTTATCCTCTATTTACTTCTAAAATACTCATGCTGTTATAATGAAACTTTGGAGTGTTGTTTTGGATAAGCTCACGAAAGTTCCTGCCCCAAACAAAACTTTTCGTATTATCGCAACGCAGACCAAACACAACTAGTATTAACTAAATACTAAATATCTATGTATATATAAATATTAAAGGAAAATGGGGATCTTTTGACGCACCATCACCTCAAAACTACTGATCATATCGGGATGGGACTGGTACCATTCGCCGCGGAATGTTTCGTAGATATTTAAAGGCTATTTATTTTTTGGATTCAATCGACCCTTTCTCATTTGTTTCGATTTACTCTTAAGTAATTTTTGTCAGCTAAAAAAAAAGAGGTATCTCATTTTTCTTTATTCATTTGTTTTTTTAGGTTAGGTATAAATGTTATATGCATTTTTCACTTACACCTAAAGAACATATTAAACGCGGGCGGATTCACGGACACCAGCTAGTAAGTTATATAAATGTAAATTTATATCGTATAGTAAAAACATATGAATTGACAAAGGAAAGAATATAATGGTATAACCACAGTGTTTCGGAAAAAAAACTAGTCTTCAAGTGGAAATACTTATCAAAAAAAACCAACACTGTAATATGAATAACAATTCAGAATAGTACTGCAGAATATGCGAACAAACTTTAACAATACGGCATATTATTCGACCGAACTAAATTTAGCACAATACAAATCTTGTGTCAGTGTAATGAATCTTATATACCAGCTGATGCCAGCGGGTCCGCCCGCGTTTCATACATTCTTCACTGCGTACCTACAGAAAAACAAATGTACGAAGAAAAATAAGAGACTTGGTATTGTTAGCGGGCAAAATGTACATAACAGTAAATTGAAAAACAAAAACTAGAAATGATTGATGGAATCCAAAAAATAAATAGCCTATAACCATCTACGAAAAATTCACGTCGAATATATATATATATATATACATGTATGTATATATAAGAAGATACAGAAACGGTGTTGTGTTAGAATTAGATTTTTAAATTTATAACAAGTTTTCAACAACATTGCTGCAACTTTATAAATTACTACGTTTTAATATATTTTTTTCCCTTGAGTGTTTTTTATACATTCTCATTCTCATTCATTTTCTTTTTATTCTTTATCTATTACTTCTATTTATTACTTAGCTAGTTCTTTATCAATTGTTTTCAAGTCATGATGCCGCCATATCATTTGCGATATATTTCCGCAAAATTAAATCTTTATCAATTAAATACGGATGAAAAGAAAGCAAAAAAAAGCCAGACATGCATAAATAGCTATGCGTTTCCAAAGACGTGACCACTGAAAATAACTTAAATAGCGGAATTAGTAAAGTTATCTAGACTATATTATTGTAACGCCCTATGAAAGAAAAAAAACCGATAAATAAAGATATCGATTTTGACGTTTTTCTGTTTCCCTATACAAAGGGAACCGCAGGTCAAACCAGTCAGTTCAGTTTCAACTGGACATCGCAGCGACGAGCAAGAACAAATCCGCGAGCAATCTACAAATTCTATGAGTAAATAGAGATGTATATCTAAAGACTAGTGTTGTGTATACATGTTTCAATAGTGTATGTTATACTCGCGCTGTGAAGAATATATTCTTAAGTTAGGCTTTTTCCGTTACCCACACATTAATTACAATGGTGGGTAACGTTCATCAATCAAATATGTATCACTTACCTCAATACGGAAAACAGATGAACTGGAAAGAAGCAAACTGCGAACATGATAACCACAGCGACTAGCATCTTCGCTGCCTTCCGACGTGAACGGAGTTGAGCTGAAAATATATCATATTTAATATTTTTGCACAGTTTGTAGTAGTTTACTAGTAATAGTAGAATATGCTGGCGTTAGTGATAGATTGCACCCAAAATGAGTCAGTATGACTTGGGTTTTATCACAACGGTATAGTCAAACTGACCAAAGTAACCGACATTGTCATACGAATTGCCAAACTTAAGTGGCAACGGGTTCTCGAATGGTTGCCGCGTTACCGGGGGATGCAGCTTGTGTGGGACCCCCCCACAAAGGGAACCAACAAATGCAGGTGGAATTAACTTTTAAAATTTAATTTTAACTCCAATAATACCTTTATAATAAATGCCATTATTATTTCCTCATATTAGAAGGATATCCTTGAAAACGAAATATTCAAAATTAAAATATCTTGGCCAATAAATATTATATATTATATTTATGCCCCCGTTTATCCATAGGATACTTATGAATACAATAACAAACAGAGTAATACGTTATATCGATAATCGTTTTATTCAAATCCACGTGAATTTATTAGCCGATGACGGCCGCGGAAAATATGTGTTAGCGTCGAAGAAAAAAAAAGACGTGTAATAAAAATCCCACCGTAAATATTATAATATCAATGTATCGATATGTATCCATCCCAAAGAGTATCGTAAATTAATCTACTCGTTGGTTACGTTTGTGTTATAGAACTAGTTATGTGCCCGCGGCTCTGTTCGTGTTTAATATGTTCTTCACTACATGATATGATTTTCAAATAATCATAGGAAAATAATGTTTTGATGGTGCTGTCCCTTTATTCATATTTTGTTCACAATTTTATTGGTTTTATTGTTTTTACACGGAACCCAAATAATTATTTTCCAAAAAAAATTTGGGTATTAAAAGAACACAAAAATATTTCTCATAAATTCAAACACTTGCCAGTGAAACGGACTCGGAAAGCGGATTCGAAATTTCATGAGTGTTAATATTTTTATGCAGGACCCTAATTATTTTTGAAAAACAAAAGTACCGTGAGTTGTTACGCAGAGTAACTTCAGCTACCTACAAAAAAAGTCCCGTCAAAATCGGTCCAGTCGTTTCGGAGATTACCCGGAACAAAACGGAGAGACCTATAGACAAAAATTTAAACAATTGTATTTTAGGTATAGGTAAATTTTAGGGCCAACTGGTTCTCGAATGGGTACCACGCACCGGAAAGCGTAGCCTGGGTATGCCCCCCACAAGGAGGACCGACCGACCCCCGACGGACCCGGTGATGGTCGCGAGAATCCGCTGGATGCGGGTGGCGCATGACCGGTTGCCGTGGAGATCTTTGGGGAGACCTATGTCTAGCAGTGGACGTCTTTCGGTTCAATGGACGAATGGAGGTATAGGTATCGTATATAGTACATTCATATGTATTTAGTAAAAAATGTTATTTTTACATTACAAACAGACACTTAAATTGTTTTTATTAGTACATATTGTGAGTCGAATTCCAATCGACTTTTTTGATTGCAGGTACAAAATTTATTCTTGGTTGTAATTGTATAGCCGCTACTACTTCATAGTTAGTGGTGAATGATCGCTGGAAAACGAATGTGCTTTCCTACGTGATTCGGTCATTGAATTATTTTTAGATGTCTAAAATGATAAGTTGATAGATACCTGAAGATATTATGCAAGAGTTTTCTCTCTGAATTAGGGTGCATTAGTTATATTTATCTCCATCCATTCAACCGAAAGACGTTCACTGCTGGACATAGGTCTCACCCAAAGATCTCCACGACGACCGGTCTTGCGTCACCCGCATCCAACATATTCCCGCGACCTTGGTTGTTGGTCCACCTTTTCGGGGCCCACACACTCACTCTGCGACTTCCAGTACGCGGCAACCTTTCGATAACCCGTTGTCTTCATCGGGCATCGGTATTACGAGCAATATGCCTACCCTATATATTTAAGTTTAGCAATTCTTTGGGCAATGTCGCTTACTTTTGTTCGTCGGCGAATCTCCTCATTTATAATTCGATAACGAAGTGAAACTCCGAGCATAGCCCTCTCCATTAGCTTTTGGGTAACTTTGAGGTTCTTAAGTAGGCCCATTGTAAGCGAACACGTCTCAGTGACATAAGTCACCACTGGCAACACACATTGGTTGAAGAATTTTGCCTTGAGACACTGCGGTATTTTGGTTTTTTTAACCTCGGATGAAGGCCAGCCATTTTCTCATGATTAGCACAATAAAACAATACATGAAATCACTGACATTTTCTAGAACTTTTGTAATCACTCGAAGATTGTACAATTATTGTAAAATTAACAAAAATAAAAACAAAATTGTTTGTTTTTTACAAACAAGAATTTTAAGAATACTGTTGCGGTGCTGAGTAAATCCTCTATGGTCAAATTATTTGGTAAACATTGGCAATTTTCTCAGAATCTCCGATGTGTTTTTATTACCTATTGTAAACTTTTTTAATCGTTTCAACTATCATCGGTTCTTTGTAAATTTGTAATTAGGTGTTTATTGCGAGGTATGTGACTTTCACTGCGTTTTCTTTAAACAATATGAAATATATTTTTAAATGTTAAATCGCATTATTTATTTTCATTTGTTATTAACTGTTATAATCAAAGGTCAGTCAGGGGATATTTATGATGCCTTGTTCGTTTAAAAATGACATCGGATTTGTGTATCATTTCGTTAGTGCGACACGGTACTAACTATTGTTATAAATTATACCATTCATTGGTATAAATCAAAACTACCTTAAGTCTGCGACTGTGCTCGTGTGAACTATAAATATTCTGTGTTAACATATTAAATCTATCATTGTGATTTTAATATTAAACGATTTTTACTTATTTTTGTTTACATAATCTAGCTATATATATAAATATAGTAATATAGTTAATATAATAACTAACTGCGTAATATACATTTTAATGTTTTTACATGAAACCCTAATTATTTTCTTAATTTATATTTCTAAGAGAAAGAAATATCATAAACAGACACTTCAATTTTACTTATTAGTATAAATATCGACTTACTTTGCTCAGCCGGTGCTAGCTTCATGGTTTCCGCTTGACCTGGTATCTTCTCGGAACGCCACAAGACCCTCGCGATCTGATGATAGGCCACCGTCATCAAGAGAAGAGGTATCCTGTACAGATAAGAATCTATATAAAATACCTTTGTCAATAATATTCGACAATCGACATTAGTACAGACAAAAAAAGGTCACGACTGTCGCCCATGGGGGTAGGCAGAAACTACTTCTACTTTCATGAGCGTTCTCATAAATTCTCGTCGGTTATGGGTACTTTTTACCTGAATTTTCTTTTAGACGTCTTCGATCTGGTCAATCATGTAGTAATATGGGCACAGTGTAATTGTGCCTTGGATATAACATCAATTCATAGTTCACTGAGAACTCTAAATATCGGTGAAGGAAAACATCGTAATAAAACCATAGCATGGTTGTAAGCCATTTTTTATCATCGCGGTAACCAGGCCTGGCACCGTCATCGCAATACAGGGGCACTTAATGCATTTAGGCAGTTTGAAAAAAAAAGCTTTCTTTGAATATAAATATCATAATATAAACTATTTTTTTTACACGATATAGGCTCAGTGCTTTGACTACAATCTCATCTGATGTTAAATTACGATGTGTTCCAGAATAGTAAACACACTAAACCTAGAGGTACTGGTTCTACAGTGATACTGCCGGATTGGTACACCTATTGGTATTTGACGATAAGTTTTCTATCTTGAGGTTGGTAGGTATCCAGGCGGACGTTATTAGAAGAGCTACCAACATGCTATGGTTTCCTCACGATGTTTTCCTTCACCGAAATCTCAGGTCAGTTTTAGAGTTGGTTAGGTGGATTTGAACCCACGTCTATTGACACCAAATCCGCCCGCACTACCGAGTAAGCCATCATCGCTTCAAAAACATAGCATCGTAGTATCCATTCAACCGAAGGACGTCCACTGCTGGACATAGGTATTCCCAATAAGGGGGGGGGGGTGTTTTTGGTACTCAGCGGATATTACTGGCCATTCCCTTGTTTATATCCCTAGTCGCCTTTTACGACACCCACGGGATGATATGGGGTATGGAATTTTGTACCAACTGCCTGGTTAATGACTACTTAAATGTTTAAAAATCAAGCCCCAAGCACTCTGTAAGCATTGTCTACCGGAATTGATACCCTTATCTCCTCTAGGCTGAAAATGTTTACCGTCTGCTGCTACGTCTTCAGTTAAGGTCAGCTGACATTTATGTCAAGGAGCTGATCGAATTTATACTTAATAAAGAGAATTGGAAGTGTCTGTTTGTAATGTCAAATTTAATTTTTTTAACTCAATAGATATGAATGTATATACAATATGTACATATACCAAAAAATATTTTTTTTTGTCTGTCTGTCTGTTTGTAACGGGTAATCTCCGGAAAATCTGGACAGATTTGGAAGGGACTTTTTTTGCTACATACCTGAAGTTACTCCGCGTAACTTTCGAAAATGATTAGCGTTCCGCGATAAAAAAAATTCAAACTAATAAAAATTTGAATAAAATCCGAGTCGATGCACAGTTTTACTGACAGGTAAATTTGAATTTGTGGGAAATATCTTTGCTTAATTTAATGGTACCAAAAATTTTTTTTGTGTAAAATAATTAGGGTTCCGTATAAAAAAATTAAAAACTATATTATGCTGTGAAAATTTATATGAAACGTGGGCACACAGGTAGTACAGTTCAAAAAGCAACGAATTAGCAGACAAACAGATAGAGCGACTTTTATTTATAGGTTATGTAAAGAAATTTAATTTTCCAAATTATTACACGCACAGTTTCGCTGAGTCAGAAACAATTTTTCGGACCTATAAAGCATGGTATATATTGAAATCCCTTGTTTATTTGCGCTGTCAACCCCCATGACGAGGGGCTAAGCCCCTTTCAACGGAACCCGTACTTAACTTTGTTACTGATATATTAATACGTACCTCCAAAAAAAAAAAACGTGAAAAATAATAATACTCATTCGTATAATGAAACATTTTTTCTTCCCGGAATAAAATGAACTTAATTTTGACGGATGGAAGATATTTTTTTATACGTAATAACCACTTTACAAAGCAAACGACCTCCTTCGAACTTTACGTCAATTAATACATTTGCTTTTCGAAAATATACTTACTTCTCCAATGAATACCTTTTTTTTAAAAACTTCGAAACATTCTAAGTAATTCGATCTTAATTATTAATTTACTAGCTGTGTGACCGCGGCTCCGCCCGCGTTTCATATATTCTTCACTGCGTAATAAATAATCGTTTTTTTTTAAATAATCGTTGGAAAATAATGTTTTAATAGTGCTGTCCATTGAATCGTATTTTGTTTACAATTTCATGAGTTTAATTTCTTTTACACGAAAACCGAATACCAAAAAATTAAAGTTACGCGGAGTAACTTCAGTTATCTAGTTAAAGAAAAATCGGACAGCCGACCCGCAGCTTAGCCGGAACAAACAGACACACAAAAATGTCAAAAATGTGTCTTTGAAGTAGATACCGTATATACTTATTTATATGTGTTAAGTAAAATGGACACTTTAAATAGAAATAGATGAATTTTATAGTGTAAAAAAAAAGCAGTCGTTCATTCAAAAATGCTTACTGTTTTGTCTATCGTGCGTTTTAAATTGGTGAAAATTGTTGATCTTCTCGAAAATAAACTTTCAGTGTACGCGGTAGATGAATTAAAAAAAATTGGCAGCCAAGGGGTCTGCCGACAGAAGTGAGAACTCGAAACATATGAGAGATTATTTTTTTCTAATGTTTTAATTATCTCGATGTCTTAAGAACGTGGACATATTCATGTTTTAACACGCTTCAATTTATAAAATAAATTAAAAGAAATATCACACAAATTTTGTTAAATTGAAAATTAATCTAAATTAAAATAAGCGAAATTATTTTTTGATGTGTCAACACATAAGTGCCACAACTTACAATGCCATCTTATATCTGAATCCAACGTCGTAGGATTGGTGACACAAATCTAAACTTTTTTCCCCTACCGAGAATCGCACAACGCGGCAAAGAAGTTTTCATTTCAAAAAGTCTGACAATGGCATTCGAATGAAAATGCATTAATACAATATATAGAGCCACTGCTATTACAAATGCTTTATAAAATAATAATTTTAGAACATACACACATATATGTGGATGGATGGATGGAGTAGTTATTTGTTTGATTTGACATTATATACATATATATTGCAACAATGTCAAATCAAACAAATAACTACTCCATACATCCATCCATTCAACTGAAAGACGCCCACTGTTGGCCATAGCTCGCCCCCAAGAATCTCCACGACAACCGGCCTTGCGCCACCCACATCCAGCGGACTCCGGTGGCCTTCACCAGGTTCTGCGAGCAATGTGCCCAGCCCACCGCCACTTAAGTTTAGCAATTCTTCGGGCAATGTCGGTTACTTTGGTTCTTTTGCGGATCTCCTCAATCATGAGTCGATCACGCAGTGATAATCCAAGTATAGCCCTCTCCATTGCCCTTTGAGAAACTTTGAGCTTTCTTATTAGGCCCATCATGAGCGACTACGTCTCAGTACCGTATGTCATCACTGGCAACACACACTGGTCGATGACTTTCGTCTTGAGACACTGCGGTAAATAACCACTGACGCGGCAATAATTACATGCGAAATATAGTAATTTATTTCGAAAATTCAAATCGGATAGTTATACAAATTAATAAATTCACTTTTGACTTATATGTAATAATTTTGTAATAAAATTAGTAAGTAAAATTTAAAAAATATTTAATAAATACAAACTCTACCGAAATATGTATCTACCTTCTAAATTAATTTAGCAACATTGATAATTCAACTAGAAATATTTCATTCTGAGGTGGAATTGAAACCTCTGAACTTCTAAAATTAAATTTCCAATTAAATTAAAAGCAGATGCCAATTTAATATAATGTTCATTTAAAATTGATAAAAAAAAAATACTGTGACTAAATCTTAAATGCGTGTTGAAAATTTGAAATAGGTTTTATTCACTTTATCTTTGGCTAATAATTGGCCAACGTTTGATGGTAGCCATAAATGAAGAACAGGGGCCACGGTCGAATATTATTTTTTATAATCAGCAGTGGCGTAGAGCGGAAAAATCGTGGGTAAAGCATGAGCATAAAAAGTCTACCTGTTGGACATTCTTCTTAGACTTGAAAGTATACTAATGAATTATGGATATTTGTACTGTTGAACAAAGTCGCAGTTAGTGTTAACCACTTCATCACTGGATTTACATAAACAATGCATGTCGAGTATAGTAACAGTGGCTTTGAAATAAAAGTTTTTTTTTATTAACAAAACAAAACCGAGTTCAAAAGAATATACTATAAAAATGCACTAAATAGTAAATAAATTTATTACTTTATTTGTTTTAATAACCATTTACCCTAACACTGAGATCCAAACACTGAGCCACTATCGTTTCATTGACCTATTCTGAACAATGTCACTTTTTAATTTAGAATACATTAAAACTAAGTTTGATGCATCCAAAATATTGTAAATTTATTTCACTTATTTATAGATACTCATGGCTAATACGTACGTATAAATGAAAATGACTTTAACGATATGCCAAACTAAATCACTGCCAGATGACCAGGTCGCGATGCACTGCACCAAATACTCCAGTTCGAAGCGGAGCGGGACCGGTTTATCAGTTTTCAGTACTACGAGGTCGGGTGAGTCTGTGAAGGAAAGTTTTATTATATAAAAAATAGAAAAAAATAGAAAAAAGAATAGAAAAAAAAAATGTTCAAAATCAAAAAATGCCGCGAAGTCAAGGCGATTCTATGCTTCTTTAAGACTTCTTTAAAATGGAGCGCTATTGTAATTAGAATTTTTTAACTTACGATGTCAGAATGAGCGCCAAAATATGACTGTAAAATTCATACCAGACACGCGGTCCGAACAGCGTACATGGTACGACGGACAGCCAAACTCATCGAAGTCTTCGGTCGCCTTACGGATGTCATTATCCAAGGGAAAAAAATAGATATTGCCATTTATGCAAGTAACGGACATTCAGACGTCAGTTTTTATTATAACTATGTATTTTATGATGCGTTAACATTGACGCTACTGTATTAGGAATTGTTTTGCGCTTCAACAATTACATCCATACCTGACTGTGACCACAAGGCGACTGATAACTTCTGTTGACCGCCATACCATGTGCATTGTCTGGTCTCCGCGTCTGTTAGTGCTTTAATGTGACTTAACATTTTAAAATATGTAAAATTAAATCATTCTTCTTAGTCGTACACTCCTGTTGGAGTGCTCGTGGTTAGGGATTGCCTAGTAAATTGGCTACGGTTTTTACGAGGGTTATCCATGTCTCTCGTTGTTGTTCGTGTACATTGAGTAAAGGGACCCTCTGTAGATGACGTAATAATATCTGCCCATCTTGTAGGCACTCGGTGGCGTGAATGTTGACCTTCTACTCTTCTTTGCACCATCAAACGTTCCAAAGAGCTTTCATTACGAGTAATATGTCCAAACATCTTCAGTATTCGCACTTGCGCAATTTACGAAAGTCTCTGTTTGATACGAAGATCTTTCAAGATGGCAACGTTAGTGCGGCGACCAGTCTATTTTATCCTCAGCAAGCGTCTCCATAATAGAAAAGTTATATGATGTTTATGTAAAAATGTTGTGAGAAGTGACTAGTGTTCTCACCGGGTAAGCCTTATCGTACATTATACACGACTCGAGTAAATAAACAAAGTGACATGACGTCATACATGTTCTTTTAAAATTCCAAAAAGTTCACGATAAGATCACGTTAAATGTAAATTCTTTTTGGTGTCAACGTTTCTAAGCTCTTGCAAAACGGCTCATTTTATTCAAACTTGGATTTTTCGTGGCACCACAGAATAAATATAATAAACAATAAACAAACTATATCATATAAAACGCCACCAAAAATACACAGTATAGGGTCAAGTACGCAAGTTAATGGATTAAAGATAATAACTGCAACATGTCAGACTGAGATTCTGCCAAAAACTCTCACGCTAGGTTCATTTGTAATACAACTTTACCAGTGGAGGAACAGAGTCCGTCTTAGGACACTGTTGGAGGCGATTCGGGACGTATATAGGGGTAAAATTAATCGCCTATTCCCGGCGATGGGAACGGTACAAACGTGGGCAAAAAGACCCTTGAATTGTCGGTTTGGAAGAGTAGACTTATTGAAACATTACAGGTACACTGATTCATTAACTGTAAATGTAACTTTCAATCCTATACATTTATGCAGTTGGTGTATCTAGAAAACTAGACTAAAATTACAAAATATATTAGATTGTCCTTGATTTATACACTAATTTTATCCTAAATTTAAAGCTTCTATGTCTGCTAGAAGAGCCTTAGAGTATTGATGATCGGTCAGTCAGTGAGTGACAAAATTAAGGAATTTTGACTAGTTTATAATAGTTAAACTACTGGTTTTGTCCACAACGAAGTTAAAGGGGGTCGAAAATGGCCTGAAGTGCTTCGAGAGTACCGCTTTTTTTTCCTTTTGCTCGACTTGGCGGGGACACTGCCTTGCCTCCAAAGATGACTCAGAGTCGGTTAGGAAAATACCTATAAATGACTGCTCTCAGTGAGCAGTTTTTAAGATCGATTATAAATTACTACAACTTATAAATTAACTTCAAGTAGACGGTATCTGTCTATTAATTTTTTTAATGGTTTCATTTGATTTTGATTTGCACTCGAATGTAACTTAATATTATTTTATAATATAACTAGCAGTGTCAGCGGCTGCGACCGCGTTTTATATATTTTTTCACTGCGTAATATATATTTTTTATATATTGTTTACGGAACCCTAATTATTTTCTTTTTTTTTTGTTGCTACTAACATTCAGCAAAGTATTTTTTCACAAATTAAAATACCTGCCAGTAAACTGTGCATTGAATCGGATTTTATTTGAAATTTCATGAGTTGTAATTTTTAACGCGGAACCCTAATTATTTTCGAAAAGCTACGTGGAGTAACTTCAACTATCTACTAAAAAAACCCCGTCAAAATTGCTCCAGTCGTTCCGGAGATTACTCAGAACAAACAGACAGACAGACATATAAAAAATTTTAAAATTGTATTTTTGGAATAGGTTTCTTATTCATTCACACATTCATATCTATTTAGTAAACAATATTTTGACATTACAAACAGACACTTCAATTTTATTTAATAGTATAGATAACAGTGGCGCAGCTTGAAAAAAGTCGACGGTAAACCCGGCCCGGCTTTAAAAAAGTTACCTGCTCGTCATACTTTTCAGTATTAGTGTATTATCTATGGTCACACTTCTTCGTTTTGTAAATTAATATAATAATTAATTATTCCTAACATTTATGTTTTTTAAGTTGTGTTTTCTACCGGCTTGTTATGTGCATATTCTTAGTATGCGTGTTTGGCATTTAAGAAAGTGTGGATGTTATGATGTTACATTTGTGCAAAGTGTTTTGCGATTTTTTTTGTAAAGCTATAAGGAATCGGCTTTATGGACGCTCCGCCACTAATAGATAATCTACATTCAGGTAAACACAACATTTTGAATAGGTACAAAGTAACCAATTATTAACATTTTTACGTAAAATATATTTGAACCCATGCCTGTATATAATTTATAAAACATTTATAAAAAAACATACCTCCCTTTTTACGGTTTACTTTAACGCTGTTTTAAAAAACAATCAACTACGTCATAATTTTCATATCATCACCTGAGGAGGCCGTATTTTATATTTTGTTTTTACAGTCAATTAGTTTCTCAACTGTAGACCCTAAGCTCCCTGGAGCAATGAGATAATTATTCTGCTGAGTTTTATAGAAGAGATAATAATGACATTTAAATAAATGGGTAGATACATGGCGGAATGTCCTTGTTTATTTATACATTTTAAAGTGTAAAATGTAAACACTCATAAAATCATAGACTATTCAAATTAAGTTATAATAAATAAGAAAAATATATTTATTTTCTTTACATTAAGAAACATAAGTAATTGAAACTTCACTTAATGTGTATTAAAGTCAATGCTTCAAGATATTAGACATACCATTAGTAAAAGTTTTCAGGGAATTACCAAAAACTTAAATCGAATAAGAAGTTTCTCTTTAGTGATCATAGTGAATATCTCTTTAGTGAATAAACATAATCAGTCAAAGAAATTCACTTTATTTCGAGATTTTTTTTGTTGCGTACAATGTAGCGTTCCTTTTTATACGATCAAAGGTTATTAAACTTCACCATACAACAAATTAATATGAAAATATAAACGCCAACGCGATAAATGTTTGAGAAGCGATAATTTCCACAAGCCTAAACATGCGTATTACTCTCAGTTGATTACACTCCTATTCAAATACATTGCGATATCGTTTATTTATATATAATGTTTACTGGCTCGCTTTTTTTAGCTTGACAGTAATATAATCTGTGCAACTTGGGAAGTATATCTATTCTAATTCTAATAGCAGAACACTACAAACAACTACTATGTTCCTGTCATAATTAATGACATTTAAATATACTTGATAATTTCAAATATTTTATAAACTAAAAAAAATCTTATTTCCTCCTTCCCTCCAGAGCCAAAAAACCTCTATAACTTTAAATATGAAACCTGTATAACTTAAACAAATTTAAGGGCCTTTACAGCATTGTCGCACTGTACCAGTGCGTTTTGTTTTATTTCGGAGTTGTTTACTAAAAACAAAAACGATAGACGGATTAGTGTTGTGAACAGGGTGAGTCGTAAAAACCGATGAATATCTGCAAAACAAAAGCGGACGGCAACCGAGGTAAATGTAAAAAAAAACTAAAAAAAGTCGTTGAATTAATTCTAGTCCATCCAACCATGTATAATAATAAGCAAGGCACAGAAACGAACCTCGATAATTTCCATTATGACCCATTAGAACCCGTCTAACTCAAACCCTAGATAACTTAAATTATTTACCATTTCTCATGGTCTTTAAGATATCGAGGTTCCGCTGTATCAGCTGTGAAATACAATTATTTATGAATATCATCGAAAAAAATTGAATATCCAGGGTATGTATCTAGTATAATTATACTACGTTATCCAATTTCTGGTTGTATTGTTTGCTTCTCTCAGAGTAACCTATACTAATTCCCTTCCGATATGTTTTTATATGACCCTTGTGTATCCTTAACTCGTTTTCCTTAACCGACGAACGAACATACTTATTAATCTATTCTTGTAGGAGAATCTATGTATAAGACAGTCCAAGACTTGTTTTCTTTTCCGGTTATTGATTGAGTTTATTTTTTTCTATGTTCTATCCATCTATCCATTCAACCATAAGACGTCCACTGTTGGGCATAGGTCTTCTCCAATGAGGGAGGCATTGCTTTCATCGATTGGTAGGCGGGTTGGCAATTGCAGTAGGTGTTTGTGATACTCAGAGGATGCTGCTGCCATTCTCTGGTTTTCATCCCTTAATCGCCTTTCACGACACCTGCGGGAAGATTTTTACCCGGCACCACACAGCCAAGTAATTATTTATTATTTAAGCAAATTGCTTTGTAATTTTTTTTACTAATTAATATTGTATTTACAACTATATAGACGACTTAATACCGCTATTCTCGGCCAGCACCACACGGCTTCTTTTTTAACGATATTTAAACAGTTGAATGATTATGATCGGATTTTAACCACCAGCCGAATAATAGTTAGAATTAAATAGAACTATTAATACTGCAACTATAATTATTTTTTAAGCTCAGTAAGAAAGTGAGTCCCAAGAATTGCTGCCCGATTGTGCCAACGGGTTCTCGAATACCTACTACGCACCGGAAGACGTAGCGTGGGTAGACCCCCCACAAGGTGGACCGAAGATCTGGTAAAGGTCGCGGGAATCCGCTGGATGCGGGTGGTGCAATACCGGTCGTAGTGGAGATCTTTGAGGAGATCTATGTTCAGCAGTAGATGTCTTTCCGTTAAATGAGTGGATGGATGGATAGACTCAGAACTTTGACCACAAACTCATCTGATATTATGTCACGATGTGGTCCAAGATAGTAAGCACACTAAGCCTACATGTTAGCTTGATGACAGGTTTTAAACTTGAGTGTGATACCTATCCAGGCGGTCATTATTATAAATACTATGGTTTCCTCGCAATGCTTTATATGCGCAGTAAGTTCAAACTTATTATAGAAATGTATAGGTGACTTCGAATCTATAACCATGGATGCAGAATCCGACACTAACAACAAAACCATTATCACTTCAAACTGTGAAAGTTACCAGTGTGCTTCTTATAAATTATCTCTGCGAAATCTTAACAGAAGTGTAATAACGAAGAAACTGTAAACTATATCAAATAGAATAAATTTTCTTTAAAAATAATATAAAATAAATTATATTTTTTTTTATCTAATGTCAGTTTGTTAACATAGAAATATAAAATATCTCGTTGACTAAGAAAGGTTCCATTATCAAAGTACTTTGTACTTTATAAATAATATAGAATTATAAAGTAATCACTGCGTTATAAAATACTTCGAGATATAAAACTTAGATTATTATAATCTTATTACTTCTAAGCTTATTTCTAATATAAAGTTATATTATAACATAATAGATATATGTATTTCTTTACATGCAAAATATATTCAAGTACCAATTATTTTTCCATATATTTTTTAAATTATTTTGAAGGATATATCTTCCGATTATGAAATGAATTATTGATTTATTTATACACACACGTATGGAAAATACAACTGACAATAAAAAAATAACATATTATAGGGACCATGAAAAATATAGTGAACTGATACTCACAGAGATGTGAAAATGATTAGTCTACTTAAGCCAGTGGTGGGCAAACTTTTTTAATGGCGGGCCACAAAGTTTAAGAAATTCTAGAGGAGGGCCAGAATTTTAGAAAAAATGCATTTTGTTTTAAAGCTTTTAATCATCATCATCTGTCAGATCAGTATTTCGCATCACATGAACTATGCGGCAAGTTTAGCTTCACCTACAGGTTATGTATCTATTATTCTACTAAGTAGAATCTACCTTTTCTTCTCGACCGCCAAAACGTAATTATAAGGGACCAAATACTATCCATGTCGATGGACCCTCGGTGGGTCGGATTAAATACTTTCGCGGGCCGGAGTTGGCTCGCGGGTCGTACTTTGCCCATCACTGACTTAAGCCCTGAGAAAGCGCTTATGAATTTCAAAATACAACCTCCGATTCAGAAAACAAACCAGTTAACAAACAAACCCGATGTGGTTTCTTTTTCTAACAAATGTGGGCATTACAAACATGTTTTTATATGAAATCTATAATGGTCATAGTTATAACCGTTCTTAGGGGAAGCATAGAGAGGTATGCCATTTCCATATATCACTATCGTTCGCCTAATGATCAACTCTGTAATAACCTTTTAAAATTAAGACTTGCTTGACATAATGCTTGAACTTATTGTCCAATTCATCCATTGAACCGAAAGACGTCCATTGTAGGGCATAGGTCTCCTTCAAGGATCTCCACGACGACCGGTCTTGCGCCACCCGCATCCGGCGAATTCCCGCGACCTTCACCAGGTCGTCGGTTCACCTTGCGGTGGGCGAACCCACATCACGTCTTCAGTGTGTGTGGTAGCAACTCGAGAACCCATTGGCCCTATTGGGCATCGGTTCTGCGAGCAATGTGCTCTGCCCACTGCCGCTTAAGTTCAGCAATTCTTCGGGCAATGTCTGTTACTTTGGTTGTTCTGCGGATCCCCTCATTCCTGATACGATCACGCAGTGAAACACCAAGCACAGCCCACTCCATTGCTCTTTGAGTAACTTTGAGCTTTTGAACTTTGAACTTTTCGTAAGTTAAAACGATAATGTTCTTTGGTATCTTGTTGTAAAACTGAAAAATATTACATAAAAAGCTTTCATTGGACTTACTTAGCCTAAAGCGTGGGACGGCTTATTTTTATCTATTTCTGATATTAAAAATTATGCCGATCGTTTATTAAATTCCAAGCTTGTCTAAATTTTTTGCGAAATTAAATTATTGAAAATGTATTGGGAGGAGAAAATTAAGATATTATATATTTGAAAGTTGTCTTTTAGAGATTCGCGAGGTCCCATATTGTAAATTGCTCGAAGTATACGTTTTTATAACATAAAAAATGATATTGTTCTCCACACTAAAATAGCGTAAGGTGTAAGATATCAAGGTATCTTATTAAGCTTTCAATAATATTTCAAGTTTTTTAGATTTTACTGTTGTAATGGTCCCTCCCTACCATCCTGGGGAGAGAGGTGTGATTTTATATTATTAACATTACTCGATTATAAATAAATATAACTAACTAAAGCTTACTATTTAGCATTAATTTATACTTATATTATAAAGAGGAAAGATTTGTATTTTCGTATGTAACAAATAAACTTAAAAAACTAATGGACCGATTTGGATGGAATTTTTATGGAGATAGTTTTGAAATCCAGGGAGTGACGTAGGATAGTTTTTATTCCAAAATCCCACAGGAACGGGAACTACGCGGGTAAAATTGCGGTGATCAGCTAGTAAGTAATAAAATTACTGTAATATTAAATATGGACGTATTGAACCGTTATGATATTGTATGCTGTCATTCCCTGCAATTAAGCGGGAAGATAATTTTATATTATATATTTTGCACTATATCATACATAATATCTATATATTATATTGTTAGCTACTCCCCTCTCTAACAAGGCTGCCTGTAAGTATCTTTTTTCCTTTAAGGAACCTTTTCCCTGTAAGGATCCCTTTTTTATTATTAATGTGTCGAATACCCATATGAATAAGACAATAGGAAGACAACAAGAAAACAATGGCAAGCTGGCGTAAACGCCAGGTAAGTGCTCAAGGGGTTAAATAAAATATGTAGGGATTAGCTAGGATTAAAATTCCGCGGAATTTTTACACATAGGTAATGGTCAAGCCGAGTTTCCTAATACTTTGGTGTTCTTGTGCTTGTTACCTTTTGCGACTGAGTGCGTTCAGCTGTCGCCCACAAACTTCGGTGAAGCTATAAAGGCCCTTCCAGTCAACAGCATTAGCTAGGTTAAAAAAAACCATCGTGAGTCAGTGACCATCGCGAGTCAGTGACCATCGTGAGTCAGTGACCATCGCTGATCACGCCTTCATCTCACAACTCGCTACGCCCCTGTTCCGACGGGAGGATGCGTCGAGCCACTCTTTGGTCCGGAGGGGACGCTCCGCTACACGCGAGACCGCCAGATAGGAAGACGAGACCATCGCCGAGGAACCTCATGGTCGAATATCGACGAAGGTAGCGGCGACGAAGAAGCCACCAACCAATTAAGACTAACCAATCAACATCGGTGACATCGCATTTGCGGTCAGTGAAGAAACCACAATAGAGGGCATATGCTCTGGACTATTTCCTCGCCCTCCCCTTTAGGGGTATAGAGAAGGCTACACAGATAAGAATCGCTTATCGGGAGTACTCAAGTCGCTCATGACTGACCGTCATGGCAGAGCGTCGCTGATCAATGATTGGTTCCTGTTGATCTCAACAGACCCAACATTTACTTATTTATTTTTTTAATTTAAATTTCACTTCGTATCTAACTATATCGTTAAAAGACTGAATAATGTATTATTTACTTAAAATATAAAATATTTAAAGAAACGCAATGTAATAATTAGTATTTGTTCTTAATTCACTTTTGTCTTCATGGTTCTTATTAGTATGCCACCTATTACTGTAGCCTGTATTCTTTTAAATTCTCACACACTTATTATACTGCCTAATAACACAAATGTCTATGTGAAATAACATGTTACTCTCAACGTTGTTTCCAATGCGCGTGTAGGGACGCTTCTAGAATAAGATAGAATAATGTAATCATTTGACTTACTAAATAGAAGCGAGGCGACCCATATGACCAGTATTGCTGTCTTCGCTCGCCCGGTGGTCGATTTGAACTTGAGCGGGAAGCAGATAGCATACCAGCGATCGACTGAGATGAACGTCAGAGTCAGCACGGAAACGGTTACAGATACAGACTGCAAAACAAATGAAAAATAACCCTTTTATATTAATTACTTTAGATATTATCAGCATAATGTTTGAACATAATCTAGAATTAATTGTGTTTAAAACTACGTTCGCGTGGATTTCTTCGGTATTAAAAACTCGATTTTTATAATTATTCACCGTATTAAATCTCTTAAACATTTGTTAATTTTTTTACCTAAAATATCGCAAGGAATACAATTATAAGTATTTTTTTCATTTTATTCACGGTTATCCTATAACTAAATCCTGACCAGATATTATATGAACGTTTATAAAAAAATGATTTATGTTAATCGGTGTAGTGATTCTCTAGTTATAAGCCAACTAACCGTCGGACAGACAGGGGGCGTTGCCTTTTTATACGTTTTACAAAAATGTTTGGATTATTGGCCACACAGTCATAATATAATTACAAACATCGCTGACATATTAGTGCCAATTGTTAACTAAAGTAAAGTTAACTAGGAGTACGATTGATTTTCCTGAGTTATTGTCTAAAAATAAGCTTCGCAATGATGGTTTAAGTTTTAGACAGCGGTCGTTGCAGCTATTTCTTCTTCATAATTTTAAGTTTAGAAGTTCGGAGTTTATTTATTCCTGACTTGGACATTTTATTATACCTATGATTAAATTAGTCTGTAAGCCTTCTAAAAAAACTATAAACTAATGAGATTAATTCCACCCCGACCATAATGATCTCATTCTCGCATGCCGTTTGCGTAGACCCACTTAGAATTTTTCATACCGTTACAGACCAAAAGTTACGTATCTAATTTCTTAAATCAATGTATAGCAAATATAATTATGCATTGTAATAAAAAGGAATTACATAATTGAATATTTAAGTGATAATCTATACTAAAGAAACTAATAAATAAGTGTCTGTTTGTAAAATCAAAATGACATTTACATTACTAAATAGATATGAATGTATATACGATACCTGTACCAAAAATACAATTTTTAAAATTTTAGTCTGTCTGTTGCGGGTTATCTCAGGCTGGACCGATTTTGATGGGACTTTTTGGTAGATAGCTGAAGTTACTCCGGATAACTTAGAGTACTTTTGATTTTCGAAAATAAATAGGGTTCCACGTAAAAACCTTAAAACTCATAACAAGTTGAATAAAATCCGATTTAATGCACAGTTTTACGGGCAAGTTACGTAGTAAGTTACATACGTAAGTTACATAGTTTTACGGGCACAGCTAATATATAATAAAACATCAGCAGCAAATACACCTATGTGTGTAGAAAAGTACCATGTAATTGATGTAGTTCCAACAGAAAGACATCGCGACGCGTGCTCTTCGTAAATAAACATGAGGGATATAAAAGTATCTATGTTTAGTCTAAAACTTAGTGCTTTCTATAATTCCTAGATGAATGATGGAACCGATAAATTGCTAAATCTTTAGATTGGGCTAAAAAAGTACTAACCTCGTTTATAAAAATAGATTGGTTTTTCAAGATATTACAAATAATTTTCGAAAAAATTTTGTCTTTAGATTTTGTTAATTTACTTTTATATATGTATATACTAGCGACCAGCCCCAGGCTTTGTGCAATGTAGATAATAATATAGGGTAGTGTGAAATGATTAATAATATTAGTTTATCGTCTATATTCTACAGGTGTCTTTTTATAAATATTTGCAACTGATTTATCATGAGTGTTGGAGCCTCGGTGGCGCAGTTGTATTACATATGACTGTCGTTCTGAGGTCTCGGGTTCAATCCCCGGGTCGGGTCAAGTGATATTGGGTTTTTCTACTCAGTATCATCCCGGAGTCTGGAATTTGTGCCCGATATGGCGACAGGCTCACCCCCTGTCACATCTGGGACGGAACGGAATGTGCGGAACGGAACGGGCGGTGTAGTTCGCTATTTCACCTCTGCCTAACCCTTCGGGAATAACAGGCGTGGGGCGCGACATGTAATTGGCCGTGTAAGAAACACTCAACGCTCAAATCTAAGCAACGTTGAATGTTTGACCCTGTGACTTAATAATGGTCATCTCAAAAGATAGCTTTACCGGAAATGTTATCCTTTAGAGATAAATATATACGTATAAATATATATAAAGCAAATTTTTTTTATCTATCTTTTGAAGATATGCAATTCCTTAGTACATTAATCTGATCTCTGTCGTAAGGTTTAGCCAGCGTTTCCGATTTAAGCGCACAACAATATGTTTGTTATAATTACAATCTTTGAATTTTCGGCTTTTCAACACTGTAATATGTATATAGTATACATATAAACCTTCCTCGTGAATCACTCTACCTATTACCGAAAACTAAATTAAAATCAGTTGAATATTTTAAAAGATATAAGCAAAACAGACAGCGGAAGCGACTTCACTTTGTACTATGTAAAAAGATGGTGCCTGATTTCCATATTTTTGGTTCAAGATTAAAACTTCGACGAGATTTAAAATTTTAATATCCTTTTATTATATTAAGCATAAGATATTAGTTTCACGATTTTTAATAAACGGATAGAAGAATGTGAGATATGAGAGAGAAATAAAGAGAAAAATCATATTCACGCTGGAGTTTTTAACTGTAGAATTAATAATTTATCCACTTTGTACTTTAGACTCGTTTTTTGAGAAAGCACGTGCATATATGTATTTTAAAGTAGGCATATACATCTTGAGGTTCCTGATTATAATCAGTGAAGTCATATTACCAACTTTGGTTGAGGGCAACCAGTGTTTATGGGTGATAGGCTATAAAAAAAAAAAATTATAAAAAAATATTTTTTTTAAAACTTAAAAAGGGTTTCTTGGACTTGAGAGAAATGAACGGGAAGCATATGACGTTCGGTAACAGGTAGACTATGAAAAACAAAACACAATCAGGACACCCCACATTCAATCAAGATAAAACAAAAAGTCATGGGCACCCGCTAGTTTATTATAATTTTGTTACAAAATACATTATTATGTACCATTAGCCGTGTGGCGCGGCTGCGCCCGCGTTTCTTATATTCTTCGCTGCGTATTCATTTTTTTAATACGGAACCCTAATTATATTCTTCAGAATTATTTAATATATAATAAATAAGATAAATTAAAAATATTTCTCAAATTTCTAAATTCAAGCACTGTGCAAACTCAAGGCAAACTGTGCATTGATTCGGATTTTATTCAAATTTTAATGAGTTTAAGTTTTTTTACGCGGAACCCTATTAATTTTCGATAATTAAAATTACCATAAGTTACGCGGAGTAACTTCAGCTATCTACCAAAAAAATGCCTGTCAAAATCGATGCAGCCGTTTCTGAAATTAACCGAAACAAACAGACAGACAAAAATTTTAAAAATTGTATTTTTGGTATAGGTGTCGTATATAGATTCATATGTATTTAGTAAAAAATTGTTAAATTGATAAAACAAATAGACACTTCAATTTTATTTTATTAGTATAGATAAACCGACCATATAATATATTTACTACATAAAAAAAAACAATCATGTAAGTCGGTTCAGAGATTTTCGGGTTTTAAGTGTACTAACGATTAGTAAGACATACAGATGTCATTTTTGTATATATGTATATAAGGCGATGTTAACGTGAATTATAATTAAAAAAAGGTAATTTAAAAATTAATTATAAAAGCAAAAATAAAACAATTACCTACGAACGGAATAAAGCCCAGTAAGTAGTAGGTATACATTTAAACACTTCCTTTTTAATTCTTTCATTAATTTAATTTAATTCTAATAAGAATTTCCTGGCGACCGTTGGCGGCATAATTAAATCGAGTTGAGATGATTTTATTTATGTAAGGGGAATCTGTGTAGTACTTGGTTACTTTATGTTGACAACAGAACTTCTACAGTGATGTTAAGCGGTTGTCGGTAGAGGAAAACAAAAATTTGCCATCTGTCAACAATTGTATGTTAAATAAAAAATAGCCCTCACAGATAAAATAAAATGCATACTAACATGCATAAATATGCAGCCTATCGTTTGTTTTGATTATTAATAAACTATACAAAAATGCATATAATTATTGCTCGCAGCTACAGACTAAAATAACACGTTAAATGTTAGGTTATGTTAATAATTTAAATCAACAAATTATGAATTTAGACGCTAATAAACAGTTTTTCCAAAGTTTTGAGTATTTATTTCTCTCGACAGTTCCCATGGCTGCCTAGTCTTTTGTTTGTGGGATGGAATCTGACGCAAGTTCAAATCAAAACAACTTTCTTATGAAATAATAATTCAGCATGACATACGGTTTAATAAATCTTGAGTGTCATTGAGGTATCAATGGATGAAATAGAGAATTGTGATCCTTCAAAGATTCTAGAGAAAACTTTCCGTTGGCATGTCTTTTTATCTCTCTCTCCATAAATAACAATTTGAAAAAATAGTAAAAATTATTAAAGTATACGCAAGTAAAAACGTGTGTTATATATAATTGAAAATAAACAAAATACTTGTTAGGAGAAATTCTATTGCTATCTAACGCTATTATTACGCGCGTAGTGAAGCTTCGAATTCTATCCAATTTAGATAAAACCATTTTCGATCGCATCGCCAATTAACATCACGTAAAATTGTACGAACGAATATTAAAAAATAAAAATAAAACAATAATAACAAAAGCTTTAACAAATGAAAAATGATAGAAATATCTCCCAATAAGTTGGTGAAATAAATTTTAATTCACTATACAATTTTCAACTATATAATAATTGGACTGCTGTAATGTAATTATTAAGATCCCTTCATTGTGTTCTTCCAATAACTCAACAGGGTTTTGTCGAGAATAATTAGGCCATTTATGAAGAAAAAAATAAACAAAAATCAAACAAATTAAAGCTCCGGAATGCCGAAATACTCTTAGGGCAGAATTCTAAACGTTTCTATTAAATTCCTTTATTTAAAAAAAAACAACAACAAACTAAAAGTCACAAGCATACTTGATCTTGTTGAAACCATTGATAGAAATCAATGCTAAAAAAGACTTAGCAAAATTTATGTAATTTACTTTAAATCCTATTAAAAGATAATAAGGCTGGCGTGCATCATCTAAGCTTATATTTGACAAAAGTCAAATCCGTAGTTAAATCTACAGTTAGGCAAAAACGTGTTGCACCATCCGAGTTTAGCTTAAATTACGTCATAACAAACAAACAAACCACGAAATTTGGGCGTTTAAAATTTAAACCAAGTTTATTTCGATTGTCATGTCATCTGCCAACGATATTTAAGAGATCCTATTATTTATATTGTACAAAAATATGTCTCTATTGTAAGATATTTCGTGGGAATTGTCTTCTAGCGATGTTTTCTCTTTTTGTTTCAAGCTAATACCATCATTTTTTTTTACATAAAATGTAAAATGTTTTTATGTTTATCAATAAGTGTTTGAAGACTTAATATTTCAGATTTTGTAAAGCTACTAATTTTATCCCTAAAACATAAACACGAATGAATAAGTAATAATACTCGGCAACAATAATAATTAAAATATCTTTCATTAGGATATATATTACAGTAATAAATGTAAGACATATACTATCTTTTTTAATTCTTGATAAACTTACTTGGTTTTTACAGTTAATAGAATTTGATCCATAACGAAATATATCCAAAATTTTCGTTTTAGTCCAAACTGACAACAATAACAACACGTTTGTTTTCTATTTGTCAATATTGTTTTTGACATTTTTAACGATGTTATCATACATAAAATATTCTCCTTAATATTTATTAGGAGATTGATGTATCTTTCAACTGACAACCCTTTTAACTTTAAACCTTACTAAAAGTTGGGTTGTGCACTCGAAACTTTGCTACTGCTATGGTTAAAGATGTAGTAAAGATTAAGTTTAAATTTAAACTTTACTATAACTGGACATTTCGTGCACTCCACCCTAAATAAGATAAATGAATTTAATAAGCCTCTCTCAAAAATGTCTTACTCCATTGTCACTTCATTTGACACAAATAAAATGTACTGTCAGATTGGAATATAAATTAGCAGAATATCTTCGATGATTATAATTGAATTCGCGCAATGAATGCCCATTGAAAAGTCAAGGTTATTTACTCTCATTTTCACTAAATAAATCACTTTCAGTACATTTATAAATCGTATTATTCTAGGCAGGAAATTGTGTATCTTGATTTCTTTTTATCAAACATGGTCTCTATATTTTTGTTGTTTTAAATTGTAATTTTTCCTAATCAACTTCAATTTCTACATTTTCTACTACGATATTTTAACTAAAACATTTTCAAAATACTATAAAGTAAACTATGAAAGTTCTTGTCTCGTTTTTTTTTACACGGTAAAGACTCAATGCTTTGACCACTATCTCACCTGATGTTAATTGAAGATGTGGGCCAGGATGATAAACACACTAAACCTAGATAGTGGTTCTCAGGTGATGCTGCCGGAACACCACCTATTCGTATTTGGTGACAGGTTTTCGAACGTGAGGGTAGTAGCTATCAAGGCGGGCATTGTTAGAAAATGGCCGATCAGCATGCTATGGTTTCCTCATGATGTTTTCTTTTACCGAAAGCTCAGGCTGATTTTAGAGTTGGATAGGTGGGTCTGAACCCGTTCCGGTCGCACTATCCGCTTGGTGCATATTGAAACCTCGTCAAAGTGTGTTTCATAAACTGCTTACCTGAAAATATAGAAGAATTTTACACAGCGCGTCTCCTAAAAACCATGTTTCAGTCACATCCCATAGAACAGTCGCCGGCAAACAGAATAATATCACCATAAAATCTGCCAACGCTAAATTCACTATAAAATAATTCGTCACAGTCCTCATAGAATGGTTCCTGTAAACTGCCACGCAAACAAGCGCGTTTCCAACCAAACCCATCACAAAGACTAAGCTGTGTGTCCCTATGAGGACCCATTCGTATGTTTGCGGGTAAATATAATCGTTCAACATGGCAACATATTCTTCTTTTGACATATTACAAAACTCGGCCGCTCCCACGCAAATTTCTTCAGATACGTTCAACTGTGAATTCATTTCTTTTGAAGTTACTTTCAGGTTATTATCTTTTTGTGCGTTTCTTTTGCGTCTGATTTTAAGTTCTTTTAAACGATCTATAAAATTAATTTCTTCAAAGACAGAATTTTCTCTTTTTAATTCTATTGTTGCCTTAGCATCTTCTTTTTTCACATCTTTATTAATGATATTGAGATCAATTTCAAGCTTTTCTTTTGAAAGTGAGTTCTTTACTTCTGTTCCCACACATGGACTTTCATTTATATAAAAAAAACAAATAAATGACGAGAAGATTAGAAAGTCTCTTGTTTCTGTCCATTATGATTATTTTTCTTTCTATTTACTTCAGTCCTTCAATGAGGTCTTCAAATCTGAAAGAAAATATAAAGGTTAATACAAATGATTTTCTCTTAGTTTATTAATAATTAAAATATCATTACTTTACAAACCTAAAACTACACAGGGAAATGGTTTTTTTATTATTTATTTTTAAGCATTACAAAGGCATAAAGAAATATCACTGTCATTTATAACTTTGATAAATTTTTGAGGATTCGCTGCTACTATCTGAAATAAAATGCAAAGAATTAGGTACTGTAAGATTTACTGTAGCACGATTATTAATTAAAAGGAAAAACGAGAAACTGCTTATATTTACAATATTAGAAGAGATAGCATCCCACTTTCTGTTTGTCTTGTACGTACAAGATAACTAATGAGACTTGACTTATAACTCAATTAACACAGACTATATAATTATTTTAGTATTTGTTTATAGACGATATAACGTATTATATCGTTTGGTTTAAAAAAAAAAACAAATTTTGTGTGACTCGAAATAAAATATTCCTACGACTATAACGCGTAAATTTAATTTTTATAATCTGAAAACGATTTATGTAAACACAAGTAGATTCTCTTCTCGAAATTAACATTAAAATAAACGACACATATAGATTTTTTACATTAGATATAATTTAGTAGGAATGTTAATGGTTGTAGAGAATTATTAAATAAAATAAAATGCCACTATCTAAATTATAGCATTTTTTATATTCGAATAACAATGCCCAATAAGTCAAATGAACAGAAAAAGTAGAAACATTTTTTTTTACGTAGACATAGATCGCTCTTTTATAAAACGTTAAACAATTTTGATACATCTAGCCGATAAGCCTTATCGGGCGAGCTTAAACATAAAGCTCCCTTCTTAATTAAGTTTTATTTATCATAGATAAAATGTTATCGTCGAATTTCATGTAATTTCGGAATAATTTCGGAATTACCAACATTTTTTATGACATCCTCGAGGTACTATTACGTGGTGGGTAGTGGGACACGTTAATTGTATTGGACTGGATAGTGACCAATACGTATATGGTGATAAGCCAGTCATATTGACTCTTAAGAGCATATATCCTAGCGGTATTTATCCATCCATACAAACATGGTCCCTTGTTTCCTTCCTGGATAATGGCATCATGGTAAATATTTTTATACCATACAATATATATCCACTACCGCCATACCCGTACGATTTGATTTTTCCATGAATTAGTTATTGTAGATAGCCTAGCCTTTGAATATAAATAAATGCTCGATTTTTACCGTCATTTTCAAACGTTAGTCAAACAAATTTTATGGATAAAATTAAAAAAATCTAAACGTAGATCTAAACGTAGATGTATTTCTTATTCTAAAACTGAAACAAATTAAAAATCGGTTCGTTTTTGGCGGAGGAAACAGGGTGAAACATGTGATGTTTACGTCTATTTTGCATAGGTAAAATCAGCCCGAGCTGTCCTTTCCGTGTTTTATAATTCTTTCTTTGGAGAGCAACGCGATAGTAATAGATTTCTACAATACCTACTTTTCCGACCGCATGTCCTCTTAATAGGTTTACGGATATATAACAAACAGACGATTTTTGTGTTTTTTGAGGCAAACATTATTACGTTCAATTGAAAACATAGTAAATTCCAGAGACAATTTAATTTAAAACAGTATAGCGAATACGATAAAACAGATCAGAGTAAAAATACCACACACGCACTTGTTTACCTCTATTAGTGGACAGGGCAGATTTATTTTGCTCGCGACGCGTTGTTTACAGAGATACGTTTTTAAAAAGAGTTTACATTGACCGTAATAGACACAGGACAAGTTGTTTTTTGAAATCCGTATTGGTTCAAGTATTAGTGGATATATTATTAAATAAACTTTAAGTCGGTTTCAATGTCGGGAAAAATTTTAAAAAAATTATTAAGACTAAAGGCAAACGCTATTGATCTAAACAGCCTTTAAAGTTTTATCAAGCAAGGTTTTTACATAGTAAGCCAAAGCATTTTACTTACTCAAAGGTTTCACAATACGTTTTTTTAGACTTAGGCTTCAAAGCAATCTATCAAGGCATTGCAAAGTATCTAAATAGGTCGGGATATGTAGGATATATGTAGTAGTAGATTTTTGCATTTAGTATAAACTTGTAATAACATCTCTTTGGCTGTACTATTTGTATCTGGCTTGTTTTAGTGACATTAAAAAGTTCGATAGATTTAAAAAAAGAAACTGAATTAAAAAAAATCTACAGCGACATTGGACCGTAATTCCCACACACTCTTGAAAAACCCGTCATAGTTACGCGTTAAGACGCTTCGCGTTCCGGAATTTGCAAAAGAATATCCAGATCTACCAAAAGGTTTTAACCACGGTAAGATGTGTGCCTGAATAATTATGACAACTTAATGGAAAAAAATTAAAATTTCTTTATTCAGTTTGAGCCATGAGAAGACACTTATCAATGGCAAAAAACTATCACCGATAAGGAAAACAATCCTGTTGAGAAGAGCCGGCAATAAACTAGATCGGTTTTTTTAAACATTTAAAGTATATTATAAATTATACAACCCATAATAACAAAAGGTTTTAGCGGAAGCACAAAGAGGGGTGTCATTTCCAGACACCGCTATCGATCACGTAATGATCCACCTTACCTTACCTTACCTTTGAACATTAAAACCTGCTTGAGATAGTGCTTAACTTATTGTCAGCTTAAATGGTAACGTGCTTAGGAATTATGTTGTAGATCCAGACTCTATTACCTAAAAAGCGTTTATTGGACTTATTACGAAACGGCTAATTTGTCATTACTTCAGGTATTAAAATTATGCCGGCCGTTTGCTATATCAAACTTGTTCAAATATTAAATTATCAAAGATCTATTGAGAGGGGAAGGATAAGATACTATATTTCTTACATTTATTCTACAGTAATGACTATCTATAGATTAGATCATTCGATATCGTTCTTGGACTGTACTTTATTTAAATCAGATGAAGGGCAGTCATTTTGCAGAGCTCGTATAAAATAAAACGCCATATAAATAGATAGAGACAAGAATAAACCTTCCAAGTTACGACTTACACCGATTTATAACGGTCGGATTTCTACGCAATATGACCTTCCCGCTTTAAAGACGTTAACACACGTACGAACCGGACTGCGGACATGGTATGCGGGTTGCTGAGGTCGCTTAAGTAAGGATGAGGAACAAGACTTTCTGAAGATCTTTTTGAAGATCCATTTTTGAATCGATTTACAACACAAAATAACAAGAGATCAATATTTTTTCACTCTTATTCGTAAATAGTGACCTTTCAGTGCTCGAAATTAGACTATAATAACATCTTACATTTTTTTTAATTAACAGCACTAAAGGTAGCAATAGCAACTAAACACAAAAGAAGAACGCTTAACCTACTAAGGAAAAAATGACACTGAACTTTTTTATTTTGACCTATTTACAGATAATAATCATCATATCATACAATACGAAACATACACAAATACAAAAAAAAAAAATAATTGAAAGACTGTTCTTTTGGACCTCCTTGTTTTGTGAATCGATTCATCTACCTTATATTTGAATCGATTCAAAAATTGATCGTTTGCGTAAAGGATCCCCCATCCCTACTTAGTCGACTGATAACCTCGTCCGCCCGCTGTACTATGCCCGCAGTCCGGTCCGTACGTGTGTTACCTACTTAAGGGTGCTTTACTGGAACGCCGTCAGTTGCTTAAATTAATTACTGAATATCATATTCTCCCTCTCGGTTTACCGATCACGAGGTTTCAAATTATGCTTTGCAAAATTAATTAATCTTTACATTTCTTGATGATATCGTGATTTTCTCTTACGTTAAACAATAACGTAGTATGTCTTGGTGATTGACTGGTAAGGACGAGAGTATTTAGTGGGATTTTAGTCTATCATTTAGTTGTTTATATTTTTGAATTAATTGAATCTATCGATGAAGGTTCTCTGTCGCTACAATTTGCATGTATATACCTTTATAAGAAATGCTATTTAAAGAAACAATACGATCGATTTTTATCTCAAATAATATAATATACTAATGCGATGGTTGTAATGTGTAATAATTATGTTAATGAATGTTATTTATACTCTATAAATTACAAGATAGATGTAGAAAAAAAACTTGACTTAAGAATCCTTCTAAAACGTAAAAAAAATTACAATAAAGTTAGTGAAATGCAACAAAATAAATGCTTATATAGATAGCATAAATATAATACTACAATTTAAATCTGCAACTATTGAACAAATTACATGTGTTGTATTTTAATTGATTTCATTATTTTTAACTCGCTTAATTATTTTGGAAGTCGTTTCGTTTTTTTTTTTCAAACGAAAGTTTACAAATTTAAGTTGTTCTATGTGTAACGCAGTTTTGGAGCTGTTTTAGGAAGACAAATTTGTAAATGCAATTATTTAACGGGTTTTCACGCGTTACCTTTCCTTTTTCCTATCCCGACGTTTCGGCTGGATTTCACCAACCTTGGTCACGGGCTGACTGGCGGTGCAAGGCGTCGCCTGCTGCGTTGAGGGGTATTTTGATGAACTACCTCCGTTTGGTCTTTATATTTATTATAGTCACAATACACAACACTAACAGTGTCCATCAACGATGCTTGTGACGATAAATCGCGAACTTTGACATTTTTTAACACCGGATTTCACGCAGAGTAAAGCCTATATCCACCCACGCGATTGAAATTTTTATGTTTTTAATTCCAATCGCTTCGCGAGCCATTCTGCGATAGTATTGGCGATAAAACTTTCAAGCGGTGGGATTCGATCCAATGGTTGATATTTGAGTTGAGCAAATGTTTTGCTACCGCTGATTTCGTTGTCTGGCGATTCTTTACAGCCACGATATATTCTTTGACTCTTTGCGTGATAGTGCGCTTAGTTTGCCCAATATAGGAACTACCGCAACTGCAATCGATTTTGTAGACACCTGGTGTCTGGTACAGAATTACATCCTTCAGTGTGCGAATAAAATTTTGGAGAACGGAACGTATACAGTCTTGATTTTGTCTGTTCCAACTTTATCCATTAATCCTTTGATTTATGGCATGAACGCAGACTGCCTATTGACCTCCGGATTTTTCGTACGGTACGGATAAAAATTAAAATTTTAACTTGTCACAAAATTCAATGGAAATTGTAGCAAAATAGCAAAAAAAAACACAATTCTAATCACGTAACCGTTAAATAATAAGAAGAAAGATAATATTTAAAACCAGTAGAGAAACCAGCAGATCTCTTTAGAATCTGAGCCTCGAAATTTACCAAAAGTTCCGAAGCCTGAATACGTTTATTGTTAAATGAAATACATTGGAAGAATTTACTAAGTGCAGATGAATTCTATATTATTTCTTTCTAAATTTATTATCTGTAACCTATTTGTCTACTTTCTCTTTTCCAAGATCATCTTAAATCGGAGTGGAATAAGCTACAAACCAACGTTATGGCATTTTTCCTTCCTTTGAAGTTGTATGTGACATTTTAAAATACTTTTTATTTATTATTTTTCTCCTTCGACGCAATTATATCTACTTTTGAATGGCATCTCGGCAATCGGCGTTTGTTTATTTCTTCATTCTTTCAGTATTTTAAAATTAATTTATAATTTGGATTTCAGTCAAGGAACGTAAAAAAAAAACATGTCGCCAAATACCAATATGTGTGTTCCTGCAGCATCACTTGAGTGCGAGTATCTCTGGCTTAGTGTGCTTACTATCCTGGACCACATCGATACTAACCTCAAGTGAGATTGTGAGAATAGATATCACTATTTAAAGTGAAAATTCAGAATAATACATTTCTCGACGCTTGAATTACTAGCTACAGCAGAAATTAGCTGTGTGCGTTTTATAAGTTCTTCACTCCGTTTTAATTTTTTTTATACGGATCCCTAATTATTTTCGTATTTTTTTAATACTACGATAAAGTAAAAATATGCATATCTCATAATTTCGAACTGTGCATTAAATCGGATTTTATTCAATTTTTTATGAGTTTTAATTTTTTACGGTAAACCCTATTTTCCGAAAATCAAAAGCTCCCTAAGTTACGCGACGTAACTTCAGCTATCTATGAAAAAAGTCCCGTAAAATCGCTCCAGTCGTTCCGGAGATTACCCAGAACAAACAGACAGGCTAAAATTTTAAAAATTGTATATAAATTCATATGCATTTAGAAATAAAAATAATATATTGATATTACAAACGGACACTTCAATTTTATTTATTAGTATAGATAATTGATGATTTTATCAGGTACTTCGCTCACAGAGAAACCTTTTGCCACACAATATATATATATATATAGATACAGAAATATAGTATACAAAGATTCTATATCCATTATCATGTTCATACAATTGGTATTCTATAGACTAGCGGTAATATCGTATTATTAACAGCCGGATAAACACTCATACGAAAAGTAATTAAGGTTGTCACACGAAGTTGAACTAAGAATAGATTTCTACGTATTAGATTGAAAGGCCAGACTAATCACTGCGTTCCATTTAAATGCTGGTTATTTCGTTTAAATGTATCAAAAACACAAATGATACTAAAAACGTTCGAAATGTGACGTTTTAGCAACAAAGTATGACTCGAGTTTAAAAAACAACTTAAGATTTAAATTCGAATCCGACAAAAAATCACTTCGCTAATATTTTCGAAACTTTAGTTATTACTAGCTATACCCGTGGCTTTATTCGCTTGGAATTCGGACAATTTACTGCCTATGTTCTCCCACCGGATGTAATATATAGCATTACCAAGTTTCATCGAATTCGGTAATTAGTTTTTGCGTGATCGGCAATCAAATTAATATAACAGATAGACAGACAGGCAAAATTTTAAAACTGTCGAAATGTTTTCTGTAGGCGACTCTGAATCCCTGCATAGTATTTTTTCTTAAATATTTTCAATGTACACATTTCGCCTCGTTAGCCTTGTATTATCACGCTTTTTTAAGCTTGAGTTGTATCCATCTATATATGTATGTAACGGAATCTTTCAGCATAATTTTTCACCGATTTCCAGAAGTCTGATTAATTTGAAACTTTGAATACGTATCAAAGACCAATGACAATGCAACAATTTGGTAACAGTTTCTGTTTATTAGGACCGCCAGGCTTAATAAATTCTTTATAGATCCTCTGTAAGGGAGTAAGAGATATAGAGCTGCCGGCTTTCATCGATTTATAACACGTTATCACGTCAAAAACGAATTGATAAATAGAACTAAAAATAAATAAATAAATAATAGTTAAAAGAAACGATAGGATTATTACAATCATTCTATCGGCAACTATCTGTGAGAGAAGAATAACGAAAATGTGGTAAAATGCACCCCTCGCTTTTTACTCTGAATTGAATTATTCTGTTAATAACTTAAATTTTATTATAATTTTATTTTGAGGCATTTAATTATGATTGATTGTTCGACCTTCTGTTTCTATAATATAAAGTCTTTGTTATTAAACATTATTTTTAGTTCGGTTAGGTATAAAAGCGTGTTTTTTAAAGTTTTTTTTAAATCTATCATTTATTTTTATAAGCATTTTATAAGTATAGATTGTCTCAATTCTCTTTTATAATATATTTTTTTAGTTTGACACCCGGAATTAACTACAGAAGTCTAATAGCAAAAAAGGTGGGCCGTAAAAGTCTATCAAACGTCTTAATCGAGGTCAAAAACGGACTCGTATTAATTATACGGATTACTCCAAACCTGGGTTTTTATGTTGTTTTAATTTATTATCCAAACATGGATAGGTTTACGATAACGTTAACGTCTAAATACACTAATTAGATCATGATCAATAATGCCCACCTTACTACCTTATTTTTTTTATTTAGATACCATATTTTTATTTCGTGTTTGTAAAATGACAATTTCAATAATTTGTCGAGTACCCGTAAAAAGAAGACAATAGAAAAACAACGGAAATCTGGCGTAAACGCCAGGTAAGTGCTCAAGAGGTTAAAATATAGATATCTATTAATTACAGCTTCGGTATTAAGTTTATAAGTATAAATATTACATCCATCCATTCAACCGAAAGACGTCCACTTCTGGACATAGGTCTCCCCCAAAGATCTCCACGACGACCGGTCTTGCGCTACCCGCATCCAGCGCACTCCCGCCAAGTCGTCGGCCCACCTTGTAAGAGGTCTACCTACGCTGCATCTTCCAGTACGCGGCAGCCATTCGGGAACCCGTTGCCCATCGGGTATCGGTTCGACTAACAAAAAGTATTATATAATAATTCATTTTCATTTAAATGGGGTTAGTTTTGAAAAACAAAAAAAAAAAAACTCTATGTTGCTCTGAGATATAGACTACTTCCAAAGCGAATTAAATATTCGTTGGTTTGATTGAACATTGCAAAGAATAAAAAGGTCGACAATTTTATGTCTTGACTTCATTCAATTTTTCTATATACTACTTAAAGTGACATAATTATATTAAATCCTGACAAGATAACATACTTACAATATTAAAAAAAAATCATGTAAATCGGTTCCTTGATTCTCGTATTATAAAAGCGAACTAACGGATATAACGTATACAGAGAGTATATGTTGACTCTTATATAAAACAAGCGGTCGCTCGCGACTTCGCCTATATGTTGCTGTTACCGAACAACACTATATATTTTTAAATCGATCGAAGCTCTTTTGGAGTTTTTAAATATATATTTTTTTATTAGTTCTAAAAATGATATTGATAGTTTTTATAGCATACTAATCGCTAGTTAACATAGACTTTATACACAAAAATATGAAAATCACTCAACCCTATTTTATTTTAAAGGCTATTAGTTTTTTCTTGGATATTTTTAACAAGTTCTTAAGAATTTTGCAAACCTATATAGACTATCAACAACTTCCTGACACATACTTCCCGTGTACAAAATTTCATCAAACCCGATAAAGCTGTTAAATTCTGACATACAAACAGAAAATAATTTTTACAAATGTCAAATTCAAAATGAGTAAGGACTAAAATATAAATCTGACATAGAACTGGAAAAAAAAAATAAATTAATGTACACACAAAACTTCATTCTTATTATTAGTATAGATATGGCTTTGATTATATTTATAAAAAAAAGAACCAGGTCGAGTTTCTTGCCGGCCCTTTTCGACTGGGTTGTTTTCCGAACAGGTAGTAGTGTTTTAGACTTTCATAAACGCCTTCTTAGGGCCTAAATTGAATAAAGATTTTTTTACTTTTTTGATTTTGGTTTGAGTAACTTATGTCTCCATACTTTTCTGTGGAGATGGTGTATTTTATTGTATGACGTATGACGTATTGTGTGGCGTACAGTTCACTTGCCAAGAAGCCATAAAGTCTAGTGATGTTACGTAATATATTTTGTCACCTAAGGATCCAAATTCAATAAATAATGGAACTTGACGTACCTGAAGTAGTTTGTTAACCGTCACTACCTACCAAACCTAGATTATGCATTCTTACTGTGGTCTAATTAGCAAACTGGTAGATTTAGTTAGGATTTAGTAAATGGTTACAAAACATTTTATATGTTAGTTTACATTCGTCTAGTCTGAGAATTCGGGGCCATTTAAAAAGCGTACTGAATTTCGTTTTAATAAAAAATTATCTAATTGAGTTAATTTGTCACGTATTAATTATTTACCGCTATAAGTGTGGTAGTAGTTTTTTTTTTAATTTACTATTATTTACATAATCAAACCATATATTGTAACAGTCGTAATAAAATATTACATATGTACTATGTTTTTTTAATTATGAAATGTCTTCATGTAGTTTTTGACAGGATCTGACCAGGAGTGCTTTTACCACAATCTTACCTTGTGTTAAGTGACGATATGGCCCAGGATGCTAAACACACTAAGCCTAGATTGACCGGTTCTTAAATGATGATGCCGGAACACACCTATTGGTATTTGGCTACAGATTTTGAAACTCGAAGGTGGTTCCTACCCAGGCGAACATCATTAGAAAATGCCCTACCACCATGCTATGATTTCCTCACGATGTTTTCCTTCACCGAAAGCTCAGGCCGGAATCCGGCCGCACTACCCGCTGCACCATCATCGCTCCCTATATCTAGTCCGATGTTCCCATCCAGTCTACATTATACTAGTTTTATTTCATATTGACCTACGTTCCTTCCACTTGTTTTTCCTTCCATTTTGGCTTTAGTGTACAAATTAAGTGCATTAAAAATAATAACAAAAGAAAAACTCTCTGGAAAGCATTAACAAACTGGCTATAACCTCAAAACGTTGATAAAACATAACAGAAATATTGTGTACACGTAATATTGATAGATTGATGTATGTAATCTACCGCTTGTCACTTAACTGAAAAACAGGAATATCGTTCCTAATTTTTATAAATAAATCGTCTCTTTTGTTTAAAATCTTTATCATAAAAGCCAGCCAGAGCCACGTGTAGAAATTAGTTAATAACAAAAATGCAATAAAAAAAACCTACATCACCGTAATAATAACAATAATGTTAGCTGATAATAATATCAGGTAAAGAGCGTTAATGTTAGCCGCGAGTTTTATGGCCCCGTCGTAAAGCTCTGACCCATTAAGTTTATTACATAACCGCTCACCCTTTAAGGGATTCGAAAACTCTAACGAAACCAGAATTCAAGCGTTTAAAATTAGAACCAGATTTGAATGAATTAATGAATATCGGACAAATAAAGTGAGGACTGTTGGTGAATAAATTTTACGACGGCCTATCGGATAAACTTTGAAATAAGTAAGGTAAATTCATTCAAGTTAATTAATACCTTTTGGATAATAGTTTAATATATTTATTTATAGCTTCTGCAGGCAGCTCTATTCGTTTGTAACATTTCTTTTTACTTATTAGTAGGTATTATTATTTTTGAGAACATTGTGAAATAATATTCGTTTCTATTTTGTTTTAATGGAAACACTAAAATTCTGTAATACCTACAAATAAAACAAAAGTAACAAATAAAATAATTTGACAAACATAGAAGAAAATCCACTCACCACATCGTACCTCTAAAATATTCAGAGATTAAATGGCAAGTTTTGCATAGAAGGTCGCATCTTTATACCGACGTCGTTATTCTACATAATCTAACAATATTTATAATAAAAAACGGAAATAGAAAATATCTGCGGTTAAAAGTTTTTTTTAGGGTAAATGCACTCTATAGTATTCGTGTTATAATCCAAAAAGGCAAAGGGCGTTGCATTTCGTAATATGTAAGGATATTGAGATGAGTAGAGTCACGAATACAATTAATTACAATTGTTATGCCCCTCCAAGAGGTGTGCTTAGATCGATATTGACTCGTCTAGTGGCGAAGTAAGAACTGTCACTCTATTCTATATGTTGATAGAACATTAAAATAAATGTAATAAAACTTAAACCTAAAATTAATCCTAATATGAATTAACATTTAAATAGAGGTATAAAGGAAGTGGTTTTTTTTTCGAATTGACTAAAGCTATTGATTGCCTTGAAGGTTCTCTTTAGCTTCACCGGGCTTTATTCTGAACGGAAATTGGTAAGTTTACAATTAAGCAAGCAAGAAAAGATATATGTGAAGCAATGATGGTGCAGCGGATAGTGCGGCCGGAATTCGCGTCAACCGACGTGAGGTCGATCCCACCTATCTAACTCTAAAATCAGCCTGAGCTTTCGGTGAAGGAAAACATCTTGAGGAAACCAAAACATGGTGGTAGGGCATTTTATAATAATGCCTATATATATAGCTACAACCCTGAAGTTTTGTTTTTTTTTTTTTTTTGACGAGGGGAAATGCATTTACGCACTACCCTTACCTATTGTATTAGTGAGACCGAAGTCCCCCAATACAATAGGTAAGGGGGCACAGAGGGACGAACTCCGTGCCAGTGTGGGACTCGCCCGGGCGTGAAGCGCCCGGAAATACCCACTAAAACCCCCCAGGGCCGTCCACTGCATTTGGGATGGGGGCGACACGGGGTGGCTTTCGCAAGCACCGCGTCGCCCCCTGCAGCGAACCCACCAGGCCTCGTCCGTGCAATGGCCTGGTAGGGATGGAGGAGAATACTTCCCCTCCTCCACTTAGGCCGCCTCAGAAGGAGGCACGACTGTCAGGTCGACAGTCCGGGGGGCAGGAGATACTTCCTGCCCCCCATAGATAGAAAAGGGAAGAATTGGATAGAGCAGTGGCAGGCAAAGGGAAAAAAGGGGGGAAGAAACCCGCCACTGCTTTAAGAAAAAGTAGGTCCCTCCCCTTCACTCGTCTTGTCTTAGTCGACAAGACGTAGGAAGGAGAGAGATACCTGAAGAATGAGAAGGAAGGATCGCACCGAAGAAAAGAAACAAGAAGACAAACACACACATACACCTCACCAACACCCCCCCCCCCGGACACGCCTACGTACGGAATAAACTCCGTACGTAGCATGCCCACCTCCCCCTGGGCCTTCTCCGCCTCCGAGGATCCGCCCTCGGATCCTCTTCACGGGCTCTCTCGGCTGTCGACCATGGCCATGACGAAGGCCGGCAGCGAGAGGTCCGGCCCCACCAGTGCCCCCACTGCCCGACGCGGCTCCTCCCACGCGGCGCACTCCGCAAGGGTATGGTGCGCCGTGTCTTCCGCCGCGTCACAATGGTGGCACCCCGGCAACGGCTCCCTCCTGGCTATCTTATGCAGGTACCATCCGAAACACCCATGTCCGGACAGTACCTGCACAAGCCTAAAACTGAGGGAGCCGTGCCTCCTCCCCACCCACTCCCATCTCGCCATCTCTGCTTCTCGCCTCTCCAATCGTTCCTCTCTAATTTCCGCCGGGCGATGTCGAGTGACACCGCCAACAACCTATCTCCCTGAGAGGTGGCCTCCATCGACCACCTCTTCAGCCTCATCAAGGCGTCCACCGTCGAGCGTCCCGCCCGGAACCCGAACTGCGCGTCCGCTAACTCCGGTCCCACGTCACTCATGTGCTGGATGACGCGGAAAGATATTATCCTCTCGAACATCTTTCCGGCGTCATCCAGCATGACGAGGGGCCGATACGCGGACGGGCAGTCCGGGGTCGGCCCTCCTTCCCTATGAGGCTGAGGCGGCCCTGTTTCCCGTTATGCACCGGTCGAACAGCCCTCGCACTCTGCCCCCCAGGTACTTGAGGGCCAAGCCCAAGACGCAGCCCGGGGCCCCGTCTGGCCCTGGCGCCTTCCGCCTCCCGCGCATGCGACGTACCACCGTCTCCCTCTCCCCATCGCTGGTATGGGGAGGGAGAGGCACGTCGCCTGCCTCGGCGGGAGCTAACGGCACCATCCTCGGCGGGAGGAACCCTGGAGGGTCGCAGGGAAAAAGCGCCCCTACGACCCTGTCCAGTACCTCCGGCTGGAGAGTCTCCGTGATCGGGGACGCCAGGCCCCGGAATTTTTTCCGGGCGACCTTGAATGGGCGTCTCCACAGATCCCTCTCCAGCGTCTGGAGCAGTTCCTCCCAGGCCAGATCCTTGGCCCGACCAATCGCTGCCTTCAGGGACTCCCTCAGGTCCCCGTAGGCAGCACACAGTCGGGCCTCCTCCACGGGGTCCCTTCTGCGTCTTCTCCGGGCGCAGGCAACCTCCCTCCTCGCCGCGGCGCAGGTCTCCCGTTTCTCAGCTAACTCGGGAGACCACCAGTACACCGCCCTCTTCTTCGGGCGGCGTGCGCACCACGGCATCGACGCATCACAGATCTCCGTCAGCGAATGGCGCAGACGGAGAGCGCACGCGTCCACCCCCTCCTCCGGTGGCCATCGTCCCATCCCCCAATTCTGGACGATGGCCACCTCCTCAGCCAGCTCCCGGTCAAGCCGGCTGAGGACCCAGCGGGGGAACGGCACTCCCCTGGGGCGGAGTGCCCTACCCTTCGAATCGGAGGCGGAGACCTCGAACCATATATACTTATACCATATATACATATATACTCCGTGCCCCCTTACCTATTGTATTGGGGGACTTCGGTCTCACTAATACAATAGGTAAGGGTAGTGCGTAAATGCATTTCCCCCCGTTAAAACAAAAAAAACAAGGTCTGGTCTACCTATCACTTAAAATTGTAAAATAAAATCATTACAAAACCCGACTAAAAACAGGAAACTAAAAAGTAAAAAATAAATTTAATTACCACAAAGTAATATGTATTTTGATTTGGTTAATCAGAAAATATTAAATAATTATTTCGCTCCAGATTTATTATTAGCTTCAAACATTTTTTTTAGACTTGCAAATGACACTGAAACAAAAGGCTACTTAATTACGCGAACCGAACTAAAGAAACGAAATAACGTAGACATTACGTGCAATAAATTCTAGTTCGAACAAATGCGGCCATTAGTAACTACAAACAACAGAAACGTTCAAATAACACAAACATAAGTCAAATAACACTATGATATATTAGTAAGCGGCTGAATCATTCCGTTAGAAATAGATTGTTTTTTTTTTTCTTCTTCAATTCTTTAATTTAGTCAGGTTAAAAATAAAATTAATTTTATCCTCCGCCTATACAAATCCAAATTACAATGTTCAGTGATGTATTCTCACAGATGCTTACGCATAATATATTAGAATAACACTGTTATTTTTGAACGGAAGCGTCTAAATACCAGCTTAAACCATCGGACTTGGTCAATAGACGAGCTATTGGAATGGTTGGCAACCCTAAACTTACAAATAATATCGAACCTTTACAGCAAGACGAGACTTTAGTTTATTACATTTGTGCTATCGTTCCTATAATGGATAGTGTTTCGAGAAATTATTGTTTTTGTGGTATAGTATTGTTTTGGAATTATTGATGAAATGGAACACATGGCCAGAGCACCCCGGCTGGGTGTGGTGACTGTAGAGACCTTAAGCCTTCACTTGGTGACCTGGTTACGTAGACAATATGTTTCCATAACCTATAATCATATTTAACCTAACGCTAACATATGTATCCACACGAATTTCGGGAGTTACCTATGTCGCACAGAGAATTAGGTCACAGGGTAGTTCCATTATTGTGGATAGGCGGATGATACTCGCGTGCATACTTTGAACTTATGTTCCCCGTAGAACCGGTTAAATTTTTTAAACGCAGCGATAGGCCACAATCTCTGTTTCCCATCCACCTTCAAGTCGAGAGTGTGAACGTTTAGAACTCCGTCACCTCGTGAAAGAGAAGGAAAGCAGACGACAAACCTTTCCAGAGTCAATGAACCCGATTGCAAAAGGAAGATTATTTTCGAAGACCTACGGCGGCCGTAGGAGTTTTCTGCAATTAAACACAAAGGTAGTTCGATGCACCTCCACATCGGTTCGTAACAAGGGTAATGCAATAGCAGTCTCTACTACCCGGCCAAATACGTCATAGAGGAACACCATGGGGTTCTGTAAGAATCTGACATAACTCACACTTCGCTGCTAGTTGGCGGTGGTTGTTTTATGTCAGAAAAAAAAAATATAACTAGGAGTATATTAGAAATATTCTAAAACAACGCAAGTTGGTTCTACACGGAATTAAATTTATAGCATACTTTAGTGTAATATTTTTAATAAGTGTTGTACACGTTTCCATGGAAAACTCATTAAATTTCCATCAGAACGAATCTGTATTTTCATTGTTTGCAAGTCAATTAGGATCGACCGTTGGAAATCTGTTCAAACATTAAATTGTAATTTTATGTTATTTTAAATAGCGTTATTAATTGCCTGTATATAAGTAGCCAAAAATAAGAGTGTTCTAGATGATTATCTCTTGTGTTTGCCTCAATAGATTATAATGTTTTTTTTTGTGTAGTAACTAGTGTTGAGTATCGTCAAATTTTCAATAATGATTTTGGCTAAGCCGGACAAACACTGGTATGAATAAATGTCTAACTTCAAATTGATTCATTCGACATATATACGTAGCATCATGCATCTCTCTCGTGGGAGTAGGCAGAGATAACGTCCTTGCTACTATATTGACACATCTCTTTTGCTTCTTCTACTTTTATGAACCTGGCCTTTATTCGATCTGATCGAGATAGGTTTTGCGAGCAAGTTTTGCTGCAGAATGGGGCCATAGAGTAGAATGGGAAGAGGATTCTTTAGCGTATCCTCTACGTCAAAAGAGGTAGAAATAGGAGAGCACGGTTCGCTTGTGCTCTTCCACCTCTCTGACCCAGCTACCTTTTACCCATGTCCCTCTCTCCCGAAGGTCTTGACATTACAATGTCAGTATGCTTTGGCAATCACGTGTGAGCTCAGAAAGGCGGCGGTAGGGTTTTAAGCCGGGCGAGTTCCACATGCCCCTCTGGCGTCTGTAATCCGGGAGAGAATCTGGCGAATGCGTAAGGCATTTCCCACGCAAAAAAAGGTCGACCAGGTTCCTTTAATTCTTACTGACGTGCCCAGTCACCCTCGCTTTGTAAATTTGTTTCGTCAATCTTCTGTCATTGTGAAGATCACAATCGAATCTCATGCATAGTAAACACGTTAATAAACTTACATGTTTTAATATCACTTGAGATTTAGTAACACGATAAAAAAAAAGAAGTGAAACATAGTCAATCATTATGTAATAACGAAACGAAATTGAAATATTGTCTAGATAATAATGAACCGTCTCTGACGGACTATCTACACAGCTTTTATAAGAGATTGATTGGCCACTCAATACGTCTTAAGCGTCAATTTTATCTTAAGAGGCCCTTATAAAACTTTTGTTTAATATTTTTGGTACAATAATAATATAAATATTTTCACGCTATATACGAGATGATAATGTTTTTTTTTGCCAACTTCTTGCTAGAAACAATCTAATACCTAATGATCGCAGCTTATTTGTCAATTTATTTAAATACATTAAATACACGACAACGAAACGGCTACACAGATTTTGATGGGACGTTATTTGTAGATACCTGAAGTTACTCCGCAAATTATTAGAGTTCCGTGAAAAAAAAAACTCATAAACATTTGTAAAAAATCCGATTCAATGCACAGTTTTACTGTCACGCATTTGAATTTGTGAGAAATATATTTGCTTAATGTTAGTAGCAACAAAATGTATGGAAAATAATTATGGTTCCATATAAAAAAAAAAATAACAACAATATTATGCAGTGAAAATGTAAATGAAATGCAAGCGCAGTTGGCGGCACTCAGCTAGTTATATAAATAAATACCGGATTCATTACAGATTTAATAGCACATTTAATTTCCTAAAATCGTGTTAATGAGATAACCGGGATGCGTGTATTATCAAAAGCTGAAAAAGAGAGAGAAATAATAAAATCTGTTTTGTGGTTTGATTCGATTTTTATTTGTATGTTTATCTTCCTTCCATCCATTCAACCGAAAGACGTCCACAGCTGGACATAAGTCTCGCTTAAAGATCTTTACGACGACCGGTCTTGTGCCACCCGCATCCAGCAGACTCCCCCGACCTTCACCAGTTCGTCGGTCGACCTTGTGGGGTGCCTACCCACGCTACATCTTCCAGTACATGGCAGCCATTCGAGAACCCGTTTGCTCCATCGTGCATCGGTTCTACGAGCAAAGTGTTCTACGAGTAAAAGCCCCACTCCCACTTAAGTTTTTTTTTATGAGGTCCCAGTGGCACCCCTAACGTTATCAAGAATCTTTTTGTTTCAATAAGTTTTTCACTATGTGCCTTTTTTCTTTATCTTTTAATTTCAGCGCATTCCTTTGCTGTTGTTTATATCTTATGTCTTTTAAAATTGACTTCTATTTTCATTACTTAAAATTATTCCATTGCTTATTCTGTTCCATTGGGTTATGGGTCAATAATTCTATCTTTATACATGTCGATTTTTAAATGGTAACTTCAATGTCATATTACAATGACTAATAATAAAAATCATATTACAATCAATTTAAATTAAATCAAATATAAAATCAAAATAAATAAAATCAAATTTAAAACAACAAGTCAATTACAATTAAACAATTTATAACAATTCTATTAACAAAGTCAAACAGTTTAATACTAATCAGGTTCAATCTCAAATTACTGAATTGACCAAATTCACTTTAAAATCTAGGATAAATTAAGCACTTAGTTAAGCCAACTTGAGTTTAGCCATACTTCGGGCAATGTCGGTTACTTTAATTCTTCCGCGGATCTCCTCATTTCTGATTCGATCACGCAGGGAAACTCTAGGTATAGCCTTCTCCATTGCCCTTTAGGCATGTTTATCTTACTTACACGTATTTATTGCGTTACTTTAATTCGATGGAATTTTTTCAATAATCCAAGACCTTTATACCGAAAAGATCTTAAATTAAATCTCTTCAGAGAGGTGGAAGACACAATTTCATTATTATTACGTAAAATGAGTCATACATTTCTATATAGGTCAGAGAGAAGCTTGGTAATAAGATCCGTGGGCGGGCGAGAAATTGACCGTTTATCAGATTTTCAATGTAATTTTCTATTCAATCTTTACAATGGAAAAATTCGAGTAAACTCGTATACAAAGAATTCTATATTACAATAGAATGACTGTGCCATTTTAAAAATGAATTATAATTTTTTTTCTCTCATAATATATGACTTTGGGAGCGTTCAAGTAATACGTAACGATTTGGGGGGGGGGGGGGGGGGTTAGTCATTTAAAACGTTATGATGCGTTACATGGGCGGAAGGGAGGGTTTCAAAATCTCCAAAAATTGCGTTTCGTAATACTTGAACGCTCCCTATGGTGTTTTGTCTACAATCTCATCTGATGTTGAGTGAAAATGTATCCTTAAATGGTAATACGTAGGAGGATTTTAATGGATTTTTGTGCCATCAATTATTATTGCCTTACCCCATGCGTCATGGTTTTCTGCCATTTTTTTTTTTACACGGAACCCTAATTACTTTCGTAACTTTTTTGTACTTAGAAAAAGCATAGATATTGCTCAGGAACTTAAATATCTGCCAGTAAAACTATGTATCGAATCGGATTGTCGGAATAAAACAGCAAAATACAGGGAATAGTTCAAAAGAAAAAAAGTACCTAACAAATATTGAATCCTCGCTCATTATGAAACCTTGACATTTAATTTAATTATGTTTGTATAATGGCATAGTTCTGATTTCATACACATAAATGGGTTTTTATTTATCGAGTCGTAAAATTGAAATGAGTCTCCTCCTCCTATCACCAAATATTTATAATACACTGTATTCAGAGTGGCAATAAATTTACGGTTTATAGTTTTTTTTTTACAGTCTTAAATGCGTTCATAAATTTCAAAACATCTTAATTATCTATATTGTAAGGTTTCGGTATGAGTGATCGAAAATATTATCGCGATAAAAATATAATAATATAGTATACCAACATAGTTAAGACGCCATTCGAATACTACATACCTACTTTTTTTTTTTGACGAGGGGAATGCATTTACGCACTACCCTTACCAATTGCATTAGTGAGACCGAAGTCCCCCAATGCAATTGGTAAGGGGGTGCGGAGGGACGTCTCCGCACCAGCGTGGGCCTCACCCGGACGTGAAGCGTCCGGAAATACCCACTAAACCCCCTGGAGCCGCCCGCCGCATTTGGGATGGGGACGATACGGGATCCTGTTGGCATTCTCCGCGTCGCCCCCTGCGGCAAGCCCAATGGGCCTCGTCTGTTCAACAGCCCAATGGGGATGAGGGGAGACGAATACTATATACCTAAGTTTATGCTTTGGTTATTTTTGATAAAGGGGGACTGAGGGGTTTAAAATTATGCTAATACATACGTAATTTTAGCGATGATAGTGCAACGTTTAGTGCGGCCGGATTCCACGTCAATCGACGCGATTTCGATCCCCACCTATGCGACTCTAAAATCAGCCTGAGCTTTCGGCGAAGAAAAACATCGTGAGGAAACCATAGCATGGTGGTAGGGCATTTTCTAATGATACCCGCCTGGGTAGCTACCAATCTCAAGTTTGAAAACCTGTCGTCAAACACCAATATCTGTGTTCCGGCAGCATCACTTGAGAACCAGTAGCCTAGAGCTTAGTGTATTTACCATCCTGGACCACATCGTCACTTAACATCAAGCGTGACTGTGTTTAAAGCACTGAGCCTTTAAAAAAATATACCGAGAGGGGTAAAAAATTGCTGACATAAAGCAAACAGAAGTTCCAGGAGCAAGGTGCGTGAATTTTCTTTATCAGTAGCTAATCTCATTGTTACTTGGGGTACACTGAACACGGAGCCATACCGCGTAATCAATATATGCATAAAGACCACATCCTTCCACTTGCTACGATTCTGATACACATTTTTCTCTATTTTCATAAGCACCTTCATTCATGGTCGTCGGTTACGGGTGACTATTGACCGCAGCTTTTCTTCAGAATGTCCTCGATCTGGTCGATATATGTTCGCTTAGGACGACCCTTACCAGCTTGTCTAGTCACTCGGCTTATAAATTTCTTTCGTAAATCTTCTTTCATCCATCCTGCCTACATGTCCAAACCAATTATGCATCCCTTTCTCTATTATTGTCACTATCTCCTCTACCACACTACTCAATAAACTAAAACTAATCTATATATTAATACATGAAGCAAATACTTTGTACCACATTTTACGAAAATTTCGCACACTTATAGTTTATATAGAGGAGTATACAATGCTGTTTTTTTTTTTTTTAATTTTGCATAAAAATACATTAAACCAATAAAAAAACATTATACACACTACAATGTATTTGATACACATACACACACGCGATGACCAATGCATTATCAATCACGTGTCATTGTCATACTTGACATTTATTTACCGCGTAAGCAAAATGTTTACTTTTAAGAAGGTTTTACTTTAAGCAATTAATAAGAAAATTGAACATTTTTAAAATTAATTCTTACTCTTTTGTAAATGAAACCGTATACTTTAATGAGTTATAGTCGAATTTCTATCTCAGGCGAGCACTACTATAACAAATCGTGTTATCTTATTTATTGAAATAAGTGACTAGCGGCCGGTGTCAATATGCGATCTCATTCTATTTTTACCTAGTGACATCCGAAATTTCTATCCTATTTTTCTTTAAAATATCTAAAGATCAGTATGTCAGTGGTCAGTCAGAGAAACCAGATTATTTTTTGGTTAGCTCTCAATCTAAAGTTAAGCGTATATATTAAACTGGACGGTGATTAGGCATATCAAGGTTATTTGTTGTGATGAGATCATATTTTAGATTATTTCAATAATTACAAAATACAGAAGGAAACTATATATTAATAACCCCTTGAGCACCTACCTGGCGTTTACGCCAGCTTTCCATTGTTTTCCTATTGTCTTTCTATTGTCTTATTTTTATGGATACTCGACACATTAAGCAAAATAATCATGAGGTTGCGCTATAAATAACCTCGCTTAGGAAAAATTGAGACATTTTTGTGAGATCTTAAAAGTGTGAAGTTATTTTTAGGTTATAATAGTCGCCGCTTAAACCCCGGGTCCTCCTACACCGAGGCCCAATACGTGCTTCGATCCCCAAGTGGGGAGGCTCTTGGAGCCACTACTAGCACGATTCAGTGACTCTGCATGCACTCTATCATTACGCGAATCACACTGCACACACATTCCTGTACAGAACACGCAACAACATGGATTCTGTAAGTGACTTAGTTGTTTTTTACAAATCGTAGGGAACGGGGGAATTACGTACTATTTTTCACTTAATTACCAAGCCGAGGTTCGTACCATTTTGGTGTCCTTAAGTTTGTGTTTGCGCCTTAAGTGCAATACAATTATTTAAAACTAGCTGTGTGCCCGCAACTGTGCCCGTGTTTCATATATCCTTCACTGCGTTTTTTTATACGGAACCCTAATTATTTTCCTAAAAAATATTTCGTAGTAAGATAAAGTAAAAATATTTTTCATAAATTATAGCCTTTACCCATAAAACTGTGCACTGAATCGGATTTTCATCAAATTTACTTTTTTTTTAACCGGATCCCTAATTATTTTCGAAAAATATAACTACCCTAAGTTACCCGGAGTAACTTTAGCTATCTGCCAAAAACAATCCCGTCAAAACCCGTCCTGCCGTTCCGGAGATTACCCGGAACAAATGGACAGATAAAAAATTTAAAAATTGTATATTTGGTATAAGTATCGTATGTACTCAGATCTATTTAGTAAAAAATATATAATTTTGTCATTACAATAATTTTATTTATTAGTATAGAAAAAGTAATTTGCAGTTTATACTTGCCGAAGTAAAGAATAGCGATATAACCACATTATATTTGTAGGCAGGTAGCCGCCATATTTCTGCCAAATAGTAGAAAAGATCGACTCGTATTACATAGCCACAACACGATAAACAATGAAAGGAATGCGATATAACTTATAAAATAACAATAAACGCTGACGTTGTAATAACAGTGTAAATTTTCTTTCGACTGTTTTATCTGCACTGTACAGCGGATTCCATCGCCCAAGCGCCGAGAGCGTAGGTTTGTAATGCGTTGTTTTATACTAGTCTCTCCCTCGTTTCTTGTTTCCATCCATCCATTCATTCAACCGAAAGACATGCACTGCTGGACATAGGTCTCCCCAAAGATCTCCACGACGACCGGTATTGCACCACTCGCATGGAGCGGATTCCCGTGACCTTCACCAGGTCGTCGGTCCACCATGTGGGGGGCCTACACACACTACGTCACGCTATTTAAGACATCGTTTTGTGAAATTATCGCCCGCAAAATGTTTGAATTACGGCATAGTTTTCTTTATTTATTCGAGTTTGTCTATGTACTTGGTAACACATTGCATATCACATACTTGCAAAAAACATTTTGTGTAAGGCACCCTTTTTTATTTTAACAATTTTGCCCTTTATTTGATTACATAGGTAACTTAGCCGCAACTCGGTTACCAAAGATGCTACGAAGGTGCAATTCTCGACGTGAACTGCTATCGGTACGTACAGTTAATTCAAAACAAATTAAAAATTCATTATTTAATTTGGCTCCTGAGAAGGCGCTTATAAACGTCAAAAAATTACAGCCCAGTCGAAAAGAGCTGGCAATAAACTCTATATGGTTTTTTAAAATGTTTTTTTTACAGTATCATATAAATTATACAATTAATAATATCAAACGTTTTTAGCGGATGCACGGATAGCCGTGTCATTACCAAACATCACTATCATCCACGTAATGATCCACGTATAATGAGTTTGATGCGAATACTCTTATTATTTTCCATTAATTATTTTAATTTAATTGTTTACTTTTTGCATGTACTTTTTGCAAGTAGTTTTGCGATATAGTTCTATTTTATAGTATAATGTAATTTTTATAGTTATATTGTTAACAATATAAATGATTAATGTTTAAATAATTTATTTTATTATAGGTATTTTGTTTTGGTTTTACTATTAATCTTTTAAAGAAAATTTCGTAATCGTCTTTGGGTAATCCAATATCTTAATGATTATATAATTAATTAAGTCATTAAGAGCTGTTGATTTCTGTAATAAATAAATAATAACCATTCTAGCCAAAGCTATCCGTTTTGTAAGTAATCAATGAAAAAGATATTTTAGATCTCTTATAAAACTTATGTAAGTTGCGAAAAGAGTGCAATTATGTGATATGTAATATGTTGTATGTGTTAATAGTGCACGAAGTAAAAGTTTATCGTCCTGATACAAGAGCTTTACTGTATTTGTAATACGTTATATATTTTCAAGTAGCTTTCGAAGTGCGTTATGAGGTGCACGAGCATATCACCACACTGAACGATAATACACCCAACCCCGCAGTCCGCACCCTCCATGAACGCATCCATCTTGGATCAAGTTACGCGGCGCGAACTACACAAGTAGTAACACACAGCATCATGAAGGATAGTGTGACAGAAACAACCACATATAGTTAAGAATGTGTAAGAGTGGGTTGAATAGATTATTGATGGTAACGAACACCTGAACATATAAATGGATATGAGCTCTATTTTTTATCCCATTAAAATATTAACGTAACAATTTATTTATAACGTGAAAAGTGATTTAGAAGTATTTAAAATGACGAACGATTTCCTAAACCACAACAATTACGTGAGAATAGCTAGTTTTCTTTTAGCAGTTAACAAATCTTATGGGACATTAGCCGCCTACTTTGTTTTTTGTTGTCAAAACTAGCGGTGAGCTTCGCGATTTCATTGGTATATAACAATATATACATACCTACTCTTAAAAAAAAATTCGCATTTAAATATTAAAACGGACGTAAGGTTGAATTGGAAATAAAATCATATAGGCATTCAGTTAATCGCATTAAAAACTTTTCAATATATTAACTATAATCTAATGCGAAATGAAAATAAACATCAAAATAAAAATCAAAAAATCTTTATTCAATTTAGGCCCTAAGGAGGCGCTTATGAACGTCTAAAACAATAACACGGGTTCGGAAAACAACCCAGTCGAAAAGAGCCGGCAAGAAACTCAATCTGGTTCTTTTCTTTATAAATATATCTCATTTTTTTTTAATATAAATAAAAATAAAAATCATGGTCTTAACCAATGTTAGCGGAAGCACAGATATGTGGGTTAATTTCAGACATCACTGTCGTTCACGTAATGATCCACCCTATACTAACCTTTTGAGATTAAAACTTGCTTGACATACATAATACTTGAACTTATTGTCACGTAAATCGGTAATGTTACGTTTATAAAACAAACCTCCTGTTTATCGATCAAAATAACCCAATTAAAAATGTAACAGTAAATATGAAAGAGTAGAATGGAATTTTGAATGAGAAAGACCTTACAACTGAGCTCCCGGAGTAATTAAATGTCTATGTCCCGCCCATAATATAAACGGAGGCGCGTCGAACTAATCGTAACGTCACTACCGTTCTACGTCACACTACTGGAATCAATAGAGTATTTCTTAAAATAGCTTATGAAATATTAAACAATACACTCGTAAAGAAGAGTGAGAATCATAAAAAAATACCAGTGAAGAAATATTTTTTTCTTTTCACACGCAACGCATTCGATATAAAATTCTCGAGTTCTCGAACATGAAAATAAATATGTATGTAAACTCCGCGACGACTTTATTTACTGACCTCAGTAATACTTGTTTTATCATTGTTCACACATAATAAAGTACAACGGAGATGACATTTTATTATGTAGAAGATTTAACAAAGCCTACACACAGCGTTTTCTCTTCATCCGTTATTAAAAGATGACGATGATTTTTATTTGTCTTTCTGTCCTTTATTTTATTTTTAATGCACTGCTTGACGCTTGCCCTCAATTACATCTGATGGAAAGTGAGGACGAGGCCGACGATGATACGTACTTGCTTAGTACAAACTGATTCACTCTTCTTTGAAAGGCCCCATATTTTATGAATGTGGAAACACAAACCCCTATATCTTATTTCATTCATTCACGGTTCTCATTATGAATGAATCGTGCGAATTAGAGATTTTTTTACAAAGTTCGAAAGGAAACTCGTATGGCACCTGGTAGTACTCAGATGGAAGGGAGAGGGTGGGATAAGTTGGTGCAGTTCATTAGCATGTTCGCCAAAGCGCTGCGAATAGAACACTGTAAGGGAAGTAACTCTTCATTGGTGTTTTAAAGTTTACATTTTGCACTTGTGAGTCTTTCGTCACTAATGAGCCTACGAGCCCGACGGTCAGTATAGTCTATTATCGCAAACTGGTATCATTCCAGAGGTGACAAAAATACTCAACACACGATCGAATTTGCGCTTGATACAGCGTAAGAAGTTTGGATGATGTAAAGTATCGTCTGAATTTAAAAAGTAGGCCCAATTTTTTGGCAGCAGTTTTAGCCATGGCTTCAATTGAGCGATCAGTGTTTACATGTGTCCACAACAGCTCGAAGCTATCAGTCACTAGTACAGGTGCACTTTGGAAAGTTGGAATTAAACCGAAAGACTTGCGATTGGTTTTAGAGGCGTTAAACTGGATAAGGTTAGCATCACCCCAATCAGATACAAACCCATGTGATAAGTTTAAACTTTCAACCATGTCCTCCCTCAGTTTAAATGTTTATTGCCTGGGAGTCCGCTGGTCTGATAGATATCTCTGAGCAACGCTATCATCTGTTTGAGCAGATTGTTGATGTGTAGTAAGGACAATGTTGCCAAGAGCACTGACCCCTGAGGAACTCCAACATAAATTACTATAGAGTCAGAAGAGCAGCCGTCAATAACCAGTTTTATTAATCGTTTACACAGGAAGTCTTGGATCCAGACCCTAAGGCTTTTAGTGAAAGTAACAATGGTATAATTTTGAACGATATTGATTTTGTGAGCGATGGAAAATCAAGTGTATCCAGTAATACTAGTGACCAAAGTGAGCTAGTTCCTATACAGAGAAGAAAACACCGTTTTTATATTCATATAAATTCATATAAATTTTTCATATTCTTCTTGTCCTAAAGTGGTTTTTTTTTTGTGATTGGTTTCATCATGGACAACAACTTACTTTTAATATAACATTTATAAAAATAATAACTGACTTTAATTTATAACCTTTCTCTGAACACAAACACGAATAACTACCAAACTATTAACATTTCCTTGTTACGCACTAAAATTCAGCAGGGCCGCACGGGTCATCTATAAGGTATAACATCAACGAAAATGTGACCGCTGGCCTTTCGCAAGCTGCCGAAAACAGGTCTAGGCACCCACTGGTGACCGTCACGGCGTCATAGTAAATACTGAAGGCGGTCACCAGTGTCCGCTATGGCACTCAATGTGTTAATAAACTTAGCACGCTCAGAGATCCCGTAAAAGCGGAGCTTGCTTTAAATGCTACCGTCACACCATATGTGAGTGCGATAAACTAGGAGTATCCGCAATTTATCGTTTACGGTGGCAATCACATAGAATCGTTAGCATCTATTGTGCGCATAATCCAAAAATGTTTTACTTTTACAGGTATGGTTCCTTTGCCAAAAATTAGTATTTATGTGGGATGAGGTGATATATAAGACACGCGTGATTCGTCATTCGAAACATCTCAAACTATGCTGTTCCTGGGTAAGTACCAAGTGATATAATGCGAATAATAGATCATCGGAATAAAATATTAGCAAACACGACCTAAACATTCCGTCCTTGACACTCTATTTCGCCCTTCGTTTACCCTGTTACGAAAGCTTCAGCGGTTTTCGCTTGAGCAATATCGAAATTGAAGCTAAAATACACGGACCTTATTCCAAAGCGAAGGAATTCGTATTTCGAAATTCCAACCGTGTCTTTGCATATACAAATGTAAATCGTAAACTAATTATTAACTAAGCAAATTCACGTATTTAATAAACAGAATTTCATAAACAGTATATTATGAATTTCGTTTTTCTTATAATGCACCTTATATCTTATAATCAGCACGTTTTAGCAGCTTCAGATCTACTTTAAGAGGAGAATCCTATTCCTAGCGGTATTTATTCCATACAAACGTAGTCCCTTGTTTCCTCCCTGGATAATAGCATTATAGTAAATTTTTTATATCAAATAATATATATCTAATACCGCCATGCCAGTACGTTTTGATTTTTTTCCATAAATTAGTTATAGTAGAAACTAGGAGTCTTTGAAAACAAAAAAAATTGAAAAAGCAAACGTAATGGCGTAGCCAATGTCTTTATTATTCTAAAACTGGAAGATAATTAAAAATCGGTTCAGTTTTGTAGGAGGAAACAGGGTATTACGAAGTGATGTTTTCGTCTATTTTGCATACGGTAAAATCAGCCCGCGCTGCAGTTGTCGCTTTCGTGTTTTATAATTCTTTCCTCTTAACAAACGTAGCACGCTAATAACGGCCGGTTTCAATATACGATATTAATCCGTTTTACCTACTATAATCCGAAATTTCAATCCTTTTGTCTCTAAAATCCGTCAGGAGTTCAGTCAGAAAAAAACCGATATATTATTGGTTTGATCCCAATATTGACTTTTAGGATTTTATATTGAAAGTCTCCGTAACACATCTTCATCGAAGTAAAAATACATCATTCAAATAGTAAATGTTGTTATCGATTATTCATGCGTACATATTTCTTAGTAACACTTCTATGTTATAAGAAATATAATATACTTTCATGATTCATCGTATTGTTTTCACTTTTACGTTTTTAATATTAATATTGTGTGTTAACAAATGTATATTATAGTCCTTGGCCTACGTCAAATATCGATTCTACGTCCATCTATCGATAATAATAAACAAAACGTAGGTGTCTGTTTGTAATATAAACTCTTTACTATATGCATATGAATATATGTACAGTAACCAAATACATTTTAACATATATAAGTCCATCATAAGACCTGTCAGATTGTATGGATCAGAATGCTGGGCTAGTAAGAAGATGGATGAGAAGCGATTGCATGCAGCTGAGATGTGAATGTTGAGATGGATGTGTGGTGTTACAAGAATGGATGGAGTGTGTAAGAAATGATATGAAAGTAAAAGGAGTAAATGAAGAGATGATGACGGCTGATAGGGACGTATGGAAGAAGAAAATATACTGCGCCGACCACAAGTGAATTGGGAAAAGGCATGAGAATGAAGAATGATAACATAAAATACATTGTTGTCTGTCTGTCTGTTTGATTCGAGCTATTCTCCGAAACCGCTGGACCGATAATGACGTGATTTTTCTGGCAGACAGCTGAAATTATGAAGCGTAAATTAAGCTACTTTTATTTATGAATTTATTTAAGGATCTGCATGAAAAAATTAAACCTCTTGGGATTATGAAAAAATTTATATACAAAACACAATTTTACGGGAAAATGTTTGAATTTGCGAGGAATATCTTTCTCTTAAAACCTAAGAATATAATTTTCGGAAAATAATTATAGTTCCGTGACCGAGAGTCTATTTATTATGATTATTTAAAACTATATTACGCAGAGAATGTACGGAATACAAAATACGACACGCAAACGGATCCGCGGGAACAAGTAGTGTGTAATAAAATATTAATAAAAATTTCAGAATAAATACTCGGGAGGGGCGGAGATTTTCCAGAGAGTCAATGATGGTAAATATGTCAATTAATTTGAAATTGAGAGATGGCATATAGAGTTCAAAAAAATCATAAAACTCACCCCAAAGCGGGGAAAAAGAAATGCAGATTTGTGTGGGGAAATAAACCCCCTATCCAAATCCGAACCCACATATCCAACTCTAAAATAAGCCTGACCTTTCGGTGAAGGAAAATATCGTGAGGAAACCATTGCATGGTGGTAGGAATTTCTCTAATAATGCCTGCCTGGGTAGCTACCACCCTTGAGTTTGAAAACCTGTCACCAATTATCAATAGGCGTGTTCGGGCAGCATTACTTGAAAACCAATACCTCTAGGCTTAGTGACTTTACCATCCTGGACCATATTGTGTAATAAATATACTGGACAAACATCTTTATATATAGCGATCATTAATAGACGTCAAAATGTAGGTATGTCGCGAATTGTGTGCGGCACTTACCTACAACGAAATTTAGTTGGTATTTTAATAAAGAATGGATACAACTCGATCCAGTGTTTTCTTAAATATAAACCAGACCACATCGTCATTCATTTAACATTGGATGAGATTGTGGTAAAAGCATTGCACCTATACAGTGTAAGAATAATTTAACTAATGCGCTTTAGAGAGGGAGTTGAGGGAGGAGGGACTTTAAGAAAGAAGTAAAAAATCTCTCGCATGAGATATGCTTATAATCGTAATTACGAGAATAATAACGAGCACATTCTTCAGTATCTCAATTAATTATCGTGTCAGAATAATTAATATAAATATTACTTATATTAAGATAAAGGTAAAATTCACAAATTAAGTCATCTACAGCACACTAAGATGATATTATGTTACTAATGGATTTAATTAACCCCATTATGTGAAACTTGAATTTCAGACTTAATCCAGATTAGTAATAAAAGTGAAGTTTTGTCTGTACATTTAATTTTTTTTTTATGACAGACTAGCTGCATGCGTGCAGCTGGACCCGTATTTCATATATTTTTCACTGTGTAATATAGTTTTTAATTGTTTTGTAAGGAACCCTAATTATTTTCCAAACATTTTTAGCTAGTAACATAAACTATCTAGTTAGGTAGGTCCAATTCGAGAAAGAGGTTAATAGTCGAATCTAACCGTCGAAGCTGGACCGTGTTTGAGAAAGTACGCAGAAAAGTCTCGTCCAAGATACCGCATGTCTCAAGGCAAAAGTCTTAGACCAGTGTATGTTGCCAGTGATGACGTATGACACTGAGACGTGGTCGTTTACAATGGCCCTAATCATAAAGCTTAAAGTTACCCAAAAAGGCTATGATTGGAGTTTGCCTGCGTGATCGAATCAAAAATAAGGAGATCCGCAGAAGAACCAAAGTACCCTACATTATCCAAAGTATTGTTAAACTTAAATGGCACTGGGCTGGGCAAATTGCTCGTAAAACTGATGCGCGATGGGTCAATAGGTTCTCGAATAGCTGCCGGGGACTAGAAGACGCAGCGTAGGTAGGCTCTCCATAAGGTGGACCGACGACCTGATGAAGGTCGCATGAGTCCGCTGGATGCGGGTGGGCGCAAGATCTGTCGTCGTGGAGATCTTTGGGAGAGACCTATGTCCAGCAGTGGACGTTTTTTCGGTTGAATGGATGGACTAACATTAAGCAAAGATATTTCTCACAAAACAATATATAACAGTAAAACTGTATATTGCATCCGATTTTATTCACAATTTCCTGAGTCTTCATTTTTTACACGGAACCCTAATTATTTTCAAAAATCAAAAGTACGCTAAGATACACAGAGTTACTTCAGCTATCTACAAAAAAGTCCCGTCAAAATGACTTTTTATGGCAGATAGCTTACGTTACTCCGCATAGTTTAGACTACTTTTATTTTTGGAAAATTATTTAAGTACGCGGTATAAAAAAAGTGAAATCCAATGAAATTGTGAAAAAAATACGATTGAACGGACAACACCATCAAAATATTATTTTACAATTATTATTGGAATTATGTTTTGTACTATGACTGTTTTCTAGATATATAATTAGCCTAAAGCTAAATTAATATGTCCGTATAAAAATGTGGCAAATGTCCTTTATGGGAAAATATTTAAAAAATCCTTATGGGTAAAATATTATGGGTATTTTTGTAGTTTAAGTTTCTAAATAATGAACGATTTATTCTGAATATTACACATTTTATAACTTATGATGCAATAAAAATTAAAAAAGGGGAAATATAATTTCTCGAATTTTTAATATTGATTTTTTAAATAACAGGCACTTTTTTATTAATTAGAAGATATGTTGTGATTGCATTATTTATTGCCTTTTTTAGCAATATACTTGTATAACATTTTTAATAATTTTATAAATAAATAATAATAATAATTATTATTACCATTAACATATATTTTCTATTTAAAACTTTTATAAAACAAAATTAAACGACATTAAACAAAAGGAATTATAAACTATTTTAAATTTACTTACTTTTAACATATATCTGACGAGAGAAACTAAAAACGCTCACTTTTGAAACAAATAATAAAATCATACACTTGTACGATTTTTTTTCAACAGCTAGAAAGTTCCCGTCGAGCTATTTTTTTAAATATCCAAACCGAAACGAAGGTACAAGTGCGTAGCGTCGAGCCGACGCAACACGACTGCCGAAATGTAAGCTTCGTATCAACAGCCCTTGTGGCTTGTATAAGAGCTTTTAGAATTATATAGAGATTATTTTATATGTTAGCAAATGGCTCAGTCCACATTCACTGACTTAAAAAAGTACAATAACATTTTGAACCAGATAGGCGAAAAAAAAAACAATTTTGTAAGTTGGTAGCGTCTATCTGTCTACTTTAGTTTTTCCTTATAACTCGATAATCACTCAAACCGATTTACTTCCATTATTATAAATTTTTGATAAATATCTTGCCAAATTAAGTATGTAAAAATGAATCCAATCAAAAAAGAATTATCACAAGTAAATTCTATTGGAGTAACTTGTGTACCCTATTTGGAGTTCAATTAATGTTTGTGAAGTATTAGGTTAGAATTAGGTTTATGCGAGAGGAGCTAAAGACAAATTAATTCTGTATAAAGTAGTCCATTAAAAATAATAAATTTATTAGAACAACCTTCAACGTAATCAAAACTTTTTTATTAAGAAGCTTGTTGTTAAAAACATTATTAACTCAAATTATGATGACAAAGAAGTTTTAATTCATTCCATCCATCCATTCAAACGAAAGATGTCCACTGCTGGGCATAGGTCTCCCCCGAAGATCTCCACGACGAACAGTCTTGCGCCACCCGCTTCCAGCGGATTTCCGCGACCTTCACCAGATCGTCAGTCCACCTAGTGGGGGGCCTACAATTAATTCATTAACCTGCGTTATTTAAAAATACGTTATCCACATCTACACTAATATTATAAAGAGGAAATATTTGTATTTTTGTATGTAACGAAAAAACTTAAAAGTTACTGGACCGATTTGGATGAAATTTGGTATGGAGATAGTTTGAAATCCAGGGACTGACAGGATTTATTCCGAAAATCCCACGGAAACGAGAACTACACTAGTAAAATTGCACATAGCAGCTAGTTATATATAAAGTAAGTATATTACTTAAGTGGGAGTTTGAAAGTTGCGCCAGTGGTGGAAAAGTTGAAAGATTCTCGTTTGTCGCGGTATGGGCATGTTATAAGAATAGAGGTTTTTATCCTCGTATTTTCTTATATATAACCTTAATCCTATTTGATTTCTCTTCTAACAGAACTAAGAATTATCATGAACTATATATAAAACCACAATCTAACATAACTGGAATTCAGAGTTAATCGCATTTACATCTAGCGTTGTTACAATCTCATATAACATTTACTTGGATAATAAAATTAGTTAACCACGTAATCCTTTAATCCAGCGTTTCTCAACCTTGTGATACATAATTTAAATGCCCTTACATATTATAAAAGGCAACATCTATCTATCCGTTAGTAGGTTTATAAATCGAGTACCGATTTACATGATTATTATTAACCGACTTCGAAAAGGCGGAGGTTATCAAGTTGTCTGTGTGTATGTTTTTTTTTTTTTGATGTTTGTTACGCGATTTCTCCGTCAATTGTGGACCAATTTGCATTTTTCTTTTAATTGAAGGAGTACACTCCCGATGTAGTCCCATTTTCACCAACTCAGGATCTGATCAGTGGAACTCAGAAAAATTGAGATAAACCCTCGAATATTATGGACACATGTGTTTTATACCTTCGTTTCATAGATTAATATAGTAATTATTTATTGACTTTTTAGTGCATTTTTATAGTTTATTCTTTTGAAGTCGGTTTAAGTTTTTAATTTAAAAAGTTTTTTGGGAACGACGTTCCTTATGTGAAGTTGCGGTGAGGTCCCCTAACCAGAAAAAAAAAAAAAACGTCCGTAACGTTAGAAAACCGTAACCTTTATGTAGTTATAATTAAATTTCAGCAATATAGATATCGCCTTCGCGGCGCAATTGTTTAGCCCATTCGGCTGTTACCCGAAAGGTTGGCGGTTCGAGCCCAACCGGGGGCGTATATATTTTTTAATTTTACGATACAAGTTTTATAATATTAAATCGGATTCTCACTGAAGTAGTTTGTTAAACGTTCAAAGTTTGAACACGATGCTTAATTTTTAGTGAAGAAATTACACAACGAGCCATTTTCTAATTACTACATGTAGGCCTTATATAGCTTTGTTTTTCTTTTTTATTTCTGTTTTAACTAAGAACTTCGTTCTTGACGGAGGTCCCCCGACCGCACATTTTTTTTTTAAACTAGCTGTTATCATGGTTTCCCTCGCATATCATATTATCTATTTGGAACAATTATTCACAGCGAAATATAGTATTTACCTAAATTATTTATTGTACTAACAGAAAGTAAACATATTTCTCGTAAATATAAACACTTGCCAGTAAAATTGACGATGGAATCGTTTTTATTTTCCCAATTTCAAAAGTTTAATTATTTTAGGTGCAACCCTATTTATTTTATAAAAATGAAAGTAGTAAGTTACGCCTTCTGCCTATCTATCTGCCAAAATAATACCTAATCGGTCAAGCCATTCTGGAGATTAGCCGAAACGTAGAGGCAGACAGACATAGACTAAGATTTTAAAAATGATGTTTTTGCTAAAGCGTCGTATATACATTTTATTTACACGGAATAGGCTCAGTGCTTTGACTACAATCTCACCTGATGTTAAGTGACGATGTGGTCCAGGATGGTGAACAAACTAAGAGGTACTGGTTCTCAATTGATGCTGCCGGACCACACCTATTGGTATTTGGCGACAGATTTTTCAAACTTGAGGGTGGTAGGTACTACATTCATATGTATTTAGTAAAATAAGTTATTATTTTGAAATTACAGGCAGTTCAATTTAATGAATCTGTATAGACTTATTAAAAGGAACTTGTGAGAAATGATATACGTTGTTATAATTATGTAAATTATATTAATAAAAATCAATTCAGTTTATCGTTCAGAGAACAAATTAATCCCAGACATCACAGTGACAGTAGCAGTGATTGAACTTGTAAACGATCAGCATAATACAAGTAATAAACATAAAGTAACAGTTTAATATTTTAAACTTTGCAAAACTAATAAAAGTTTTCTATGTAATAGTGCTAAGTTTTACAATAAATCCCAAATCACGTTACCGATTTACCGGACAACGTGTTCAAGCATCATTTAAAGCAAACTTTAATTTGCAAAGATTATCATAAGGTGGATCATTATGTGTAGGATGGTGATGTCTGGAAGTGACAGCTTTCTCTGTGCATCTACTAACAAACTTTGTAACTATTAGTTGTAAAGTGCCAAAAAAAGTTTCTTGCCGGATCTTCTCGATGTTGTTCCGTACCGGTGGTAGTGTTTCGACGTTCATAAACGCCTTATTAGGGCCTACATTGATTTATTTTTTTTTTTTTTTTTTTATTTTGACAAAATAACGACTTCTACATCAAAGTATAGAGATAGAATGTACACAATACCGAGCCTTTAGCGTATTTAAGGGCATGATTCGGTTTTTTTAAATATACTAGTTTGTTTCAAGTGTACGGTGATTGCGGTGCAGCCAGGCTTAATCTTCCTATCATCTGGACAAGTCCCGACTAATCTTTACAAAGTCTGAAAGTCTGACCTTCAAAAAGTCGTTTATTCTTTTTACAAAAATGATTAAGCAATGATAACATAATTCGTTATATTATTGAAATAAACACAGTTTGAGACATTTTTTAAGTTTTTGAATAAAACACAACCATTTATGGATCGTAAAAAAAGGCACTATTTGTACTTTGAAAAGGCACTTTTGAAAAAAAAAGTTGAGTAATACTGTAATTAAATCCCCCTTCACTTGTATGTTATCAGTAGATATAATTTATACAAATACTGTAAGATATATAGATATTAGCAAAGAAAATAAATTACTAATAAGATCAACATTCATTCCATTCGAGCGCCGTATTCATTTAGTTAATTCATTCATAAGTTTGATTACGTTTAATACTTGTATAATTAAACATTTATAAAGTAATAGTTACTAGAAAACTAATTGGAATTTGGTAAACGTAAGGCCTAAGAGTTGGCAGAAGCAAAAGAGAATTTTTAAAATGTCCCTACAGTGGAATAATATCCCCGGAGTCCATCTACATAGTATCGGCATCTATTCCTAGAGTACGAAAATTGAAATAATTAGGTTCCATGCTTACACCAGACGCGAACGTAGACGCTGATGTGTCTCACAGAATCAACGTCACCTGGTAGAAATGGCGATCACTAACAGGTGTATTATATGAACCCCGTATTTCTATAAAATCAAAGGGTAAACGAAGCCGAGGTTCGTACCATTCTGGTGACCCTTGTGCTAGTTACTTTTTTGCGGCTGAGTGCTTTCAGCACTCGCCCTCAAAGATCGGCGAAGCTGTAAAAGGCTATTCCGGTCAACATTATTTTTCCGGTCAACAGTATTTTCGGCACTAACATTAAGCAAAGATATTTCTCAAACATTCAAATATCTGCCTGTAAAACTGTGAATTTAATCGGATTTTATTCACATATTCATGAGTTCAAATTTTTTTTCGCGGTAAACTATCTGATTTTGAAAAATAAAAGTAGCCTAAATTACACGCATTAACTTCAGCTATCTCCCAAAAAAAGTGCCGCTATAATCGGCCCAGCCTTTCCGGAGATTACCCGGAACAAACAAATAAAGCACGGAACAAAAATTGTAAAAATTTTGGTATACGTATCGTATACCTATACATTCATATAAATTTAGTAAAAAAAATTGAGATTTCATAATACAAACAGACACTACAAATATATTTATTAGTATAGTTCTCTTCGAGGAGATAGTTATAACATGTAGGTAAGTGTTTGGTGCAATAAGGATAATTATAAGCAGGAAGTCTGTTGAAGATCATATACATCCATAGAATAAATAATCAACGCCTGATCAAAACGGCCATAATCGTAAATAAAATATAATTATAGTACTGTTTATTTACATATATATATCAAAGGTGAATTTAATCGTTTGAATTTACTACCATGAGTTAGTTCAATTTAACGAAGTGTCCGAATCGAACAGTTATTATTTACGTTGCCTTCAAATATTAGTTTACTTGAGAATTTGGACTGGCAGAATACATCAGTCATTGATTACGGTCCGTGTGATTAAATAAGAACGAATACAAACCCATATAACATAATTTGACTGTATACATAAGTATATTTAATTACAATTATAGAATAAACAATTTTTACCTATACTAATAAACTAGCTGTGTGCCCGCGGTCGCGCCCGTGTTTCATATGTTCTTTAATATTTTTCGGTACAAGGTAAAGTAAAACTATTTCTCACAAATTCAAATACTTGGCAGTGAAACTGTGCGTTAAATTGAATTTTATTCGAAATTTTATGAGTTTTAATTTTTTTTACGCGGATTCCTAATTATTTTCGAAATACAAATATTTTTCGCGGAGTAACTTCAGCTATTTAACATAAAAAGTTCATATCAATTTAGTAAAAAACATGTTTTGAAATTACAAACAGACACTTTATTATTTTATTTATTAGCACAGATTTACTGCACCTCACATTCTATTACACCTATTACAAATAGTTGGAAATAAAATAATAATAAATGAATCAAAAATAAATATTAATAAAAAACGAATAAAAATTTTGATGAAATTCATAACGAATGCTTTCAAAATGGTGGATCGTGGTGATAACGTACATAGCCTAAACGTTTATGGGTAGCCCATAAAGAATGACATAATCGTTTGTTATCAGGCACAAATTGAGTCGAACGGCAATTAGTATAAGGCGGGTATACACCGAGAACGTTATTAAAAATAATTAACTTACCTACTTTCGAAAACACAAAAATACTTTATGCATTTTAAGTCCAGAGGCCTTCTCAGCTTATGAACGTTAAAAATCTACTACCGGTTCGAAAAACAACGGTGGTTGTTTTTCTGCATGTTTTTTTTTTAAGTTTACAATTAATACTTATAAAGTTTATTATTAGTAGATGCATAGAGAAAGCTGTCACTTCAAGATATCACCATCGTTTACATAAAGATCCATCCTGTGATAAACTCCGTAAATAAAAGCTTGCTTGATATGGTGCCTGAACTTGTTGTCCGGTAAATCGGTAATGTGCTTTGGGATTTTAGTGTAAAACCTAACACTATTACCTTTTTTTTTACCTTTTTTTTTTTCTTTTGTCGAGGGTAATGCATTTACAAACTACCCTTACCGATTGCATTAGTGAGACCGAAGTCTCCCAATGCAATGGATAAGGGGGTGCGGAGGGACGACTCCGCACCAGTGTGGGACTCACCCGGACGTGAAGCGTCCGGAAATACCCACTAAACCCCCCGGAGCCGCCCGCCGCATTTGGGATGGGGGCGATACGTGATTGCGTTAGCATTGCTCCGCGTCGCCCCCTGCGGCAGGCCCAAAAAGGCCACGTCCAGAACAGCCAAGTTGGGGTTTGGGGGGGAGAATACCGATGCCTCACCCACAGGCTCTCTCCCCACCCACCTCTTCGCCCAAATTCTCATTATTACCTAACACTACTACCTAGAAAACTCATATTAGTTTTCCTAGGTCTGACAGATGGATCTATTAATTTGTGTTTATTCCTCAATAAGTATTGTGGTCCCTTACAAACCCAAGTTTATTTAATATTTTGCAGATATGCAGTAGGTTATCACAGTGTATTACTAGCTGTATGCCTGTTCCGCCTGCGCATCATACTTTCTATTCCGCACCATTCTTCACTGCGTATCATAACTATTTTTGCATCCCTTTTTTTGGCTCTAAATTGTTTTCGGTACTAACAGAAAGCATACCCGTATATTTATCACATATTCAAATATTTGTCAGTGAATCTATTTATTGAATCGTATTTCGTTCACAAGTTTATGATTTTTATTAATTTTTATACGTATCCCATCGAAATGTATAGTTATGTTTTATTTAACATCGCTCTCATTGTACCGAGGAATGAGTTAAGCGAACTTCAGGAGACTCGTCGAAAATAATGATTGATAACCCTAACGTCATCGCAGACGACCTTTAGATATTCTATATTAATTGATTTTATTAGTACCGAAAAATTGTTTTCCTAAGCTGTTCTAAATGGTTCTAGTTTCACAATATATCAAGAAAATTAAAATGGTTTTTTCAAGTGAAAACATTTTTAGCGGTGTTAAGCAATTCTCGGTAGGGGAAAAACTTATAGCTTCGCATCACCAATGCAATGACATCACCCATTAACATCCTACAGTATGTCAAGTATACGATGGCGTTTAAGAACTGGCCGTCAGAGATAAAATCAAAATCAAAAAAATATTTATTCAATTTACGCTTAAGAAGGCGCTTATGATCATCAAAAACACTACCACACCAGTTCGGAAAACAACCCAGTCGAGAAGAGCCGGCAAGAAACTAGATCTGGTTTTTTTTCTTTATATATATATCATTTTTTTAATATAAAACCATACAAATCATAGTCATAACCAATGTTAGCGGAAGCATAGAGATGTGGGTTAATTCCATACTTTATTATCACATCTAATAATACAATTGACACTTTTACGTGGCCTATATTATGTTTTGATTATCTGAAAATGTACCATTCCATTATAATGTACCATATGAAAATGGGTACAGGGTGGATCATTACGTGAACGATAGTGATGTCTGGAATTAACTCACATCTCTGTGCGCACCCGCTAAAATTATTAAGACAATCATTTGTATAGTTTTTTATACGAAAAAGAAAAAAAAATGTATGTATTATATGTATTAAAAAAAAAGAAGAACCAGATCGAGTTTCTTGCCGGCTCTTCTCGGCTGGGTTGTTCTCCGAACCGATGGTAGTGTTTTAGACGTTCATAAGCGCCTTCTTAGGGCCTAAATTGAATAAAGATGTTTTTGATTTTGATTTTGAATGTACGTAATTATTGTTCGGAGCGCCAATAGATCTAAAGACCAGACAAATGTTATATGTCCATGGCTCCATGGCTGCCTACTTATTGTTATTGTTATCGTATTCAAAGTATTCATATGGGGGACGGTAGAGCTTCCGCTACCACCGTAAGGATTTTAATAAGCCCGTCATATTGACTGGCTTTTCGACTTCGATATTAGCCAGTGTTTTTTTTTTTATTCTTACTGATAAAAGCTTTAACAAGTCGTTATGTGAGCAACGACTAGCAATTTATTGCCCAACTCTTGATATTTACCATTATTTTTAAATTATATTGTCCTTACATACTTGCTTTTAAATAGAGAGAGTCAGAAGTGAAACTTAAGGTGAGGTCCAGCTATACAATACAAACTTCTCATCTCCACAGCGTGAATCTTACTTTGATGCTTTTTCGGACAAACCCAGCAATTTTTCAGTTACTTTCTGGCTGCACATGAAGTTACGCAGGCAATAAGTACATGTTGTAGTTATTATTTTTATTGCTTATTACTTTTGTCTCACCGTCTCCACCCTTTAATATTCAGAATGCTGATGCAAATATTTAAAGATGACTCTGATCGCATGACGTGACATTGAAATTTTACCGCGCGCAATGAACCTTCATATCAAAGATTAACTTCATAACAATAGAATCATTTTAGAAACAAGGAGATGAAAAACATTTTGATACATTTTAACTTATAACCTGCAAAAGACTTTACTATAACTACAGCAAATAATTGAAATATTTGTCGCATCTCACGAATTTTTCCTCAATTAATTTTTATATTTGGGACCTTTCACAGGGAAGCGGACAGCGAAAAAAAAAAACGCCAGATACTTGATTTTATTAATAACTAGTTTTGTGCTTTTCTTTAGGTGCGAATGAAAAAGTGCCTAATCTAAAACCTACTCATCAACGTAATAAAACAAATGAATGAAGAAACATGAAAGTCTTTTGTTTTTATTAGTGGAAAAAATGTACATATTTGTAAATCGAAAAAAAAGAGAAAGGATCGATAAAATAAATAGCCTACAACCATTTAAGAAAATTTCCGCGTCGAATGGTAATAATCCCATTCCGATATGTTACGTAGTTTTGAGGTGATGGTGCGTCAAAGGGACCCCTTTTTCCTCGTATATATAAGATAGATAGATATAAATTAGCGGGCGCCAGTGACATCGTCTACGTCTTTTATCTTTATTAAACGTACGATGTCCTGATTGTGTTCTGTATATCATAGCCTTGACGTTGCCGAAGGCCACATGCTTTCCTTACCGTTAACACCAACTTTATTAAAATCGATGAAAGCCCTTTTGAGTTTTTAATTTTTTTTTATAATTTTCATAAAAGGAAATTGATAATTTTTTTACCATCTTCGGTCAAACCGCTTTCTTAATTTCAAGCCGAAATGATCTTTATATAAATTTCTATATAGCTTATCAACAGTTCCTTAACATTGACATCTGCGTGTACAATTTCATCATCTGTCAAGACGTTTCAATTTCAGATTTATTATCATAAACGTATTGGGATACATACACATCTATAGTTCCTAAATAAATGAACTGTATTTTTGTTTTTGTTTTTACATAGTTAAGGTCTAATTTATGCGACCTCAAAGAAATGTAAAAAATTTAGAATGGATTTTTCAAAAGCTATTAATACAGTTAATAATACATATGTATATATATAAATAAAGTAAATAGTGCTTATTTATGAATACGAATTGATTTTTCAGAAATTATTTTGCTTTTTAATTTTATAATAATTACTTTAATAAGAAACTATTGAGGTTAAACATAGATGTCGCAGCATTTTATTGCGTTGCCGAGTAAGATTATCACACTAAAGAACTGTCCAGAACGCAGCACAGGTGTACAGTTTTTTTCGAACCGAGAGAAAAATTTGATAGTGGCGCCCTATCTCCAGCGTCTGTGATAAATTACTTTAAAAATGTAACAAATATATAATTGTTGGCATATTAATGGACCAGGTATATCTAAATTTTCAACCAGGTTATCTGTATGCTAAGCGCTGTGTGGAGCAAGTTTATTCGTTCAATCATATTATGACTTTGGCGCCTCCTGGAACTTTCCCGGTTCACCCCAATAACAATTAATAAGCACAAATAAATACTATTTAATTATTACGAAATTGATTTTATTAAATGCATAAATAATATCTTTTAAAAAATCTGTTCCTCAATATTTTAAAATATTCTCAGAATACATTGGTATCTAGGCTAAAAACAGAAAAAAAATAATTAAGTACATTTTTAAAATTATTATTAAAATCAAGAGTCTAACATTTTGTTGTTGTTGTCCGTTTAGCTTCAAATACTCCATTTATCATTTGGATCTACATATGTTGTAAATTCTTATTAGATTGTAATATTGGGAAATAAAAATACATTCTAAACAAATGGTTTATTAATAAGTTACTTATTCAAATCCTGATTCAAAACAATGAAACGGGCCTTTGAAATAGAAATTTCTCGCGACAACCTGAAGAGTAAATAAGATGGTATAAACCCTTCACAAGACCCGACGGAGACGAAACTAGTTCATTTAAACCCCAACATTCATCAATGTCAAAGTTTCGACGTGAAATTCGAATACTTACGGAATCAGATAAAATAGTTTACCCTGTATATAAACCTACCACAGTTAATAGAATTCCCATTGTTCAATAACCGTGGGTGAATATCTTGTGTCACTATAATAAAAGTCACACAATTGATTTATGCCGGATATGACGTCACGATTGGTTCGGATTGTGGTGGAGGCGGGTAATAATCATTTAAATACGGTAGTTCAGCGGTACCGTCACGGGCTAGCATCCAGATTCTCAACGACTTCTTATTGGCAGTACAAGAGCACTGACCTCAAGGACTCATATCTGAGCGGCCTGGAAAACCCAGAGACTACCGCTACCGCAGCTCATGTCATAAGCTGCGAGCAACAAACTAGGTGTAAACTAAACATATCTTTCTAAATAAGACGGATAACGCGGGTGTATGCCTAGAAACACATCGACCGACAGAGGGAAAGCGGCAACCATTGGCACTGAAAGCCCTCACTCACACACACACACCGCGACACCATCACCGATACTGACAATGCAGCCAAAGCCGTCATTCATTTCTATCCTCAACTGGAGAGGCTAATGGCGTCGCTGCTAGCGCAATACAATGATTGCATGATTAGCATTAGCATAACCCTGAACACACACTCCTGCAAGTGATTTTTTAATTTCTATACTATAACAAAATTACAAATTTTTAAATTTTTGTCTGTCTGTCTTTCCGTATATTTGTCTGTCTTTCCGCCTGTCTGTTTGATCCGGGTAATCTCCGGAACGGCTGAAATGATTTTGACGGTGCGGTTTTTGGTAGATAGCTGAAATTACTCCGGTTAACATAGGGTACTTTGGTTTTCGAAAATAATTAGGTTTCTGCGTAAAAAGAATTAAAACTCATAAAAAATTGAAAGAAATTCGATTCAATTCACGGGAAAGCGTTTGAATTTAAGTGAAATATTTTTGATTTATCTTAGTAGTAAAAAATTTGTAGGAAAATAATTAGGATTTTGTGAAAAAAAAAACGCAGTGAAGACCATATGAAACGCTTGCGCAGCCGCGGGCACACAGCTAGTTCTGTATTAAAATTGTAGAGATTTAGGTATGACTAAATTCCGCGGAACTTTGTCCTTCTTCGGCTCAGAGCCTTAAGCGCTCGCTCAAAAGTTCGGTGAAGCTGTAAAAGGCCTGAGGTCAACAACATTAGTTATTCCAAAAAAAAACCACACTGTCATTCTCAATATTAATTTGTTGTGTGTTTTGTGAATTTCTTCGAAATAAACCATCTGTTGATAATTTATTGTGTCAAGTATTTCGTTGTTTTAAATGAATATCAAATTGTCGTAATCCACTAACGAACTCTGTAGATGGTATTGTTCTTATTACCAATAATTCTTACCCGTATTCTCCGTTGTCTTTTCTGTATTACTTACTAAAATTCTCATATAGATTAATATCTACTAAATATATTCCATACCATAGAGTAATAAGACTGAAGCTGTTAACACACGTACGGATCGGACCGCAACATCAACATGGTATAGCAAACGGCCGAGGTCATCAATCGCCTAAGTAGGGATGCATAGAAAGATATTTCAAAAAATCAATTTGGTTTATTCGACTTTTTATTCGTAAATAGTATTCTTCCTGTGGTCGAAAACTAAATTATTATCATCATTTATTGCAAACACTGTTTTAATTAATAATAATCCATACTGTATTAGTTAAAAGATCGATCTCTTGGAACTCGATGTTTTGAGAATCGATTCATAACCTTACATTTGAATCCATTAAAAAAACGATATTTTTCGTAAAGAATGCCCCATCCCTACCTACATACGCGACTGATAATCTCAGCCGCTCGCCGTACCACGTCTGCGGTCTAGTCCATACGTGCGTTTACAGCTTAAGACGGGTAATTTTATACAAAAAATAGCTCAAAAAGGAATCGAAAAATTGTTATGTAGGCGTAGGCGATTCAGAATTACATAATTACAAACATACAACAAAGCGCGACTAATGTTGCAAGCGAATTAAATTTTACCCCAAAAATAGGGAAAAAGAATAGTCTAGTGATTGGTACACTGCTGTCGTTCTGAAAAAATAATAATGAAGTCCGAGCCAATGACCGTACAACTTTAGTATCCTTGCGCTAGCAACCACTGAGGCTAGGCACAAGGCTCGAAAAGTTCTGTGAAGAAGAATCCTCCAGTCGACAGTATTTATTAAGTTTGAAGAAAAAAAAAATCCCAATACAATTGGGAGATAAACTAATTGGAACTAATTTTATTTGCACATATTTGTATAAGTTGCCTTTATAAGGTTCCTTTATGATGGTTTCCATTTTAAGCTGAGTAGTTGTAAAAGCCCTTCCAGCTAACAGCTTATACCCATTTTGAAATCTCTGACATTCGTGAGCTAATTTTGATAGAATATCTTCACTATAAACGCTTATATTCTATCATAACGGAGCTAACAATAAACCAAGACAGTAGCCGTCGGCAACAAGTTAACGTGCACATAAAACGTGATATAGGTACCCTAATAAATTTGATAGCTGCCCACGTGAACCCACCTTTTGTTTTGCCATGAGGTTTTGCGATCTTTTGCGTGATAAATATTCCATTTTTTTTTATCATCCCGAATTTGCTTAGTTACTATTTACCGGAAAATATTTTCAACTATCAGAGTGGCAAACAAACATGAGACTGTTCGTAAATGTAAAAACTTTAGGAGCAGGTAATTTATACAACTTTTGCAATTTCTAAATAAAATTTAAAAAAATTATTTTGAAATCTTACTTATTATACACAAGCTGTGTCCGCGACTCCGTCTGTGAGAAACTTCGTGTTGCGAAAACTATAATTTCAATAAAATAATTACAGTTTGGTTATTAAACTAAACATATATACGTATACTTACGTATATATACATACAAATATGCAACCCATTGTTATCTCAATACTTTTGAACGTGTTATAAGTGTTGGTTCGAAATACCTCAGAGTGGTTTATTTCAAATGTATTTAATGTAAAAAAATGTGTTTAATATAAAATGTATATACATTCAGTCAAAAAAGAATCGGGAATAGATGATTTGTTTCTGGTTCCAAAGTCATTTTTTTGTTGTTAGATTGGGACAACTGTTTTATATTTTGGCACGGAGTTTGAGTTCCAACTGTCATAGAGATTAAATACGGTGATGTTTTAGTTAGACATATCTAGTGTGTATTGCGAATTTCATAATGGACAAAAACTTCGAAGAGTTTGTTTTAAATTTTGGTTCGTCAATGGAATTTCGTGTTCGAAGACACTGAAAATGTTACATAAAGCGTACGGTGAATCAACTTTATCAAAAACACGTGTTAATGAGTGGTACAAAGCGTTCAAACGCGGTTGAGATATGCTGGAAGATTTGCCTCGCCCTGGTAGCCCATCGACGTCTTCAACTGAAGTTAACACCCCAAAAGTGAAGGTAATAGTGACTGATTCAGGTTTAAGAGAGCTGCTGAACTTTCTATGTTTCACGAGTCAATTATTGTCATTTTAAATAATCACTTGGGTATGTAACATGTTGCTGCTCGGCTAATCCCAAAAGATCTGAATTTTCTCAGAAACCTCAATCGCATAAAAGTCACTGAGGACACGCTAGAACGAGTCAATTCTGACCTAACATTCAAGAAACGCTTACTGGTGACGAGACGTGGGTTTACGAGTTTGACATGTAAACTAGTCAACAAGCTTCGGAATTGCGCCTTCCAACTGAACGGAAACCGAAAAAACCACGACAAAGTTGTTGAAGTTGATATTGTAAAGTTGAAGCCAATATATATTTTAACAGAATACCGTCGCTTGTAGCATAATATTATAGAACGACTCTTATCACTAGTATATTACACTTTTTTACTATTCTCACAAATACCATTTACCATTAAATATCATAATAGTGATGATATGACATTCAAATTCAGTTAGCAAACTACTATTTAACAGAGTGATAAATTGTATATACCTATACATAAACTTTTCATTGGCCGTAATCATTAGGATCCTATTTAATTAGAAACATTTTCTTTTATTGGATATATTTTTTCTTTTTATAATCTCTTAAAAAAAACAACAATATATATTACGAGTGTCCTACTTAGTGATGATTACTCTCAACGCCTACGATAAATGAAAAGTTTCACAACAAGTCTTTGCAAAAAAATATATTAACAGGCGCTTTGATATCTAGAATAAAATAGTGGATTTTACAGAAATTAAAATAGGAATTTCATTTCAAATACTAACATTAAAATGAAAGAATCGTATAAAATCCGAAGCGGTAAAGTAGGTCTGACCTAAAATTGAATAACTATAAAAAAATATATGTATTAATTTCGTCTATACTCAATTTGTTCTATTATTATTACCTATTGATGTTGCAGTTGATTGATTCCAAAGCGTTCATGTTTTCGGTTAATATTTGAATTTTCTTTATTGCTGTAACTGTAATACTAGCTGTTCCGGCGGCTTTGCATCGCCTCAGAATCAATAACTGTTATGTTACTATCAGAGTTAAACTGTGCGAGGTGTAAACTAATCCAGTATATAGATTTTACTTCGATGAAACAATTTCTTTTCATAATTGAAAAAAAGAAAAACTAACTGCTTACAAGTTTTTTAATTGATAACATTACAGCTCATGAAGAGCAACTAAACACTCATATTAAAATGGCGGCCATTTGTTAAACCAATGTACCATTATATTATTATTTTGTAACAGTTCCAATATCATTAAGAACAAACTATAAGGTAAGGCAACGGTTATCATAATAATATCATAACACGGTATCTTCCTGGCATCTTTTCGAACACGAGTGTCATTTGAATGACATCAATGACGAAAATGTTCACGTTTAAACGAGCTCTCTTATCTAGACCCCGTGAGTACCCGGTTTTAAGATTTAATTCAGGATGAGAAGCAGTATCAGCTAACATAAAGCTTTCGACTGTCAATTTGGGTACCAAAACGTAACCAAAAAAATCTTGGTTACAACATATTGCAACATCATCACAACGATGAGGCACTAAGTTTCGTTAATTTTGTTAACCTTGCATCATCAAAATATGTATATTTTTAGACACCATCATTTATAATATCTATCCTTTGACATAATCTATGATCGAAAATATGTTTGATGTCATGCGAAGACCTGCTGATAGCTCTGCTGACAGATCTGATCTTAGAACACGCTGAACGGGTTTACGCCAGTATAGTATTCATAAATAATTAAAGATAATCAAGAAATATCTTAGTGACGGTATTAACACGCTCGGAAACCAGATTAAATGACATTAGTTTAAAGATTACAAGGATGGTGAACGATAACATTTTAATACAGTCGCGGGGTGTTGGTAAACTATTTTCCAAATATGCCTGACAGTCACAACTTGAAAAAGTTACATTTTAGAGCAAGTCAGGCCAGGCTTACCGTGGTACCATCTTCCAACTTAGCACTTAGCAACCCACAACGTTGTGGTTAACACATATATCGTTAAAAAAACCCTTTTTAATATTATGATCAATCATGTGTTTAAATTTCATAGGCAAATCAGTGACTACGAGACAGATAGCCACGAATACGCCTGTTCCGCACCAAATAAATTTGATAATTTTAGGTTGTGAACATAAAAAGAGATTCCATTTTTACACCCTTGCAATTGTTGAATTCAATAGACTGTCTGTACATGGATTTATAGTTAAAGTTGTCCAAGAATTATTCCTTGTTTTATTTATACATAAGAACAGACAAGTAAAAATATTAAAGTACACTAGTATTTTAAAGTTTTAATAAAATTAGTGATGAATCAATTATAAAATAGATGTGTATGATGAGGTGGAAAATACTTTGTGCGATTTTGGTTTCGTATATGGGTATCTTATTTTTAATGCATTAACATGGCAGTATATAACTCTGTATTGTGTAATTTTGGTGGCATTTTACGTGATATTGTCTGTTTGTTCTGCACTAGTTAAGTTTATGGAGCGTGCAATCATAGATCTCCCTTGGAAAGGCAGCTATTTTGTTAAAGCGTTGTATGAAAAAGTGTTTATGCGTGGCCTTGTGGGTCACATTTAAAATGATAGTTCATCATCATCATCTTCTCGGCTAGTAGGACTTCGCAGCTGGCCAAAAGGCTCCCCACAAAGATCTTTAAATCGATCGGTCTTTTGCACCCGCATCCAACAGACTCCCGCGACTTTCACAAGGTCGTCAATCTTGATGAAGGCCACGCTTCAAACTACAAATTATGTAAAATTCGTAATAGAATGGACGAAGTCGAATTATGTTTTAATTTGTCAGTCATTAAATCCCTATACCCTAGGTTCTCAACGTGACCGATAACGCCCTCTTATGGGGAGTAGAAGACCCAGAAGAAATTAAAGGACATTAATATAGCTGAATGGAGACATGGGCAGATTAAAAATATAGTCAAAAATACAAAAAAAATTAAGATGAGGAACTCTAGAAATAGACATTATTCTCAAAATGAGCAAAAAAGATTGAGAAAGTGTGATTTTATACTGTTCAAATATTATGATAATCTATAAAAAAAAGATATTGCAAAATGTTAACCATTCATAGATCGACATAAGATACAAATAGAATAAAAAAAGTTTTATAGAATTCTAAAAAAATACATTCATTGTTACTACATTTATGATTTTTTTAATGATTTATTAAATATAACACATGTGAAGACTTCAACGTCTCGTCGTTGACTGAGATTAACGATGATGATGGAATATTTCTGGAATAAAGAACTTTGTACTTTGTGGCAATAAGTCCCTTTAATGTTGTCAATATTACCGACAACTGATCTTAACAGCATGCTTGTCCGCGCGGAATAGATAAGAACTCTGTTATGAATGACGAATGTTTTGGCTATACCTAGTTATTGCGTTAATGCCAACCTTTACCAAAGTCCACTAAAATATACAGTCATAGTTTTTTTAGCAGGCAAAGGTAAAATGACAGAAAAATAACAAAAACATAAACTCTGGATAAAGTCGACTCCCGATAATTTGTCTTTAGTTAATTTAAATGTTATGAAATTTTCGTGGTCCCATGAAAAATACTTGACAATTTGAAAAAAATCAACATTAATTAGAGACTTCGGTAATTTAAAGTTGAAGGACTAATGTGTCTTGCCCGCCAACATGCAATAATTTGAAATACGGGCTTCCCTACTTGCATTAATTTGGTGCGTTATCATACACAGAATCGTTTAGTTACATAAATCTGCTGTTTACATAAATGAGATATGAGTGAGTTAGTACTGTTAGCAGTTCGTATTCAAGTCTTCCTTCGAAAGTTAAAGTTAACGTCTGATTTGTGTTATTAAAATAAAATAAAATAAAGAAAGATTAAGGACATCTTTACAAAATAAACATAATAATTGATATGAAGGAAAAGTGTAAGGCAGAAAAAACTTATTTTATAAAAGCAATGATACGGGGGAGCCTGAAGGGCGATGGTTCTACCTCTAAATGGTTCGAACACCAGATATCACACATCCATCTATTCAACCGAAATACATCTATAGCTGGACATAGGTCTCCCTCGAATATCTCATAAAGGGGGTGATTGACACAATCGCCACACTTGGCAGGCGAGTAGGCGATCGCAGTCAGGTGTTTGTGGCACTCAGAGGGTGCTACTGCCCATCCACTGGTTATCCCTTAGACGCCTTTTACGACACCCACATATGTTGTGATACTATTCTTACCTGGTACAAACACACCACCACCGACACCAATCCCAGTCCGCTTTCCAGTACCTGTAACTCGGAAAACTGTAGCAGCAGGCTGACTACGGGCGCCTGCAAAGCGTTTTCTTAAATCGTATTACTTTATAATAATTATAAAATGTATAAAAACGTTTTGCTATTTTTAAAAATGTTATGACAATTCGTCCTTTTTTTCTTCTCTTTTTAAAGAAACGCTTTGAAGAGGTCTTTGAAATCTTAGCGTACAAGATTCAAGTGACAGGCGTTTAGAATGCAGATCGCAAAGATTATTTAACTATACAGTACATCTAGGTCATTAAACCCAATTAACTTGCATTTAAGATCCCCCCTCTCAACTTAACGGAGAGAAGGTTTATGGAAGTCGCCCGGCGTGAAGCTAAGCGCTGTAAAGCCTTGCTACAGATCACAGTGAAGCTACCAAGGCTCTTCTGGTTAATTGCGTGAGGTGATTCGGGAAAAAGAAATACCAAACAAAATATCCTATATTTTTATACATACGTTCACAATCTAAATATAAATATTTGAAGCAAAAACTTTGTACCCCCTTTTACTAAAATTATTTGTACAGGGGAGTATGGAAATTGGCACAGTTCAAATAGAGAAAAACTGCGGAATGCTAATATTACACACAATTAGAAATATTACACACACATACATCATTATCTCAAACGATTATCAACACGTTATTATCAATCACGTGTCATTGTCAAAGATGTTATATTTATTTACCGTGCAGACAGAATGTTTACTTTTAAGAAGGTTTAACTTGAACGATTAACGAAGCTATGCTGGCGCAGCTGGTAGTGTGGCCGGATGCCGCGTCAATCGTCACGCGTTCAATCCCCACCTCTCCGACTCTAAAATCGGCTCGAGCTTTCGGTGAAGGGAAAACATTTTGAGGAAATCATAGCATGGTGGTAGGGCATTTTCTAATGATGCCCGCCTGGGTAACTACCACCCTCAAATTTGAAAACCTGTCGCCTAATACCAATAGGTGTGTTCCGGCAGAATCACTTGAGAACCAGTACCTCCAGGCTTAGTGTGTTTATCATCCTGGACCACATCCTCACTTAACATCAGGTGAGATTGTGGTCAATTGAGTCTATACCGTGTAAAAAAAACTAAAAAATAAAAAATAATTTTCAATAACTTTAGAATAGAAATGGAGTAATTAACGATATAATATTCATTTAATTGTAAAAAAAAAAATGCGTAGGATGTTTAATGAACAATTATTATTGACCGATACTGGTGAAAGTAGTAATTATAAAAATATCATAAAAACACCACTTTTTTTTTAAATAAAATCTATTATTTAGTTGTTTTTTTTTTCACTCATTCAATCATAAGACGTCCACTGCTGGACATAGGTCACCCCCAATAACGAAGGGATCGCCACGATTGGAAGGCGGGTTAGCGATCGCAGTAGGTATTTGTGGTGCTGAGAGGATGCTGCTGCCCATCCCCTGGTTTATCCCTTAGTCGACTTTTACGACATCCACGGGAATATATACGATGGTACTATACTTAGGTGGCATATTTTGTTAATAACTTTATTTGGATTCGAAAATTATTGAAAATTGTTTTTTACTCTTTAGTTTGTTGTTTTTCTTTTAAAGTATGTGGGAGGTATTTTTTTTTTTAGTTTTGAAAACTATTATTTATTAAAATTAATTAGTGTTCTTTTATAAACGAATAGTCGGATAAATTATTGTCGAATTTCGATCACAGGCGAGGACTGGTGTCTATTAATAGGCGACATTTACGTAACAGACCACGTGAATAATCAGATGAAAGAGGCAGCAGAGAATCATGATTGGCCAGATGTACAAGATTATCATAATACTAGCTGTGTGCCCGCGGCTACACATATTCATATTGCATATGAATGAAAAATATATGCATTGCATATATTCTTCACAGCGTTTTATTTTTTTTTACGGAACCCTTATTATTTTCCAAATTTTTTTAGTACTAAGATAAAGTAAAAATATTTCTTATAAATTCAAGCACTTGCCCATAAAACAGACCGTTGATTCGGATTTTATGAGTGTTTTTAATGTATTTACCGTAATTATTTTTGATAAATAAAAGTAGCCTAAGTTACGCGGAGTACCTACAGCTATCTACTGAAAAAGTCCCGTCCAAATCGGTCCAGCCGTTTCGGAGATTACCCGGGACAAACATACAGACCAAAAATTTAATAATAATTGTGTTTTTGATATAGGTATCGCATATACATTCATATGTATTGAGAAAAAAATTTGTTATTTCTAATGTTACAAACAGACACTTCATTTTTATTTATTAGTATAGAGATGTAGATTGATAAATCACTAGATATTAATGTCAATAGATATAATCACTAAATACAGATGTCTGAGACGTGATAAAAAATACCCTTTCAAATCTAACAGTGCTAAATGACGTCGCACTTTGACTTACCTTATAATCGAAATATTGCACAATGAGTTGAAAATATACGATCATATACTAGCTTTGTCCGCGGGTTTGCCCGCGTGGAAAGCAGACAATTTTGTATTAACCATATGGATACAATCTATTCGATAGACAAATTTTATCGAAATCTATTCAGTAATTTGGTAAATTTTATTTACTTATATCCAGATGTATGTATATTCAATTTAGTGTTTTTTACTTTAAAGCTAACGGACTTTCTGTATAACTGTGTACATTCCTCCATAGTGGATTATTTCATAATAAAAGGAATTTAAACTTTATAACCCAAATTTAGTATTTGCGTTGATGAATCAGCCAGAACAAATAATTTGATATAATATATAGATAGACTTTTCTAGAAATAATTCATATTCAAAAATATAGACTGTAAAATGTTTTCTTTTGCAAATTTCAGCTCCTAGACTATTGTTACAAACCAACGATTTGAGTGAAATTATACAAGAAATAATTTTTGAGCTTACATATTTTTCAGCTAACAAAGCACAATAATGTAAATTCAGTAAACGTAATTATATTATTTTTTTAGTGCTTACTGTTAAAATCTGATTAGTAAAAGTCTGTTAGAAAAAATTCTTAGAATAACTTTTGGTATGATATTAACAAAATCATAAACGATGCCATCTTAGGACGAACTGAGATTGAAGACTGAGGAAGATTGTAGCGTGAATAGGCTTTTCCAAAATTCTCCAAATTTGCCGTCCCTCTAATACGCTGTCCCAGGCTTAAACCTACTCAGCCTGCTAATCTACGACTAATCACAATGATAATCAGAAAAAAATATCATTTACAGATATGGCAATTAAACGAGAATTATATTCTTAACACAATGTTTAGATTATTATTTATATATTATAATAATTATTGTTAAAAAAAACTATAAATAATCTATCCCGTCTTGCTCGCCGCCAGACGGAAAAGCTGACCGCATCGTCAAGTTGAATGGCAATGCTTATGCGCTGTGCGAGGAATCTACCAGACCTCTGATCGCGAGACGTGTCGACTAGAATGCTACCATTCTTAAGTTTGAAAACTTGTCGGTAAATTATAATTGGTGTGTTTCGGTATCATAATTTGAGAGCCAGTACCTCTAAGCTTAATGTGTTTCTTGGACCACATCATCACTTAACAGCAGGTGAGATTCCGGACATAGTGCCGAGCCTATACAGTAACTAAATGCGATACTGTGTCTAATCAGGTTTTGTTATGTAATTTCAAATATTTAATTTAATAATATTAATAGCCTTTCAAACAAGTACTATCGATGTATAAATGATATTTTATAACGGACGGTTTAAATATGCCAACTCAATCTGTTTTTGCGGAATTTCTATTTTTTTTTTCTCCAAACTTTCAGATCGTTGGAAACTCGATATATTTTTGGTTTGATCTCAATCTTAACTTTTAAGATCCGTTATTGTAACCCGTCATAGGTCGTTCAGTTGATCGAATAAAAAGTTACGTGTTACAGCGGCATCGATGAAAAAGCGTTGTTTCTTGCATTCCTTTATAAAACGTTAAATTTAAAAAACGATCAATTGACTATTAAATTCGCAAGAAAAACACTTTAAGTATAAATTATAAGAATTCACATATACACGATTTTGATTTTCGCTCTGTTCTATTCTGATTTTTTTGACACGTCGACCGATTTTCTACTATTTTTTTCTTCGTTTTAGTGATTAGCTTTATTTTTTTTTAAATACAGAATTTAGTTTACATCAAATTTTCAATGATTAGGATCGAATTTCGATCACATCATCATAGTTAATAATTTATATTTCATCTCGGTATTGTAGAGCGATAGAACCCCGCGTTTATTTATTTGGATAATGATTCTTTGTTTGTTTTTAATTTTGATCCATAGATTAGAAATAGCTCATTACAATATACGATGTTTTATCTACTATTTATGCGTAATATTACTTCAATGATTTTCGTAGACAACGAAAATTTGACAGTTCTTATTTTAAAGTAATATTTTAATTTGCATTATGAATATTATTATATAAAGTTAATGTTAATTGTGAATTTTATTTTTATTTATATTTCGAACTCGTGACTATTATTAATTTAAATAAAATAGTAAGCAGTAATATTAAAAATATTAAAATAATTCGAACAATGCAATATATTTTTAAATATTTGAATCTTTTTCACATAGGTACTTCATTTTTTTAAACGTGGAAAAGTTTTTTTTTAATCCAAGAGTTAACCGAAGTGTCTGTCGGAAGCTAATAAACAACTACTTGTGAGGAATCTCGCTCGCAAATTGATAAGTGAATAAGCGAAATTATCTCAGTGGTTTTCTAAGTAGATACTAATAAAATTCACCCTTATGATGACGCCTATATAAATGGATAGAGAAACAAAACACCGACATTATAACTGTCCTAACAATCGCGTGTCTAGTCTGAGAAGACTGCGCACGATTTAAAATACAATTTTTGTAAATATAATATTTTTTTTCATTTAAATAACAATAAATAATAAACGTATAAATTTAATGAATGTATAAAATTAATAAATTAATTACGGAAACATAGTTTAAAGTTCGAAGTGTATTTTAACATATTATTCCATTTTTTTATTATTCTGTGTTTTTATTAACTATTCAAAATGGTGGCCAGTTACAAAGTAAATAAACAGTCTTCGGAGAAAATAGGAAGAAAACATAATCAAATATTAATGTCGATTGTTGGTGAGTTTCTCTTAATTTTATTTCTATTTTCATAATCCATCCATAATATTATTTTGTATTTATAAATTATCTTTAGAAGCTAACTAATCTTTAGATGCTGGAATTAAGCAATCAATGTATTAAATTAAATTTTATAATAGTGTGCAATTTTTAATGAATACAAAATTGACTCAAGGTAAAATCTATATTAGCAATTTTGAAGTACCCAAACTATATAATATACTAAAAGAAAACCCGGCTTCGCTCGGGTGAAATGTAACCCATAATACATAATCTTTTACTAAATGTAGGTAGATAGGAACTGTAACTTCACTGATACGTGTGAATCGCCACTGATACGTGTGAATCGGCCATAACAAACTCAAGATGGCATCCGAGTGGCCAATTGAATGTTTGGCGAGATCTCAGTCTGTCATGTAGCGATTGTTTTCTTAAATTCATTAAATTTGTGTATTTGGCTCTATATCATGTAATTTTGGTGGCGTTTTGTGTGATATAGTTTGGTTATTGAGTACACGTCAAGTTTGTTATGGAAAATAACGCGTAGCGTTTATGCTGAGGTGCCGACAAAGCTCCAAGGAATGTTCTAGCAGGATGAGCCACAGTTTTGATGCAGCTTGGTAACGCTGATATAAGATTGAAAATCTTACCTACATGACTTTGGCACTAATTTTTTAAACACAAATTGCCATTACCTAAGAAGAAGAAGAGTGACCAATACGGCAACTGTCATTTGCACCATTAGAGTTTAACAAAATACTCGACAATCCGAATTTTGCGAATATATGTTGTCGAAATCATTATTTCTTTATGTTTTTTTCTTCAGGTAAGGTTTCAATCGAGTCTACCGTACCCTCCTGACCGAATTATTAATACAGATTTATCCCCGAGTTCCTTATTCCTTATTAAGATCTTAATAATTGTGTCGATTACCCATAACAATGAGACAATAGAAAGAATAGAAAGCTGGCGTAAACGCTAGGTTAGTGCTCAAGGGAATAATTGTTAAAAAGGTATGTATTAGTTAAAAAGTCAAAATAACAATAGATGCAATTAAAGTTGGTATATTAATGTAGTATGTTTAAATTGTTACAATTATAATTGGTAGCTGTCATTTTTATGCAATTTTTAGAAATTAGTTACACCAATTAAAAACTTTCTGGTGCAAATAGATTTCATCATATAGAGTATTGTAGTAAAAAAAGAATATATAAAAAATGGTTTATTCTTGAATTATCTATACTAATAAATAAAATTGAATTGTTTGTTTATAATGTCAAAATAACAATTTTTTGCTAAATACATATAAATGTATATACGATATCTATACCAAAAATACAATTTTTGTTTCAATTTTGTCCGCCTCTCTGTTTATTCCGGGTAATCTCCGGAATGGCTGGACCGATTTTGACGGGTCTTTTTTTGGTAGATAGCTGAAGTTACTTCGCGTAACTTTTATTTGTCGAAAATAATTAGGGTTCTGCGTAATAAAATTTAAACCCATGAAATTGGAAATAAAATGCGACTCAATGCCGGCAGTTGTTTGAGTTTTATGAAAAAAAAAAACAGAAATGTTTGTACCAAAAATAGTTTCAGGAAAGTTATTACGGGTAAAAAAATTAAAACTTATGAAATTAAATGGACAGCACCATAAAATCATTATTTTTCGATAATTATTTAAAAGCTTTATAACGCAGTGAAGAATTTATGAAACGCGGGCAGAGCCGCGGGAACACAGCTCGTATAGAAATAAATTGTATTGTTCAGAGTTCTATCACTATTTTCGTTCACCATAACTCCTACAATATTTATAATAAATATATATGTAAAATCATCACCCGTGAAAAAAGACAAGAATCATTTTGCGCAGAAAATCGTATGATCTTTGACCGTGGGAAAACGCCGAAAAGCGCATTATCATAGCGCGTGTGAAAACGCATTATCATTTTTTATTTAAAAACACGTGATCGCTTTCTTTGATCGATTATTCTATGCGTTTATTCAAACTATATTCAAATTCAAAAAATTGTTTATTCAATTTAGGCCCTGAGAAGGCGCTTATGAACGTCAAAAAACTCCCACCGGTTCGGAAAACAACCCAGTCGAGAAGAGCCGGCAAGAAACTCGATCTGGTTTTTCTACGTTTTTTTTTAAATATTAAAATTATACAATTTATAATAACAATAAACTGTTTTAACGAGGCACAAAGAGTGTCACTTCCAGACATCACTATCGTTCACGTAATGATCCACCCTGTAATAACCTTTGGATATTAAAACCTGTTTGACATAGCGCTTAAACTTATCATCAGATAAATCGGTAATGTGCTTTGGTACCATGTTGTAGAACCTGACACTATTGTTGCTGTTGCTATATGCTGTTTAATATAAAACATTATCCTTACTAAATTTTACCCGCGACTTCGCTCACGTTTATGCAGATATCTTTCAATCTGTACAAGAAAAAACAGTTCTCTATGTTCTCTTTTGTATTCGTGATAATGTGTATGTTAAATGTTTATGATGATCGGTTGAATAGTTAAGCAGTGAAAGTGTAACAAACAAACAAACTTACTTTCGCATTTATAATTAGAGGATAGATTAAAAGTTTCTATTAAACAAAAATGAAAAATATTTTAAATTAAAAGAATAACTAAGAGCTGATAGGGTTTCTAGGCTTGCGGCCTTCATGAAAAACGTACCATAATAACAAATCTTGACATCTTGCATTTCGGGAATGAACCAACTCAGTAGGAGCCACATACATTTTATGTCTATGGTAGAGGTTATTGCCGTGGTCAAGTTTAATTAAAAAATACTAAGAAAATAAACTTTATTACCTTATTTATTTATAGATCACTAGCGTATACGAAATTTAATTATATTACAGATTTAAACAATGAAATTATACTACATTAAAAAATGCCGTTACAATCAATTGATCACGTCATGGACAGAACTGAAAAAAGATTTCTTAATTATCAACATAAATAGTAAATTAAAAAACAAAAATGAAACGATTGACGCAAACTAAATTATAATTAATTATATTAACTAAATTAATAATAAATTATAACTACTTTGATAATAATATTCTTTTTTTTTTACTAAATGGTTAGGTTAGGTTAGTTTTGTAATACATTTGTCGGTTAACTTTCAACCTATAAAAATAAATCTTTAATAATATAATATGTAACATTTATTATTATTCAAAATCAAACGTAAATCTTACTTCGACATTACACGATAAGATAAAATAATATGAGAATATAAAAAAAACCCACTTGAAACTGTTTTATTATTAAGATTGATGATTCGTGTTGAGTATTTATTTCTAGTTTCCAGTTATTTCTAGATTACTAAATAAATAAAATGTCCAAATAATTATTTACTTTGGCACTTTAAGCTCTGATGGTGAAATACTGATTTGTAATTTCATATCAATAACTAAATAATCAATAATTTGTTTTAAAAGATCTTTAACGTCTTAATGTTATTGTGCTAGTTTTTATTTAAATTTTGTGCTTTTTGGTTATTACTAATATGTCAATTACCCATATAAATATGACAGTAGGAAAACAATGGCTTTGTTTTTGAAAACAAAAAATGAAAGCTGGCTTTTTATGGAGTTTTTCACTGCGCTATCGAATAAGAAACGATGAGATTAGCAAAAGAAACAAATCGAAGAAGTAAATTGAGCGAAATTTCCGAAAAATGTTCATATACAAATTACAGTTAACGAGTGTTCGGATAGGAAGACGTAGCATGGTCAGGCACCCAACCAAGTGTATCGACGAGTTCGTTAAGGTCTCTGGAATCCGCTGGATGTGGTTGCCGCAAGACCTGCCGTTGTAAAGTTCCGTGGGAAGGCCTATGCCCAGCTGTGAACGTCTTTAAAGATGATAATGATGAAGATAATAATAAAGATGATGATCATCTTTATTTTAAAAAACGGGGGTCCGCGTCTTCGTTCACGCCCTGGTTTTTCTTCAAATACATGCTTCCTGTACACCATATTTCTTTCAATTTTTTTTAATACATTATTATTATATTTAAATGATTTCTAAAAATAATATTCATAATATTTATAGCCTATCAATCAGCAATTAAGATATTTTTTACGAACACAACATTTGATCAAAATCGTTCAAACCTTTTTTGAGTTAATGCTTCGAGTACCCAAAAAATCTCAAAATATTTATTTTACTAAATACATATGAATGTTGTGAATAAAAAATGTTATATATTTTTTTGTATGTCTGTCTGATTGTTCCGGGTAATCACCACAACGGCGGGACCGATTTTGACGAGACTTTTTTGGTCGATAGCTGAAGTTCTACAATAAATAAAAAGGAATATTTTTGGTAACATTATATTATTAATAATTTGAGATGTGTTTCTAAAAATAATTAAATACCCTAATACTTAAGATAAAAAGAATTCATTTCAATCTGTTTTTTTTCAGTTTGCTGGCCAGTCCTGACTTACGGGACGGCGATGAGTTGGATATCGCCACACAAGGCTCTTCTCATGAGCGAAGAATCACCGTCAGTAAAACCCTTGACTGAGGAAGATGTCTCCTGGATGGCGTCCATCATATTCATATTCGCTCCAATAGCAGTCTTTTGTTACGGTTCAGGCGCTGATAAGTTCGGAAGAAAGGCCGCATTACTATGTACATCAATCCCTATGGCTGTGAGTAATTATTTTTATTTTCCGTAAATTCATGTAGGCTTTCGTGTGTATACTACACAGTGGTGCCGTTTTAGCGACTTTATCATTAGAAATGATGACTTTTGTCTACGTCTTAACGATAAAAAAAATGGATTTAGCTTCAAAAATGGTTTAGTGACTTATCTGATGGCTTTTAGAGTAGATTTTAGAGCCAGTAATCGATAGGTTTTGTTAACTCGACATAGAATTATATAGAGCTAAGAGATATATTATATGAGAAATCCAAACGCAATTGCGATATGTGTGAATTTTGATATTGAGCCTAGCGACTCGTATTTGTGAGAGGTGGCAACACTGATACTACCTAGTCATTGAAACGATGATGGCGCAGCAGCGGGTAGTGCGGTCGGATTCCGCGTCAATCGACGCGGGTTCAATCCCCACCTATCCAACTCTAAAATCGGTCAGAGCTTTCGGTAAAGGAAAAGATCGTGAGGAAACCATATCATGGTGATAGGGCATTTTCTAATGATACCCGCTTGAGTATCTACCACCCTCAAGTTTGAAAATCTGTCGCCAAATACTAATTGGTGTGTTCTGGCAGCATCACTTGAGAACCAGTGCCTCTGGGCGTAGTGTGTTTACCATCCTGGACTACATCGTCGCTTAACATCAGGTGAGATTGTGGTCAAAGCACTGAGCCTATTCCGCGTAAAAAAAGTCAAATACACCATAATTACGCTCCACGTAACCAATAGAAAGTACATGCTTACTTTTCGGACATTTATCGAAAACACATACTCGTAAATGGTTAATATTACAATACTAATTTCGGTTCAAATAATTTTCAGCTGGCACTTCTTTTCTTTAATAAATTATTATCAGCCTAGTATTCGCATTGTGTTCAAAATAAATAATAAATTAAAACAAATGAATATAAAATAACAAGCAAGTACTTATAAATACACATAATAAAATTAGACATATGTACTTACTCCTGTTGAAGAAATGAAACGGTCGTAACGTATAAATGATTTTCAGTGGTCACGTCTCTGTGTTAGATGTCACGAAAAAAAAAAAAAAACGAATTACTTATTTATCTTAAAATCATTTGGAATGGAATTAGCAGTGTAATTCCACCCATGTTATTAAGTCTTTGATGTTTAATAAACACTTTTCTAATCAAGCAATAATATTGGAATAAATGTATAAATTAATATATCGTTTTAAATTTTAATATTTGCCTTTTTCCGATGGAAGGAAATATAGGTATACTATATTCGTATATTTATTACTATAGGTCCACGGAAGAACAAGCAAAACTAAAATAAACCGGAAAAGTAACAGAGTTTTTTAATATATTTCATTCAAAAATAATAAGATAAAAATTACAAAAAAAAATGTAGAAGTATCCATATAAAACATCTAAATTTACAATATTCGTATACATAAATGCATAAATATGGTTCATACGTAAAAACGAGATTATCAGCAGGAATTAAGAACTAGTATCGAGTCAAAACCTTGAGTTTTGTCTATTTAACTCCAAAGTAATGACTAAAATAAAGAATAATTGTTTAAAGTACTGATAATTTCGTTCTTGAGTAAAATCTAACTTCCGTCCCGTAATCACTATTATCTATTACTAGTAAAGCACTATCACTGACATTGATGTGACACTTTAAAGAAAAAAAATACATTGAAATATCGAGAAACAGATTGAGATCGCATATCGAAACCGGCCGTAAGCAGTAACAACTTACTTACAACCCATTAAAAATCTACCATCTATTTCGCAGTTGGGATGGGCCGTGAAAATCATGTGGGCGCATCCGTTATCCTACATCGCTGCCAGAGGCCTCATCGGCTTTGGGGCCGGCGGAGCTTATGTCGTCTGTCCGCTATACGTTAAAGAGATCAGCGAAGATAGCATCAGGGGGATGACTGGAACTTTCGTCATATTCTCACAGGTAAAATATTAACCCCTTGAGCACTTACCTGGCGTTTACGCCAGCTATCTATTGTTTTCCTATTGTCTTATTTTTATGGATACTCGACACATTAACGGAAAATTATTTTAATTCTTTGGATGCACCCTTGATAATCAAAACGATGATGGTGCAGTGGATAATGCAGCCGGATTCTATCCAGTTCTAAAATCAGCCTGAGCTTTCGGTGAAGGAAAACATCGCGAGGAAACCATAGGATGGTGGTAGGGCAATTTCTAAAAATGCCTGCCTGGGTTAGCTACCACCCTCAAGTTTGAAAACAATACTGGCTCATGGCCAAACATCGCAGTGCAAGTTTAAGTTGTTTGGAAAAACCTTTGGTGGTTGCGTTGTAAGCAGGCAATCATTTTACTAAAAAGAAGTTGTGTGTTGTGTATTGTGTATTTACATAGATTTAAATATTTACATGCAAACCTTATACAAGTAGTGATAGCACGAAAAAGACTACACTTATTCATTTGACATTCATAATAGAATAGAAAAGTACTAAAAATAAATACCAGTAATATATTGGCTACCGTGTTGCTATTTCTACACTCTTTAAAATTTTTGATATTTTTTTACATAGTATAGGATCCGTGCTTTGTCCACAATCTCACCGATGTTATGTGACGAAGTGGTTCAGGATGGTAAGCACACTAAGCCTAGATACTGGTTCGCAAGTGATGCTGCCGGAACACTACTATTGGTATTCGGCGACAGGTTTTCTAACTTGAGGGTGGTAGCTACCCAGGTGGACATTATTTTAAAATGCCCTACCACCATGCGCTATCGTTTCCTCACGATGTTTTCCTTCACCGAAAGCTCAGGTTGATTTTAGAGTTAGATAGGTGGGTTTGAATCCGAGTCCATTGACGCGAAATGCGACTGTACTACCAACTGAGCTATCATAGCTTAAACATAAGAACAAAATTAACCAACAATGATTGAAGAATTCAACAAATTGTGTCACAAGGCTCGTAGAACCGATGCCTAATGGGGCCAACGGATTCTAAAATAGCGGCAATTTAGCGGGTGCAGGGTGCCTACAAGGTTAAACTACGACCTGGTAAAGATTGCAGAAATCCGATGGATGCGAGTGTCCTAAGACCGGTCATTGTGGAGATCCTTAACGGAAAGTATCTATCTGACAAGGACGTCTTTCGGCTAAGATGATCATGACGATGAAAAGCAATGATGATTAATCACTAAATAAAGAATTTTACAAAAAGAAAATAGTAAATCGTGAATTGCATATTTAACTAAATTCCATCAAGTGTGGTTTGTTTTTTTTTTTTACCAATAAATTGCACTGAATGAGAATCTCTTTTACATGTAAGACATGTCATAATTTAAAGATATCTTCAAGATAGCGTCAACTTGAAAAATCTCTAGATCTTATCTAGTACATAAAAGCATCGATGCGACGAATTATGAGATACTACATCATAATGGGCATTCGATTTGTGAATCTATTGAAGAGGTCCCTTTAATGAACCCAAAGTAAAAGACTGATTGTGGTCAAACTTAACAAATGAATAATTTAATTTCAGACCGCTGGAAATCTGATCATCTTTGTTCTCGGTGACTTACTGCCCTTCTATGTCGTGTTATGGATCCTATTGGCTATCCCGTTACTACACATCTGCATAATGCTACGCCTTCCAGAGACACCCTCTTATTTAATTAAATGCAATAAACGTGAGGTAAGTGTTATAATGAATTTTTATTTATTCTAACAAACCATTATTCCCCCACAACTCCAGACTCTTTTTTGAACGTTGAACAATGCCCTAATAGGTTATTCTCTGACTTATTTATTTGCAGGAGACAGCGAAAGTCATCGGTTGGCTGCGCTCACTGCCGCACGATCACAAGATTGTAAATGAGGAGGTAGACCGCATGGTCATGGAGCAGACCACCAGCGATCCCAAGTTTTCTCCTAGACTTCTATGTAAGTCATTCTGTATTCATTTCGCGTTACGTTAGACAGAAAATATTAGATAGCATTTTCTTGATTCCTTCTTTCAGTCTTATTACGTTTCTAATATCGATATATTGTAAAATGAAAAGAACGAATATTTTTAGATATTTCAATTCTGATTTTGTAAGTTACAATAATAATAACATTAAAAAATCCTACACAATTTGTAAAGATTTACTTTACAACTTATTGGCTAATTTTTGAAAAAAACTTTTTGATGGTTGATCCTTCCATTTGCTTCCAGGCAGTGTTTTCCATTTAGTTTTTACTTGAGCTGTGGTTACTTATACCTAAAGATAATAGTTATTATTGCCATACCTATTTCAATGTTATTAAGTCATTATCTACATGTACAGTCCCCAAGGTATGGAAATCAGCCTATATAACTGCTGTTTATAAAAAGGGTCTAAAGCGAATTTAACAAACTTCAGACCGATATCAAAACTATGTGTTATAGCTAAAGTATTTGAAAAAATTGTATATAATCAAGTTTACTCTTCACTCAATAATTATTTTAGTTCGTACCAACATGGTTTTTAAAAGGACTGTCTACTATCACAAACCTGATCTTATTTAACGATTATTTCACTGAGGCTATGGATAAAGGGATGCAGGTTGATGTTGTTTATACAGACTATAGTAAGGCTTTTGACAGAGTGGACCATGATATTCTGCTATGTAAGCTGAATAGTCTGGGTATACACGGAGACCTGTACAGATGGTTTACTTCTTACTTGAGGAATAGGTCACAAGCAGTAGTTTTGAATAACTATATTTCAAGTTGGTTAGTAGTTCCATGCGGGGTTCCGCAGGGTTCTTTACTTGGTCCATTATTATTTACAATTTATGTCATTGATATTCAAAACTGTCTTACTTCTTCTAAACTATTATGTTTCGCTGATGACATGAAGATTTTTTAAGACTATATCAAAACTATATGATATCACTATATGATATCATAGCTTTACAGGGCGATCTGAATAATCTTGAGCACTATTGTCACGTTAATATACTAGAATTAAATCCTAATAAATGTTCGGTAATTACATACATTCGTAAACGCTCGGTCATAACTCAACATGCAAACTATGTGGCCAGCCTCTTGTTAAATATAATAAAGTACGTGACTTGGGTGTGTACCATGATTCGAAATTAATTTTTGATATTCATGTAGACACAATTGTGAAAAGGGCATTCAAATCATAGAGATTTTATTATGCGGTTATCTAAATGCTTCTCTCAAGTTAAAACATTCAAAATTCTGTATTGTACATTTGTACGAAGTCATTTGGAATACTCATCTCAAAAATGGAATCCGTCTTATCATAAGTATATTGAGCGAATTGAGAGCATCCAAAAAAGATTTATCAAATATCTATGTTTTCATCAAAAAGTACCTTACCAATCCAATAACTACCTTGAACTTTGTAAAGATACCATCTATTAGCGTTGTCAACTCGGCGTGAAATTTATGACTACGTATTGTTATTTAAAATATTGAGTAATGATATTAATAGCGCGGATCTCCTTTCCAAAATTTATGTTAATGTTCCGTGTAAGCTAACTCGACATAGTTACCTACTGAAAGTTCCATTTGCTTCATCTAATTATAGGAAAAACTCTTATCTTATTCGGGCTAGTAAAAGTTTCAATAATTTGTGTGAGCGGTATCCTTTCCAAATAAGTGTTACTTCGGCTAGAAGGTGCTTAAGTCTTATCTTTTTTAATACTTCAATTGTTCTCTTTTCCTATCCTATCCTAAAGTGAATTTTTGAGTCCGCATTGATTTTTGTAGTCGTGTTAGCAACGTCATGCTCACATTTTCTTTATAATTTAACTGATTTATATATGCGATGACTAGTTATTGGTAAATATGTTATTATACTATCAACTGTTACTGTTAAATTTCTTTACTGTTAGTCGTCCATAATAATAAATAAATAAATAAACGTTTGCGTTTGATTACCATTGAGAAGCGATGATGGCGCAGCGGATAGTGCGGTCGGATTACGCGTCAATCGACGCGGGTTCGATCCCGACCTATCCGACTCTAAAATCGGCCTGAGCTTTCGGTAAAGGAAAACATCGTGAGGAAACAATAACATGGTAGTAGGGCATTTTCTAACAATGCTCGCCTGGGTAGCTACCACCTTCAAGTTTGAAAACCTGTCGCCAAATACCAATAGGTGTGTTCCGGCAGCATCACTTAAGAAACAGTAACACTAGGTTTTTTTGTGTTACTATCCTGGACCACATCATCACTTAAAATCAAGTGAGATTGTGGCCAAAGCACTGAGCCTATTCCGTATTAAAAAGTATCATTGCAATAGAATCTACATTAAATGCTTTCGTTTATTTGTCAACAGTTAAAGATAAGATAACAGTCAAGGCTTTCTGGATCGCATTGATCGTGAACCTCGCTCGTGAGTTCTGCGGTTGCATCGCCGTGCTCGTCTACGCCAGTCAAATCTTTACCGAGGCTGGTAAAGACCCGGGCACAAGTATCTCTTTATCGCCGAACAAGCAGTCGATCCTTCTCGCCACTGTTCAGATCATTGGGTCTTTTGTAGCATGCCAATTAGTTGACAGAGCCGGAAGGAGGGTGAGTTTGTAAATTGTTTTTAGGTATTTAGGCACCATAGTAATCTACAGAGAGACATTAATCTTTATTACGTTTAAATCAAATTAAATTTAAAGAAACTTTTTTTAGCCTCGTGATCGAAATCAATCGTAATAATTATGGTTAAAAAGGATAAAAAGAAACTGTAGATACTGTTAGATATCATTGTCTATTAATCACACTAGAAATCAGCATTAGCTATTTCAAAAAACATCTCGCAAACAAAAGACAAAAAGATACTCAACTCTAGAACAGATTCTATCTATGGTAGCATCAAATTTCTTTACCATAAGGAAACAATCAAACTGTAAAAGTATCAAACTGGCTTCCAGCTTTCGCAGTGAGAAGTTTATTTGCGCATGTATTTGAAAGTTTGTCTGATTGAGATGGATCTTATAATAAATAATTTAGTCGTGTTAATCGCTCTTGGACTTTGGTTTTAATGTGTCGAGTACCCATAAAAATAAGACAATAGGAAAACAATGGAAAGCTGGCGTAAACGCCAGGTAAGTGCTCAAGGGGTTAAATATCATTTTTCTTTTTCAGCCCCTTTTAGGTGTTACGAGTGTGGTGGCCGGGTGCAGTATGGGCATCTTGGGATTATGGTTCTACCTACAGAGTATCGGTGTCTTTCTGTCCGGTTGGGTGCCGATTATCGCCCTTTGCTTTAGCATTTTTGCGGACGCCGCAGGTCTGCAACCGTTGCCGTTCGTGGTCATGACAGAGATGTTTAACTTCCAGGTAAGTTATTACGTCTTAGTACTTAGTAATTTAGTATATTAATTATGTTGTTAGATAAATATTAACTAAGTTATATAATTCATTATTCAAATACTAGATAATCGTAGGAATTAATAGTGTCAAATGATGATAATGAGATCTATCTCTATAGGTTGTAATATTTTATAGGTAACACTAGAAAAGATTTCAAAAGTGATGATTCAGTTCTGGTATAGTCTCATTCTCCATTGACTCAAACTGGAATAAACCTAAGATAGATTGGAAGTTGAGCAAAGTGAAGGAAAACATCGTTATGAAAGGACATTTACTAATGCCCGGCTGGATAATCACTTCTAGCTTGGAATTACCATCTCAAGCTATATTGTTCCTTAACATCAAGTGAAACTGTGGTGCTTAAGAGGATATATATTCCATCCAAACGTAGTCCCCTGTTTTCTCCCTGGATATAGTATTATGGTCAATATTTTTGTACCTAATAATATATATCTATCACCGCCATGCCCGTACGTTTTGACTTTTTTCGTAAATTAGTTATTATAGAAACTAGAATCTTTTGAAAATGACAAAAAAAATGCTCGTTTTTACAGTCATTTCAGACGTTCGTCAAACAAATTTGATGGATAAGGTTTTAAAAAACAAAACGTACAGGTATAGCCAAAGTTTTTGTTATTCTAAAACTGAAAGAAAATAAAAAATCGGCCCAGTTTTGTAGGATTAAACAGGGTACTACGAAGTGATGTTTTCGTCTATTTTGCATACGGTAAAATCAGCCCGCGCTGCAGTTGTCTCTTTCGTGTTTTATAATTATTTCTTTGGGGTGCAACGCGATAGCAATAAATTTCTTAAATACCTACTTTACCGACCGCATGTCCTCTTAACGAAATGTAGCTATCGATGCAAAACCAATATTTTATAACTCGTATCTTTTGACTACAATCTCAGTTATAAGCTAATCCTCGAGTGACTGCCATTTAAATGGGGCAAACCTGCAGATAGATATTACAACTTAATAGTGGTAGTCATCCCAAATAAGCATTAGCCCTGCTACCATGGAAATTACGTTTTTTAATCGAAACGAAACTACAGAAGACGTTAGAGTAGTAAATACTTCATCTCATATGTAGCGACTAATCTGTTAATATGTAAATAACATAATGACTATTATTACTATAGCTTCGTGGAACAGTGGCAACACTTATCAACGCTATATCGCTGGGGACGGACTTCGCTTTGCTAAAACTATTCGCTCCACTCAGTAATTTGATCGGATACCATTTTACATTCTGGATATTCAGTTTCGTCGGTCTTTCAAACGTCTTCTATATAATCTTCTGCGTGCCGGAAACAAAGATGAGGAGCCTAGAGGATATTTACGCGAGCTTGGAAGGCAATAAGAGGAGGAAAAAAGAAAAAGATGTTGTCGAAACCATCCATGTTTAGATATTGAACAAAAAGTTATTTAAAAGAAGAAAATGGACTCTAGTGTTCACACATTTGTATCGTTAATTCGAGGAAATATTACATGATTATCTGAAGATTTTCACTTTTGTTTGAATATTAGCAATACAAACGAATTATATATTGCGACGAATATCTTCTAAATTACATGAAATTCTGACAACGTCTATTGGACAAGCCAAAATGGAGTAAACAAATTTAATGATGTGCAATTTTTCCAAAAAGTGGCAATAAGATAATGCAAAAACTATCCAGTATTAAGTGGTTTAGATTAAGCAATTCTAATATATATGTTGAAGATGGTTAATAGTATAGTTGGTCATATGATAGCAAACGTAAACGCGCTTATCAATTTTCACTCGTCCTCTAGCTGTGGACTTCATATGCTCAGATCCCCAACTGTGGAATCTCTTCCATCCCCTTCTGGAGTGGTATAATGATACTCAATGAACTAATAAACGTTGCACCTCATATTCACGCTACACGTAAGCTTTTTTACAAGCCATAAGTATAGCTTGGGGAAATTTACTAGGAATTTTATTTACAGCTAACAAATCCTGGCCATTAAGAAATAATGGCCTATTAGCTGCGTGTCGTGTGCAAGTGACTATATACGGTGTATGCTGCTCAGTCAGTACATTCAGTGTGACTGTATCACGCTGACAGCAAACTCCCCAGTTAGAGATCGAAGCAAGTTTTAGGCTGCTACTGGCATCTCTCTTACTAATATCATGTTCATTTTTCATCTCCTAGGATTCTAATCCAGTAATTCTCTAAATTCATACATTTTTCAAAGTAAGTATTCCATCTATACATAAAAATCTCTTTCTATTAGTGGTTCCTCACATTCAGGTATACTAATAATCACACTAACAAAGCCCAACCAAAACGTCTTTTTCTCTCTGTCATCCACTTTCCGATCCATACACACTTATCATAATCATCATCACTTTCTAGCCTTATTCATTCGTCTCATTTACAATATGTCTGCTAGCTCTCTTGCTCTTCCAGTCATCGTTCTTATATTCCAACTTGCATACCTAAACCTTGTTTTCCGGGCTCGCTTCTTACGTTGCTCCTGCTCAGGGTCGTGCAACAACCCTTGCCATCTTCTTACAGATGCCCGCTGGGAACGCCCTAGCCCTATCGCATATCTCATTTCTAAATTTAATTATTTATACTCATTTTATTTATCCCAATAGTTATATCACACATTTTATTCAACAATACTATTTACCAACATTCAAAAACTGAAATTGTTATTGTAAATTTTATTTTTAAACTGTATGTGTTGTGTTTGTATTATGTATATATTATATGTAAATATGAAACTTTAGAATTTTAACCAAAGAGTTACATTTTAGTTTATTAATTAATAATATAATAAATGTTTATAAAAAAAACGTATAAATATATGGCTGTGTACAGTATTAATGCTGTTTTTTTTTTTAAATTAATATTATACATATTTTGAGCTTAGCTTTTGACCATAATCTCACATAATGGTAATTAACGTAATCAAAGATGGTAGGTAATTGAGTCTACAGAGATTTAAATGTATGTTATGCTGCCGGGTAAAACTGGACCCGGAGCAAATATGTTTGGTTATGTATTGATTGATCTAATTTAAATGAATGATATTTTGTTATAAATATACCATTTTTTTTTCGAGTGGAATGCATTTACGCACTACCCCTACCAACTTCATTAGGAGGATCAAGTCCCCCAATGAAGTTGGTAGGCGGGTGTGGAGGGACGTCTCCACACCATTGTAGGACTCACCCAGCGAGAAGCGCCGAAAACCCCCCGGGGCCACCCGCCGCATTTAGCGGACGATACGGGATCGGTGTCACATGCACCGCGTCATCCCCTGCGGCAGGCCCAACAGGACCACGTCCATTAATTAGCTCGTTGAGGATGTGGAAGAAGTCGTTGCCTGACCCACAGGCTCTCTCCCCCACACCTCTTCGCCCGATTCTCCAGAGAGAATTTTCGTCCGGAAAAAAGGGTGGTTACCAACTGACACACAGTCTCTCCACCCCTCCCCCCTCATAGAAGAAGATTTATAAATATACTTACTGGTAAATGAGTTTGAGACGTCGTGAACGTCAACGGAATGATGAGAGATAGATATTTTTGAAGGAAATTAAACGTTCTACCAATAATGTGTTCTTTGATTTTTTCATTAATTATAAAAATAATCATTAACGCTCTTATGACCTTCTTCTGGAGTTTTGCCGGGATCTCAGTCTATCATGAAGCAATTATTTTCTTCAATTCAATAAACTTGTATATTTAACTGTATATCATGTAATCCTGGTGGCGTTTTGTGTTTAGTTTGGTTATTGTGTTAAACTTGAACATAATGAAAGATAACGCGTAGGTAACATATATTCTGCGGAGACGACAAAGCTCCATGGAAAGTTCGAGCAGGATTAGCCACCGTTTTACTGGTAACGCTGATACAATGCTGAAAATACATTTTACCCACATGACATTAGCACAAATTGCGCGTACACAAATTGTCATTAACTAAGAAGAGATAAAAAAAAATTCTCTACACTCACCAATTATATAAATATTTTTTTGAAAATCATTTGAAAATATAATAATTTTAAATATAATAAATTAGGTCATTATCAAAATAATTAGATTGATTCTAAAAAGAGTGTGGTATTTTTGTAATAATCTTAATACTAATAAATCGTATAAACAAGCTACAAAGGAATCATATTCGGCGAAGGAAAACATCGTGAGGAAACCATAGCATGATGATAGAACAGTTGCTAAGGATGCTACCCTGGGTAGCATCCACCCTCAAGTTTGAAAACCTGTTGCCAAATACCAATAGGTGTGTTCCGGCAATTCACTTGAGAACTAGTACCTAGGTGTAGTGTGTTTACCATCCCGGACCACATCGTCACTGATCAAGTGAGATTGTGGTCAAAGCACCGAGCCCATATCGTGTAAAAAAAAGTTGTGACTTTTCATGTTTAGACAACCTACATTTATTCACAATCAAATTCATTTCATCATTATATTGTTAATATATTAAGTAACTAATAATAAGCCTTTACATCGCCATAGAACGAACTCCCGACATTAAAAAACGATTTTAACGTTTCAGTACAACTAGCTATTGCCGCGTATTAAAAAAAAATAACTACATAAATATGAATAAGTAATCTATACATATAATAAAAATGTAACGGATCGCTGTCTGTACATGGAAGATATATGAGAAAAAATATTATTAGGACCTTTATAAACGCAAACAGGACCCAAAACTATGATTTTTAAAATTTTTGTCTGTTTGTCTGTTTGTCTGTGCGTTTGTGCACGCTAATCTCAGAAACGGCTTATCCAATTTAGATGCAGTTTTCACTAATATATTGTAGTAAGCTTCACTTAACATTTAGTGTTTGTTTCATGTCAATCGGTACATAAATAAAAAAGTTATGCCAATTTAAAGAATCACGTTGAACATTTATTCTATCTAAATTCTTTCTCTGTTCAGATGTATTGTATGACACTTTACTAAACTCCATAATGGTCCATATAAAAGTATGATTATATATTATATTAATAATAATATGATAATAAATAGAAGTTAAAATGATCAGTTTCGGTAATTTTATTATTTCCAATTTAAGTTGACCTCAGATATATATCATCATTCATATAAAATAGGGTTCAGATTAGGCTGGAACTTTGGATTGTTTATATATGTATAGATAAAGCACGTCGAGAGCCGGGCCGCTTTCGGAGGCGCATGGCGTAACAGTTGCATTCGACAACAATGACTGTTTGCTTATTTTATTTATTTATATTTTAGGGTTTGTAAATACATATTGTATGTATATAGTATTGGTTAATTAGTTTTCAAATTAGGTAAACACGTCTTATTAGTTAAACTGTAAATACAAGTTTATACAAGTTCTTAATTTTTATGTTTAAAAAACAATTTAGTAATTTGCGATTAATTAATACATAAATGTATCTATTAGACATTTCTTTTATTTTCGATAATTAATAGGTTAGGTTATTATGTCTTAATAGATATTAAACTGTAATAAAGTTAAACTGTGTAATAATCTGTAAATATTAAATTTTTTTGTTTATGATGAGTATGTGTTCACTAAATAACGCTGAGTTAGTAATAATTACTACTTCTTATAAGAATGCCTCGAAAAAGATCCAACCTCCCCTGGTGCAGCAAAAATGCTATAAGGACTCATCTTTATATCAATCTCAATTAGTTCTCATTAGTTCACTGCATTTCAGTAACGTCAGGCCAGGTTTCATATTACAGAAACTTCAGCTCAGCGAAAATCTCGATTGATTTCACATCGTTCTCGAATGATGGCCACTTGAGTTAGGATGAACAGGGACCAGCGTGAAGCACGTTTGTCCACCGATCGCAAGGCTCATGCAATATCGCGTGAGTCTGAGACCTTTACTCATAGGGAAACCCGCCTGAGCTCTCAAAAAGCACGAACTTTGCAGTCTAGAAAGCTGGAAAGTAGCTTAGATCGTGAATCTCGATTAACAGCTGATCGTTAAGAAGAAAGAAACTGCAGAACAACGTCAGTCACGACTAAATGCCGATCGACTTCGGCATATACTCAATAAAATGTTATCAAGTTTGATAGAAGACCCAGAAACTGGAGAGGAAATTGATATCCTTCCATGGATTACCAAAAAGAAAACAGGTTATTTGTATTCGCCCAGAATTGATTACTCTGAATTCGCATCTATAGTAGGTATGGTAGTATGTTGTCAGTTTTGTAATGCTCAAAAATGGAGAAAAGAACCAAATGGAATATGCTATTCAGGTGGCAAAGTGCTCATTTAAACTTATCATGAGCCCATTTATAAAAGTTTTACTAAATAGTGAGCATCCTCAGTGTAAACATTTTTAGACTATATCCGTTTATATAATAGTGTATTCCAAATGACATCTTTTGGGGTCAAACATATCACATCCAACTTTTAAGATGCAGGGCCAATTTATCACTTGATTGGATCTTTGCTTCTCCAAAATGAGCCAAAATTTCTTTGAATTTATTTTGTATCAAATTACAATGAACAGGCCCATATACGACATCATAACTTTCCTCAGCTGAATATCAACTTTATATTTCAACTTGAGAATATGTTACATCAAGTAAATCCGTATGTCAGAAGTTTCAAAGCCGCAATAGATTCCATCCTACAAGGCCAAAATAACAATGATAAAGTTATAAATAAGGCTGATAGACGTCCTGCGGAAGAACATCGTGAAAAGTACAATGTCCCCGTTGCAGACGAAGTTGCAGTAATATTAGTCAATCAGGAATGTAATAGACGTGACATCGTGCAGCGCACTCATAATGATCGCTTACAACGTATTTATGAAACACACCGAGCATATGATGCCCTGCAATATCCTTTGATATATTTCCATGGTTAGGATAGGTACAATTTCAGACTCTACCAAGTTAATCCAAGCACTAGCATAACAAATTATAATAAAAATATCAGCCTTACAGTTTTATTCATACCAGATAGAGAAATTAGATGAAATTGATGTATCTATTGCTACTATATTTTCTCTATAGTAACTTCAGATCGGTAACGGTGTGTATCCGCAGGAACAAGCAAAATTTGTTCTAAACGCAAACCTATGCTGCGAAGTTTCATGAATGCAAGACCTCATATCATCCGTGTATGGAAACGCAACGCAAATACTAACTTGCGAAAATTCATGGCTTTGCGAAAGAGCTATTTTAAGTCCACGAAACGACCAAGCAGCAGCAATAAATGCTGAAGTTTTGAGCTTTGTTTCGGAGGATAATGTAGAGTATATCTCCATTAACAGAGTTATGAAAGATGAAGAATTTACCAATTACCCAGTAGAATTTTTAGAATCCCTTAGTGCTCCTGGACTACCAGCTTATAAAATAAATTTAAAGTCGGCGTACCCATAATGCTGCTAAGAAATTTAAGACCGCCAAAACTTTGCAACAATACTAGATTAAAAGTAATTTTTTCTTTTTTAAATTTCTGGTTCTACGAAAAATGATAGAAGCAGAGATTTTAACAGGTGGTAGCGTTTTTTATGCCTCGGGTTCCTCTCATTCCAAACAATTTTCCGTTTAGTTTTAAACGAGTTCAGTTTCCAGTGAGCTTATGACCGATGTGAGCGATGACAATTAATAAAGCCTATGGTCAGACGCTAAAAGTTGTGGATGTGGATCTAAGTATTAGCTGTTTTTCACACGGTCAGCTTTATGTGGCTTTATCACGTGTTAATAATTCTAGCAGCCTGTATGTTTTGTTCCCCGATGGCTATACGATGTAACGACGGTGATTATAATCCAGAATAAACCAAAATCCGAAAAATGCTGCCCAAAGTCACTATTCCACGCAGACGAAGTTGCGGGCACAGCTAGTTACGAATAAAAGTGCCATAAAAAGTAGAAATCGCCCGTAATATTCGCCGTTAATTTGAGTGTCCTTGACAGCTTCGCCTGTCTTGGGAGCGAGCGCTTAGTGCCTTGCACTCGGCCGAAAAATGGTACCTAGCACAAGGTGGTACGAAACACGCCTTAAAACTACTACGCGTGTATAAATTCCGTGGAATTCGTCCTAAATAAACCCTATTGGTTTGAAAAAAGACCCGTTATAGAATCCATGTTATTTGCGTGTAGTATGCAAGCTTGTGTGTGTACTGTGATGCGATTGAATAGTGCATATGCGATGTCACTACATCACGCTGACAGCGATTGTCTTTTCCCATATGCAATCCCACTTCTTACATGGATATTGGACGATTCAAAAGCTAAGTACATATTTGGCGCCTGGTGTTACATCTGAATGTAACACGTGTATAATCACCGCGTACAGAACGATATTCGACGATCATTAGTATGCGGCGAATGCAGTTCGAAAATGGACGTCAAAGTGATCGCTTGTGTGTGATTATCTATCATGGATGTAAAATACTAATTATGATTGGTACACCTAAGTTTTATATTTACTGATGCTTGGAATGTTTGTAAACATCGTTAATAGTATACGAAACTAATAGTAATTGTTTACAATTATAATAATAGTGAATGGAATCTATATAAAAATGACTGCCATCCGTGCTCTTTATAAAAACATAATTAAAACACTGATTATTTTAGTAATATTATTAATTAACAGTTGAATGTCAAGGTCAACCTCCTTACCAAAGTCAAAACGTGAATTATATAATTTACTACGTTATATATCTAGTTAGAACTATTGGAAATACGTCGCGATAATATTCTTGTAGTATTTGCTTATAAATTTTGTAAAATACTTGTATATCCTGTTGTTAGTACTTGATAAAGTTCTGAATATATATAATCTTTAAGTGACAGAGTAAAGTTTACAGTTTTATTATAAGTATAGTATATTTATTAGTAAGTTTATGAAATTCAGTATGTGTTTGCTAAATTCTTTCACTGATTTTGTTGTCTGTTAAAAAACGCTAAAATAGAATATATGTACTTTATTCATTTATAACTCAGTTTCATTAAATTTAACTATAAGCTTGACATAAGTTCCAATACGCAATCAATACTGTCCAAGTATTTACATATGGCTGCATAATCTCCCTTATTTAACTTTATTATTTAACTACATTTCTTGGAGGGACATTGGGTCTACTTTTAAATATTTCATATCACTTAATTGCTGGATGGTGATCCTCTGGTAACAATGTTAATTGTGCACGTGATATGGCTATGTATGCTTACTAAATACTAAATCAAAATACTTACGAATTGTCAGAAATCTGATTCTGAGATCATTTCTTAAAACTGCCGCGGAGATATTCTAGCTACCTTGTGTAATTCAATGCATTTTCTGAGGATCCTGACAACACAAGCGTGCTAATAATAATGTTACCTCATTGACACCCGATTTGGGGTAAATTTTCAAATACTTATCCAATATATTATCAAAAGGACTGTAAACTATTTTTTTTTTTTTTGACGGGGAGAAATGCATTTACGCACTACCCTTACCCATTGCATTAGTGAGACCGGAGTCCCCCAATGCAAAAGATAAGGGGGCACGGAGGGACGACTCCGTGCCAGTATGGGACTCGCCCGGACGCGAAGCGTCCGGAAATAGCCACTAAAACCCCCCGGGGCCGTCCGCCGCATTTGGGATGGGGGCGATACGGGATGGCTTTCGCAAGCACCGCGTCGGCCCCTGCGGCAAACCCACCGGGCCTCGTCCGTGCAATGGCCCAATGGGGATGGGGGGGGAGAAAGTCCCTACCCCTACCAAAAGTACCCCCCCCCCACCTCCATCCAGTAGTCCTAGCATGAAGCATATACAGACGACAGACCAGCAATTCTAAAGAATCATAGTACCCCCTAGACGTATTCAATTCAGTCATGGGATTTAAAACTACCCTGAGTATCTTTTCTCAGGTATATTTCATGTACAGATTGTGTATAATATTTATACACAATGCAGGATTTAGTCCTAGGTCCGTGAGGCCTGGCATTATTTTAGGGGGCGGCTAAATTTGCCAGACGTCAAAATTTTAAAAGCGATTAATTTTACAAACAATTGTCCTAACCGAATAATTAATTTGTAATGGTTTTTTTTAAATGAAATTAATTAAATATATTGCATTAAATCGGATTTTATTCCAACTTTTATGAGGTTCAACTTTTTTTTTTACGTGGATCCCTAATTATATTCGAAAAAAATAAAGTGATGCGTTGTAAAAGTAAAAGCCTAAGTGACGCGGAGTAACTTCAGCTATTTAACTAAAAAAAACCCGTCCAAATCGGTCCAGCCGTTCTGGAGATTAGCCGGAATAAACAGACAGACAACATTTTAAAAATTGCATTTTTGGTGTAGGTATCGTGTATACATTCATATGTATTTAGTAAAACAAAGTACTTCGACATTACAAACCGACACATTTATTTATTACTTTAAATTACTTTGTAATTTTTTTTAAATATTAAACTAATAAAATGTATTACTTGACTGACCTCTGAAAGATTTGAAAAAAAGATGTTTATTTTGATTATAATAAAGGATAGTACTACAAACGGACCCAGGGCTGCAGCAAGCCCAAATCCGCCAGTTTTTTTAAAAGCATCGTTTTATTATTAATATTTCTCGTTGCGCAAGTTAATTATTACCGGGAGTGATGACCTTGTACCAGAACGTTTATATCAAAAATGATTCGGCACAACGGTCCACATTCCTTCGAAAACGCGCTCGTTTTGCGACGTATTATTATTACCTATTCGAATTTATAATTTATGTGTAAATTTAAATATAAGGGGTATAACGGACCATACAAGTATTACGCATGCTTTGTTAATTTTTGACGATACGTTTTTGAAACGATGATGGCGCAGTTCCTTTTGAAATCAGGTACGAGCCCACGTATCCAACTTTATAATGAACCTGAGCTTTCGACGAAGGAAAGCATCGTGAGGAAACCATAGATACATGGTGGTCGGATGTTTTTTAATAATACTCGCCTGGCTATCTACCACTCTCGAGTTTATAAACCTGACGCCAAGCACCAATATATGTGTGTGAAAAAAAACAAAATGTAATAGAACAAGAGATAAGAGAAATAAAATAAAGATTGTACATTAGAAATAGTATTTAAGTAAATATAAAGATTCATCATAACCACAATGCAATAGAAACATAGATAAGAAATAGAACAAGATTGTAAAATATGATAGAAATAATATGAAAATAATAAAGGCACAAAAAAAATAGGGGAAGCCCACAAAAAATAGTAAACAAAACTCGGATTATGTCTGAGATGTAAGGGGACTAAATTAAAAAAAAAAAATCTGTGTTTCGTCAGCATCACTTGAGAGCAAGGAACCCTAGGCTTAGTTTGTTTACCATCTTGGTTCACTTGGCATCAGGTGAGATTGTTAAAGCGCTGACTCTATATATTAGTATATTACATATGAAATTGTAAATTACGACAAGCTGATCTCAAATATCACATTGGCGTTTGGTAAATAATTCGAAATTAAAATTTATTGCAAATTTAGGCTTTTTTTATTTGTATTTTGAATTATGATTTGTTTTCGCACCATCTGATTTTTCTTTGACATCGTTCTATTGACAAAATGGAAAACTGAAAATATTTCGTTATTTACGAATACAAGTTCCACCGGGGCAGCAGCCTGCAGAAACAGCTCGAAAGACTAATGATGTGGTTCTAACGTTTTCACTTTGGAAATTTTAACCTATGGCACAAACCCTGTAAGAACTCAGAGGCTCTAGTTGACAATGAAGAATTACAGGTGATCGTGAAAGCGGCTCCAACACAAACTACCTTCGAGTTAGCGACAGAGCTGCATGAATTGACTAAAGCACACCAACAAACACGCATTGAATGCTGCGAAATTACTCAACTGTCACAATAGTGAGAGAATTTTGAATCGTATCGTTGCTTCTGACAAAAAATGGATGCTTTACGATAATTGGAAATACTTATCACAGTGGTTGAACCCGGGAGATCCGGTCAAATAATGTACAAAATGAAAGTTGATTTAGAAAAAAGTACTGGTGAGTGTTTGGTGAACCAGGCTGGTGCCATACACTATAGCTTCCTAAGATCTGGCCATACGATTGCGGCAGATTTTTATTGCCAACAATTTCAAACCATGGTAGAGTAACTAGAAGTTAAATATCAGTGTAGTTAATCAGATATCTCTCTACTCCGCAGCTGCTTCAGCACAACGCTAGGCGTTTACTTCACGACAGATGGTTGTTAAATTAGAGGAACTGCAGTTCGAATGTCTCCGAGACATATCATATTCAGTACTTTTTTTCAAAATTTCAATAATTTCTACTACTAAACTAAACTACTTATAAAAAAAAGTACACAGATAACAATAATACATACTTCGATTGATTAAATATATCATTTCCTATTTTTTTTTTAAATATATTCCTAATAGTATAAACAAACATGGTGATTACGCAAGCAATGTTATTTATTTACTTTTAATTACTTAACCAGAATTTGTATAAATTGACGCCAATGCTTATACTACTATGGGCGGAAAGGGGGCAAGAGAGGGGGAGTCCCGGTATTACCGGTTGTATGTATGATGACGGAGCTAGGGCACCAAAAAATTGTTAAGTTAATTTCGCAGAAAATCTTCAACTGGTTCGCGAGTTGAAGGTTAAACTTGATGCGCTCCTCTCACCCCGCGTACCCCTCGCGTTCATAGGCGACAAGCGCGGATCATGGCGCCGGACTGTGCACTAGGGTTGACGTTTCTTTCTAGAAAAGATCGACGTTTGACTCGATTCGAAATAAAACCTGAAAAATCAATTCACTTAAAAATCAGCTCTCGTTGGACATTTTATTTATTTTAAATTCTCTTATGATTCTTCCAGTGATATGACCATTACTATAGATTAGTGAAAATTTAAAAATATATTTTTACATTTAAAAAAAGTTATAACACTGATAATCAATAGCAAAAAAAGGTTGATAAACAGAGTAATTAAACACATTTGTATCATTCTTAAAAATGTATGTCTTTTGTCTGTGCAAGCATTAATTAAAAAGTACTTAGTATATTTCAAAATAATTATAAAGTATATTCCGGAGTAGCATCAACACTTTATTTCATTAAAATCAGTCCACTCTATCAAAGTTATAGTAATTTGAATGACACGCGGCGACCAAAGACTACAATATAATACTGCGGCGACTCTAGTGTGAAAGAAGAATTTGTAAGTAAATGCGTTTTAGTCTCATTCGAGAACAAAAAATTTATGAATTGATTGAAATTGAACAAAATGTATATTAGATGACATAATAGATGAGAAATCAATATTTTTATAAATTATCTAGGAATTCTAGGTGTTGTATTAAGAGTAGTGAACTGACTTTCAATAATGAAATCAATAGGTATAAATGTGGTGCGGAACATAATATTATTTCGTTCCAACTATAATTGGCCGATTTAACTTTTTCTTATTTTTGATGACATGGGGGACGAAGTGTTATGAATGGTGATTACGTAACAAATTTTATATGTATTTCTGGCGATTATTTATAGATGGCGCTATACTACGTTTTAATAATTTGGACTGTTTTTGAAGATTACAAGACGTAGATAACCTATCCATATAACAAAAGACTAACGGGACAAAATCTACAGATTGGAGAATGAAGATTCTTTATTTGCATTGATGATATTTGAGAAAAAAACTATGTGCGGATTCGGGACGGGACTGGACGGGATGCCTGAATTCCACGCGAACAATGTCGCGGGCACAGCTAGTAGTATAATAAAAGTTATTCTTCTGTACATAGTGTTCCAGTTGTCACATAAAACATTTTTCTATATAGATAATTTTATATGTAAAATTCCTTGATATATTCTACCTTATAATATTAATCCAGTGTAATATCGCTTCAATCAATTTATTATCGTACGAATTCAGTAAAGTACCTACCTATCTACCTACCTATGTAGTTTCGTCCCGTTTCGTTGCACTTTTTCTGTTACTGTTTTTGTAGCTTAACAAAATATTTATTTCACGCTTTATTTTCCTTAAAGATAATTTGATTACACGCTCGAATATATTTTATTAACCTCTGCATATGTATAAAATGTAGGGCTAGGTTCAACATTCCGCGGAATGTCTACACTCAGGTAACGGCCAAACCGAGGTCCGTACTAAGTTGGTAACCCTTGTGCTAGTTACCTTTTTGCGGCTGAGTGCCTTCAGCACTCGCCTCTAAAGTCACGGTGAAGCTGTAAACTCCCTTCCGGGCAACAGCGTTAGCTAGTTAAAAAAAAAATCTACATATATTTTTGAAATATCTCCCCACTTAATACAAATCTAGTACTAAATTAATGTTTAGATTTAAAACGTTTTTACCTGTATCGTATTCTAATTAATTTGTCTTGTTTTGTTTGTTCAAATCGTTCATTCAAAGTTTCATTTCTCGATCATGAATAGTTCTGTTGGTTGATCCGACACCGTTATCTGGACCAGATTATGTTTGCAATTGATCCTGGTTGATTTATTTGTTTTTATAATATAATCTCAGACATCGCTGACTCAACTCTAATAATAATAATATATGATAAGATGTTATGTATATAGTTTATCATGATGCAAGTTTTATAATTTACTATCTTGGCTCTCGGCTCCGCTTGCGGTAACAGTTGGAAACCTTCACAATTATTTACTACGTTGCATATATTTTTTAAGTGAACATTTCTTTTAGCGGCGTTAAGCGATTCTCGGTAGAGGAAAGGCTTATAGATTCGCTTTACCAATGATATGATGTCAGCCAGCAACATGCTACAGTACGTTTAATATAATATGGCGCGCATAGATAAATAATAAAATGTATACTTACGTTTGTTTGGATTGTGAATAAACTATCTAAAAATTTACATAAATTATTGTTTAGAGCGTCAATAAATGTAAAAACCAAACAAATACATTAGGTTATGTTAATAATTCCAACTAACAAATTATGAAATTTAAACTTAAAGAATCAATTTTTGCAAAGTTTCGAATTTTCACATCTTTCTGCATTTCCCATGATTGTCATGTTTTTTTTTTTAATTTTTATTAAGTCGTGCTAATAAAAATACCTCATAGTATCGCACGACCGCTAGCTAAAGCTACTCTTGAGCGAGAGGTTAAACAAAATGACCAATATTGTGATTCGACAGCGATAATCCATTAGCTCATAAATAATTTTCTTTTTTTATTTTATTAATTGATCTTTAATTATTTAAAGTATTTATAACGTTTTGCATACGTAATTTTTATTGATTATACAATAAGATTGTTTTACTTTTGTTTTTTTTTAATGAAGAAACTTAATAAGTCTATTTATTATGTAGTCTATTTATAGTAACCACTACAGACTACCATATAATATATAAAGACCTAGTGTCAATTAAGACTCGAAATTTTAAAAACTACCACAGCGAATGTAATAGAGTTTTCCTAATTCAAATAACCTTCTGATTATTATGGAATTATTCATCCATTTAAACTCTTAACTTAATAATGAATTCACCGTTATTATTTTGAATTAACAACGTAAGTTTTTTTTTTGGATCACATCGACACTTAACATCAGATGAGATTGTGGTCAAAGCACTAAGCTTATATCGTGTACAAAAAAAATTGAGTTAAAGAGGTGGGCTCGAATCCATTTCCAGTGGCGCGGAATCCGACCTCAATACCAACAGCACCATCATCGCTTTTGATTTCCAATTCTTAAATCTCCGTAATCAAATTTTCGTGATTTCCTATAATCGTAGAAGCACAAAATATCTATTACAACTTTTTTTTTCTATATATTATTTGATATATGTAGGTATTCCTTGTTGAAAATCCTGTTAATTAAATAAATAAATGAACATAGTAAAACTTTTTAATTAGCCGACTGTACGTCCATTACAACATACAAATACCAGAACATTTAGCGGATTATTAATAAGATGTGACTTTGATTAAGAAAAGAGTAGCGTTTTATAATCAAGCCATAATACTGTTTGTACTATCTATGTAATCAGATTTATGCTCCGAGAAGATACACGATTGCTTATTAGCATTAAAACAACATACAACAATTTGGAAACATGTCTTGGGCTTATGAATTATTTTTCTTCTAATGTATTATTAATCAAATAACTATTATATAACAGACGTTTGTATTAGGTATGTGTTTGTATTTCCCAATCGGGTTTTTTTAATAGATCATAATATATATATATATGTTAGGGGTCAACAAAATGGCGGACTGCGATTCGCATCCGGACCGCCGACCAGTTTGGCGGGGAACCCGATTAGAACAATAAATTCTGATACTTATATATCTAAATATATATGGAAATTTGTTCAGGCATTTTTCAATAAAGTTAAAATGCCCAATGTAGTTATATGGTATAATGGGAGATCAATGTTAATTTTAATCTGGAAGCGACTGAGAACACTTAATTAAAATTGTACTATGCAAATAAATAACGGCGACAGATTCTTCCTTCTGTAAAGATGGAATTGGCAAGAAATACGGTATTCCAAATAAGAAAATTTACAGAATGTGAAGTTTTGATTGATGGAGAACGAGTGGAACAAGTGAAAGAGTTTGTATACTTGGGGTCAATCGTTGCCAGAGATGGAAAATATGACCATGATATTAAGCGAAGAGTTGTCTTAGGCAATCGAGTGATCGGGGCCCTGCGTAACTTTATGAGCAGCCAGAATGTGTCTGAAAAAGCACGTTTGGTTGTGCATTCTAGTTCCTACACTTATGTATGGTAGTGAGTGCTGGTTCTAGAGGAAAGAAGAGTAATTAAGATTAGGAATAGAGATGAGGAGTCTAAGAAGTATAGCTGAGAATAGCATGAGAATGATAGATAAATAAATAAATAAGCAAAGAATAGTGCGGATAAGGGAACGTTGCGGTGTGGTAGAGGATCTAGTGATAAAGATAGAGAAAGGGATGCTTAATTGAAATGGATATGTAGAGAGGTTCGATGAAAGAAACTTGACGAAACAAATTTACAAGGTGATTTTGACTGAGCAAGATGGTAAGGGTCGTCATAGGCGAACTTAACTCGAATAGATCGAAGACGTGCTGGAGAAAGGCCAAGTCAAAAGTACCAGTAACCGAAGAGCATCTATGAAAGTAAAAGAAGCAAAAGACATATGTCAGGATCATATCAAGCGGAAGGATGAAGTCTCTGCCTACCTTATGGGAGAGAGGGATGAGGTTATGTATTTAATCCACAGAGGTTAGTCCAGGACATCTCCTGTGGTTATGCAGTGTGCTCATCAGCTGAGCTGGAGTCATTTATTCAAATGATACTTTAATCACATCACATATGGACTGACTCAAGTCGATGTCGACAGTGTGACCTGTTTATTTCCTGCTATTCTACTAAAAGTATCCCAATAAATACTACAATCTATTAAAGACATTTTTTTTTTTAATTTACTTATTTTCTACCTATAAGACAAAGTCAGTCTTTTTTTCCCACACTGTACAGGCTCAGTGCTTTGACCAGAGTCTCATCTGATGTTAAGTGTCGATATAGTTCAGGTTTCCTGGATGTACTGGTTCTTAAGTGGAACACAAGTACTGAAAAACACACCTAATAGTATTTGGCGACAGCTTTTCAAACTTGAGGGTGGTAGCTACCCAGGCGAGCATTATTACAAAATTCCCCACCCCAATCCTATAGTTCCTTTAGAATGTTTTCCTGCACCGAAAGCTCAGGCTTCTTTTTATCATTATAACTCTAAGGTAACGTATAACGACAATCGTCATCAACCCTAAAGGTTTTTTTACACTGTAATTTTTTTTTTGCCATTACTTGCGACACACACGTATCAGATGAAAACTTTGTATAATTTCCTGCTTATTGTAAACCTTATTTTCTCCATGGCTCGTAAGTTTTTATGTCATAAATCGGTTTACATCGACATTTTTTATACGACAGATTAATGTAACATATTGTACTGTAGATAGGAAGATGAAGATGTTTTTGTTTAGCAAATGTATTCAAGTTCTAAACTTTTAGCTTATTGTAAATATGCAATAAGTTATTGACGGATAGTCCTCTTTTTTTTTTTTTTTTTTTTTTTTTACGGGGGGATCGAAGTCCCCCAGTACACTAGATAAGGGGCACGGAATGACGAGCTCCGTGCAGTGTGGGACTCACCCGGGCGAGAGTCGCCCGGAAATACCCACTAAAACCCCCCGGGGCCGTCCGCTGCATTTGGGATGGGGGCGACACGGAGTGGCTTTCGCAAGCACCGCGTCGCCCCCTGCAGCGAACCCGCCGGGATTGACGGATAGTCCTAACTCTTCCATAATTCCATTAAACAGAAAGACGTCCACTGCTGGGCATAGGTATACCCCAAAGATTTCCACAACGATCAATCTTGCGCCACCCATATTCAGCGGACTCCCGCGACCTTCACCAGGTCGTCAGTCCTTGTGTAGGACCTACCTACGCTACGTCTTCCGATACGCTGGAGCCATTTGAACCCGTTGGCCCCATCGGGCATCGATTCTACGACCAATGTGCCCAGCCCATTGCCACTTAAGTTTGACAATCCTTCGGGAATAAGTTTCATAAGTTCTTCACTGCATTTTATTTTTATATACGGAACCCTAATATATTTTTTTAATTAAGATAAACTAAAAATATATATATTTAAGCAGTTGCCCGTAAAACTGTGTATTGAATCGGATTTTATTCAATTTGTTATGAGTTTTAATTTTTTTTACGCGGAACCCTGATCATTTTCGAAAATTAAAAGTACCCTATGTTACTCAGGAGTAACTTCAGCTATCCACCAAAAAAAGTCCCGTCGAAACCCGTCCATCCGTTCTGGAGATTACCCGAAACAGACAGACAAAAATTTATTTTACTTTACTTTAATACTGACTATCTTCAAAATATGCACAAAGTAGATATTCATTTGATACCAATGATATATTTATACTAATTATAACATTATCACTACCAACACACAAATTAAACGCAATTTTAATTATAGGCAAGTATGACATTCACATGTTCTTGTGGCCAAAATTATTTGTGAGACCATAAAGAACATTTTTACAAGCTAATTAGAGTATTTTATCATATTAAAACCTGATTTACGGAAATTAGAAAAAGAAATGTCTACGATGGAATGAGAATAGATAAAAAAAATGTTTTGAATATAAAAGACACTAATTAATTTAATGCTAAATTAATAAAACAATAACAAATTAAGACACAGATTTAAATTAGTTTAAAGTATTTTTCTTGCTTTAGTTTAGTGCCTTAGTGTGCCTCGGTGGCCTAGTTGTATTACGGTACGACTGTCATTCTGAGGTCTCGGGTTCGATCCCCGGGTCGGGGTCAGGTGATATTGGGTTTTCCTACTCAGTAACATCCCGGCGTCTGGAATTTGTACCCGATATGGCGACAGGCACGCCCCCTGTCACATTTGGAACGGAACTAAGCTCGGCGAAATGTGGGTGGTGGAAACTCGCTTCTTCACCTCTGGTTAACCCTTCGGGGGTAACAGGCGTGAGCTTATGTTATATGTTATGTAAATTATGTTTAAAATTAAATTTGTATTCTCTAATGATATTTTGCAAGACATCAAGATTAGTTTTATTAAATTTTCTATTGCACCTTGATAGAATTCTATTTACAGAGGAATGAAGTCCCAAATTCGTAGGATAAGAATTTGTTATAAAAAAAAATTTAATCATAAGGCTCAAGATATCTCTGTGGGAGCGCTTAAATTAACTCTGCTTAATAGTTCTGATGTTTTCAAAATTCCGTTTACTAATTCTACCAATCTAGAAACTCCATGCGGAGTTCTATTATATTAAAAAAATTCTATTATGTTTTTGTAATTAGATAAAAAAGGGAGGTACTATGCTTTATGCATCTGAAGTTACCGATTGCTTCTTTTTTTTCTAACTAGATAACGGACCCGACGGGCATTTAGAGCTTCACCGTGACTTTGGGAGCGAGTGCTGAAGGCACTCAGCCGCAAAAAGTAACTAGCACAAGAGTTACCAAAGTGGTACGGATAACGGCTTGACCGTTACCTGAGTGTAAAAAAAATTCTCGGAATTTTGAACCTAGCTAAACCCTACATTTTTTATTAAACAGTAATTAAAAAAAGGTTCCTTACAGGACCTATGCACCTGCGTGTTATATGTGCAGTTTTGTGTGTATGCAGTGTTGTGCGTGTAATGCTTAATGTATGTTCTGTGTCACTGTATCGCACTGGCAGTAGCGTCAAGAGCCTCTCCAGTTGGGGAACGTAGCACGTCTTAGGCCACCACCAGAGAGGGATCCGGAGAGTGTGTGGGAGCAAAGTTAGCCGCACTTCCCCGGCGGTGGAAACGGCGGTTACGCAGGCGTGGGTGCTGACACGCAAGTAAACACGGTTGATACGGGTAGATTCATACTAGTGATGTTATCGTCGGGGTCGGTCAAGATGTTACGCGGTCGACACATGTTTGGAGGGGCGTTCGGGCCGGTCGAGTATGAGACGGCTTTTACTATGAGGAGGTTCGGGTGTGTCTCCGCGCGTTCGAAGAAGGCGCAACACACCAGTTGCTTAAAAACGTGGTGGAGCTCCAGGCCACATTTGCGGGTGTATGCGTTAGCGCTTCCCAAGGCCCAGACATAAATGCGACAGAAACACCGTGAAGCTTCGGATGTCTTGGGAGAGTATTTATGATCAGCTTTCCCATGTAAAATAGAGCAAAGAAAATTTTAAATATAGTTATTCTAAGTCTTCATAAAACATTTATATATTTCATCTTTTTCAGTCTTAAATATATACTAATAAATAAAATTGAAATGTCTGTTTGTAATTTCAAAATATTTTTTTTACTAAATATATATGAATGTACATATATACGGAACCTACATCAAAGATACTATAATTTTTTTTTTTGTCTGTTGTTAGATAGCTGAAGTTACTCCGCGTAACTGCTTTTTCTAAAATAATTAGGGTTCCGAGTAAAAAAATTAAAACTCATGAAATTTCGAATTAAATCCGATTAAACGCACAGTTTCACTGGCAAGTGTTTGAGTTTGTGAGAAATAGTTTCACTTTATAATAGTACCGAAAAAAAATTAAGGAAAATAATTAGGGTTCCGTAGAAAAAAAATTAAAACCCAGTGAACATATGAACATGAACCATTTAAACATTCTTTGACGGATAAAACTCTTTACTATAGTTATGTTCGCACTCATTTAGAATTTGTGTGTACAGTTTGGAATCCACTTTACAATAAGGATTCTGAAAGATTGGAAAGGCTTCAGAAAAAGTTTGTCAAACACTTGATTTCATAACTGGTAATATCTACATCTCATGAATCCTCATCAAAAAAAAATATAATATCCCACTCTTGTCGCAGAGACGTTACTTGTGATGCATTATTTCTATACAAAATTATAAATAATATCATTGAAACATCAATGGTTCTAACTAAAACTAATTTTCGTGTGCCTCATAAGAAAGAAAGAATAATTAGCAATTTTTTTTTTTAAATTCAATAGCACCTTTTAAAACATGTTACGCAGGAAACTCATTTATAAGACGTGTATGTAAATTTTACAATAACGTATTAAATCGTATTGATCCTTTTTAATGTTTCTCTTAGAATCTTCAAAAAAGTATCACAAAAATAATTCATAAATAACCTTATAATTTGAGTTGCAGTTTTGTTTTTTCTTATAAATGACATAGTCAAATTATTTATACTTTATAATAAAATACACAATATGTATGGTTTATATTTGTTACTTATATGTGGGTACTATATGTGTTTTTTGGTTTGTATTATTTTCTTTGTTTGTATATGTTGATATGACTGTTTGTTTCTTTATAATAAATAAAATATGAAACGCGGACGCAGCCGCGGGCACATGGCTAGTTTTAAATAAATTTAATCTAAAGTCTTCATAAAACATTTATATATTTCATCTTTCGGAATCTTAAATTAAAATTATAAATAGTTTACAAAACTAATGTTTTTGCGACTCTTAATAGCATTTATTACTTCTTTGCAGTCTTATTATAATAGAGTAATGGAGGTGAAAAATAAAACTTTGTACTGTATGTTCGGTTCGTGTTTTTCAAAACGAATTTTATTAAAAACATTTTTTTTATCTCTACCAACGAATTACATTGTTCAATACTAAATAGCTAAACGCTATTAGTATGGCACAATACTTCAATCAGATAATATAAAGTACAAAATGAAATTTTTATAGCATTGGCTATCGTTGATATTTCTTATAAGATATTTGAATAATGTATTTAATGTATGTCTAGTAATTTTATTTTTACATTAGGTTGTTAATTATTATAATCAAAAAGAAGAAGAAATAAACAATTCAATAGTATATATCTTTTGTGAATTGACATTTTAAAACCGGGTCGCTCTTCATCACGTATCAACGAAACTGCAACAATTTGTTTTAGATTTGATACGAACTCCAATAAAGCTAATTGTTGACAGATGGTCTATAATATTAACTAACTGTGTGCCCGCGGCTGCGCTCGCGTTTTATACGTATTTCACTATATTTTAATATTTTTATACGGAACCCTAATTCATTTCCTAAAGATATTTTAGTACTAAAATAAAGAAAACTTTTTACTCATAAATTATAGCACTTGCCCGTAAAACTGTGCATTGAATCAGATTATATTCGAAATTTCTTAAGTTTTAACTTTTTTACTCGGAATCCTAATTATTTTCGAAAAAAACAAAATACCCTAAGTTACCCGGAGTAACTTCAGCTATCTACCAAAAAAAGTCCCGTACGAATAGGTCCAGCCGTTATTTTTTGTCTTTTGGCTAGGTTACATATTTTTATAATTGTGTTTTTGATATACGTATGTATTTTGTCAAAAAATGGTAATTTTAATACAACTAACAGACACTTTTATTTATTAGTATAGATATTGAAAAATACAAGGAAAATATTTAGAATAAATCACTTATGAATAGAATGATAATCGTAAATATTATATCGTAAATAACAACATCATTTTTTTGGATATATTTTTTAGTATTCTTTCTTTACATGTAACCAACAGATAACTAAATTCGCTAAATGATGTAAAAGTGACGGACCCAAAGGAGGTAAACCAACGTGTCCCAACCAAATACTTAATAAATAAACGATATTATATCAATGATTTACCAAGTAGATACATATAAAGCTGATCCTTATGATGGCGTCTATATAAATTGGCATAGAATCAATGCGCCGATACTATTCCAGTGCTTACTTACAATCGCGCGTCTAGCCTAACGAGGCTGCGCGCGATTTAAATTATTTTTTTTGTTTTATCCTGGATTTTTTTAATCCATCTTTATTGTAATTATCCTATTTAAATAACTCTAAATAATTAATTATAAAAAAACTAAATAAAATTTAATTGTGCAAAAACTCGATAATATAAGGTTCGAAATGTATTTTTAAACTTTTTAGTTTTTGTTCATCTGTGTAAAATAAAATAAAAGTATTCAAAATGGTGGCAAGTTACGTAGTTAATAAGGTGGAGAATACAGGGAGAAAGCATAACCAAATATTAATGTCGATTGTTGGTAAGTTTATATTTGTGTATATTTTATTTCGTAATTGTATTTTATTACTAGTAATTTATTATAATAAGTATGCAATCTATTTAATTGATGCAATACATTAAATTACATAATATATGCAATATATTATAAATATATTAAAGTGAAAATGCTTTAAATTGTCGATTACCCATAAAAATGAGACAATAGGAAAACAAAGGAAAGCTGGCGTACACCCCAGGTTAGTGCTCTTAAAGTCTGTTGATATAAACAATACGTTATAACCTGACAATTGATATAAATATAATTTATGTTAATTGTAATTATGAACTAAAATTACAATATAAATAGATTGTATTTTTCACAGTTAAGTAAGTTTTCTCGCTTATTTTAGATATGTATATACTTAACTTTTCATATTTTATTTTTAATTTCATTGAGCTAAATTTGGCCATTATTTCAATCATTTATATGAAAATCCATCTAGAGTAGTACATTCATATTTCATACCGTTAAATTATTGGGTATTTATTACCTTATTTATTTTTGTGTTAAAGTTTTCTTTCCTGTGCGCATGACAGGAAGAAAGCTTTCTTCGTGAAGAACCCTCATTATTTTATCAACTTAATTTATCTATAACCATAACTTATAAGTACCGTCGTTATCTTACATATTTGTTATTTTTGGAAATATAGAAATTCGTTTGATAAATTAGTGTCAATAAATGTGAATGAAAATATGTTTAAGTTAAAGATAAATGTAATATAGTAATCTAACAGGTTTTTTTTTGTAAGGAATCTTTTCAAGAGTTTTTGTAAGAATTAAAGAGTAATATCCTTTTTTATTACATTTAAATTCATTAGTCCATAGTTTACAATCAGTACAGATAGTTCAACTTTGCATATAGAGGGTGATGTGTAGGTATAAACTTATTTGTTCACAAAGCTGTACGTCGTTAGATTCCAGAAAATCTATTTCTAATATTGTGTTATATTAAGGATATATATATATTTACTTTTTCCGTCTTAACTGTATATTATCAGCAAAAACTTCTGACTACATTTTTTCCTAGGCTAGAAATTATTCAAAAAAGTACGTTTCACTGTGCATCGGAGTGTGCTAGTACCAACACTTATGTTTGATAGTGAGTGCTGGATCTGGCAGAAGAAGCAGGAAATCTAGATTAATACTGTAGAGATGAGAAGTCTACGCAGTATAATTGGAGTGATAATTATAAATAAAGTAAGGAATAGTGTGATAACGGAACCTTTTAGTATGATAGAGAATGAAGTGACAAAGATAGAGAAAGTAATACTTAATTGGTTTGGTCACGTGGAGAGGATGGATCAAAGAAGGTTGGCGAAACAGATTTATAAGGCGAAGGTAACTGGGCAAGTTTACGCATCCCCTCTGCCATCCGTAATCCTTCTCAATCCTAAGAATCTCCCGGATTATGGATGCCAGAGAGGTATATGGACTCGCCCGAGGATACCAGGAATATACACTAAAACCTAACGGTACCATCCGCCGGTTCGGAGGGGCGACACGGGATTGGACAGCATGTTCCGCGTCGTCCCAGCGACAGGCCCGACCGAAGGGAATGACAGGCATAACCTGCCATGCGCATTCGGCTCCCTTTCTATCTTTCTTCTAGGGTAGAGCTCAGTACAAAGCAGTTCCTCTTTTTACCCTCTTTCCCGCCACCAGCTAATCGGTAAAAGTACCTAAGCGATCGTATCTCTATCAAATTTAAGACGGTCTGAAGAGAGACCACCCACACCAACGCCTTTTAGCCTGTCCCATTGGACTAATAATTCTACTAACACTACTGTAAATCACGTTATCCATATTACGGTGGGTTTCAATATCAAATCTTAACTTTTAGATTGAGATCAAAAACATAAAAAAAAACCATTCTTCTGACTTTAGAGAAAAATGAATTGAAATTCGAATTTCAATAAGTAAATCAGATTAAGATCAGATATTGACATTTAACGGCTAATTTTTATTTTTTGTGTGCTAATAAATAAAATTTAAATGTAATATCAAAACAACAATTTTTCACTAAATACATTATCAATGTATATACGATATCTGTATACAAGAAATTATAAAAAGAAAAGTTCTATTGCTCAGTTTTGCTGGAAATTTTTTAGAATTTGTAAGAAATATCTTAGATGTGAAACGTAGCACCAAAATTAGGAAAATAATTAGGGTTCAGAGTAAAAAAAATTAAAGCACATGAAATTGTTAACAATTCAATGGACACCAACATCAAAACATAACTTCCCAATGACTATTTAGAAACTATATATCATACATTGAAGAATATTTGAAACGCGGGTACATACCTAGTACATAGTTTGAATATCATCGTGTCTTTCCTAAGTAATAAATTGTTTCTGTATATATCGGTTGATAAATTCTATGACTTCATAGCTTGACCATCTCTGACCACCTAATATTTACCGTCTCATCGAATATTTAATACCACGTGACCTGAGCTAGTAACACGATCAAAAGCGTAGTAAAACGGGTTCTTAAATGATGCTGCCGGAACACGCACGTTGATGATGCTTGACGACAGACATACGATCTCTATAGTGGCCAGTTTGGTTGGTATTAGAAAATACCTCACAAAAACCTGTTTGCTTTTTTTTATATATACAAATAGTAAAAACTATGTTTTTCCTGCAAAAATATTTATCAATATTATTTTCAAATTGATGATGCTTAAGCAAAAATGTTCGACTTGTTTGTGTGTGTATATATAACCGCGATCAAATGCCTAAGTTAAAAATTAAAGTTACATTACGAAAATAAAGCCTATCATTAAATATTTATTAATATTCAAAACGTTAGCCGTCTGCGTCTTATGGTGCGTGGTAGCCATTCGAGAACCCGTGGGCTGCCCCCCACCACAAGGTGGACCGACGATCTGGGGAAGGTCGCAGGAATCGGCTGGATGTGGGTGGTGCAAGACCGGTCGTTGTGGATATATTTGGAGAAGACCTATGTCAAGCAGTGATCATCTTTCTGTTGAATGGCTTTAAATCGAACGTAAATCGCAGTTCAAGTTAATATGATGAGATATAGAAGAAAAAAAAAACAAACACTTTAAACTGATTATTTATTTATTGAGATTGATGATTTTTTAAATATCAAATATTTATAGGTATATAATATAAATTAGGTATTATAATTAATTAATTGCTTTGACATTTTAAAGCTCTGATGATGGGATGGATACTTACCTATAACTTCATATTATCGTTATAACGTCGGGTACCAATATTAAATTTTTAAAATTAGGATCGGCATCAAACCATACATATATTTCTGACTGATCACTGAGACTTTAGGTAAGAGAAGGATTGACATTTTGAAAAAAAGAAAACAGATTGAGATTGCCTATTGAAACCGGCCGTAAGACAATATATCTACGTCTGTCGTTTCTAAATTAAATAGAATTCGGAAACCACTGAACCACCAGGATCGTAAAGATCCCGGACCCTCGTGGGGCGGAGCAGGCGAATGTCCTTGCTGACCGGATCCGGGGGGCCCTGGGCGACTTTGCCGAGGTCTACAGGCCGTTAAAGCAGCAAGCAGTTAAAGCGTCGCTCTCGGTAGTGGTTACTAGGCGTCTGTACGAAAGGGGGATAGTTACGCTCGGGTGGAGTGTGACTCGAGTTCAGCTACTAGCAGCAATGCCTTTGCGTTCCTACCGGTGCATAAGCTTGGGGCACACCCGCCCGCTCTGGCCCTCGGAGGTGGATCGGGGACACCTGTTTTGGTGCAGAGGTGAGGGCTATCAGGCCAAGGCATGCCGAGCCGTAAAGGTACACTGCGCCTTCGGCGTGGTGATGGGACGCGACATGGTTCACCATATGGGAGGGGTCTTTTGTCGTCCGCCATTTAGGTCGGTCACGGCTAGAATGGCGGGGGAACAAGGCGCCTCGAGGCCTCGCGTAGATTAAACGCCGACGGTGGCGGAATCCGGGCGGGATCGGTACTTCATCACCTTGGTGAACCAAGGTAAGAAGTGGCGGGGTTCCTACCCTTTCATTGCACTGGGGAAGCCGTTCAGGGAACTTAGTCTTAGCTGACCGGGATTAGTCCTTTTGCGGATTAGGGGTCTGCCCTTCTTGGCTGGGCCGTCCGCGCGGGGATACTCGCGGACGAATGCTTGTAGAGTACCGTGTTGCCTCCACATGGCGGTAGAGATAGTCACTCATAGGGGTTTAGTGGGTAGTTGCAGGGGTCCCTTCCTCATGTTAGTCCCACACACCCCTCCCCGTCCATGTACTGGAGGTAATACGTAAATTCATTCTCCTCTTTAAAAAAGGAGTAGTTAGTGTTAGTATAAAAAAAAATGTTTTGGTCCAGTTTGCCTGCCAGTCCTGACGTACGGAACAGCGATGAGCTGGATATCGCCACACAAGGCTCTGTTGATGAGCGAGGACTCGCCGTCGGTGACACCCTTAACTGAGGAAGATGTCTCCTGGATGGCGGCCGTCATGTCCATGTTCATATTCGCTCCAATAGCAGTGTTCATTTACGGTTCCGGTGCTGACAAGTACGGAAGGAAGGCTGCATTATTGTGTACATCAGTTCCTATGGCTGTAAGTTGCTATTTATGTTTTCCATACATATGTACATGTAAGGCTGTCATGCGTATATAAATAAACTGTAGGAATCACGGATCTCGTAACCTTGTGTACCTTACACAAGTATTTGATTGGTGCAGGGTGTGACTATCTATTGTAAATTCATAAAAATATGGTTGATATTACATTGTTAATTCCGATTCATATGTGTTTCAGCTGTGTCTCTATGTTTTAATAGCTCCCAAATATATGTAAATATTAAGAGGATATCCTAGCGGCATTTATATACAAACGTAGTCTCCCGTTTCTTCCCCGAATAATAGCATATATCCACCACCGCCATGCCCGTACGTATTGATTTTTTCTATAAATGAGTTATTGTAGAAACTAGGAGCCTTTAAAGATGAAAAAAATGCTCGATCATTACCGTCATTTTCAGACTTTCGTCAAACAAATTTGATGTATAAAAATTTAAAAAAAACAAACCGTAAAGTCATAGCCAAAGTCTTTGTTATTCTAAAGCAGAAAGAAAATTAAAAATCGATTCAGTTTTGGAGGAGGAAACAAGGTACTACGAAGGGATGTTTTCGTCTATTTTGCATACAGTAAAATCAGCACAAGCTGCAGTTGCCCCTTTTGTGTTTTATACCTCATTCTTTGGGGCGCAACTCGATAGCAATAGATTTCTAAAATACCTGCTCTTAAGAAATTATTATTAGACGCACACATACCTAATATTATGTCTCTTTCTCACTCTTTCTTATGTGATATTTCGTCAATCTTCTTTCTTATATTCTCTCCAGGTGTACTCTCTCCAACAAAGCATTCCTTTCTGTAGGTTTTTCACTTCATCTATCGCATATATGTCACAATAATAAATAAGTATAAATTAATATATAATAAGTAGATATACTATTTAGTACATATTAGTAAATAAATTAATAGTAAAAAAAACTTCTTTTAATATTAATTAAAATTAAAACTTTTTTTGGCCGCAATTTAACAACAGATATTCTTTTTTTTAATACATTGTAGGTTATTAACGAGTAAAGTAAAAAGACATTGGGAACAGTGAGGTTTCCTAAAATTTCAAATATTATTCAAATTTCGACCAGTAGGCGAACATTAGTACATATAAATACATAAATATTAATATATAAAAATATACTCGTGTTGAAAAAGGGAACATTTTCGGAGCGAAGCCGCGACGTGATCGGCCCTTACAAAATGGCGGGATACAATAAACTAGTCACGAGGCTTCTACAGTTACGAGGCTTGTCACCTTTAATGAATCTATCGGTCGTTCGATGCCTCTTTATTCTAGCGTATTCCTCAAAAATATATATGGAGGTGTTTCTTCCAAAAGTGGGATCGCTTTTCAAAAACTTATTTTTTACTGAATAAGTAATATAAAGTATAAGTAAAGTATTTCGTAATTACCTCGTATTTTTACTGTTTTCCGATGGACGGAAATATGTACTTATTATTTTTGTACTAACAGAAAGCAAAGGTTCTGGGTACCTTTTTCCCTTTACAGGTTTACTAAACGTTATGTTAGCTAGGGTAAATTCTGTGAAATATTTAACACGGGTAGCAGCACAAGCCGAGACTCATACCATTTTGGTGTCCTTGCGCTGGCCACAATCGCTCGTAGCAAAGTCCGATGAAGCTCTCAAGGGACTTCTCAACAGTGTTTAGACAGTTAAAAAGAGACACGTTAACGTGCATAATATCAGAAATTGTATAATCCCTATCTACCTAAATAAAGGCTTTCGCTGTGGTTAATGGACTGTATATTCCAGTATATTTCCATCTGTCGGCGGTCATCATAGTTCTTAAACTATGAAGTACTTTTAAAACAAATGTAACAATAACTATAACTAATGAATAAGTATTACTATATACATTTATATAATAAAAAAGAATAAAAAAAAAAAGAATACAAAAACAAAACAAAAAAATTACAAAAAAAACAACTAATAATAATTATAATAACTAACATTTTGTAAAAAAAGAAACAAAAAAAAAAACTTTAATTATACTCTTACATAGAACTGCCTCGGTGGCGTAGTTGTATTACGGTGCGACTCCCGTTCTGAAGTCTCGGGTTCGATTCCCGGGTAGGGTCAAGCGGTATTGAGTTTTTTTCTACTCAGTATCATTCCGGAGTCTGGAATTTGTGCCCGATATTGCGACAGGCTCACCCCCTGTCACATCTGAGACGGAACTAACCTCGGCGAAATGTGGGCGGTGTAGTTCGCTATTTCATCTCTGCCTAACCCTTCGGGATAACAGGCGTGAGCTTATGTATGTCATATTACATTTAGCAAATAAGCTCACTTAATTAAGAAATAAGGAAACTGTGTTGCCGCATTTATGACTATTGTAAAGTAGTTTTTTGACGCAAGTCGAATAAAAGCTCCAATTTAAAAAAAAAAGTGCGGACCCAGACTTTGCAGATTTCGTTTTATTAAAATTAAAAAAGAAATTAAAAAAATACGATAGGTACTTTATTTAATATCAGACGAAGTGCAGTCGTTTTACAGAGCTATTACGAAAAAAAAACGTGTACCTATGCCTTAGCACTGAACTTTACAGCACACGAAGGATTCCAACTCAATCTTCAAATAGTCTTATCTTCAATATCGACTTTATTGTGATTTATTAAAAACACGATCATGTATTTCGCAGTTAGGATGGGCCGTGAAAATCATCTGGGCGCATCCGTTGTCCTACATCGCTGCCAGAGCCCTAATCGGTTTCGGGGCCGGCGGAGCTTATGTCGTCTGCCCGCTGTACGTTAAAGAGATCAGCGAAGATAGCATCAGAGGGATGACTGGAACTTTCGTTATATTCTCACAGGTAAGAAAGAAAACTATTACCGTAAAAGTTTAGAATTGTCTATGGATTTCAATTGTTCGATACCCCATTTATTAGTGGTACTTCTTTTTCTCTTCGCACAATTACTACTACTTACGTACTCTTTCACACATGTCAGTTGGTGCAAATGATTTTTTTTTTCGATCAATATATATTTTAAAATTGTTTGTGTAAGTAATATTCTGATAGTCATTTTACTCACTATTTCTGTATTTATTTCATCCAATATTAATACAAAACACTGCACACTCATAATACACCAATAGCCCGCGCCGCCATGATTGTTTTTTGTTCTTCTTTCTTTAACCAATGTTACCATAATCAAAATAGTATTATTATTTAATGAAACCAATATTTTTTTTAATACTTATCATTATAATTGTGAAATAGTTAAATATAGTTAGCAAATATAGTATAAAGTTTAAGCAAATGAAATATCCATTAAACTTTCATTAAAAATTGGTTATCGTTGTTTTTCAGTGTAAATATTGTGTTTCAACAAGATGCAGTAACCAAGGACAGGATTTAAAGTAAAGTTTCTGGTTTAATTACACATGTATTTGTACTGTGTAGACCTTTGTCCACGCGTTTCACAAATGTAAAGGCCAAATGATGATTAATCACCAAATAAAGAAATATATTAATAAAAAATATTAGGTAACTCGTGGATTTACGTGACGTACATTGTCCATTACAATTCAGTTTGGCCACGCGTGGTTATATAACCTTAGTTTAATATTGAAATAAAACTTTTGTCAGAAACAATAGATCTTAAGAGAGTATATTTTAGTTTGGTATGATTCTCTTATCATATCTGTTAAAACTTCTTTAACGTACTAGTCATCTTGCAGAGATATCTTCAAGATAAAAAAAGTCACAGACAAATTCGGAAAATGTACGGATCGTCATCCAGATAAGAGTACCAAAATAATTTATTATACCTCATTCCTTGATAACGGGTGTTCTATATTTGCGTCTAAATTTTGTCGAAAAGTCTTTTAGTAGGCTACAACAGTCCTACGATCCCGCTTGTCAGCGGATTTGTAACATCAGAAATTTAAATCCTTAATACTTACCACACCTCTAAAGACTTAAACTTTTGACTCCAAGCTACACCTTTTTTATAAATGAACAAACGCTGTTGACCGTTAACAGCTTCACTGGACTTCGGGACAAATACTTAATGCACTCGGCCGAAAATGGTGATTACTGTAAGGGTACCACGATGGTAGGAATTTCGGCTTAAGCTAAGCTACCTGACTTTGAAAAAGTCTTCGGAATTTGCTTTATTTAACAACAGAAAAAGAAACAAGAAAAACGGTCCCGTACAGAATCCACGTTCCTTGGCTGTGATGTCAAAATATGTGAATTTCATAGTATGATGCGTCTGTTACCAGTGCACGCAGAGTCACTGTATAATGCGAGAGCATTTCCAGTTGAAGATTGGAGTACGTATTGGGCTGATGTCAGAGAAAGATCTGGAGTGTCTGCAAGAGCAAAGTTAGCCACTCATTTCCGTAGACGTGAAGCTACAGCTTCCGATGACATTAAGACAGGAATATTTGAATTTGGAGAGAAAGTGGTCAAAGTTTTACAACTGAATCATTTTATTCCAGACCGCGGGAAACCTGATCGTCTTTGTCCTCGGTGACTTACTACCTTTCTACGTCGTGCTAGGGATCCTCATGGCTATCCCGTTAGTGCACTTCTGCATAATGCTGCGCCTTCCTGAGACACCATCCTACTTAATTAAATGCAATAAGCGTGAGGTAAATTTCGTATCAATTTTGTTTTTTGTGTTTATTTTGAAATCAGCCAGCCATTATTCAAAACTAATTTATTAGTCTTGGTTATAATTATTATCATTTTTTATATACTATGTGACAAACAAGGCTTTTTTAAATAGACTTTGAAAAAAATTATAATTTAAAAAGTATATGGCCGGTTTTTACCGTTTGTTATTCAAGAAAAATGAAACAATTTTAAAAAGTCAATTAAACAGTTGGAATTAATAATTTACAAATATGAAGTCACTTGAATGTATGTAATAGATTAACTACTCAGGTACATAGATGACATAAATAAAAAAAAAATATAATACTAACCTTCAAATGCCCAATTATGTATAAGGGTTATTGTGCTTGTAATTGGCTAAGTTAATTGAATTCGTCGTGACATATTTTCTGCTTTTTAGTTTTAATTTTATAAATCCATCTATTTTTTTATGAAATATATTACTTCTTATTAAATTCTAGATTCTGTATTAGATACTGGTATCAAAACGGTGACCGTCGATGTTAATATTAACTATATTAACTGTCACCTATAATGGTGTTTAATCGAATAATAAATTAATATTTGCTTTCTCACTTGAATCTAAATCGATTAATCGTGTTGAATTTACGACAATGTAGTATGTAAGATGGCGAAATGAGTCGCATAAGGACAGTGGCCTTATTTCAAATGTTCGTGTTTTAACCTGAACTTTTTTCAAGTACTCGCAAATATAATATATCTAGCTCTTAGCAAATCAAATATAGTGCTAAATCTGGCTTATTTGTTTACAGGAGACGGCAAAAGTGATCGGTTGGCTGCGCTCACTGCCGCACGATCACAAGATTATAAGTGAGGAAGTTGATCGCATGGTCATCGAGCAGACCACCAGCGAGCCCAAGTTTTCTCCAAGACTTATATGTAAGCATCTCCAAGTTAATTACACTGCGCCATGTCTACTACGGTAGATAGAAATAACCTTTATTGAAATTAATTTAAAAATAATTAAGTGATAATAGTGTAAGACGTAGATAGAAGCACTTAGTATTACTTTCGTTATTTCCTTGAATTTTTTATGTGTTTGCGATGGTTTCTACTTTATTTTTCTGACTAATGGTTTACGAAAAACGTATTGACTTATATAGTTCTATGAGGTTAGTAACCTCAGCAACAATATGATATCTCTATTTATTTCCTACTAGCTGTGAGCCCGGGTCTCCGCCCGCGTTTCATATATTCTTCACTGTGTAATATAGTTTTAAATAATCTGTGGAAAATAATGTTTTGATGATGCCGAATCTTGAATCGAATTTCATTCACAATTTTATGAGTTTTAATTTCTAACACGGAACCCTAATATTTTTTCTACGTTACGTTACGCCTACGTTACGCGAAGTAACTTCAGCTACCTGCCAACAAAATTCCCCTCAAAATCGATCCAGCTGTTCCGAAGATTACCCGGAACAAACATACAGACAGACAAAAACTAACATTTTGGTAAAAGCATTGTTTATACATTCATATGTATTTTAATAAAAATATTATTTCGACATTACAAACTACAATTTTTAAGGGACTTCAAACAGGAGGAGGTTTTCAATTCGTCTGACGCGATTTATCTGTCATTTGTAGACCGATTTGCAAAAAAAAATTTTAGTCTAAGTACTACACTTTCGAGTTGGTCCCATTTTCAGGATCAAGATCTGATCAGTGGAACTCAGGGTATTTAAGAAAACTTCTCGAATATTATAGACACTTACATGTGTTTCATATATTCGGTTCCAAAGCTATGAAGTAGGCTTCACAGCTATACCTAAAAGTACATACTTAAACTAAAAAGTAGAAAAAAACTTTTTTAATTAAAAACAAAACCAACTTTAAAAGAATAAACTAAAAAATTCACTAAAAAGTCAAGAAATAATTACTTTATTAATCTGCTTCGTTAATTTTGGTGTCGGTGCCAGCAAAAGTTAACCAATGTACTCTTTTATAAATGGAAATAACTGCCTAAACTTTATCACAATTACATATAAGCTAAATAAATGACTAGGGTGATTTTAAAGATCAATTAATCAAAATTGGATATAACTAGCGACGTACATTTACACCAGTTTGTTATCCATAAGCTGGCATCGATTTCAAAATTAACGAAGCAGATTAATAAAGTAATTATTGGTTGACTTTATAATGCATTTTTATAATTTATTCTTTTGAAGTCGGTTTTCTTTTAAATTATAAAAGTTTTTTATTTATTAGTATAGATTTGCAATATACTGTGATTTTTAAGTTATTGAGTATAGGTTAGTAAGTTATTGTACCAAACCCCTTACATTAATATAGTTACAAAAGAGACACCATTAAACACTCTGATCTATTTGTCGACAGTTAAAGACAAGTTAACAATCAAGGCTTTCTGGGTCGCTTTGGTCGTAAACCTCGCTCGTGAATTCTGCGGATGTATCGCCGTGCTGGTCTACGCGAGCCATATCTTCGCCGAAGCTGGTAAAGACCAAGGGACAAGCATCGCTCTATCGCCAAACAAACAATCGATCCTTCTCGCGACAGTTCAGATCATAGGGTCCTTCGTAGCTTCCCAACTGGTAGACAGAGCTGGGAGAAAGGTAAAAAATTGTTATTTTGACATTAGAAACAGACATTTCAATTAAATTTATTAGTATATAGATAAGTCCATAATATATACAATGCCCATAATAAGATACATATATTATTAATTATTAATACAAAACCTGTCATATTGTGTGGATCAGAGTGCTGGGATTGTAAGAAGATGGGGTGAGAAACGATTGCTTGTAACGAAGATGCGAATATTGCGATAGATGTGTGGTGGGACAAGAATGGATACAGTCTGGAATTAATATATTAGAGGGACTTTGAAAATTGCACCATTGGTAGAAAAGCTAAAAGCTAAAAACCGTTTGTCGAAGTATGAACAAGTTATGATAAGATAAGAAGCGCACGTGGATAAAATAGTGATAAATATGAATATGGAAGAATGGAGAAGTAGAGGTAGATCTAATAATAAGTCTGTGGGGAATAATATAAAGAAAAAAAGAGTAAATAAAGAGATGACGACTGATAAAGACGAACGAAATAAGAAAATATATTGCGCCGACCTCAAATAAGCTGGGAATAGGACAAAAGAATTGATATGACGATTTCCAAAGATTTTTATCTGTGATCATCGTTCTTGGTCTACCCAAGAAAGATTATACTTATTGTCAGATCAAGGGTAATCATTTTGTTGACTCCAAATAAAAATCGTCCCAAAAACCCAGTGCAAATTGCATTTCGAAAAGATCTAAGATGTTACAGCAAATTGGATTTTATGACGGCTTTTTATGACGGCCCAAGCTGGCTACGTTCCAAACATCCAGAAAGGAGCCGGTAGTATTGTGGCATGAATATTTATCATCAATAAAACAAAGAATCGAAATCAAAACGCTACCACAACTTATTGGAACATTTGCTTAATATTGAAGGTTTTCGTCTAAAATGGTATATATATATTATCTTATTTTTCTATTCCAGCCTCTCCTGGGCGTGACGAGTGTAGTGTCTGGATTAGGTATGTGCCTCCTTGGAGTATGGTTCTGCCTGCAGAGTATCGGTATCTACATGTCCGGTTGGGTGCCGATTGTCTCGCTCTGTGTATGCATTTTTGCGGACGCCGCAGGACTGCAGCCTTTGCCGTTCGTAGTCATGACGGAGATGTTTAATTTCCAGGTAAATTATGATATGCGGTTACTTTCTCTGTTTATGAGTTTAAATGTAATAAATTATTTAGTTTGGTACATACATACATTTACTTTGGTTAGATAAAAATATTAAATACTATTTTATATACTTTATAATAATTCAGATGTTAAGAATAAATTAAAAAGAGGAATGAATAATATTACATAGTTTAATGGAAGATCCTATAGCTATTATTTTGTAGCAATTATAGCTAACGTTTGAAACAATGACGGTTGAGTGGTACATATACAATCTATCCTTGTCAATAATGAGGTTGAGATTTCCGCGAAGTAAAATCGTAATCTCCAAATCCGGCCTCATTAGCAACTGCGCAATCATCGCCTCTAACTATGGCACATTACCTCTCATGAACGATTCAATAATGGTCGCGGGAATCTGGTGGATGCGGGCGGCACAAGGTCTGTCGTCACGGTGATTTTTGGATGAGACCCATGTCCTGCAGTAGACTTTCGGTTGAACAGATTGAATTTGTGATATTATTGATTGCTTCCTTTGTAATTAACGTATCTATTATTACCACAGCTTCGTGGAACAGTGGCGACACTTATCAATGCTATATCGCTGGGAACGGACTTCGCTCTGCTAAAACTATTCGCTCCACTCAGCAATTTGATCGGATACCATTTCACATTCTGGGTATTCAGCCTCATAGGCTTCGCAAACGTCGTCTATGTAATCTTCTACGTCCCGGAGACCAAGATGAGGAGCCTAGAGGACATTTACGCGGATTTAGAAGGCAAGAAGAAGAAGGAAATAGTAGAAAATGTCGTCGAGATCAACCATGTTTAGGTGTATGCTATTAACATAAGTAAGGGATCGTCAATTAATCACGTGAGGTGTAAAATCGTTACGGAAAACATAACCAAACATCACAACATGGTTTAGGGGCGAGAAATCCAGTAAGATATATAGTGTATTTATTTTTTTATAGAATGGGAGATGATACATTTTGAAGATCCGTTGCAAAGTACCGATTACATTTTTATTTTAAAGTAAACAACCTATTTCAAAAATAAACACGTGATCTTTGTTAAGACGGAGGTGGTAATCTAAAACCTTATCATTAAGGAAGAGGTCAGTTGCTAAAAAAAAAAAACATCACGTGATTAATGGACGACGCCTAAGGCGGAAGGTGTTAAAAGGAAAAGTTCAGTTTTTATACATTTGTACTGTTGTATATTTAATAATCATTGAATATTTGTGAGGAAAATATTTTTTTCTTCTTCGATAACACAAAACCTCTTCAATAGATAAATACTAAACAAAAAAAAATAGAAAACAGAAACGGTTCACTAATGTACTAAACTTTTTTACCTATATATATATATATACTAATTGGTAATAAAACTGAACTTTTGTTTGTACGTTTAATTTATTTTAGAAATTTTATAAGTCGTCACACATTTCGAATCTATCATAAAAAAGTTTATCTGTCTGTGTAAATGTCCCGACATAACTCAAAAAGGGCTTTACTGGTTTTGATAAACCCTTGATAGTCTAGAGAAATTTTTATAGTGACTCCATTTAGAATTAAAAAAAAAATATTTATGTCATTAATGACACTAAAAATTCTAGAATTATCCGACGGAATACGAATAAGAAAAAAATTAACAAGGTAAGTTATCACTAGATGAGTTTTCACAAAAAACACTGCAAAACTACCTAAGTATTTAGTATGAACTAGTGTAAGTCTAAATTATCTAAGAATATTATGTTTGGTAAATATGAATTAACGTATTATGTTTTGTATAATAATATACTCGTACATGTATAGCATTCAGAATTTATATTAAAATTTAAAAAAAAAAACTAAATTCGGTACTAAATATGTGGTTTAACACGTAGCTTTAGAATTGTAACCAAAAATATAATTACCTTTTAGTATAAGTTTTGTAAAGAGATGACAGTATATAGCTGTGCACAGTTGACAAATATCAAAACAAAAATTTGAAACTAAAAAAAAAACATCATCTAATTTCAAAATCTGGTAAATAATTTGCCACCCATCCATTCAACCGAAAGACGTCCACTGCTGGACTTAGGTCTCCCCCAAAGATCTCCACGACGGCCGGTCTTGAGCCACCCACATCCAACGGTCGTTGGTCCACCTTTTGGGGGACGCACACTCACGCTGCGTCTTCCGGTGCGTGGTAGCCATTCATAAACCCGTTTGCCTTATCGGGCATCGGTTCTGTGAGCAATGTGCCCAGGCCTCCGCCTCTTAAGCTTACCAATTCTTCGGGCAAGTCGGTTACTTTGGTTTTTCTTTGGATCTCATCATTCCTAATTCGATCACGCAGTGAAACTCCAAGCATAGCCCTCTCCATTGCCCTTTGAGCAACTTTGAGCTTTTTATTAGAGCCATTGTGAGCGACCACGTCTCAATAATTTCTCAATAACCCATTATACCCGATAAAGTATCATCCAGTAAAAGTGATTATCGTGTGCTGTTGTATGCTAACGCCTTTACGGTACTTGTCATACCATGTTGCCATAATGTATTTTAATCACGGGCAATATTGTTTTCTCTAGTCACCGTATTCAGCTATATATGAACACATTTATTGTTTCTTTTAAGTTAAAATCTACAGACACGTTTTATACACATATGCCCTGTATATAATGTATATATATAAAGATATAAGAAGAGAATGAAATTACATTTTTATATCAAACAAAAAAAAAATGTTTATGTTAGTAGTGTAACTTCTTCGGAAATCTTTAGTTTAAGTCTGCATGCTTCCTCAAAAACAAATATAGCACAAAAAAAAAAAAAATAATAACTCAAAATGTATGTGTATTACAATTTTTGTCTCATTCTCTGTCATTACGTATTTAGTATCCGTCCTTTAAGAGGATATGCTACCGGTGTTTGTTCCATATAAACGTACTCTCCTGTTACCCCCCTGGATAATAACATTGTGGTAAATATATTTATACCAAATCATATATATCCACCACCGCCATGCCCGTACGTTTTGATTTTTTCGATAAATTATTTATTGTAGAAACTAGGAGCCTTTAATATGGAATTATAGCTCGATCTTTACCGTCACTTTCACACGTTCATCAAACAAATTTGATAAGTATAAATATAGGACATAAACATAGCCAAAGTCATTGTTATTCTATAACTGACAGATAATTAAAAATCGGTTCAGTTTTGAAGGAGGAAACAGGGTACTACGAAGTCATGTTTTCGTCTATTTTGCGTGGGTACAAAATCATCCCGAACTGCAGTTGTCCCTTTTGTGTTTTATAACTCTTTCTTTAAGGCCTAACACGATAGCATTAAGTGTCTGAAATACGTACTTTTCAAATGTTTAGTCGACCGCATTTCCTCTTAAAATTAAAAATCTTGACGCTTGCCATCCGAATAACTGATTAGTTGGAGTACTCGAAATTTTACTGAGAATTTTACGCGCGTAAAGAAGGTTCACTTCAAAAGTAACCTATTTATTTATTATTAATTAATTGTACTTTGATTACTTTAAAACTCTTTAGTTGATCTGGGATTTGTTTACTAAATTCGGTTAAGAAATAATGTTAAAGAAACAATAATTGTAATATGTATTTATTATTTATAGTTTTTTGTTTTTTAAATTACACAAAAGTAATTAGATATCTTTCGGTTTTTAGTATGTATCAACATAGCTACTTCGATGATCTTTATTAAAATTAGCCTTAACATGCGTACTATTAATGGATTATTAGATAATAAAGAATTTCGATTAGTAATTAATGAATTATTTTATTTCAATTCGTGTAAACAATGTTGACAAATTAAAGATAAATATTTCTTATCGTAATACGGTATTGTATATCGTATAAGTTGTAGAAACGATGACTCCGCTGTGGTGGTCAGATTCCGCGCCCGATGGACGTAAGTTCGAATCTTTTGATCCATTGTGACGAACCTCGGTTAGTAGGTTATTTTCTAATACTTGGCTAGCTAGTATCCTTAAGTTTGATAATCTGTCGCAGTACATGTCTATCTAATAATAGGCATATATCGAATCACTTGAGTGCCAGTAACTTTAAACTTGTCTACTATTAAACACATTATCACTTAACATCAAGTGATAATCTTATTAAATAAAAGAAACTGGTTCACGGTGAAGGAAAAGAAAAAAAATACTCTCAAAATTGTACGGTTACATTTCATATAGAGGCATGTCATATTAAAATATTGTATGATAATATTAAAACAACAAAGTCAAATATATAACCTTATACAATCCAGAAAAGTGCAAACCATATCACGTATTGAAATTCATAGCTTCAGAAATGATAAAACAGATTGGACAGTATAGAACCAACCCAGAAATTCAAGAATGGACCTTTGGAATTCCAATTATGTTGTTACCACCACCGCTCAATCAATTAAATCAATACCCAATGCTACAAATAAATTGATACATTTTTTAATTCAAAATATCTTGTGCACTCGTTTGTTACACAAATTCAGTTAGAACTTTCAACGCCTACAGTAAGTGAAAAGTATCAAAATAATGAGTTTGCTATAAAACTTTGACCAGGCGCTTTGAAATCGTGAACGATAAACCAAAGTGGCGGTTTTCATTAGGACTAAACAGGGATTTTGTTTTTTAAACACCTACACGTATTTCCATTATGATAATATAATTTGTCCATCCATAATTTTCTTTGGGTTTGCAACTCCCTGAACTACATATATTGTTAGTATGTAGTTGAGTTGTTATGTAGCCATAGAAGGTCTACATTGCAGTTTCCTTGCAATCATTGCGACATCGGCCCACTAAACTTTATTGGCACCTGCTGGTACATGAGTTTCAGCTCATCGTCGTCTTGGGAATCGCCCTACCTGCCGATTCTCACTGAGGCTCGCCTCGGCTGTCAAGCACAAGTAAATATTCGATTACATCTCGATCAATAGTCACCTCTATTGGTTTGAAGGTTAATCGATCTAATATCGATTGATAGTCATATTTATTTAGTCTAACCTATACTCTATACTAATAAAAAATATTGAAGTGTCTGTTTGTAATATCAAAACAACAACTTTTTACGGTACCTATAACAAAAACTTAATGTTTATATTTATCTCTGTCTGTTTGTTCCAGCTAATTTCCGAAACGGTTGGACCGATTTTGACGGACATTTTACTGACAGATAACTGAAGTTACACGGTGTAACTTAAGGTACTAACATTTTTCGAAAAAATAATTAGTGTGCCACTTAAAAAAATTAAAACTCGTGAATAAAATCCGATACAATGTACAGGTTTACTGGCAAGTATTTTCATTTGTGAAAAATATATTCGCTTTCACTTAGTATAAAACGAACGAAAATTCATGAGATTCTAAAGAAAATACAATACAATGGACAGTTTTACGTGGGCGGAGCCGCGGGTACATAGCTAGTATAAAATATACCTGTACATTTGGTGCAAATAATTTTTAAAGCTAACTTTTTTCTTTTTTTACAATGTACAAAGGCTCTGTGCTTTGATCACAATCTCATCTGATGTTAAGTGACGATGTTGTCCAGGATGGTACAGACACTAAGCCTAGAGGTTATCAAGTAATACCGTGTGCTTCCGCTAACATTGGATAAGACTATGATTTGTATAGTTTTTATATTAAAAAAATGATATATTAAAAATTAATATATTTATTAAAAAAAAGGAACCAGATCGAGTTTCTTGCCAGTTCTTCTCGACTGGATGATTTTCGGAACCGTTGGTAGTGTTTTAGACCTTCATAAGCGCCTTCTTAGGGCCTAAATTGAAAAAAGATTTTTTGATTTTGAAATAAAATATATATTGCCGGAATCCAACTATTGGTATTTGGCGCCAGGTTTTGCAAACTTGAGGGTGGTAGCTACCTAGACGGGCATTATTAGTAATTGCCCTACCGCCATGCTGTGGTTTCCTTACAATGTGTCCCTTCAGCGAGAGATCAGACTGATTTTAGAGTCGAGTAGGTGGATTCGAACTCGCGTCCATTGACGCGGAATCCGGCAGCACTACCCACTGCGCCATCATCATCGCTTCAAATCAATCAATTACTGTCTCTCATCATACTTAATCTATTATTTGTAAACTATCTCTCTGTTTTATTTTTGTCATTGTTGGTTTGTATTACTGCGCGCCATATTATTTATCTTACTTATTTTTGCCCACGCGCGGTATTTTTATATATTTTCAATTATATAGATTGACAAGCTGTGTGCCTACGGCTCCACCCGCGTTTCTTGCGTATCTTCACTGTGTAATATAGTTTTTATATAATCATTGAAAAATAATGTTTAACGTTTCTGTCCGTTGAATCGTATTTTGCTCACAATTTTATGACTTTTAATTTTTTTACATGGAACCCTAATTATTTTTCTACAAAGTGTTTGGTACTTAGAGAAAGCAGAAACCTAATTATTTTCGAAAAATTCGATACTTCAGCTATCTTGAAAGAAAACCCATCCACATCGGTTCAGCCGTTCCGGAGATTACCCCCGTTTGGTCTTTATATTTATTATAGTCACAACACACAACACTAACAGTGTCCATCGACGATGCCTGTGACGATAAATCACGAACCTTTAGATTTTCTAGCACCGGATTCCACGCTCAGGAAAGCCTATACCCATCCTCACGATTGAAATTTGGATGTTTTTTAATTTCAATCGCTTCGCGAGCCATTCTACGATAGTATTGGCGATCAGGGTACGGGGGTAGTTCATCAAAATACCCCTCAACGCAGCAGGCGACGCCGCACACCGCCAGTCAGCCCGTGACCACGGTTGGTGAAACCCAGCCGAAACGTCGGGATAGAAAAAATCAAAGGTAACGTGTGAAAACCCGTTAAAATTAACTGAATTTAATATACTTCATGAATATGAAATTTTATCAAAATCCGTAAATAAACTCAGGCAGACAGATAGACATCTTTTTTTACATCTAAAATTCAAGATAACAGCTTATCTGTTATAAAATGTGTAAAATATATTTTAATGTACAGACAACGCTTACAACGCGATTTATTGTTAGTATAGATAAGAATGAATAAATTCAAATATATTTTAGCTAATCGTTTGACAGCTCTCATGATAACTTCACGACTTATCAGTTAAGTAAGTGGAAACAAATGATAATATCTCTCATCCTTGCATATTTTCGTCTCACCGCATGCTAAACCGCTTATAACTCAAGAACGACGTAATTCTTTAGGTATAAAGCTAGCTGTGTGCCCGCGGTTGCACCTGCGTTTCATATATTCTTCACTGCTTTTCAAATTATGTTTTATACGAAACCCTAATTAATATCTCGATTACCTATAAAAATGAGACAATAGGAAAACAATGGAAAGCTGGCATAATCGCCAGGTTAGTGCTCAAGAGGTTAATTTTTTTAAATAATTTTAGTACTAAAATAAAGCAAATACATATATGATAAATTATATTAGTTGCCCTTGAAACTGTGCATTGAATCGGATTCTATTCAAATTTTTGTTACTTTGTTTCCCGGAACCTTAAAATTTTCGTAAATTAAAAGTCAAAATCAAAAGTCCCGTCAAAATCGGCCCAGCCGTTCCGGAAATTACCCGCTATAGACAGAAAGACGTCTACTGCTGAACATAAGTCACTTGCATCCAGCAGACTCCTGCGACCTTCATCCAAACAACAAGTCTTCGGTCCACCTTGTGGGGGGCCTAACCACGTTACGTCTTCCTGTGCGTGGTAGCCATTTGAGATAGAAAAGTTAGACAAAGATTTAAAAAAATTGTATTTTTGGTATAGGTACATTACAAACAGACTTCAATTTTATTTATTACTGTAGATATTAGATGTATTCTAGTTATCTATGTCTGGTCATATTTTTTTATATAATGACGATATAAGAAACGTTACCTACATTTCATTTGCTTTTCTTTCTTTCAAAATGAGTTAATCTAATGAAGTATTTCGATATATTTAAAAATATTATTACAGAAAAGGATAAAATGCAACGTAAGCCGCGAAAAGCGATCGTAGACAAATTCTCATAAAACACTTTACGAAATCATTAAATGGTTTTCACATTGCGAATTTTAAATTCCCAACTTCCCACATTTTTGTTCGAAACGCGTGTACTGTGTCACTGACGTGAACACGTCATGTGTTAGTATCCATTTATTCATCCATTCAATCGAACACTACTGTACTTAGACTACTGGTCACTACAATTAATCTCTCAATTATCCTTTAGGTAAGTTTCACTTATCTCATTAGGCCGATTGTAAGAGAACATGTCTCAGTGCCGTATGTCATCACTGGCAACACACACTCATCGAAGAATTTGTCTTAAGAAGAAACTGTGGTATTTTAATTTTATTTTTAGTTGTTAGTTTTATTTTATTTAGGAACGATTTACCTCCTCCACTTCAATTTCACTAATTTGGAAAACAATATTTTCATTCAAGAAAAATTTTAAATTTTGTTTATTAGAAAAACAGAAAATAATCTACAAGTAATTTTTTTTTTCATTTATTTCATATATTTGACGTCTGCGTTTAGCATTTAGTTTTTTTTTTAGTTTTAAGTAAGATCCCTGTTTAAAATTATAACGTCTTCACTCATGAGTTTTTTTAAATTAACGTCAATTTTTTTTCTGTTGTCGTAATTTATAATGTTAAAAGTTATAAAAGTTACATATATATATTTCTTTTGTCATGACCAGCAAAGGACTGGCTGAATAACAGCGCATTCTTATGACGACAGTCATACAACGGCAAATGCTGACGACGTCAATACATAGTACCATGTTTTTTTTTGTCTACATAATTGTAGTTTTCATAAATTTATCCATAATATCTGGACACCTTCAAACGGCTTTGGATAACTTATCAAAATTATTACGTAACATAGGCTTAGATGTGGCACCTTCAAAAAGTAAAGTTTGTATATTTAGCAGAAGTGTAAATCGAGAACTTATAGAACTTAAAATTAATAACACAGTATTAACGGTAGTAGATAATGTCAAATATTTAGGGCTATGGTTAGATCGATCGTTACGGTGGTCTACGCATATTAATATGTTAGTTGAAAAAGTTACAAAATTCCTTAACGTCTTTAAAGTTATGTGTGGTCCTGGATGGGGTTTGCATCCCATCCAGTTAAAACGTTTATATTTTGCCATTATTCGTACTCGAATGGACTATGTCAGTTTTCTTTATGGAAACAGTTGCCAAATACATTTTAAAAAATTAACGAGGCTTCAAAATCAATGTTTGCGCCTGATAGGCGGTTTTATAAGAAGTACACCAATACATGTGATGGAGGCAGAATTGCTTATAGAACCTTTACACATTCGTAGGTATTATCTTGCAGCCAAATATGTACTAAAATTAAAATCATTGAAAGACAATAATTACATAATTAATAGTTTAAACGATTTATATCGGTTATGTCAAAATTGTTATTGGAGGCGAAAGAGCAAACCACTTTTAATTGTAACACATGAAAACATTAAAACTACACCTGTGTATTGTAGCCAACGGATGGAAATGTTTTCATTGGATACTTGGGTAAGCAGTGTGGATTTAACTGATGTTATTAGGATCAATGTAGCGTGTGTGGATAAAGCAAAAGTTCGCTATGATGTTGGTACGTTAATGAACCTGTGTGAGAAATTTGTGTTTAGGAATTATGGTACATTTTATAAAATTTATACAGATGCTTCAAAACAAAAAGAAAATGTTGGAGTAGCTTGGTTTGATCCTCAATTGGGAAATAATGGTAAATTTAGTATAGAAGCTCACATGTCAATTATGTGTGCAGAATTAATAGCAATTGTTGAGGCACTGTCTTACATTAATTCTTTAAAAGAAGGACATTATGTTGTATTAACAGATTCAAAGAGTGCACTCCAACATTTAGCTCGGTGTACTTCGAGAATTCGAGGAACACCGATAGCTTATGAAATTTTACAACTGCTACAACATTTAAAGGCTATAAATAAAAATGTAACTCTACAGTGGATACCATCTCACATAGGCTTAGGGGAAAACGAGCAAGTAGACCAATTAGCAAAAGATTCTTTTATTAATGGCATACCATTGGCATATACATCCTACTATGTTGATCTACTTTACTTGATAAAAAAAACAGTGTCGCACAATGTGGAAAGAGTACTTTGATAAACGTTCAGTTAGTAAAGGAATCTGGTACAAAACTATACAACCCACCCTATTGCGTTTTGCTTGGTTTGAAGGATTCCAAATTGGTCGACCTGAGTTGGTTACTGCCTTTAGACTTCAATCAGGACATGTACCACTGAATAGTTTCTTACATTTAATTAAACTTAAAGTATCACCATATTGTGATGTTTGCAAAATTGTTGAAGATGTTTATCATGTAATGATCGAATGCAAACTAAATCAACAGAATAGAATATTAGTACAGAGTAAAATTAATAATTCACTGTATTGTGTAGGAATATGTAACAGCATCCTTGCTTTTCCGACATCGGAGGAAGCAAGGATGCTTTACAAAATGGTTATGATAGCAATAAGAAAGCGGTAATTTTTTTGTTAAAAATACGTTCTTCACTGGGGTGGCATGGTCAATGTTTGACCAAACTCCATAAATCCAGAGAAAAAAAAAAAAAAAAAAAAAAATGTAGTTTTCCTTGTAAATTTTGTAATGTTTCGTAAATATTATAATAAATGTCTTTTCTTTCTTTCTTATTTATTTCTTATTTTATAAGTCTAAAGTAAATACTTTACATTGGTATCTATATAAACTAGTATTGATATTTTTATATACAAGTTATGTTTGGACATTGCTTTCATACGTCTTTTAAAGTGATCCTTAGCTCGGATTAAGTTCAAGTCTGCGAATTCTCAATTTAGCTTAGAATAAATATTTCTGATTGTATTCCTGTATTTGGAAGTCAGGTTATAATATAAGCTAACAGAATTATTTTCACTTTACAATAGACCCACCATCACATTTACAGAAGAAATATATTTTGTTCTGTAATACCTACGGATTGCCACGTGACAAATTATCAAAATCACCATAATAATGGATTAGGTACATGATTACGTATTATTTTTAATCTTGCATCATCAAAACTTGTATATTGGTTTACCAATCATTTTATAATATCTATTCTTTGACGTAATCTACGATCAGAAATATGTTTTATGTCATATGAAGACCAATGCTGATAGATTTACTTTTGGAATATTTTGAACACGTTTATTTCAAGGATATAGTAGTGAATAATATTTTAAAATGAAAAATCCCTGTGAATATACTTTTTTTTTAACATAATGCATCAGATAGATAGCAAAAACTTTGTAAATTAAAAACAAATACGACTTCAAATGAATAAACTCAAAATGCACTAAAAAGTAAATAAATAATTACTTTATTAATCTACTTCTGTTTACTGCAATATATGACAAAACATAACATTAAGCTCACACCTGTTATCCCCGAATGGTTAGGCAGAGGTGAAATAGCGAACTACTCCCCCCAACCCCCCTGAACCACATTTCGCCAAGCTTAGTTCCGTCCCAGATGTGACAGGGGGCAGCCGGCCGATCGCCATATCGGGCACAAATTCCAGACTCCGGGATGATACTGAGTACAATAACCCAATATCACTTGATCCGACCCGGGGATCGAGAAACTGAGACCTCAGAACGACAGTCGTACCGTAACACAACTGTGCCACCGAGGCAATATATCCTTTGTTTTAATACCATTAATAATTTTGAAATCGGTGACAGCTTACCGATGACAAAGCGGTGTAAGTGTACGTCGCTAATTTTATTCAATTTTGATAAACTGTTTCTTAAAATAACTTTTGTCCTTAAGATAAGATAAGCTTATATGTAATTGTGATGGAGTTTAGGCAGTTATTTTCATTTATAAATGAGTACATTGGTAAACTATAGCTGGCACCGACTTCAATATTATTCATGGTATTAAAACAAAGTACGTATCGAAGTTAGCAGAAGTAGATTTTAGAAGTAATTATTTATTTACTTTTTAGTTCATTTTTAAAGAATATTCTTTTGTAGTCGATTTTCTTTTTAACTATTTTTAAACTGTTTTCTACTTTTTGTTTAAGTATAGTTTTGAAGCCTACATGCTTTGGAAACATATATATGAAACACGTGTAAAAGTGTCTATAAGATATGAGGGTTACTCACGATTTTCCAGAGATTCACTAATCAGATCCTGACCTGGTGACAATGGGACCACGGGACCACTGGAGTGTTCGCCTTCGAATCTAAATCAGTCTATAATTGATGGAGAAATCACGTAACAAACATGCATAAAAACATACAGAGGTATTGAGGACCTCGTCCTTTTTGAAGTTGTTTAAAAATATATCAGCTAACTCTATTAACTAGTGTTCACCCTAATGGTTGAAACTTGACCAAAATTGTCATAGAAAAATTTAAGAAAAAATTGTTTCCAATTTCTTATGGAAACACTAAAAACTCTATATATTTATAGTCTTTGTCAATAGATTACCTTTAAGAAGTGAAACATGAAAAAAAGTAAATCTGTAAATACTAGTAGGGAGGCTACCCAGCTCCCGAGCCCCCTTTCAGCATCGACCCAGGACATGTTCTTATCCGCAACTAGGGGACACTTTCATGCACTAACATAACAGCCCCCTAACAGCACCCCACAGTCTTGCACACTACACACAGATACATAAATTTGTTTAAAAAATGTATGTATATAAATAAAAATAAATAAAATATATAAAACAAAAAAAAAAATAACGTATAGTCTTTAGTTTAGATATACAATATAAGTAGATTTAAGCTCACTTAATTAATTATGAAAGAAGGTAGTTGCAGTTGCATAGCTGCATGAAATATTCTAGGCATTTTTTTCTGACGCAAGTCGAATTAAGCCTCCAACATAAAAAAGTTGTGCACCCAGAGTCCGCAGAGTATGTTTTATTCTATACAAAAAAAATAAGTTTGTTAGGGACCTTGAGATCCGTAGTTTCCTTTCGATTGTGTTACGGCAAAATCCGCGGAATTTCTGACTTGACTAGCAGCCCAAACTGAGGTGTATGTGCAACTTTGATTCCCTTGCGACAACAATCACTATCTCGGCTAAGCGCCCTTAAATCTCCTCTAAAAAATTTGATGAGGCTGTCAAGGCGAAGCACAGCACAAAGAGGAGACTGTGAATATAACAAATATTGTATAATGTATTTTATCTCATTCTCTCGCACGTTAAATCATATAGTTGTATGTGTCTGTCTCTTATTAATGTATCTGCGTCAATGGATGCGGGTTCGAGTGCACGTATTCAATTCTAAAATCATTCTGAGCTTTTGGTGAAACATCGTGAGAAAATCATAGCATGGTGGTAGGGCATTTTCTAATTCCAGCATAGGTAGCTACCACCCTCAAGTTCGAAAACCGGCCACCGTGTTGCCCTCCTTCATTTGGCGGTAAAGACGGTCACTCATAGGGGCTTAGTGGAAGGTCACGGTGATTTCTCTTCCGTGTTAGTCACACACACCCCTCCCCGCTCCCGTACGGGAGGTAGTGCGTAAATGCATTCCCCTATGTAAAAAAGGTGTTCCGGCGGCATCACTTAAGAACCAGTACCTCTAGGCTTCACTCGAAACCTCTTGCATATATATTCCTCGCGCTCGCACCTACAGCAGTTTTATAAAGTATCTGGCAAGATGAAGGAACTGTCTAAACTATCTGGCTACTGAGAAAACATCTATTGATAGTTCCTTAAGTGACACATTATGTAAAAATCAGCTTTTATTCTATGACGAAAATATACTTAAAATTTACTATAGTTTAAGGGTGTCTGGGAGGGGGTTGGAACCGTGCTAAGTGTCTGGTAATGAAACACGTGATTTCTAATATTATTTCGAATAAAGTATTATTGAAAGTATTTCGGTGATGACGAGGAAGAGAATAGACGAACAACCTTCGTGCTCGACGACTTTAATTACAGGAGATAGCAAGAGAGTCAAATACAATTTCTCAGCGCCGGATCGAACCAGTATATCCCAACGTGGGGTGGAAGTATACGTGAACGATAACGGTTTTCTAGTTCAACTACACTAAAACGTCTCAACAACGGTGAAAGCGCATAGTGTGCATTGAACTAGTCCCTAGATGGAGGTTGTTTCACACATTAACGTTATTATAGTTTGGAGGTCCTTGTTTCAAGTTGATGTTCCGATAGCGGCATCTAAAATTCTTGTGACGCCATTTCTTGGCGATCAAGGCACACTCTTTTGAAATACTCAGGCTGAATATAAGTGGCGACATCTCTTGACGATTGCTGTTATTATTTGTGGTGTTACAGTAAATAAAAACTGATCTTTATATTATAACGAATTTTAGGTCAATTTTTTACACTTTAGTACCTGATATCCGCCAGTGCCACCACTACTCAACTTTCATATTCTGGGTTCGTTCTTACCTGTCTTGGAGACATACATAGAGAAACTTTCAGACTGTATAAAATAACGAAGATCTGGCTGTCGTGGGCTCTTGGGCTATTACGAAATTTTAAAAAATTGAGTAATACACAAATAAGTAACTTCATTGGGAATCGCTTAATAAAATTGAACTCTCGACGCCTACGTGAATCAAAAGATTCACAACCTTTTTTTGCTATAATTATTTTTGCAGGCGTTTTGTAATAATTGATCAAAATAATGTCATAACTTTCGTGATATATTCGGAAGATGTAAGTACAGGAAATGTTGGAGATAGTTTTCTAAAAATCTTTGGAACTAAGCTGTGCTAGCTTAGTTGTTGAAACTACGCCTACGGCCATAGAGAACTTTATCAATGTTTGTCTCTTTACAATATATTATCTACTAACTGTGTACCCGAGGTTGCACCCGCGTTTCATATATTCTTAACTGCGTAATATAGTTTTTAATTTTTCCACACGGAATCCTAATTTCTCCCAAAATCAAAATTCAAAGTTATGTCAGTAAATCTGACTATTAAATCTAAAATCTAGTAAAACTATGCATTCCATTCACATTCAACTAAGCCTACTAAATTCTCTTCTATCTCTTACCTATAATTAATATGTTCCACATTGGGCAACATAAATTTTATACGTTTAATTTTCTTAGTATTTAGAAGTAAATGATTTAAGGCAAACCATTTAGAAATGTTTGCTAGTGTATTATTTAAGAGCCTAACCTCTGATTATTTTGTTATGAATTTAAATATAAGTGAAATATCGAATATGAATAAAGCCGTGACATTATGTATGTATGTATGTAAAAAAATTAGGAAAATAATTAGGATCCCGAATAAAACAAAATAAAACGCAATGAAGAACATACGAAACGCGGGCGCAGCCGCAGGCACACAGCTTGTATATAATAAACTGCATAACTATTTGATCAAATAGTATAATACTCTCAAGTCACTTATAATTTATGCATTATCATTTCTAGACGATCGATATTCTTTTGATTCGATGGCGTTATCTTTACCAGACGGTAGGTTCCGGTCATTTTATTTATATTTATCATATTATATTCGACGTCCCTGATACATATCTAATAATGATATAGCGACAAAGTACATTCTTAATTTAATGTATTATATTGCATAATTTTACTTTTACGTATTGGGGGTCAAAGTATGAAATTTCACCAGGGGATAGCCAGCAGCATCCACTGAGAAACAAACAAACACCTAGTGCGATCGCCAACCCGGCTCCCAAGCGTGGTGATTATGGCAATTCTCCCCTTATCTTTGGGGTAGGTCTAGTTTAGCTGTGAACACCTTTACGGTTGTATGGATGGATTGAGTAATTCCATGTCTTATTGTCCTTCCATTGCACTGGGGAAGCCGTCCGGGTCGTATGATTATCGATCCCGTGTTGCCCCTCTTACGTTGCAGTAGAGAGAGTTGCTCATAGGGTTTTAGTGGGTAGGGTCTTCTATCCTAGTGATCCCATACTCCCTTCCCTACCCTCCGTATAGGAGGGCATGCCTAAATAAATATCTCTATGTAAAAAAATGAAAATGGTAATTCCACGTCAAATCGACAAATGGTTGGAATCGACTGTTGACGCCGTAGAAGTAGAGACAGGGTTGGTATTTCGTGGTGTTGTCTTCTTTGACGAGTGACGTAACTGTATAGGTAATTTTTGTCGAGCGATTTGTATGAGAGTGGCCGTGCGGGGATGTCATGGCAGGATGGCGCTCGTACACACTAAGTAGATCCCGATTTGGATAAATGTTGGTAGGGACTTATATAATATAGGCAAAAAATTATGCAAAAGTCCAAGCCTAGATTCGAACCCTTGAGCTAGCTACCTTTTGTGGCTGAGTGCCTTCAGCACTCGCCCTCAAAGTTCGGTGAAGCTGTAAAGGTCCTTCGGATCAACAGCATTAGCTAGGTTAAAAAAAAAGTTATGCAAAATTGAAAATTTCCCTATTTTCTCTGTTTATCTGTATAGTGAGTTATAGTATTCGATTGATTCAACCGAAAGACGTCCACTGTTGAACACAGATTTCTCCCAAAAATTGGGAGTATTTTCATAATCCCCACGCTTGGCAGGTGGGTTGATGATCACAGTTGGTGTTATGGTTCTCATGGGAAGCTGCTGGCTATCCCCTGGTTTTATCCCTTAGCAGCCTTTTACGATACCGACGGGTATGCGGTGTAACATTCTTAACCGGCACCACATGGCTATGTAGGATTCAATAAATGTAATATATAATTAATAATTATCAATGCAAAGCGTTGGCGAAATAGACCGGGCAGAATAGCATAGAATAATTGCAGCATGGATGTAATTGCGGCAGGTCACAACTACCACTTGTGATCTGCAAATACCCCTTAAATTATGGGAAGATATACAAGAGCATGATCCGGCCAGTCGTCTTATATATATCAAAATCATGGCACACAAAGGTGGTGAGCCATAAACTGCATGCAGCCGACATGAGAATGTTAGGATGGTCCTGTGGGGTAACAATAATGGACAGGTTTAAGAATTAATACAATAGAGGAAGTTTGAAAGTGGTGACAGAAATGATAAGGAGTAGTCGTCTGTCTTGGTATGCGCATGTAATACTCAGGGAGGAAGAAGATGTTGTAAGGAAGTTATTGGATATGAATGTGGATAGGTATAGGAGTCGAGAAAGACCAAAAGAAAAGATAGATGGACTGTGTGAAAGATGATATCTTTAGAAAGAGAGTGAATGAAGGTATGACCTCAAATAGAGATGAATGGAAGAGGAAAACATATGGCGCCGACCTGAAATAAAAATAAGATAAGAGCAGGGGGATGATGAATGATATTTATAATAAATATTTAATAATATATAATATACTAATATATAAAGAAATAATGGAAATAAATTAGAAGACATTTTCTCCTGCATGACAATGAAGCTTTGAATGACTACCGGGGTTTCCTCTTGGTTTGACCAAGAGGGAATTTTGGGTGGCACACGATATAAATTTTCAGAAATCTTTTTAAACAGACCCCTTATTTCAACTGCCACAGTTTCTTCAAATTCAATTTCGTGGTCTTTTTTTAAATCTGTATACAATTTCTTAAACTTAATTTACTGCCAGGAAGAAAAAGAAAGTACTCGAAAGTGATAATTTGTTGGAAAACGTAACTATGTCGAAATTTCTTGTGATGATTAGTGCAAATGAAACTCAGAACTGCGCCACTTCTGGAATTTAGAGAAATGCGGTGAGGTCTTCGTCAGAAAAATCCTGCCAATCAATTAAATATTCCTCGAAGCACTTTTCATTATTCAATACTTCAATTGAACATTTTTTCTTTTCCATGACAAATTTTTATTGTGACTTGATACTTACAAACGAAATGTGCATATTGTTTACAAATCCACAATTATAATAAAAGACTAACGAGACGAAATCTGTACAATGAAGATATTTAATAAATAAAACTATGCGGTGCTTCAGAAACGACTACAGAACACATTTCGATAGTTTAAAAAAAAATGTGTTTAACGGTCTGTCTGTCTGTTTATTAATTTGTTCACCAATCATGCAAAAACTACTGAACCGAATCCGATAAAAGTTGGTAATGGCATATATTGCATCTAGGCTAGGAACACAGACAAAATGCAAATTGTCTGAATTCCAAGCGGGTAAAACCTCGGCAACAGCTAGTAATTAATAAAATCACTGATCTCTATATTAATGATTATTGCGAGAAATAGAACCTTCTGGTGGTTCTCTCGTGAACACCATCGATAAAAGAAACTTTTATTTTCTATTATGTACATGGCAGAGTGTGACTTTTCTTACATAATTTGAATTTCTATGTGAGACTAAACCAATAATTTCAAACATATTTCTGTTTTTACTTTCTACTACTAATTTTTTTTTCTAATTTTCGAATGTTCAAAATAGAATAATGATGTGTTTAATTAACTTTACTTGGCTGGGGAGTTAAAACAAAATTGCCTAAAATGTAAATTTTAAGTGAAATAACAATCTGAAAATTGTATGAATGCTATAGATATTTAAGAGGTATGATTTAAAAAAAAAGGTTTTTAAATTTAATGAAGATTTTAAAACAATTTAAATTTTCGAAATATGGTTTTTAAAGAAAAAAATTAAAATATTTTTTTATTCTTAGCCATTTGAAAACTTATTGGTTTTTTTTTTAAATATAAAAAATATAAAAAATATAAAAATTTTAAAATATAAAAAAAATAAACTTGGCAAACAGAAAAAGTAGGGAGATTTTTTTTAAAATTTTGCATAACTTAAAAACAAAAAAAATTTTTTCCCCTAACAAAATTTCATCGAATTCATATCAGTAATTTTTGTGTTATTGGCGAACAAATTAATAAACATACAGACAAAAAAAAACTATCGAAATGTAACCTGTAATCGATTCTGAAGTATAGTATTTTTTTTCAATATCTTCAACGTACAGATTGCATCTCGTTAGCCTATTATTATAAGTATAGATATAAAAACCCTCCACCAAAATTCATCTAAATCGAAGAGGGTCGAAGATTTGACGTGGAATAACCTATTAAAAAATGCTTTTTTTTGTAATTTTAATTGTAGGGTAAAATGTATTTTTATTTAATCATGCTTTACCTGTGTTGTCAATACATTTATATGATCTATTTCGAAAATTATTTAAACTTTGTGGATAGAACTCTATATAAACTTTATTATCGGTCTGGTGAAACAGACAATTTAGATTTTTTTTAGCGGACCACTAATGGACTCTGCCCACTAAACCGTACCATACCATGACCGTAACCGTACCAGTACATGCAAAAAGAATATAGTTTTTGTATGTACTATGAGACTAGACTAGACCCGCTAGATTGTCCCGTCACCGAACAGGACCGTAGCGTACCATGACCGTGCCGGTATCGATTTCCTGACAAGTACATTTTGCGTGTGCCGGTACTGTCCGCACCGCGCGCGTGTCATAGGCGAAGTAACGGTCAGGTGCGCGCAGGTGGCCCATCACGACGTTGCCATGTATGCTGTGTATTTCTACCTGACACAAGATAATAGAAATATATTTATATATATAATTTTGCTTGCAGACGTGTTTATTAATAGAACAGATTGCTATACAATTTTCAAAACCCGAAATATATGGATTCTCTGAAAATAACAAGTGGCTTGTAAGGAAATTTCTGAAATAATGAAACAACCAACATGTTTATTCAATTATCGTTTATTTTTAAACAAGCTGTGTGCCAGCGGCTGCGCCAGAATTTCACATATTTTTCACTGCATTTTTTTTTTTTTTATACGCAATCCTAATTATTTTTTTCTTTCATTTTTTTGTGCTGAGATAAAGTAAAAACATTTCTCATAAATTCAAACGCTTGTCCGTAAAACTGTGCATTGAATAGGGTTTTATTCAATTTTTTATGAGTTTCACTTTTTTACGCGGAACCCTAATTATTTTCGAAATATTTTCTTTTACAGGATATAGGCTCAGTGTTTTAACCTCAATCTCACCTGATGTAAAGTCCCTGATGGTAAACACACTAAGCCTAGTACTTGTTCTTGTTACAGGTTTTCAAACTTGAGGGTGGTAGATAGCTACCCAGGCGGCTATCATTAGAAAATGCCGTACCACCATGCTATAGTTGCCTTACGATGTTTTCCTTCACCGAAAGTTCAGGCCGATTTTAGAGTCGGATAGGTAGGGATTGGTGCGTAATCATCGCTTCATTTTTAGTTAATTATTATATTTGTATTCAGTTATTAAAATTATGTGGTTTGTTCGTTGCAAACAGAGTTATTATTATTTATTGTTATGAAAACATTTTAACAACGCTCTATATTTATTAACTTACAAATGTAAGATGCTGTGTGTCTGTATTCACCTTTATTTACACAGTCCGTTTATTAAACTCATTATAATTTTTATATGGAAATACAATTTTAATATTATCAGGTGCTGTATTTTTTACTATCACCACAAACGGGCGTCACATCAAAATTGTTAGCACCTTGGTTAACTTATTACTGGTTATTATTTTATTTTAATGAAAAACATACGTTCGATTTACTTATTTTAATCACTTTAAACACACACTTGGATATACATACGTCTATTCGTTAGGCTGATGGCAGCGAGAAAGAGTATATCGTATTGCCAGTACCTTAATTGAAAATTTTGTTAGGTTGCCAACAAAATAACAACTTTTTACTTATTACACAATCTATTTTTTTTTTTTCTATCGGTCAGTTTGTTCCTGCTAATCTCCGGAACGGCTGCACCGATTTGGATGAGACTTTCAAATCAACGATACAAATTTTAAAAGTAAGAATGTCGAAATGAACTATTTAAAAATCAAAATCAACAACGTTCAAATTAACAACATCAAAATTGACAAGATCAAATTCTAGAATATTATCTATGTTATTTCGTAATTTATTTAATTATTATTCGTTTTAACTAGGTAATGCTGTAAAAAGATTTGTATTGAGAAAATTGTATTGTTTGCTTATAAAACTTGTCCTACAATAATCGATAAGTGAGTGAATGACATGCTCATATTATTGACAAATTGTACTTGTAAAATTCATCCTTACTATGATGTCTATATAAACGGCACACAATCAGTGCTCCGGCACTATTCCGATGCGCGTAATCTCGCACCTCTAGTCAGGAGGCTGTGCGTAACTTTATTTGTTTCTTAAACCGACTCCATTAATTTTATTGTATTTAGAGAGTATTAACTTGCGATAATATTTTACACAATATTATAAACATCTATAAACGACTATCAAAATGTTGGCAAATTATAAAACAAATAAGGAGAAATTTGAGAAAACAGGAAGAAAATACAATCAAATACTAATGTCGATCATCGGTGAGTTTTACTTTCAATATTGTATTAACCACTTGAGCACTTACTCGGCGTTTACGCCAGCTTTCCATTGTTTTCCTATTGTCTTATTTTTATGGGTACTCGACATATTAATAATTATCCTTTAATTAATACATAAGGTACTGTAAAATAATAATTATTTATTTAATAATTTATAGTACATAAATTGAATACAAATTATTATCTATACTAATATTATAAAGAGAAAAGGTTTGTATTTTTGTATGTAACGAATAAACTTAAAAAACTACCGGACAGATTTGGATGAAATTTGGTATGGAGACAGTTTGAAATCCAGGGAGTGGACAAGACATCATAACGTTCAATACAAATTGTATATAAAGGCTATATAATATATATATATATTAACGTAGGTAACGTAAATATATTACACACATAAGTTTTGAAAAGTTGAAAGAAAAGCCAATTTACTTTTCAAAAAATTAACTATGATATCACTATAATATCGGGATGGAACTACTTACTACCAATCAATGCGGAATTTGTCGTAGATGGTTATAGGTTATTTATTTTTTAGATTCCATCGATGCTTTCTCATTTATTTTTTATTCGATTTATATGAACATCATATATCATATGTACATTTTTTCCGCTAATAATAACAAAAGACATTTTTCTTCATTCATTTGTTTTTTCACTCACGCCTAAGGAACATTTGAATAAGAATACTCGAGGATTAGTGTATATTTACTATCCTGGACCAAATCGTCACGTAACATCAAGTGAGATTGTTTTCAAAGCACTGAACCTATACCGAGTAAAAAAATGAAACGCGTGCGGAGCCGCGGACACCAGCTAATAAAAATAAATATGTATATTTTTTACACGGCATAGGCTTTTGACCACAATCTCACCAGATGTTAAGTGACGATGTAGTCCAGGATGCTAAACACACTAAGCCTAGCTACTGGTTCTCAAGTGATGCTGCCGGAACACACCTGTTCGTATTTGGCGACAGATTTTCAAACTTGAGATTGGTAGCTACCCAGGCGGACATCATTAGAAAATGTCGTACCACCATGCTGCGGTTTCCTCACGATGTTTTCCTTCACCGAAAGCTCAGGCCGATTTTAGAATTGAATAGGTGGGATCGAACCCGCGTAGCTTGATGCGGAATCCGGTCGCACTGCCCACTACGCCGTCATCGCTCATATTATAAAGAAACATGTTTGGAACTTATTATCTTTGCATATTTAAGATGCTATTGCTGAGATTAAGTGAAGTAAGTTATTATAACATGAAGTTATAAATATATGAGTACTCGTCTAAAAGACGGTCCCACGTTTTAAAGCATTTAGTAAATAAATATCAAAAATTTCTCAACCAGTTTCAAAACATAATACAATAAATTTCGGTTATTAATACGATGAAAGGGCTACTATAATTCCGTCGCTATATATCGGGCGGATTCATAAAAATCAAATTCAATTTGGGCCTTGAGAAGGCGCTTATGAACGTCAAAAAAAAAACAACCCAGCCGAGAAGAGCCGGCAAGAAAGTTGATCTGATTTATTTTACATGTTTTTATAAATTATAATATAAATGATGGAATCTATAATAACAATAAATGGTTTTAGCAGAAGTACTGAGAGAGGTGTCACTTCAGACATCATTATCGTACACATAATGATCCACCTTTTTTTTACCCACTAACCCTCCATGGTGCCTTCTCATACCTTTTTTGGCCCGGGGGGAGCGGGGGTTGCACTGTACTACTTTAGCTCGACCAGGCCGGTGTAATGATCCACCCTGTAATAACCTTTGGACATTACAACCTGTTTGACATATGTATGGCTTAAACTTATTGTCAGGTTAATCGGTAATGTGGTTTGAAATCATGTTATAGAACCTGACACTATTGCCTAAAAAGCATTTATTGAACTTACTAAGCCTAAATCAAGGGACGGATAATTTGTGATTACTTCTGGTATTAAAATTATGCCGGCCATTTGCTATATCAAATTTGTTAATATTTTTACGGACGTATGTACATACGGACTTTGATAATTTATCAAAGGGCAAAGTTATCATAGTACCGGTATTCCTTAAACTTAACATAATGCGATCTCAATCTTTTTTTTTTTTTCCGGAATATCAATCCTTCTTTCTTTGAAGCCTAAGTTATATCGTGTAACTTCAGCTATCTGCCAGAAAAAAATAGACATATCTGCCAAAAAAAAAGTGTTTTTGGTATACCGTACAGACATTATGTGCACTTAGTTGTTATTTTGATATTACAGACACCCCAATTTTATTATTGTTTTGTAGATTAGGGATTTGCCCCGACTTCACCCTTTACGCCGGAACCCTAATTACCTTTTTTAGTAATAAGATAAAGCAAAAATATTTCTCATAAATTCAAACACTTGTCCGTAAAACTGTGCTTTGATTCGGATTTTATTCAATTTTCTATGAGAATTATTTTTGAAGTCATACTTCTTTTCGCACGTTAGGGAAAAATGATGATAGTAAATTTTTACGATACGCGCGCAACCGTTACGAAAAGCCAACACCCTGAAGTTAGCCCTCAACGCTTTAATTTTTTCTATTATTGCGTCAAAGACGTATAGCTTCTTACGTGCGCGCGTACATAAGAACACAGACACTTTCTTTTACGAGAAACCCTTTTCGAAAATTAAAAGTACCCTAAGTTACGCGGAGTAACTTCAGGTATCTACCAAAAAAAGTCCCATTAAAATCCGTTTAACCGTTTCGGAGATTACCCGGAATAAACAGACACACATACAAAAATTTTAAACATTGTATTTTTGGTATAGTTATTCATATCTATTTAGTAAAATACACATATTTTGACATTACAAACAGTCACTTCAATTTTATTTATTATTATGATAGACGAGCAAGATTTTATTCTAACACTGTTATAGGCTTTGACCACAATATGTGTGGTAAACGCACTATGGCTAGAGTAACGAATATTCTTAAATTATGTTGCCTGAACACCCCTATTAATATTGGCGACAGGTTTTTAAACTTGAGGGTGATAGCTACCCAGGCGGGTATTGTTAGTAAATGCCATGCAAACAATCATGCAATATTACTTTCTTATATAATACTAGATGTGTTCACGTCTTCACCCGCTTGGATTTCAGACAATTTGCATCCTATGTTCTCCCCTGGATGTAATATACGCAATTACTAAATTTCATATAATTCTGTTCAGTAGTTTTTTGCATGATTGGCGACGAAATTAATAAACAGAGACAAAAAAAAATTAAACTATTGGAATGTATTTTGTACTCGAATATGAAGCCCCGCATACATATTTTTCTTATATATCTTGAATATACAAAATTTATCTTGTTAGCCTATTATTATAGGTATAAATAGTGTGGATTATCATCAAATATTAAAGTTATCTAAACTTATTGAACAATAAGTAGAGAAATTATTTAAACAAGATGACATTAATGACATTTTCAATGGAGCGACCGGTTGCAAAAATTTTGACAAAGCGCATAATCATTCTCCTTGTTTCGTTCTAAGCGTTTATTAGATTATGTCTGTCCGTTGTATCTAAAGATTGATTATTTGTGTGTATAGCAGTGATCTTTGAAAATTAATTCTTCTCATATATCCATGATAACAATCCATCTACCCATTTAACCGAAAGACGACCACTGTTGGACATAGGTCTTCCCCAAAAGATCTCTACAACGACCAGTCTTGCGCCACCCGCATCCATCGAATTTCCACGACCTTCACCAGATCATTCTCAGGCTACCTTATCAGGAGCCTACCCACACTGCGTATACACGGCAGCCATTCAGGCATCGGTTCTACGAGCAATTTTTGACAATTCTTCGATCAATGTCGGTTACTTTAGTTCTTCTACGGATCTCCTTAGTCCTGATTTAATCACATATTAAAACTCCAAGCATAGCCCTCTCCATTGCCCTTTGGATAACTTTGAAGTTCCTAATTAAGCTCATTGTAAGCGACTACGTCTCAGTGCGATAAGTCATTACTGGCATCACATACTGGTCTAAGAGCTTTGTCTTGAGATAATATGAAAACTATTATAACCATAAAAGAATAAAAAGAACTTGATAACTATAAAAGAATAAAAATTTTCTTATACAATTTTAGTCACTGAAAAATACACACATGAGATCGGCGCAGTATGTTTTTCTTCCACCTTGCATCCCTATCAGACGTCATCTCTTCATTTACTCCTTTTTCTTTCATATCATTTCTCACACTTTAGCCATCCTCTACTTTTCCATCCTTCTACATTCATATTCATTACTATTTTACCCACATGCGCTTCCTCTCTTCTTATAACAAATCGACAAACGATTAGCTTTTAACTTTTCTACCACTGATGCAACTTTCAACCTCCCTCTAATATATTATTTTCTTATTCATTCAACCCTATAAAATACTGCACAATTGTACAGAATATTCTACATAGAATCTATGTTTCTCATTTTACAAGCCTCATCATTTATTAGCTACAGGAAATTCCGCGGAAATTATATTCACAGGCATATACTATCATTTTTTGACTGAGTGGATTCAACGCTCACACTAAATATCCCATACAACAATCAAGGCGCCTCAGAAGAATCAAACCTCTTTTTGAGTTAATGTGAGTCAGACCCAACAAAAAAACCGATAGCACTTTCACCCTATAGATTTATATAAGATCTAAACTTCTCATCTTAAAGAAACGAAAAGCCATTAATAGTTACTTAAATCGAATAGAAATTTTATAAATCAGATTATGTGTTAAGATATGAGAACACTTCAAACTGCTTATTTTCTTAATATTGATTATTTGTAAACTATCAAGTGTTTGATTATTATTCCCAGATTACAATTTTTGTATAATTAATCGTGGAGAAGATTAATCTGATACCAATATACGAAAGACAACTTTAGTAGTAATTTTCTTCTTACATACTCTTTATAGAGTCGGAAAGATAAAAAGTTAGATACCCTCCAAAAACCTGTTTTTGTCTGTGCAGGTTTTATCGCTCTCCGTAGTGCGCAATTTTCCACTACCATGTAAGAATCATGTGTGCACTTTTTTTTTTTTTTTTTTAGTATTAGTGAGACCGAAGTCCCCCAATACAATAGGTAAGGAGGCACGGAGGGACGAACTCCGTGCCAGTGTGGGACTCGCCCGGGAGTGAAGCGCCCGGAAATAACCGCTAAAACCCCCCAGGGCCGTCCACTGCATTTGGGATGGGGGCGACACGGGGTGGCTTTCGCAAGCACCGCGTCGCCCCCTGCAGCGAACCCACCAGGCTTCGTCCGTGCAATGGCCCGGTAGGGATGAAGGAGAATAGTTCCCCTCCACCTCTTAGCCCGCCTCAGAAGGAGGCACGACCGTCAGGTCGACAGTCCGGGGGGGCAGGATATACTTCCTGCCCCCCATAAAAAGAAAAGGGAAGAGTTGGACAGAGCAGTGGCGGGCAAAGAGAAAGGGATGAAGAAACCCGCCACTGCTTTAAGAAAAGTAGGTCCCTCCCCTTCACTCGTCTTGTTCAAAGTACACACCTAGTCCGAATGTGCCGTTTGTACCTAATTTACGGATTCCCTTATAGCAAAGGGATAAAGCCGACATCCAGTACATATTGAATTTTGCGAAATTCTTGAACGGTGGTAGAACAGAAGCATTAATAGGTTTATTTGAAGGTGGTCAGAATCTAAGTTACCTACGGATTGAAAGAACCATAGGCAAAGTGTGTCTTCTTAAAGAAGGCTAAATCCAACGCAGTCGGATAGCGCTGCTCTTGATAGTAAGAAAGAAGCATTTATTCGACATATTCAAATATAGTAAATAAAGAATATATAGAAAAAAGTTGATAACAGAATTCAATATTGAAAAGGTCAGCATGTGCGTCGAGGACATTGTCATTGCCCTGGTCTTTAGTTGAGCCCATGCCTATACTAAATACTTGTTACTAAATTACAAAAATGACCTTGGAAAAAACAAGATAAAATTAAGTTTGTAGCTTTTTCCCATTTTCTATTGAAGTCTGCACAACATGTCTTCTTCTTCCATTCCTCTCTATTTTCAGTCATCTCTCTTCCTAAACATGTCAACTTTCACATAATCCAATTTATCTTTTCTTAGGTACCTTCCCATTCATATCCAATACCTTTCTAACAATATCCTCTTTCTCTCTGCACATCAGATGTCCATACCAGGACAGACCAATGCTTTTTAACTTCTTTGTTACTGGCGCCACAAGTATGTATCCTACATTGAATAAAATAAAATCGCCAACACTAAAATAACGATTTCGTAGTAAATTTTATAGTTTAGTCAGTAGAAAATAAATAAAACATTACGTTTATGTTATTAAAATATATTCTTTTAAATTATTGTTTGAAAATTACGAGTATTGAACTAGTAAGAAGATGGTTGAGAAAAACGACTATATGTAGTAGAGATATGAATGTTGGGATGGATGTGTGGCGTGGTAAGAATGGACAGGGTCAGGAATGACTATGTTAGAGGAAGTTTAAAACTGGCACCAGTGATAGAAAAGCTAGAAGGGAATCGTTTATTTTTGGTATGGGCATGTGTTGAGAAGAAACGAAACGCATTTTACAAAGAAGTGATGATTATGAAGGTTGATAGATGGAGACGTAGAGGACGGCTCAAGGAAAAGATCAATGGACTATGTGAGAGAAGATATGAAATCAGTCGGTGAATGACAACATGGTGGATACGGTGGATAGAGTGTATAGAAGAAGCCACGCCGATACACTGTAGATCGGCTATGAAGGAGGTATTTAGGTATTGTCATGAATGGCTGAGTTTATTTCAATGCGATGACAATCTCATTAGAAAATCATATGAAACTGATACTAGATTACCTAATAATAAGAAATACCTAAGAAAAAACGACGCCTCCAGAAACTCACCTTCAAATTCATTAATATCATCACAATCTGCCAAGTTAATTATCAACAAAAACTGTACACCTCTCATTCCAGTTTGCTTGCCGATCGCGACTTATGGAACAGCTATGGGCTGGATATCACCAAACAAGGCTCTGCTCATGAGCGAAGACTCGCCATCAATGACACCCCTGACGGAGGAAGAGGTCTCCTGGATGGCATCAATCATGTTCATATTTGCTCCGGTAGCAGTGTTCATTTACGGTTCTGGCGCTGATAAATTTGGAAGGAAGGCTGCGTTACTTTGGACATCAGTTCCTATGGCTGTGAGTTGGTTTTTGTATTCAATTAATTCACCTTCACTCTTGATGGTTACTCGTGAGTCATGACCAACGCAAGGCGTCATTGTAATTATAAAAATATGTTTGGTTTAACAAACCAAACTTTTTAAGTCATTTTACGACTATTTAACGCCATGTAATAATAACTTCACCAGTGGACGATATTAAGAGAAGAGATTGATCCGTACAAAATAATGTCATACAAATGAATTTTTAAGAATCTAAATCTAAGATGTATTTCAAATAAGTTCCTACTAACAAATGATATACTCGTATGTAACATTATAACATTTACAAAATGGTATACAAGCAAACTTACGAACGCTTTGATTTGTAATTAACTCAATAGACACGGTAATTGGATTCCAAGCCGAATACTAAAATCTGGTAGACTAGTAAAACAGTTTCAATTATTCATTTATGAAACATTAACACGACTTAACAGTAGTAAACTTGTAACTATATAAATCATACATTTTCATGATAATAATGTTACAATTCATTTATTTTATATCCAACTTATACCTTTATACTTACCGCTAGGTTCAAGCTATCCTACAGTTTTTAATGTTTTAGTGTGCTTTCAGAAAGCTAATCGTTTCTCTTGTATTCTACTCTCTATTTTATTGTGGTTTTATATCATAGAAGACTTGAGAGAGTAGAGCTTTAACCCTTGCTGTAAATTTACTGTATTCAGCGTAGATACCTCGATTTGCGGTTGTTTTCCACAGTCGATGAAGAGTACTTTTTGCTTTATGTTATTTATTAGTTTAGAAGTTATAACCGCTTCAGTTATAACCTCTACATCGCTTATGAATACGTGTTTTAATTGGATACACTACAAATATACAATAATTTATAGACGCTTACTCCAAAGCAACACTATCAACATTACCATTTGCATTATTAATCAAAGAAGAATATTATTTATCATCTATAATAGTTGTTAACTGTGATATGCGATTAATTAAACAAAATTTGTTTCGCAGTTAGGTTGGACTGTGAAAATCATGTGGGCACATCCGTGGTCTTACATAGCTGCTAGAGGCCTAATCGGCTTCGGGGCCGGCGGAGCTTATGTCGTCTGCCCGCTATACGTTAAAGAGATCAGCGAAGATAGCATCAGGGGGATGACTGGCAGTTTTGTTATATTATCACAGGTAAAAAATATTATCAAAGGATTGATATGGGGAGATTATAAGCATGCACACAAAACTAACGTAATGAGTACGCAAATTTCGTAGGACAAGAATATGTGGCATTGCAATATAAAACTATTTTTTTACACGGTATAAACTACAATCTTACCTGATGCTGAGTAACGATGTGGTCCAGAATTGTAAACACACTAAGCCTAGAGGCACTGATACTCAAGTGATGCTGCCGGAAAACACATATAGGTATTTGACTATAGGTTTGGTAGATACCGAGGCGAGCATTATTAGAAAATGCCCTACCACCGTGCTATGTTTTCCTTCACCGAAAACTCAGGCTGATTTTGGAGTTGGTTAAGTAAGTTCGAACCCACGTCCATTGAAGCGGAAACCGGCCGCATTATAAGTTCTATATTTCGTTTTGTCCAGGAGCGTAGTTAGTCGCATCCATCGTATTCATTGGGACCCGGACTACAGGGGACCCAACGAATCGTAGTAAAAATTAGTTTATCCAAGTTAAGGTACAATTACAAGGTAAATAATTGAGATAGAAAAGCAGGAAAAATTAAAATCGGCTTCAGTTATGAATTATTTAGTTCTTATTAATTAGGTATTCCTAAATATGCCAAAGAATTTACCTATCAACATATTGAACATCGTCGTAATATCAAAAGATTGTTCCTGATAATACTGGCACCAAAGGTAAAGGAAGTATCAACTGAATGTGACTAACAACAGACAGCATTACATATCTAATTATCTATCTGCGTGTACGATGCTTAGTTCTATAATAATGTCTTATAAAAAAAAGCTAAGATACAGATTTCTATTTTCTTTACACGATATTGGCTCGTTTTGACCACAATCTCACCTGATATTAAGTGAGTGAGTAAGTCGAGGACGGTAAATACACGAAACCTAGGTACTGGTTCTCTAGTAATGCTGCCGGAACACACCTATTGGTATTTGGCGACAGGTTTTTCAAACTTGAGGGTGGTGGTATCATTAGAAATTGCCCTACCACCATGCTGCTATGGTTGCCTCACAATGTATTTCTTCACCGAAAGCTCAGGCCGATTTTAGAGACGGATATCTCGGGATCGAACCCGCGTCGATTGACCCAGAATCCGGTCGCACTACCCATTGCGCCATCATCGCTTCAAACAATATTACGAAACAAACATACATTCACATCGCTTTTAAGCATTAAATTTACGATTTGAAATATGAAATTTATCAGAATATCTTAAATTAATCTTCGCTTTATCTATAGACATAAATGTGTATGAAACAGAGAATCTGAACAAAAACCATAAGCCGCATAGGAAAAGCATCTCATGGCGTTTCATTTTTTTAACGTTCATCTTGTTATCGTCAGTCGTGTTTGCAATGTATAAAAATTAAACCCTATTATAGCCTTCATGGTCTCTTAAAGAGAAACTTCTTCTTTGAATTTAATAGATTATATAATTTAGTCAAAATTTCCATAAAACTAAGAACTAAAAGCCTCAAACAGAACAAAGACTTTCTCCGGCGTCGTCATGATACCTGTTTATCTATTTATAAATAGGCAAATATAAAGTATTTCAGAGCATTTCTTCCCCATGTTTATCAACCAATTTTCTTATTTTTACCCATTTCATAAATATTGGAGACCTATTTATACATATATCAATAAAAAATTGAGACCATTTAGCTAAAAAATAAATTAATTTATAAAACCCAATATAGGTCCCATCATAGAAAATAAATTGAAAATTGAAGTGTCTGTTTGTAATGTCAATTTTTTTTATTGAATAGATATGATACATTCATACGATACCTATACGGAAAATTTTTGTCTGCCTGTTTGTTCCGGGTAATCTCCGGAATGGCTGGACGGATTTTGACGAGACTTTTTTTGGTAGACAGCTGAAGTTACTCCGGATATTATTACAATTATATTAATACTCCGGGTAAGTTAGGGAACGGGAAGATTCGCGTAATAAAAATTCATTGCACAATTTTACGGGCAAGTGCTTGAATTTATGAGAAATATTAATATCTGTTCAAACTATCAAAAAAGTATTACCAAAAAAAAAAGTAATAGTAGTAAAGTAAAAGTATAAGTTATCAAAAGAGTTTGCATACTATATTCAATTATGATATGAGGTTGTTTTAAAGATGAATTACACATAGCGATCGTATTCAAACCTTAATCTAAGGCAGAGTAATACTATAGTATGATTAGTGTCGATTTATTAACTGATAAACTGTGTTATCGTTGAATTTCTCTTAAAACATAATACATTGTTGAAAGGCACATCTGACAATGTAGAGATATCTTCAAGATAATATCATATAAACAAAAACTTGGAACATATTCTGATCGTAATTATCGACAGATCACAACATCCAATTATGAAGTATTGATTTAAAATGAATCTATGTTCAAGACTTCTAGCGACCATCGAACAAAATTTACCGGCTTTCCCGTCCCATTTATAAGTTTTCATTAAAGAGAGATAGTCATCATTAAAGGCACTGTTATTTTTTTTGTTACACGATATAGGCTCAGTGCTTTGACCTCAATCTCACTTCATGGTAAATGACGATGTGGTCCAGGATGGTAAACACACTAAGCCTAGATACTGGTTCTCAAGTGATACTGCCGGAACGCACCTATTGGTTTTTTGGCGGCAGGTTTCCGAACTTAGGGGGGTACTTACCCAGACGGGCATTGTTAGAAAATGCCCTAACACCATGCTATGGTTTCCTCACGATGTTTTCCTTCACCGAAAGCTCAGGCTGATTGTAGAGAGTTGAATAGGTGGATTTGAACCTACGTCCATTGGCGCGGAATCCGGCCGCACTATCCACTGCGCCATCAACGCTTGTGAATCCATTGGGTTTTCGTCATCAAAAAGTTTGTCCAAAAAAGATCATCGATAACACTCTGATAAAGAAGTAAGCATACTGGATCATTAGCCTTCACTGATATTTATAAGGCTATTAGCAAAAAATACGTTTCTGAAAGTTAAAAATATTGCGAATAATATTCAACTCCATAGCTTTATGTTTTATTCCAGACCATGGGAAACCTAATCATTTTTGTCCTTGGTGACTTACTACCCTTCGACATCGTATTATGGATGCTACTGGCGATCCCATTAGCACACTTCTGCATAATGCTGTGGCTACCGGAAACTCCACCTTACTTAATAAAATGCAAGAAAAATGAAGTGAGTTTCACAGTTTTTTATATATGGACTTTAACAACAACTTCATCCATGTGGCGCCGGGTAAGAATCTTTCCAATCTTCCCAATCCCAAATCGTCTCGTGAGTGTCCTAAAAGGTGACTGAGGCATAGACCAGGGGATGAGCAGCAGCATCCTCTGAGCACCACAACAACTTGCTGCGATCGCCAACCCGCCTGACAAGCGAACTGATTATGGCAACCCCCCTATTGGGGGAGATCTATGTCCAGTAGTGAACGTCTTTTGGTTGAATGAATAAACAACATTAATAGGCAATAAATACGGGGAGCATGGTTAATGTTAAAATTGTCGTTCTATGGGCTGAGTCTCAGGAATCTCGAAAAAGTCTAGTGACTATATTTTTGTTTGGTAAAATCTATGTATAAACGAAATAATAACTTTTTATTAACTTTAATAATCATGAATACGTATACCAAAAACACATTTGTTTTAAAATTTCGTCTGTCTCTCTGTTTGTTTCGGTTAATTTCCAGACCAATTTTGACGGGACTGTTTCTGTAAGATCACTATTATTTTTCAAAAATTATTAGGGTTTCGTGTAAAAAAATTAAAAAATCATGAGTCTGCGAATGCAATCCAATTCACAGTTTTACTGGCAGATTTTTGAGTTTGTAAAAAATCTCTTTACTTTTTATTAGTACCAAAAGTTATATCAGAAATATAATTAATAGGGTTACTGGTAAAAAAATAAAACTAATGAAATTGTGAACAAAATATGATTTTCAATGACAGCACCATCAAAACCTTATTTTCCAAAGATTATTTAAAATCTATAATACGCTGTGAAGAATATATTAAACACACAGCTAGTACATTATAAATATCTAAACCTACCAGTCTAAACAATTCATCCTTATCATTCTCATGCCCTGTTCCCAAATCACTTGGGGTCGGCGAAATATGATTTCTTCCTACATACATCCCTATCAGCCGTCATCGCTTCATTTACTCTTTTTTCTTTAGTATTATTTCTCACACAATTTCTTTGGCCTCCATCTATTTTTACATTCTTCCACATTTATATGTATTACAGTTTAACCTACACGCGCTTCCTTTCTTTTGATATCATGGCCACCTATAACTATCTAAATAATTGAAGTAACATAATATGTAACAAAAAACACTAAGCCAATATGGTTTATCTAAAGATTTTGATGGTTCATTCATTAGCCAATTTGTTTTCAGGAGTCGGCAAAAGTGATCGGATGGCTGCGATCACTGCCGTACGATCACAAATCGGTGAGCGAGGAAGTAGACCGCATGGTCATGGAGCAGTCCACCAGCGAGCCCAAGTTCTCCCCTAGACTTCTATGTGAGTAATAATATATATATTTCACTTTTTTTAAAACTATGGTATGGTAAACTATAACTTATGGTAGAATATGGTACAAATGGTATAATGGTACAAACCTTAGCTTGAACTGCTATTTGTACTAAAAATTTGCCCGAATTTGCCCTTACTAACCTTATGATAAAGGAAAACAAAGAAAAAAAAGTCCCTTATATGATTTTTATGACTTTTTTTTTCCTACGTTCTTCATATAACGTAAGTATTTTTCCACAGTTAAAGATAAGATTACGGTACAAGCTTTCTGGGTGACTATGATCGTGAACCTCGCCCGTGAGTTCTGCGGATGCATCGCGATGCTAGTCTACGCAAGTCAAATCTTCGCTGAGGCCGGTAAAGACCCTGACACCAGCATCGCTCTATCGCCGAACAAGCAATCGATCCTTCTCGCGACAGTTCAAATCATCGGTTCCTTCATAGCCTGCCAATTGGTCGACAGAGCCGGGAGGAAGGTGTGTTTTTAAAATAGTTTCTAAAAGTAACATATCATGCAGATTGTTATTGCTTAATTGCATGCTAATCTGTGTTATTTAATTTTGACCTTAGCATTAATGTTAATATTGTTAGATACGAAGTAAATTTACAATATAAAAAGAAATCAATTAATAAAGATACACTCAAGCTTGAGAGACTTGAAGACTCAGGTCCGCATACGAGGACGGCCGATACAACCGATAGAACCTTTTTTTTTCTTTTTTTTTCTAACCTAGCTAATGCTGTTGACCTGAAGGACCTTTACAGCTTCAACGAATTTTGTGGGCGAGTGCTGAACTAGCACAAGCGTTCGAACCTCGGTTTGGCCGATGCTTGTGAATCCCCGTTGCATTCCGCTTTTATAGTGATTTCTTTAGTAGGTGTTTAAATTTGTTAGGAGAGTAGTTGGGTCCAAACAATATTGATATTGTAATAATGACATTACCTTTTTTCTTCATTATTTGCAATTCTGTTACTATAATAAAAACACTAAGGAAACATAATTCCAATGGTCTGAACCAAATCAAGTAGTTGGCTAAAATGGCTATAAAACTAAAATGGTTAATCATGTTATACGATGGTCTTATAGCTAAATTTTTAGAGGCATTTAAGGATTACATGTATCCCCCAAGATCTGATGCCATTTTAACCAGTTTTAACCATACAAATTGGGAGTAGGATGATGATAATGAATCTTTTCTTTTTATTATTTCAGCCCCTCTTGGTCGTGACAAGTGTGATGGCCGGTTTTAGTCTGAGCCTCCTAGGGATATGGTTCTATTTGCAGCGCATCGGTATCTTCATGTCCGGTTGGGTGCCTATTGTCTCGCTCTGTGTATGCATTTTCGCCGACGCTTCAGGACTGCAGCCGTTGCCTTTAGTTATCATGACAGAGATGTTTAATTTCCAGGTACGCTATGTTAGCCTAGTGCTTATTTATTAATTATACGTATGTATATATGTACAACAGTTCATACATATCGTTATCCTCCACCCTTAATTATGAAACCTGGTAACACAAAAAAATCTATAAAGACTTACATTCTATGCCTAGGACGCAGGCAGCTCGACTAAAGCGATATATTAGACTCTGAACGTTACTTCTCTCAAGTCGAGACTCTGCATCCCTACACGTATCTGTGTCACCCAATTCCCGCTCATGTTCAGTCCTGCACGGCAACGTTTGTGCCGGCTCGTATATTACCACAACATCAGGTAATGGATGTGGTGCGAGGGGCGGGGGTGAAAGACATATTTTGTAGATCCTGTTACCAATTATAGAAACCACTTTACCTTGATCCCAAGTTTTTGTCGTGCACTGTACCACCGGGCCCATACGCGATCTCCTATTTTAAAGGTTCTAACGTCAAAATTACTAGATGTTTCTAAAGTAACTTCTTTTTCGAATGGCGAAATTAAGACTAGATGAATTCTTAGTTTGCGACCAAGCATTAATTTCGCTGAGGTCTCTCCAGTCGAACAATGCACGGTGTTTCTATAGTCAGATATTCTAATAACACATCGATGATATTATTGTGCGCTATTTTTTTTTCAATGCATTTTAACATTTTTTTATCAATTTGTACACAATTTTCGGATTGCCGATTACTAATAGGATGATAAATAGGTGATGTCATGTGCTTAACCCCATTGCTAAAAGAAAACTTCTTGAACCCCCGGATATTTTTTTTAAATCATTATCCGAAACAATAGCATTAGAAATACCGAACACCGAAAATAAACCCTTGAATCATGTATAACATTCGATCCATTTACTGTATGCGTATCCCTAAAGATACCAAGCGATTCAACTCGCTCTCGATCTTATCTTTAAGAGCAAAATGAACAGGACAATGTTTAAAAGTTTTGGAACACTGTTTTGTTTTAAGGTCAAATTTACTTAACGAAATACGAAATACGAAATGTTCCTAATTCTTCGCGTTATAATTTAGAATATTGATTTATTAACCCCATAGCATCATCATTTACTTTAATTACATTAAATTTTTGATTAAATGATAAATTAGATGACGTTTAAGTGCCGGCGCTCAAAGCTAAATAATAAAATGTATTCTTACCTAGCCTATCGTATGTTTTGATTATGAATAAACTGTATAAAAAAGTGCAGAAATGTTAGGTCATGCTAAAAATGTAAGTATAAAATGTGAATATTAAAAAAAATAGTATTTGCAATGTCTTGAGTTTTCACTTCTGTCGGCAGCCCCCGTGGCTGTCTAGTTCTTTTTTGTTCTGCACATCAATTGATGTTAAATAAAGTACACCCTAAGAACAATCATGACACCCGCTAGGTATAAGGTATCATGTAGACTATACATTAGACACTGTAAAGCAATCATACATAGACTATACATAAAAGGGGAAAAAAACAAAAATACGTGTCTATTATATCTAGTATTTGCGTAGTGGTTGAAATTGGATCAAAATATTTATTCAAAAAACTTTGGTTTGTAATATAACCTATTTCTAAATATATTTTTAAATAACTTTAAAGTACGTCAATATAAAACAAAAAAAAACATACAGAGAAGATAAATATACCGAAATGTTTTATGTTTGACTATTTATATATAGAAAACTTTTGTGTAAAATAAACGTTAAAAGTGAGATTTTTGCATTGAGTTACTAAAATTTTTATTGTTTCGTAAAATTAAGAGAAAAAAGTAGGCCTGGCTGGGCTCGAACCACCAACCTTTCGGTTAATAGCCGATTGCGCTAAACAATTGCGCCACTGAGGCGCTATCTATTTTGCTAAAATTTAATTACCGCTACAAAAACCTTTGCTTTTTAAAATTATATTTTTTTAACGTTACAGACTTTTTTGCCGGCTAGGGTACCCCTCTACATCGCCCCATAAGGAACTTCGTTCCAAAAATATTAAGATAATATGTTAGATTTTAGTACGAAATGTCTATACTTTTTTTTAATAGAAATATTACTTTATGTCAAATAACATTATTTTGTAAAATCTTGTTTGTAAAGATCTTGCATTTGGCACCAAAATGAAGTTTTTTCAGTTTTTTTGATGTATTTTTTTATATGTTATAGCAAACTATCCCATGTCAATGTTGCCAAACCATGTTTCTCGTGGTTATATGGCCATGCGTCTGCGCGAGTGGTAGTAAAAGATTTGCGTATGCGTGTACGACAGTTGGGAAGCCGCGTCTCCGCGCCTTTGCCTTGACCATCAGTCTGCCCCTTCGATCAACAATGTTGGTGGCTATTGGTAATCGAAGGTCTGCCCAAAGAGCTCGCGATAACTAGACATTACCGACACGTGCCCACAACACACACGCCCCCGTTTTTTTACACAACCTTTTGTTTTATAATATTTGCATAAGACTAATCACATATACTAAACTTTATCCCTGAATAATAGTCTATGTCTTTAATGTGAGGGGCAACACCTCGTAAAGTGTTTATAAGTAACATGAGTATCGTCATTCTCACAGCTTCGTGGAACGGTGGCGACTCTCATAATGGCTACATTGCTGACGGTAGACTTCGTACTACTAAAGCTATTCGCTCCGGTCAACAACTCTATCGGATACCATTCAACGTTCTGGATGTTCAGTTTGGTTGCCTTTTTAAGTGTCATCTATATAATTATCTACCTGCCGGAGACAAAGGTGAGGAGCCTGGAAGACATCTACGCGGATTTGGAAGGCAAGAAGAGGAAAAAAAAAAGGAAAAGATGTCGTCGAAACTAATCATGTTTAGATATATATCTTTAACATAAGAAAGTCCAGTCTAATATTGTTTATTGCTAACTGGAACTCATTCGATTCACGTAATTGTAAGATTAAACCTTTTGAATGTACGAGTCACACAGATCATTTTGTCGTCAAGGTACGCTACAATGTCATAAATGTCATTTGTCATAACATAAACAAGTGTCAACTGTCATTTTTTAAGCGACGAAGCAAATGTGTTTTGTTTATTATGCCATATATATAAAGTCATTTGAGAAATCTGATATTAATACAAAATCATAGAATAACAAAGTCATTATGGATCTATGGAGAAATCATTAATGAAAACAATTTCATAAAATGGAACAAAACTTTTTTAATTAAAAACATAACCGGCTTCAAAAGAATATACTATAAAAATGCACTAAAAAGTAAATAAATAATTACTTTATTAATTTACTTGTGCTATCTTCGATATATTATTTGTTTTAATACAACAAAACATACCGATAACAAAGTGGTGTAAATGTACGTTGCTGATTATATAAGCTTGTATGTAACTGTGATGAAGTTTAGGCAGTTATTTTCATTTATAAATGAGTACATTGGTAAACTCTACCTGGCATCGACTTCAATATTATTCATGGTATTAAAACAACTAGTTCTCGCGGACTCTTTAAGTTGACTGACGCACAGACTGACGGTTGAGGCAAAGGCGCAGTGAGCAGAGACGCAGCTTCCCAACCGTCGCTCGCACGGGCATAACTACGCAAACTTTTTTGGACTAATCGCGCAAGCGCGATGACATAAAGCCACGAGAAACGTGTTATGGTAACATTGACGCGGGATGGTTTACTATAAACTTCTATCAACGTTGATCGAAGACTATTTATTTAAAATAACAGTAGAAATGTTGTCAATTCTAGAAATTTTTCGAATCACTTCAGTCAAATTCTATCTAGGACATTTTATTTTTCGTCATAACAATATCGTTATTGGGTTTTTCTATTCAGTCCCATCCCGGATTCTGGAATTTGTGCCATGACGTGTCGCCATGACAGGCTCGCCCCCTATCACATCTGGGACGGAACTAAGCTCGGCGAAATGTGAGTGGTGTAGTTCGCTACTTCACCTCGGCCTAAACCTTCGGGGATAACAGGTGTGAGCGTATACCTATTATGTTATGTAACAATATCGTTACCACGAAGTATTTAATCCTTATTCTCTTAGTAACTAAACGTCAGGCCTTTAGTTAATTAACGTAACTATGATTACAGGAATCTAAGGAAATACGATTCTCGATCCTTTTCTACTAGATTAATTTACTACTGCTCCAAAATGTAAAGCATCCAGCTCTTAGCAATTCAGTTAAGTAACCTGATTCGTAAATCCTAAATATGTGTCGACCTCAAGTTGATGCTAGTAGTAAAATTTACAAATATTTATCCTTTCCCTGTATTCATGCCAAACTATTAACGTTATAAAATGGAACGTGCAACACCTGCTGTAAGTGAAAAGTTTCACAGTACAGAGTTTGATATAAAATTTTGAACAGGCGCTTGGAAATCTAATAACAATAATAATATATAATAATAATCGCATTAATACTTAAACGCGAATAGCGGTTATCACTATAATTACACAGAATTTTATATTATATAAACATATTTCTCTAATAATTTCTTAGTATAATTTATACAAATTTAGGTTAACACAGTTTTCAAAGGATCTATCTAATTTTACTCGCACAATGATATATTTTTACCTACTTATAGTAGTTATAATAGTAGTAGATGTATCCTAGCTGTGCCCGCGACTTTGTTCGCGTTTCATATATTAAAAAAAAATTTGAACCAAATTGTGAATCTAAACCAATCTCTAATCCTCAGGAATAGACACAAAAAAAATCATGAAATCGTTTCAGCCGTTTAGGAGGAGTTTAGTCACATACACTCGCACAGAAGATTTTATATATATAAAGATATATATTGTTCTGTATATTTGATTTATAATATTTGTATATTAATGAGTATTTTATCTGTATGTGTATGATATATACATACAGTATATATAGATATGTATATAAAACTAAAGGATAGATCTCCGCCTGCATTAGTAAAGCATGCATTGCATGCCGGTAGGGGCATTTTCGAAATAATGCCCACTTGAGTAGATACCATTCTCAAGTCCATCATACGTCAAAAAATTAGTGTTAGACCAACATTTGTGCCAATGTTATTAATTACGTGTCAGTTTCGTTATTCCGGTTAACGAGGAAATAAAAATCACATAATATTTAATTTTTCATTAACACTATTCATATACACTTTCATTAACAATAACATTTTCATTTACCTACTTACCTTGTGTTGTAAACTAAAAATAAAGATATAACATTTACTATTATTTGTTCTGTTTTTATTACTTTTTCAATATTATAATGGGTAATTGAAAAACAATAGAAAAGTTTACTATCGGTCATTAGTATCTAAGAGTTATATATAATTTTATAAACGAATACTTGATTTTATTTACACTAATCTACAACTAATAATCTACACTAATATTATAAAGAGGAAAGATTTGTATTTTTGTATGTAGCGAAAAAACTTTAAAACTACTGGACCGATTTGGATGAAATTTTGGTATGGAGATAGTTTGAAATCCAGGGAGTGACATACATTTTGTTCGGAAAATCCCACGGAAACGGGAACTACGCGGAGAGCAGCTAGTATGATATAATATTGTTTAACAAATCAGAAACCGCCTTCTTTTCTTATTGTATATTACGATTGGATATTGTTTTTTTCACAAGCCGCGAAAAAAAATTGTGTCGTGTATGGAGCTAATGCAGTGTCAGTAAGAGTTGCACAGAGTTGAAGCGTTATTTTATTACGGATAACTACTATACACTATTATGGATTAAGTGGACGCTATTTATGAAAAAGTGAAGCAAGATCGGCACGTCAGTAGTTACGACATAGCTGAAGAATTACTGGGAAATGACCAGAAAACAGTTTTGACCCATTTGAGAAAAGCTTGGGTACACAAAAAAGCTCGATATTTGAGTGGCAAAAAAACGATTCTTTATTGAGACGTAATGAAATCAAACTGATTTTGAGTAGATTGATAACTGATGATGAAGAGTGGGTCACGTACGACGAGAACGTGCGAGAAATATCCAAAGGTCAAAGAACGTCAAAGGTCTGCCCAGCTTTACAGACTGTGACAAAAATTGGGTTAACTCGCAATAAAGTGATACTGTGTGTATAGTGGGATAGGAAGGGCGTTGTTCATTATGAGGCCGGACAGAACCATTGATTTGGTTCTCTACTACCAACAACTAATGAGATTAAAGCAAGAAGTTGAGAGGAAGCGGTTGGAATTGATCCATAGAAAAGTTGTGGTCTTTCATCACGAGAACGCTAGACTAGACACATCGTTACCCCTTAGCAAAAATTAAGAGTTCGACTGGGAGGTTTTAATGCATCCGCTAACATTTCACTATCAGATTTCTACCTATTTTAGTCTCGTCAAAATTCTTTAGGCAGTGTTAGGTTAACATCAAGAGAGGATTGCTAAAAGTATTTGTCGCGCTTTTTGATCAGAAGACCCGAAATTTCTTCAACAACAGACATTATTTCCAAAGACATGAGACACTCAAAACATATTTTCCGAAGTTTATTTACATTTGTTAGTAATTAAATATGTCTTGAGTTTACAAATGAAATACGAAGAAACTTTTCCCCGGCCTAATGTGTATGTATAAATATACACTAGCTGTGTGCCCGCGGCTCTGCCCGCATTTAATATAATCCTCACTGCGTAATATAGTTTTTAAATAATCCTTAGATGATAATATTTTGATGGTGATCCCCATTGAATCGTATTTTGTTAACAATTTCATAAGATTTTTTACACGGTATTCTAATAATTTTCCTAAAAAAATTTTGGTACTAAGGATAATGTAGAAATTTTCATTTATTCAAGTTCTTGCGTTTTATTTTTTCACTGGATGAAAACTCGGCTTCGCTCGGTTGAAATGTGACTCATAATACACAATCTTTTACAAACTGTAGGTAGGTACGAACTGTAACGTCACTGATACGTGTGAATCTGTACTGATCCGTGTGAATCGACCTTAACGAACTCAAGATGGCATCCGAGAGGTTAATATGCCATTTGCACCATTGGAATTTAACAAAATACTCGATAATCCGTATTTTGCGGGTATATGTTGTCGACTCGAAATCATTATTTTTTTATATTTTATTATTCAGGTAATGTTTCAATCGAGTCTACAGTCCCCTTGGCCGTATTATTAATATAGATTCGGAACTAAAATAATTTTTCTAAAACTATTTTTGGTACTAATATTGGATAGTTGGTAACATAGATACTTCCACAAATTCAAACCTGTCTGTAAAAGTTTCCATTGAATCGAATTGAATTCACAATCTCACACAAAAAAATACATTCTTTGTATAAATTTTGTCTGTTTATCTTTCTGTTTGGTCCGACTAATTTCCAAAACAGCTGGACCTATTTTGACGGGACTTTTATATTTATATGACACGCGGGAAGAGCCGCGGGGACACAGCTAGTCGTAAATAGACTGAATTCGGATATTAAGAAATTGAATACAGATTGGTAACTAAAAAAATCAAATTAAAAAAAAACAAAAAAAATCTTTATTTAATTTAGGCCCTAAGATGGCGCTTATGAACGTCTAAAACACTACCACCGAGTCGGAAAACAACCCAGTCGAGAAGAGCCGGCAAGAAACTCGATCTGGTTTTTTTTTTATAAATATAATATATATCATTTTTTTTTTCACATAAAAAACTATACAAATCATAGTCTTAACTAATGTTAGCAAAAGCACAGAGATGTGGGTTAATTAGAGACATCACTATCGTTCACGTAATGATCCACCCTGTAATAACCTTTTGAGATTAAAACTTGCTTGATTAATATAATAAGTTAATAATACTTGAACTTATTGTCAGGTAAATCGGTAATGTTACTTGAGATCTTATTGTAAAATCAAATACTATTACCTATAAAGCTTTTACTAGACTTACTTAGTCTAAACCGTAGGACAGACAACTTGTCTTTATTTCTAATATTAATACTAGGACGATCATTCACTAGATCTAGCATAAGCACACTGACTAATAACATTAAATAACAAAACAAAAAAATCATGGCTATCTACGTAAAGTAAAAGAGTCAAAATGATGGAGCGCTTATGATTACGTGTGTATTTTCGTTTGTGGTTGCATCATCAATCGTTATATTCTTATATACCATCATTTATAATATCTATTCTTTGACGTAATCTATGATCAGTAAATATGTTTTATGTCATATGAAGACCAATGCTGATAGATTTGCTCTCGGTATATTCGGAATATCTTCATGTCACTACAGTAGTCAAAAAAAATTGAAAATAATGAAAAGTATCTAAATTTTTTTATTAATTGACTAGCTTTGTCCCCGCGGCCCATACATCATATATTCTTCACTGCGTAATGTATTTCTTAACAACCTTTTGAAAATAATCTTTTGATTCTGCTATCCATTGAAACGTATTTTGTTTACAATTTCACGAGTTTTCATTTTTTTACACGAAACACTATTTATTTTCGTAGAATAAAAGTAGCCTAAGTTATGCGGAGTAACTTCAGATATTTGCCAGAAAAAGTCCTGTCAAAATCGGTCCATCCGTTCCGGAGATTAGTCGAACCAAACAGACAGACAGTCAAAATTAAAAAAAAATGTTTTTGGTATAGATACTGTATATACATACATTCATATATATTTAGCAAAAAAAAGTTATTTTGTTGTTATAATTTATTAGCATATATAAATATAGATGAATAGATGTAAATAGATTGAAAAACAAAAGGCGCGTTTGCTATTCATCGAGTAGTGCTGATCCCTACACTTAGGTATGATAGTGAGTGCTGGGTTTAGAAGAAGAAACATGAATGGAAGAATAACGCTGTGGAAATAAGCAGTTTGAGAAGTATGGTTGGTATTGGTATGGAGAAGTATAATTCAGGAATAGTATGATAGACAAACGCTGTGGTGTGGTAGAGGATATAGTGATCAAGGTAAAGAAACGAATTCTATGGAGGAAAATTATTTTCTGGATGGTAGGGGTTCGTAGCCTAGAAGTACTCCGGCATAAAAACTTGAGTTCGTTATAGAATACCTACGAACCATACCAATGAATACCGAATCTACGTTCACATGGGGGGTATATTCTGCCGGCCCAATCATCAGACGGCGGAGCCCTTCTTGAGAGCAGACGCTACCATGCCACAGGGCCAAGTAGATGGCAGAAGGCTATAGGAAAGGGCGACAGAAGGCCGCCGGAGAGAGCGGAGGAGATTTCTGCAGGAGGGCAGGAGGCATACTGTGCGACTTCTACCTCCATGCTATGGCCGCCTCATTCAGCTAGTTGAGAGATCTCCTTCCCTCTGCTTTTGACTTCTTATCGAAAGATCACCATTCAGAGAGGGGGGAGATTGGGCAGCTGGTAGCAGACAAAAGCAGTGGGGCCTGATTTTGGGCCTGTTGCTGGGGGTGACGCGGAGTGTGCAATACCAATCCCGTGTCGCACCCCAGTAAGGCGGCGGATGGTTCCGTGGCTTTTAGTTGGTATTTACGACGCTTCACGTCAGGTGAGGCCAACATACCTCCATGGCATTTTTAATCCGGGAGACTACTCCCGGATTAATGATGGCAGGGGGGTTGCGTAAATGTATTTCCCAAGATAAAAAACTGAGGTTCGATCCTACTTCCATCGATGCGATATCTAAGAACACTACCAACTAAACCATCATTGCTTTAAACAGTTTTATGTATTTACCATTATGTTATAGTTATATATAGTTGAATAAGAATGCCGAAATATCTTCGGTCCCATTTACAATGGAATATAAAATGGAGAATCCCCTATCGATGACTGTACTAAAAATTCCACAGTCGCTTCTGTTAGTGTGGCGTCATTATAATAGTAAAAAAATTAACCGAACTGATGTGAGACGAATAATGATTGAGGTGTAAGGAAACGATGTCCGTTAAAAGTCGATTCCGAATATCACATATGGACATAATATATTTATTTATTTGTATACAGGGATTTCCAAAAAGGAATATACACAATATCTTAAAAAAATTAATGTAAGGACAAAATTGTACAGAATCTTGTGCTTTATTCATTATAAGAAATAACGATATGTCCGCTCATCGTGATTAAAAATCTATCTACACTAATAAATGAAATTGAAGTGTCTGTTTGTAATATATTTTTTTTAGTAAATAGATATGTATACACTATACCTATACACAAAATGCAATTATTAAAATTTTTGTCTATCTGTCTGTTTGTTCCGGATTATCTTCGGAACGGCTGGACAGATTTTGACGGGACTTTTTTTGGTAGGCAGCTGAAGGTACTCCGGGTAACTTAGGTTTTTTTAAATTTTCGAAAATAATTAGGGTTCCGCTTAAAAAAAATAAAACTCATAAAAAAATTGAATAAAATCCAATTCAAGGCACGGGCAAGTGTTTGAATTTATGAGAAATATTTTTACTTTATTTTAGTACTAAACAAAAATTAGGGTCCGTTAACAAAAAAACTAAAACACCGTCAAGAACATATAAAACGCAGGCGCAGCCGCGGTTACACAACTAGTTTTAAATATGTATAATCAAATAAAGATTTCAAATTACCTTTTAAAATATAAACATCAGATAAGTTTAAAAGCAACAAATACTTTTAAAAAAGTTTTATTAATATTTGTTATTTTATTTTTTCTGGCAAAGTTGATTGTTATACCAAACTGTTTTTCATCTCGAAAACATATATTGACCGAGTTTAAAAATATAAATTATTTCTTCTCGATTTTCTATGTTATTATCGCTTGATAAATTTGGTGCACATCTCACTTTTATTATATTACTGCAATTTTAGTACAGTTTTGTAGAAAATTGAAAGGTAAGAATTTATTACGTTACGGATACCATTTGACTGCTAAAGAAATTTAGAGAGCTGTAAGAATGCTATTAGCGGGAAGAATCAGTCCCAGGTATCTCGGCATCTTGGTGACTATAGGATCGTGATTCGACGTCTTTGCCAGTGTTACGTTAATAGGGGCATCCTGCTGAACAGAACCCAGTACGAGAGGAAGGAGTATGCTGGATAGGATCCATACATAAAACTGAATGTAAGACGTCAGTCTATGTTAACAGCCCGTTAGATAGCTTTGAAGTTTCAATTCTCAAGTGGTGTTTGTTGTTATAAACCGTGAGAAGTTGGCTATATGAATACGGCCTACGAACACATCCAATCAATTGCCAACCATTCGCCATAGGATTCGCACCCATCGAAACGAATGGTGTAGGTAGCACGCGACATGTACCCAGGAGCAAATAAGTGTATCATCATAATGGCTGAGTTGAGTCCAAGAAGTGGACTCTTACAGCGGCTCTACAGTGACAGTATGGTTTAATCATGGATGAAAAGTATAATGAACAGACGAACTGAATTTGTTTTTATAGACTGCAACACTGAAATTAACATTGATGCACTATAATGCATGTTCATACACATCTCGGAGGACCAGAGAGTGATTGGGAAACATGTTGGTATTGTCGTGGTCTGCACAATCACCAGATCTTAATCCCATCGAGCACGCATTGAATATACTCCATAAAAGTGTTCTAGAGAACCCGGACGGAGCGTCGACAACCCAACAACTGAAGGACTTGGTAAAATCCCATTGGGAGCGATACCCGCGGGATCAGGTAAACAGTCTTATAATTTCAATGAAAAATCGTTGTAGGCAAATTTTAAACAACAGAGAAGGCCAGACTTAATTATTGAATTATCAAATAGTTTTAAAAAAAAGTGTTAGCCGTTAGCATTCGACGGCGCGCCACAGGTACATTAAATAGTGTCTATGTATCTAAAAGATTATTTAAAAAAAACTTTATAATATTATTAAATTATATATAAATTTAAAAAAAATCGCTGTTAATAATTTTATAACACACGCGAGTGGAGCCACAGACAGAATTAGTATTTATCTTTAGTAATTTGACCGTTTTCCTATACACGATTACATTTAGATTTTTCCAATTACTATTTGTATTTACAATGTAAAGAGATTCTTAGTACAACTGATCTACGTAATCCAAATTAATAAGAATTTTACATCCATATTCCTATACTAGCTGCATGCCGGCGGCTCTGCCCGTGTTTCATACGTTCTTTACTGCGTATTTAAATAATCTTTAGAAAATAATCATTTAATGGAGATGTCCATCGAATCGTATTTTGTTCATAATATCATGAGATTTTTTTTTTTTTTTTTACACGGAAACCTAATTATTTTCGAAAAATTAAATTACCCTAAGTTACGCGGAGTAACTTAAGCTCTCTCTCTCTCAATATCTCTCAAGATCTTAATATCTCTCAAGCGGCAAAAGTATTTTTGTGAAGTACTGAAATGATACCCCGTTCGTCGGGGTTCGATTCTTGCAATGACTTTAGAGCTTTCTTCACATAATAAAAAGGGTGGCGACCCCACAAACTTGAGGTTAAGGTTCTATTGAGCCCCCAAACATGTCCCAAAAATAAAATTGCGTCCTCTAAAAAATCCAAAGCTCATGTAACATTTCAATGGACTATTAAGTAGACGGACTGTGGTGACCTTTAAAGTTTTGTCCGATGTACGATTGGCAATATTTTGGCGGGATGTTTTCTTCTTTTTGAAAACAAGCTGTTCCCGCTTTTCCGCTCGCGTATCATATTTTCTATTCGGAACACTTATTCACTGCGTAATACAGTTTTTAAATAATAATGGACCACATTTTGTGTTCAGTTCGCAAAATTATTTTTGGTAGTAACAGAAAGCAATGATGTTTCTCACAAATTTAAGCACTTGCCACATTCAAAAACTGTCCTTCGCATCGGATTTTATTCACAGTTTCATTATTTTGGAAACAATAAATTTATAACTTCTGCTGTATGTTTAAAGCTAAAATTCGAAAAATCAAACGCAGCCTAAGTTACGCGCGGAGTAACTTCACCTATCTGTCAGAAAAAAACCTGTCAAAATCCGTGCAGCACTTTCAGAAATTGCACTGAACAGATATACCAAAAAAATAAAATCCTTTTATTTTATATTACAGACATTTCATTTATACGGATTACGTAATGGACATTTCTTCTGTCGTTGAATTACTATTGATAGGTTATAATGCACAATAATAACAACAATAATATTTAAGATATTGTTTTCCCATTTTTGTATCGACATAAAACACACCTCGTAAAACAGTGGCGTAACTATACCATCTGATGGCATCATTAGAAAATGCCCTATCACCATGCTATTGTTTCCTCGCGATGTTCGATGTGTCAATTGACGCGGAATCCGGCCGCACTGCCCGCTGCGCCATCATCGCTTCAAATCGATCTTCATTGCAATTGAGCAACTTGCAGGCGTTATATTGGAGGCAGGAAGTATATCCTGCCCCCCGGACTGACGACCAGACGGTCATGCTTCTTCTAAAGAGGCGGGCTAAGAGGTGGAGGGGAAGTATTCTCCTCCATCCCTACCGGGCCATTGTACGGACGAGGCCTGGTGGGTTCGCCGCAGGGGGCGACGCGGTGCTTGCGAAAGCCACCCCGTGTCGCCCCCATCCCAAATGCGGCGGACGGCCCCGGGGGATTTTAGTGGGTATTTCCGGGCGCTTCACGCCCGGGCGAGTCCCACACTGGCACGGAGTTCGTCCCTCCGTGCCCCCTTACCTATTGCATTGGGGGACTTCGGTCTCACTAATGCAATAGGTAAGGGTAGTGCGTAAATGCATTTCCCCCCGTAAAAAAAAAAAAGGTTGCAGTCGTTAAAATCCAGGGCTATATATGAAAGGCAGAATATCGGCCGGCGATAAGAACATTACAGTCGAGGGCTATTTATGGTGGTCATGGCCCTCAGTCTCGATCTAAATTTTATCTTATGCATTTGTAGTAGTTTTTAATTGTTACAACAAATATAACTTGGTGACAACTATCACTGCCGCCTGAGATACAGGGCAGGACTACCATGGCGTGGCACGTGACATCTGAGAACGGTCTTTATTATTTTAAAGTTATTTCTATTTGATTTAATAAATACATTAAAAAAAGACAACAGTTTTCATCTAATGTTAAAATAAATATTTAAATTTACCATGAACACTTTACTCTTTATTTAAATTATTCGCTGTATTTATTAAATTCGCTCTTAAAATATATAATAATTTAGCCAAAGTTTAACTTGCTTTAAGATTACTTTATATATAATCTAATGTAAATTTATATTTACTAAAAACCTGACCATAGAAAATAAAATTATATATATATATATATAATTTATATATATATATATATATATATATATATTGAGACATTGCTTTCTGACATTTTATATATTATGTTAGGATATTTAATTAGGAAGTGACTGAAGCGGTATCAATATCGCATGATATGGGTACATACCTACCGCGAGCCTTTTGATAATACTGCACTGTTATCTGCGTATCTCTATACTGATTGACTTATTTTTAAATAACCAGGTCATGTCATTGCAATCTAGAAAGTGTAAATAGCATATCATTTGTTTAACGCTAATATTGGGAACTCCCTCTGATTTCCTACTTGACATGTTCATCAACAAAGTGCATCGCCCTTTATCTTACCTTCGGAGTGCCCTGTATCCGATTTATTAGTGTAAAATAATAATAAACAACACAGCATCGAGACACCAGCTCATACAGTCTACGAGTAAAACAAAGCTGGGAGATATTATTAAATGTATATAAATCTGTACTTGTGCAGTTACATGTTCTAATAAAAATCGATCACAAAACAATTGATTGAAATAATTCTTGAAACAATCTTCTGTCTCTAGATTTATAAATTCTACATCTCTACCTTTGACTATAAAGTCGTTTATATCAGGTGGTTATGAAAAATACAACCTGTCTGTCCGTTAGTAAACTCAGACTTCCAGAACCACTGGTCTGAAAAAAAAGAAAATATAGACCGGACACCATACTTGTACGTTGGACGACCGAACTGACCAAAGTCATTAGTAATTGCCTTGAGGTCATAGTCGTAGTCATAGGACGTAATGCCTCCGAAATTATCGAATAAAAATGGCGTCAAATAAATAAATAATAATTCCATCAAATAAATAAAAATCTATTTGGAATTACTATTTATGCAGATAATGGATCTGCACAAATTTGTAAGAATTTTTTTTGCGGCGTAAACGTTTTTACTAAAGCACTAGCTGGTGCCCGCGGCTCCGCCCGCGTTTCATATGTTCTGTACATGTGACGTTTCATTTATAAATAATTTTAAAAAACAAATGAATGAATAAAAGTAAGAGTATTTTGTTTTTATTAGTGGAAAAAATGTATATAAATGTAAATTGAAGTGGAAAATGTACAAAAGAGTAAATCGAAAAAAAAAGAATGAGGATTGGTGGAATTCAAAAAATACCAGTCTACGAAAAATACTGCGTTGAAAGGTATTAGTCCTATCCCGATATGTTCAGTACTTTTGAGGTGATGGTGCGTCAAAGGAACCCCATTTTCCTTTTATTTATTACAAGGATAAATGCTTGTCTTTTGTTTTATGGGACCAAATAAATTAATGAACAAACAAATTGAGAAAACATGGCAAAGGGCTAATAGAATTTGAAAAATATATAGCCTACAACCATCTACGATTAATTCCGCGTCGAATGGTTTCATGCTGATCGGTCCAGTAGTTTTCGAGTTTACCTCGGACAAAGAAAACAAACTTTGCTTATATATATATGTATAGATTTGCAATTTTTTCGCACTTTCATAAAGACATCCGCACCTGAATGTGGCTATAAGCTGATAACTTCAATCGTTCACAGTACCATATAACGCGGTCCGGTTCACGCGTCTGTTACAACTTTAACAGAAATAAGCGTTTGGTATATATTTTTGTAATACATTAATTTCTCCTAATTCCAAGCAATACCTTCTGTTTTCTCGCTTGGAATTTGCAGGTATGACTTATCAGAATATGACAATCATTGTGACTGATCCGAAAATGTTAATGTTTAAACTGTCATCCACTTACCTATCTCTCTTTTCACAGTTTCATTTCTCGATCATGAACACTTCTGTTGGTTGATCCGACACCGTTATCTGTACCAGATTATGTTCGCAATTGTTCCTGGTTGTTTGTTTGTTTTTATCATATAATCTCAGACTTCGCTGACTCAACTCTAATAATAATAATATATGATAAGATATTATGTATATAGTTTATCATGATGCAAGTTTTATAATTTACTAGCTTGGGTCTCGGCTCCGCTTGCGGTAACAGTTTGAAACTTTCACAATTATTTACTACGTTGCATATATTTTTTTAAGTGAAAAGTTCTTTAGCGGCTTTAAGCGATTCTCGGTAGAGGAAAGTCTTATAGATTCGCGTTACCAATTCTATGACGTCAGCCGTTAACATGCCAAGTACAAGATGGCGCTCAGAGATGAATAATAAAATGTATACTTAACCTATCGTATGTTTTGTTTATGAATAAAGTATATGATAATAACTAACACTCGAAGCGCCAATAGATCCAAAAAGACCCCTTTAAGGTACTTAGCTCTGACCGCAACCTCAGCCTCCGTTGTAATTTTTTAATGAGGTGTCCTTCCTCGGTGATTTTTAAAGAGGTTTTCTTCATCTCTTATTTGTAATAACTTTTATTCTTCATTGAATTTTCCCGGGACACAAAATATATTTTTTCGGGTCCAGTGTACCCCTGATTTTTATTGTAAATTTATGAATAAAGATTGTATTTATTTATTGTTATCATTATGTGATTTTTTTAAATGTTTGTTTCTAACTAGGTAAATTTTAGAAAGGTTGCCTTCTTCACAGCCCGGACATGAAGTCCAGGCCCGGAGATTACAAGTTTCAAAAAATTATTACAAGTACCAATAATTCCTTTATTACAATAATTTCATTACCATTATTATTTTAATTAAAAACATTTGTACTAGAAAGTTATCATTTGAATTAATGTGTATTTTCGTAATTCTGGACTGTGTGAAATTACATAAACTTCCGCGCAATTGGAAATCGTTTACGGACCGTATTTTGGATTCTGCAGACCACACTGGTTGGGATCCATTAAACTATATAATGGTTTGCGTATTCTTGATTGTAATTTTTTTTGTTAATCTTTATACAATATTATTGTTATAACTTATTCCATACATTAACCAAAAGACAACAGATAGACAGATAAGCAGAGAGATATGTTACCCTTTATAATATGTCATGATGATTATTAATGAGTTCGGCGGAAGTCTTTCGGTATGTGATAGCTGTCAAGTGGGACTATTGAAAAATGCTGATAGTCTGGTGATAGATTTTCAACTTTAAATGATGATGACTCAGTCGGTAGTGTGGTTGGAAACCGCGTCGATGAATGTATGGTCCATGAAATATTCCATAAGGAGCCAGAATTCACAGTAATGGTGAACATTATAATGAAACCATACCTTGAAGATAAGGCCGCTAACCCTCGCCCTTGAGTTTGAAAATCTATCACTATACACGAATATGTGTGTTCTGGCTGCACCATTTGAGAGCCAATATCTCTAGATTTTGTGTGTCTATAAACTCTGACTTTATCCAGCGCCGTGATAACGCTTCTTTTTGTGACACGTGAAGCCAATCCAAGAGTGACAGCAGCGGCCACACGAAACAAGTCACTCGCAGGAGTTTGGTTGGCAGCGCATTGGTGTCTTGATAAGCGTTTATGTGTTAGTTCTTCGAACTAAATGGTATCATCGATTTCTGTTCCTTTAACGTGCCTTAATCCATGCATCACGATTTTCTGCCAAATTCTGCCAACAGCGGTAGTCTATAAAGGACGTAGCTACATCTCTTTGTATTATAGCTAACTACATGGTTATTGTTTAAAAAAGCTGTGAGTGGTTCTTAACAATTGAGAAGAGTGGAATAGTAATCTCACCGGATGTGAGAAATGGCGATGTGATTCAGGATTGTGAACACACTAAATGTGGCTCACAAGTGATGTTCCCGGAACACACCTGTTGATGTTGGGCGACAGGTTTTCAAACTTGTTGGGTGGTTGCTACTCAGACGGGCATTATCAGAAATGCTGTGGCTTCCCCGTAATGTGTACCATCACCGAAAACTAGAGCTCAATATAGAATTGGATATTTGTGTTCTAACCATTATCCATTTAAGCTTGAACCATTATCGCTAAAATGTAGCTGGTCATCATGCTAGCTGATTGCAAGTTTAGGTATTATTAAAAATGTCCCCTAGCCAAATTACGAAATGTACCTACGTAGATTATCACCGTTTACTTCGTCTTCCGTAACGTAATCGACCTCTATCGTCGGGGATGTCCGTGTATATCTTACAAATTTGTGAGCCACATTAACCTATAGATGTTATATTCAAATGATAACTTAATGTAGAGTAAAAGATTATGTCATATGCCCTTGGCCAATGGAACGCATATATCAATGTCCATATCCAATTAAGATTTTTAAATCCATTTAGATTATTCAGCATTATCTTAGACCTAGTTCCTCTAAATTTTTGAAGTGATAAATTCTTTAGCCGCTTTGAGCTATATAAAGGCAAAACTTACCATATGTGTTCGCGTCACCGACATGCTAATGTGACGTGTTGCATTAAACTGGTTATGTAGAAAGATGAATGATAAAAACTAGTATTTATTTTTGAATATTGGTATCAATATTTGCGTTAAATTTTTTGACATTAATTAGTCTTCTAATATTTCATCACTGGTATACATCATGCAATTAATATTTCATTGTGGCTTGGAAGTTATCTTACCAGCGTGGTAAAGAGATCTCTAGTTATTTGATAGTATTTTATAGTGGATTTAAAAATGATATAACAGTTATTCCATTGTTTTGAGTTTTCATTTCTATCGGTAGTCCTCATGACTCTAGTTTTTTTTAAACAAGGTAGGCAAACGCTAAACGTATCGACTACTTCAAAAAATCAATTAATCAATTAATTAATTACCTATTCTTGTTTTAGAAATTTACCCTTGATTGTAGATCAGAAATATAAAAAAACAAGATTTGTTTTAAAAGTTATTATTATCATAATAATCATTTAGTGTCATACAGTAATCAGATAGCGTACCAACTATAGAATAATTATGCTAAGAGCTACGAGTGTAGTCCCATACAAAAACTCGCTTAACATTGATGCCAGAAAAAGTAATATTTATGTGTATGCCTGTGTAAACGATACAAATATTACGTAATCACCAGCACGCAATATAAAGCGTGCATGGCCTTTTAAGGCCAATTTGAAATGGCTTCACTCAGCGTGCGACATAAAACTGCCATGAATTCTAGTTGCGTTCGGATACTATAACATAGATTTGGTAAATAAATAGAAAAGTATCAGTTTTATATACCATTAAGTGGACAATTAATTCTTATTTTTATTGTTTTTACGTTTTCTTTTATTTTTTTTTAAAGAAGAAAAATTCTTATGGCACTTTTTCGAACTAACTTTTTTTGCATTCATTTTGTTAATGTAAATTATAATTAGTCGGTTATATAAATTATAATTTATGATTTTTATTATAAAACTGTAATAAAAAGTGTAATTTGTTCAATCCTTCATTATTATATTTATGTTTGTTTCTTTGTCGTGACGTATTTTCATTTCATTTAGTTTCAAATAATAACAAATTTAAAAAAGTTTCCTTACGAAAAACAATTAGTGCAATTAAGAACAAAATCGACTTTAAAAGAATTTACTATAAAAATGCACTAAAAAGTAAATAAATAATTACTATATTAATCTACTTCTGTTTACCTCGATATAGTCTATGTTTTAATACCGTTAATAATTTTGAAATCTGTGCCAGCTAGAGTTAACCAATGTACTCATTTATATAAATGGCAATAAATGCTTAAACTTCTACTTAAGTTACGTCTCCTAACGTTAACTATCTGCCAGAAAAAGTCAGTCCAGCCGTTTTGGAGATTAGACGGGACAACCAAACAGACAGATAAATTTAAAAAGAGGTGTTTTCTATATTGGTATCGTAATTAATAGCTATATGCATTTTGTGAAATTTATTTATTTTTATATTAAAAATAGACAAATTTGTGAGGGAAAATCTGCGAGCGGAACAACGGGCAAAACGTGTTTATAGCGTTTCAATTACCTTCTAATAATCATGATAATTACATAGATCAGTGATCTCTATTCTGCGTAACTTATCTCATAGTTACGTCGAATTATATATTTGTATAGTAAAAGATCTAATCTCGAGTTTTCCTCGAGGAAAATGTAGGGAGTTTACATGTTACTTAATTTACGTAACCAATATCCGCGAATTACATAGTTCAATAACTAACATCATTTTAAGTATATTTGTACTAACTTATTAATGTGTCTAGTACCCATAAAAATAAGACAATGGAAAAACAATCGAAAGCTGGCGTAAACGCCAGGTAAATGTTCAAGGGGTTAAAGATATTTTCAAATCAAACTGGCAAGAATACAAATTCGGAACAGAGCTATGACGTCTAAAAGAAAATGCACAACATCTGGAATGCTAAGACTAGTCACACTAGCCTGTAACACCAAGTCAATGTATATAGATTAATAAAATAATCATATAAAATCAATTAAAATGTCAATAGGATTTTTTTTTCAATAAAGCTCCTGACAAAAAGCTGCAATACACTGAAACAAAAAAAAAACAGATTCCAGTAAGATCCCAGATTCATTTTGGTTTGATTTTTTTTATGTTATATTTTATATAACCGCCCGCTTTTCATATTTTCTTCACTGCGTAATTTAAGAAACAAATGAATGAAGAAAAATGAGAGTCTTTTGTTTTTATTAGCGGAAATAATGTACATTATAATAAACTGAAAAAAATAAGAAATGGTCGGTGGAATAAAAAAAAAAACACCTATAAGAATAACCATCTACGAAAAAATTCCGCGTCGAATGGTAGTAGTCCCATCCCGATATGTTCAGTAGTTTTGAGTTGATGGTGCGTCAAAGGATCACTATTTTCCTTTTATATATAGAAGATAGACAAATATACAAATCATAGTGGCAATTAATTAGCGGAAGCTCAGAAAGGTCATGTCATGTCACATCACTATAGTTCACCCAATGGTCTACCTTATAACAACGGTTTAAAGTTAAAACTTGCTTGACATGGTGTCATGTTATTGTAGAACTTAACATTGGTTACCTAATAAGCCTAAATATAATCGTAATATTAAGAGGACATGCAGGCGGAATAGTAGGCATTTCAGAAATGTATTACTGTCGCATTGCGCCCTAAATAAAGAATTATAAAACACAAAAGGGACAACTGCAGTTCGGGCTGATTTTACCGTATGCAAAATAGACGAAAACATCACTACGTATACCCTGTTTCCTCCTACAAAAATGGACCGATTTTTAATTTTTTAATTTGTTTTATCAAATTTGTGTCACGAGCATCTGAAAATTACGGTAAAAATCGATTTTTTTTTTTGCATTTTTAAAGGCTCCTAGTTTCTACTATAACTAATTTATGTCAAAAATCAAAACATGGCAGTGGTGGATATATTATATTATTTGGTATACAAATATTTACTATAATTCTATTATCCAAGGGAGGAAACAGGGGACTACGTTTGTATGAAAATTACGCAGATGGATATGACCTTATGACCTTATGACGGATTATGACCTTTGGCACAGTTAAATTTTATATGAAGAAGGATTGCAGAAAGCAAATATTTTCATATAAATATACATCAGAAATACATACATAGTATCACGACTTTCTCCCGTGGGGGTAGGCAGAGCTTACATCCATCCACTTGCTACGATCTTGACACATCTCTTTCGCTTCGTGTACTTACATGAGCGCTTTCATACATACAATACATTAGATTAATTTTATAAAAAAAACATTACACACGCTGTCATGAGTGTCAAATATACACACACACATAACACACTAATGTCTATCATTATCCCTTAATATTACCAATGCATTATCAATCACGTTTCATCATCGTCAAAATTCGCATATATTTACCGCGCGGACATTGTCGAATTTGATCGCATGTGAGCATATAGACTAGCCACATAAATAAATTTAGTTCTTCTCGTGTTTAAAGCCAACTAATAGATTGTATTTGAATTCTTCCTAGACCCATTTTTTTTAACGAATGTAATAGGTATAATCTACATCTGTGATTCATAAACTTCAAACCACACGCATATTATTTATTATTTATTTATAACTAGATGTGTGCCCATGGCTACGGCCGCGGTTCATATATTCTTCCCTGCTTTTCTTTTATATACGGTAACCCTATTTTTTTTTTAGTACTGTGTACTCTATACTGTACTCTTAGTATAACAAATATCTACTGCGACCGCCAACCCGCCTGCCAAGCGTAACGATTATGGCAATCGCCCCCACCCTTATTGGGAGAGACCTATGTCCAACAGCGGACGTCTTATGGTTGAATGAATGGATGGATTTATGAGTCATACCTTTACGCTATATGATTTAAATACAAGAATAAAAATAAAAATCACATTCATATAATTTTTTTTTATATAAAAGTATTGTGCTAGTAAGAAAGTTTATGAGAAACGACTACATGAAATAAAGAGTTATTAATGTTGAAATAAATGTGTGATGAGAAGAATGAACATGATAATAGAAAAGCTGAAAGGGAGTTCCTCGATGTTTTGGTATGGACATCTCATGGGAAGTGAAAAAACGCATGTAGTATGGAAAGGAAGAGGACGGCAGAAGAAAAGATCGATAATGAAGTGTGTGATGATGGTAGGTATGAAAGTAGAAGGAATGGTTTTTTTAAATGTAAACTGAACATACACTGTTAACCAGGAGGGTCTTAACAGCTTCATCGGAGTTTGACGCGAGCGCTAAAGCCAAAAATAATAGTCAGCGCAAGGGCACCAAAATGGTACGAACTTCAGCTTGAGCTCTGCTACTGCAAGGAAAGGATTCCTTACAGAACCAATGTACCTTACGTGTAGTGTGCAAGTATATATTTGCAGTATTTTGCGTCGTATGTTAGTGCACGTCTTGTGCAATTACTGGAGTGGGATCCGGAGTGCAAAATGTTTTTCTTATTTAAAAGATATGATTAGAGATGGTGAATGATAGAGACAAACAGAGTAAAAGGTCACGTGAGTTACCATTATCTAAGTGTAAGTAGAAAAAAAACATAAGATTTCTAAAGTGAATACAAGATTATCTCGAATAGATTGATAAATGTATTTATGATAAATCGCTAAGATGTTAATGTCAATAGAAGGTCTGAGCGGTACATCAGTCGTGGATATGATAAAAAGGCCCTCCACAACTTAACAGTTCAAGTAGATGCCTATCATTTATTTTTATTTTATTTTTCTAAATCGCATATAATAATAATTTATCGTGGTTACATCAGCCTGATCCTTACGTTATATAAAAGGCAACATCAGACAGACTGTCTGTTCCGTTAGTGGGCTTTTAACTCAAGAATTTCTGAACTAAATTTTTACGATTTTAAGTACCATAACTGCTTGAAATTCTTCCTGCATTTTATTAAAGAAAATGATTTTTGTAGCACAATATTTTATACCACGTTTTTTTGCACGATAGATTTGTATCAATAGTAAATAAGAATTTTCAAAAAAAATCAAACGATTTCAGACCAAACATATTTGGACAAGTAAAAAGCGCGCGCCCGTGTACTTGCCCTATTTCGGTTGTTTCTTGCTCAAGTATAAAGGTGCGGGGATAATATCAATTATTTCGGAAAATCCCTTTTGAGCATAGAGGAAGGAAGGAGTAGTAGGAAGGATTTCCTTCTTCAAAACCAAATGTAACAAAATTCAGATTTTTCTTTTCGAAAAGTAAATAAATCAATATTCCTTACGCCATCATTGCTATCACCATTCAACCTCTCATTTTATTAAAAACTAGCTGTTTCATATATTCTTCACTGTTTTAATGTTTTTTGGAACCCTAATTATTTTCCTTACAATTTTCTGGTACCTATTAATATAAAGTAAAAATATTTCTTACTAGCTCCTCTCCGCGGTTTTACCCGCATAGTTCCCGTTCACGTGGGATTTTCGGATTAAAAACGATCCTATGTAAAAACACTCCCTGGTTTTCAATTCTATGTCCATACCAAATTTCATCCAAATCGGTCCAGTAGTTTTTAAGTTTATTCGTAACATACAAAAAAAACTAATCTTTTCTCTTTATAATATTAGTATAGATAAATTCAAGTACTTGCCCGTAAAACTGCCCATTGAATCGTCTTTTTTTTTCAAACTTTTGTGTTTTTTTTATGCGGTACCACAATAATGTTCCTGAAATTATTTTTGGTACTAAAGAAAGCAAAGATTCTTCTCACAAATTCAAAAACCTGTTAGTGTAACTGTGCGTTAAATCGAATTTTATTCGAAATTTCACGAGTTCTAATTTTTTTACACCGAACCCCCATTATTTATGAAAATCAAAGTTACACGAAGTAATTTCATCTATTAACCAAAAAAGTTTCGACCAAATCGGTTCAGCCGTTCCGGAGATTATCCAGGACAAATAGACAGACAGACAAAAAACATTAAATTTTTATTTTTGGTATGAGTTTTTCGTATTATATTTTGACATTACAAACAGGCACTTCAATTCTATTTATTAGCGTACATAAAAGGTAACTTCTATCTATCTGTGTGTTTTTTTGTAAACCGTAAATATTAACTTGCCAAATTATGAAGATAAAAACTGAAATAAGTTGTAAAAAAAACACTATGACATTATCTTGTAATATATGAACTAAAGCATTGAATATTAAAAAAAAAATTCAAGCGAGCCGAGCCACGGACACAGGTAGTAAATTTATAAATGTATTCTCAGTACTTAGTGAGTTTACTCTGTAATTAAGATAGTAGGTTAAGTAAACCAGATTATAGGGAAGTCTGTACGAAATGAAACGGAACCCGTGAGAGACGGGCAGCCTTTCAGAATTAGGTATATCGTCTTTGTAAACTGAATTTAATTTAACGCTTTGGGGCTTACGTACTTTCAAAGATCAAAGTTAGATACCATCAGATTTTTTAGCTTTTCTTTTAAAGTCATATATGAAAATATTGAATATATATATAGTTAATTAACAGATAAATTTAGCTAGGATTAATTTCATAGTTTTTTTTATTACTAACCAAGTCGAGATCCGTACCAATCTAGCCTTTAGAAGAAATGCGCCAAGAAATGCGAACGTTAATTCAATATAAACTTATTCCTCTATTTTCTCCTTGGATATTATAGTAAATATTTTTATATCATATAATTTATATACACCACGTCCATAACTGTACTTGTGATTTTTGATATAAAATATAATTATTATAGATATTAGGAACCTTCACAACTTTTACCGTCGTTTTCAGACTTCCGTGAAACTAACAGCATGAATAAAAAAACAAATCCATCGCCGAGGACGGGAGGCCAGCTTTGCATCGAACTTCGCACTTCCCGCCCTCCAGCCCTGCAGTGATTTTAAACACGTTCCGATACCCAATTGGAGATGTTTCTTTACGCAACATAAGACGCACTGCCACCCACACTCTTCTTGGAATTTACTTCTAGGGAAGTAGCCCAAGACCTGGTACGTACCACTTGATTGCATTTGCACGAGCTACCACTCTTCTGGATGGAGGACTCTACGCGCTCGGCAGAAAAGTTCCGTAAAGCTATCAAGGTCCCGAAAAAAAAGCAAAACGAACAGACATAGCTAAAGCCTTCCTTATTTTACAATGGGATAAAAAATGTAATAGCGGTCCAGTTTTGGGGGAGGAAACAAACTCTAAAATCAGCTTGAGCTTTAGGCGAAGGAAAACATCGTGAGGAAACCGTTGCATGGTGGTAGGCATTTTAGAATATTGTCCGCCTGGGTAGCTAACACCCTCAAGTTTGAAAACCTGTCGCCAAATATCAATAGGTGTATTCCGGCAGCATCACTTGAGATCCAGTACATCCAGGCTTAGTGTGTTTACCATCCTGGAACACATCATCATGTAACATCAGGTGAGATTTTGGCATTAAGCCTATATCGTGTAAACCTGTCTTTGCCACAAACAAGTCAAATTATACAGGGTCGTAGCTACCACAGTTTTTAACTATTTAACAAAACAATCGTAAAATATTATGTCAAAATCTGAAATCTGAATTGAATTTGTAAAAGACCTCCCATAACAAACTTTCATATCGAGCTTGTTTGTTAAATACTATAAACACCACTGGATCAAGTACATTATATTACAAAGGGTATTCCCTCGAGTAAAATAATTAATTAATAGATTAAAAAAACTGTCACTCTTACTTTATCTTTGTTTGACAGATAAGAAATCAAATCACTGCTTCGGTGAAGTGTTGTAAGATTTCTATAATTAGCGATAATTAATAACGCACTTATCATTGCGAATGATAATGCAAGTTCTATTTTTATTTGTTCAAACAATCGTAAACAAACTCTTTTGTATGATTGGTTGGGTACGTATTCTAGAAGAGTCTTTTGTTCCTGTTGATAAAATCTCATAATGAGTACCCGCCCGCTACGGATGACAGGAAACGGGTTGCTTGGAACTGTCCACCCACCATAAACCCCAAGGTGTTATCGGCGCCCATTGCCAAGGGTTACAAGTATCGCTTTCGAATTCGTCCGTAACCCCTGCCTAGCGCTGTACCCGAAAAGAAACGTCGGATCCATGAGGGAAGTGTGGTCTAACGAGGTGACTAGACCACAGCAACTACCCACTAAAACCCCATGATTGACTATTCTGTACCGCCATTTAGAAGCGATACTGTACATGCACAGGCTTTACCCGTCGGTCCAGCCAAGAAGGCCAGACCCCTACGGCGAAAGTGATAGCCCCGGTCCGACTGACTCCCAGACGGCCTGCCAAGTGCTATGAAGGAACAGGTCCCTCGCCCCTTCCCCCTTGGTATATATGCCAATCACCTGCCGCAACCTCAGCCTCCATTGTAATTCCGTCATAAATCTACCCGTAGATCCTTCATTTGCGTGAGAGAATAATAATATAAAGAAATATTTTTTCAATGTTATTTAAAGGGAAAGAAAGCTTTGGATTCCTTGATGGACTTCTTAGAATTCAAATAAAAGCGATGATGGCACAGCGGGTAGTACGGCCGGATTCCGCGTCAATCGACGCGGGTTCGAACCCACCTATCCGAATCTTAAATCGTACTGAGCTTTCGGTGAAAGAAAAACATCGTGAGGAAACCTTAGCATGTTGGTAAAGTATTTTCTAATGATGCCCGCCTGGGTAGCTTCCACCCTCAAGTTTAAAAAGCTATCGCCAAATACTAATAGGTGTGTTCGGCCAGCATCACAAGAGCACTCCTACCTCTATGCTTAGTGTGTTTACCATCCTGGACCACATCGTCACTTAACATCAGGTGAGATTGTGGTCAAAGCACTGAGCCTATACCGTGTAAAAAAAAAATAATGCTGACCTCCGCTTGTGACAGGATATTTCTTTGGACATCTGCCGCGACTTGATGATATTTTTGTGGAGAGTATTAAAAAAATATTCGTAACTTTTTTGGCACACCTTAAGGTATAGATAGCCTCAACATTATTCTATATTAGATGATGTCTAGATATAAAAAATAGGTGTTCATCATCATTGCAGGTAGGAATCCCCTTTTACGTCCCTGTAGTGGTTGATAACCTACTGACCCTGATAAGAAATACGTGACTCCGTGACGTAAACAAACAAAGGCTCCGATTCACTCGTGAATGCAATTACCATACAACAAACTGAGTTAGTCATAAATCAGTCTGAATTATTTATAGATATAAAAAAACGGTAAAGATGTATATTAGCGGTAGAATATACAATACATTGCTGTTTGAAATAAAAGTATGACCAAAGATTATCTGCCCGCTCTGTATGTGGATGTATTTTTTTTCGAATTGACTAGAGGTTTTTCAAGGTGGCCTTGATAGCATCACAAACCCTTTGAGGCGAGCGCTTGTGCCACGTACTATAATGGGATGGACCTCGGCTTGGGCTGCTAACTGACACTTAAATTCTAGGGAAATTGCCTACACCTAACCGTTGTTAGAGCAGGCTCCAGGGTGTTTACTGAGGCAAAGTTGTCCGTGCGTCTTCTGCGGCGGAAAGATTCGATCCGCTAGCGTTATGTCATCATGGTAGTCGGTGTGAATGCCATGCAGCGGTCGGTTCTTTGTCGGCTTTTGGGCCAATGGTGTAATACGCGCCGACTACACCACCAAACTAAATGATTGTTGTCATTCTGTATTTTGGCTAGGGACGGTATTTAACCTTTATATTTTGAAGTGAATGTTCTGATAAATAAACAGGATAACTTAGGAGCTTTTTTACTATATAAAAAAGTAATGTTCATGCTTTAGTGTATTTTTTATAACTCTATTTTTATTTAAAAACGCAAAAAAAGTAATTTTATTCCATAGCACATTTTAATACATGTTACGCAGTAAACTCATTTATATTAGACGTGCATGTAAATTTTACAATAACATATAAAATCTTATTGATCTTTTTAATGTTTTTCTTAGAATCTTCAAAAAAAGTATTACAAAAATAATGTATGATTAACCTTATATTTTGAGTTACAGTTTTATTTTCGTATAAATTACAGAGTTAGGTTATTTATACTTTGTAACAAAATACACAATATGTATGGTATATATTTGTTATATATATATAGGGAACTATAGGTATTTTTGTTTGCATTGTGTTCGTTGTTTTTATACGTTGATCTGACTGTTTGTTTCTTTATAATAAATAAATAATAATTAGACACAGGAAAAAATAACATAGGAGTTGGAAGCTTTTAAAATATTTTGAATTAAATATTTGAATCTTTGAAAATATTTGTTAAAAGATTTCCTAGATAACATATGGACATTCTCTGTAAAATTATATATTGATGACGAGAATTCTTTTAATTGTTTTTTTTTTATTGTATAGTTACTTTTACACGTTAAAAAAATTAAAATTGATTATGTGTATAAATAACACTTTATGTAGGTTATCAAATCAATGTAAACTCCGTCAAAAAAAAAAGTACAAAATAAAATCTGATTATTTATTATTAACCAGGTCATTAACCAGAAAATAGAATATCAAATTATAAAATGTTTAAAATCCTTATCTTATATAATTCGCTGAAATATTGATAACGGCCACTTCCTTAACATTTCGTCCGGTTCATATATATATATATATATATATATATATATATATATATATATATATATATATATATATATATATATATATATATATATATATATATATTCAAACAAAGAAAATTGAACTTCTGTTTGTAATATCATAATAAAAAACAAAAAACCAAAACACAGTTTTTAAATTTTTGTCTATCTGTCGCTTTGTTCCGGCTAATCAATGGAACGGCAGGACCGCTTTTAATAGGACTTTTTCTGGCAGATAGCTGAAGTTACGCGATGTAATTTAGACTAGATCCTTTTATTTTTCGAAAACACTCATGATTCCGCATAAAACAATAATTTATGAGAAATATTTTTACTTTACCTTAGTACTAAATTTTTTTAAGGATAATATTTAGGGTTTCGTATTAATAAAATTAAATCGCAGTGAAGAATATATGAAACGCAGGCGCAGCCGCGGGCACACAGCTAGCTTAATACATATGTACATATATATAGTTAGAGGTATTTAATATCCCATGTCAATTCTTATTCGGTACAACGCCTTTACACTTGCGTTTTAGGTCGGTTTGTTAATACGTCAATTTATTATTCTTTCACGAGAAAAATATATTACATATACTATCTAAATAAAAATTAAATTAATTCTATGAAAAAAAAAAACATGAGTAATTCTATTATTTATTGTGTCAAAAACATTAATTATATGCTAAGATTCTTCAACAAAACAACTATTACTTAGTAGTTGGAAGCACTTGAAAGCCAATGGCACATTTCTTAAACTGAACTTCAAATGTAAGCGAGGATGGCTTGGTTAGTAGTACGGACGGATTTATGCTTCAATGGATGTAAGTTCGAACCCACCTAACCAATTCCATAATGAAAGGTTAAGGAAAACCATAGCATGGTGATAAAGCATTTTCTAATAATACCCGTCTGGGTAGCTACCACCCTCAAATTTTAAAACCTGTCGCCAAACACCAATATATGTGCTCAGGCAGCATCACTTCAGAGTCAGTACCTTTAAGTTTAGTGTGTTAATTATCCAAACCACATCATGACTTAACATTAGGTGAGATTTTGGAGTGCTTGGAAGGATCGACTGCAATGGTACGACTTCGGAGACGTCTATATCTATCAGTGAACTAACACGGATAAAGAAGAAGTAATCAAAGCCTACGTATACTAATAAATAAAATTGAAGCGTATTTTTTTTATTTATAACCTAGCTAATGCTGTTGACCGAAAGGGCCTTAACAGCTTCACCGTATCTTTGAGGGCGAGTGCTGAAGGCATTCGCCGAAAAAGGTAACTAGCACAAGGGTTCGAACGTCGGCTTGGCCGCTACCTGTGTTTAAAAATTCCCACGGAATTTAATCCTAGCTAACCCTAAACCCTACACTTTTTATTTATTAATAATAAAAAAAAGGTTTCTTACAGGACCTATGTACCTGCGTGTTATGTGCAAGAGTGTGTATGCAGTATTTTGCGTGTAATATTTGATGCATGGTCAGTGTCACTGTATATCGCCGGTAGATGGGATTGAAGCTTAGACTGTTTGAAACATATGTGTATAAAGGAAGACAACAGAACCATAGCGCGATGTAGAATCGTTCAAAGAAAATTAATTGTTGTTGTCTTAATGAATACAATTGAAGTGTCTATTTTTTTTGTACTACGATATAAGATACCTAGACTAAAAATGCAATTTTTTAAATTTTTGTTCTGTCTGTTTGTTCCGGCCAATCTTCGGAACGGCTAGACCGATTTGGACGGAACTTTATATACATAGATAGCTGAAGTTTTTTCCGCGTACCTTAGGCTACTTTATTCTTTTGAAAATATCTAGGGTTCCGCATAAAATAAAATATAATAAAATCCGGTTCAATGCACAGTTTTACTGGCAGGTATTTGAATTTGTGAGAAATATCTTTAGTTAATTTTAGTACCAAAAATTATTTATGAAATAATAAGAGTTCCCGTATAAAAAAAACTATATTACACAGTGAAAAATATGTAAAACGCGGGCGCAACCGCGGGCACACAGCTACTACAGTATAAAAAAGCAGTGGCGGAATTGAGAAGCATTTAGACCCTTATGTTTGTACATCTGATTTTCATCATAATTTATCCAAACTGACACGACGATGAAGCCTGTTGACTACCAATGCAAGTGTCAATCACCGCTTGTTCAGAAACATCGATTATGTAATATGGAAAAATCCAAATAATTATATCGAAGCCAATTGAAGAGCTCAATGATATGTTAAACCATAAATATCGCCTCTCGATCATATTATTGGCGGTTCGAATTTGTCTGTGTTCTTTTTATAAATTTTCACGCATGTTTTGCAAATCACGTATGACTAAACCGGAAGGCGTTTATATATATATATATATATATATATTACACTTATATAATGTATTTTTTTTAAATTGTAAAAAAAAGGTTCTCTTTATAAAGTTTATAAAGCATTTAGCTAATAAACAATTTATAAAAGTGGTTTTTATTAATTCCTATTGCTATCCCTTTTAAAAACACTAAAAGCGTTTTAGGCACTGCTTAACGTATGTACATACTCCTTTAACTAATCTAACGGTTAGTAAATCTGCGAGAAATAGGTCTCTCACATAACCCATGTACCTTGCTTGTAGTGTGGAACTATGTGTGTGCAGTATGATGCATGTGCTGCTAGTGCATACGGTGTTACTATATTACGCTGACAGCGGCTACAAGAGCATCCCCAGATGGGGTTGGAGCATGCCTTGTGCAACAGCCGCAGGGCAATTCGGAGTGTGTGCGGGAGCAAAGTTACCCGCCCATCCCGAACAGTTTAACAGATTCTCATCAATCGAGTGTTGTCATAATTCTTTGAATGCACTTTATTTAACACTACCTTTGCACCCGCGACTTTGCACGCGATTCTTATATTCCTCACTGCGTAATATAGTTTTTATATAATCACTGGTAAATAATGTTTTGATAATGTTTCCCCATTGAATGGTTTTTTATCACAATTTCTAAAAACTTAATTATTATTGTAAAACAAAAGTTAGAATAAATTACGCGGAATAACTTCAGCTATCTGCCAAAAAAATCCCGTCAAAATCAGTGCAGCCGTTTCTAAGATTACCCGGAACAAACAGACAGACGCAAAAAAATTTCAAAATTCATATGTATTTAGTAAAACAAAATTATTTTGTAATTACAGACAGACACTTCAATTTTATTTGTTACTTTAGATACAATAAAGTTTAGTCATTTTGCCATGCGAGAATAAAATAAAAAAAATACTTCACCTTGTATAATTTGTAATTACATGCCCGGGCTCCCGAATTCAAATTACGGTATATATATGTATCGGCAGTACAATTAAAGTTAACAGTATTTTCACGCGGACGAAACCGCTACTACCAGCTAGTAAGTTTGTACAGATGAAGAAAGGCGGCCGTTTCGAATCAATCTATCGATCATGCAAATTATTATTGAATATCACAGCGTGATAATCCACACGCTGATAATAATTGATAACGTAAGGCAGACAACTATCTTGTTATCGGGACTGTTTCTGATCTTATTATTATTATTACTGCGCTGCGTGATTCTACATCTACACTTACCATTGTCCCCTGCGATGCTTGATTTAATCATTCTATTTGAAGTAAAACTTTACTTTTTCCATCGCCTCAAATTTTTTTTCGCCCATCTATCGCATGTCGCATTACAGCCGGCAGCGGTGTAGGAGTTAAGTAAAAGGCACTTCGCAGAGCAGTCAAGGCCAAAGTGGTAAGGAGCTCGGCTTCGGCTGCCACCTTTTACGTAAATTCCCTTACAGAACCCATGTGTCTGCGTGTAGTCATCAATAGTGTAAAATGCAATATGGTGCCTGCTGTTCTAGAGCATGAAAGTGCCACTGTGTCCGGCTGGTGACAAATACAAAAGCCTCGGGTATTGAAGCTGCTGCTCCTAGGCTGCTGCCGGGGGGAATATTTAATATCTAAAACTTGATCTTACATTCAACATCAGTTAAGACTTTGGTCAAAGCGATGAGCCTATACAAAAAAAGATATGTCAATGTTACAGACGTCACTATGAAATTGAAACTGAAAGCTGAGCGTCATTTTTACGATAATGGGTGTTGTGATGAGTCGTACAACCTTATCTTTTCACGAGCTTTTGTCGGGATCTCAATGTGCCATGTAGAGAGTTGTTATCTTTAATTCAATAACTTATGTAACTTGACCCTATGTTGTATAATTTGGGTGGCATTTTGCGTAATATAGTTTAGTAATTGGGCGCAAGTGAAGTGTATTGCAAAAGTAATAAACAACACAGAACAATTATTCTGATGTGCGACGATATTTCCATAGAAAGTTCTAGTAGGATGGCCTTTGTTTTACTAGTGATTTGATATGATACGATGATTGATCGGCATTCGGCACTAACCTAGGCACTTTGCTGAGAGAGAAAAAAAAATTATGATAGTAAAAAATGCCCTGCCACCAATTAGCTGGATGGAAGAATTTTTTCATCCCAATTGTCATCGCTTCAGACAACGTTACTTATTTGGTGGACTCCTGTTGCCGCAACTAGACACATTAGCGGTCCGTTGTGCCTGCAGAATTAGCCAGCCCAGCTCCTTCCAGAAGCTCAGAAGTATCCTGCGGCAATCACAGACTCCCTGGAGCGACTTTATTTTCTTGAGGGTTTTGCCCGTTGGTTGACTACTTCCGTGCATTCCAGGACCAAGTAGGCAGCAGTCTCTTCTTCTTTCAGACAGCCCCCTACACATGGGGCTGTTTGCCAGACTTATAGTAAATAAATGTTTATTAAGCAAGCAGTGTCCCGTCATTACACCCACCACTAGGCTTCAGACAGTGTTCCGATAACCAGATACGTCTGGAAATAATCGTTCTGAATCGGGTCGTAAGTTTTGATAATATTGTTATATAAACATAGCATTCTGTTATGCGACAAGATAGCTGGCTGGACTAAAAAAAACTCACGCGTCTGCCCCGTGGCTGATAGGTCACCGATTTAACGCTTTAAAAAACATCGAAATAAAATTATACACTAAAATGGGAACCTTTTTAAATTTGAATTTTTTCGCGGACTGACTGGACCTCGTTGGTCGGAGTTTTCGGCGGCTTGTTGGTCAGTAATGGAATGATTTTTGTTTTATTATACGTAAGATCATAGTTTTTTACTCGTATATTATCCATCCATTTAAGTATAAGACGTCCACTGCTGAAAATAAGTCTCCCCCAATATGTGGAAGATTGTCTCGCTTGGTAGGCGGATTGACGATCTCAGTTAGGTGTTTTTGGCACTCAGAGGATGACGCTGCCCGTCCTTTGGTTTTTCCCTTAGTCGCCTTTTAGGACACCCATGGGAACATATGGGATTGTACTATTCCATTCAACTGACTACCATCCACTGCTGAGCATAGGTCTTCCCCAAAGATCTCCAAAACGACTACAATGGAATATGAAATCTCAGGTCCCTCAAAGACTCCGTAGCATCTACATCTAGCAAGATGGCCGGCGTTTTGCTAGAGAGTTGGTGTGTTTTCTGGGGGAATTCTGTATGTATGTTCACGTTGACACTTTTGATTCCATTGAATATACATCTCATATAATAATAATAATAATAATAAGAATATATAAATAACGAGAAATATATAACGAAGAACAAAAAAAACCATACCGGATTTAGTAACAATTACACATATTAATTCAATAATTTTCCCACACTTATGTAATAATGAATAGTATTACAATTAAATTTAAATGTTTTAAATAGTAAAAGTTTCGAAATGTTAATCACGACGAAATTATTTTTAATATCTTTACAATTTAAGAGTACCACTGTTTTGATATAACTTCTTTTGATAATAAATAAAATAGAGCACTCAGACGGAATTGTTTCAATTACGATTATTTAATAACATAAATATTTTAGATAATATTTGTGTATTAAAAAAAATAGTTTTCGCAATTTAATTTTATAAAACAGAATTATTCATAAATATGTTGGATAGTTTTTAATCACCGTATCGAAGACAAAGGAAAACAACTAATCGCGAGGAATCCCGATCGCAAATTGATAAGTAAATAAGAGAAGTGCACTCACCCATTGGTTACAGTAAGTAGGAGCTACTAACAATGTTCATCCCTATGATGACGCTCGTATAAAAACGCGAAATAACCGCTGGCACACAATCAGTACGTCGACTCTAGTTCTGTGCGCGTGTTCGCACGTATAGCCCGAGACGGCGCGAAACGGAACAATTCCAAATTTGAAATATTGTTTTTTTTTTTTAAATTCCAATCGAATTGAATTTAAATCACTCTGAACAAAAAACGTACATTGACTGCCATTCAATAAATTACATTGTTTTTTTTTATTAACAAATAAAATATAAATAAATATTTTTTTGATAATTTTAATACAGAGTAAAAATTTGAGGTGTATATTTGTTTTTTTAAATATTATTTTTAATTTGTTGTGTAAATAAAACATTCAAAATGGTGACAAGTTACAAAGTCAGTACAGAGGCGGGGGAGACTATAGGAAGAAAAACACCATCAAATATTAATGTCCATAGTCGGTGAGTTGGTTCTTCGTTTTAATTAAAATCGTAATATCCATTGACAAATTTTATACAATTACTACAAAATTATTAAACTTGTAAAACATCTAAAATTGATTTAAATTAAATTATTACATTTTATTAATTATAAATCATTTTTATTTGAATTTAATTTTAAAAACTGAACGAAAATTAAACGTATGAAACATATGAAATACAATATTTTTTTATTTTACAAAAAAAATATATGTATACCAGTTACAGATTAACATAGTTGTTTGTTCTGGAATTATAAATTAGTTTCATTGTTCAGTATTCTGTAATTCCTCCTTACTATTTCAACAGCGTATACGAATAATAATGTGTTGACCTATGAATAAATAGATAGGTTATACGATCGACGCAAGTATATATAGTTATATTCCTGATAATGGAAAAATATAGAATCTTCCACAGTTCATGTGTAGCTTCAATTTAGAGCTTTGACAACTTACTATAACAAATGACGTTAATTATATCTCGGGTTTTAATTTCGACTCCCAAATATCTTTAATAGAAATTGATTATGCTTCAAAAATGTAATTAATGATTTATTAACTAATTTTGTTGTAAATTAAAAATAGGCAATTTTTTTTTTAATAAATCCTGTTATCTATTTTCACTGTTACTTACAAACACGTAAAAATTGTCGTATAAAATATTTTTACTATAAGTGTGTTGATTAATAATTAATATATTCATTATTTAGTACGAATAATATTTAATTTCCAATTATCATATATATATTTATTATATAAATTAGGGGAAAATATTAACAAATATATTTGTATATTCAATATGGTTATCAACTTATAGGTTATTAATATAAATTAATATATTAACAGCAAAAAAAAAATGCAGAGAAGCAGGTTCAGAAATAAAATAAAATAAATCAACAAAGTTAACTATCTGTTTTATTAAAAAAGTAAACTATTAAAATGTGAGAAAGATACTAAAGATCTAAAGTAAGTTGATAATAGCTTACCTAATCCTGGAAATTAAGGCGCTGTTAATACTGTGAAAAATTCTTAATACAGCAACTGATTATAATATGAGATGCGGAGTCACGTGGCAGAGCTAGTTAATTTTACAACATCATCGAAAGAGAATTTAGATTTGACCCAGAATAGGAAATGTCAACATTTTTGTTCCTAAAAAAAATCGGTATTCGAACCCGGAAACATCACAGCTGTAATCCGTCTCCGTACGTCAATAATCGGTAAGTGCGCTATATATATAGAATATAAAACTCACCTTGACTCGAGACCGTTAGTGATATTTTTACTCGGGACCACGTGGTCGGACGAAGTTTCGCGGAATCTTTGGCAAAGCGCGAGATTACCTTCCGCCTTCTATTCTATGCGTTTATTATATCAATCGGCTTATCTACAGATTCATATGTACAGTGCATTCTCTATATAGGTATTTCTAGCTACAATCCTCTAGTTCCAAATACTTCTACTAACAGATGTTTTGGTATCATCACTCTTATGACATCTAATAAATCAATACATAGGATATGTTTAGGGTTTAAGAGTTAGGATTATGTCAGATTTTACGGCCGGTTTCAATAAATGATCTAAATTTGTTTTACTTACTCAACTCTGAAAAATCTATCCTTTTTATTTTGAAAGTGTTAACGATCGATCACTCAGAAAAATCGATATATTTTTGGTTTGCCCGTTATTACAACCCGCTGTAAGCCTCAGGGTGTTCTTTCGTTAATCTAGTTGTCAAGGAATTAAACTTTATTCTAGTTATTTCTAAGCTTAGTCTGTTTCTAAGAATTCAACCTCTTTAAAAAACCTCGATAAAATAGCTAGATGTATCCCGAATGTAATATCAGTCGGCTATAAGGGGCTATTTCGTAGTAATTATTTCGACTCCAGCACTGAAATGAATTATATTTTTAGCATTACTTGAATAACAGATCGATGAGTTACGGAGCTATAATTTTACGGTAACTTCCAGTACGGACCAATAAATTCATAATGTGTTGTACCTACATATGTCGTGCCGTAAAGATGTATCTATGAAATAGTCTACTGACGAGTGTGTATTCTCCTTCCTCCTACAATATTGGACCGTTTCAAGCGTGACGTAGAGGCATTTACGCAAGCCGACATGACATCGTCGGCCCACCCAATAGCCGGCACTATTTTTGGATTATAATGGGCTTACTATCATCGGGAGTATTACTATCACTTTGCCGTGCTTCAATAAAAAAATATATTTATTGTCTACTAGCTGTTCCCGCGTCTCCGCTCGAGTATCATATTTTCTATTACGTCATATATTTTTTTCAAATAATAATTGCAAAAAAATTGAAGGCCCTATATTATTTTTGAAAGTAAGAAAAAACAAAGATTCAAACACTTTTCAGTGAAATCAGCACATTGAATCTGTTTTTGTGAACACAATTTCGTAAGTTTTTATTTTTACACGGAACCCTAATTACTTACCTAAAATAAAAGTAGGCCTAAGTTTCTCCTTATAACTTCAACTATCTGCCAGAAAAAGTCCCATCAAAATCAGGTCAACCCTTTCGGAGATTATCCCGAAAAACTAGACAGACCAAAGTTTCAAAAATTGTCTTTTAGCATAATTATGTAGAATTTATACATTGATGTGTATTTAGTATATGATTATTATTTTATGATACAAACAGACACTCAAATTTTATATAAAACTCTATATTATTATTATAAACCGAAAATCTGTTTGGCATAACAACCGCATGCGTCTGTAATGATCCCAAACATTACATCATTAATTAGGTGTTAAGCGTACAAAATATTTTCCGTTTCACCTCGAACGATTGAGTCACTGGCTGCTCACTCTGTAACTTAAAAACTTTGTTACGTTTTTCCGTAAATATTGTTGACACAAAATTTGCGCAATATACACCTAATCTTTTCATATTGAAAAAACAAAATACATAACTAATTCACACTATTGAACTATTTCATTACAAATTTACAGTCAATAGTTTTTTTTCGTGTTCATAGAATTTTCAAATTTTTATTTCCTTATTTATTTTTAAAGTATTATAATAAAGCTGTTAATACACGAGCGGACTGGACCGCGAACATGGTGTGGCGAGCGGCCGAGGTTATCAGTCGCCTAAGTAGGGATGCGGAATAAGATTTTTCAAAAAGTTACATTTTTTGTATCGATTCACAATACATCGAGGACTAAGAGATCAATCTTTTTTCGACTTATTTTATTTGATTTTTTTATACGTAAATAGTATTCTTCCAGTACTCGAAATTAGACTATAATCATAATTTATGGGATTAACTGTTTCCAATTTTGTTTACTAACAACACTAAGTTAAGCAACTAAACAAAAAAAGAATAACGCCTAACCTACTAAGGAAAAATTACACTGAACTGTTTTATTTCTGCCTATTTACAGATAAAATAATAGAAAACAAAAAGGATACTCTTATATTCGATACTTTAATAATTTGAAAAATTGATCTTTTGAACCTGGATGATTTATGAATCGATTCATCAAGCTTAGATTCAAATCGATTTGTAAATCGATCTTTTTTGAAAAGGAATCCCATCCTTTAGACTTAGGCGACTGATAACCTCGACCGTCCGTACATGTATTAACCGATTAACATGGAATGGTCTGTCTGTCAGATAGTTCGTTTATAACAAGAAAACAAATGAGGCAATCTATTTCAATGATTAATTTTATTGATCATACGTTTATTAAGTAGGTAGGTAAGTTTTAGTTAACCCCTTGTGCAATTACCTGGCGTTTACGCCAGTTTTCCATTGTTTTCCTATTGTCTTATTTTTATGGGTACTCGACACATTAAAGAAATAGGTTAATAAAAAATATGTACCTACACCGTCATATTCTCTTCCAATACTCTGTTAATTAAGTAAAATAATTAAATAATAAAGTACAATATTGTGAAGAAAAGTAAAGAACAAGAGAGCTAGCAGGGATACCTAGCTTAATTGTTCTAAGTTTATGTGGTTATTTATATTGTCGCCGAAAAAAATATGTATGCGATTACTCAGAATTTAATTTACGAAATGACTTTTAAATTCATTTACAAATTGACGAAACCATAAGAATCCAAATTTGAACCAATATAAACGATCTGGCTTCAATTAATTACTTTCTCTGTTCAAAAGTTACTAGACACATTACTAATTAGTTATCTTAAATTATTTGTATGAAAGTAAGTTTTTATAGGGTTTGTTTAATTAATATCCATCCATTCAACCGAAATACGTCCACTGCTGTACATAGGTCTCCCACAAAGATCTCCACGACGACCGATCTTGCGTCCAGTGGACTCCCACGACCTTCAAAAGGTAGCCGGTCCACCTTGTGGACACACACTGCGTCTTCCATTACGAGGCAGCCATTCGAAAAATCATTAGCTTTATCGACATCGATTCTACGAGCAATGTGCCCAGCCTATTGCTACTTCAGTTTGCCAATTCTTCGGGCAATATCGGTTACTTTGGTTTTTCTGCGGATCTCTTCATTTCTTATTCGATCACGCAGAGAAACGTTGGGCCTCTCCATTGCCTTTTGGGTAACTTTGAGCTTTCTCCTTTGATTAAAACATTTACAACAAAATAAAAATCATCATCTCCCTAATTAAAGATAGTTAACGTACGTATTCTACATATGATGTTAATTTTGGTATATTTATACACGTTTTACAGTATGTATTACTAGTTTTACAAATATTGCCATACCAATTTTAGTATGTTACGTCATCTTTGCGAACGAAATTATTTTTTTACAGCGCACGGCGCTACACGAACGTTATTTGGTAGTTAGGTATATCGCGAACTATATTACACAGGGTCACACGTTATCTAACAAACAACTGATTTTTTTAAAGTTCCTGCGGGGTTACTGCGTGATACGTAACCAGATTGTTAATTTAACAAAATAATGAAACAAGAAAAAAAAATGAACGATAACATTTTTATCACATTCGTCAAAATATTGTAATTACTACGATAGTCTATAATCGTTTGTAAAGTATATTTATATATTGGATGCTCTCTTCCAAATTATTACATTTCTCAACATCATCATCGTAGGAAAAAATAAACAAATCTTATATTCTAGACAATTTGGAGACTGTCTAAACATGTATTTCTAGTAGATAAGTAAGAATTTATTTAAAAGCGTGTCTGCGACTTCGTTCGCGTGAAATTTATTTATTTTTTAACCAAATTATTCACTGCATTTTATTAACTTTATGAATTTTAAATGCTTTAATAAGCATCAATGTATTCTTATGTATTGTAATTACAGTGCATAAATTGGCTCCGTGATTCTGGAGATATAAGCCATCTAACGGACAGACAGACAAACGGTGCCGTTTATAATTATCCTTTAATAAGAATTAATATGGTTAATCTAATTATGATTAATATGAATTTCACAGTTGAACAGTATTTATGGAATCACATTTTATTAACCCCTTGAGCACTAACCTGGCGTTTACGTCAGCTTTCCATTGTTTTCCTATTGTCTTCCTACTGTCTCATTTTTAAGGGTAATCGACATATTAAATATTATACTGTATAGGTGCAATGCTATGACCACAATCTCACCTTATGGATGTGGTGATTTGATCTCGGATGGTAAACACACTAAGCCTTAAGGTACTGGATTCTCATGTATTTCTACCGGAACACAAATATTAGTGTTTGGTGACAGATTTTCAAACTTGAATGCGGTATAGCTAGTCCAGGCGGATATTATTAGAAAATATTCTATTACAACGCTATAATTTCTTCACGATGTTTTCCTTCACCGATAGCTCAGGTTCATCATGAAGTTGATTAGATGCGATGATAGTTTATTTTGTTGTGCGGTCGGATTTCGCGTCAATGGACGTGGGTACAAACCCACTTGTCCAACTCTAAAATCAGCCTTAGCTTTCGGTAAAGGAAAACATCGTGAGGAAACTATAGTTTGGTGGTAGGGCATTTTTAATAATGCCCGCCTGGGTAGCTACCGCCCTTAAGTTAGAAACACTGTCGCCAAATACCAATAGGTGTGTTCCAGCGGCCTCACTTGAAAACCAGTACCTCTAGGCTTAGTATGCTTACCATTAACTTAACATCAGGTGAGACTGTGGTCGAAGCACGAACAAAATCACAAAACCACTAAGTCATTTACACAGGTTGTAAAAACACACACTCAAATATATGTAGATAAGAGAATCTTTGACAGTCGAAAATATCAAAGTTTTATTTGTCATACTGAGCTTAGGAATATTATTACAGTTTGATTTCCATTTCGAGATTTGATTGAATGATAAGCTATTTCTGTTAAATCATTAGAAATTTAGTCACGCGTCTACATTTTTATTCATCTAACCGTTGAAACGATTAGATTAGAGATGTATATATTTATCTTAGAGATTTTTCATAAATATTACAGTATAATATTATAATATTACGTAACCTATTTCATTTAAATTTTTGATGTAACGTATTTCTTTAATCGACTTCAAAAAGCAGGAGGTTCTAAATTCATCTGGTTTTTTTTTGATGTTTTTACTCGATTTCTCCGTTAATTGTTGACCGATTTGTACAAAAAGTACACCTCCGAGGTGGTCCCATTTCCATCCAAATAAGCATCTGACCAGTGGAACTCAGGGAAATTGAGAAAAACCGTCGAATATTATAGACACACGTGTTTAATATATTCTTTTGCAATGCTCTAAAGTAAGCTTCACAGCTATCCCTAAAAGTACATAAGTAAAAAAAAAGAAAAAAAACCATTTTTAATTATTAACAAAATCGACTTCAAAAGAATAAACTATAAAAATGCCCTAAAAAGTAAATAAATAATTACTATTTAATCTGCTTCCATTTACTTCAATATATCTTTTGTTTTATACATCAGTGGACGTCTTATGGTTGAATGAACGAAGGAAAAAAAAGGCAAATGCTTACGTTACCATGGACAGGGAGAAAGGATTTGATTTAATTGCAGAAAAGGGGGGAGGAGTCAAATTTTTTTAAAAATTCTGTTTACGTAATACATGCGCATGTCCTACAGAACAGTCAGTGGTTGTCTTTGTCTTACGCAAGGATAAAGATAAGGAAGGATAGATAGGACAAACATTATATTATTATATGTTATTAGTAATTTACCTAACCGCAATTAACACAGTTCTATTTCTTTTCATCGTAAATATAATTATCATTTCTTTTCAGAACATATTTTTTTTTTTACTACAAAAACAAATAGTATCTACTGTAAATAAACAAATTGTTAATGATACAATTCTGTTCTTATAGAAAATTTTCCCTGCGTTGTCTTCACGTGACGTCAAAATTGATTTGAACAACAAGGTCAACATACTCTAATATTCTGCGTTCAATGGCAGAACGTTTTGGCTAATAAAAATTTGTAATGATGCGAATTAATATTAATTATTTAGGCGTTATATTTCAGACGCCCTAATTTAAATGTAGGCAGGCAGCTTTGAAATTAATACAGTATTTAATGAACCTAGGCTACGATATACTATTATGATAAAAATATATATGTAAATTCACATTTATTACAAAAAAAAACCAGATCGGATTTCTTGCCGGTTCTTTTCCTGGGTTGTTTTCCAAATCGCTGGTAGTGTTTTCAGGTCCTTATTGATGATTTATTTAAATTTAATAAAGATTTTTTTTATTTTAATTTTCTATAGCAAGTAATGGTTTTTAATTAATTATTGTTTTTTAATAAACATTGCGGTTTACTTATTTTTTCATTTAAAATTTTTTTGTGTATATTATGATAGTTTTTAATTAGGGTCACGTCTAAACAAAAGTATGGAATTGTATTATGTATTTATGTGTATATTGATGTGGTATATAATAAAGGGAGTTTATTTAACTAGTTTATTAAACTGCCTCGGTGGCGCAGTTGTATTACGGTGCGACTGCCGTTCTGAGGTCTCGGGTTCGATCCCCGGGTCGGGTCAAGTGGTGTTGGGTTTTTCTACTCAGTATCATCCCGGAGTTTGGAATTTGTGCCCGATATGGCGACAGGATCGCCCCCTGTCACATCTGGGCCAGAACTAAGCTCGGCGAAATGTGGGTGGGGTGTAGTTCGCTATTTCACTTCTGCCTAACCCTTCGGGGATAACAGGCGTGAGCTTATGTTTATGTTTTTATGTTTATATATTAAAGGGAGTTTGAAACTTGCGCCAGTGGTAGAATAGTTGAAGTTCTTGTTTGTCGTGGTACGGACATGTTATGAGAGGAGAGGAAGAGCAATTGGATATAATAGTAATGAATATGAACGTGGAAGGATGGAAAAGTAGACGAAGGCCAAAGAAAGTGTGGATGGAGTGTGGATGGAGTGTGCATGGAATCATATGCAAGAAAAAGGAATAAATAAAGAGATGATGGCTGATAAGGAAGGGTGGAAGAACAAAACATACTGCACCAACCACAATTGAGTTGGGAATAGGGCATGAGAATGATGATGATGAGTCCGTGTAGTGCCGAGTAAGAATAGTCCCACTTGTCTTCCCGTGGGTGTCGTAAAAGGAGGGATAAACCATGGATGGGCACCAGCATCCTCTGGGAATCACAAACACGTACTGCGATCACCAACCAAGCATGGTGATTATGGCAATTCCCCTCTTCTTTGGGGGAGACTTATTTCCAGCAATGGACGTCTTTTGGTTGAATGAATGGATAGATTGATGTGGACTCTGTTGGTGACAAATAAATAATCAAGAAATACTACCCATATTTCAAAGTTCTGTTAAAAACCCTTTGTACTATATCGATCGTTGTACTTGACATATATTAATTATTCTATATAATTTAAAAACAAATAACTATGACAATTAAAAAGAACATATTGTCTACTTTTGGTATTAAGGATAAATTAGATTCAATACCCCACCGAATGGCGGTGATTCAGAAATTGTTTACAGCAAATATTCGTGTCAATCAATTTGCGTGGTCGTAAGATTTAATATGTTCGACATTGTTCGGTGTCTTTTTGACTGTCAAAATTAACTATATATATTTAGAACCATAACCATATGCGAATATTTCATAACAAAATGTTTGTTACAAATTCTTAAATGTTTTAAATTTGCTTAAATTAATCTAGCAGAAAATAAAGTTATCCGTGGCAACACTTGCATATTTTATGTCAAGAGAACATGTTTTATCACGATTTCTATTACTGTGCATTTGTATCCATAGCAATGATGCGGAGCGTGAATTTTGACTAAAACTCTATAGACATTTTTAACAACGAGCCGCCATTTTCTTGGAATACTGAAAATTATAGAAAAATAAAAGTAAGCTGGCCGTAATAAACTATTTAAGAATCTAGGTAAACGAGACAGATATACCAAGGAAGTTTATTTGGTGGGGTCTCAATGTGATGTATTCAAGTCAAGGATTATGTGTTCTGAATCCATTATATTGCGTATTTGTCACTATTTTGTGTAATTTTTATGGCGTTTTGTATGACATATTGTTGATATTGTGCACAGTTTTTAGTGTATTGGAAATAATGACGAAAAATCTCTTAAAAAAAACGACGTGAAAAAATGCTCTTAAAAGAGAGTTTATTGTGATAATTATTTAATATTTTGAAACAACTTATAACAATAATTTTAGAAATTATATTATATAAAAATTTTCATTATATACTTGTTCTTAGAAATCGTCCAAATATTACTTTGGCAAAATGTAGTATATTTTGACCTCATTTGTCATCAATAATAAGCTCTTACACCTCCTTTCATGATTACATAAGCATTGGCATAATTTTGAAAGAATTAAAAAAAAAACAATAGTTACCTAATAAACATTTTAGATTCTCCCGTCACAAATGTCATCAAAATAAACAAACCATTTCTTGCCCCTCATTGATGATCGCTCTCTTATTTGTTACAAATGTATTGACTTTACGTCGTACTAGCTGTGTGCCCGCGGCTCCGCCCGCTTTTCATATAACCGTGCTAACCGAGCGGATAAACCCTAGGTTCTCAAGGCACAAAAATTAAGATCTCTAAAATCTCTAGAAAACAAAGACTAGAAAAAACATTTTATCAAAGTAGGCGGTGACCAAAACAAGATTGAGAAACTGTGATATTAACTGGCCATTAAGTAAATTTACATTGTAGCCTTACGAATAATTTAGAGGGAATTAACTGCAATTTCAAAACTCTTTCAACTGAGTTCCCATGACTATATAGTTGTGTTGAAATCAAATGATAGAAATTATCTCAAGCTCGGTTAGTCCGATAGTCAGGAGAGCCGAGAGCCCCTTGAGCATGAGGGCCCTGGTGAGGGCACAGCCTAACCCTTTAGAAGCTACCCCACCGAATAAATCGTTTGTCTCTCTGATTTAACCCCCGTAAAAAGGAGACAGTGATACACGCTATTCATTATCATCCAGTATCAACAGCCAGTGGTTGTCGAACGTTATCTTATTATTTGATCAAGATTATATTTATTGTTTATTTAATAAATATTTTCTTCTTGTCATGATATTTCATATATGATACCGCTGAAAGTGAGTAGGTACTTATATAGGCGCTACGCATAGGTGATACGTTTTTCTTAAAGATTTTCCGCGATCAATCATGAATTTTTATCTTAAAGCGTTTCGGCGAAAGTAACCATTTCATTCGCTATTATCCTTATTTTTTTATATAAGTTATACAGATGATATATCTATGATTAAAATAAAAACAAATTATGCAATTCGGTTTAGGGGCTCTCACGTCATAAAGTAACTAACGGACTAAAGGGAAACACTGAGGAACTAACTGTCTTTTAAATTACGTAATGTTTATTTCATTTGTTAATTGATAGCACTAAAGCACGTCAATAAATAAAAAAAAGCAAATAGAAAATCAGTTAACAAACAGAATAGTTTTCAAAAAAGTTAACTAACGGGTTTTGTTTGCCTATTTATAATATACCTATAGATTATAAATCCGTTATTTTAATGTGAACATTTAATTAAAAAAGATTATTTTTTTAGTGTTGGAAAATTAATTTATTTTTATGACATTTATATATATCATGTTTGTTCCTTAAAACAATTAAACTAAATATATATAATTAGAATAAATTTAGCATATAATTTCATTTTCTGTAAACGTGTAAAATAATTTGTTAACAATTCTAAAAAGCTCCACCAAATTACATCACAACTTTTTAATGTATAGGTAAATAATATGAACTGCGAGTAAATTTTATAAATAATTTCATATTATAGGTTTTATATAATGACCTCGTATAGGTCAAGGCCAATTTGAGTTAATGAAACGATCTTACGTCTAAACGTTCGGTTATCTAATCTATTTTATAACAACAAATACGTACGTATGTGCCCGGAAATATTTTGAAGATTCTTTTAATATATTGTGTTATATATATTATTAACCCCGTTTTATGGTCCAAGTAATTGGACATGAACTGGACAACTCAGGATTTCACACATACTTTGAAGCAACGAATTCATGATGATAGACAATTGACTAATGTCCGCCTGAGTACCTACCACCCTCAAGCTTGACAACTCGTCGTCACAACTTGAGATTTGAGAGGCAGTACATCTAAGCTCAGCGTGTTACTATCTCGGGTCACATCGCCGCTAAATATCAGATGAGATTATGGGCAAACGCAAAAACCTGGAACCGTATAATTAATAATTACCTTATTTAATTGAAATATACGAACAATATTATAAGCAAATACATACGATGAAAAAATACAATTTATAAAAATAATTAAAAATTATGGGTCGATGATGTATTATATTTAAAAAATAAAAAGTCACACAGTATGCGTCGTAAGACTTGACTTCTAAAACGGAAGCCATAATTTCGTATAATTCTATTACACTACATATAATTCGTACCTTAAGTTTAACATGACTCTTTAAAGTTAAATGAGTAAATGTACTAGTTAACTATCTACGATTTACTTTGCCTTTGGTTACTTCGCTAATACAGGCAGATACATTATAATAATAGGACGATCATTTCTTCATGGGATATTGTATACAGCGTAGAGATTTTTAGCAACATGGATGTGTAGCTTATAGACTAAGCAACAGATCCCAAAGCAAGCTGGAATATTTTAAAAATTGTATCAACCCCAAAGTTACAACGACTTATACTAAAAAGTGGCACACTAAGGCGAGCCACTAACGATTTTATCACAATACCTCTCTACGACTTATCTCCTATATATTTCATGTTTTATGTTTTTTTTTAGAAAAAAACAAAATTTACATTTTAAAAGTTTTATTATTAAGTTAATTACATACATACTTAACGTCACGCCTCGCTCTCCCATCAGAGTGGGCAGAGACCACATCTTTCCACCTGCTTACAATCCTGACACACGCCTTTCGCTTCTTCTATTATACTTTCATAAGTACCTTCATACATGCTCTTCGGTTACGGGTACTTCTGACCTGGCGTTTCTTTAGAACGTTCTCAATCTGGTCGAGATACGTTCGACTAGGACGACCCTTACCAGATTGCCCAGTCACACTGGCCTTGTAAATTTGTTTCGTCAATCTTCTTTCGTCCATCCTCTCTACGTGTCCATACTAATCAAGCATCCCTTTCTGTACCGTTGTCACTAAAACCTCTACTACACCACAACATTCCCTTATCACACTATTTCGTACTTTATCTGTTATTCTCGTGCCAGCTATACTTCTTAGACTTCGCTCTGGATAATTACCGCGTCCTATTTTCCTAAAAAATATTATAATATAACGCAAAAAAACGTCAAATAGCTAAAAATGATAGAGAACTAGCTAAATTTAACTTGAAAGTAATTCCTTAGCGCAGATGCCTTCGTTGTTTCCAGGGAACGCATAAACCATTTAGCTGTCCGCTTATTCCCCTGCACTAAGTCTATATTTAACATAACACAGAGCTTGTCGAACCCAATCACTGGCCTCCAACAGTTGAATAGAAAATATGCTTTATCTTAATATATTTGCAATAGACATTTGTTATTTCATTAATAGTTTAAACAGTTCAATAAAGTTTATAATAAATAAAATTTATACAATACCACTACATATTAAATTTTCAAAGCTAAATAATCAACTTAAACACCTATTTTCAACGATTGATATAATTTTAGCAATTCAGTTCTATTAATGCATATTTGTTTTGATATATTTAACGGAATAACGGACCAAGTTTTTATTAGGTTCCGATACAGACGGAAAATTGATTCTATTTTAAAATTAACAATATTAGGCCTATATCCAATGACGGGTAATCGAATGGCTGTCGCGCACCGGAAGTCGTAGCGTGCGTAGATCCCCCACAAGGTGGACCGATGACCTGGTGAAGGTCGCGGGAATATGAGGTATGCGGGTGACACAAGACCGGTCGTCATGGAGATCTTTGGGGGATAACTATGCCCAGTACTGGACGTCTTTCGGTTGAATGGATGAATGGAATCATCAATGGAATCATTGGAATCATCATATAATATTAATAGATCAATAAAAATCACTTTGTCATATAAAATATACAATTCACTCAGGCAACGTTAAGAAAAAATGTAAATCATTCACATTTGAATGAAACTGAAGTCTCATTCCAGATTGCACGATAAGATATGGAAAACACTTCAAAACTGCATTTTATTAAGATTAGAGGTTTGTATAAGCGTTTTGAGTATTTGGTTATTATCAGTTTATTATTTCAAATCATAAAATCTTAAAATTTACTAATGCGAGATTTTAAATTTGTGAATTACCTAGTTTGTCTGCGGATTAGACGATGTATTTCTTTAGCGTACGTAAGTTTTTAACTATGCGAAACTATGGTTAGGTTAAAATTATACGATAGATTATAATTAAAGGGGTGCGAGAGTGAACGCCCATATCTCAAGCGATCATTTTGTTTTAACAAGTTACTTTAGTTAATCAGAACATTGTCTAGATAATTTGTAGGTTAATTCATTTCTGCAATTAACAGTAGTAAAAGAAAATCATAAATCTTAAATACTCTTAACGCATGAGAAATAGATCGGATTTAAAAAAGGATCGGAATATTTCTTCGGCTGCTGTTGCCTAGAAGGACTTGGTGATCGAATGCGCATCTCTAGTGATAGTTCACTAGAGATGCAGTAGTCTGCACCAGTTTAAATATAGTTTTCATATTAATATATGATTCCATCAAAAATCTAGACCAGAGTAGTTATTGGGAATATCGTTATATAACGTTATAGGTACTAAAGTAGTTAATAATAATGTGATATTCAAAAGATATAAAAAAAATAGCCAAAAATTTAGAAAACACTTTACTATTCGCACAATCGAGAATCTCTTTAGAATAAACTCGATGTGCGTAAGCGTCAAAGTTTGAGAACATCATCCTTGAAGTATTTTTAGTACACGAAGGCTGTGAAGTAGGTTTCGCTTGAACAGTTCAACGCTCCACAACTATGTAATTAATTTTATTTAATTTTTTTCCTTTCGTTTAAATATATCTTTCTAAGTCCATCTTGGTTTGATCAATTATTTTAGTATTTAAATGAGTAGCCTCAGTCGTATTTTTTTAATGTTTATTTTTGATGCTATGAGAGACGCGGTCGTGTTAATGGTGGTTAGGAAGCCATATTAATTAATTAGTTATCTAAATTACGCCAATGAATTACGTCATCATAAGGAGGAGGGCCGTCAAGTTCTTCGCTTACTATTGTTGACAAGAACGATCGCATACAAAATATAAATACATATATGGCATTTGAAATATTTATATCCCAGCTTTATAAAGCCTCTTTAAGTAGGTCTGGATAATTGGATATACACTTTTACATTTACTATGACTGATTTTTAACAAGTGTTAGGTAGTCTCGATCCAGTAGTGATCAATATTTATTTATAATTTGTTTAATTTTAAAATTAGTAACAAAATCGATGGTAAGCACACGGAACTTAAAGAAACTGGTTCGCAAGGGATTTATTGCGATATTTTATTTTGATAAAAGCTCAAACTCGTAATAAAATACTAAAGACGGTTTTGAACCCATGTCCGTGGATGTGGTATCTAATCAAACTATCGCTGAACCATCAGCTCTACAACATTTTACTATAACTACAAAACAATAAATTTTATAATTTTATTTTTTGACTCGTTATAGGTCAAATGCTTCGAACACAATCTCACCTGATGTTAAGTGACGATGTGGTCCAGGATGGTAAACACACTAAGCCTAGAAGTACTGGTTCTCAAGTGATGCTGTCGGAACACACCTATTGTTATTCGGCGGCCGGGTTTTTCAAACTTGAGGGTGGTAGCTACCCAGGCGGGCATTATTAGTAAACGCCACCATGATATGGTTTCCTTACAATGTTTTCCTTGACCGAAAGCTTAGGCTGATTTTAGAGTTGGGTAGGTGGACTCGAAGCTGCGTCCATTGACACGGTCCGGCAGAATTATCCACAGCGTCATCATCGCTTCAAATATTTTTTTTTGTAAAATCTGGTCAAACAGGTATACCGTTCAAGCAACCTTATTATTTATAAACGGTAAAATGTGTCACCGCTACATACAATAAAATATAACATTCATTTATGTGTTTTTTTTTTGTACCATGAAAGTGGCGTACGATATTTGGCCAGATTACATATTACACATTAGAAACCCATTTTTTTAATGTAAATTAATTCATTGGTTCTCAATTTATAAATCAACTAAAGATAGATAGCCGTTGCCTTTTATGTAATGCTAGCCATGTACCCGTGGCTGCGCCCGCGTTTCATATGGTCTTCTCTGTGTTTTCATTTTTTTTTATAGGGAACCGTAATTACTTTCCTTAATTTTTTTTCAGTACTAAGATAAAGTAAAACTATTTCTCACAAATTCAAACACATTCATGAATTTTAATTTTTTAACGCTGAACCCTATTTGCTTTCGAAAAACTAAATAACTCATAAGCATTATCCCTCAAAAGAGGATGCAAGAATGAACCAACCGGTATTAATATAACACCATAGATTATAATAAAAAAAAATATTTCGGCAAACAGGAAAACCTTGATCATACACACCATGTATGTAGGGATTAACCTGGCATTTAATATTCAAGCTGAATACTACTACAAGTTACTTCATTGTAATTCATGTCACATATACTTGAGGTGCAAATAAAAGTGCATATGCAATTTCTAAAATGCACTTTAGTTCAACGATAAAGGAAAATATGTTGACTGCCCACAGAAGTGAAAACTCGAAACTGGAATGGACTTTTTTTAATGCTTAAATTTTATAATTTGTTAGGTAATTGAAATTATTAACAAAACCTAACATATATTTGTCTGGTTTTTACATCTATTGATGCTCGGAGCAATAACTATTTACATTTTAATATAGTTTATTCATAATCAAAACATACAATACGCTGCGTAAGTATAAATAGTATCATTTATTTCTGCGCTTAAACGTCATCTTATACTTGACATACTGTAGCTTGTTGACATCTGAAGTCATAGCATTGGTAACGCGAATCTATTTCCCCTGTCGAGAATCGCTTAACTTCCTTTAGGCCGCTAGTTTTTACTTCAAAAAGAAATAATTATATTTTTAACGATCGTCATCGAATTCAGTGCTTAAATAGTATGTAATAAAGTTGCGCAAAAAAACAATAAAATAGTTCTAACAACACAATCGTAACAACTTGACGATACGAAGGTTTTCTCAGACCGATCCTTACATACCAACAAACATATTTACGTATATATTACTATGTTGCGTGATGTGACCTGGTTCCAATACTGATTGCTCCCTAAGCACGTACCTTATTATAACCATTATTGACTCTACCCGAAGCTATGTTCGTATAATAACTTACACTTCGCCTAAGGATTCGGTCCAGAGAGAAGCTAGCATTGCGAGTCAATTATAAATCATAGAGATATCATATCAAGAAGAGTTTTATAGGATTTTTGAAGAATTTTAATTTGCTAGTAAATCATTTTTCATTTTGATCTATCTCTTAAGATTTAGCTCACGTAATGCAATTCTTTTTTTGGCGAGGCTGTTTTATAAAATATGGTTTTTGTTTTGCTTACACAAAAACTTAAATAAAGGTTGACATAAAATTATATTATTAATAAACTAAATCATCGATAATTAAATAAAACAGAAATACAAAACGACACAATAATATTGATAATAAAATAAAATAAAAACTGAAGCCTACTATATAATATACAAATCATTACTTCTCCAGTTATAAGCCAACTAACGCATAGAGAAAGACGTGAAAGATTACAGATGGTCTAAATTAAGTCGATTTTGTTCTTTTCAGTTTGCTTGCCGATCGTTGCTTACGGGACAGCTATGGGCTGGATATCACCGAACAAGGCTCTTCTCATGGGTGATTACTCGCCGTCAGTGAAGCCCCTGACGGAATCAGAGGTCTCCTGGATGGCGTCCATCATGTTCATATTCGCTCCAATAGCAGTGTTCATTTACGGTTCGGGCGCTGACAAGTTCGGAAGAAAGACTGCGTTACTATGCACATCTGTTCCTATGGCTGTGAGTTAGTTTTTTTTTTACACTGTATAGGCTCAGTGCTTTGACCACAATCTCACTTGATGTTAACTGATGATGTGATCCCGGACACCTCTCTCTGTGCTACCGCTAAAAAAATCGATTTTAAATATGTGGGTATGTATTTTTATAATAATATACATAACCCATAAGGGAGTCAATTAAAAAAATGTGGTGCCTGCATGTAAACTGTACAGATAAAAAGATTAAATACATATCTATTTGACAGTTGGGATGGACCGTGAAAATCATGTGGGCACACCCTTGGGCCTACATCGCTGCCAGAGGCCTAATCGGTTTTGGGGCCGGCGGAGCTTTCGTCGTGTGTCCGCTATACGTTAAAGAGATCAGCGAAGATAGCATCAGGGGGATGACTGGGACTTTCGTCATATTCTCACAGGTAAGCAGCTAATATTACCAATTTTTATTTATTCAAACTCATTAATATTCTCGCTTCCTCTGATTTATAAAATCACAGTCGAATATATATATGAATGTATATTCGATACTTGTACTAAAAACAGAATTGTTAAAAGTGTTTGTCTGTCTGTTAATTTGTTTGTTCCGTCTAGTCTCCGGAACGGCTGGATCGATTTTGATGTGACTTTTTTTGGAAGGTACCTGAAATTACTCCATGTGAGTTAGATTACTCCTATTTATTTTTTTAATAATTAGGGTTCCGCACAAAAAAGTAAACTCATGAAGTTGTGAATAAAGTCGGATTCAATTTACAGTTTCATTAGTAGGTGTATGAATTTGTGAGAAACATCTTTGCCTTCTGTTAGTACCAAAAATAAAATACAGGAAAATTAATATAGGAAAAAAAATTGAAAATTCATGAAAATTTTAACAAAATACGATTCAATGGACTTCACTACCAAAGCATTATTTTTCAATGATTATTTAAAAAAAAAACTATATTAGGCAGTGAAAAACATATAAAACGCGAGCGGAGTCGCGGACACACAGCTAGTGTTAAATAAAATACAGTCCAAGAACGGTTACGATACTCGATAGATATGAATCGATCGACACTCACCATCAGTGATCATCGATGATGGCCGGATTCCGCGTCGAAGGACGCGGGTTCGATCTCACCTATCCAACTCTAAAATCGGTCTGAGCTTTGGGCGAAGGAAAACATCGTGAGGAAACCATAGTTTGATGGTAGGTCACTTTTTAATAATTCCCGCCTGGGTAGCTTCCACCCTCAGATTTGAATACCTGTCGCCAAATACCAGTAGGTGTGTTTCGGCAGCATCATTGAGAACTAGTATCTCTGGTTAGTGTATTTCCCATCTTGGACCACATCGTCAGTTAACATTAGGTGAGATTGTGGTCGAGGCACAGAGCCAGTACCGTGTAAAAAAATTACGTTGGTCTACATCTACTACGGATAAGACCTTTAGTTAGTTCTGGATATATAGTTGCTGATTTCGGAACGCTACGTGCCTTATCGTGTCACTATAATGGGGTTTTCACCATTGATATCTGAAACAGTAACAAGATAACATTCCGTTGGTTTTGGAACAGAGGTTTAGGCAAATAATTCAAATATATATATGTACAACCCGGCCAAGTTAAGTTTGCACCACGCGTCGATAATAATACTGTTGCTTGATCAAACGTCCTGCGCGTTATGACCATCACGGGGAGGTGAGCGGGTTAGCGGGAGGGATTCCGGATTCCAGCGAGGTGCAAGTTTAGCTCAACTATCTTGTATGTTACTTGCTTACCCAGCAAAATTTGTACTGCCTCAGCGTCGTCGTCATGTTATGTTATTATTGAATGAAATTCTGTTGTTTTTCAACTAGAATACTGCTCTAGTCCGGAAAGTACAAAAGAGTTCATCAAAACCAATCTATCCGTAATCGAGATGTCATCAAATAAGCCGTTCCATACAAACTGTATGAAAAAATGAATGTTCTTTATGAAAATAATCAGTCGAACCGTTGTTGAGTTTTAAAATGGTCTGACTAACGGAATTGAGAAAATCTGTAAATTAATTTTAATATTTTACATTCTACATTACAAGACCTACCACGTGAAGACATCTGAAAAATAATTCCTTGAATTGGCTCCTCATTAATTCGGCTATCGCTGATTCCTAGAAATCATCATCGACCGCTGCCAAACGAAATTGTGCTTTACTTCGATGTCTTTAAAATAATAATTCCTTTAAATTGTAAACAAAGTTCGTTGAGTTCTTCCACGACCTCATTTAAAATATTGTTGACATTTCGCAACGTGTGGGGACATGACTGAAGGATTAAGTCCTTCGCGACTTTTTTCTGTAGCAAATAAGGTTTATTTTTGCATAGAACAAATTATGCATTGATTGACAGAAGGATTTATTATTTTGAAGAACACGTGAGGCGATTCGCAGGCTAATCGTATTTTATTCGCAATTTCATAAGGTCTAATTTTTTTCGAACACAAATTATTTTCGAAAAATAGAAATAGCCTAAGTTACGCGTAGTAACTACAGCTATCTGCCAAAACTCACGTCAAAATCATTTTCGAAAATTGAAAAGTACTTGGAGTAACTTTAGCTATCTACCAAAAAAAAGTCCCGTTAAAATAGGTCCAGCCGTTCCGGAGACTAGGCGGAACCAAAAGATAGGCAGACAAACAAAATTCAAAAATTTGTGTTTTTTGTAGCTACCGTTTATACATTCATCCACATATGTATTTAGTAAAATATTGGTATATCTATACTAATAAATAATATTGAAGTGTCTGTTAGTAATGTCAAAATATTTTTTTACTACATAGTTATGAATGTAAATATGTGTATATGATACCTATACCAAAAATATTTCTTTTTTAATTTTTTGTCTGTCTGTCTGTTTGTTCCGGTTAAACTCCGGAACGGCTGGACGGATTTTGACGGGACTTTTTTGGTATTAAGCTGCATTTACTCCGGTTAACTTACCCTAAGTTTTAATTAGGTACTTTTAATTTTCGAAAATTATTAGGGTTCCGCGTAAAAAAAATAAAACTCATAAAAATTGAATTAAAATTAGATTTAATGCATAGTTTTACGAGCAAGTGCTTGAATTTATGAGAAATGTACATAAACTTATCTTAGTACTAAAACATGTTTAAAAAAGTTATTAGGGTTCCGTATAAAAAAAATAAAACGCAGAGAAGAACATACCAGACGTGGGCGCAGCCGATGGCACACAGCTAGTTATATAATACATAATATTATGAATAGTGATTATCGAGTTATAAGCCAAATAAAGGAAATACACATTTTCTTCTTTTCTAATGGCAATCTGTGTACACACAATTAGTGTCGGTGTCATGTTTTATTTGATACTTAGGATCGAACTTCTGTAAATATAGATTACATCAGGACGATACGATCCCGAATATCGATACAAAGCAACCGGATTGAGCATCACTAATAGTACTGAATATTCAATCTTTGAAATTCAAGCATCTTCGCAGATAAATACAATAAAATCTATAAAATGAATCTTTTTTTCTATCCACGCATTGATAAAATCTTTTATCATTGCATTTCTGCTATAACTAAGGTGACTATTAATTTTTTAGGTCATAGCCGGATACTTGTGAAATGTTTTAAAATAAAAAATACTCTCATGTTATTGTTCGTTCAATCGATAGGGCTATATTTGGAGTTTCTCTGCGTGATCGAATCAGAAATAAAGAGATCCGCAGAAGAACCAAAGTAACCGACATTGCCCGAAGAATTGTCAAAGTTAAGTGGCAATACGCTGGGCACATAGCCTGTAGAACCGATTACCGATAATGGGTTCTCGAATGGCTGCCGCAAACCGATAGATGCAGCGTGGGTAAATTTTTGTCTGCCTGATTGGGTAATCTCCGGAACAGCTGGACCTATTTTAACGGGACTTTTTTTTGGTAGATAGCTAAAGTTACTCCATGTACTTTTCAATTTTCGAAAATATTTACGGTTAAAATTAAAACGCACTGAAGAATATATGAAACACGGGCGCAGCCGCTGGTAGACAGCTAGTTCTATTAATAAGTAAATATATTATATTTATTAATATGTTTCGTCTGTTTCTAAAAGTGACGGACTTTTTTACTTTTCCTGGGGCACCCATACAGACGTCTTTTAAAGCGGGATTGTCTCTTTTTCTTTTTTTTTTTTTTTGACGGGGGGAAATGCATTTACGCACTACCCTTATCTATTGTACTTAGGGGATCAAAGTCCCCCAGTACACTAGATAAGGGGCACGAAGTGACGAGCTCCGTGCAATGTGGGACTCACCCGGGCGAGAGTCGCCCGGAAATACCCACTAAAACCCCCCGGGGCCGTCCGCTGCATTTGGGATGGGGGCGACACGGGGTGGCTTTCGCAAGCACCGCGTCGCCCCCTGCAGCGAACCCGCCGGGCCTCGTCGTGCAATGGCCCAGTGGGGATGGGGGAGTGTACACACTACTCAACCCCACCTCTTCGCCCAAAGCGGGATTGTCCCTGCCCAAAGTGAGACTGATGGTCACATTAATTATATCGCCTATATAGCAAAATATTCATAGCATAATGTAGAAGATATCTTAGAGATAATGTAACTAAAACAAAAAAAAAACACTTGTAACATATTCTGATCATTACAAGAGTTCGGAAACACGCCGCATTATGAGTTATTGTTTGATATGAGTATTCAGTTTGTGTTTGAATCTGTCCGTGTGCATCTTTGGTGTGTTTACCGGCTGACATACTTCTGAATTTCCATCCATTCAACTGAAAGGCATGAAGGTCGCGGGAATCCGCTGGATGCGGGTGGTGTAAAACCGGCGCTCGTGGAGATCTTGGTGGAAACCCACGTCCCGCAGTGGACGTCTATCGGTTGAATGGATGGATGGAAGCTCATTATACTGTTGGTTTAAAAACGTCAGTCACCGCGATATCCAAACACACTACTACCGCTGAGCTATTTTTTTTTTGAGGTTTTTACATCTATAATTAAGTTTACTAGATCGAAGAGTTTAATAAAGCTATTTATTATTATTATTACATCATAGGGCATACCATAATAACATTTTATGACGCCACAGTCCGCGTTTCGTACAAATTCCATCCTAACATTCACTTTATGTTAAAGAGAATCCCCTCTCGATATCAGTAAAAATTGTAAACACTTGTAAAGCAGAGTTATATTAGCCAAAGGATTTTTTTTTAATAAGTAGTATAATATAAATATATTAATAAAGGCCAAATCTACTATCCTATTGGTATTTTGCTAAAAGTACATATTTCAGTGACTTTGACAAGACCAATGGCAGATTATAGTTCGAAACAAAATAAAACTTTGCATGAGAGATTACGGTCAAACTTTACATTGTAATAATTTTATTCCAGACAGCGGGAAACTTGATCATCTTTGTCCTCGGAGATCTGGTACCCTTCCACATCGTGCTATGGATCCTGCTGGCTATTCCATTTGTACACTTCTGCATAATGCTGCGGCGGCTTCCTGAGACACCATCTTACTTAATCAAATGTAATAAAAATGAGGTAAGTTTTCTTATTATCTCCTCTTTATGTTTATTGTAGACTATCTGCGTGCCCGAGGCTGCGCCCGTGTTTTGAATATTCTTCACTGCGTTTTATTTTTTTTATGCGGAACCCTAAATATCTTGTATGTTTTTTGTTGTTGTTCTAAGATGAATTAAACATATTTCTCATAAATTCTAGCACTCTCCCGTAAAACTGTGCATTGAATAGGATTTTATTCAAGTTTTTTGAGTTTTAATTTTTTTACCCGTGACCCTAATTATTTTCTAAAATTAAAAGTACCCTAAGTTACGCGGATTAATGTCAGCTATCTATCAAAAAAAGTCCCGTCAAAATTCGTCAAGGCATTCCGAAGATTAGCCGGAACAAACAGACAGACAAACAGACAAAAATTTTAAAAATTGTTTTTTTATAGGTATCGTCTAATACATTAATATCTATTTAGTAAACATTGTATTTTGATATTACAAACATATACTTCAATTTTATTTATTAGTAAAGATATTAAGGTTTCGACGCACAGTGGGCAGGTCGTGATGCCAGCGCGGTTTTTGAACTTTAGAGTGGTAGTTACCCAAGCGATCATTATTAGAAAATGTCCTACCATAATTACTTTTTTCTTCTCTTTTTTCTTATGAATGTGGCAATATCTACTTCACCTTTGTTATATTAATTAATTTAATGGTGGATGCACTGCATGTTTGCATAGGGGTAGGCTACCACTAACACTCTCAAATTTGAAAACGACATTAGTTGTGTCCCGGCAGCATTACTTGCTAACCAGTATCTGTAGTAGTGTGCAGATTTAGCACAACTAATAAGAGTTTTCTAGGCTCTTAGGCTTTACAATAAAAGCCCAAAGCACATTACCGATTATCATTACCATGTCAAGCGAGTTTTAATTTGCAAAGGTTATTATAGGTTGGACATCATTATGAGAACGATAGTGATGTCTGGAAGTGACAGTTTTATCCCTGCATCTACTTATAAAATTGGTAACTATTAGTTGTAAAGTCCAAAAAAACATGTAGAAAAAAAAAAAAACCCGATCGAGTTTTTTACCGGTTCTCCTCGATGACTGGATTGTTTTCCGAACCGGTGGTAGTATTTTGCAGTTCATAACCCCCTTATCAGGGCCTAAATTGAATAAAGTATTATTGAATTTTTATGTTTACAAGCTTGAACCACTAGAACTATCTTGGATCAAGGGAGATCCGGTTGAAATATGATCGAGGATTACTATCATCAATGATTTTACAAATCAATGCATCGGACGATTTTTATAAGAACCCAATTAAAAAAGTTACAAGTCTAGACCGCGATGTAAAAATAAATCCTGGCAAATGTCCAAACTGGACAGATCATACTGTTATTTTTGTAAAAAAAAAAAAAGCAAGCGCAAATTATTCTTTTGCGGTATCGTTACAAGAGGAAAACATTTATACATACATATGTAAATAACATATTTAAAGTAACATGATATTTCTAGGGCGTTACATTTAGGAGGACTTCTCACGGCTTGTCATAACTAAATATAGAATTTTTATGAATTATTATAAATTATAAACCATAATTATGTGTGAAATAAATGTATAGATGTGAAATGTATGTAAATAAATATTTTAGGAGTTTTATCTTTAAAATAAATGAGATGCTAAAAGTAAAAATTGGTGTACTTAATTTTAATAAGTTAATTTTAATTTTTTTTAAAGTATTTGTAGAATCTAACAAAACAAATAATTGCTTATCCGTCAAATAATTATTTTCTTATTAAATAAAGAATACAGCAGTTAGCCTGCTACAATTGAAAGAAGATCTAAGTTCACTTTTAATAGGTTTAATACACCTATGAGTTTTAAAAATGCAAGATTGTTAATAGAAGTCCACGCAGTCCTTACTTTACAGTAGTTTACAGTAGTAGGTGGAAATTATTATTAATAGCTAATATATTTTTAATACACAATCACGAGAATAGTTCAGTCAGCCTCGAGCAGATCAGGTGTATTGTTTCGCAGAGGCCTGCAAAACTTCGGCCTGTATGATTGACGTAATTGACGTAATGGGCATCTTTGTTCGCAGGAGACAGCAAAAGTGATCGGATGGCTACGCTCCCTGCCGCATGACCACAAATTGGTGAGCGAGGAAGTCGACCGGATCATGATTGAACAGACTACCAGCCCTCCTAAATTCTCACCCAGGCTTTTGTGTAAGTAATTTTTTATCGATTCCTATTGGCATACTATATCACTTGCTATCCTTTCTCCATTTGGCTTAAGTAAACATTGCTGATGTAATTCAAATCCCCCCCATCTCTAGTGTCATCAAAAATAAGCAAACCTTAGACACCTCGCCCCTTTGATGCTTACATGATACTTGTACGACGAATCACAACCATCCATTCAACCGAAAGACGTCCACTGTTGAACATAAGTGACCCCCAAAGATCTCCACAACAACCGGTCTTTCGCTACCCGCATCCATCGATTTTCAGCGACCTTCACCAGGTCGCCTTCAGTCCACCTTGTCGGAAGCCTATCCACACTGCGTCTTCCTGTACACGGCAGCCATTCAGGCATCGGTTCTTCGGACAATGTTTGGCAATTCTTCGGTCAATATCGGTTACTTTCGTTCTTCTGCGGATCTCCTCATTTCTGAATCGATGAAGCAGTAAAAAATCGAGCATACCCTTAAATCGTATAGAATTGAACAATTTATTTATGTAAACATTTTATTTACGTAACAATTAATCCAAAAGATTTCCTTTTTCTTTGAATCTATTTATTAAACCTGGCATTGTTTAATAAATATGTATTTAAATACGCAAACATTGTAGGGGAGTTCGTTTGTATCGAATAGACTTTGCCATTTGCAAAGTAGATTTATTATCCCAATTGCCGATGTGTGTCGCGTTGCCCCGGACGCCATGTGTATCTTGTTTCTATCCGTTAGCGTCCTTGATATATGAACCCATACTGCGATAGGGTTAACACACAATAAATTTGAAATAAACTTCCGTAATTGAGACGAACTATATGCATCTCTTTCACGATGTATTATAATAGTATTGCTGTCCTTTTTAATAAGCAGTAGTAACTTATATTTTTCGAAAGTTTAATTCGATAAAAATATTTAATTCGTTGAGAATCAGCTTATTGTAAGCTTCAACAACACGCACGATAAAGAGGGTTAATGCAGCAATATAATATCAATATTCCATTTTCAAGCGCGAATATCAATAAATGAACTAGTAAATACAGAGTAAAACTCGACAAAAAATTTAGGCTTACGTTTTCCCATAGATGCTATTTATAATAGAGCAAAATTAAAAGACTGTTCACAATAATTGCGTAATAGCTGTAAAATGTCAAAATCATTTCCACGCGCCGAAGTCACGGGCACTTGCTAGTCTATAAATACTGTACAAACTTTTAAGTCCCGCTCTATCCTCACATTAAGAACAGAGGTCGATCTATTCCGTATGGATTTGCTTTTCGTGGCCGCCATTTTTTAAAACGTGGTAATCATATTACAGTTGCAATGATTTTTAAATAAATAAATTAAGATTTAAAAATATATATTATCTTTCGTTAATTAGTTTCTTTAAGTACGTGACACCGTTTGTCCGTAGATTATGGCGGAAGTTGGCGTGTGTATAGTTTCGCTTTATTATATTAAAGATGAGATAAAGGGCGTATAAATTTCAAAGCTTCAAGGGAACAATAAGACGGCTGTAAAAAACGGACATTAAATTCTCTTTTGAAATCATTCTTGTAAATAATAAAAAAAATCTTTGAAACCATAGATAATTATTTTCAATTTGCTCCATTTATAATTCGGTTTGAATGAGTTTGCACGGTGTCAAATGCCGTTAACAGAGTCAATTGGCTAACGTATGTTGTGTACTCGAGTCAATTGTCTTTTTAACGTTTTAACCTCTTACAAGTTTTTGTTTTCCTGGTACATAATCTTTAAAAACTTTAAAAAACAACAGACTTATTATTATTTACAAAGTAGCTGTGCGCCCGCGGCTGCGCCCCGATTTCATATGTTCTTCACTGCGTTTAATTATTTTTATACGGAACACCAATTATTTTCTAATTTATTTTTTTAGGTACTAAAATAAAGTACAAATATTTCTCACAAATTTAAACACTTTCCAGTAAAATTGTCCGTTGAAACGGATTTTATTCAAAATTTCATGAATTTGATTTTTTTACGCGGAACTCTAATTATTTTCGAAAAACAAAAGAACCCTAAGTTACCCGGAGTAACTTCAGCTATCTAACAAAACAAGTCGCGTCCAAATCGGTCCGGCCGTTCCGGAGATTACCCGGAACATACAGACAGATGGAAAGACAGACAATAATTTTAATAATTGTATTATATACATTCATATCTATTTAGTAAAAAAAAATTACAAACACAATTTTAGTTTTTAGTATAGATAATTTCTTCCAAATTATGTTTGCTTAGAAATGCATATTATCCCTTCTTTTTTTAGGGTAGACTAAAATAACTGCTTCACTATTGTTACCAATGGGGACAACTTATAAAATTCTAAACTAAACTGTTAAAGCAAATATTTCAAACATATGACACATCATACTGCGTAATTAGCCATGAAAAATAATGATGATTATTTATTTATTGTATCGTATTGTTTTTGTAACCTTCGATTGTTGTTTTTACAAAATAAGAAACTTTTTCGCACGACTTATTTGTTTTGCGCAAACAGATTCATAAAATATTTTTCCCGTAATATACTTCTTAAAACTTTTTGTTTTCCTGGTATCTGTTTATTATACAAACAATTCGAGCTTTTACGTAGTAATAATATATTTTGGACGATGCAGTGAACTCTCCTCTCATACCTAATGTTTGTTTACTTTTTCTTGAAAAATAGAGCGTGTTATTTTTTTACATAAAAACATGAATGTTCAATAAAAACTGAAGTTAACAGACTTATTTCATCAGCTACATACATAATATATCTACCAGCTATGTGCCCGTAGCTCCGCCCGCGTTTCATATCTTCTTCATTTATACCTATCCTAAAAAAACAAATGAATGGAGAAAAATGACAGTATTTTGTTTCTATTAGCGGAAAAAACCTATATAAGAGTTAACCGAAAAAAAATGGTCGATGGAATCCAAAAAATAGCCTATACCATCTACGAAAAAATTTCACCTCGAATATGTTCAGTAGTTTTGAGGTGATGATGCGTCAGAGGACGCCCATGTTCCTTTTATATATACATAAATACCAAAATACAGCCCAAGATATTAAACTCGATAGGTTCTTTATAGACATGAGAGGTGGTTCAGTTTCAAGTTACTTCATTGTGATACTCAATGCTACATAAAATAGATTGCTTGCGGTCAAACTGTAATCTCGTGGGTTAATACATTTTCCAAAGTAAATGATGACAATAGAAATAACAAATAAAAATAATACAAAATAAAACATCTCCTTTCCGTTGGTCTTATTAAGAACAATAATTTTAGTTATATTAGGTACCTATATATTATAGTATATTGTAATTTTGTATTAAATCTATTTTATATTTTTTTACTTATAAATAGGTCCATTATTGCCGCCAACAAAAATTTATAAAATTCATAATAGTTTGACGGCTGTTTAGTATACTTTTTTTTAATTAGTTTTGATACGATTCTTATTATTTCTCTCATTCATTATTTCAATTTAATTATTTCCTTTTTTTTAATGTAATAGCGTGTAGTTTTCCAAAATAGTTCTGTTTTTTAGTATAATGTAATTTTTATAGTTAAGATCATATTGAAAATAATTTTATTATATTCAAGTGATTTATTTTATTATAGGTATTTTATTATTTCCTTTCGGTTTTACTATTTATCTATTAAAGTAAATTTTGTAATCGCCTTTGGCTAATCCAATATTTTAATATTTATTTTAGCGAATATGTAATAAAAAATAAATAATGGTTTGCCTTTCGCCGACGGGTAGAGCTTTAAAAACACCACAAAAAACAATTTGAGTATTCGATTCATTAAATTTTACATATCTCTCAACAGTCAAAGATAAATTGACGATCAAGGCTTTCTGGGTCGCTTTGATCGTGAACCTCGCTCGTGAGTTCTGCGGGTGCATCGCCGTCCTTGTCTACGCGAGCCATATCTTCGCCGAGGCCGGTAAAGACCCTGACACCAGCATCGCTCTATCGCCGAACAAGCAGTCGATCCTTCTCGCGACAGTTCAGATCATCGGGTCCTTCGTAGCTTCCCAGCTGGTCGACAGGGCCGGGAGAAAAGTGAGTCATTATAATTATCTCCTTTAAGAGGAAACGCGGCGATACCAAATATGAAAAATAGGTACTTAAGAAATCAATAGTTATCGCGTTGTACCCCAATGAAACGAGTTATCAAACGCAAAAGGAACAAGTGTAGCTGGGACTGATTACACCTTTGGAAAATAACATAACATAAGCTCACTCCTGTTATCCCCGAAGGGTTAGGGAGTGGTGAAATAGCGAACTACTCATATGTCGCCGAGCTTAGTTCCGTCCCAGATGTGACAGTGGGCGAGCCTGTCGCCATATAGGGCACAAATTCCAGACTCCGTGATGATACTGAGTAGAAAACGAAATCATAACTCTAAATTCCCCTTTATCCTCCTCCAAAACTGTAGTGATTTCAATTATAAGGAATACTTTAGTTTTATCCATAAATTCCGCTAATTTTCTTTTATTCGTCAATTTTTTTACGGACATCTGAAAACAACGGTATATATCGGAAGTTTTTTTCTCATTTTTGAACGCTCTTTATAATCCTATAATTTATGGAAATAATTATTAATTTATTATAATAATAATTAATTTATGGAAAAAATCTAAATGCATGACGGTGGTCCAAATACTACATTGTATAAAAAAATTCCTATATTACCGTTAACCAGGGAGGAAACAGGAGAGTACGTTTGTAAGGATTATACGCCACCCTCATTTCCTCTTTAGTATTTTTTCTTGGATATAAGTGTAATCTGTATTAATAACAGATTACTAAAAAATACAGCTAATAAGATTAACAAATAAAGATACAGGCAATAACTTATTTCTATAGACGATACTGAAACTGTTGTAAATGATTCAACACTCCAGCCAAAACAATGGTCATCTTGTTAGGTGCTACAATCCAGGGAAGATAATGAATAGTTTAAATAATAAAATAAGGAAAAAAACTATATTATGTTATACTATATAAACTGATACCTTTACGTAACATTAATTCAATGGGTATTACCTAAATTATTATAATGTGTGTATGGTGATACATGTATTTCGTTGAGATGTGGGCTTTTTTTATCGGTAATTAATAGTCTGTTGATATTAGATATTTTTCGATGTTAAGATTTTAAATTACTGAAGTATTCTTAAACTATGTATGATTCTCGTTAATTCTATTCAGTAGGATTACATGTTAACATAAACCACAATATTGGTTTCTCTATAACAACAAAAAACATGAATTTGTTATTGCACAATTCTTTTTAGGTAAATTATTTATAACAATTCCTCTAACTCGTAACAAAGAAATTTAAAGCTCATTCTACAATTAATTAATTAACCCTTAAACTCTCAATGTAATAAACAAGAAATAATATACACAATCATATAAATCAAAGTTGTATAAATGCACGGCAAATTGAAGCCAAACAAATGATACATTTTATTAACATATATTTTTGTTTCTCGATATTATACTGTACCTATTGTGAGTTAAAATAGTATGTTTGTACAGTTAACTTTCTCCTATCACTATTCTCGTATACAACACAGTAAATAGTAAGAAATTAAATCAGTATAAACCATAGATAATATAGTATTTGGTATAACTAATTAAGCCAGCCAACTGGTTAAGCCAAGAAAAGTTAATGTATACGAATTCGATTGTTTTAAAATGTGTAATTTTAATTTAAATCCTGTTGATATAAGCTTTAGAATATTAGGTAAGATTATTATCAAAGGTTTAAAATATACGGTATAAAAATGCCATAATATCGATATCGTCATCTACCTGGATTGTACGTATGTACATCGCTAATATCATTACAACAATAAGTCAAATTCTTCCTTAATGAATACTTTATTGTAATAACAAAACACCGGATTCTGAAAACACATTTTCCTCATTTTAACACAATTTGGACCGAAAGGTGAATTGACCGCAAATTGAAATCATCATGAAATGTTTTTAAATAAACGAAATTATTAAAAACAGAAATTATTTTTCACATTACTTCACAATTATTTATACATATACATATAGGCAATGATTTCATAGTTATAGAGTAAACCTCGTTGGTTCGACCTTCAGATGATTTTGTTTTAAGAAAATGTTTCTCATTTTTATAAGAAATGTAATAATGCATCTTGTATTATGGTGTCTGCTCTTAAATATAATAAAAATGTTCTGATGATGATGTTTAATATTAGAATGAAATTTACCAGATTAAACGAAGGAATTAATCCATACTACCAATTCTGAAGTCAATTTTACATCAACACACAAGCAAGCCGATGGCTATGTTGCTAGAACTGTCTAGAGAGTTTTAGTGACAACTTAGAATGTATGTTCCGTGTTCATATTTTCAATACAGTTGACTTGATTAATTGCAATACCACGTTAAATAGGTACCATCAATATAATAACATAATATAGAGAAACAAAAAATAACGAAAATTAATGTATAAAAACTAAAAATTACTGCGTGACAGACCAAGATCCCACCAAAAGATAATAGGTAAATCAATGTACTGCTTCTCGAGGCATAAAAGAGAAGAAGTGACAGGCATGGCCTCCCATATCTTATGATTTATAAAATGCTTTTTGATTACTTTTTGTGAGGTTATGTGAAATTTTTGATGTACTCCATGAACTAAATATCAATATTATTTTATTTTATTTCCAGCCTCTCCTAGCCGTTACGAGTGTGGTCGCCGGATTCAGTATGTGCCTCCTTGGAGTATGGTTCTACCTGCAGAGCATCGGTATCTTCATGCCCGGTTGGGTGCCGATTGTCTCGCTTTGTGTATGCATTTTCGCCGACGCTTCAGGCCTACAACCATTGCCGTTCGTAATCATGACAGAGATGTTTAGCTTCCAGGTAAGTTATGACGTCCTGGTACTTTCGTCACCTACTTATTTTTCTTTAGTTAATTTATTATAAATATACATCATAGTCATAATTATTCTCATGCCGTTTCCAACTCACTTGAAGTCGGCGCAGTATGTTTTCTTCTACCATATATACTTACCAGCCGTCATCTCCTCATTTACTTCTTTTTCTTTCAAATTAATTCTCACACTACTATTTTACACATATGAACTTTCTCTCTTCTCAGAACACGCCAATACAAATGATTTCGTTTCAAATTTTGTACCACTGGTGCAACTTTAAATCTCTCTCTAATATATGAATTCCTGACTTTATACATTCATGTGACGCAACACATCCATCTCAACACTCGCATCTCAGCTATTCGCAATCCTTCCAAATTAGAATAGAGAATCAGAATTTTTGTGCAAGCCTAAACGTTTTACTGGCGTGGAAAGAAGTGTTTATCCCAGATTAAATCATACTATCTTCTATCTGCGATTTGATTTGATTCCAGAGGGAAACTGTGTTATTTCGATTAAATTCGTTTCGATTTCTGAATAATCACATTTATCTAGTAAATCGTATTGTTGTAGTACCATATGTCTTAGGATTTGGGATACATAGGCCGTAAAAATTGATTATGAATGAATAAAATTGACTTTTTTTAAATGAATAAAAAATTTAATAACTAACATTAACATTATTTCCACAGCTTCGTGGAACGGTGGCGACTCTTATCATGGCCATATCGTTGGCGACAGACTTCGCTCTTCTAAAACTATTCTCTCCGCTCAACGATTTGATCGGATACCATTCAACATTCTGGATATTCAGTTTCATCTGCCTTTCTAACGTATTCTATCTAATCTTCTGCGTGCCGGAGACGAAGATGAGGAGCCTGGAGGATATTTACGCGGACTTGGAAGGGAAGAAGAGAAGGAAAAAAGGAGAAGATGTCGTCGAGACCAACCACGTTTAGATATAAGCGTTTAACGCAACGCTGTTAAAAAAAAATGACAATTACAACGAGTTTTTTTGATATATATTTGTGTCCAAAAGTATATGTCCAGTGAAGGTATTGCTAATTATTTGTTTCGTAAGATTCCAAATCTTTTACACTTTTGTGTCAAATAAAAGCGATTTATGTGATAAATTTACGTCAATGTTGACACTGATAATTGTTGCAATTCCTGTCTGTCATGCCAAAAACTGACTAGACAAAGGAAAACTGATATTTTTAGGTTATGCCGAAAATGAAATATCGATCTATCCAGTATTAACTGGCGTAACTCTAGCAATTTTAATTTAGTATAGGTATAATTAATTAACGGATTCTATTTTAAATACGATAATTAATTTAAATAAAAACACTTTGTACAAATATATCAATAGATTTACTGAAAAAAAAGTAAATACCTAGTTAATTATTTCATATCGAATTTAACATTAGAGTAGAATCCAAAATTATTATTAAGCTTACATAACATTATTAAGGTGATTGTAATAAACTGCTGTGCACGATGTTAATTATAATTTTACTTATAAATTAATATTAAGTTTTATTATTAGCACCCAATGAAAGTGGTTATTGTGCGCCGCTGTAAACAACCACCTTAATCGTGCTTATCATTCCATGTTGCCATATTTTATTTTATTGTTGGCAATATTGTCTACTCTAGTCACCGACGTTGATTTATTCAGTTATATAAGAAAACAGTTATTGTTTTTTTTTTTAATCGACGTTTTGTAAATGCGTCTTTTACACATTCTACATGCAATAGCTATATATCAACAAATTCTATGATAAATTCAATAAAAGGATTTACAAGTTTTTATAACTTAAAACTCCTTTTACAATCAATAAGATTTATAGGTATAATATTAAGGATAGTTAAACATATTTTGGAGTTTTTATGTTATAAAAAAAGATAAAATAACTCATGATTACTAAAATGTATTTTTAAAAACTAAAAATTGGGATCCGATCAATTACAATACTAATAATAAGTTTATAAAGAATTCTTTCCATCAGAAAATAAATCCTAATCATTATTTGTTTAACCTCATGTAGACAATGTTGACAAATAATACGAGAAATGTACATATTGTATTTTAAAAAATAACGGTTTAATTTCATCGAGTGATTCATTGGTGATGGGGCAGTAACCAAGTCCGCGTGCGTTTAGCCGATGACTGTATTGTTTGTTACACTACAGGTAATTCTACCTACAGATAAATAATCCTTTGTTTGGTGACTTCTCACCACAAACGCAACTCATTATTAATCACAGATTATCAAGTAGGTCCATCGCGATAATAATTTTTTTTTCAGTAAATACGTATAATTGAATTTTTATAATAAATCGAAGATTTCAATGAGTAAATATTTCATAATCAGGGGTGGATCTAAGGTTAAGTTCGTGAGACATGGGCCCCGAGCCAGAGCTAAAACAAAAGAAACAAAAAAACTCTAAATCTGACATTGACTGTAATGAAATATGGTCATGTGCATTTTTTGCTACTTACCTGATTAGCTACTGTATTTTTAGTTCAAAATCGTCTGCCAAATACCTATCAATATGTTTTTGGCAGTCGCATTTTAAAGCCAATATGTATTCTAAGATGAGCATGTTCCCGTATTAAATTACAATGTTACAAAATATTGAGTGATTGTGCAAAAAAGTTTAAACAATGACTAACGCATTGCATACACAGTACAAAACGTCAACAGACAATGAAACTTTGTGCACACAAAGCACCAACTAATTTATAAGAAGAGAATTAGTTTATATGTATATTTATTAGTTCAAGTTACACGTAAGTATTTTCAAGATACTAAAAGATATTCAAGTCGCGTTTTAGTAGTTTCCATGCTTTAGTAGGTTCAACGCCAAGATCACAACCATACCTGATTTGAAGTGATTCGTAGTCCAAGATATAAGCACGCATAAGTCTGGATAAGTAACTTATCATCTTCCTATTTACCTCCATTGGAAACTCAAGCTCAAGAATAAGTAGATACAAACCTACGTCCATCTACGCAGTATCCGATATACAAGAAAATTGTAATGTTTATAATTTATTAATTTTGTCGTATGACATATCGATACCCATACTAGAGAAAAGGTAAATATAACAATCAGGAGTTGTTTTAATGGATAATTAATTCATAATGCTGTAATGTTGGGACACAACATTCATCTGAAATATTACATAAGGTTTTGGGCCCTTCAAAAATCCTCTCGGCTACAGCCCTCGACGGTTACACCTTGAAATACGCGGTTGTCTCTATAATGCGTCACCAATGAATAACTCTTTGTTCATTTATACGAATAAATTAGTACAATTAGGTATAAATTATTGTATATAATTAAATATTAATTATCATAATTTTAGAGCAACTGTATGAGGAGATATGACGAATGATAAATATAAAAGTATTAAAATATTTATTTCTCTCATTTCTATTCCCCATAACTAACAAGCATTAATTTTATTGTACTGCTTAGCCACTATGGATAAAAATGATAGAATCTAGTCAAGATTTTTACACAGCTTTTTACCTACTCGTTGAGCCAGTAAAGTGATTTGAATCTGCTAGATAACCTGTATACCAGTGGCGTAACTATGTGGTGGCAGAGATGGCAAAATGCCACAAGCCCCGGTCCGCGAAGCCGCGAGCTCAGAAGAATCCTAACATTTTTAACAAAGTTTAGTAAAAATTATAAATATAATTAAAGTTAGACACGAATAAATATGTAAACACTTTAGTTATTTATTAAAATCAAATTACAACCTAACGATTTTTACTGGGGCCCATCCAATGAATTTGCAACGGGTCTTAGATGGTATAATTACGCTTTTTTTTTCTAACCTATCTAATGCTATTGACCGGAAGGGCCTTTACAGTTTCACCGTATCCTTGTGGGCGAGTACTGAGGCACTCACCGCAAAAGGTAAGTAGCATAAGGGTTCGAACCTTGGCTTGGCCGCTACCTGTGACATGAAATTCCCGCGGAATTTGAACCTAGCTTAACCCTAATTTTTTTATATCTTAATAATAATAAAAAAGGTACCTTACAGGATCTATGTACATGCGTGTTATGTGCAGGAGTTTGTATGCAGTGTTGTCCGTGTAATGCTTGATGCATGGGTAGTGTCACAGTATCACGCTGGTAGCGGCGTCAAGAGCCTCCCCAGTATGGGAACGGAGCACGTTTTGGGCCGCCACTAGGGGTGGGGACCCGGAGAGTATGCGGGAGCAAAATTAGCCGCCTGTCCCCGACAGGGGGAACGGCGGTTTCGCGGTCGTGGGCGCTGGCACGCAAGTGAACGCGGTTTAAGAGGAAAGATCCTATTTCTGCATTCCTTCCGGTAAACAGCATTACCTAGTTTAGAAGAAAAAAAAACTGTACTGTACTGAGTGTAAATATGCACAGCCAGTGTTCATTAATTGACAGAATCTGATGCTTCCTGTTTCTGGTCACAATATATTAAACTAGTTTATGTCTATTATTGAGATTTATGTAAACATACACCTATTGTTTGCTGTATCGAGTTTAACGGATTTTGAAGCTATGATGGCGCAGTGGGTAGTACGGCCGGATTCCACATCAATCGTACCCAACCCAATTGCCAATCCCAATCAACCCAACTGCCCAAATTTAAAATCAGCCTGAGCTTTCGGTGAAGGAAATCATCGTGAGGAAACCATAACATGGTGGTAGGGCATTTTCTAATGCCTGCCTGGGTAACTTCCGTTTTTAAGTTTGAAAACCTGTCTCCAAATACCAATAGGTGTTTTCGAGAAGTATCCCTTGAGAACCAGTATCTAGGCTTAGTGTGTTTACCATCCTGGACCACATTGTCACTTAACATTGGTGAGATTGCAGTCAAAGCACTGAGCCTATAACAGGTATAAAAAATTGGAATTTATTTTAAAACTGAAAATGTCAACAGAAAAAAAAATATTTTATGAAACAATACCTTTTTGCTTCTTTGTTTGTTAACTGGATTTCTTTTTTGTTCAGTTTGAGCTACCGACGAGATTTAAGTGGTAGGTATCTATCACTAACAAATTTTTTGTTGAAATTTTTAATGGTGATTTTAGTCCAATTTACAACGTCTAAGAAAAATAAACGCTCTAACAATTAATATTATTATAATTTAAAAAAACTATCTTGTGAGAGAAACTCTGTTGTGCCGCAGGATTTAGCTATTTATTAACTAAGAGCAATGGAGGGTTAGAATATGTTAAGTGGACTCGAATCAACGTTCATCGATGTGGTATTCGATTACACTACCACTGAGCCATCGTCGCTTTCTTCTTACTTAATAGTAGCACGCAATTTTGCTAGTGTCATATGATAATTTATGTATTCAATCTTGTGGCAACATTTTTAAGCTCCAGCGAAACAAGTTTCTCATCTTGCTAGAACTTTCCTTTGGGTTTCGTGGCATCTCAAAATTTCTAGTACACTTCATAGGGTCAAAAACACCAAGTTAACGGATTAAAGAAAATTACTGCTACATGATAGACAGATCCCGCCAAAACCCCAACACACAATTTGTGCAAATGTCATGTGGGTAAGATATATTTTCAATCTCCAGCAAATTACCAAGCTCCAGCAAAACGGTGACCCATACTGCTCGAACTTTCCTTGGAGCTTTGTCGGCACCTCAGAATACACAATACGCGTTATCTTCTATAATAAACTTCACTTGAACATAATAACTAAACTATATCACACAAAACGCCACCAAAATTATATGATATAGAGTCAAATACACAAGTTTAATGAATTAAAGAAAACTGCTAAATGTCAGACTGAGATCCCGCCAAAAACCCCAACCCAATACTCGATCGTCGCTTTATAATAACAAGAAAGGCATAGGTACTAGGCCATGAAGCCAAATCGGACGTTGAGGACATTTTTCATTCAAATGCCCTTTTGTTAGAGCTGTTTCAAGGGAGCGGTTGTGAAATCTTAAAACTCACGCTCCGTATCATTGTTTGCAATACACTTGTGCGCAATAACTAAATTATAATACGTAAAATGCCACCAAAATCACCTAATATAGATTGAAATACTGCAAGCATATGAATTAAGAATGAAAATTACAAACCAAAATCACACCAATAACTTCTATTAGGTAGGACCATATGTGTGCAAAACCGCCGAACACAGGTTACCGTAGAAATAAAACACAGTAAATGATTTTTAGAAGATTTACTTATCATAATAAATAACCAACTTAGTTCATAAAAGCATAGGTATAATATATTTTTTACATTTTTATTTGTCACGAGCTCTTTATTAAGAAAATAATATATTGTTCTTGATAATCGATTTTTTGATTCCTGTTCTTCTTATTTCTACAAATTATGTAATTTTATAATGAGAAATATTATAATAATGTGTAGTAGTAAACTTTAAATTTTTCTATTATAAAAAAATATCTCCCGCCTTAAACCAGGAGACTTTACGTTACTTATTTTACACAAAAGACTAGTTTTAAATAACAATATGGTTACAATAATTTATTTTTCACTTAAACATCATCATCATAATTCAACATAGTAAAAATTGTTTATTTGCAAAAAACAAAAAAACCATCTGTCATGATTAAAAAATATATTTTTAAATAATTACTTCCAGTTAAAAAACATACAAACTGGAGAAAAGGAATAACTATGTTCCCCTCAGATATTAAAATTAAATCAAAGACTTTAAATAAAAAAATAATGGGTGCAATCCAAACGTGGTAGAAGTGAAACCTTAAAAAATGTGTTACCCTGGGTTCGAACCTCCGACCTTTCAGTTGTACCGTCTTTGGGACACGCGGATTAGTCTACCGAGCTAACCGACATTCATCAGAAACGAGCAGTCGCTTTTGCGTTTCTTCGACTTTCCAACACGATGCTACAGAAGTTTTCACTTCAAAAAATAAAAAACAATTTTTACTAGACTCAAACGCCATTTACCTAAAAAAATTGAATAGAAGAAACATGTGATAGTTTAATCTAAAAATAAAACCATAGCGTCGCGTCTACAAAATACGCCATTTTGAAACTCAAAAGGCCACCATTCCAAAAGTGTAGTCAACAGTAGCAATTAAAAAAAAGCTTATATTTTAAGGTTTTAATTATAACAAAAAATAAATTACACACTATACGCTAATATTATCCTTACTATTTGAGGAACGTTATTTATTTTACGAAATTATAAAAAACTTGTTGGAGAAGTTAACCCTAAAATGCGCAGTGATGTCGGACAAGACGTGTTTTTTTTTCGTTACATTTTGTTGATTTCCAATCGAATTTATGTGTTTAATTTTAAACTAGATTAAAAGTGGCTTTTTCTTTATTACGCATAGCGTATTTTGTACACGTAGCGAGGATATGTTTATGAATATATAATCGTAAACCACACAGAAACCATTTTGGATATGTTAATTAACTCATTTACCTAGTACGTAATACATAATCTGAATCATGATCATAACAACGTGTTATTATTGGAAATTGTGAAGTTTTAAAGATGTATGATGACTTGTATTCTAGAAAATTCGAAACCGTTACACAATCTACGACCAGGACAATGTTTAAAAGAATAGTTTGAAAGTAACATAGTTTTTTTAGTACTAGGCTTTTTGTAATTGACTAATTTATTACCTAGCTTTTTATCTAAGTAAAAAACTTTACGTAACACAAAACATTAAGGATATTTTGAGTGACTTTAACCCCTTAAGGGTCGGTCGTTGCGAATAACGAAGTCTTTGGAATCCGCAAATGTGATTATTTTAAAATATCATTTAACAAAAAAAAAAACAATTTATAAAAAGGTAACCAATAGAAGAGAAACTGAGATCTTTAATTTTATTTGATATATATATTATATAAAGTTATGAAACAAATGTTATGAAAGAGATTGCAGAGTAAAAAAATAAAAGGTACCAACCAACATCTAACGCGCAACGATTCGTTTAACCTTTGGATAGGAAATTTTGACATGTCATAATAATTGAAAAAAAAAGTGTTCCTGTAGTAAATATCTGCTACAATTGTTTGAAATTGCAAATGTGTATATATATATATCGCGAAAGTAAGAAATGTTGGCCCTGATTTTTTTTCTAGTCGTCACAATTGCTATCGATAATAATAATATTCCAGAAACTCTATCCATCTATGAACAATTAAGATGATAAACAAAAGTCAAATATAAAATATCACAAAATCAAAACTGTTATTTTTTGTTAGTCTAATAACTGATAAATTGTAATTGTATCAACAGACAATTTTATCAATAGTGTTTTTGTTATTTATTTGTTTATTATTATACCATTTTCAATTTAAAAATAATTACTTCATATTTGGTATCGTTTAAATGTTAAACTAACAAATTGTATTTTATTTAATGTACCCTACTGTGAAGTGATATGCAGTAAATAAATAAAATATTTATAGCAGTGTTTGGATTGTAAAACCTTTACAAAATCGGTTCACACATACATTTTTTACATGTTGGGCTTATATTACCTTGTTTTCTATTACTCCAATATTTTGAAATTAATATTTAGTTTTTAACACGACAATTTTACGCTTGGAATTGTATATAATAATAGATAAAATCTATGTATTTCCAAATTTAATCAATAAATTACTAAATTAGTCCAGAGGTCAATACAATAGATATATACATAAATAGTGAAAAGTATGCGTAAAGATAAAATGTTGTAATTTTGTAAGTATTTGTCATATCACAGTTAAGTGAGGTTATAATTATTCCAAACTATTTGCGTCGCCTGCACGCGTCGGACTCGGGCGAGTACGGTTCATTGCAAGCGGATCCCGTACGGAACGTGGCATACTCTGCGCGCGTCCTCGACCGAAGCTATGACCGCGGCGAGGCCCCACCAAAGGGCTAGACATTACCGGGTGTGGTGCGAGGATTGCGTTGACTCGCCCTACACCACCCCAAACTTAAGGTACAAAGTATTGTGGGGTTTTAGTCGGTAGAAGTCCGACATAACCCACCCATCGTTGCCCAACGGGAGTGGGTATCATAGGAGGAATTCCCCACACAAAAAAAAACAAAACTACTTTAGACGTACAGAAGGTTAAAATACCACAAGATATACCTTTCCAACAAACCTGCATCAGTTTTCAAACGATAGATATTTTTAGAAGTTGAAAATTAAAATCGATACTCGTTTATTATTCATTCAGAAATACATTCATTCAAATTTTACTTTTTTTTATCAGATTATTTTCTCTTGGATCAAATGTTTAATGTATTATTGACATAGTTCCTAAAATATAATAACAGACTCCCGTTTATTTAAAAATAATGATATTAATATATTCAGTAATTAATATTGTTACCACAAAAAAAGATATATAATACTCTCAGCGTATACTTGTTACAGATTAGAGATTAAATAAATAATCTATGGATCATCGCATACGCTAATCAAAAAATAAATAATCAGTCACTTTAATTAACTTAATAACCGACAATTTCGATACTTTGTATAATAAAAAGGGTCGGTATTTATTAAAAATACGGCGTGATTTAGAAACTTCTCGAAAGTCGTTACCGATACACAGTACCATCGATAACATTAACGAAAGATCTTATTTTTATTTTTTCTAGCCTCACCATTGTGACAAATTATCGGCAACACTGCAATCCAATTTTACGAGCTATAAGTTGTTTTTTTTGTAATGTTATTTATTATTGGAATAATATAGTAGCTCTTTCCAAACATATTCTACAATATTAATTTTATTTATATGCAGTTCCCAAAAAGACTGCTTAAAAAAATTATTTCTCTATCAACGCACGTTAAATTTTCAATATCTGTTATCATTGTTTCACCCACAATAAGCTTATCCAGGCATTCTTTTATTTGTTTTTCATACCTAGTTATAAATTATTATCCGATTTTGAGGAATTATCTTTCAAGGAGTTGGCAACAAGACATATAAAGTATATGTCTTGTTATAGATCACACAAATGGTTTAAAATTTTTAAGGGCTTAAAGGTCACTCAAAGAAGCATATATATCCGATTAAATGATTACGATAGATTCATAATATACTCCAGAGATTATTCTAGAAAGAACGATACGATAAACCAGAAATTGGATACTACATCGATCAAACCCAACAGAATTTTGTTCGATACAAAAAGAAAATGGTCGTTGAAAATTTCTTTATTTTTTTCAGTTTGCAAAACCTTAGAATTTCTTAAACGAAGATTTAGTATAATATTAAAATATCTAACTAGGTATTTATTTATTTCGATTCATAAGTATTCATATTTAAGATTTTTTTTTTCATGCCGAGTTGTAAAAAATATTATAATGTTCATATAACATGTACATAAAACTTTTAGGTAATATTCTGAAATATAAGTAAATTGTGTGTCCAAAATACTGTCACATCGCATGAAAAAGTCACGTATAGGTTACAATCACGCTTGACTGTAACTGACGATGTAACCTAAGACAGTAAACACGCTAAACCAAAAGATAAATGGTTCTCAAGCAATGCTTCCAAAACACGCCTATTGATATCTGGCGACAGGTTTTCAAAATTGAAAGTGGTATCTATCCAGGTATTATTAGAAAATGCCTTACCACCATGCTCTGTGGTTTCCTCACGATGTTTTCTTTCCCCGAACACCCAGGCTCAATATACCTATGGTTGAACAGGTGGGTTCGAACCTGCGTCCACTGAAGCGGAATCCACCACACTAGCAACTAAACCATCAACTAAGAACTACCACCATGCTATCGTTTCCTTCAATGAAAGCTCAGGGTAATTCTAGCATAGAATTCGACACCTATATCAATTGATAAGGTATTTTCACCATACTAATATTAAATAATTAACAGGAAAATAAAAAAAAAAACGGAGGAAAGAAAATTTCCCAAAGAAGCGGTCCAATCGTTTCAACAAGCTAATGCTAGCCTACCCAGCAATTATCACGAGTCTTCATCACTCATCACAAAATCTTGATCAAGGCAAGCAACTCCTAAGACAAATTATGCACCACCCGAAGAAAAAAAAATGCAAAACACTAACAATACTTTTAGGGAATAGGACGATCATAAGGAAATTGTCTAGAAATTTAAAAATCCTAAACACAACATGACCTTTGATATACCTACAAATAAAGACAAACTGTAAAAACGTGAATTATATTATTTTTTACAACCGACCTAATAGTGCCTAGCACAGCCAAATGTTATAATTCGAAATATTAATCTATTATAAACACAACATATAAATAATTTCAGATTTAAATAATTGGTGACAGACGACCGTGCGCTCCCCTCTCGGTACCTCCTTGTTTCCGCCTCGCCCTATCAGATTTATATAGATAAAAAATAATATCGACAACTACCTATAATTTTATTCCAAAGTGTCTATGCTATTGAAAGCTGCAGAAGTTTATTATATTTTATGTTCAAAGTATATATTCATTTCGATTTTATTTCCACAGTGCAAATTATAATAGCATAGACTGTTGGCAACACCTTTGAGTAATAACAACTGTAAACTAACAAAATCAAAATGAAGCGATTTAATAAATCACATCAATCTAGTAATTTATAGTGTTCAAATTAATTACAAGTAACTTATATTCCAAAAGTGCTTGCTCCAAATTGCGTACTCGTGCACGCAAATGAGTAGTAATTGCGTGTTCACATTAAAAAAAAATTCAACATGTGCAAACGAAATAATGATAGCTCTTAATTATATAATATATCAGTTTATTTTAACTGTATATATAAGCAAAAAAAAAAAACTTTAATGGACTAAAATTAAAAATGTTATCTTTATGGAAAATAGACGTCAAACACTTCGACAAACGAACTAGTTTTATTTTTCTCTAATATAATCCTATTAAAAGTGCACACGAGCCCCACAAGTTTGTAAGGTATCGATATTAAATCAGACAATGTCAGTTCTAAACAATTGCCAAATGAAATGTGTGTAGATAAGACATCGGTCTTAATCGTTGCTAAACAGTTATAAACTTTTAATGATTATATTTAAAAAAAAAACAGATAATCGATAGTAATCAATAATCCTTAATATATATAATCAAAGTGTTTTGTCCTTTTCGCTATACGGGATAACTGTGAGGTTCCACGTTTATCTAAAGGCTCTAATATTAAAATATCGATTAGTCTGTAAAGAACTTGAAGCACAAAGTATTGCCTTGCTATCATAATAACTAAGTGGTCGATATAATCGAAGGTTCTGGAATAAAGGACAAGTAAGAAGTTTTTTCCTTCCACCACCCTACTGCATACACAAAAAGACAAATAAAAATGGTTAATATTTACATATAATTTTAGAATAAAGCATCAAACACAAGGAACAAGTACCAGGGCGCAAGAAACTAAAGGAGGCCCCGGTATACACAGGACCGTCCGCCACAATCAAGAAAGTTTACCTCCCACTACAATACTTCGTATGATAACACTCGTAACATTGTATCCCTATCAGTCAGGCGTCCGTCGATATACTACTCTCTTGCTGCTGCTGCTGTTGCTGTGCGACTTCTCCTCTCTCCTTGTGTTTCGCATCGTCTTCTTTGACTTCTTCCGTTTTATCCTCTTTATTCTCTGATGGTTTCGAGTCTGTAGATATCGAGCTGGACGTAAGACTGTTGGGTTGGGAAGACTCCTTGCTGGCCGGCTCCTGGGAGTTGCGGGAATCCGCCGACTTTTCCTTATCTGGAATCGTCACACCATTCAAATGTCATAAAGATTATGGTGAAAATTTATATTAGTCCAGAGGATATCCTGAAATTCCAAAAGTTTAGACCGGCGATTTACCAATTCCATGTTTGAAGGATCAAGTTTCAAAATGTACTAACGTTTCATTTCTTTAATTAATGTACAATTAATCTAATATACAAACAGGCAAAGATATAAAACACAGTTCAGTACTATTTTTCTTTTTGTTTTTAGTAGCTATTAACGAGTTTTAGTAACAAACAAAAAAAAAATGTAGAGATAGAAACTAATAGAAGATATGACTTTTCCTGATATTTTATACAATGATTATGGTCGATTACTTGACATTTGATCAAAAACAATATGTGGTGGACTAGCGTGCTTTTTGAATTCTGAAGTTCCATACTGAAGCTTTGCTCAACAGCTTTATGAAAACAATAGAGGACAAGGTGAATTCGAAAAATTTATTCGTGTCAAAAACCTTACTAATGTTCGGTGAAACCGCATATCACCCTCAGTTGCAGATATACCAATATATACCAACTCTTCCAAAATACAATTTTCGATAATACCAATAAGAATCTAAAATACGATTTACCGGTTACCAGATTCATTACAAATTTAATAAAATAAAAGTAACCATCTTTTTAAAAATAAATCTTTAAACTCATTAAATTACTACTATAGACACTAAATAATTATATTATAAAAATCTACAATACTACAGGAGTGGTATAAATTAAAATAAGATAAAGTAGGAGGAGGTCACTTGAACTAGGCAAATAAACAAAAAATGTTATGTATTCACACACTATTTGTTTTAACAGTATGTTTGTATAAATTATAAGTGGCATAAATACAAGTTCTTTAGGCCGAAATTTATATTCTTATATTCATCAGTATTACAAGAAAATGGCTGAAATCTTTTAGAACTTTCCATAGAGTTTTTGTTAAATCTCACAATTCACGCTCCGGCAAATACGGCAAATTAATGAATTACAAACAAGGACTCCCTTGAATTTTCTGTATTCCTATATATCAAAATTCACGACCACTTTAATTTGCCGCCTTTCGTATCATTTCTAAACAAAGGCTACACAAAGACACCCCTTCCATAATCTTCTAAGTACATCGAAAAATACAAATACTTACATAAAGAAATTAAACTTAAAATAAACCTTTACGTCTCTTATATAAGTAAATCTTCTAGTCTTCAATTTATTTAGTTACTCAAACCGTGACGCAAGCGTAGCCACGCTTGAAACGACAACTTCGCCCATAGTAAATCTTTGATAAATTACAATTATAATTGATTAATTAAACAATTAAATGTAATCTGGGACGGGAATTTATTCCCACGAGTTTCCCAGTTTCTAAGTCTCTAAACTAATCATAATGTCTAAAGCTACACAGTGCCACAGTTATAGTCCGTTCACAGTTATTTTACCTGTCTCGTTTTGGTATGTTGGCATTACCAGCTGTCGGGTAGTCAAAATATGTTGTCAATCGTTTTGGATTTTTGCTTTTTATAGTACATTTAAATCGTGAAATATTATATAAGTTTTCCGCAAAGAAGCAGAAGGTGGGGATACTAAGTATTCCAAGAAAAATACGTATGCAAAAAAGAGGATTTGGACTCATCGCATATGAGAAATAAAATACATGTAAAATATGTTGTTTTTATTGATGTACAAGCTAAAGTTTATTAGCAAAACATACATTTTACTATTGATGTGTATCCGGCTCAACGACATACCAAAGGGCCAAGTAGATAGAGTTTTTTTTTTGCTGTGATAACTCATGTTTCCGACCGGTCTATTTTGAATCTGACAGGTTTATCAAACCTCTTTCAAATCGTATATTCAATCAAATCATGGCGAATAATACATATCAAACATGGTAAGACTATATTCAGAACGACAACTTAACAGCTAGAGATAAAATAACTGTAAACGGACTATAATTGAAGTAATCATATAAAAAAACAAGTCAGTAGTAGTTGAAATATTCATCCGATGGGACAGGCTAAGAGATATTTCTCCATATCGCCTTTTTTTTTTTCAAGTTCAAACTTGTATCAACACCCTAGAAAGACGATAGCAATTCTTATAGAATGTTCCATGGATTCTCGTGGCACCTCTGAATAAACGCTTCGTGCCATTATTTTCAATTCACTTCACTTGTACATAGTAACCAAAAAAATCTATACTACGTAAAACGCCAAAAAAAATCACAAAATATAGGGTTTATAGGGACAAGTTATTAAATTAAAGATAACACAGCTGATACATGACAGACTGAGGTGCTGAGGAAATGCCCAAAACATTATTTTCCCGCGTAATCTGTTTCTTATTCTATATTTTATTGCGCTCTCTGTACGTAAGTACTTTAGGCACAATTTTGTATATATATATTTTTTAATTTTGTTACAGTGTTCTATTGAATTTTTTCAGCCCTTTTTGCATCATCTCAGATCTTTCTTGTTATTCATTCTAATTAATATATTTCACTTGTACACATTTTTTGAAGTTATACTTCTTTAGGCGCGTTATGAAAAAATGATGAGAGTGAAATTTTAAGATGCGCGCGCATCTGTGACACAAAATTAACAGTATAAAGTTGTCTGCTTAACCGCTCATTAAGTCTCGAAAAAAAAGCTACCAACAAAATAGAAATTGAACCTCGATATTAGTCGCGCATGTTGGTACGCTCGTCATCTCTGATCACTGTTTTCATATTTATAATATTTATCAACATGTTTCTAGTTTATACATTCACAACACGTGTTTTAGTTTCATACAAGTGCGAATTATATATGTGCTAATAAATTATATTCAGTAGTGATTTAAATTGAATATTTTGATTGATATCACTTACTATTTGTGAATATTAGTGAAAAAAATTGTGCTTATATACTTTTTCAAGTGCTCCAATATAATTGAGGTTAACTATCCGTATGTATTATTTATTGATATAAATTAAAATACTTTTATTTAATATAATTAACACTAAATATTATTAAATTATCAATGTTAAATATTTATTATTGGTTATTTAATATTTACAAAATAAAGAAATAAATTTAATAAAAAGTTTGTGATAAAAAATAAAATTGAACATCAAATTATAATATTAATTTTTAATATTTGCTATTAAATTGAATAAATAATAAATATTTATAAAAATAACTAAATAAATTTAATGAATTTTTTTTGATAAAAATGAAAAGTGAATATTAAATTAAGAAATCAATAAAAATATTTAAAAAATGACCAACCTTAAATTCAATTTTTTTTCTATTATTACGTCAAAAAAATATAACTTCTTACGAGCGTACATAAGTACACACACACTTTTTTAACCCTCCCGCCACCTTAATTGAGTTCCGTGGTGCCGGACTTGCATTGACCGCGACACTCAATCAAGGTGGCGGGAGGATTAAAAAAAAAGAAGTGTACAAGTGAAATATATTAATTAGAATGAAGAAGAAGAAGATTATGAAGAGCCCCTCCCCGCCAGCGGAGATGTGAAAGCTGGTGGTAAAAGCCGTGCAAAATAGAACGGACCCCTGTTCTCTAGAACTTTCTTAAAATAATTATATAATTCAATTATATAATTATTAAACTCACCGTTTCCGTGCGCCGCCGGCCAGGGTTTCCTCACAAACATATTCTCCACGATTCTGTCTATGTTGTCCTTCTCCGAGGAATTTGCCGGTCTGCTGGTGTAAAAGAAAAAAAAAGTATGCGACACGGGACACCTGACAGAAGTGATAACTTAAACTTAGATTAAGTTGAACTATTTATTTAACATTGAAATTGTTTAACTTCAAATAAGCTTAGGTTATTACTTACATTTCATGTATATTGTAAGGAAAGGCTATTTATTAATAAAATCTTTTAATGATTATAAAATATATTTTATTCTTAGTTACAATTCTTTAATATGTACATTAGAATTTTGTGTATGTACATTATTAGTATGGTTATCGAATCAACAGTATATGTCTATCGCACACTAAACACTGAGTAGAGAAAGAGAAAAGCGTCTGTCCGAAATCCGGTTAGCAATGTGGGTTAGAGTGAGAGAGGAGGAACCTGCCTACCGTATGCGTGAGAGAGAGGGAAGCCAGACAGACTGGCACCGTAACGCGTTACGTAACGAAAGTGGATCACACTCTCATAACAAGTTATCACTTCAAAAACACAAAATTGCTTCTTAAATTTTTTTTATTATTATCCTTACATTATATAAAAGGCAACGTCTCTCTGTCTGTCCGTAGATGCCAACCTACAAGAACTACAAGAACACGTGTACCGATTAACATGATTTAAAAAAAAAAAAACATAATAATATGATCAGATATCTGGTTACATGAGTGTAGTATATAAGACCCGTAATGAAGATAATTATATCCCTACAATATTTTAATTTAAGCTAACGTGGTTGAGTAATAGCACGACATATCTACGTTAGAGGGTGAGGTGTATGACAGTTGTCAGCAAAGCATAGGATACCCGGATGCTTACGTTATACTTCAACAACCCCTATCGCTAACTGGACAAGTGATATTACAATATCGTCGTTGTCAAATGAATATCAGATGTGTGCATTTTTAGTATCTTAATATTTTCTTAATAACTTAATTTTCGTATATAAGTGGCAGTGGACTGGGGGCATTGCTCGTAGAACCGATGCCCGATGAGGCCAACGGGTTCTAGAATGGCTACCACGCACCGAAAGACGTAGCGAGGGTCTGCGCCCCACAACAAGGAAGACCGACGACCTGGTGAAGACCGCGGGAATTCGGGTGGCGCAAGATCGGTCTTCATTGAGATCTTTGAGGGAGACCTATGCCCAGCAGTGGACGTCTTTCGGTTGAATGGATGGAAGTCAAAATATTATAACACATGCTGTGATATGTGAGCAAATCTCTAAAAAGACAGCAGATATGTGACGACAATATGCAATAGAGGAAAGGTGACTGACAACTATCAGTAGCAATTGCTGCCAAGGGGGTAACTACCAGTTGTCAGCAGCAGTGATGCACTGGAGGTGATATGACTGACAACTGTCATTAGAAATGGACGTAATGGTGGTGACTGTCAGCTGTCAGTAACAGTGATCCAATGAAGGTGATGTGACTGATATTATATATTGACAGAGATAATCATCACGTGAACTATAGTGATGTCTGGAAATGACACCTCGCTTTTTGCTTCCGCTAAAACCGTTTATTGTTATGAATTACATAATTTATATTATACATAAAAAAAAACAGATCGAGTTTCTTGCCTGCGCTCTTCTTGACTGCATTGTTTTCTGAACACGGTGGTAGTTTTGACATTCATAAGCGCCTTACCATGGCCCAAATTGAAAAAATAATTTTTGGTTTTATAGATGCCCGTAGCAGTGACGTATTGAGGGAGGTGACTGACAGCTATCAGCATTGGATGCAACGGATGCGACTGACAGCTGTCAGTCGCAGTATATGCCGCGGAGAAGGCTGACGGCTGTCAGGGGCAGTTAGCGTGTAACGTTGTGATACCTGTCAGGCGGCTGGGGCCGTACGATCGGTATGGCGGCCGTCGGGCGGCGGTGAGTGCGCGGCGGCGGCGGCGGCGCCTGCTGCTGTTCCTGTTCGGCGCAGTTGTAATACGTCACGCCTCCAGCCTGAGTCGCCTGAGTAAACGTTACCAAACAAACAAACCCTTATTTGTGTCGTATAGAATCAAAAGTGGCTATCTACACTTCAACCCATTTTGGGAAAAGTGGATATTATTTTTTTTTTTTTCCAAAGTATAGCAGTGATGATTGATATAGTTATATGGCAACATGAAGTTAGCAAAAAGTTTAAAAATAAACCAATATTAACGTTGTTTTTTTGTCGGCGATTGTAGATAGCCGCCTATGATTCTATCCGACTCATTTATTCTCTCCACTTTTTACGCTACATTTAGTATTAAGAAAATTAATCGAATAATGTTATGTAAACTAGAACCAACCCATAATTCAAGAGAGAATCTGTGGAGTATTTTAAGAGGACATACGGTCGCCAAAAGTAGGTATTTCAGAAATCTCTTGCTATCGCACTCGCCCTAAAGATAGAATCATAAAACATGAAAGGGACAACTGCAGCTCGGGCTGATTCTACCATATGCAAAATAGACAAAAACATCACTTCGTAGTACCCTGTTTTCTCCTACAAAACTGAACCCATTTTTTAATTGTCTTTCAGTTTAAGAATAATAAAGACTTTGGTTATTAACTAACGGCACAGCGGATATGCTAGCGGCATTCATTCCATATTAACGTAGTTCCCTTGTTTCCTCCCTGGATAATAGCATTATGGTAAATATTTTTATACCAAATAATTACGTACGTAAGTTGTGATTTTTCCCATAAATTAGTTATTGTACAAACGAAGGGCCTTTGAATAAATGCTCGATTTTTGCCGTCATTTTCAGACGTTCGTCGAACAAATTTGATGGATACAATTTTAAAAAAAGCAAAACGCAGAGGCATCACCAAAGTCCTTATTATTCTAAAACTAAAAGAAAATTAATAATCTGTTTTGGAAGAGGAAACAGGTTACTACGAAGTGATGTTTTTGCCTATTTTGCATACGGTAAAATCAGCCCGCGCTGCAGTTGTCTCTATTCTTCCTTTGGGTCGCAACGCGATAGCAATAGATTTCTGAAATACCTACTTTTCCGACCGCATGTCCTCTTAACGAATAAACGTGTTTTCAAATCGTTTAAACTATGAATTTATGTTCCATGTGGAAAGTGAAAAACGAAAAACGCGGAAAACAAGATGGTGAATATAAATACTCACATAGTTATGATGGGGTGTGTATATCTGATGAGGATACGCTGCGGGCGGTGGTTGTGCGAATATCGCACCGCCCCCGTACACCGGACCACTACTGCTTTGCTATAGACAGAAACAAGCACATAAACAAAACTGTTTATTTATGTTTAAATGTCTTAATTTGTTAAATGAAAATTATTAACATAACCTAAAAATTATTGTGTGCATTTCCATATAGTTTTAATGCATAATCAGAATATACGATAGGCTGCGTGAGTGTAAATTTTATAATTTATCTACGAGCGCCAAAGCACTTAAACATCATCTTATACTTGAAGTACTGTAGCATGTTGACGGCTGACGTCATAATATTGTAACGCAATAATATGACGGTCATTATTACGCAGGTTACGTAAAAAAAAAAAAAACAAAGTTTACGTGTATTTTAAATGGGGCGGGGGGGGGGGGGGGCTTACTCATGGTCTTGGGAGAGTACACAAGAGTTAATATTAATGGAACAAATTTTTAGACAATTTTTTTACATTTTTCGAATAAAGCCGTGTGGCGTCGGCCAAGAATAGTACCCCCCCCCCCATATCGTTCCCGTTGGTGTCGTAAAAGGCGACTAAGTGATATGAACCAGGGGATGAGCAGCAGCAAACACCTACTGCGATCGCCAACCCGCATGTTAACCGTGGTGTTATAGCAATCTCCCCCTTATTGGGGGAGGCCTATGTCCAAGAGTGGACGCCTTATGGTTGATGGAGCATATATGTACATTATGAAATTGTTATAATAACCTGCATATATTGAGCTGGCATCATCGCTGGCGGCGCGTACCCTTGCGACGGCGGTGCCATTTGACCTGCGTTATTATAAACCTATTAACTACTTGAATTTCTTATTAAAACGCGCGTCTTATATTCTCATAATATATAAAAAAAAAAAAAAAAAAAAAAAAAATACAAAGGGCAGAATTACTTTGAACACCCGTTCCTTTAACCTACTGGACAACTACGTCACATAACATCGGGTGAGATTATGGCCGAAATCCTATCACTCAAAAAAAGAAAATAAAATTTAAAAAAAAAACCCTTTTATTTCTTGTTACATAAACATATATTTCTATAAAACAAAAAGATGATTTAGCGTAAGTAATAATATCAAATAAATAATTGAAAACTCATGAACATGTCCAACAGATTTTAGTTAGTATCGATTAATATAAATGTATTTTGACATACCTATAGAGTGCGGTTGCTGAATGTTGTGTAGCGTGTGATGAGGCACCATTTGCTGTTGTTCCAGAATTCCCAATCTGACCTATGATTAACAATCATTTATAATAATTTACCAAGCAATACAATAAGCATTATTTTACACTTTTTAGGGCATTAAAAAAAAAAGACTTTAGATTGTTTTTGCTACAATGACATTCTCGAAATTTTAATCGACCTTATTTCTGATTCAGTTCGAATTAATCGAACTTTATTATGTGGTTTTGGAAAGATTTCTGAACATACAAGGGTTATTAAAAAAAAATTTAAAATGAACATTATAAATAAAATAAAAAAAAACTATGCAGTCACGGGGACTGCCGACAGAGGTGAAAACTCAAAACTTTGGAGAAAAAAATGCCGTTTTTTTATTGTTTAAAGGTCATCCTAATCAAAACCTAATATTATAAATTTTATTATTTATATCTGAGCGCCATCTTATACTTGACATACTTAATCATGTTGACGGCTGATGTCATAGTATTGGTAACGTGAATCTATTTATTTTTGATAGAGCGCCAAGGTTTACACCTCAACAAAGACTTGTTACATGACAAACCGAAATCACGACAGGAAATTGGTAAATATATTGTACCTGTTGCGCGTGCGCCGGTGTGGGGTGCTGCTGTGGGGGGTGCTGCTGTGGGGGGTGTTGCTGTGGGGGGTGCTGCTGTGGTGGTTGGGGAGGGGAGGGCGCGTGACTCGCCGCCGGAACGGATGCGTTACGGTGAACCTAGACGTTAAACAAATATATGCTTATACAAGCTGCGTGACCGCGGCTGCGACCGCGTTTCATATGTTCTTCAACCCTAATATTTTGTTTTTTGTAACAAGATAAAGCAAAAATATTTCTAATAAATTCAAGCATTTGCCCGTAAAACTATGCATTGAATCGGATATTATTAAATTTTTATGGATTTTTATGCTGAACCCTAATTATTTACGAAAGCTATAAGTACCCTATGTTACCCGGAGTAACTGCAGCTATCTACCAAAAAAAGTCCCGTCAATCTCCGTCCAGCCGTTCCGGAGATTACCCGGAACAAACAGACAGACAGACAAAAATTTTAAACATTGTATTTTTGGTATTTAGATGGATGGACAGTTGGACGGATGGTATAAGATAATGTTAAAAGTGACCTGTGTGTGGTTGTTGGGCTTCCTCCTGGCGAAGTCAAGACAAAATTTTTATAAATTATATTTTTGTTATAGGTATCGCATAAACATTCATATCCATTTAGTAAAAAAAAAATTTGACATTACAGACACTTTATTTTATTTATTAGTATAGATTTCCATCATCATGCCAGTGGAAAGACATCCACTGCTAGACCATAGATCACCAGAATGATCGGCAATGCTCCACCTTCACTAGGCCATCGGTCGACCTTGTGTGTGAGGGGAAGGGGGCTGCTACCCACGTCGTCTAGTGCGCGACGGTCATTCGAGAACCCGTTGACCCCATTGGGCATAAATTCTACGAGCAAGGTGCCCCAGCCCACACCCAGTTTGGCAATAGTTCGGGCAATGTCCGGTTGTTTTTGATTCTTCTATGGATCACATTTCTGATTCGATCACGCGGTGAAGCCCTGAGCATGTCCCTCTCCATTGTCTTTTATGTACCAATTATCGCCTTTAGTCCATTAAGTTGCGTATTTGAGCCTACATATACTTAGATTATTTTGCACTGGTGAAGTATATTGGAAATAATGACGCGAATGAGTTTATTCCGAAGTGCCACGAAAACCCCATGGAAAGTTCTAGCAAGATCAGACCCCTGTTTTGTTGGAGCTTAGGAACATTACTACTCATCATATAACACTGGTAGAATTGTGCATGTAAATCGCAGACTACTAAGATGTCTCTGGAGAAGCATCAAATAAAAATGCGTAAACTGTAAGTTAAACTTCAAATACTAAAATAATTTGAAACTGAGTAAGTCTAAAATCTAGATAGCGATTTAGTCGTGAAACAACTTAAAATAAAACAAACACTCAAAAACCAATAAGAATTTTACAACAGGAAAACAATTGAAAACTGGCGTAAACGCCAGGTTAGTGATTAACCGGTTAAACTATATTATAATTAACTGAATTATGATAAAAAAAATCAAATAATAAGGGAATAATACTCTTTACCGGATGGATTACATGTTGCGGATGCTGGGCGTGTTGCTGCTGTGCCGGGTTTGGGGCAGGCTGCTGGACCTTGTTCCCACCGCTGGGATATTCACTTGCTGTCCCTGGGCAACATTCCACGAGATCTCTTTAAAGCAATTATGGACACAGATTCGAACTCACCAACTAATATACGATGAGCCTGTACTTTAAAAAAAACTTTCGTTTTAGCGACATCTAGTTGTTTATTTTGTACTAACAAACAAACGTGTTGCAGCTATTAGGCGTATTATTTAGTGACATATATTAGTTAATGATGGAAGTTAAATTTCGTTACTTTCGTTTCATAAAATCCAATTCACAGTCCCATAAGAAGTTTCCCTTAAAAAAAAAAAAACATCGTGAGGAAATCATAGCTTCGTGGTAGGGTAATTTCTAATAACAACCCCTAAATAGCTACCAACCTAACCCTCATAGGTTTGAAAACCTGTCACCAAATACCAATAGATGTGTTCCAACAGGATCACTTACCTAAGGCTTAGCGTGTTCACAATTCTGGACCATATCGTCGTCACTTAACACCAAGTGAAATTGTGGTCAATACACTGAACCTATACAGTATTGAAATATATCATTCGAAGGGGCATTTAAAAATTAGGATAATAAACATACATTGCTTTAATCATTAGATCCTCTCCACCCTCTCATTTCATCAAAAATAAGCAAAGCGTAAACCCCCATCGATGCTTACGTAATACTTGGAAAACCCCTCACAATCTTTATCTTAATATATTTTCTATTGGAAATTATCTCTCTTTAACCATCTGAATATCTTAGTAGAATACTATGCGACATAACATTTACGATAGAATATTCTAGATTGATTACTTCCGATTGATTAGTGTCAAAAGGTAATTCTCGACAGAACACTTGATATAAATTTATTTTCAACAATAGTTTGTTTTCGATAGAATATTATCCATAGGCTACTAGATGGAACATTCTAGATTATTCTCATTAGAATTCTGAATGCGATATCCGCATAGTTTGATTTATAAGTATGTAGTAACTATGTCTGATACAGTAAAAAAACTCACAGTACCGGCATGATATCTGTGCGGTTGCGGTTGTTGCTGAGGTTGCTGTTGTTGTTGGAGTGGTTGCTGTTGTTGTTGAAGCGGTGGTTGTTGTTGTTGCGGTTGTTGCTGCGGCTGCTGTTGCTGTTGCGGCTGCGGTTGCGGTTGCGGTTGCGGCGTATAAGAGTCACCAAGGGGCCGTTGTCGCAGGCTACTGTAGCGTTTGCTTCCACCGCGTCCTTCTGTACATCAATGTCACTTCTTAGATTTGTTGTATTTATTTTATACATTAAAGAAAAGACATTTAAAAAGATGATGGCACAGCGGGTAGTACGGCAGGATTCCGCGTCAATCGATGCGGGTTCGATCACACCTATCCAACTCTAAATCGGCCTGAGCTTTCGGTGAAGGAAAACACCGTAGGGCATGTCCGCGTAGGTAACTACCACCCTCAAGTTTGAAAACCTGTCGCCAAATGTCAATAGGTCTGTTCCAACAGCACCAATTCACACACCATTTTAGGGTCCGTTTAATTGTTCAGTATGCAAAATTTTGCTAATTTTTGACCCTTCGCCCCCTTTTTCAGCAATAGTACCTCTATAAGCAAACTTCTTCATGATTACATAATCATTGAACAAAAAAAATATTAATACACAAATATTGCTTACGTAATCACTATTCAGACCTTCAGTCCCCCATATCAACGAACATAGACCCTCCCCCCCTTTAACATGGATGGGCTTATTATTTGCGCTTGTCATCATTTGACCCCTTCTATAGTTAAAGCGCGTCGACGTTCCCGCCGCGCCCGCTGTGTGACGAGACCATTACCCAACCTCGAATATTTTCTCTAACAGACGAAGTCGGTGGGTACTTACCAGCCGGTTGCTGCTGTTGTTGGTTTTGTTGCGGTTTCTGTTGTGACTGTTGTTGCGACTGCGACTGTTTATTATTCAGCACCGGATTGTTCTGTTGCTGCTGTGAAATTTAAACTTTATCATTTATATACATGTCTCGTACATATATACATAACATCCACGCCTCTCTCCCATAGGGTAGGCAGAGATTACATCCTTCCACCTGCTAGAATCCTCATCGCCGCACAATACCCACTAAAAACCATCCCCTACTTTACTGTCATACTGCCTTAACGGGACAATGCGGGATGAAACGGTCCGCTTTGGCCCGGCGGGAGGCACCTAAGCCTCGCCATGCGTAAGGGACTACCCCGGTAAAAGGTTGCCCCGCAGACGGCTTCCCCAGTGCAAAGGAAGCTCAGGGCCCAACTCGCACCCCCCCTTCGAACCTTGGTTTGGCAGAATGAACTTTTGACCGCAACCTTTCATCGTTTGGGTGTAGGGAGGGGGATGGTTAACCCTAATTGTGAGGAACCTCTCTTTCTCTCACCATACAACATTCCACTCATTCAACAAACTCCAAGGAACGGCGGCAGGACAAGATGATTATCCCTTTAAATTGGGTAAAAGGAGTTAGTTGCCTTGACAATACGCCCAACAGTAGCTGCCATTTTTCTCATTAATAAATTTATTAATGTACATTTTACATATTTACTTAATTATTTATCGAAAAGTAAAAGTACCCTAAGTTACCCGGTGTAAGAGCTATTCTACCAAAAAAGCTCCGTCAGTATCCGTCCAGCCGTTCGGAAGATTACCCGGAACAAACAGACAGACAGACAAAATTTTTAAACATTGTATTTTTGGTATTTGGATGGATGGATGGATGGATGGATGGACCGATGGACGGATGGACGGACGGACGGACAGACGGGACGGACGGACGGACAGACGGACGGACGGACGGACGGACGGACGGACGGACGGACGGACGGACAGAAGGACGCATGGATGGTATGAGGTAATGTTAAAAGTGACCTGCGTGTGGTTGTTGGGCTTCCTCCTGGCGAAGTCCGTGGGCACGGGCCTCTGCTGCGCGACGCTCGAGCTCACCTTCCGCTGACTCTGACCTTGACTGGGACAAAGTGCATCTGCTTACACACACATTCTCTCTCTCTCTCTACATAATATTATACCGAAAGCTTACAGAAAACTGTACTAAGATAATAACATATAACTAAAATGCCATCATTTTCATAATCATAAGTGACAACTAATTACATATTTTTTATATACAGTTATTACAATAATTTTCATCAAAATCATGCAAATGCTTAAGTAAGCGTGCGGGGAGTAAGAGCGTCGCTTATCATTGTTGACAAGGAGGGTGAAACCAAAATATCAAATATTTTATGAACGTAATATTTGAGCGACCCCTAATATTAAGCCTAAAAAAAACACACATATATGTATAATAGATGTTTGGTGACACAATCTTAAATTCAAGGGTGGTAGATAGCAAGTTTATAAGCATATTCGAGAGTACATACAGTTTTCAGACTTAACTAAATTCGGTCCTTCGAACCGCGAAACTCTAAGTTAATATTGAAACCACACCTGTTATTCAAGTTTGTCGTTATAGTGAGATTCTCGATAGGCGGTAACTTCTCCGGGGGCTTCGGTGAGTTCTTCGGTGCTGTACTCTTAACCGGGGCAGGTCTAGCCACGGGTTTGGGTCTGGGCGTTTTGATCGACGCGTTGCGACGGAGCTGCGGCCCGCTGTCAGCAGAGTCGTTGGACGCGGGCTGCGATTTAGAACGCGGCCGCTGGACGCGGGGTTTTCTACTGTAAATGGTAACATTATAAAGCTTTATTTCTTCTAATTAACTGACGCTACCAACCAAACTGACTTTGAAGAATAACTTCCACAGGAATTATTACAATCACTATGACTTGATAAGGGTTGTACCAATTATTACGTAACCGTCAATGTTTCACTTATTTTTGATGACATAAGAAAGAGTCGGAAAGAGGTCTCGAATGGTGATTACGTACGTAATTTTTAGTAGTAATTAATATTCGTTTGTTTTTCACAATTATAGACTAATGGTTACAAAATCCTAGGGAAGTTAAGAGCTCTGTTTACTAATTGCTAACAAGTGACAAACAAATGACTAAAATCATATTTAAGTAACACTTCACCAGCCCCTAACAATATAAACGCGCCAATAAAGTTTTTAAGCTTGGTACAGGTTATTTTTAAAAACTTCCTTTTCTATAGTTTCTTTAATCTCACCCCTGTTATTTTACTTTCTATTTGTTTAATTCTCTCTCCGTCTTTTCTGTCAAATAAAAAGAGTTCAAGTTAAATTTAACATAACTGCATGTGTCCAATTTAAAGTATTTTTAATTTCAATTTTTTTTAATTGAATATCCTGTAAACAAATATGTATCAAATTTATGGTAATTAGCATTCAACATACGCCGGTTTCTTGGCAGAAGCTTCTAGCTCCGGGAAGTCTTCAGGGTTTGGTGGTTTCCGGGGTTGTTGTGCAGCGTTCTGTCGCCTGTACGCTTCCTCGTCTTCCCAAGTTCTTGTATATTTATTTGGACCTCTCCTGTACAATAATTACTTACATTTAACAAATTACTTACAATTAATAATATAATCTTTAATAAAGCCACACAACACAACATGCATTTTTGCAATTACGAAGTCCGATTCGAAACGACTGTTTCTGTATAATTAGGTGATGTATGAAATATCTATATTTTTAAATATACTGTGTATGTTTCGCTTTCGACCACAATCTCGTCTGATGTTAAGGGACGATGTGGCCTAAGACAGTAACATGCTAAACATAAAGTTACTTGACGATAGATTTTCAAACCTTGTAGATAACGATTTTTTCCTTCACCTAAAACTCAGGTTCATATAGAAATAACATCCAGAACCACCGGTCCATGGCTATGAAATCTAACTACACTACAACTAAGCCATTCATCGTGTCATTTTTTTATTTACTATCCAATAATCATTTCTTACTTATATCAATACAAATAACTCACACATAAATAATAATAAAATGTACGAAATAAATAATAATATTCACAAAAAACAAAAAACAGCTGCAAATAAATCACACTACAAATATTAAAGTTTTGTAAATAAATACATGTAATAATATAAGGTCATGCGAATGTTAATATTATATCGGACTAACCGCCTCACATGTCGGAATCTCCATTTGAAATGCGATTAAAAAAAAACAAAATTTATCTCTGGACAATCAATAGACAATATAGATTATTTTAACTGTTATTTTTCAAAAACCAATGAAACTATGGATTCCTCCTTTTTTGTTACTTGATATATGGCAATAACTTCAATAGTGTGATCATGATAGGAATAAACTCCCAATTTTTAAATTAACTCTGGCCCTGGGTTCAAGCCCTTTTGAGCCTTACAAATTCCTATTAACATTCATTGTTGTCAAGGTGTTCTCTTGAAAACCTCATTACAACGCTCATAAAGGGCCTTATACCATAAAAAAGATTTCATTACAAGCAGTATTACAACTTAAAACTCCCGGGCTCCCCAACTATTATGTATGGATTAGCTTAAATAAATAAGTCTGCTTACGTAATCAAGAATCTGACAACCCGTCCCCCATTGCATCAAAAATAAGCAAAGCATCTACATCTGATTCATAAATGAGATATGAAACAGCATGTCAAAATTACATTAGAAAAGGTACCTGTCAAGTCATATATGCATCTCTTTATTTGTACACTTAATTATATCCTTATTACTTAACTACTTTCTACTTTATATTTGCAACTTGACAATCACTTAAAAAGAAGTTTCCATAACATAGTATCTTAACCTTGCCCTCCCAATATATGCAATACTTACTGTATGTCCGCAAAAATTTAGATAAACTTGTAAACAACCATTAATACAAGGAATAAACAAACAGTTCCATGTTTCAGACTCGGTAAAACTAATAAGAGTTATCTAGGTAATAGTTTTAGGTTTTATAATAAAATCCTAAAACACATTACCGATTTACTGGACAATAAATTCAGGAACCATGTCAAACATGTTTTAATTTGCAAAGGTTTATTATAGGGTGGTTTATTATATGAACGATGGTGATGTCTGAAAGTGACACCCTTCTCTGTGAATCTACTAATAAACTTGAACTGTTAGTTGTAAAGTTAAAAAAACCAGATGGAGACCAGAACCGGTTCTTCTCAATCACTGAGTTTGTTTTCCGAACCGGTGATTGTATTTTGACGTTCATAATTGCATTATCGGGGCCTAAAATGTACAAAGTATTTTTTTAATTGGAATTTGACATTTATTTCCTTTGCACAGATAAAAAAATAGACAAAGAAATTTAGGAGTTTTTGCCGCAAAAATATTTACCAGTGTTAAAGATTATGAGTTTCATCTATAGGTTGGAACTTTATTTTCTTCTGTTTTTTTTTACCATTTATGTTTTTGTCTAGTTTGGAAAAGACTAGTTTAAAAAAAATATCTTTCAAGTTGACTGAAACTATGAAAAGAGAGACGCAAGCAATAAATTTACCCGTATCTTCTATTCCGTCTGGCATGTGGGGGCGCTTCTTCATTCCTGATATCATAACCATAAATATTCACCAATTCGTCGCGTGTTTTTGGTATCTGGAAGGATCAATACATTCAACTCGCTTTATCATCTCTTCAGATTGATAGATTCAACCCTAGGTTTACAACGTTGACGATAATACCCCCTTGTGCAAGTTGTGCGTGTGCCGTGCAAGTGCCGTGTGGTGCCGGCTTAAGAATAGTACCACCCCATATCGTTCCCGTGGGTATTGTAAAAGGCGACTAAGGAATAAACCAGAGGATGAACAGCAGCATTCTCTGAGCACCACAAACATCTACTGTGATCGCCAACCCGCCTGCCAAGCGTGGCGATTATTGCAATTCCCCCCTTTATCTTTGGGGGAGACCTATGGCCACCAGTGGACGTCTTTTGGTTTAATGGAAGCATTGAATGGATGGTGCAAGTTGAAGACCCAGAGAAAATTAAGGAGCATTGAGATAGCGCAGAGGGGTTGTGGGAAATAAAAATTTAACAAGGCAAAAAAATTAAATGGGGAACTCTAGAAAAAAAACACTATTCTCAAAGTGGGCAGTTAGCAAAACAAGAATGAAAACTGTGGATTAAACGAAAAAAAAATCTATTTGGGTCTCAGAGTACATTTTTAGTACTCAATGTCATAGTGTCATATTCACAAAATAATATACGTTTTGTTAATATGTCGATTACCCATAAAAATGAGACAATAGGAAAACAATATAAAGCTGGCGTAAACGCCAGGATAGTGCTCGAGGGGTTAATTGAGATTATCAACAAATTTTCTATTTATAGACAAAAATAACGAATATATTGCATCAAGATAACCAAAACAAGTAACCAAATAAGAAATTCACAAAATGTTGAGTTACTAAGTGGTGTAGTTTTTGCATACAATAGATTTAAAAACAAGATAATCGAATCAAGTTTCTCACCAGATCGTTTCGACTGGATTTTTTTTACCGCACCAGTGATGTGTTTTTGACATTCATAAGTGGATTCTCATGTCTCAAATTGAATAAAGTATTTATTAGGGGTGTGCGAATAATTCGAACTTACGAATTACTCGTTCAGAATCGAAAATAGAATCGAATGATTCGGCAACTCTGAAATGATTCGATTAATTATCTGGGTAATTGATTTTTAATTAAAAAAAAGTAAGTAGAATATTTTGATACACGACGTAAAGGAATTTCAATTGGAAACAATAGACAATCCATTAAATTAGTGATATTTCGATAATTCGCGAATTGTTCGCATTATTTGAGGATTATATGATTTTTTCTGAATTTTTAAATTTTGTTCGAATTATTCGTCGGATTTCGATTCGATTCGAACGATATTCGCTCACTCCTAGTATTATTATAGCGAATTTTGATAAACGTAGTATCTCACCTGTTCGTTCTCAATATATTTATCGTGAGACCATTTGTTAACGATATCAGACTTGCGCGGCGGACGGCGTCTCTCAGCGGGAGTGTCACTAGATTCCTTTTTCTCAGATGCAGTCTCTGATGTCGTGTTTGTGGTATCCTCACCGCTGAAAGAAATTAGACATTTCAAATAAGGTGGAAATGTGCATGCCTCGATGGCAATGGGGGGTGTGTGTACTTTGTTTATTTTTAATGGCATGGGAAAGTGGGGTATTTGAATGTTCATTACATAAGCAATATTGAATTATTTTTCGTATTTTTATTCAATAATATGCCAATGGTTACGTAATCATAGCGTTTCCCCCAGTAAGAGCTTCGTTTACTATAGCTCAAACTAGGGACAAGGGGGGTGTCAATATGTAATTACCCAGTAATATTTGAATGATGAATTGATGAGCTTTAGTGGTATTATTGGAAAAAATTACAAGCAGTTTTTCTTCTTTAAGGTATAGTCGAATTTCGAACACCAGACAAACACTGTTCTAACATAATCTATACTAATAAATAAAATTGACTTGTCTGTTTGTAACATCGAGATAACAACTTTTTACTAAATACATACGGTACCCCTATAACAAAAACACAATTTTTAGATTATTTTTTTTTATGATGCACAGCAAAGTGACTGTACTGGACCTGATGTTAAGTTCAGTACAATCCAAATCAGCGGCGACTGACACTAAACAGAATTCACTGCCAGTCACCGCTGTCATGCTGCCCTCCTTCAGTACCTCTTCACGCCTCTTTTAAAGGAAACAATATCATAGGAAGGATGGAACACGCTGACAGGAAAACGGTCCCACAACTTCACGGTGCAAACTGTGTTCACGGTTTTTGTCTATCTGCCTGTATATCCGACTAATCTCCGAAAGGAGCGATTTTGACGGTACTTTTTTGACAAGTAGCTGATGTTACTCCACGTAATTTTATTTTATCGAAAGTAATTAGGGGTCCATGTATATAATGAAAACTCCTGAAATTGTGAATAAGATCCGATTCAACGCACAGTTTTACTGGCATGTGTTTGAGTTTTTGAGAAATATCTTTGCTTTCTGTTCGTACCCAAAGATAATATCAGAAAATTGATTAGGGTTCCGTGTAAAAAAAAAAAAATAACCCACATGAAATCAAAATACGATTCAATGGACAGGACCATCAAAACATTATTTTTCAATGATTATTTAAAAACTATGTTATGCAGTGAAGAGTATATTAAACGCGGGCAGAGCTGCGGGCACACAGCTAATTATTTATACATATAAAAATGGACCCTACTACATTAAAAATTCAACTACAATTCGAATAACCTTCCAAAAACGGAACAATAAATAAATATTTCTGATGTGCGTTATTAGTTAACCTCGCGTATGTGAATAATTATTTAGCTTTCCAGAATTAATAGCTTACCGGCTGACTGAATAGCCCGGTCATTACCTGTAATGCACACGCGTTATTCAACATTTCATATAACGGCCGTGATATAACGTGTAAATTTGAAGTATAACTTAACTTGGGTTAAATTGCAATTGAATTAAAGAGGAGGCATTTAATTTCCATGGCTATCCTTTAGGAGGATATCCTAGCGGCATTTTTTTATACTAGCTGCTCTCCGCGGTTTTACCCGCGTAGTTCCCGTTCCCGAGGGATTTTCGGAATAAAAACTATCAATCAATCAATTTCGGTCAAATAGTTTTTAAGTTTATTCGTTGCATACAAAAATACAAATCTTTCCTATTTATAATATTGGTGTAGACAAACGTAATCCTCTGTTTCCTCCCCGGATGATAGCATTGTGGTAAATACTTTTATACCAAATAATATATATCCACCACCGCCATGCCTATACGTTTTGATTTTTTCCCTAAATTTGTTATTGTAGAAACTAAAAACCTTTGAAAATGAAAAAATTCTCGATTTTTTTACCGCCATTTTCAGATGTTCGTAAAACAAATTTGAAGAATAATATTTAAAAAATAAACGTACAGACATAGCCAAAGTCTAAAAATGAAAGAAAATTAAAAATCGGTTCAGTTTTGTAGGAGGAAACAGAGCACTACGAAGTGATGTTTTCGTCTATTTTGCATAGGGTAAAATCAGCCCAACTGCAGTTGTTCCGTTCGTGTTTTATAATTCTTTCTTTAGGGCGCAACGCGATAGCAATAGATTACTGAAATACCTACTTTTCCAACTGCATGCCATCTTAAGCACATTCTCTAGTTGTGTAATGGGGTGTTTTAAAACAGTACAAGGAAAACACGCATTAAAATTGTCATCATCATAATATTGATTGATTCAAAGGTACCAGGATTTAAGGAGATATATTGTTCAGGTTTACGCATTAAGTATTTTGGTTTCATATAAAGTGAAAAATGAAATCATCATAATTTTTTTTTTTCCAAAATTTGACGAGACTTAGTTTGATATTAGACGACTCAAATGTTATTATTAGAGATGTCGACTGATATTTTTTTATTGAAAAACAGATCATAAATAAAACTGATCAATGAAAACAAAATGTGCTCAAAAATAGGAAACTTTTATTTCTACTTCTAAAATTTTTATTTCTACGCTAAAGAGAGAGAGAAAGCATATATGACGTCACACTTTACGTGTTTCGTAAAGTTCTAGACTAGCATTCATTTTGCGGGAAAGGAATAAGCCATACCTTCCTGAGCCCTCACTTGTACCTCAGTTTTATTACCCGAATAAAATATTTTTTCAGTATACTACGTATAATATTTGATTACATTATTACTCACTTAGTCTTATATTCTAACTAGCTTTGTGCTCGCGGCTGCGCCGGCGTTTCATACATTCCTCACTTTGTTTTAATCATTTTATACGGAACCCTAATTATTTTCCTAAAGATTTATTAGAACTAAGATGATGTTAAAATATTTCTCATAAATTCAAGCCGTAAAACTGACCATTGAATCGGATTTTATTCATAGTTGCACAAGTTTTTTTTTACGTTGAACCCTAAATATTTTGGAAAAATTAAAATAGCGTAAGTTACGTGGAGTAGTTTTAATTATCTACCAAAGAAAAGCCCCGTTCAAATATGTCCAGCCGTTCCAAAGATTAACCAAAACAAACAACAGACAAAAAAAAAAATTAAATTGTGGTTTTAGTATAGATACCTTATAAACATTCATAGTATGTATTTAGTAATAATTTGATGATATTACAAATAGCTACTTCAATTTTATTTATTAGCACAGATAAATGAAATACCAGTCAACTACCCTATTCTGTACAAATCAATAAACAAATTTTTTTTACATATTTTTTCGATTCAAACGCAGTGATATATGTACCTGGCTGCCGTACGGTCGTCATGTTCATAGAAGGTACCCCTTTTCGGTATATATTGAGGGTTACTCCGATCCTCGTCATCGTCTACTCGACGTTCCGTTTCCTGAAATTATATAGAACTTTTTTTTATTAATTATATCTTCAAAACTTTATTCGTAAAATATGTTTGAGTAACATTATTATTACTTTTTTGTACATTTATTAATTGACATAAATATATATACGTATGTAAACCGATACATGAAATAAAGAGCCAAAAACGAATGTAATACTCTTTAAAAAATAAATAAAATACGGGTGTTTATACATATACTTGTGCCCATGTCAAGACGTGTGTGTGTGTGTGTGTAATATATATGTGTGTTTGTCGGTATGTCTAGATATATGAGTATGGATAAATAGATAATAGTATACCATAATTTAAGTCGCGTCTGAGACTCCGCTCGCTTATAAAGTTTTCCATTGATTAGTGTTTGTCTGATTATGGAAATTAGATTATAACCCATATTAAGAATTCGAAGAAAAAAATAACTATATAATACGAGTACCATTCAAGTATGTTAGTAGTTACTATTGGTAAAATTAGGCAGCCATGGGGACTGGCAGAAGTGGAAGACTCGAAAGTTTGGAAAACCTTTTTTTTTTAATGTTTAAATTATCATCATCATCTCCCTGTCTTTATCTCATTTTCAAGTGGGGTCCGTGCAACATGTCTACCCTCTTCCTTTCCTTTCTATTTGCAGTCATCTCCGCATTCACTTCAATTCTGAACATCATTCATATTTCACACAATCCATCCATCTTTTATTTGGTCTACATTTATATCCAATACCTTTCTTACAACAACCCCCTTACTCTCTGCGCATCACATGCCCACACCAGGTCAAACGACTGCTTCTTAACTTGTTTTTTTTTTAATGTATAAATTATAATATAAGCAATTCAAATTTCTTTATGACAAACATCAGCGAAGGAATATAACTATACACAGTATAAACCAAATCGCTTTTCGCGACTGTATGTCTGTTTATCCATTAACTCCTCCTCAGTCAAACACAGGATTTTGATGGTTTTGTCTCTCACTTAAAATTTTTTTCAAGGAAGGTTCATACATATATATGATTTGGCTTCTTTGTTAGGGAGCGTATTACGTAAAGAATTTGGGGGGGGGGGTCTTCCGAAACGTTACTATGCGTCATGGGGACGGGTGGGGGTTTTTTAAACTACGCGTTGCGGAAAATTGTTTTAACTCTTCAGAACGGTCGCGTAGAGATTTTTTTACTCACATATTTTATAAAACATTATTATTTCTCAAAATTTCATATGTAATAATGACCTTTTGAAAATATTTTACTTACAAAATTTCTTACTTGTTCTACAGGAAAGTGAATAATTTAAAACAAATTTGAACTCCAAATGTATAGCAAAAAAAAACATATTTTACAACAGATGTAAATAGTTTTCTCGGTACTCCAGTAAGGTAACTGTAAGGTACTTCGGTCTCATGCATGTGAAGAAGAATGGCGGATAAAGCAAAAATGTGCTAAGGGCAAGGCCAAGTCGGGAAAACGAGATTATTAAATGGATTAGAACGATTAGCAGTAAAAATTTATTAGGACAAAAAAGAAATTAGAAATTTCTTGCTTTTAAAAACAAGACATTTCAAATGTTAATATTATTAACGCTATTAAAAAATAACAGGTATATTAGCGACTTTCCGGTACTTTACGCCACATAATTGTGACTTTCATGTAAAAATAGTCACTTGGAGGTGGTTACGTAACGTTTTATTACTAGGGGTAGGAGTGGGCTCAGTATGTCTTGTCCTTACAAGACGAGTGAGAGAAGAGGGACCTTTCTTCAGTTGGCGGGTGATTCCTTGTTCTTCTTCTTCTTCTATGAGGGGGGAGGGGTGGAGTGTCTGTATGTCAGACTATAACCCCTTCCCTCTGGATGAAAAATCTCAAATGAGAATCAGTCGAAGAGGTGGGGGGGGGGAGAGAGCCTGTGGGTCAGGCAGCGCCTTCCCCCTCATCTCGAACGGGCTAATTGAGTGGACGTGGCCCTGTTGGGCCTGCCGCAGGGGACGACGCGGTGCTTGTGACACCGATCCCGTATCGTCATGCGGTGGGTGGCACCGGGGGGTATAGTGGGTATTCTTGGCGCTTCTCACCGGGCGAGTCCCACACTGGTGTGTGAGGCGTCCCACACGCAACCCCCTACCGAATTCACTGGGGAGACGCTCGTCTTTCCAGTGTACTTAGAAGGATTAATGCGTAAATGCATTCCTCGCGTCAAAAAAAAAAGAGGGAACGGGTAAAGAAAAACGTTACAGCGCGTTACATGGGGAATGAAAGGATCAAAATCTCCAAAAATTACGTTACGTAATACTTGAACGCTCCCTTAGTAGAAACAATCAACATTTCGCAACCTAATAGCTAAATAATCAAATTAAGGACATACATAGGCTAAATTCTAAGCAATACATAAAAGCGGATATGGGCCCAATTCTAAAGAAACGCGAACGAAGACGCAAGCAGATGGTAATGTTCAATATAATAAAACTGACAAAAGCCTAAACATTTATTCCAACATAATTTGTATAAACTCGTTACAATTTAAAGAGTACAAACACATTACGTTATCTATAGTCAGTAGATACAAGGTGACACTAAAGTCCCAATTAATGAATAACAAAATTAATTATGCATACAATTAAATTATAATTAATTAATTTAAATACTCAATGTGCACAATATAAATAATATAGAAGCTATGATGGCTTAAGGTTTCGTCACACAGCGGGCGGACTAGTACGCAAGCGCTATTTTTCTAAAGAATATATCGCGTCGACGCGAGCCGAGCGCGAACTGTGCGCGACATCTTCTATAGTAAAAGCGCACTGGTGTCCCGCCCCGGTACGCCCAGTGTGTGTCGCAACTATTAGGTGCTACTGCATTCGGATTCTACATCAATGAACATACATCAATACTTCGTCTATTCAATTCTATAATTTCGGTGAAGAACATCACAGGAAACCAATGCATTGAGGTATGCTATTACTAATAACGCCAATCTGAGTAGCTACAAAAGGTGTATTCCAGCTGCATCGCTTAAAGGCAGTACCTCTAACCTACCTTATAATTAACTCTAACGATCATTGACTACATCATCAGTTAACATCAGGTGTGATTGTGGTCAAATCGCTAAACTAATATTAGAAACCAAGTTTTGTTTTTAAACATTTCATTTTTTTTCACATGAATTTTTTATAATGGTACTGTGGTAGTATGGTTGCATTCTGTATCTATGGATGTAGGTTCGAATCCTCTTACTCTAATTCTATAATGAGCCTAAACTTTCAATAAAGAGTTTTTTAAACTAACATTGTTGACCGAAAGGACCTTGACAGCTTCACCAAACTTTGGAGAGAGTGCTTAAGAGGATACACTAGTGGCATTTATTCCATACATACATAGGGGACTATATATATATATATATATATATTATATATTTTTATACAAAATAATATATATCCACCACTGCCATGCCCCATACGTTTTTAATTTTTTTTAGATGTTCGTAAAACAATTTTGATGAATAAAATAAAAAAAGTCTTTTTATTCTAAAATGAAAGAAAATTAAACATCAGTTCAGTTTTGGAGGAAACAGGGTACTATGGAATGATGTTTTCGTCTATTTTGCATATGGTAGAATCAGCCTGAGCTGCAGTTGTCCCTTTCGTGTTTTATAACTTTTTGTATGGGGCGCAACGCAATAGCAATAGATTTCTAAAACAGCCACTTTTCTACCGCATGTCCTCTTAAGACACTCAACCGAAAGTGTAAGGAAAACATTGTGGTAAAGCCATAGCATAGTTTTAGGGTATGTGTCTTTTTGCAGAATTTCATTTTAGCACTGATCTGTATGACATTGTCTGCCAATATAAAACCATTTATTTATTAGACAAATAAATTCCCAGAGACAAAATAGTTGAATTAAATATTTAAAAAAAAAACATAACTATTTTAAAACTACCCTCATAATCCAATTAGGATATAATTAGTTATTAATTGTTTACAATCATTTTCAGAAAACTATTGTCAGTATATTAGATAGACAATTTTCATTTAAATCAGTGTCTTATATTTACTTATTTATATGGGGTAAGGTGAACAAAATGCAAAATAACTTATAAAACATATGATTAACCAAGTGTCTAAAGATTAAGTACGCAAAAGTAAAACTACTGCTATTAAAACCATTAAAACTAATGCATATGTACCATGTAAAATGAAAATTTAATAGGTTTCTACAGAGTAATAAAACATATTTTTCAATTATAAATCACCTTGATCAACTTCAGAATTATAATGCCTCAAACATTGCAATAGATATGAAAGTTACATACACAAAAAGCCTTGCAATGTGGTAGCAAAAATATTGAAACACTGAAGATTCAATTTAGTAAAAAATTCATGATTTTTTATACAATAAGCAGGACTATATATTCTTTATCTGTGTGTCTTTAACTCAGCTGTTTAATTATATTAATGATATATCATATAATGAGCTATTTTAAGTTTGGAAACATATTATTCTGTTATATAGTCTCCCAATTATTATAATTATTTAATAATAGAAAAGCTTTTTAAACCTTCCTGATTACTCTGTTAATACTAAGTTTTAGATACCTGTAGGTCTCAATCATTATGCATTAGGAGAAATCCAATAGTCTAGATTTAAATTTTAGCACAATTTTCGTTAAGCATTGACCCTTTGTCTATTAGATTTAGAAACAAATATCATTGTTGCAATTTATTACAAAATTTATATTTTTAATTATTAGAATCTAGAAAAATCACATTCTCATCTCATCTCATTTTTTTTAAGTTATAATTTTTTATATTATAAATCCACATCCGTTGAAGTATTTTTGAAATGTATCTTAATCAGATACTAGTACAGTTCAGTTCTTAATAAAATTAAAATAGTTTTAAGTTAAATTTGATCCCAAGAAAAGACATCTCAAGTTCATTAAAAATTGAATGGATAATAATTAAAATGAAATACAATATAGTAGTTTATTCATTAATTCCTGTAATGACTTGATACATTACCTACATTGCTGTTTTTATTTATTATTAATTTAATAACTTTCCTTTACGTGCTCTGTCTTTATTTTTAATATTCATATTGTATTCTATCCATTCAAGCATATTACAGAATAATATTTTTTTACTGAATATAAAAAACATATTACCTGATTTTCAGGATCTCTGTCGGAGCGGTCAGACTCGCTGGCTTGCGAGTCATATTCCGACTCCTGCTGACCATCCTGCAAGCAATTCTCAACTTTCAACAACTGCATGCTTCACAGCAAAAACTTGTTTACAATTTACGTGGCGTTCTAAAATTAAAGTCCAAACAGAACGGCTGCGATGCAGTGAGTGGTGCCCGATCATGACCTCAATATAACGAAAAGAAATGTACATTCCGACACGCGAGAGTTACGGAGAAAGTACCTGTGTAATACTTTTAGCGCCAAAACGAAAGTATAGTTAGTGACGGTTCAAAACTCACGTTCAAAGAGTTACTATTCTCAATATCTTGCGATGCGTCCGAATATTCTCCCGAATCATCTTGTTCCCGTGTTCTAGCCACGGACGTCATATTGGCGTCCTCCCTGGTCACTTGTAAAACTTCCAGATTGATAGCTTAAATTATGTATTATTTGAAAACACAAGGTGGCGTTGGTTTCACCCGTTTTCGTTGGCTAACAAGAAAAATCCCTTCTTGTTTTAGCAAAAATCAAATGAAAGATCAAAGCAGTCAAAACAAGCAAGAGAATTCGTCGGCCATAAAAAAAATATTTCACGTTTCGAGTCACGTAAAAAGTAATGTCCATCGATTTTGAATCAAAAACCTAGACTAAGCGCACGAATAATTTAAAAGAACATTACAGAATTATTTATTATTCTTATTACTACTTTGTTTTTAAACTATTCAATTACTTTTAAAATTACATTTTAATGGTTTTATTATAAATCCTTCAATATGTTTCTTCGTATAATGAAACGATTTAAAATTTAGAACAAAAAAGATGACATTCTTGTTTTTTCAATTAAATTGTTATAAACGTTATGAATTAAATGTTAAATTAAATGTTACAAACGTAAGTAAAATTAACTTTATTCAAATGTTATCACATCATAAATAAAAATAATCTACCACACTTAATCCATATTCTATACTTCATACAAATTAAACAATTAACACAGCAAAATATTATTTTTAAATAACGAAGAATTATATTGTTCGATGCGCTATCTAGAATACAAAGCGTTCTGACCAATTGATATTTTTGACATTTAAGAATTTGACATATTTGCTGACACAACTACAACTACACATTTACAAATACTTTGTGACTTTACTTTTTAAAATTTGACAGAAAATTGAGCGTTCTTATTAGTGTCCTGTTTGTGTAAAAAAATTATAATATGGAAAGGTATGTTACTCCTAGCCATGACATATTGATAATCTCCAACGTGTAAACATCCAAAGATTTATTTTTACTTTGCAGTGCGAGCAGCTCTATTGCTGAGGACACAAAGACAGTAAAATTGTTGGCTAAAGGCTTAATGGAATTATATGAGCCACCTTTGACTACAATTAACACACATTTGAAAGAATTAACGTAAGATTGTATGAACTTATTAGTGATTTTGTAGCCTATTATTTATTTATTAGACAACTCTTATTGTAAATAGCAAAGCTAGTGGAAGCTTTGTAGTTTGTATCAACAGTATACTATTAATATCTACTGACAATGTTTGCAGTCTCAGTGTATATTAGTTATAAATGTACGGGAACACATGTAATTTTCAAACAGTTTTCAATGTCATTACTGGTAACTGGTTGGTAATAAATGATGGTGTGTTGAAATAAAAAACAAATCTATGTCTATCTATTAATTTACTTGGAAAAAATTGTTTCCTAAATTTTAAATTACAGAGAAAAACAAGATGCCGTTCATAATATGATCACATCTGAGAGGCAAAGGTTGGAAGATCTTCAAAATGATGCAATGCTTGATGCTTTGGTGAGATTTTTATTCATAAACAGTCTTTTTGCTATTATCTTAGGAAAAAGGCTACTGTATCATTATTACAAAAAAAAGTAACTAAGGAACTATTAATGATGGTATTCTGAATATATAGAAAAGATTTATTAAAGTATTTTTTTCAGTCATTGCCACTTAGTATTTTTTTTTAGTTTATTTATTACACCAAATACAAATCATTTTAAAGAATAAAGACAGTTGCCACCTAAACTAGGACTACCTGTATCTCAGGCATCATTAATATTACTATATTAATTAATTTAAAAAGAAAATTTAATGTGATCCAATAGGCTTTATCCGTCTTAGAGGTTCAAATGTGTCCAGTCCAATAACAATCCATTTTAGTTTGCATGGTGAAAATCACTACAGAATAGGAAGTTAGTGTAATCTGTAAAACTAATGTAGTGGTGGTCCAAAGGGGGATGTCAGGACCCTACCCAAAATCATACACATTAAATTGCCAATCATTTTATTAATGATTTTTAAAATTTTTAATGAATACTAACTTTGTGCTTAAATCATCTAAACAATTAAATTTAAAAATTTAGTATATATTATAATTTAAACAAATAGGTGACCATGCCTGAAACCTAATGCATTTAGTTGAATAATCATAATAGTGCACTATTTATGTGGTGGTATCTATTGATAACTCAATTATATAAAAAACACACTGAACCTATTTTCTAATTAGATTGAATAAATGAGACTTACATACAGAGATATAGAGATACATATTATATTTAAATTAACATTATTACAGTTGGCAGACATAGCCACAAATAGAGAGAAACTTGTCTCTATATCAAATTCAATGATGAGCTTGCATAAGAGAGTGCAGTCTTTACAAGTAAGTTATTATTTTAAATGGCTTTAAGGTTGTTTTTTTAAGAACAGCCTAAGCGGATGTTCTTACTGCTTTGCTGTCCTTGAGCTGAGTGGTCGTTGAAGCTCTTCAGGCATAAGTATTACTTTGAAAAAAAAAGTTTGCATTTTAGGTTATAATTATGTGGCAGTGTTTAGAGAGGATTTTGAGTGTTGCCTAGAGTTGTAAATCATATTTAGATTAATTATAATGGACGTTTACAAAAAAGAAGGTTGAACAAGTTGCAGATCAATTTCTTTTTCATCAGTTAAAATCAATTTAATCTGAAATTAATTAAATGATTAAGCTTAACATAGTAATATGCTAAACCTAGAAAATTAGCTCTCGAGTAATGTTGCAGGAAAACTCCTTTAGGTGCTAGGTGACAGATTTTTAATTTAAGCATGGTGATTATCAAGACAGGTATTAGATGAGGGACAGCCCAAGTATTATGTAATCAAAATTCTAACACGTATGTAATACTTTTTGGCCTAGATACACTACTACATTTTTTATCATATTCTTCAACATCACTGAAAGTTCTAACTTATTGTAAGATACAATTTCTTTAACTTCTGTGATGTCTATTTATTCTTGCTTTCCTACAAACTATTTTTACTAGATGGTAGCCTATTTAGCTTATAAGGTATTTAGCTACTGACAACTAGTAAGATTTCAAGGAATCGCTTTCCTGAGATGTCAATGATTGTATTTATATTTCAGACACGAGCAACGAATGTAGAAAAAGCAGCTAGAAACAAAGTGAATTCATCAAAACCGTCTACAAGCTAGTACTGAAGAATTCCAACTGAAAAGTTGTTTCAAACAAATTAACAATATATAGAAATGGAATGATTTGTGTGTTATATAGATGAGGCTAAGCTATTATAAATAGAAGTAAGAAGGAGAAGAAGATATGGCAGTTGGTAATATTATTATTTATTTGCATATCATTCCATATAAAGTTTACTTTTTTGTATTGTTATATTCATAAGATTAAAAAGCAATGTATATCTGTTATACAATTAATATTATTACTTGGGTGAAATGTTAATGTTACACATTCTATTAATTTCGTTATTAGTTAATTCTCTACTGAAACATCCCTTAAGAGGATATGCTAGCGGTATTTATTCTATACAAATATAGTCCTCTGTTTCCTCCCTGAATAATAGCATTATGGTAAATATTTTTTATAACAATTAATACATATCCACCACCACCATGCCCGTACGTTTTGATTATTTCCATAAATTAGCTATTGTAGAAACTAGAAGCCTTTGCAAATGAAAAGATGCTCGATTTTAATTCTCATTTTCAGACGTTAAAATTTGAAAAAGCATACATACAAAACGTAGAGGCATAGCCAGTCTTTATTATTGTAAAACCGAAAGAAAATTTTAAATCGCTTCAATTTTGGAGGAGGAAACGTAGTACTATGAAATGATATTTTCTTCTATTTTACATAAGTAAAATTAGCCTGAGCTGCACTTTTCCCTTTTGTGTTAAATAACTCTCTCTTTGGGGTGCAACGCGATAGCAATAGATTACTAAAATACCTACTTTTCAAATCTGTTGCTGCCACTAATCCTCTTAAATCTTTTATTTTATTATATTGTAAGTGAAATGTTAATTGCTCCCAGGTTTGTTTATTGGGACAAAAGTATTTATTTAGTACCAACTGTTATTTACACGCTTTATTAGACACTACTTAACAATGTAGCTATTTAGAGTTATAAAAGATATTCTATGTTAATTGAGCATTGACAAAATGTGCATTTAAATTGATCTCAATAGTTTCGAGATGTATCTAGGAACAAGCATCCAAATATTTGAAATATGTTATCTTTATTTATATCACAAATATGATAAATTAACCATAACAGAGATTTCTTCATTCTGTTTACAATTTGATCTATGACAGCTGAAACACACACTTGAATAGCACAATGGTTTCTCATTTTTACTAAGATCTTTTCTTACTCAGTAATACCATATTATGTTAAAAGATTATATAACTAATTGAATTTACATTCCCTTATAATTACTATAAAATGTGTGTTATTATTATGTATAATTTTCCATTAACAAATAGATAATTTTCTAGTAATAGAAATAGTTTTATTATAACTATCTTATTTCTAGGCAACTAATTATTATAATTGGTAAGTTATTTTTCTTTTTTTTTATGGTATCCCATTATATCCAATTCTTGTTTTTTATGGAACATATTTATGTGTTTGGGTTATCAGTTTTGGGAACTTGCTTGTCTGTTGGGAGTCTGATGGCCGTAATTAGTGGAAAATAAATGACAATAATTAATGAAATAATATTTGACAATTATTCTTAGCCGTACACAACTGTAGTTGGAGTCGTGATTCTTAGGAACTCTTTTCATTCTTAGTATCACCCATATTCCAAATATCATTAAACAAAAAATCTGAACTGTTATCAGTGTAATAAAAGTTTTGTAGTAATAAACAATTTCTCGAATTGCCCTTTCTACTTGTAAAAATCTATCATTCTCCTCAATGATGTTTTTCATCGCAATAATAGAATCGACATTTGATTTTAATTGTAAAGTACAACGGCACACCAAATATAGTTTACATCCAACTGTTTAGATGTGGATATTGCTGGTTATACACTTATCGTATTTCAAAACTATGGTACTGAGGTTTTAGGCTATAATGTTTGGTGGATTTTATTGGCATAATAGGGTAGTTGACGATTTTTGAGAAATAGGTTTATAATTAAAAAAAAAAAAAACAAGGTATCTGGGAGCAATAAAAAAGCATCTGTTGATATAAACATTTTATTGTCTATGAAGCAGTGAGATATGTGATCTATATACTAAATCTTATATATTAATTAAGTATATTTTTAATTATATAGATAATTGTTAAGTTAATGTTACATACTAAGTACAAATAAGTTGTTATGATTTAATACACATCCATAATTAATATGGCAGTTACAATTCACAAAACAATAATAATACAGCGTAAAAATTCTGTATAATAAATACGATTTTAAATATGACATATTTTTTTATTTACGAGTACCATATGTGCCCTATTTTTTTTTACTTAGTTTATTTCAATGTATTAATTATCTGTAACGTAAGTATCAGATGCCTATTTAGGTTTTTTTTCTAATAAATGAGTGGTTATTAATTTTATATGTTGTGGTTATTTTTTATGATCTTATTTTAACATGCAAAAATATAAGGTTTAGTAATTCCTTAAAACCTAATTCGTAAGAATACATGATATCTTGTTTAAAGTACATTTACATAATATAATTCAAAACTATTATATAATTTACTTATCAAAAATTATCATTTTTAATTAAAATTTTAACAGTTCGAAAATTTATTTCATTTTATTTTTAATGTTTACAATTAAAAATGACTTCGTTCCATAAAATCGATACTAATTGCCAAAGTTAATCGATTTATCGAAAAATATATTCGATTTTAAATAACCGCTTAAATATAATTGCATTTTAAAGTCCATATTGGACAAGTTAAAAATTTAAGAATATTACTTAAAAGTAGTCAAGTTGAAAATATAATTATTTCTTACTTAACTAATCGGTCGGAGATCGTACATCGACTTAAATCTAGCATCGAGGAATCTGGTTAACGTTGGTCAAACGAGAAATATTTTTTTTTATTTGTCATTTTCTAAAAAAATTGCCTTATAAGCTACAACGACTCAAATTAATAACATAAAAGATCTTCAAATTGCATCTATTTCCATAATCCGGAACTAAAAAGACCTAATTTTTGATAAATAATAATTTCGTAACGGAGACATTATTATATATTATTTTTAAAGTGAAATCTTTTTAGCCAAATTAAGCGATTCTCGATAGGGGAAAAACTTATAAGATTCGCGTTATCAACACTATGACATCAGCCGTCAACATGCTACAGTATATCAAATACGAGATGGGTTTTAAGTGCTGGCGCTCTATAAGGTTTTTATTTTCTATTAACAAATTATGAAATTTTAATTATTCATAATTTAGAGATTTAAAAAAACATATTTACTTAGTTTTGAGTTGTAACTTCTGTCGGCAGTCCGAATGGTATAGGCAGCTTTTTTTTTTATTTATTTTAATGCACAAAGTTAACCAAAATCCCTAGTGACGTTCAACAGAACAACACCCCTCCCGGTTTGAACGACCCTGGTGGTGACGCAGAGCGGTGTGACCAGGTGCGTCTGATGTTATTTCCTCTGGTATGCCTCGGTGACGTCACTGAGGACGGTCACCACGAACGATTCGATACCGGACTCGTTCGAGCCGCGAGCGATGCGGAAGAAACCGTTCTCACCCCACGATAAGCCCCAGCTGTTGGCAACGATCTATCGCACAAAAGTTTACACGTTAGATAAAAGAAGCCAACAAGTCAAGATATCAATGTGGTGTAGGCGGCGGTCCAAACTCCAAAATCGTACACATCAAATATATCGAAATTGTCATTTACGAAATCTTTAAATAACTTACTGATACTTTCTGAATAAAAAGCCTAAAGGTTCACAACGTAATCCATAAGGCCACCTTGTCGTCCCCGGAGACCCTGAGAAACTTAGAGGGCATTGAGATAGCGCAGAGCAGACGTGGACAGAAAAATATACTTTAAAAAAGGTAAAACATTTAGATGATGGACTCTAGAAAAAAAACACCTATTCTCAAAGTGGACGGTGAACAAAATAAGGTTGAGAAACTAATCTAAACAATGAAATCAAAAATAGGCTCTTAAAATAAATTAGAGAAATGCGTGGATAATATAATTCTGGAGTTATCGGTGAAAGAAAACGCGATAGAACCATGACACGGTAACAAATTTCGTCCCAATACAGAAACTAGGTTATAGGACGTCGCATAGGATGGACGCAGGTTTGAACCCAATTTTACAACTCTATATTGAGCTTCATCATCATCTCCCTACTCTTTTCCCATTTTTATTTGGGGTCGGCGCAACATGTCTTCCTCTTCCATTCCTCTCTATTTGTTGTCATCTATATTGAGCTTCGGTAAAAGAAAATAACGTGAGAAAACATTAATCTCAAAGCATTTTATAATAATGCCCGCCTGGGTACCCCTCAAGTTTGAAAACCTGTCTCCGAGGACCAATAGATGTGTTCCGACAGTAACTTGAGAGATAATAAATACCACTTGGCTTAATATGTTTACCATCCTGAACATCGTCACTTAACATCAAATAAGATTGTGGTCGGACCCTGTACACTATAAAAAAGCATGACGTGAAAGCCAGTACCTTAGCATGTTTACTACCTTAAACGAAATTGTCACTTAACAATAGGTAAGATTTTGGTCAAATGTTAAACCATTTGGAAGTGGAAATAATACATCTATTGCAGTTTATCTTAAGTTTAGCAATGAGTTAACCGCTAGTTTGAATCTTGGGTGTTTTTAAACTATAATTACAGTCTATACGGAGTTTTCCAAGAAGGAAAGTATGAAAATGAGATGATTTTAAATATGTTTAATTGCCCCCTCCGTCTTGTGAGCAATAGAAAAGAGCTATACTAGATAAAGAAAGAAATTTGGAAAAATAAAAATCCACCATCAGCCTCGATCGTCGTCTATGTCATCAAAAATAAGCAAAAATTGGCACTTACCCAATACTTATCGCCGTGCTCTTCACCCCAGCCGACGATTCTGACGCTGTGCAAACCGTGGAGTTCGTTGTCACCGTGTCTCGTATGACGGTAGATACCGTCGTGGTAATGGAAGAAATCTTGATACACAGTCATTATAGCTGGAAAACGTGGAAACCCAGGTTCGTGAATATTGTACCGATTTAGTCGAATGAATAAAAAGTAGAATGTGTTTCAAATGTTGATATCCTAAATGATGTTTGTAAGTTAGGTAAAGATGGTAGGTAGTGTTCTGCGGGAACGTATTATCAAGTTAATAGTATTGTGGCCATGCAATAGCAAATTTGAAAAAGAAAAAATCAGTTCCTATCAACAATAGAGAAGGGCCGAATAATTTTTGAATTTTAATAGTTTCATATACGGTATTTGGCAGTTTACCTGAATATTTGGCGAAATGAAAATCAAACTTATGACTGTACTAAGCTGTATTTAATAATTGAGCATGATTAATATATTTCTTAATTAATTAACTAATGTCTTGCAAAGTCTAAAGCGTGTTGTTTTATGATGTAATTTAATTTAAAATATGTAGTTTTAAAACTTGTGACATTCTAGCTTTAAGGATAAGTTATTTGTTTTATTTACATTCAAATTTGAATCGTTGTTATATCTATAAACTTTTGAATTTAATAAATTGTATATGCAATAAATAAAGCAAATTCAACCATCCAACCAGTGGTTGAGGACACAAAAATAAATCATTCAAGTTTATCCACGTTACAGATGTCAACATTAAACATTTTGTTTTTAGATATATTAATCAGCTTTCCAAATAGTATTGTAATGACAATTACAGTCTTACATACGTGTTTTCGGTTTAGCATTTGTTATTTGGGTTTTACTAACTCCATAAAGTGAATTAAAGTCTTTATATTCAACTAAAATTGGTTGGTTACCAGGTATTACAGGTATTAATTCAGGTATTACAGGTATTAATTCAGTAATTGAATTTCTAAGCGGAACTAATCTGGAATGGTCAGTTTTCCGTTTAGGACATAAACCTTTTAGTGTGATTTGAGTATTTTCCGTAAGCAAGTACAGACTTGTACAATTTCAGTATGGGAATCATGTATGCCGAATATTAAGTTCGGTTAGAGTTTTACCGAAAGTTCGTATGCGGTGATGCCCATGTTCGACCCATCTCTAATTAATAAGTAAGTATAAAAGATGACTAAACTGCTAATCATTTAAGAATGCCTAAATTAGTATTGTTTAATCCAACAGAGGTATGACGAAACGGTAAGTGACACATAAAAGGCAAAGTAATAAACGGCTGCGTTACTTATACGTACGCATTTCAAGTGAGAACTGCATTTATTATTTACGTTATTTTTAATCATATCATCATAATCATATACCTATCAAATGAAATTTTAAACCAATGATTCGACAGTTATGACAGAAATTAAGTAGGTTGAAAATAATTAAGAGCATGCAAGTCGTGAACCGCATAAGATCGGCGAAAACACAGAAGTCTCTTTATTGAGAGCATTCAATTAATATATAATGCGTTTCGTGTTTTTTTTTATTATCTCCTAGCAATAATCTCTGTTGATCTATATCGAAAATAAATGAAACAGTTCAATGCGCGAGAGATTTCCCGTTGGCTTATACCGAGCAAAACATTTTACATAGTGACAAACAACTGTAGACCTGATTGCAGACATTACGCTGCCTGTATTGATAAATATGTTAAAAAAACAGATATTTTACGCAAACGAAACAGTGAATCTGATTTTAACAATAAATTAATAACTGGGGACATCTCAATACCAGTTTAAAAACTTCATACGTAGGTTTATTGAAAGTAAATCTAGATAAAATTTTAAATAGGACCTATTATTCAATAAACCTATGTATTTTGAAATGAATATTCATTAACTAAATTTCGAAAATGTAAAAAATGCAGTAAAAATTCCACTGCGGAGGTGCACCTTCTTATAGATTTTTGCGTAAAAACAGAGTTTCATTTTTGCACGTTATCTAAAAAACAAAAACACGAGTGTATGACACAACTAGAATCCCGAAAAATTGTGATGGAAATAGGAAATCCTTGAAGATTATTCCAACGTACTTATTTGTTCAAGCAGTTGTTATGTTTAGGCCCTTATCTTTTCAGATTGTTTAAATTCCTCAATGGCTAACATCAAATACTTTAATCTCAAAACACTTAATATTATCAAATAAGAGCGTCGCGTAATGTTGCTCCGATTTTTTTGTTGTTTGCACAAGATATTCAGGCCGATAGCGGGATCTTCCACAAGGTTGGCTGATAAAGTAAATTAAGGGACGACAGCTGTGAGACGAAAATTCGTATAAACTATAAAAATCAACCTTCAAAAAAAAACTCGTGATCACAAAGGTTCCGCTCCTTTCGATAATTAAACTCATTTTATTTGACGCGAAGTGTTTATATATGTATATGTATGTATGTGTATATATATTTATATATATCTTTTGTTACGGCCGGAAAACGAGCTGGCTGAAAAACAGCGCCGTTTCTATGGCAACAGTTATAAAGCGTCAAATGCTGACGCCAGTACTTATTACCATGTGTTTTTGTTTTGTTTATATGCTTAATTGTAGTTTTTTTTATAAATTATTCTAAGATATGGTAATAAATGTCTTTCTTTTTTTCTTCTTTCTTTCTACCCAAGTAACTTTATGTATTAATTCACTAATCTAAATGATTGTATAAAATAACTTCAAATTATTTCCAGTATCAAAATCATTAAATGGTCGAGTAGAAATTGTAATTTTTTGCGAACACATGTTGGAATCAGTTTGGTTATCTTGCCAAATACCACTAGATGTGTTCCGTTAGCATCACATCTAGGCTTAGTATGTTTACCATCCTGAACCATGTCGTCACTTAACATTAGGTGAGATTTTGGTCAAAGCACTGAGCCTCCTTAACACGTGACTATGGCAAGTTCTGGCAAGACAGTGGTCACGAAAGCCAATTAATAGTATTCCTGGAAACAAATCGAACGTAATAAAATTGTCACAAACCTTGTACGGGGCCAGATTCCATGATGTCGTACATGATATCGTTCTCGGTCTTCAGCCTGCCGGGGGGGCCGACCTTGTACCTGGAGGTGCGGAGGTTGACGGCCGGCTTGCATCTATCGTCTAACAGGTTCCCTTTCGGCTTGAAGGGGCAACGTGTCTGTTTAGCTTTGTACGAGAAGCAGTCTAAGTCCACCAGGCTAGAAAAAAATATAAAAATTAATACACGTAAGGAAATTATGAATTGCTGACCGTTTCGGGTATTTGACTTTTTGCCTGTCTCTTCCTCATAGTTACATAATCATTATTGGCAATAATTTTTAAACTATCTCCTAAAATAAACATTGTCTACGTAATCACAAATCAGATCCCCTCCCGTCTCACATGTCATCAAAAAATAAGATACACTCGGACCTCCATTGGTGTATACATAACATTCCGCATTTTTTTTCTTGTTTACGTTTTGATATAAGCTGTTAGTTTTCTATAAAATCTACACTAATAAATAAAATTGTAAAAAATGTATATAATTGTAAATATAATTGTTGTTTGTCAATAAAATAAAAGGAAATTAATTAGTGTCCCATGAAAAAAAAATCTGATGAAATTGCCAACAAAAATCCATTGAATGGCCAGCATCATCAAAATGTTATTTTCTAATGATTATTTAAAATTATATTACGCAGGGATATATGAAACGCGGGCAGAGTCGCGGGCACACAGTTAATAGAAAATAAATTCTTACCCATGTCTTCTGGCAAAGTTCCATGCGACGTCGATGTGTCCACCGTTGCATCCTTGTTGGTGTCTCACATTACACGAGAGAAGTGTTTGAGGACTAAGAATCATGCTCTCCGCTCCATTTGATTGAATCGCAAATCTATAAACCAAGCAAACCAATGTTGCATTCATATACATGTGTGTAATCAGTCCTTATCAATCTACATCACAAATGTGATCGTCTTTTTAATTTCTTTTCGTTTATTATAGATGTCGAAATTTGGTGGACACAGGTTCGAACCCACTTATCCAGCTTTATAATGAACTTTAGCTTTCCGTGAAGGAAAATATCACGTGGAAACAAACTTGAATATTTGGCAATAGATACCTTTTTTTTTTTTTTTTGACGGGGGGAAATGCGCTACCCTTTACCTTTACGCACTACCCTTATCTATTTTCCTAACATGATGGAAGAATCCACTAAGAAACGATTTCTGGAATTTTTTAAAGAACGAGGGAATTGATATGCGACATTTTCTCTTTATTGGTAAAATTTACCATATCAATTTCTACAATCAAACACCCCCAATTTTTGTCGCCCCGGGCAAATGCCCGGCTTGCCCCTTCCCTCTCTCCTAGAGCAGGCGCCGTCATAGCTTTTAACATTATAGTAGCAAACGGATACTTAAGGAATGAAAGTCGAGACACATTAAGTCTTAGCCGTTCTCATGAACCGAACAAGCTCGGATTACAAGTATACGCAATGAAATGAAAAAAACCACATAGATATCTATAGAATAGGGCCCGTACTAATTTTACGTAAACCAAATTTAAAGATTTTTGACTCCTCCACTTATAAGCAAAATTCTTAACCTTTTTAGATCTCATAAAATGTAAAAACTTGATAAATAAATCAAAAGTCAACATCATAATCTCCTTGACCGCCTCCCATGTCATCAAAAATAAGCAAAACATAGATCGTACTAATCTTATGTAATTACTTACTTGAAAGGCCTAAATCCAACGTAAATTCAATTTACATTATTAAACAACAAGAGATAAAAATAAATTGTACGAAAACGAAAAACACTGAAACATTAAATTTGTAAACATTACGAAATGGGTCGAGTGAATCAACTTTTACAATAGATATGTTTATTATGTTTTGTTGAATACCTATCTACTTACATACATACTGTATGCTGTAGCATTCGTATTGTCGAAAAACCGGGTTACATTTTCAAGGTTCATCTCATATTTACGTTTATTTCAATTAACTAGTATTCTCCGTGTGGTCCAAATTCGAGGAAAACATAATATGTATATAAATTTAAATTGTCCATTATATATCTGAGAATGTAGTAGTGTACATTTAAATTACATGTACCTATAACACAAATCAGTTCAGTGTCAATTTTCTTCTAAATGTGGAAAAAAAAAACAATCATTTTCAGTTATTTTATTGATGACAAACTAAATCTCGTCAATAGATAGAAGAAGAAAAAACAAAGGGAGGAAAAAACGGTACTCAATTGTTTTTACCTTTGCCAATTTTTAACCGACTTCGAAATGAAGGAGGTTATCAATTCGCCTGTATGTTTTTAATGTAATTTTGTATTTTAATGTAAACCTGTGAATGAATTAAACAAACGATTATGCGAGTGTCGTGCGGATATAATATTCGTTATTTCCAAACTCATAGTATAATGGAACGCACTTGCAAATCGTAGGACATTTTGTTAAACATGGAATTCAAATTTTTGGAGTTTTTTTGTAACAGCTCAAAATTCACATTACTCGTAATATTGTTTCCGATACGTTTTACTTGAGAACAATAGCAAAAAAACTATGTGTAACATATAAAATATTAATAATTATCCATAATAATACAGGGTTAAATATTACAGGTTAATATTTTCAAAACAAGAATAAGATCCCGCCAAAATTTGCACTAAATATAAGGTACACCAAGATATGCAGGTAAAAAATTCAAAACTGAGGCCCTTGGTAACAGAATGTCTCATCGCGAGATGAAAAATAAAAAATAATTCTAACACGATGCATAAGAACGCAGATGCGCAGCTGGTTCACCTAATAAAACTAAAATGTATCAGAGGCCGAATTTTTTTTTTTAAACGGTATAAACTCAGTGCTTTGAACACAATTTCACCTGTTATTTAGTGAGGATGTGGTCCTCAATGGTGAACACACTTAACCTAGAGGTACTAGTTCTCAAGTGATGTTGCCGGAACACACCTATTAGTATTTGACGACAAGTTTTCAAAGCATGAAGGTGGTAGCTATAGCTACCCGTGCGAGTATTGTTAGAAAATGTCCTACAACCATGCTATGGTTTCCTCACGATGTTTTTCTTCACCGAAAGCTCAGGCTGATTTAAGAGTTCAGTAGGTGGGCTCAAACTGCGCCATCATGGCTTATAAGTTGCATCGCCATCTGCGTTTTGGCGGCTACTAAATACATGTGAGTCGAGGGAATCCGAATTGTGATTAATTATTATTTATATTATTCCTATTTATTTAATTTTTACTAATTCCGCGTGTGAAGTGCACCCACGCACACATACACTTTTGAAGTGAAAACTTTTGTGTTCCCACATCGAAAATATTTTCCCATAAATGCCCGAATAAAATGTTCAAGTTACTATTACTAATAAATTATTCAGTTTGTTGTCTCAATAAGGTCTTGACTAATCAGATTTAAAAATGTAAACCGTGTAATATCACTTAAAAAAAATACTTTTTCAAAGTTTTCACTTTTGTCAGCAGTCCTCAGGGTTGCCATTTTTGCATGTTTCGTTTTTATAATCATAACATTATACTATTTAACATACACAAAATCATATTATTTTACTAACAGTGTCCTTCACGCATTGATTTTACGGTTTTTTTTCTGTCGCGGTCGTAAGCAGAACAATAGGGTATTTGAATAGCAGTTTAATTCATGGAAAATAGCTGACTACGTGAATAATATAATACAAAACAAAATTTAAATAAACAAGCGTTTACAGTTTTCGGTGCGAATTGAGAGGGGACGCTCTATATATTTCCCGCGAAAAAGAATATTAGTATAGAAATTGGACGATAAGCGTAAATTGTGACGTCATATCTTAGTGTGCATTTTCTTATAATGTCCGGCTGGGTAGCTACCACCCTCAAGTTTGAAAACCTGTCGCCAAATACCAATAAGTGTGTTCCAGCAGCATCACTTGAGAATCAGTGCCTCTAGACTTAGTGTGTTTACTATCCTGGACCACATCATCACTTAACATCAGGTGAGATTGTGGTCAAAGCACTATAACGCACTATAGCACCTATACCGTGTAAAAAAAAAGTGTAGTACGCTCTCTAGGATAAAATTAAAACGCCTGTAAGTTCCTTATTTTTGATCAGGTTTTAATTTTATAATCACTGGTTAGTGTTATTTATTGTCTATTTTTTGATAAGTCGACTCCACTCCTATTCACCATAATGGAAAGAATGGTTTAGGACAAACATATAAACATTCATATTTATTTATATAGACAATATTATGCAAACCATTTATTTCAAGGTGATTTATAAATGCTCCATTCCAAACTATTTTTATAAATCATCGTAACATCGCGCATAAAGTGCACCAGCTGGTGTTTCTAAACCGCATTTTCAAGACAACGTTAAAGTAACGTTGAGAGCCCTTCAAGCTATTTATAGTTCCACATATTCCCGCGATATGCAAAATAAATAGAGAAACAAAACTACAGAACAGAATGACTTACGATTTGTTTTCATAAAAAAATTCTAACTCTTTGTTTTGTTTGTAGTGTTTTATTTGATATCTTTGAAACATATTTTTACTAACCGTTATTAACGTATTTTTAGTTTGGAATACGATCGGTATTGTTTTCATTTGAATTGAAATTTCGAGGTAATAAAGCTTTTACTAAAAAAAATCAGTATGTTTAAGTTCATTTAATAATAATAATAAATCTTTATTCATAAAATACAAATCAGAGGATGCAATGGAAAAAATATTTTGTGCCCCGGGATCCAGTGCCTTCCTTTATAACATTACAGATTTATAATAAAAAATAATCTCGTGTTGTGTATGTATGAAGTGCGAGTCAGCGTGGGCATAATCGGTTGTGAGATTAGTTTTATGTGTGTGTGTTTAAGCTATTGTCAAGATGTCACGACTAAAACAGCTTACTTTATTCGAATGTAAGAAATCAGAATGTCATTCCAAAATTACAAAAAAAATTACCTTGTAGTTTAAATTTAGAACCAGAAGAAATACCAGTTTATAGAAGTTAAAAGTAGTTTATCTATAGTTTAGTAATCTTTGTCATGATTTATAACATAAAGGTTATATAACCAACCAATAATTAACTATCTACGACCGTTCTTACGTTTTTAATAGAAATATAAAAGAAATCAAAATAAATCATAAGCTATATAGTAACTCGGGGATAATGTAGCTATGAATCAGTGAAAGAATTTTTATAATCGAATCAGTAATATTGGAGATTACGTCACACATTTAGTAGCATTTTTTTTCAGTTGCCCTACCACCATGCTATGGTTTACTGGCGATGTTTTCCTTCATCGAAAACACAGGCTCATATATAAATTGGATAGGTGGGTTCGAACCTGTGCTCATCTACGTGGAATCCGAACGTACCATTAACTACGCCATCATCGCTTCCTTTGGGTGTCTCTATAAGTGATTCATCATATCCCTATCCTTATCCCATTTTTATTTGAGGTCGGCGCAACATGTCTTCCCCTTCCATTCCTCTCTGTCTAAAATCATCTCCGCATTCACTCCCTTTTTAAACATATCATCTTTCACAAAATCCATCCATCTTTTCTCTGGTCTTGTACTGCAACCGTCCACCTTTATATACAATACCTTTCTTACGACTGCCTCGTTCCTCCCTACGCATCACATGCCCATACCAGGACAGACAACTGCTCCTTAACTTCTCTGTCACTATCGCCACTATCAAACTTCATCTAATATGCTTTATAAATGATTGTCTAGATAAATACCTGTCTGAAGCTACTCCAGCAATAGACACAGCCCAGTCAGAGCCGCACCATTCCTGGTCAATAATGGGAGATATGTAGCGTGGCCAACGTTCCCTTGCGTCAAAATGAGTTGGATAGGCAATCTCCTTATCGTAACGTATTGGGCCCATACGTCTCGTCTCCTGACTTAGCGGGAATGTACCTGTAATGAGAATTATTACTTACTGATGTTACAGACATATTCTAGTCGCCTTTTGGTTGCAATTTACCATCGGGCAAATACAAAAACATTCAAAGCCATTAAATGTTCAATAAAAAAAGATTAATGCGCTGGAACAGCTATTGTAGCTCTATAGACTGTGTACTGCCATCATGACTATATCAAACGACTAATGTCTAGACTAGTCTATTAGAAAGTACAAACGTTTGTTTCGTATTATAAAACTTTCAATAGAGAGGTACGAATATACAGCTGCTAAAGCTGAACCATGAGTTTGTTATCCTTGATGCGTTCGCTTTCACCTAGTATCTAGGTTAACAGATTTATTAACACTTTGTATTCTGTTGCATTGTCGTCTACATATAATGCTAATCGATGCGTTCTTGGAAATTACTTTAAAGAACTCGACATTCTATTCTATGGTGTAAGTTCTTATAGCAATTTATAACATGAGACCTCGCGTAATTTTACCCTCCCAATACATCCTTGATAACTTACTGTATGTCTGCCAAAATCAAGACTAACTTTACGACAAGAATAGTTTTAATACGAAGGATAAACATAAATTAACAATTTCGTGTTATAGACTCAGTCAAACTAATATGAGTTTTCTAGGTTATAGTATTAGGTATAAAGCCTGTCAAGCAAGTTTTCTTTACTAAAGGGTGAATCATTACGTGAACGATGGTGATGTCTGAAAATTGACACAATTCTCTGTCCTTCTACTATAAACTCTGTAATTATGGGTTGTATTACGTTTTGGAATTTATCTTAGTAAGTAAGTAAAGTAAAGTAAGTAAGTAGTATCTTAATTAATCTCAGCATATTAGGAAAAAACAAATATCACTATGTCTATCCTTTAGTTACCTTATAATTGAAGACTTAGCTATATCTTTTCGCGAAATATGAGATTTGATTAATGTCAAGCATCATCTTCGTTCAGCAGATTCTTCAAGACCGATTAATTACTTCTGACTATCACCTTTAGGTCTTCACACCAATTTATATCATTTTGAAAGCTATTTAATTATCGGAATTTAGGTCTTCCTCAATATTCACGTTTGTAAAGTATTTCCTCCAGTAGTTTTTTGAGTAATCTTTTCCATATAAAAAGTCTTACTCAAGCTTAAAGCATGGGACAGCCAATTTGTGATATAGCAGACTTCTTTAAACCTTTTCGAACATACATTAAATTATCGCAGATGCATCGGGAGGGTAAAGTTAAAATACTATTTTTCTTAAACTGTGAAACGATTCGCGAGGTCCCATGTCTACACTAAAAAATGAAATTGAAGTCTCTTTTTGTAATATAAAAATATATATTTTTACTAAATACATAAGAATGATATATGAGACATATATCAAAAATAAAATTTTAATAGTTTTTGTCTGTCTATCTGTTTCGGGTAATCGCCGGAACGGCTGAACCTATTTTGACGGGACTTCGTTTAAATCCGTTTCAGTTTTACTGGCAGTTATTTGAATTTGTGAAAAATGTCTTGCTTTTGCTTAATGTTAGTAGCAAATTTTTTTTTTGGAAAATTGGTTCCTTATAAAAACATTAAAAACTAGGTATATTACGCAGCGAAAAAGATATAAAACGCAGGCACACCGCTAGTCTATACTTATACTGTAAAGAGGAAAGATTTGTATTTTTGTATGTAACGAATAAACTTAAAAACTACTGGACCGATTTGGATGAAATTTGGTATGGAGATAGTTTGAAATCCAGGGAGTGACATAGAATAGTATTTATTCCGAAAATCCCACGGGGACGAGAACTACGCGGGTAAGACCGCGGAGAGCAGCTATTTGTAAATATAAACAATGAGACATAAAAAATGCGTGTTTCAAATATGTACATTGTGCTGTTAATTTTAATTTGAAATCTAGACAAATTATTAAGACTGCGTAATGGGGGAGACAAGTTGCTACAGCATCTAGTTGGCGTAAATTTAAAACTAGCGCAGAACTTTGTAATAGTACGCCAGCCAGTGCGTAACATGAATAAGTTTAATCAAACAAACTTTTGCGTGTGATAGTACAGATCTACTCACCGAGTTTATATACTAATCCGTCTTTGAGTTTCTTCCCTTGGAACTGGCTGTAGTTGTACGCTCGCCAGCTCAAGCCGGGTTGGTTGACACCGTACACCACGTCAGCGCTGTTAATGCATTTCTCTTCCTCACATTGCCAAACCGCTTTAGTTTCCGACAAAGGGACACATGTGCTGTTAACAATAGATACATAATTACATTAGATACATCGTTACATGACAGTATAAAGGTCAACGTCTCACTTGTCTGTCCGTTATTTTCATGATAAGTACTGTCTTTTTTTAAATCGTAGGTATGTTATCTAGTCAGGTTTTAATATTTTACGTTACTAGCTGTGTGCCCGCATTTAATATATTCTTCACTGCTAATAATGTTTTCATTTTACTGCTCATTGAATCGTATTTTCAACAAAATATTATTGAGTATTAATTTGTTTACACGGAAACCTTATTATTTTCCTGAAAATATTGTTTTGACATAACAAACAGACACTTCAATTTTATTTATTAGTATAGACATATTATTTTATTACATAAAATAGTATCTACGAGTAAGAGAGATGACGAGGGTACCTTTCTAACACCTGAAAGTTTAAAAATCTTTTTCTTAGGTTTAATCTCTGGTTTCACGTAATATTTATATCCTAAATAACAGTTATATTATTGTTATATAAAAATAAACATAGTTATTAAACAGGTGTAACCAAAAAAAATACAGGTCATCGCCCATCGTTATAGTGTTTGCCACAAACGCTAAATTCAGTTTTTTGCAAGTTAGGTAAATCTGTTTGAACAGGAACAAACTTGTCAAGCTCGAGGAAGTCAATATTGTTATCAGTGTACAAAATTTACATAATATATATCTACCTAATTGGGAGTCGTCCATAAATTACGTCATGTTTTTAGCAACTTTCTAACTTTCTTCTAACTAACCCCTCCTCACTGGCGAATCTGGATGAGGTTTTAGACTAACTCTTCTCCCCTAATACCCAAAATAAAGAATTTTTTATACAAAGCATCTTTAAGACTTCTCTGAATATTATTTTTTAATACTGGTATAATCTCCTTTTCCTAGAAATTGTTACCTGACATTCCGAGGATTTCCAGTTTAGACGTCGCGAAATCAATGAAAAAATAGACAAGATATCTCACTGCATCTAACTCCTCGACTTTACGGGCCTTACGTGATTAAAGGACGATCCCTTAACTTGTTTTCGTGCACAATTCCTTTATCGCATAAATAAGTTGGGTATAAAATGTTTAATAAATTCTAGAATTCGCACGATGATAGTAATTGCACAATAATTATTATTAAATATTTGAGGGAAATGAAAATGTTTTCAAATTTGTTTTATTGATGACGCCAATAAATTAAAAAAAGTTACAACATCAAGACAATTATCGTTATATGCCGTAAGTGATGTATTATATTAATAACTAGCTGTGTGTACGCGACTGAGTCCGCATTTCATATATTCTTCATAGCGTTTTATTTTTTTTATTCGGAACCGTTATAATATTTAGTACTAATATAAAGTAAAAATATTTCTTACAAATTCAAGTACTTAGCCGTTAGACTGTACATAGAATCAGATCTTATTAAATTTTTTAGGTGTTTTAATTTTTTACGTGGGGCCCTAATTATAGTATTTTCGAAAATTAAAAGTGCCCTAAGTTACGCTGAGTAACTTCAGCTATCAACCAAACAAGTTCCGTCAAAATCTGTCCAACCGTTCCGGAGATTACCCGGAACAAACAGCCAGACAAAAAATTTAAAAATTACATTTTTGATATGGGTGTCGTATATACATGATATGGGTGTCGTATATACATGATATGGGTGTCGTATATACATTGATATGTTTTTTTGTAAAAATCGTTATTTTGATATCACAAACAAACACTCCGATTTTATTTATTAGTATAGATGACCTTGTTAAATGGTCAAGTATCAATTTGCTAATTTAATTTGTATATTAATGTTTCATTTTCGTCATTTGCGAGAATAGTTGAGAAGTGTACGACATAAGAGTCATTATATAATATTAAGCTGCAGGGGACACTGATATCCTTTTTTTCGAATTGATTTAATGTTATTATTGTCCGGAAGGGCTTTGATAACTTCACCAAGCTTTTGATACCAGCGCATAGTAGCTAACAGAAGGGCATCAAAGAGGTACGGGCCTCTGTTCTAACTGACGTAAATTTTGAGTGGTTGTCCTAACTATATCTAAGTTTTACTACGGATCTCAAGGTCCCTTACAGAATCCATGTACCTGAGTGCAGTAAGCAGGAGTGTGAGGTGCAGTGTAATGCGTGTTATCTTAATGCATGAAAGTGTTTGTGTATCACGCTGGCGACGGGTACATAAGACTCCCTAATTGAGGATCGGAACACATCCTGGACGTAGGAAAATATTCCTACTAGATGCATTAAGTTAACACTCCATATATTTGAATCGGTCAATCATGTGTAATACTAGATACAATTATTCAACGTTTTCTAAAACAGGTTACGGCCGTGGATTAGTGACGCCACGGTAGGGCGTTCCTCTGTCTCGGATTCTCAAAGTTCAATTATTTGTACTTTGTAGTAACAAAGATTAACAACGCATTATAATAAAATTCCATTATTTAATAGAAAGAACATATGAATAATATAGTAAATGATTATATGAATTGATATAAATATATTCTTTACAAGTGTACCGGATTATTCTTACTTATCTTAAAAGTATTATAGGTCGAAAAACACTGAACCGTTTTACTCATAATTTACTTGACTGTTTTTATAAATCATAGGTGGACGTTTTATCTAACCTCATTTTGATGTTTACTACATTACTACGTAAGACTATACTTAACAGTAAATTACGCAGGTACCTTGATTAAATTAATTAAGTTACATAGATACCTAAAAATGGATTATGCGCGTCGTCTCGCTGTATATTCTGAGCCGCCATAAAGTTTGAATCCGGTAATACATATACGTTCTTTAAAGGATTTTTGTTTTTTTTGCAAAATTTGCATGCTTTATGAATATAGCATAAGTCTAGGTTTATACCATTGTTCTTATGAGCGTTCAAATTGTTTCAAGTCTAAAGTGTTAGTCAGTTTGAAAATAAAAATAATACCCGAGATCGCTTATATCTAATTGATTACCATTTCAGATTAAGCGACAATGTATGTAAATGTCAAAATAATTAGCACATTGTGATATATTATGTATGTTATTTAATGGACCAAGGTTTCCAGTTAATCTCAAACTTTAATAATACCAATGCCGCTTTAGATTCTATTAATTCTATCCGCCGTTCATTACTTTACATTGAATGATAAATGCCCATTCAATGTTGATTGATTACATGACATCATTCGTGTAAACGTCAATGAATGATGATTTAACAGATCAGTGAAATCCAAATCCATTTATATCTATGTCATGTAGTGTACATATGTACGGTATTCATTTATTTACTAACCCTAAAGCTGCTATTTCTCTTTTGCAAACAAATTCTTAGAATAATTCTTGCATACAAGCCAATAATGAATTCCATTCATATTAAATAGATAACAAAATAAATTATTATCTAGATTGAAATTTACGAAAGACGTGAACGGAAAAATAAAAAAATAGAATAAAATAATAGTAATCGTTTTACTATTATTGACGTACAAAAATTACAAATATGTATGAACATTTTTGTATGACCATGTGTATGATGGTGTGTATGTTCGAAAGAATGTCTGTATATGTAATTTATCCACACTTAAATTTGGTTTAGTAAAATTATATACGACTTTTATAAACTCTTTTATAATTAGAACCAGTTTCTTGAGAACCAGTACATATAGGCTTAGTTTACCATCCTGGACCACATCGTCACTTATCATCAGGTGAGATTGTGGTCAAAGCACTGAGCCTATTCCGTGTATAAAAAAAGAAAGATAAATCATTTATCCGTTTAACGCGTTAATAATTGTTATTAAAATCATATATTAGTTCTACTGTTGGTTTTAAAGGGATTTTACGGCTGCCGAACTTTTGTGACGAGCGCAGAAGGCTCTCGACGTAAAATGGCAACCATTGCAAGGGTGTCTAAATGACACGAACCGTGGCTTGGGCAATTTTTTTTTAAATGGTATAGGCTCAATCTCACAAATCTCACCAGATGTTATATGACGATGTGGTTCGGTGTGGTAAGTACACCAAACCTAGATGTACTGGTTCTCAAACTATGTTGCCGGAACACACCTATTGGTATTTGGCGACAGATTTTCTAACTAGAAGGTGGTAGCGACACAGGCGAGCATTATTATAAAATGCCCTACCACCATGCGCTAGGGTTTCCTCACGATGTTTTCCTTCACCGATAGCTCAGGCTGATTTTAGAGTTAAATAGTGCATTAAATGAATTGAATTATATTCAGTTACTATTTGTGTTTTTTAATTAACAATCTAATAAGTTTGTTTTGCTTTGCTGCATGTGCTCTTATATATGTATATATATATATATATATATACAATTCTGCAGCGTAATTTATATTTTACGCACAATATTTTCTTAAAACAACCAATACTTGGTTTTGTTACATCTATAGATTTTGGCACAATAACATTTTTGCATATAAAATCAGTATTATATTGTTTTTTTTATGAAACAGTTTTGAAATTACTTGCTTATTAAAGCTTTAAAAAAAAATCTAAAGCATTTGTGTATACTCCTGAAATATGCGTATGTATTTAGTTTATTTGACAATTGTTCTACGCCTAAATAGCCATAAGCATGCAAAATCGCTAAGTTATAATTTACAGTTTACGTAGTACTGAAATGCAAATTCAAGAGATCCTTAACGAAGCATACGCTGCCTATAACGTTAAAAATGGAGGCACTAGATATATAATTTATATTGAATATAGCCTCTAGGATATATAAAAATGACATAATTAAATCATTACTGTTCCCCTTCATAAAAGCCTACATTTTTGGTTTTATAAGAATTATTTTAATTATACAATGTGTAATTGTGTATACTAATATTTAAATTTAGTTTAAATATGACGCATGCTGTGGTTGAACACAATTAATCCGTCAAAAAACCCAGTGCATAAAATAAATAAATTATATTTATTTATACAATATTTCGTTTCAAACAGATTTGTAACCGACCACAATAAATAATAGTATTTATTAATAATGCATTTAGAGTGACTTCATAGCTATAAATGTGTTGTTTATAATCTATACTAATATTATCAAGAGGAAGATTTGTATTTTTGTATTTAATGTAGTGAATTGTTGTCTTATTCTGGCGTGACTGCAATTACCACTTTGAAAATTCACTAACTAATAAATATTTTAACAAGGGTTAAGAAGAAAATAAAGTCGTTAGGTACAGTAACCACAAGGAGGGAAGGGGCTATGATCTTCCATTGCACTGGGGAAGCCGTCGGGGCACTTAGTCTTGGCTGACCGAGACTAGTCCCTCCGCGGATAGAGGCCTGACATCCTTGGCTGGGTCATCCCCTCGGGGATATTCGTGGATGCATATGCCGTATTGGCCCCATATAGCGGTAGAGACGGTCACTTATAAGGTTTGGTGGGTAGTTGTGAGGGGCTGTCTCCCGTTATAGTACCACACTCCCTTTCCCGCCCCGCACGGGAGGGCGTGCGTCGCAGCATTTCCCTGTGTATAAAAAAGTATAGAGCAAGAAAACGACGTATAATTCTAGTAAGGTTTGTGTCTCAACTTGAGATGGAAGTACACAACAACAGTATAGGACTAAATACGTAAAGTAACATCGCTAAATCTCATTAGACTATTAGGAATCTTCGTAAAACTAATTTGCTGCCACTGGATCACAAGGAACCGTAGTCTTACGGAATTTGTCTATTAACGTCTTAGTGGTCGTTCCTATTTATTACTTAAGCAGAATTTTGACTCCACCCTACCCTATCTTCGCCATCATAGTAACATAAGCATTACCATCGTTTATACATAACCTGCTTAAATAATTAAAAGTCAATAAGTAAACATTGTTTCATCGGAATGGTGATTACCCAAACCACCATTGAACACATGCCGACATTAATTAAAACTACAGTTATCGTTGTCATGATCAAAATTAATTAATTAATAAAAAAAACGGTCTATTATTAATTATCCCTTATTAACTACGTATTCCTCTGCCATTTTTCAGTATTGTAGTACGGTTAAATTTTTTTTTTTAAACTTTGAGAATCGTTGTCATCTACCGGGTCATAAATAAAACATGATTTATATAAACTACCGCATATTAGCGAGCATTCTTAACGTCCTCAATTATCTTTTTTATTTATAACAAAAAAAACAGAATACGGAAATAAAAAAAATGATGTCACCGCACTTGTTAAACACAAATTAATGAATTTTATAAACACAAATAGACGTTTTTTTTTATCTCAACGTTATAATAAATTGTTCTTGTTATTATGTATGACTGACATAATAGATCTATTCTGGTTAGAAGTAAGTTATACAGTATCTTATAAAATTTATACGAACAGTACTACAGAATTAAAAGTTAAAGTCTCTATTGGCTTATAACTACATAATATAAAGTCAACTAACGAACAGACAGACACATAGACGTTGCTTTTACAAAATGTAAGAATAAGGTGAAACTGTGTAAATTCTACAATTATCATTCCTCTGGGAAACTCTCTATGGAATAGTTTTAATTTGCAAAACGTTTATATCAACGAGATAAAAAGTTGTTGATCATCTGTGAAGCAGGTCATGAATAACAAAAAATGGCTACCTGGAATATGACCCATATTCCAGCATACGAGTTGTTTATGTACCCATGTACAGTGCCCGTGTGATTACGATTGGCATTTATAATCTCAAAAAATAATAATACGTTCTTTCGTCTTTTTAGTTATTGACAATAATATATAGATTACATACACAATTCTGCCAGAGATATAACAAGGTTAACGATACTTTAGCTAGTTCGCTTGCTAGAATTTTCCTGGCAGTTTTTGTGGCAGCTCAAAATAAATGTTCCGCGTTAATATTTCCAATGTCCACTTGTGTACAATAAGTGAACTATTCAGTTAATTACTTAGTTACGTATTTATTTTATATTAAAATAATATAAAATTGTTATATTTGAAATTATATAATTTCTCTAAGATAAATGGATTTGTGTATTTCTTTATTTATTACTATTCACTTAATTATAAGAAATTATTATATATTAGTATAAACAAATGAGTTTCCAAGAGATGTGATAGCTGAAAATCATTTGAAGCGGAGTTAGTAAAGCAAAAATCAACTACATTATGTATGATGGATTTCCGCAAAGTAGCGCCTTCATCAATCGAATATCGAATGAACTATATCACGCAAAACACCACCAAATTTACACAATATAGGGTTAAATACGCAAATTAATAGATTTAATAACAATAACAGGTAAATGACAGACTGAGATCCCGCCAAAAACTTATTCAATCTAAGCCAAGTCAAGCCAAGCCAAGTCTAATCTTAGGAACATTTTTCATAAAACGCTGTAACAAAATGGCGTTTCATTGTTAAAGCTTTTTCAAGGGAGATGTTGTGAAGTCTCAGAATTCACGTCCCGTGTCATTATTTTTAACTCACTTTACTTTTATACTATAACCAAAATATATAATGCAAAACGCTAATAAAATTACATAATAGAGGTTAACAAGTTAATGAATTAAAGACAAGAACTGCTACATGACAATCTGACATCCCGCCAAAAATTCATTTATAATCTCAAGAAACAACTATTACACTCATTTCATTTATTCCTGTACATTTATAGGTAATAAATAGTGCGATGACTTGTTTTAATGTGGGCAGAGGTGGTGATGGCATACATTTGAAAATATTTGGATTGTCACATTCTAAATAAACCTAATTTTTTTTCTTAAAACGTATTAGCCCAGATTTATATGATTGTGTTTAGGAATAAAATTTTGAGATAAAAAAAAAAACAGAGTTGTAAATTTGCATTTTCAAGTCATTATTTATTCCAAGAAAACCTTGTATAAATTTTATCTGCTATATTAATAACATTATTAATTTATCGGTGGTACTTTATTAAATCTATATCTTATTCCAATTATCTATAATTATAAATATATAATAACATTTAATATGGAAAAATAAATATGTATTAACTATTATAAAATGTGGATTAAATAATAAATAGGTACCTAAATAACAAAAATAGTAACTAAACCGATTATATCACGTTACCTTTGCTCGAAAATATTATTGTTATTAAAAAAAACATACAGAAATAGCGCGCGAAATTGCAGCAAGATGAATCGTTCTAGTGACGTACGCCAGGTGTCACTTTCAACAGCTAGTGTTGAAACGACGCGAGGTCAACGTTTATCGATAATTATGATTATGATTAATTATTATCGTGCAGAAAGAAAGACCTTTCCAGTCGACGCGGATTGATGTGGGCGGATACGGCATCGTAATATTCGGAAGATTGTAATTTGTTTGCGTGACCTTTCATTAGACGGACGTAACGAGAATAGTCTACTAACGTTTCAGTTTGTCTTGAGAAAGTTGATATTGCTAAAGCTAATTTAGAAATGTCACGAATTGATCGATGTGTATTTGTACGTTGGTGATAAAGCAAACATCTTATAGATATATGCTTCCGGTGATATGATTATATTGCGTCGCGCTAATTACGGATTAATTATGAAGGTTGTATATTACCATATATTAATTTTGGAATTATAGAGGAGATCACTGACAATAAAAATTGTGTGTGCTATTTAAAATTGTTATTTTTGTATTTTGTATGATCAAAAATGCTTTATTAATATATTGCTATCCCTATATTATTATTATTATAAGTGATGACAACTGAGTAATGTACTTGGAAATCGCTCCGATTGACGTGGGTTTAAATCCTATAGTTTATAAACCATAGCGTAAGGTAAGGTAAGAAAATGTCTAATGCCCACCTTAACCAGATTGACGTGTTTAAGTTAAAAACCTTCCACCAATCACCAAGAGAACTATCAATTGAGTGACAGTTAATTTAAGCTTGTCTTAAGTTACATCTTTGACATTAAAAATCCGATGAAATTATGGAATACAAAATTATTTGTATTTAGTAGATAGTGTACACTACAGTCAATAGGACGCTAAAAAAAAGAAAACAAAGTAATTATTTATTGCTTTTAAACTTACGTCTAAACTATTAAACACATTTAAAACTGAAATTCTTTTAAAATTCTAACCAATTTTGCATACAATAAAAAACAATTAATTCGAACATAACCCAAAATCTACTAAATTGAGTATGAAGTTTTTACATAATATTTAACCGCATAATACCTACTACTACCAAAGAGAATTTAATATTTTATCTATTTCCCTACAAACAACCACAATACGTAATCCTATTGAGTGCCAATCACATTTGAATGCGTAATAACTTTGTACGATTCATCGAGACGAAAACATTATATTATATTGTGGAAGGATATAAAAACGTGATGTAATTGACACAAAACTAACCTAACCTAACAGTATGATGTAATAGTGTGAGCGGCGTTTCCTCCCTGGATAAAAGCATAATGGTAAATATTTGTGTACCAAATAATATATATCCACCGCCGTCATGCCCGTACGTTTTGATTTTTTCCATAAATTAGTTATTGTCAAAACTAGGAGCCCTCACAAATGAAAAAACTGCTTTATTTTTACCGTCTATTTCAGACATTCGTGAAACAAATGTGATCAATAAAAATAAAAAAGCAGAGGTATAGCCAAAGTCTGTCTAATTCTATAACTGAAAGAAAATTAAAAATCTGTTCAGTTTTCAGAAAACAGGATCCGGTAAAATCAGCTCGAACTGCAGTTGTCCCTTTCTTGTTTTATAACTCTTTCTTTGAGGCGAAACGCGATAACAATAGATCTTTGAAATACCTACTTCCTCTTAAAGAACCTACCCTCATGTTATCGAATCACCATAATGTTTTTGAAGTGAACACTTTAGCGGCAAAGACAGATTCTTGGTAGGGGAAAAACTTATAGATTCGCGTTTCCACTGCCATAACATGACGTCACATTATACGTGTTACATACAAGTTATATGCTGACGTTCGTTTTGCGTGAAAGGGCCCAGCTTAATCATTAAATCTTTTTTTACACAGTATAGGCACAGTGTTTTGACCACAAATTCACCTGAGGTTAAATGACGATGTGATTCAGCATGGTAAATACACTAAGCCTAGGGGGTTGGTGCTCAAGCGATGCTGCCGGAACACATCTATTGGTATTTAGCGACAGGTTTTCTCACTTGATGGTGGTAGCTAACCTGGCGGGCATTATTTTAAAATGCCCTACCACCGTGCTATGGTTTCCTCATGATTTTTCAGAAAAAGCTCAGGGTGATTATAGAGTTGCGACGCGGTGCTTGCGAAAGCCACCCCGTGTCGCCCCCATCCCAAATGCAGCGGACGGCCCCGGGGGGTTTTAGTGGGTATTTCCGGGCGACTCTCGCCCGGGTGAGTCCCACACTGGCACGGAGCTCGTCACTCCGTGCCCCCTTATCTATTGTATTTGGGGGACTTTGATCCTCCAAATACAATAGATAAGGGTAGTGCGTAAATGCATTTCCCCCCGTCAAAAAAAAAAAAAAAGGGTGATTATAGAGTTAGATGGGTGGGTTTGAACCCGCCGACCTTTGATGCGAAATCCAACTACTAACTACTAACTAAGCCATCATCGCTTCAAAGTCTAATATCTCAGAATTAATTATTTTTTCAGTAAGGACATGTCATATTATTATTTAACTACATTATTGATTTAGTTTGTTATTTTCAATAAATTAAACACAATTGAAATGATAACCTATTGTTCAGAACTGTCTAGGAATACTAACCGATCTAGATTATTAAGATATTCAGTTGCATAAGAATGCATTATAAATGCATCCCGTAGCGACGCGGCGTCCGCACGTAGATCAGATTGAGTAACATCACACGGACGAATTCAGATTATACCGAAATATATACCGTTATATAATTTAGATAGTAAACAGTATTTTCGTGTGTCTTTTTTAAATCTGTTTTTATTTCTACACACTATTATCTATTACGTTACTAACTTTTGCCGTGTTTGAATGTTGTTTGACTATAAAAATCAAAATAGAAAATTCTTTGTTAAATTTGGGCCCTGAGAAGGTTCTTATGAACGTCAAAAAAGTTCCCACCGGTTCGGTCGAGAAGAGCCGATAAGAAACTCGATCTGTTTTTTTTTATATAGATGTTTTTAAGATAGCACAGAAATAAGCACAGAAATGGGTATCACTTCCAAACATCACTATCGTTCACGTAATAATCTATTCTGTAATAACTTTTAGTCATTACAACATGTTTGGCATAGTGCTTATACTTATTGTCAGAATGCTACCGCCCATTCCCTGGTTCATCCCTTAGTTGCCTTTTACGCCACCTACGGTAAGATATTCTTAGCAAGCATCACATGGCATTTCAAAAAAATGTATATTCATGTATATAATCTTCCTGACCGAATTCGGCCGATCATCAATGTAGATCAGATCCTGAGGTGTTTTGCCTGCATATGACGTATGTACCCAATTTTTACCCACAGAATGTAGGGTACATGAGCAGTATCCACACATAAGGGTAGGCACCGTTTACATATTTGTATTAAATATTTGAAGGCAGCTTTGAAAGACACTAATTCAAAGACTTACATTACATCTCTGTTTTTCAACCGATTTCTTTAGCATTGTTTTTGTTCGATAGCTAATGATGAGCAAAAGAACATTTTAAACTGTTTTTTTTTCTTCATATTCTCAATGACTATGGTTGAGTTTCGATCGTCGGGTGAACATTAGTATTTATTATATTACTAGATATTGTTAGATAACTAGATACTAGATGGTATTATTACTAGATATGCATGCATAACATCACACTCCCATAAGGAAAAACAGAAACTAGATCATTCCACCTTCTAAGATCCTAACGCACATCTTTCATACACACTACATAGAATATAATATACATAGATATAATATACATAGATTTAATATACATAGAATATAATATACATTCTACATAGAACCACAACATGATAATACTTTATATTATGTTTAATTTGTCGAGTACCCATAAAAATAAGACAATAAGAAGACAAAAGGAAAACAATAGAAAGCTGGCGTAAACGCCAGGTAAGTGCTCAAGGGGTTCAATAAAAATCAACAAAAGTAAAAACCAACAGACAAATAAAAAGATTTTACCTTTTACAAAATACAAGGATAATTAATGTCGAAATTAGGTAAAACATTTTCAAGGTACAAGACATATGCGTACAATACAGCGAAACATACATTTTCTTTCATATTCAGAAATATTCAAATGACACACATTTGCATAAGATATAAATAATGGTGTTCTTGTTAAGAAATACAGTACACAATAAGGGAGGTCATTTGTCGCACTGTGTCCCGACGGCTGTTTCGCTTCAAAGTGTTTACTATTAACGTTATTGACTTATTGAATAATAATAGGCTTATCCTGGGAACAAACCGATGCGATTTCCCAAAAAGGTAAGTATTGTATCTCTCTGCGATTGAACATAGTTAGAAATTCCAAAATTACTAAAATGATAAGAGATCTCAGATAAATGTATCTAAATGTTACGTTTGTTCATTTACTAGAAAACCTAATCCTATTGTGTTTAATCATAAATTAAACGTCATACTATTAATAAGAGCTACCTCCATAAGAGACTTAGGTGTTACTTTTGACTCTAAGCCTATTAAATCAATTTGAGTCGTGGGCTGTTCTGAATTACCGAGTAGTAGTAATCTGTGACCACCGACTGCTCGCATCAGAATTTCACAGCGCCTCTACATCCCATCTGTAAGTGCTACCACCGCAATTGTTATATTTTAAGAGCATATAACCAATTTAATGCACTGAACCAAAGATTCATAATTCAATCATCATTCTTCCTGCAATATATCCGTTGTACAATTTGTCTTATTTGTCGACCTTAATTTTTTTCCTATTGTATTCGTGAAAACTTTTAAATGGTCTTCGGTTTGGTTCATTTATTTTATTGTTTTAGCTGTAACGTGTTCCGAAATTAAACTCTTTTGGTAGTAGAAAGAACTTGTTAGCTCCACTTGCCCCAACCAACTAAGGATCTCTTTCTCTATCTTTGCCAAGCCATCCTCTAACACACCGCAATATTCCCTTATCAACCTATGCACTATGCACTTTTTTATAAGGTAAGCGTTATAAATAAAAAATATTTCAAACCCAGTAATTGGTCGATTATGTTGATCCTGACATTGTCAAATCGGTGTATTTTGAATCATATGCCATAATCGGGCTTGACATTAATTCACCGCATACACAGACCGTTTGCTTTAGAGAAATAAACTAAAACTTGCACTTGCAACTTCAATACAAATGCAAAAGAAAACGAAAACAAAGGAATCGTTAGTATTTTAAAATTAATTATTACTCTTTAATGAAATAAAGTAAACAACAAATTATGATCCAATTTCGACCTTTGGGTTACCACTAGTATTAATATGACGATTATCTATAAAAATGAGACAATCGGAAAACAATAGAAAGCTGGTGTAAACGCCAGGTTAGTGCTCAAGGGGTTAAATATTATTTACTAAAACTATAATTTGCATAATTCTATTTATGAATGTTGCATGTTATGATTATATGAGAATTGGAAATAAAACAAAGAAAATAAAATTATGTACTTTTAAAATCAAAACAAAACTAAAGAGCTTCTTAGCTCGACGCGTGGATTTCTTATATTCTTATTTATATTACTACAAAATGTTAAAATACTGCATACAATAATATTGCACAGATTTAAAAAAATTAGAACAGACATGATAATCCAGTTATTAATCGCATATTATTTCCCGTTTTAATTCAGAACAGAACATCCTACACATGGGATGATAAAGAAGTAGCTAACCGTTCTAAATTTTATAAATACGTATACAGTTTATTTTTCATTTAAAGTAAAAAAGAATAATCCAGAACACTTAGTAATCAAAATCTCGATTTCACAAGTACTAAGTAAGCTGAATGTAAGTTCACCTAACAATAGAAAATCGTTTCTCTCAATATGAACGTTTTATGAATTACAGTTTTTAGCGGGTTCTTAGGTATTACGGATGTTAGATTTGATAAAGTGATTTTTAGTTAAAGTATTATTTGTAATGGAGAGTCATGGAGTTTAAGATGTGATTTTGGTTTGTCTTGTATTTGACAGTATAATATAGAATTTAAATGACATTTTACGAGATACACTTTGGTGACTTTTGGTGACTTTTGAGATCTCCCGACAACTTCTTGTAAAAGCTTTAATAAAGGGCCGCCATTTTGTTAGAACGTTGTATGAAGTGTGTCTAATGTCAGACTTTGCTTCGTGGTTTGCCTTTGCCTTTTTTCTTTAAAAAAATTAGATGGAACTAATACAATTTCTAAATTAAGCCCTCATTAATTTGTTAAAACATTTTTTTAATTCTATTTTCATTATTAAAGAAAAAAAAACGCTTTAAAATGGACGCCTTTCGTCTTCGCAAGAAACAAACGGAATCATGGCGTAAAGATTATTGTCACTATAATAAAGATATAATTAATAAAATTGCCGTAGTAATGGATATATATAATAATAATAGGTTTAGTACCAAGTGGCAACCGTTTTTGACAATTTTTGTTTGTTTACTTTTAGTTAATAACATCAACTGATAGAGTATAGGAGAGTGTGAAATATAAAAGGAGGATGGATACTGCCGTTCAGAATGTTTTAATTCTAAGGATATAAGTAGAGGGATAGTGTTGAAATATGAATGGATTGTACGAACAAAGGTATGTTTGTAAAAGCTGTTAGGATAGAGTGAAAGACGAATAAACCCTGTTTAATCTTGGACAAGGTAGAGATGATGAATTTCGGTAAGAAATGTACCAATAGTTTTTGTACATCATACGAGCTATGCCGCGGGTTAAATTAGTGAATATGTAAATGTAACGTCGGTGTCGTAAAATTCTTAAGATGAGTTTACATTAACATTGACACACAAAATTATGTAATATATATTACAATTTGTTTTCCAGTTGACCTACGCTGGCAAATAAATTAGAATCATAGATAAAAATAATTAATTAAATGAGCCAAGAACAAATTATTTACACAACAAAACATTAATATATAAAATTTTGATTGGGAGAGTAAATTTGAAAAAAGAAAAAAAATGAACTGTTTACACGTATGTCATTACCGTGGAATAGGAAATATCAAAATCCTCTAGCACTTTCATTTTTTATCGTAAAATAGATAAAATAACAATAAAAAAAATTTAATAACAAAATTACAAAAATATATTTCATCAAAAAAGTAACAATTAAAACAGAACCACCCAAATAAGGATACAGATATAACTATATGTGTGTATTCACAAATTTAAATGCATGATTCAACGTTTGTTAATAGATCCTAAAAAGTCCTTCCTTTTGACATATCGCAATAAATTATATCAAAAAAGACAACAGTTTACTAGCCCTCATCACGTCCGAATACAGTCTCGAAGTCCGAGTATTTTTCCTTTAAAAACCCAATACGAATGCATCAGAGCAGACAAAACGCTTACGGAATGTTTTACCGATAACGGACGGTAAATACCGACGTGGGTACGTCACTAGAGCCCTTGAAGAAGGCAGACATTATACGTCAGGTTATAAATCATCAGTCAATTCTATCAATCATGAATTACAAATTACTGTTGAAAAAAAAAGTGAACCGGCTTCATTCATGCTAATCGTCAGTTACGAGTAAGAATTTGTAAGGAATATACGTTTTAACTATAGCAAAATGGATGATCTCAAAAGAAAAGATTGTAACTGGATTTTGTTTACAATGTGAAACAAAAATACTAATTCGTAACCCTTTCAGGACCATAAGGTGCCGCAATGTAAATATTAAACGTAGCGTATATAAAATTTACAAAATAATGCATTAGAAAGACTCCCTTTTTTAGAATTTTGTGGGAAATATTTTTTAAATATTTTCAAACTCAAAAATTTTTATAACCGAATAGACTGTCATCAATTTTACAATGGGAAAAGTGTTTCCCTTGGTCGTGAATGAGTTGTGTATACCCGCATATATTTATCGGATGAATTAAGGAACTTATTAAGAAAATATCGAGCTGATGCTATTTCACGTTCACTCAATTGCCCTCAGAATTAACATAGAAGTTTAAAAATGATAGTTGAATGAAGAAATATTAAAGTTTCATCTTATCTAACTGTTTGTTAAACGGATAAAAAAAACCTTTTATTTAAGACCACTTAAAAAATTTTATTATCACACTGATACGATGCCATTCCAAAAGTTCCATCCATCCATACATTCAACCATAAAGTGTCCACTGTTGAACATATGTAGGTCTACATAGGGGGATTGCCATAATCGCTACGCTTGGCAGGGAGTTTGGCGATCGCAGTAGGTGTTTGTCGTACTCAGAGGATGCTCCTGGCCATCCTCTGGTTTTTTCCCTTAGTCGCCTTTTACGACATCCACATCACATCATCCCGGAATTTGGAATTCGTGCCCGATATGGCGACAGGTTCGCCCCCTGTCATATCTGGGACGGAACTAAGCTCGGTGAAATATGGGTGGTGTAGTTCGCTATTTCACCTCTGCCTAACCCTTCGGGGATAACAGGCGTGAGCTTATGTTATATGTAATTTGGTAATGATCGACCAAGGTGAACTTATCTGGACCAAATGTTTTACTCCCAAATTAGCGTTTCACGCGGGCGAGACCCACAGTCCCCTCCTGGCATCTCTAATACAGGAAGCATCACTCCCAGCTTAGGGTTCGCAGGGGGCATGCGTAAATACATTTCCTACGTAAAAAAGGAGGAAATGCGTAAAAGCATTTCTCCAAGTTAAAAAAGGTACCCTATTACCGACGAGTATGTATTAGAGCAGAAGCAAAAGATGTATCGTCATCGCAGGAAATGGAAGAGTGCAGTAAGCCTACCCTCATGGGAGAGAAGCGTGATGGTATGTATGTGATACGCTATTTACACTATTAACAGACGCTCAGTTTCGGTACAGGTGCTACAACTTATACGGTACTGGGAACGACCGAACCTATCAGTCAGCTTAAGACAATCAGTTATGATCGTCTTGGCTTTAATATTATCGAAAGACGAAAAAGAAAATGCTATTAACCCATCTAATTGACATACTAACAGATAGATATATCGTATTTCGAGATATACAAGTATACATATATCCACATTATCCACACCTAGCTACAGGCTTTAATAGTGGTAAATGTAGGCAATTGTGTTCGTTCTTGGACTGTTGGATTTAACATCAGATTTATTCTAGTCATTTTAGAAAGATCGAATAAAAAATAAAAATAATATAGACGTTACCTTTTATAAAATTTATGGGATTATTTATTTACATGCAAGCAAGTGCAATGTATCTATTTTAAAATGATAATAGAAAAGTTTAAAACTGTTCCAATATACATTTCGATAATATATAGAGCCACTTGATCTAAATCTGAGGCCGTTAATAGTGTTGTTCTATAAATCAATCTTAATATAGATCGATAGTTGACACACTTTTTAAACTGTCGATAGAATTTTATGGAATCAAATAACATAAAATGTGGGTCATGTTTTTTATATCGATATATTGTTTTGCTTCTATTTGTGAATACATATTGAAATTTTAAAGATCATTCAATCCGACAGACAATGTCCGAATAAAAAAAATACATATGAATAGTTTGTCGAAAGTTGAAACATTTCTCGGCTTAACTTAGAGTTTAATTGGTCAGATTTTTTAAATCAATTAACTCACGTTCCAACTATATTGATAATAATAACGTAAACCTGAAGTGCCACAAAAACTTGCTGGATAGTACTAGAAAAATAACCGCCATTTTGTACGATAAATTAATTATTATCTCGAGATTACATGGTTAGAATTGTAAATATTCGCAGTTGTCGTATCGTCTACCCGTGGGTGTCGTAAAAGAAGACTAAGGGATAAACCAGGGAATGGGCAGCAGCATCCTCTGAGCACCACAAACACCTACCTGCTATCGCCAATCTGCCTGCCAAGCGTACCAATTATGGCAATTCCTTACTTTTTTGGGGAAGACCTATGTCCAGCTGTGGACGCCTTTCGATTGAATCATCAATGCAGTTGTTATTAGTTACGAAGAAGATTTTTTCAAAGGCCATATAAAACAAAAGAAATAGAAATCTTCGAGTCGTGAGTTATGGCCATGGATTTAAAAAGTACTTGATTTTAGTGCACGTTTTCCATAAACCATGTTTTTACGTAAAAATCTTAATCGAACTATTACGAATATTAAAAATTAATTAAAAACAGTCCAGCCTTTCTGAAACGATTCGCTCAAGAATCGTCCATTAATTACAATGCGGATCTGCAGTGAGATTTCGCATGTATTGATTTGATTACCTTGCTAAATTTTTTAGAATGAAACTTAATTATAACTGAATAAAAAAAGAGATAATTTGTACCAAAAATACAGATGATTTTTGACTTGGAAGTTTAAAACCTCACCACGTATCACCAGAAGGAATTGGCTTAACAAATTACCAATAAAATATCACGTGATTAATAGACAACTCCTTACCAACGGAAATCATTTCATTTTCATTTATATACATTAAATTACCCAAATAAATCAATAATTGCGAAATTAGAACACAAAATTGGGACAAGTGAAAACGCAAACACAAATCCAAAATTGTTACATTATATTGACATTTTCTATAAATATCGACGGAGGCTTAGAAGGCAATGCTCAAATGAATCCATCTAACAATCGACAATATACAACAGGCTATATTTGTAAAAAAAAAATCACAGACGTATTTACAATGGGCTATTTACGCAAACGACCGAGCCATTTACAATAAAACAAGTCTCGAAATATTATTTCGGCTAATCGAATATCTAAATGTGTCACATTGGTTTATTGTTTGTTATAACTTATCTTAATTGAATTTTTGTCCAAACGATAGTAAATATGCAGGCTCCGTTTGCATGCAAACATTTCTCTTTTTCACAACCATTTGCTGCATTATTACATAAATATTACATGTTCAATGATTATGACGCACTAAACAACGACTGGCACGGGCTAAGAATACTACTACCCCATATCGTTCCCATGGGTGTCGTAAACGGCGACTAAGGGATAAACTAGGGGATGGGCAGCAGCATCTTCTGAGTTCCACAAACACCTGATTGCGATCGCCAACCCGCCTGCCAAGCGTGTTGATTATAGGAAATCCCCACTTTTTGGGAAAGACCTATGATGTCCAGCAGTAGACGTGTTTCGATTGTATCAGTTACAGTAATACCCCGCTTTACGCGAGGGATACGTTCCGAAGAAAATCGCGTTAACTGAAATTCGCGTATATCGAGGTTTATGATTAAACATAGTCAAAATTTAATACAAAAAAATACAAATCATTTTAATCAATCACTTTAATTCTAAGAACACTTTATGAAATATATACTCTTATTTTTTACGGAAAAATACATCTATTGTCTTTACATTATGTTTATACGCACTCTTTCGCGTAATGCGAGGCATTTGAGCGCGAAATTTGACATTCGCGTTATAGTGAAACCGCGCGTAACGGGGTCGCACTAAGCGGGGTATTACTGTAATCAAAATTTCTCCTGTTTCAAAAAATAGTCTTTTTCCGTTAAAAAAACTCGAATTTTTCCATCGTTTATATTGCACATTCCTAATTGATTGAACATTCCAAATACAAATTATAAAATTTACTTTCAAACACTCGTACAGTCAGTTTCGTTCAATTATCGACAAATACGGTCACATTAATTATAATATTAGCTCATCACTAATGTATTATGGCACTAACTGGGCTCGAGCCAAGCACAACGATTGATGAAGCTTCAAGCAGCCCACCTGGGTCACGACTATATATAAACTCTGTATCATTTCTACTAGTTCAACTCACGCCTTGAAATAACACTCTAATCATATTGTAACAATTCAATAACACTACCGTTTCTTCAATGAAAAGAACACATAATTTTTTTTGACACTGTCCCGATCACTCAAACGTGAAAAAATAAGCTGCAAAAAAAACCTGCGTTGTTTTTCCGAATTTAAAACACGAAGAATTATTTTTTAAAATCAACAAAAAAGACATTATAATAATACAGAGTTAGTGACTGCCCAAAGAACTTGTTTTCATGGTCGTAATAAACAAAAACAATCAGTATTGACCGAATATTCCCTTCTCAAATATCTCTGCTTACCCTTATAGGAAATTATCTTGTGAATATTAGTAATAATAAAAAAATAGGTCAAAGACCCCACTATTATTTGTACAGAATAATATACATATAATATAAACAGTGACATTATTTCGTAAGCTGTTTAACATTCCGCCTTCGGATTTTGAGATTTATATCTGTTACCGAGATCAAAATGCCGACCTAGAAATAATAATTGTTGTACCAATTTTTACACCTAAATATTTGTACTATTTAAATATAATATATTATTTTTTATGTCTCGTATCCCTTTTTAGTTCGTATGGTCCCGGCTAAGAATGGTGCCACCCCATATCTTCCCGTAGGTGTCGTAAATGGCCACTAAGAGATAATCAGGGGATGGGCAGCAGGATCCTCAAAATAGCACACCTGCCAAGCGTGACGGCTATGGCATTTCTCTCCTTTTTGAGGAAGGCCCATGTCCAACAGTGGACGTCTTTCGGTTGAATCAGTCAATTTATCGTTCTACTCACCAACGGTTGCAGTCATCATCTCTCGTTTCATTAATTTGATAGGTATGTCCTCTATAGCTGCACGGTTGTACAATCAGGGCTGGTGCACCGAGGCAGACCTCCTCGTAGTCTGGACAGCAGTCGTCATGAGTCGTGTGGTTGCAGAATTCGTCGCAGTAACAGAGTGAGTCTTAAACAAATACAACCTTATGTAGACTTTGTACTAGCTTATTCTTTTACGATCGTGGCTAAATGGGCAGTGAGGCTTATTATCGATATAGTTACGAATCCTATTTTATTTACTTTGAAGCTCAAATTTTGCACAGCAATGTGAGGTTATGTATAACGTATTCGTATACCTAGTTTCGAACGCCACCGTACCTTTATTCGGTCAACAAAAGATCCGGGAAGCAAAATTGTCCCATTTTCCAAAACTGCGTAAAAGTTATGAATATTGTAATAAATACTCCAAGTATCAGAAAGTTTTTGTGATCATCATAAACATTAACGATGTTAACTTCTCCAAAATAAAAGAAAAACATTTAAAAATCTGCTACTTCTTGTATAAATAAACTAATGTTTCTTTTTATAAAACAAAATAAATAGTCATGTCAGTTATATACCTCAGTAATTGATATTGATCTCAACTTAAATTTTCAAGTCCAACAAATTTCCTGTTTCTCAGACAATAAAGGACTCGGTTTAAGGCTCAATACCAGTGTGGCCGAATCACAATTCGATGGACGTAGGCTCATATCCACCAACCCTAATCTGCAAATAGTCTGAATTTTCTTGAAAAATATCTTTATTAAACTATAGTATGATGATAGGGATTTTTTTATTACCCTCTAAACAACTATCATCCTTGAGTTTGAAAGCCAATCATTTATAAGTATTTATGAGGCATCACTTAAGAGCTAATATCTTAGACCACATCCTAATTTAACAGGTGAGATTTTGTGAACGCTAAAAAAGGCCAACAGACAGACAGATAAAAAGAAATCCATTGTCGTTTTGCGTTAAAAGACATGCTATAAAAACCAGCTGTTAAATGCTTGGTGACAGATTTTCAACCTAAAAAACGAAAGCTAGTGACGTAATAGTGTATGCAATCGTCCTGCGAACTGACCTCAATTATTTCCTTTACAGATTAGCTCAAGCTCAACGTTGGAACTCAATTTCGTAGACGCGTTGTACCAAACATATCAGTTTCCAGGCAGGGGCATAACCGAACCTTTTCCTTGGGCTAAGTAGCCCTAACATGTGTAAGCAATATAGGTCATAAACTAAACTCAAAAGTGTAGGGTACCTATCAGACTTGTCAGTATTGTCTATATCGACAGAAAATCTCATAAAACTAAAATGATCTTGTGCTGTGAAAGTTTGCAAAATAAGTCAAGCAAGGTATACAATTTAATTGTTTAGCTAATTTGGTTCTTAGTAGCATTATTTTTAAGCCGTTACTTCTTACTTCTTTTGCTATATTTATTTTATCTCTCGCCTATGTGCCTAAAATCATATCTGTTTTATGTAGCTTTTGTTTTGTTTTTTTAAATGAACTTCTCCCTAGATTTAATCACAGTTGAGTAGAAGAAAACAAATTTTAATACAGAGCTCGTCTATTGTAAATTATGATATTGCGATTGCTGGTCAAAAAAGAAATTACGCTAACCAAGTATTCTGTAAGAGCATCCGTCTTGTCTGTTCCTGCAGCATTGTCTTGTCAACCCGCAGAACGGGCCTGACGGGAGATCTGGACCGTGGTAGGCGAATCCGATCGCCAAAATTGCGAGGCATGAAAGCAGCTCAGGTATTCTGTTGAAGACAACAAAAATAAAATAAATATACGTTTGAAATTTATTAATGTCATATAATGAAATACAGTACTTTTTTGCTGAATCTGAATAAAAACAAAACATGATTTTAACTGGGGCAATTCATAACTAAATATAATTAAATATTACACGTTAATATCATATTTAGATTAAGGAATTATAATGATATAATAAATTTATAAGAACAATAACAATTCAATATATTATAAAATCCATGTAACCCAGGAAGTTAAAAGTGGTCAATAACAACGGATCACTAATCAATGCGTCTTGCTAATCATTATCTGTCTAGCATAAACTGTACTAGGGCTTATCGCCCGTAATAAATACAGAAATGAAACTTCCGAAAAAAGAATCTTTGGAAAACTTTTTTTTTAATTTTTTAATTGAAATTATTATAAGCTTTTTCCCTAACAAGAATCAATCAATGCCGCTAAAGAACTTTTCACTTCGAAGATTGAATTGAATTAGTTGAATACGATATATATTTTGCCAACGTCTACTGTGGTAACAGTAAGTTTATTGCGTTAATTGAATGTTTAAATCTTTTTTTATACTATTTGTAGTTTGAGGTTGGTACATAACCAGGGAAAGTCATGTTATTCTATGCATATTATGTATGAGTATATACTTTACAATGCGTATAGACTAAAAACATAAATTATACAAAGTCCAAGCACGTTTACTGTGATTTCTTTTTTTTTCATAGTTAATGGCAATCTGCGATTTTCATATGCAATTCTGCCAGTGGTATGTGATAAATTATGTATTCATTTTTGTGGCAATGTTTCTACGCTCCAGGATAACAGGTGGCTTATCTTGCTAGAAATTTCAATGGAGTTTTCATGGCATCTCAGAATAAACATTTCACGTAATTATACCTGTGTATAATAACCAAACGATATCATTTAAATGACACCAAAATATAGAATGAAATACGCAAGTTAATGGATTCCCTAATCCCTACACCCAGTTCAGAGGTAAATGTACCTAAACAATGCAACCAAGTTAGATGTTCTAATCATATCAATGCTTCAAAGCTCTAGCAAAACGTTTTAACAACAATTTTGCGTGAACTTTCCGGGAAATTTTTGTGGCGCCTCAGAATTCACGTCCTACGTTATTGTTAAACATTCACTTCACTTAAGTACAATAACCGCAAATTATATCGTGTGCAATCAAAATCAAAATTTATTTATTCAATTTAGGCCCTAAGAAGGCGCTTATGAACGTCTAAAACACTACCATCGGTTCGGAAAACAACCCAGTCGAGAAGAGCCGGCAAGAAACTCGATAAATATAGAAATTTCGCCAATACTATAGAGTATAGAGTCAGATACCTTAAACAATAACAAATAAAAATCACAACATAATAAACAAATCAAGATATTTTAAATTTTTTATTTAAAAAAACACAATCGCTACATTTTTTTTTTATAATTCCCACAGGTAAAATAATAGAAATTCATAAACTAAAATACAAAAATAATCATCATAATTTGACATTCAACTGTCATTGTCGAATGTTATGCCAGACGCTTAAAAAAATGCAATTTTTGCTTATAAAATTCGTAACGAAACACTACCGTGTGAATTGAAGCAATTATTTTTTTATTGTTTGTTATCAGAACCAGAGACATATTATGTAGGTACTTCAACTACACATGTTTTAATGTGTGCGTTTATTACTTTGGCATTGTGTCGTATTGGCTATTAAGTTTTAAATGTATCGTAACTGGGACATATTATTGTAGAATTTAATTTACAGACGTTGTTATTATTTAGGTCAAATTTAGGATTCAACTTATGTCATTTCCACTGTAAAACAATTAGGGCCATGACGACATAAGCCAACGTAGTTACTTCAAATTTTTTTTTAAACTCCATTCGAAAACGCACCAACCCTCTGTATCGTGTGAAAAATATATTTTCTTTTTTAATATTCTAAAACGTGCCTAAATTTAGTGTTAACTATCTGATCTACAGGGTAAAAGACCAAAGAAAAGATGGAAGGACTGTGTGAAAGATGAGATGAATGAAAGAGAAAGACACGTTGCGCCGACCCCGATTAAAAATGGGATAAGGGTAGGGATATAATCTCTGATCCGTGTAACTCAATACTTTTATTACAATTAATTTTATTGAGTTTCATTCAATTATACTCAAATGGAAAACAAAGATTATACTAAAAAACCCCATATAATAAATAAGTCTTTACTCACGTATTAGCCTACTCATCCACTAAATATTTATTTCAATAAATCACTTAGTTTAAAAGTGTTTATGGTTCTACAGTGGTTTGGTTAGATACCAATTCGATTGACGTATCGATTCAAATTATATTCTATAATGATAGTAAACTTTCGAGGACGGAAAATTTCGTTAACGATTAAAGGATGGAGTAGTGGTAGAGGGCCTTGTCTACCGTAATCTAAAGCCCGTCTGGTACAATCCTAAAGTTACAATCCTAATGGAGAAAATCTTTCTTGCATTTACAAATCACCTTGCATTTAGTGGTATGTTCTCGCATCATCACTTGAAAACCAGCACCTCCATTATTGCATTAACAGATTAGCGCATTACCATACTCGGTTACAGTACCAAGTGACATCAAGTAAGATTATAACGACACACTAAAGCTATACAGTATAATAATGTTGCGGGGAAAATGTTTTTTTTAAATAATATTTGGCTTATAACTAACTCAAAGTTGATCAAAGGGCAATGGAGAGTTCTATGCTTGGAGTTTCACTGCGCAATGGAATCAGATATGAGGACATCCGCAGAAGAACCAAAATAACCGACCCTAAGAATTGTTAAACTTAATTGGCAGTGGACTGGGCATGTTGCTCAAAGAACCAATGGCCGCAGGGGCCAACGGGTTCTCGAATGGCTACCACGCACCGCAAGACGTAGTGTGGGTAGGTAGACCCACAAGGTAGACCCTTGAGAAATTTAGGGGGACCTATATCCAGCAGTGGACGTCTTTCGGTTGAATGGATGGATGAACCTAATTATTAGAAATAAAAAACTTAAATATCTTCAAGATAAATTAATTTGGTCAAGCCATACCAAAATATCAAGCCTAAACATTCCATAAAACAATGGCAGATAGGAATAATTGTCGAAAGAATACGTTGTGGGCAAACAAGCTAATTTCGGTTATGTGAAAGTTTAGTATAATGTTTCTGTTTTCGAAATTGTATGCCAATGTTACCGTTAGAATAAAAATATTTTCTTTCTTTCTAATTTTTCTATATATATTAAAATAAGTACCAATGAAGTCACAATCACTGTGCATATATATAGTCACGAATTCTCAAGTCTCATGTTACCAATTTAAAAATAACACAACGTACAAAATGTTACACCGATCGTAAATCACATTAGCCGCCCAAGTCTCCTACGGTTTTTAAAATTTACGATTCTATTGACATGTCAAAGAGCGCCCGCCACAAAGAAGTTTTTGCGGTCAAAAATCTAATGTTGTGTAGGACAATAATATATTCTTACAACAAAATCTAATTTATTAGCACCGTTCGTAGATTGTCATCGAGTCCGCTTATCTACTGTTTTGCATGGACCGAAAAATTCTCAATTCAAATTGTTTTTTTACGTGGTAACACTATTGTTTGTATATTGTACGAATATTTTATAAATTTTGATTTATATTCAAATACATTTTTATAATTCTAAGGTAATGATCGGAAAACTACTTTAAAAATCTAGTAATAAAGCCAAGAATAAAGATAAAACCGTTCAGTACATTTTTCTCATCTGTTCGTCAAAGGATTTTCTTTTTTTGTCTATTCCATGGAACGCTTCATTAATATCGATATAAAAAAAAAAATGGAAATGTTTTTTTTCCGCTGAAATTATTATCTGCAAACACTAATCTTTATAACATAATGTAAACTGGTAGGTACTAACTTATAACCGGACCTAGAAATGTTAGGTAACACACTAGGGCATAAAATGATAAGTTTACACCTACGTAATAATTAACATTTCCTGTTTGTCTATCTATTTACTAAATAGTTATTTGGAATAACTATCTAAAGTGGATACGCAACCACGGTCTACTATGTAAACAGCTCGAATCTTCTAGATTTTTTCCCGAACTGACTGATACTGTTATTCTATAGGACATTTACAGCCTCATCCGGGCTTTGCGGTGAAGCACTTAAGGCAGTCAGGTTGAAAATGGTACTTTTGATAGTGGTACGAATCTTTAGTTTACCGGCGTGAAAATCTAAAAAATCTTATCCGTCAAACAAGCAAAAAAAAATCCCTTAGAAAAGCTAAACAAAAGCTCTTGCTTTTTTTTACAATCTGACTAAATGCCGTTAACCAGAAGAGTTTCATCGGCACTTAGCCGACAGACTGGTGCCAACAAAGTGGATCGCTTGGGGTGCTACATGAGATGTAAACTTCGAAGAATTTAGCCCGCGCTAAATCTATGATAGTTAAAGAAGAAAACGAATGTCAAAGTATTGTTTTTACTAAATAGATATGAATGTATATGCGATACCGATACCAAAAACACAATTTTTAATATTTTTATCTGTCTGTCTGTTTGTTACGGGTAATCTCCGATGGCTGGACGTGTTTTGACGGGACTTTTTTTGAGAGCGTAACTCGGTGGCGCAGTTGTATTACGGTGGGACTGCCGTTCTGAGGTCTCGGGTTCGATCCCCGGATCGGGTTCGAGTTTTGGGCTCGCCCCCTGTCACATATGGGACGGAACTAAGCTCTCGGCGAAATGTGGGTGGTGTTGTTCGCTATTTCACCTCTGCCTAACCCTTCGGGGATAACAGGCGTGAGCTTATGTTTATGTATGTTGTTTTGGTAGATAACTGAAGTAACTCCGGGTAACTTAGGGTACTTTTAATTTATGAAAATCATTAGGGTTCCGCATAAAAAATTAAAAATTTAATAAAATACTATTCAATCCACAGTTGTACGTGCAAGTGCTTGAATGTATGAGAAATATTGTTACTTTAACTTAGTACCAAAAAAATATTAGGGTTCCACATAAAAAAGTTAAAACGCAGTGATGAACATTTGAAACGCGGGCGCAGCCGCGGCACACAGCTAGTTATTAATAATAATTATGACATTATCGAACAATTACAAGTAGTTTTCTAAAAATTGTCAAAAGCCTAAATTCCTATATTATTTCCCGTTGATGGCATTTTACGTGGTACAGTTAGTAAACCAGAAATAATCAGAAGGAGTGTTAATACTGAGATGCTACAAAAACTCCTTTTAGAAACAGCCATCTTTCCCTAAAGCGTTGAAAACGTTAACGATATTAAAAATATAAAAAAAAGTTTACGTTCTTCACAGATGCAAAATTGAGAGACGTAGGACTCTATTCCCAACCGGGGTCATTCATGTGTGATAAAAATGATAAGTATATTCAAATGTATTAAAAAAAGGAACCAGATCGAGTTTCTTGCCGACTCTTCTCGATTGAGTTGCTCCGAACCGGTGGTAGTGTTTTGACGTTAATAAACGCCTTCTTATGGCCTAAATTTAATTTGATTGTTTTTTTTATTACACTGCACCCTACATGCAGGTACACGGGTTCTATAAGGGATTCTGTTTTATTTTTCCTTTAATAAACATAGCGTTTAGCTTTTAGACAAATTTCGCGCAATTTTCATCAATAATATATTACATTAGAGGAAGTTTGAAAGTGGCCACAGTAACAGAGAAGTTAAGGAGCAATCATCTGTCCTGGTATGGGGATGTGATGCGCAGGGAGGAACGAGGATGTCGTAAAATATTGGATATTAATGTGGTCGAGTATATGGGAGGGGGAAGACCAAAGAAAAGATGGATGAATTGTGTGAAAGATGATACGTTTAGAAAGGGAGTAAATGTGGTATGACTTCAAATAGAGAGGAATGGAAGAGGAGGACATGTTACGTCTACTCCAAATGAAAATGGGATAGCGTAGGGAGATGATGAGATAGCAGTCCAAATCGAATTCTGTTACCATTTTTCCGGCTAGCTCCTTCAGAGCTCCCCCCAAAAGTGATGATGGTGCAGCGGGTAGTACGGCCGGTTTCCACGTCAATCGACGCGGGTTCGATCCCCACCTATCCGACTCTAAAATCGGCCTGAGCTTTCGGTGAAGGAAAACATCGAGAGGCAACCATAGCACGGTGGTAGGGCATTTTAAAATAATGCCCGTCTTGGTAGTTACCACCCTCAAGTTTGAAAACCTGTCGCCTAATACCAATAGGTGTGTTCCGCCAACATCACTTGAGAAACATTAGTGTGTTTACCATCCTGGACCACATTATCACTTAACATCAAGTGAGATTGTTGTTAAAGCACTGAGCCTATATCGTGTAAAAAAAGTCCGGAGAAGCTGTCAAGGTCCCAACAAAGTTTAGTCAGTTAATATAAATATATGTAATTCACAAGTGCTAAGCATAAACTAAAAGGAATATTATAAAAACGGCATCCTGTTATTTGGGCATTCTGCTAAATTTATCACAGGTTTGCCGTGAACTTACGCAAATGTCTTGACTATTTCTACTGCTATTGGACACCGTTTTATCTAATATTAGAACTTTACAAGCGATGGACTTGGTCCAATAGAGATACATTCCTGACTTAAAAAAGTCATTCGCGAATACGAACTGTTTATTCAATTATTAGTAAATGCATGCTAAGTGTTATTACGTCGACGAAGTGTTAATTATAAGACGGTTGATCGTTGAATTACTTCCGATATTATCGACGTATGGAATTGAATTTAATAATAATTCATGTAATAAAGGTTTAGGTTTAGTGATAAATTGACTTAAGTTCGAATCTATCTGTCTAGCCTATAATGAGCCTAAACTTTCGCTGAAGAAACACATTACAATAAAACAATTGAATGCTGGAGTAATTTCACTTGATTCTCAAATTTGAAATCTTTCGCCAAGTACCTATGTATGATTGTGATCGCTTGAGAGCCATTACCTCCAGACGTAGCGTGTTTATTATCTTGGGTGGCATCGTCATTTAATATCAACCGATAGACATATCGAAAGCTAAACTTATACAGATAGAAAATAAGTTGCGAGTAATAAATAATAATATATATACATATATGTGAAGAATACAAAAACCATAATAGTTCGAACTTGAGAAATAAAAAAAATCACATTTTTAAAGTGTATAGAGAATATCAACTTTGTTAGACGCGCGATTTTTTTATTACTTATTCCGCACTGCCTCGGTAGCGCAGTTATATTACGGTACGACTGTCGTTCTAAGCTCTCGGGATCGATCCCCGGGTCGGGTCAGAGATATTGGGTTTTTTCTACTGAATATCATCCCGGAGTCTGGAATTTGTGCCCGATATGGTGACAGGCTCGCCCCTTGTCACATCTGCAACGGAATTAACTGTGGGTGTGGGTAGGTGTAGTTCGCTATTTCACGTCAGCCTAACCCTTCGGGAATAACAGGCGTGAGCTTATGTTATGTTATGTTATTCCGCGAGACGGATCACATTGTTTTTTGGGGATAAACAACACTCATATACAATACATACAAAGAAGTTATAATACAAAAGTAGACCTGAAATACCGTAAATTAAATAGTAATTATATTAAATTATATAAATATGAGATTGCATAATTATTTGGATAATAATACAACAGCTTATAATAAATTTTACAAATTTAGAAAAAAAATAAAAACTACAATTAAAATACTTATTCTTCACTTCTTCAAAGTATAAAATGAATTGAGAATATGTCTATTTAAATATTATTATAATATTGAGAAGAACGTTTAAAAAAAGCATTCCTTGCATAATCTCGAGGAAGCCTAAAATATATGGTCATACAATCGTAGAACGTGACTACGCGAATTATCGAGCATCCGCTAGACGTTGCAGCAGGCACGCGTATATTTAATAAAAAAATAAATGAAATAGTAAGTACTATAAAAAAAATGCTGGCCGTCACCAGACTTCAGATAGATGTGAAATATCAAACGTCATACCGTCACGGCATACGAGTCTATCTGTAATTATTAAGTGACAAATTTTAAGTCATCAATAAAAATCAAATCAAATACTTTAAAAATAGTTATAAACATATGTATTTGTTTCTACTATTATTAAAAAGCATTTTTACAAACAAATTTAATTATTTTCTCGATAACCGTAGTTCTGTTGTAAGTTGATAAATAAAATAATCGATTAATTATCAATGAAAGTGTTTGTATACAGCAGATAGTGACTGTAATTCACGGTAGGTCACGTCGAGTCATAAGTTATCTGTGGTGGTAATGATACGTCGCTGACGACTTGTCAAATGCATCTGACACACAGTAAGTACATACACACCGCTAGAAACTTCAAGACAAGACTTTTACCTTCTAATCTGTTAATAATCGGCCGAGTATTAGAAAGTACTTTATACTATAAAATCATAACTAGCTACGCCCGTGTCTTTGCTCGCTTATAACTTATTATTTATATTACTTAATGTACATATCAAAATAGACCGGTCCAATGGTAAACAATTATGAACATAATCATTATTAAAAATATTAAGACTAGATATTTTCAATCTTTTTAAAAATGAAAATTACTAAATCTCACCAAATCTTATTACCAGAAAAAAAGAGTGTCGTTCATAGTACTCTTGTCAAAAGTGAGATTTCTTTGTTCGTGGTGTAATAATTAATAAACGAATTATATCACGATCTACGAATGGAATTTATTACTGTTATTATGGTAATTAATGTATTGATTAAAAATGTAAAATATATATTTTTTTAATGTATATAATTTTTGTTCTTTTGCGTCTGTAAAAATTAAACAATAGTGTCCGACGTGTTTTTTTTCAACTATCAGAAAATTCTAACCCTGTATTATATACCTGACTTTATTTTTAATTAAATTACACTAACTAAAAAAGGAAACAGGAATAAATAATAATAATAATAATATGTCCTTTATTAAGTATTCAAAATCGCGAGGCCTCACATAAAAACATGATTTAACATTTTTATTAAATTTGCGGCATGTTTTTTTACGTGAAAATATTAGATTACACTTCGCTAATTAGGTTTATATAATTAATGTTTTTTTTTTGCAGCATATCCATCAAATTCTTACAGAACACCCTTATGATAAGGAAACCCTGATTGATATAAATAGTTTTTTACATATTATCTATACTACAATAATAAATAAAATTGTCAGTTTTCTGTTTGTAATGTAAAAATTATTTTCTACTAAATAGATATGAATGTATACGTGTATACGAGACATTTACCAAAAATACAATTTTTAACATTTTTTTCTGTTTATAATGGTTAATCTTCGGAATGGTCGGACCGATTTTGACGGCACTTTTTTTGGTAGATAGCTGAAGTTACTCCGGGTAACAAACTTACGGTACTTATAATTTTCGAAAATAATTAGTATTCCGCGTTAAAAAAAAAATAAAACTCATAATTTTTTTAATCCGATTCAATGCACAGTTTTACGGGCAAGTGCTATAATTTATGAGAAATATTTGTACATTAGGGTTTTGTATAAAAAATTAAAACGCAGTGAAGAATATTTGAAACGCGAGCGCAACCTCGGAGGGCACAGCTAGTATTATTATAAAGAACGACTTATGTCGTACGACTTATATGTACGGAATTATAAACAATACAAATTATTCCACTCGAACGGAGCCGCTAGCACATCTTATATGTGTTCGATAATTTAATTAGTAATGATAATGTTATCAAAACTATATTATCACATAATGAGAAGATAAGAGACAGAGATGACCGATTATTGAGGATCATGCAAGGCAATGCAAACCATAATAAATATGAATATGTTGTCCTCCTGATAAAATGTTTCCTTATTTTCTTGGAACTGACTAAATGTAGGAGTTTTCAGAGGAAAGAACTAGCCAGTGCGAGAGCAATAAAATTCGTGTGAACATTTTTTTTATAAAGTTTAAGCTCAGTGCTTCGACTACAATCACACCTGATGTTCTAGGATATTAAACACACTAAGCCTTGAGGTGCTGATTCTCAAGTGATGCTGCCGTAATACACCTATTGGTATTCGGCGACAGTATTTCAAACTTGAGGATGGAAGCAACCAGACGGGCATTATATGAAAATGCCCGGTAGGGTGGTAGACTATGCTATAGTTTCCTCAGGATGGTTTCCTGCACCGAAAGCTCAGGCAAATTTTAGAGTTGGATAAGTGGGTTCAAATCTGAGTCTATTGACTCAGAAACCGACCGCAATACCAAGTGCGTCATCATAGCTTCACTTTGGGCTGCTGCTATATTTGCTACATTCTGCAGTACAAGTATTTGCCCTAAGCAACGCAGTTTGTAAAAAAAAAAAAAACTAAATCCTAGTCTAAAAATGAAAAATGAATTATTGTAAGGTATAATTTATTTGAAATTGACAAGTAAAAGTAAAAAATAATACCACTAGGTAATTTAAAACAGTCTAAACTGTTCGTTATTTTTTTTTAAATAACTGGTTTTTTCCATCTTTTTTTAACTAACACCCGTATCGTAGATATAATCTAACATAATTATGGTGACCGTCGATAAAGTCACACCTATCGGTAGTCACATTCGTTATTGGACCGTATATTTAACATCAAATGAAATGCAGTAATTTTGCAGAGATCAAATGAGGAGAAAAAACAATTGTATGGAACAGCTTCAAAGTCATGAAAGTCGTTTTCGGTCGCAATGACCTTTTATTTTTGTTATCTTTACGGTTTTTTTTTTACATAGTGAAAGATATCGCGTTCCAACGTGGGGTCACCTCGCCCGTGAAAGGCGTTACTGAGATAAAATTTTAATCTTGTGTACTCCTTTCAGTTTGCCTTCACATAAAACCATATATATACCTATTTACTTACTTTCTATTTTAATCTTTTATGTTTATTAAGTGACACATATAATAAATTTGCGCTGCGATTTGCTCTCCCAGGTAACGAGTATATATTCTTTACAATAGAGATATTTATTATATCGTAAAAAAATATAGATACCATAAATAATTCTGAGAATGTTCAAAATTAGGAAACTACAAAAAAAATGCAAAATTATCAGACAAAAGACGAAAATAACTGACGCTTGCACTCCCATAAAAATGAAGCAGCGCATGGTACACTGACAAAAGATGGACCATAGAAACAACACTATAGAAATATCTAGAGCGAAAACGAATTGCAGTTAGACCAATTAAACGGTGGACTGATGCCGTATCACGGGTGACAGGAAGCAACTGGAATAATTTGGGTAAAAGCAGTCAACTTTGCAGTATTATATTGTAGTATTTGCAGGGAACTATGTGAGAAGCTTAAGGATGCCTTTACAGGTGGTCCATATTTCAGAAGAAATAAGAAAAAAATAATTTTTACTAATAAGAACTATATCTATAATATATTCATTGGTTAATACGTATATTTACAAATATGTGTTTGTATGTATATTATATTCTATCAAATTATTTTTTCTTTATTTGTTATAAATAGCTAGTAACTTTTTTAAGATATTATTTACATTTTCTCCCTGGTTAACTGGAAGAAAATACCCTGTGGCATTAGTTTCACAAGTATATAACTTTATTAGTACAATAAAAGATTAAATCATTCATTAACAATACCCAAAATGTTACTTTGAAAAATAGAAAAATGTCTTTATTGTTCTTTTTAAATAAAACTGATCCCTGAACAGAAAACTAAAATCTGCTCAATAAATATGGAATTCTCTATTATCTAATATATATTTTATAGAAAAATGGAGACACTTTGACTCACCATCACCTCAAAACTACTAAACATATCGCGATGGGACTACTACCATTCGTAGATGGTTATAGGCTATTTATTTTTTGGATTCCATCGAACATTTCTCATATTTTCAATGTATTGTTATGTACATTTTTCCGCTGCTAAAAACAAATAAACAAAGGTCGATTTTTTTCTTCCTTCATTTGTTTTTTTAGGTTCACAGTGAAGAATACACGAAACGCGGGCGGAGACGCGGTCACCAGCAAGTTTATAATATAAATATCAAATAAAACATTACATTCTGATGAATTTGGTAGCAATAAACTTATTATAGTTCGAAGTTTTGCCGCGCCAATTGTCGTAAATATGTCACCGAGACGAATCGCTCCGCTAAAGGACCTTCGTTTGAAAAACATCGTATTTAATTAACAATTCATTGTCTTAATACTTCAGTAATCTGATATTAATTAAGCGTCGACCGAACGAGTTGAAACGATGTAGCTTGGCAGTAGTACCGTCGCATACAGTCGATGGACTTACGTTCGAATCAAGTTATACCGTATTTTATAATTACCCTGAGAAGTCGGTGAAGGAAAATATTGTGATAAAACTGTAGAATAGACACTTATAAGCAGTACAATAAGTAAGTCTTGTAAAAGCTTTTTACGTAAATAGTAAGCGTGAAGGTAGTGCGGTACCTACCGGTAGGTATTAAGTAGTGCGCAATGGGTAGTGCGGCCGGATTCCGCGACAATCGACGAGGGTTCGTGGGTAGATAGGAACCTATCCAACTCTAAAATCGGCCTAACTAAAATTAAAAGTAGCCTGAGCTATGCGGAGTAACTTCAGTTATCTACCAAAAAAAGTCCCGCCAAAATCCGTCCAGCCGCTCTAGAGATTACGAGGAATAAACAGATAGACTAAAATTTAAAAAAATATAGGTTTGGTATAGGCATAGTATATACAGGCATATCTATTTAGGAAAAAAAAAATTGACATGACAAACAGACAAAACAATTTTATTTATTAGTATAGATGTGATTTTTTTATCTATGGTTTCTTCAGAATGTTTTCCTTCACCGGAAGCTCAGGCTGATTTTACGCGGAACCGAGCAGACCGCAATGTCAACTGCGGCATCATCGCTTTAATTCTTGATTTGATATCATAAAGTGAATTTCATTTTAAGGAAACTTAAATTGATATCACTAAATAATATTGAATATTGTAGTTAAGTACTTTGTATTAAATTTTCATTTTTTTTCAAAGACATATAAACCATACAATATCGTTAAATAGACGCCAACGGTTAATTAAAATGCTCCGAGACCACAGACTAAACATGAGACAAATTGACAAAAATATTTACATTGGCCATTATTATAATATATCACATAACAGTTAAGACGAACGTTTAAGCGGAATCCGTTGATAAGATATAAAGACACAGTTTATTAACTAACAGTAATACAAGACTGTTAAAGAAGACCTTCATTATTTAACGATCAAGTTCTCACAAACGGTCGCCGACTTATTCAAATTTAATGACATAACTACCTAATAGATTCGTAAACGAATTAACTATAGACATATCTTTAGACGTATCTCTAGGGATATATTGATGTTAAAAATGTATTTTTAAGAAGTTTTTTTTTGTCTATAACTGAATTATTAAATTAATGTTTGTGTCATTTTTATTATAAAGAGATGTATTGTGTCATGATTTTTTTTATCGCAGACGATTCAAACCATAGGCCTTTATCTATGATACAAACTCTAGTAAATAAGTGGGATTTTGGATATATGTTCGTGAAGACGGAATTTAATATAATGTATTATAAGTACTTGATAAAATAACAAAATTGAGTTTAGACTCGATCACGTAGTGTCATTCGCGTCCTTAATTATTTGCATCAATAACTGTGTTTACTTTGTTATAAATGATTACTTATTTATGAAATTAAAATGGCAACTAAATAATTTTAGCTGCATATAGTTACGTGTTCGTACTTTATCTAAATGAATTACTATAATAATAAAAATGCAACGGAGCATTATCGTGCACATTTAAGTGTCAAAGGACTTTCTTTGAATTTAATAGTGTAAATTAATTTAACTGTCGAGCTGCCTTATTTTATTGGATGGTAAACGAACAAAAAACATGTGGACGGATACTATAACATATATATATAATGTTGCAATGTATGTTGATAAAAAAATCTCAACTTAACCATGTACACATTCGGTTAATCCGAGGAAGAAAGATAAACCGTCCGAGCTTTTGTTAAACATAGACGGTCCATTTCACTAATTGGCCTGTTAAATGAGTTTGCAATAAATGTTTAAGACGAGATCAATACCAATTGTGAATTATTTTAATAACAGACTACATTATACATATTATTGTAATTAACCTTTAGTATTTTAAAACAATTACAGTGACTTTTATAAGTTTTTTTAATACTATACGGGCTCAGCGCTTTGACTACACTCTCAACTGATATTAACTGACGATGTGGTCCAGGATGGTAAACACAAGAAGCCTACAGGTATTATTCACACCTATTTGTGCTTGGCAACAGGTTTGAGGATGATAGTTATCCAAGTGGGCGTTGTTACAGAATGGCCTACTACCATTCTATGGTTTCTTTATGATCTTTTTCTTCGAATAAGCTCAGGTTCATTATATAATAAGTATGAACTTACGCCCATCAACGCGAAATCCATCCAGACTACCAACTAAGCTATCATCTCTTCATTTTTTTTTTTTCTTCAATTATAATAAAACAACATTTCTCAAAGCATTTTTGACTGTAAAAAATCAGTAAGAAAAAAAAACAAATTTGTTCCACCGTTTACACATTTACTGTGCCGCAACCGGAGTGTAGTGTTAATTGCTGAGATCGCATCTCGACCCTGAAATTCCATACTACTCTATGGGCGGTTGCTTACTATGACGATTTTGAACAGAAGAGCCTTGTTTACACATCAGTTCGTATAAAATTATAATCTGTTTACAAAATGAAGATACATGTAGGCTGTATGTTGTTATCGTCGTTATTTTATCGTTTTTTTTTTTCTATATGTTTACGAATCAAACTTTATTAAGTGTCGCTTGAATTTGGAACTCTACTGAATTATCTGTTTTAGAAATTTTTTATTGAGCGTAGTTTCTATATATAAATTTCAGTGGGTACCTTTGTGGTCTCTGTTTATCAACTGATTTTTTGGTTTTTTATTTTTTAGCTATTGACCAGCTTTAGTTTTAACAGTCAATCATTTTTGAAGTAGTTTTTGAAGTGAAAGCTTTTTACTAGCGTTAAGCGACTCTCGATAGGGAAAAATCTTACAGATATGCTATAACGTCAACCTTCAACATGCTACAGTATGTCACGTATAAAATGTCGTTAAGTGCTAGCGCTCAGAGATAAATAATAAAATGTATACTTGCGCAGCCTATTGTATCTTTTGATAATAAAAATGTACGTAGTTATTGTTCGGAGCGCCAATATCTATTGGAAAACCAGTCGAACGTTATATGTCAGGTTATTTTAACAATTTCAATTAACAAATTATGAAATTATATATTAGAAAAAAAAAAAACAGTTTTTTGTGAAGTTTCGAGTTTCCATTTCTGTTAGCCATGATGGCCTAGTTTTTTTCTTATTTCAATAATGATATGGGTTCTTTCAAGTATTACGTAAGCTAAATTTTAGACATTTTTTACTCCCCCTCCCTTGTCAGAAACGGTAAGCAAAGCTATGCCCCCCCCCCTCCCCCACATATGATAATTACACGACGAATTGACAAATCACCTAAAATAAGAAAATTTACGACAGCTTTCAATAAGAAATAAACAGCAAAAGAACAAGCTGCAAAAAACAAAAAGAGCCAAAAGAGCGCAACAAATAAACAAAATAAATAAATAAAAGAATGTAGTAACAAGGTCCTTGGTTATGCCAGGGGGAATTGCGGGGACTATATAAAAAAAAAAAAAAAATAAATGACTAAAACTAAAATCCTGCTTAAAACGTCTAAATAATGAAATGAAAAATATACCTTGGTATTAAAAATAATTTAGAAAAATACGTGAAACACGATTACTCACTACTCCCCAAATTTTAATAATTATGATCCTCAAAGAATATAGCAATTATCAATTTGAAAAAAAAATAGTAAAACTTAAAAACGCTTTGATAGCAGCTGTTTACACAATACAAACTTGACTACATAAGACAAGTTAAATTAATTAATTTCTTTTTAAATAGCATATAAATTAATGATAATTTATTAACCTTCGAAGATCTAATAGACTATAGACAAATCTATTAAAATAATATTAATTAAAGAATATATTAATATTAATATTAAAGAATCAAAAGATATACAATTTTAACACATATTAATAAATTTATGAAATTAACGATGTGTAGGTATAAGACATTATCATTTATTAATACTTTAATAATGAACTGTCACTTTGTGAACAGTTTGAGATGTGGTTTTTTATGTTCTCGAATTGCATGCGACGCGTCGAGATTCCATGCCAGTTAATCGGCGCCGGCGCCGCACCTCCCTGATCGCTTTCACAGGAGCTAAAAACGTTCCGTAAGTTGTTTTCGAGTTCAGTATATTTTTTAAAGATTAATATAAATCAGTGGTACCCAACTAGTGGTCCGCAGCACCCAAGAAAATATGGTCCGCAAACGACTTCAAATCTCTCGCAAGGTACATCGCCTAACACCGAAACGAGCTTGGTTGATAGAAAGTACGTGGTAAATATTAGTTTCAGGAATACCAAATTTGTGAAGAAGATGCAAACCACGTTAATTTAAAAGAAAACTTCTTAGTAAAATGTTTTCTTTTAAAAAATTATAATAACTATAATGAAAAAAAAAAAAAAATGTTGATTCAGTTTTTTATTCTTTTACATCATGCTCCGTATTAGGTGTTAACAAACAAATCAAAGTGTTACCTCTTCAAGAATAAATAAAACCACCAATATAAAAAAACTAATAAACAATAAATAAAGTGATATACCTATTTTATTTCTTATAAACAGATTCACGATGTAATTTAATAAAGGTCACCAGGAACATTATTTTATTAGTATTTAGAGTTTTGTTATTTGATCCCTACTTAATGTAATTTCTCAATTTCGAAACTGAACTTTTAGATTAAGTTTAAAATTAATTGGTTTTTCGGACTAATCATTGACTTGACGCATTTTAGAGGAAAAAACAGCGATTGACATTTCGGTTTTCAATAGGAAAAAAAACAGATCAAGATCGCATATTAAAACCGGTCGTAAGTCAACAAAATTCATTACTATAACTTAGTGGTTCAAAAGATTAACTGTAACACAGTACCCAAATAAAACAAGACCGAGTCCCACATTTTTGGTGTAATAAAATAAAAAATAAAAATTTACGCTATGCAAATTTAATTCATTCGATGTATTAAATCGTACACGCTGACACAAAAACAAAAAGAGTAGGTAATAAGATTTCGTAGGGCTGTCAGATGGAAATTCAAAAGCAAGTACTTTTTTAATCCGTGTCACGAGTATTAATTTTAAAGAAGGTTTATTAACTTATTAAACGATAAAGTTTCGTACGATAGTGTTGCCAATCAAGTAATTTTGCGATAATTTCGCGGAATGTATTTACAATATTATAATCTAACCTAACCTATCATCAAATACGAAGTGATAATTTAGTTTTCTATAAGTAAAGAATATTCCGTTTTTTTTAGTTTGGCAGATTATCTTCGTCGGATTATTATCCAAATTGTAAACATTACACATACTTTTTTCTAGCTTGAGCTTAACAACGGTTACCATGGCAATGGTTACTTAAGGATAATATTTGCGTAAAATCCTTTCTTAGTGAGAACACAGAACACGTGCAATTTCAAATCTGATTTCTGCACTAATAAATAAAATTGAAGGGTCTGTTTGTAATGTAAAAATAATAACTTTTTACTAAATAGATTTAATTGTATATATAATTAAAAAATACTACGTAGTAAAGAATTGTGTGGAGTAATAAAATATTATAAGCGGGCGGAGTTGCGGGCACAAAGCTAGTAATGAATAAATCTTCCAAAATTGTTCTCTGTGGTTCATCGAACTTACAACGGTAAACATATGTCAATGAACAAAAATTTAAAACTTATAGAAATAAAATAAAATAAACAGTTTTCAGATTTATACATAGAAAGAAATAGGATTATGTATTTCTAACACTGTATTTTTTTATTATCACCACCAAAGCGACCTACGCGCTGTCCGAATCAATCGCACATGCAAACGAAATCTAAAGATCTGTTTATTATTTGATATGATGTTCTTTTTATGAATATTCGAACGAACATTATAACAAGTAATAAACTGTCTGATATTCCGTTTCCATTGCCACTTGACCGATTAATATCTAGACATTTAAAACGCATTCCAAATACAAACACGTTCATAAATAAATTTAAATTATGTTGGAATAAAAATTATCTTATTGCCTTGACCGAAAGTTGATAATAATCACGTTGTTATATTTTTAAACGGTGACATAATACAAAAAAAAACAAATTTTAAAAGAAATTAATTTGTAAAAGTGTTTATATGTATAGGCAATATTGTTCAGACTTGCGACTTTCAGAAATAAGACTTATGAATAATAACAAATGACAATGTAAATTGTACATGATCTCTAGTTACGTTGGCGCGTTTGCACATAAATATTTTATAGATTAATTATTGGATTCAAATTTCATTTATACTCCATATTTATTATACCTACAGAAATTACATTCAAATGTAAATATGAAGAGATTTGTAACTCAATTGGTAGTGCGGTCAAATTCGACGAACATAGGTTCTAAAACGCCTATCTAAGTATGAGCTTTCGGTGAAGGAAAACATTGTTAGGAAATAATAGCATAGTAGAGCATTTTCTAATATTGCCCACCCGCGTAGCTACCACACTCAAGTTTGAAAACCTGTCACTAATAGGTGTGTTCCGGCAGCATCACTTGAGAACAAGTACCTCAAGGCTTAGTGTGTTTACCATTCTAGACCACATCTGTATAAAATTGTATAAAAATGTATCACTAAAACTCCCTGGATGGTGTTTTTAGTGGGATCTCAATCGGTCATTTAGCAGTTATTTTCTTTAATTCATTAAACTTATGTATTTGACTCTATGCCATGTAATCTTGGTGGCGTTTTATGTGATATAGTTTTGGTTATTGTGTACAAGTTAAGTTTATTATCGAAGATAACGAGTAACATTTATTCTGAGGTGCTGACAAAGCTCCATGGAAAGTTCTAGCAGGATGAGCCACAGTTTTGCTGGAGCTTGGTAACGCTGATACAAGGTTGAAAATACATCTTACCTACGTGAAATTGGCACTAATTGTTTGAACACATATTGCCATAATCGAAGCAGAAGAAGTCGTCATCTATTTTTTGTCTATATTCGGAATTACAAATTCCTAACCTATTTTAAATACAATATGAGAATTTAAATATATATTTAAACGATTTATAAATGTGTGCACACCTGTATAATTACTTAAATATAAATATATTTAATTATAAATAGGTGTATTTGATCGGAATATCTAATCAGTTTTATATCAATTCTGTGGTATTTTAAAATATTTTAACGATATTAGTTCATCCATAGTAAATTTGTAACCACTGATACATTAAAAATTATGTGACTTGACATTTGGCAATATAAACCAAAAATATGCAAGTGCATTTTTCTGTTCTATTTATTCCTTTTTAAGGAAAAAGCAAAGGTACTAGATTATGCAGCCATTTCTGACGTTAGGAACACTTTTCATACAACGCTGTAACAAAATGGCGGTCTTGAGTTAAAGTTATTTCAAATGTGATTTGGAGACCTCAGAATGTTTACCACTAAAATTACATAATATAGAGTCAAACTACATGTATCATTACTACATGACAGAGCAAAATCGCACCAAGTATCTCCTAGAATTGACTATTTATGGCCACATTGATTTCAGACTAAAGAGATTCAGTCTACACTCAGTAGTGGTTTATAAGAAGCCATGTTTATGAGATTATTAAGTTAATACAAAGAATTGTAGCTCAGCACAAGCGTATTGTAATTCAGTGGGTGCCAGCTCATATCGGATTAGAGGGTAACGAAAGGGTTGATGAACTAGCGAAACAGGCTATAGAAGAGGGTGTTTTATTTGATTGTTTACCTACCTTTAAAGATATCACTGTAGACTTCAGAAGAAAGTGTTACAATATGTGGTCCGAATATTTTAATTTAAGGTCTTTAACAAAGGGAATCTGGTACAAGACCATTCAACCATCTTTAGGTTCTGTCTCTTGGTTCGAAGAGTCCGATATGAGCAGGTACACGATTGTACTGGCTTTAAGAATTCGTTCTGGACATATTCCATTAAATAAATTCAATTTTTTAATGAATAAAAGCGAATCTCCGAATTGTAGTAATTGTAATGTGCAGGAAGATATATATCATATAATTATGGAATGTACCCGGAATGAAACTCAAAGACGTCTAATTTTTGGAATTAATTATGATGTTTGTTTTTGTGCAATATATTCTTGGCTCACCCAATATCGAAAGAAGCCAAATCGATTTATGATTTGGTGGATGTCGTCATTAGGGCGAGGAATTGATTACTTATTTTGTTTTATTTTTCTTTCCGTTTCTATTGCAGTTGTTGTATTATAATATAGGCTTTATGTATGTATGTAATGGATGAGGGTGGCATGTTCAGTATGAACAAACTCTCTATAAAATAAAGATTAAAAAAAAAAAAGAAAAAAAAGAAGCCATGTTTAAAAAGTATACCACCCCTCACTGTATAAGAAATATATGTGTTTATTTTACAAACACAGTTTTAGTTAGTTACAGATATCATTTTATAAATCAGTTTTGTTATTATTATTAAGAAATGCAATAATAATAAAATTCTTTGCGCATAAAATCATTAACGCTGATATAAATTGAATTTTATGCAATAAAAACCGGTTTATACTTTTATGAAGTATAATAATATTATCTCTTGTTAGTTTATTTATTAAATATTCACTGCCTTCTAACTCCAATAATGAGGATAATAAATGTGATATAATGAATTTTTTTGGTGGAATATTAGTGTGATTTTATACTGTATAGGCTGACACATTGACCACAATCTCATCTGATCTTTAGTGATGATATCAGTCCAGGATGGTAATCACAGTCAGCCTAAAGGTATTGGCTCTCACTTATGTGATGCTGCCGGAACAAAGCTATTGGTGTTTTTTTTTACACGATATAGGCTGTGCTTTGACCACAATCTCACCTGATGTAAAATGACGATGTGGTTCAGGATGGTAAACACACTAAGCCTAAAAGTACTGGTTCTCAAGTGATGCTGCCGGAACACACCTATTGGTATTTGGCGATAGGTTTTCTGACTTGAGGGTGGTAGCTACCCAGGTGGACATTATAGAAAATGCCTTAACACCATCCTATAGTTTTCCTCACGATGTTTTCCTTCACCGAAAGCTCAGGCTGATTTTAGAGTTGGATAGGTGGATTCGATTCGAACCTGCGTCAAACGAGGCGGAATTCGACCGCACTAGGTACTAACTGCGCCTTCATCGCTTCTATGTACATATTATGTCATGTAGTAGTTGTAATTTAATTTAATAAAAAATTAAGGATAAGTACTTAAAATATAGATATTTTGAACATAACAATTTTTATTTAAAAAAATTATTTGTAATCTCCAAACATTGTTTCATTGATAAGTAATGAAAAGAATGCTTTCAAATAAATCAGTACAAAACAAACATTATAAAGATAACTGTTATGTTTGCGCTGATAAATGTAGCCACTCGATTAATATAGCACGATATTTGCGACGCTCGAATTATTAATATTTACTTAATGATAAATACTTTTACTATATATATATATATATATATATATATATATATATAACCGTTTTTTTTTTCTATCGACGTCTTCGAATCTATTAAACAGCATTTACTAAAAACTTTATAACTATTAGTTTTAAATTTCCAAAAAAAAACATGCAGAAAAAAAAAACCAGATCGAGTTTCTTGCCGGTTCTTCTCTATAACTGGATTGTTTTCTGAACCGGTGCTAGTATTTTGATGTTCATAAGCGCCTCATCAGAGCTTAAATTGCATCAAGTATTTTTATGAATTTTGGTTAACTAGATTGATTTGATCATAATTTACAAAATAATACAATTTAAATAGACGGTAATCACGTGTTTTGTAGAGTGCAAAATTTAGAATAATATATTTTTTATAAATTATTTTTTCACCCGCACAACGCCGGGTAACACACGTAGTCTATATAAACAATAACCAAAGACAAAGCAGTTCAGTAACTATATTCTTCTCAGCTCGTCAGGCGATTTTTTAAGTTTTTTTTTAAGTTTTTGACGATCTTTATCAATGAATAATTAACAAAAAACAGGTCGAGAAAACACTTAGGATTAAAAAAGTTACCTATCAGGTAAATCGGTACAATGGTTCACGATTATTTTTTTCTAGTATTTACAACAGCTTGACAGTTGTACAATATTTCTATGTAACTAACACGTAAAGAAATATTAAAAATCAACCAATAGACAGACTGTCAGATGTTTGTGTTTTTTGTAACATGTAAGTTTGAAAAAAAATCGTTAAGTAGTCTCAGTTTAAAATTAAATAAACAGTGTAATAAATTAATAAAATGTAGTTCCTACTAGATCAATTGTAACCGTCTTAAGAAAAACAAAATCTGAGCAGAACAACCAATTGAAGTATTTTGTCGCCAGTTCGATTATTATTTACGGCGTTATGGTATATACTCGCATGATGAATTTATGTGATGTAAATACATGACATTCCAAACTATATCATTATATATCTACCTGTAAACAGACTTCAAATTGATATCATACAGAAGTAAGACCTGCACGAGAATCGAACCAACGAGTTTTTGGGTCATTATTAATTTATTCCTAGGTAGGTAAGTAAGATTTCTTCCCCATATATCGTATGACAAAAAGTAAGATTTAGATATTCGCCCACATGTATAATTAGCTATATGCCAAGCATAGATAACTTTTTGGGTCGATAATGAATTAAAACTAATATAAAATGATAATAATATTTGAAAGTAAGAAAACACATAATTCTTTTTTTTTCAATTATTTTTCAAATTAGCACTACCTAAAATAATGAAGAATGTATAAATACAATAAGGAAATAATAAATATCTTCCTTTTTTTAAAGTTTCTATTTAAAGAACTTTAAAATTTATCTCCTAAACTACTATATACGAGTATATAGCAAATGTCCGATTAAACAGTATAAATTATCACGACCCCAAAAACATTTGACGCTGAGAATGTGTTAACAATTTAAATAGCTGAATTTTAATATCATAATGAATATTAATAAATCAAATTTTATTATAATAAAATAAAACATTATTACACTTACCTATTCGCCATATCGGCTGCTTTATAACACTGACAACAAAACACAGCCAGTAATTGTAGCCAAAAAGTGAAAATTATATTAAAAGTCAAAACAACACGAATTCAGAGTTTTAAATTATATATTAAATAAAAAAATCATCTCCCAATTGTTATAATATTCATGTTGAATAATAATAAGACAAAAACAAACACTGGCAATTCGTTTAGTAGGAAACGAAAAATAAAGAAGCTGAGCTGTCACTTTCAAAGCGCGTCGTAGTATTTTGTATTTCGAACGTTCGAACGTCAATATGGGCCGCGGAACGAGAATGCACTGCGGCCGGCGCTAACGAACACCTGATTTTAATATGGCCACGTAATATAGTCATATTAACTTTGTATACGTATTTATTGTTCGGTAATGCCTTTAGATTTACACAGTGATTCATTCTATATAGGCAGTTGAGTATAGGTAGTGATGTTTTCAGTTAGGTATAGAACGGTGACACAAGATTATTCTTGGAACAAATAACTATTGTTGACCACTTCAGTATTTATGAATGAAAAATGATAATTAACCGTGTTTCAGAGAATTTGTTTGTTTTTATTTTATTTGTGGTGGTACATTGTTCCTACCTAATCTAAAATTTCTTAGGTTTCTTATTATATTATTACAAATGTATTCATGTATTCAACCACGAACCTACCGATATACCAAATTATGTGCGCATCATAAAATTATCAAATAGATTCAACATTTAAAAATTAATAATTTGCATTCCAACTTCACCAAGCAGGATAATGAATTTCGTCTAGTGCTGAAGAAATTCTCTATTGAGGATATATCCTAAATTATATATTATGTATTTGTAGATGAGATTTATTTCATGGTTATATATACCATAAGAAATGAAACATTCCATTACAGACTACTGAATCAAACGGAAGCAATAGATGACTGTAATATGAAACGGATAAAGTCATGAATCATAATTAATTGTGTAGTCTCCGATCATTTTTTTACATTCATGACATCAGTCGCCTAACTTTTTAATACCAAATTATTAGTAAATAAAAAAATAGTCTTTTTTAAAACTTTTTTTGCTTCTCAGTAAAATCTTTCGTTTGAAGATACCCATATTATGGGGCTAGGTACATAGAATATTAGGTCCGCAATATTTGAAAGTTTGAAATATTAGAATTAAAATGACGTCATGCACACATTCAACTGCTAACTCGTTGGGGATAACTGTTTTAAAAAAATCATTTTATATTCGGGAAAAACAATCCAAAATTAAACATTAAACTGCAATGGGCACTGACGCAAAAATAAACGCGGATGCAATTTGATGTTAATAAGACTTCCTTTATTGGCTCGTTCGGTATTTTAAGAATCGTTTTTGGAACATTATTGACGAAGTTAAAAATTTGGCAAGCAAGATAAGCGTACATAGAAAGACCGGTTATGTTTCAAATCGATTAAATACTAGAAGAATGGATAAAAAAGGAACAGTAATACAATGCGGTTAGTCATCAGACTGAAAAGCAAATAATATATATACAAGATAAAAAAAAATGGGATAAAAACGATTTAAAAGACGATAAACTTGCAACAGCTTAAAATATAAATGACGTATATTTATTCAAGCGCATGATCTAACTGCTGAAAAGAACAAATGACTACTGAATTTAGTTTTAAAAAAACGTATAATTAGAGAAGACTAAATGGAAACAGTCTTGAACTTTAAACTGACTATTTAATAACATACGTAGAAAACAATAAATGAAACAATTAACGTGTAGTTTTAGGATTTTTTTTTTTGACACGCGGAAAATAAATCCACAAGAATTTGGTTCGTTAGAAATGAAGCGAAATAAGAAAATGTAGTTAATTCTTTTACCGGGAATAAATGTTATGTTAAATATATATTTATGGGTATTTATAAAAGTTTTTAGTAGAAGAAAGCCAATTAAAAAATATGGAAACAGATGGAGAGAAAGAGAGTAATAACGTAGATGGAGAAAACAGGAACAAGAATCATACGTATACCTACGTATCATCCTCAGAAGAAGAAACACTATACTAATATGACATACCTGAAGGAATAAAAATCTACGTGATTTTCTTGAAGCACCTTGAAACATCACATTGAACTTGTTACAATCTATAGAATGCGGGCGTTGCTAATCACAACTATGGCCCACACACACATTCACACAAACAAATACATACAAATTTAACAAATTTTAAACAGTTACACTTAACTATAATTATTTTATTCAAATTTTCCTCGAATTGTTGTATTTCTGTTTAAGTCATAACTACGACACCAATAACTAATTGTATGGTACATTTATTTTGGTATACATATTAACCTTCCGAGTTACAGGCAATGCCTAGTTTGTAGCCTTAATTAAAGCTTGAGGATATAAAAAAAAATCGTATTCATTTGTATTTGTATATAACACTACGAACCTCGAGGTACAGTCTCTTTTGGTGTTTGTTATAAAAAGTTTTGCCACTTGACCTGATTACACCCTTGACAATTTAATGTATGTTCACTTGCTTGCTTGATCTTGTAAACGACCCGCATAATTGTAATACCAGAAACAAACCTAAATTAACCGTCCTATTCTTTAGATGCAGTACGCCTAAATACATTGTTTTGAGTAAAAATATTAAGTTCTACAATAAGGACTTAAAGCACAATACCGATTTACTGGATAACAAGTTCACACCACTTCAAATTATTTTTTTTAAAAGATCACACATGTGTTCCTATACTCTATATCCTATAATACTAGCCAAGTGACAGGTTCAACTACTCAGGAAACCTTTTGTCGTGGTATGCGCATGTTATGAAAAGTGCGAGGAAGCGCATGGAGATAAAAAATAGCATTGAAATGAATATCGAAGGATGGAAAAGTAGAAAAAAGCCAAAGAAATTGTGTAAGGAATAATATGAAAGGAAAGCGAAGATGGTCCAGTGGGTATTGCGGCCGAATTCCGCGTCAATCGACGCGGGTTCGATCCCCACCTATCCGACTCTAAAATCGGCCTGAGATTTCGATGAAGCAAAACATCGTAAGGAAACCATAGCATGGTGGAAGGGTATTTTCTAATGATGCCCGCCTGAGTAGCTACCACCTTGAAGATTAAAAACCTATCGCCAAATACCAATAGGTGTGTTCGGGCAGCATCACTTGAGAACCAGTACCACTAGGCTTAGTGTGTTAACCACCCTGGACCACATCGTCACTTAACATTAGGTGAGATTGTGGTCAAAGCACTGAGCCTATTCGTAGGGACGTATGGAAGAAGAAAACATACTGCGCCGAACCCAAATGACTTGGAAACAGGCCATGACAATGATGATGATTTTATTTGAAATCGTCTCGGACATAACCAGTAATCTATACTAATAAATCAAATTGAAGTGTCTGTTTGTAATGTCATTTAAAAAAAATTAAATACATATAAATTTATTTACGATACCTATACCAAAAATACAATTTTTAACATTTTGTCTGTATATCTGTCTGTTTGTTTCGGCTAATCTCCGGAACGGCTGGACGGATTTGGAAGGAACTGTTTTTGGTAGATAGCTGAAGTTACTCCGATAACTGAGGCATACTTTTAATTTTGGAAAATAATTATGGTCCGATTAAATTCACAGTTTTACAGGCAAGTGCTTGAATTTATAAGATCTGTTTTTAGTTTATTATACTATTAGTTTATATTATTATATAAAGTACTAAATTTTTTATATGAAAATAATTAGTGTTCTGTAGAAAAAAATTAAAAAGCAGTGAAGATTATAAGAAACGCTGACGCAGCCGCGGGCACACAGCTCGTATAATATAACACCATATTAAGCGCAAATATTTCGCACACGTTCTTACTCAAAATCATACTCTATACCAAGTCTGTGGATACAGAACAGCAGCCAACTAAAGCAATTCTATATTATTTTTAGTTTAATTTATGCTTAAGCGGTTTATATTCGGAACGTTATGAGAATAAGCAGAAACGCATTCAAAGTCATTGGATGCAATAGGTACGCTGTTCCAAATCAGGGATCCGTTTACGAAGATATATATTTTTTTTATTTAAATTTCTTTGAACGCATCTTGGGATTTATTTTCGAACTAGCTGAGTGCCCGCGGCAGCGCCCGCATTTTATATTCTTTTTAATGCGTAACATAGTTTTTAATATTTTTATACGGAACCTTAATTTTTCACCAAAATTTTGTGAGTACTATGATAAAGTAAAAATATTTCTCATAAATTGAAACACTTACCCGTAAATTTTGCATTCAAACGGATTTTATTTAACTTTTTATGTGGAACTCTAATTAATTTCGAAAATCAAAAGTACCCTAAGTTACGCAGAATAACTTCAGCTATTTACCAAGAAAAGTCTCATCAAAATCAGTCCAGCCTTTCAGACAATTTTTTTATTTTTTATTATCTATATTTAATTTAGGGACTTGGGTTCACCAGACAAAAATTTTAAAAATAATATTTTTTGGGATAGGTATCGTAAATACATTCATATGTATTTAGTTAAAAATTGTTATTTTGACATTATAAACAGACACTTTAATTTTATTTATTTGTATAGATTGACTAAATGCTGTTGACCGGAAGGGCCTTGACAGCTTCAGCGAACTTTTGAGGAAAGCGCTTAGAGGGCTCAGCCAGGAGAGTGGTAACTAGCATAAGGTACCAAAGTGATACGGACCTTGGCTTGGGCTGCGACCAGACACGTGAATCAAGCGAAATGTCTATATGTCTGTCCTAGTCTATACCTTTGTTAAAGGATTTTATTACGAATTTCAACGTACCTTACCTTAGAATCTTTGTTACCTGCATGTAATGTGCAAGAGTGTGGCGAGCAATGTAATGCGTGTTATGTAGTGTATGAAAGTGGCACTGTGTGGAGCGGGTACAGTTGCATTTCCAGTTGGGGATCGAAATATTCCTGGGCATATGGGAATATGACATATAGTTACCATCATTTTTCATTATTTTTGTAACTTCTGTTTCTTTTAATAGAAATGAGGCGTGATGATAGACGACATCTAGGGTAATTAAAAACGGTGTGATCATGTGACTGTTTTTACTCCAATAAACCAGTGTCTACAGAACACTTAGAATGTATGCATATTTGGACGATGAGCAAATTTTAATTTGAGAATGCTTTCCAGACGACCTCTCCTCACGTGCAATCTTAAATATTTGTTTTTTTCTCCAACTTTTACAAATAAACCGTATACCGCACGTTAAATACAGATTTTTTTACGAAAATTATGATATCCTGTAATTAGTCAATTTAATATCTAAATATTTTTTAAATCTAAAAAAAAGTATCTATTGATTTTGTTATTCATTTCGCGTATAAAATGAAAACTATTTTCAGTTTTCCTTCTGAATTTTAAAATTATATTATCTTGTACACGTATATTACATTCTGTATTCTATGTATACATATTTATAATATATATCTATAGTATATTTATGTATGAATATATGTTATATCTATAAGTTAATATCAAAAGTTAATTTTACTTTACTTTGATTTCTCATTGATTAATATACTTTACCTGCTTTAATATATTATTTCCGCATTCTCACTGGTTGGTTGGAAGAAAATGCCTCGTGGCATTAAGTTCGCCAGTGTAATGTTTTTAAATTCAATAAAGATTAATTATTAACACTATAGGAGTATTCCTATTAAAATCCTATTAACATGGCTCCAAAGCACATTACCGACCTGACAATAAGTTCAAGCACTATGCCAAGCAGGTTTTAATCTCCAAAGGTTTATTACAGGTTGGGTCACTACGATGGTGAACAATAGTGATGTGTGGAAATGACACCCATCTCTGTGCGCACCCGCTAAAACCGTTTATTGTTATTTATGAATTGTAAAATTTATATCATACTTTCGGAACCAGATTGAGTTTCTTGCCTGCACTCTCTGGTCTGTTTTCCGAATCGATGGTAATTTTTGACATTCATAAACTCCTTTTCAGGTCCCTAATTGTGTAAATATTTATTTTATTATGATTTTGAATATATTTTTTTTAATTCTAATTCTATTATAACAAAAATGATACACTATTGTAAATTAATGGTACTAATTGGTAATTTTAATGATTTTTTTTTTCATTTGATCTCTGCATAATAATTGACTTGCAATTGATCTTAAATAAATGAGAATCTGTCGACAGTCTGTATCTTTTGAAGCGATAAAGGCGAAGCTGGTAGTGCTGTCCGATTTCGCGTCAATGAACGCGGGCCCGAACCCTCTTATCCAACTATAAAATTAACCTGAGCTTTCGATGAAGGAAAACATCGTGTATACATTTATACACGTTATATTTATATACGGTATATACATTTACTTGATAAATCGATGTCCAAAGCACAATAAATCAAGCCCGTATTCCATAAACCTACAGTTAACAGCTTCTGACGCGCGTAATCCATTTGCTATGGATTAATTTTGTATTGCACAATAAGTCTGCACATAACATATTTCCCATAACTCTACTTGCATGGATTTTTTTATGATATAAGTATTATAATTTATAATATTCTCGTATTGGTTGAGGACTCCATGTTTTATTTATTTTTGATGACATAGGGGGCGGAGGGTTTGAATAGTGATTACGTAAGCAATATTTACCTATTAATTTTCATTTTTAGTTTTCAAAATTATGGGGTGAAATTATTAGAGATGCCACGAATATTCGGCAACTATTCGGAATTCGGCTATTCGGCAATTATTTTCCACTATTCGTTATTCAGCCGAATATTGTGAATACCGAATAGTAAAGCACGAAAAAAATGCATAATATTCCTCACCAAGATTTTTATTTTACCAATAACTTAGCATTAATATGTACCTACTTAAAATCTAGCAGTGGTAATCACAATATTTTTTTCAGCATTTTTGTTGATATCATACAATTGCGCATTTCCTCATAAATTATACCGGCTTTAAAAAATAGCCACTTACTGTATACACTGCTACCGGGGGATGATAAATAAATCTCAGCAAATTCTGCTAGGTTATGATATTGTTTTGTGTTTCTGACTACCGCTTGTAAGGGTCTGCTGTCCTATCTAGGCAAATAATCAGGAATGAAACAAAAGCGCCCACGACGCGTCGTCATCACACGTATTTTTTAGTGGTGCAGGTTTATTATAGCTGTCACCCGCGAAAAGTACTAAGTGTTGCCAAATATTCGGCGCTTCGGCCAAGAGCCTCGCCAAATATTCGTTCGGCCGGTTCGATATTTGGTCAAATCACTATTCGTGGCATCTCTAGTAATGATTATTAGAAAATCACCATTTTCTATGTGGTGCCTGCTTAGAATAGTACCACCATATATCTTCCCGTGGGTGTCGCAAAATGCGACTAAGGGATAAACCAGGTTATGGGTAGCAGCAGCATGTCTGAGTACCACAAACACCTAAATGCGATCAGCAACCCACCTGCCAAGCTTGGCGATTATGGTAATCCCCTCCCTCATAAGCGACACAATCGTTGTGGAGATCTTTGAAAGAGACCTATGTCCAGCAGTGAGCGACTTTCAGTTGAATGGATGGATGAGGGTGGGAGAAAGAGCTGGCTATTGCTAACATTTTTAAAACGTACGAAATTTTGCTTATGCCCAATACTTCAACTTAGTGCTTAGGGCACTCAGCTTAAAAATGGTAATTAGTACAAAGACAATGGTAATGAACTCGGCCTGTTACCGCCATGTAAATTCCACGAAATTCATTCTACATAAACCGATCAATTTTTCAAAAAAGGTCTATTAGATAATCTATAAAATGTTTATGCAATTTATGTTTTCCTGGTATATTCTGAAATTTTAGAGAAAGCAAAATGGCATCCTATACATTATACAGATGCCCTTGAAGTGCTAAAGGTCATTTAGATAAACCTGATTGTTTTATGTTAGTTTTAACATAATACTTTTTATGTTAAAATAACAGACCGACAGACAGCCTATAAATTTTATAATTACATAATAGATGATTCACGGTCAAGAATGCATCGCTTGATAACACCGGATTAAGGTATATATAACTATATAGGAAAATTACAAACAATATATGTTACCTGATGGAAAATTATAATAAAGTATTGGGATATCATATTTTTAAAGTATGGGTTATTTCTGCAATGAGCTTAAGAAAAATACATAAACAGGCCATAGCAAGCTGGTAGGACATCGCCTAGTAGTTACCAGGAAACGATAATTTTAGTAAAATTTAATGTAAATAATTTTATTTTTTTATACGAATAGGTAGGGTAAATAGGTAGCGTAGGCAGGCCCCCCACAAGGTGGACCGACGACCTGGTGAAGGTCGCGGGAATCCAGTATTGTCGAGATATTTCCAGTAGTGGACGTCTTTCGGTTGAATGTATGGATGGATGGACACGAATAGGCAACCCTCTAATTTCGAAAATCATATAAATCTGTCCATTGAATCCAAATCTCTACCGAGGATTATTTCTCAGACAAATTTAATGTACCTACAGATTTCGTTTCCATTTAATTTAATTTAGGTATATATTCTACCTTGTATATAAAAGTAGATTAGATCGTTTAAATAATAATGTTTAACAAAAATTTTCCACTTTTAATTTTATAAATCGAGATTCGAATACTGACTATGTCAGCTTCTTTAAGTAATGAATTTAATTTACATTGCCCAACAAAAGTTATTAATGTTGGGAAAAAAACTTATAATTAGTGATGGGGCAACTAGAGGAATAAAAAAGTAGGGATCAATTATAAGATCTATACAGTAAAAAAATCAATATCGACGAGTGAAGATTTTCATGCTTATGTTAGAAATTATTCAAAAAAATGTAAACGTAAAAATGTTGTATAGCCACAAAGCAAAATTTTTGGGAAACAAAGTTCTTGAGTCTAAAAATAAGATCAAAACTGTCTGGCACATCATAAATAAGGAAATAGGTAATAATAGAATAAATGACAACGCTTTCGATCTGAACGTCGATGGAGTACATATTTCAAGCAGTTCAGAGGTAGCAGCTATTTTTCAGGATTACTTCACTTACATAACTCTCGAATAACAGATCATATAAACATGGTGCCGTGTTACTTTTTAATAAAAGTGCCCCTATAAATTCTAAATTTTATTTTACATCTGTTAGTGCAGGTGATATAATAAAATCTTTTAGGCAACTAAATTTAAAACAGACTCAAGTCATATGGAGAATGTCAGTAATGGTTCTTCAATCATTGATTGTTAATATTTCACCATATTTAGCTAATATAATTAACGGATTCATAGCAACAGGCAATTTCCCTAGGCAATGACCAAAAGCACTCCGAAAAAAAATTACTGTGTTAATTACTTAACTAAAAAAATACTTGTTAATTTTTTATAGCAATTCTTTGTCTATACTAATAAATAAAATTGAAGTGAAAGTCTGTTTGTAATATACAAATAACATTATTTTTACTAAATACATATGAATGTATATACGAAACCTATACCAAAATACAAGCAGATAGCTGAAGTTACTGCACGTAACTTATACAACTTTTAATTTTTTTAAATAATTAGGGTAAAAAATAATTAAAACTCATAAAAATTTAATAAAATTCGATTCAATACACAATTTTACTGGTAGGTATTTGAATTTGTGAGAAATATCTTTGCAAATTGTTAGTAGTAATAGTAAATTTGGAAAATAATAAGGGTTCCCTATAAAAAATTAAGTATTAAATTACGCAGTGAAAAACATGTGAAACGCGTGTGCATCCGCAGGCACTCAGCTAGTATAGAATAAATGTGTTCATCTTATTGTTTATCATTGGTTAGAGAATATAACAAAATGTCTAACATATAACGACGTCATTTGTAAAATCAATGAAACACAATTGTTCATCATAAAATACAAGCGTTTTCATTAAACATAATTTCCTGTCCTTGTAATATTCAATGAAACTAAACAATTGTACAAAATACTGATTTTTCACTAATATATTTGAATACAGAGTATGCTTGTCTAACTATAAAAAAGTTTTTTTTTTTTTTAATTCAATTTCTATCAATTTTATTTTACATTTTTGACTCAACTGGTTTTTTGACCAGTTGTTTTTAAATTAAGTTTTAATTATTCTCGTTACGAATTCTCGCCTTAGTAGTAGTATTATAAAAAAGGTGTAAAAAAGCACGATTTAAACTTATGACAAGCTAAAGAACACGCAAAAATAAAATATAGACAAAAGAGCACATAAAAAAAAATTATTAAGCTAAACTAAATTATTAAGTTTAAATTTAAAATAAGTTAAATTTATCTCGATATGAATTGTGGCCTAGTAGTAGGATTGTATCGTACTAGTAGTAAGATTGTAGAAGCATGATGTAAATTTATGACAAGCAAAAGAACATGCTAAAATAAAATAAAATACAGACAAAAGAGCACAAAAAATTATAAAGCAGTATCAAGGGCCCTGGTTACGCCAGGGGAGATGCCGGAGCTATTAAAAAAAAAAAAAAAAAAAAACTACAAAAAAGTTGATAATTATTTTTTCTTCGGAAAAATTTAACCTTATTGCGTTACAGATAAAAAATATTATATTATTTGCAGTGTGTATCAACAAAGTATCTTGACCTATTTATGTTTGAACAGGATTGTAAGCAGAATTAAAATAATTTTAGTCATCTTTATACATTTACTCGGTAAATATTCATTTAATGATACAATATTTCATTGTTTTCCTTTAATATATACATATTTTTATTAAAATTGGATTTACATACAAACAAAATATTTACGTTACATTTGTTGATTACGACTCTGTTTGTAAAAGAAAGTAGGACGTTTATTTATAAGTTAATAAATTGTTTTTAAAAATATTAAGTACACCAAATACTCTGTACATGAATAATAAATGTCCTTAGTCATTCTTAGCGGTGATATTATTAAAAATTTAGGTTAGCAGCAAGCAATAAAAACGTTAACAACCCGTCTGTTGTTGTCAATCGAAAATACATTGGTCCGCTGAAGCATGTCGTTTTGCACCTGGAATACATTTTTACGAGCACTTCGTGGCTAAATCGCAAAAACTATTTGCGATCTACATGATGGAACTATTCGCGCGCTTTGTTTGACATTCCAAATTCGAAAGTGACGTAAATCGCACAAAGATTAATTAATACAAGTTTACAATCCGATGACGAAGGCGCACAACCATTCAGCCTTACCTAGACCACGACTTAAATGTATTGTTTACGATACCTGAAATTAGGTTTTTACGGGTCGTTCAAAAATGATATCGCTGTAAAATCCAAAAGCGACCCTGAACGGTTCGTGTAAAATGCATTAATCGTTTGTTTCGTTCTGAGTCGTTAGTGATGGGTATCTGTCATGTAAATAAATAAACAAAACACATTAAGAAACTCTTTATAATAATGGAAGAAAAGTGAGTACAAGATTTATTGTGTCTACAGATTGCGAACATATATATCATAAATATCAGCATCAGTATATTTTTTAACCGACTTCCAAAAGGTGGAGGTTATCAATTCATCTGTGCGTTTTTTTTTTTATTTTGTGTCTCTTACTCGATTTCTCCGTCATTTATTTTCAAAATTTATTATCCAAGGAGTACACTTCCGAGGTGGTCCCATTTCCATCAGATCCGAATCTGATCAGTTGAACTCAGGGAAATTGAGAAAAACCCTCGAATATTATACATGTTTACACTTAATACACTTACACGTGTTTCATATATTTATTTCCAAAGCTATGAAGTAGACGTGAAGTCTTTACCTATACCTAAAAGTATATCCTTAAACTAAAAAGCACAACAAAAACTTTATTATTTAAAAATAAACCAACTTTAAAAGAATATACTATAAAAATGCACTAAAAAAAAGTTAATAAATACTTTCCTTATTAATCTTATTCGTTAATTTTGGAGTCGGTGCCAGCTGTTAACTAATGTATTCATTAAGAAATGGAAATAACTGCCTAAACATTATCATAATTACATATAAGCTAAATAAAGGACTAGGGTGATTTTAAAGAACAATTACTCAAAATTGAATAATATTAGCGATGTATAAGCTGGCACCGATTTCAAAATTAACGAAGCAGATTATTAAAGAAATTATATATTGACCATATGCATTGCATTTTATAGTTTATTCTTTTGGAGTCGGTTTTGTTATTAATTAAAAATGGTTTTTTTATTTCTTTCAAATGACAACAAACTTTTTGGACTATACCTAATTTTAAAATCTCTTCTAAAAATATTCCTATTTTAATGTGTTCTAATTGGCAACCATACCTTTTAAACTTTTGTCATGTAATCTTGGTAATATTCTGTAAAACATAATCTATTGGACTAGTACACCAACTAATCTGTTCTTAAATCGAATAAGATGACCGCCAAACTTATTATGAGAACATTTCTTTTCTTAAACGGATCGGACTAGATCAGTTTGAATTTTCATTTAATATTGTCACTCATAAAACTCGATTTAGTGCACTTAATTCCGAACGTATGTATATCGAAACTAAACTAAATAGTCAAAATATTCGGCAACCACTGTTTTGGGTATTGGATATAATAAAAAATAATGTGTTAATAAGATCTGAATGATCTTTTTTTTATAAAATACACATCCCTAGTGGCATAATTATGAGTGACGTCCTAACCTAAAAGCCCAATTGAATTCATCATATCTCTGAGATCATATCCAAAGAGGTACACATAAATAAAGTTTAAAATACGAACACTTATGTATTATATTTGTATTTTGTAATAAGGTCGACGTAATACCGTTGTACATGTCATAAAACCTCTTTCAACAGTGTGCACAAGTGTGTTTTTCTTTTGAGGAAACGTATTTATCTTCTTTTTTTTGCATTTTTTTTCAATTCGCTACTGAATATAAGGCATAACATGTACATAACTTAATGAAGGTGATAGAAGCTTGTATGGAGTTGTCAATGGAAACATTTGGAGTTTAATCTATTTCTATTGTAAAACTATATTGTCCAATTAAAGTAAATAACACTTTTTTTAACCTAGCTAATGCTGTTGACCGGAAGGACCTTAACAGCTTCACCGTAACTCTGGGGGCGAGTGCTGAAGGCACTCGCCGCTAAAGGTAACTAGCACAAGGGCACCAAAGTGGTACGAACCTCGACTTGGCCGTTACCTGTGTAAAAAAATTCCCACGGAATTTTGATCCTAGCTAGTCCCTACTTTTTTTATTTAATATATAAAAATAAAGGTTCCTTACAGGACCTAAATACATTTTTTTTCTTTTTGACGGGGGAAATGCATTTACGCACTACCCTTATCTATTGTATTTGAGGGATCAGAGTCCCCCAAATACAATAAATAGATAAGGGGGCACGGGAGTGACGAGCTCCGCGCCAGTGTGGGACTCACCCGGGCGAGAGTCGCCCAGAAATACCCACTAAAACCCCCCGGGGCCGTCCGCTGCAGGACCTAAAATACCTGCGTTTTATGTGCAGGAGTATGAGTGCAGTGTTGTGCGTGTAATGCTTAATGCACGTTCAGTGTAACTGTATCGCGATGGTAACGGCGTCAAGAGCCTCCCCAGTTGGGGAACGGAGCACGACTTGATGGTGGGCAGGTCCAGATCCCTGTGTATATCCACATTTCTCTGATAGCATCGGGCGCCTACTGCTTTCCTTACAAAACGATTCTGAATCTTTTGTAAGGTGTAAATATGGAAACTTTTAATATGATTTAGTGGGCGTAGAAGGGGCCTAGTTCCACGGCGGTCTGGTGCTTAACTTTCTCGAGGCGAGTGTTGAAAGTCATTTTGTCGTCTAGGTGGATACGTAAATACTTGACTTCGGTGGCCCCGGGGCTATCACCTCTTTAGTATTTAATGGAGCGAGGAGGGTCGTTTTTCCGGTAGGAGTAGAACGTGATCGTGGTGCTCTTTTCCGGGTTAATCGCTATGCGCCACTTTTTGCACCAAAGACTTAGGGTGTTCACAGCCTTTTGGAAGCGACATCTGAAGTGACCTTTGTATCTGAGTGAGTAATAGATGACATGTCATCGGCGTAAATACTTAACTTGATCCGACTCAACTTGATTTCCTGACTCTGCCCGGGTTTCCCCGTAAATACCAGCACTCATTAAAAAAATACAGAAGGCGCGCGAAATGCAAATGGTTATCCCGCACATAAGGTGGTCTTCCTTATATCTTTAAAAGCAAATCCAAGATGTGCTCCGATCGCTAAATCCCCAAATCATGCATCTTTTGCTAGCGCGATACAGTAACACCCCAGACACTAATCAAACATCCACTACACTGCATATCACACAGATGCACCACGATATGAACATATGTATGTCCTATAACAACTAGGTTTACCTAGTTCTAATTCATCGGAATACAATTAAGGTAATACAGTCCAAGCTACTATTATGGTGCCCTTATATCAGCTGCTATTTTCAGCTTAAGATCTAACCATAAAGCCCGGTGAAACTTTAAAAGCATATCAAGTGAAAAGAATAATTACTTTTTAAAAAAAGACGCAACATGTTTAACGAGTCACTCTCGAAAACAAGAGAAAAAAAAGAAGAAAGATAGAGAAAATATGTCAAGGAAATGGAAAAATTTTCGTGCGATTTTGATCTGTCATGTTTTCCTAGTTTTTGTTGTCGTCTTTTAATTTGTTAACTTACAGTGTTTGATACTATTTACAGTATTTACACTATTTACAGTTACAGTAATTATTATTGTGCACATTGTATTGAAAATAATTACACAGAACGTGAATTCTGAAATCTTTTAACAACTTTCACAGAAGGAAGGCTTTAACAACGGACCGCCACTTTATAAGAGTGTTATATGTAAAGTGACCCTAACATCAGACTTGGCTGCATAGTCTAGTAACCTTTGCCCTTCCCTAAAAATGAAATAAATAGAACCAAACACAAAAAAAACGAGCACATGACGCGACAATCGACATTCCAGATCTCTTAAATATTTTAATTAGTTGATAAAGTATTTACGATCCTGTTATTAATACTGTCTAGATGAAACTGAAAACTACTTTGATGTACGTGACGTCAACATGCGACAGTATGTTAAGTATAAGATGGGGTTAAAGTGCTGGTGCTCAAGCATTAATAATAAAATGTATACTTACGCAGCCTATTTTATGACTAAACTATATGAAAATGTATGTTGTGTATTATTGTTCGGAACGCCAATATATAGAAAAACCATACAAATGTTACATGTTAAATGTTAATAATTTCAATGAACAAATTATGAAATTGAAACATTAAAAAACAGTTTTTTTCCTACGCTTCGAATTTTCACTTTTGTCGGCAGTCTAGTTTTTTTTATTGGGTCAATTGATACTGTTTATTCATAAGACCAGACACAAAATCATCGACAAATATTTACTACACTTTGTAGAAAATAACACAATTAAAAACATTACCTTCAACAATAAAAGAACTTAACGATGACATTTTGAATACCATTGTAATTGTTCCATATTTCATATCGTTTAAATTGATTTATAAGTGAACCCGTCGTTAAAATTTCACTCGATCCATAAACAAAATGGTTGACAGTCAGAAAGGAACGCAAATGCGGGTTCACTAACCGTAATATTGTTATCATTTTACTTTATAAATTCAGACCAAATTAATAATAATAAGCTTTAATCGATTTGAACCCTGTGATGACACTCGAAGGTTTCAAAATCTGTTTCAATTGTGTTATTTGATTTATTTCTTTGCGTTCGACCACATATGTATGTTCTCATTAGATGTTGACTGACGATTCGCTTGAATATGATAACAATAAATAACTGAAGAAAACACACTGATTATTATTATTAGTTATTTTCGCAAGCATTCGAAAGGTAGTTTAGCCAAAAATAAGAACTGTCAAGAAATATCAGTGAATTCCGCGTCACGTAACTAGAACAGCGTAATGATCAATTGTCGGGTGTGGTAAAGTATGAAGGTGGGCACATTCATGCGGGGAATTTATTACAACGCGCCGTTACAGATTCCTGCAACATTTGTCGATACAGTGGCGCTCCGAGGTCGTAGGGATCATGATCCGCCTCTCCCCTTCCCACAATTCGTACACGTCGGAATAACAAATCTTTTAAAAGAGACAATTTACGAAAAATTTAATAAATAAATTACAAGCCTCCTTCTTAAAGTATTCAAAATAATTTTGAAACTTACGCGAAATGTTATGTGTACTGTTAACATGATCCTCTGAATCCACCAAAATCAGGTTTTTTTTAAATACTATATTTATAAAAAAAACTAATGCATTTGATAACATTATAGAAACTATAGAAACTGACTTTCAAGTGATACTGGTAATTGGTGATAGACTATTAGACTGAAAGTGGTAGACTAGGAAATTGAAATTTCCCTACACACCACGCTATAGTTTCATCACAATGTTTTTCTTCATGAAAGACAAATCCTCATTATGGAATACAATTCAATTTGATGACATTGCCCAGGATAGGTTGATAGTTAGCCAGGCGAGCATTATTGGAAAATTGGTAGAACACCAACATCATTTCCTTAAGATATTTTCTTTCACCGAAAATTCAGTCTCATTATAAGCTTGGATATATTAGTTCGAACCTAGATGCATCAACGCAGAATTCAACCACACTACCATATCAGCAACCATCACTTTATTCTTTATGTCCGTAACTTGTCCGTCATTTCTTTTTTTTAACAGCACATGACCAAGGCAAGCATTTTTCAGTAGTCTCACGGACTTTTAAAATTACTCGTTCAAGTCATCAATTATCAACTAAACTGGATCAAGGCCCGAAGCTGCAATTGTTCTAAACGTTGTATCGTTTCTTCAAATGCATCTAATACGTGTAATTACTGGTCAATTATACCGTCTGAGTGTGTGTCTGGTGACGACAACCTTTGCATTAATATGCCAACTGGTATAGGCCGATATAGGTATCTAACTGTAATTCGAAAGCTTCGTCATCCCATATCTCGCATTTTTTTTAAATCTTACATATTGTAAAATGTCCCATTAACGTCAAACGCTACAAAGATGTCTTATTAAAGTCAAGCCTGCCTGCAAAAAGGTATGGTGGAACTCTTTGGTAGTCTATAGCTTTCTTAGACCCAGACAAACAATAACACCAGATAGCTACTATGCAGAACTCCGAACAATGTACCGAAACTAGTAGCCCAGTTTTAACACTACCAGACCAGCAATTAGAATTTATCCTTCAGCTTCCATACTTGCCAAACCTCTTCCTACCAGACTACCACTTTACTTTACCACTTTAATACGATTTAAACAATTTTTTACACAAAATTTTCTTCTTACGAAGCAGCATAAAATGTCCTCACACATTTTATAGAGTCCAGATCCCTATAATTATATTGCAAAGGTTTAAATGATCTTACAATTAGATGGCAAAATGTATAGACAAGAGCTCGTACAACAAATATTAATAAAAAATAATCAGAATAGAATATTTTATTTGCATAATAAGATAATCATTTTTTAAATTGCACAATAAATTAAAATATCAACAAAAAATATTATATCATGGGCAAAGATTATATTATATTAGACCGACAATATCCATACAAAGGGCTCAATCTAGAAATAAGACGTGATTTTGAACTTTTCGCGTGTGATGATTTTTGTATAGTTATTGTAGGTCTTGTATAATAAGTCTTTGTAACGGGTTACATGTTGATAACTGTATTGATGTCTACTGTATCACAGCTGTCTAAATCTACCACATATGTGATTGAATTGTTAAAAATGTTAGAACTCATAACAAAAGAAATATTAAAAGCAATTTTATAAATGATTGATGTTTTCCATGGAATAGATTTTTTTATCTTATTTCAAACGAATAAATTATTATAAATCAGCCAATAGAGCTACTATATAAAAACTGGTCAAGTAGGAAGAATAATACGCATACTGAGGGTTCCGCAGCTATTATACGTTTTACATAATAGGTACCTAGCGGAATTGGAAGATCGATATAAATTATGTATATGGCAGAACGTGTTTTAATTACGTTAAAAATCATTTTACGGACACTCTCGAAAAAAAACTTTTTAACGTTTGTAATCCTGCATGTAATTTATTATTTTTTATTATCTGATTTTTTTTCTTTATTTGCGCCAATAGCCTGACCTGGCCTGGCCTGCTTGTTGCTTTCGTAATGACTAACGCTGTTGATCTGAAGGGTTTTTATAACTTCAAGAGGGATTTATGTCGAGCACGTATGGCACTCAGCCGGAGAATGGTAACTAATACAAGATCACCACAATAGTACGAACCTCGGTTCACCCTAACTATCCCTTCCATTCAGTAAGTAAAAAACAAGAAACTTGTCTCTTACAGAACGCAAGTACCTTGCGTTTTGAATGCAAGTACGTGATGAACAGTGTTTTACATGTGTACAGTTCTTATCTGAAGAATTATTGGGCATAATGCCAATCAACTTTCTACTCTCTTACTGCTCGCCATCGGCAGGCAGTTCATCTTATTTATTGAAGCCTAAACGACAACGGACAGTGCGGTTCTTACAGGGGAATATAATATGGAGTTCATCTAGAGAAGCGTGACAGAATTTTTAAATTGTCGGCAACGCGCAAGTGATTTCGCTTTTTAATGTCGCAGATGTCTATAGGCTACGATGACTGTTTGCCATCAAACGGATTGGACGCCTGCTTGCTATTTGCTTAGTTTAAAAAAATTATCACTTTTGCATGGAATGTAACTTATTGCTATATTGTTTCAGCAGCGGGTGTAAGAGTTCACCAGTTAAGGATCGGATCGTCTTAGACCCCTACTGGGTAAATAAAATTACCTGACTATTCCCGCCAGTGGAATGGGTGATTAAACTCTCCTAATGAAAAATTGCAAAACCGGTATTACAATATACATAGGTGACTATTGGTTAGTGAGTGTATATGTTTTTACACCATATAAGGCCTTTGATTTTATTATTCAATATTAATTTAAATTTTATATTCCAAACTGCATTTTAGTAAAAAAATAATGACACATGTAGAGTCTCCAGAGGGATGGCCAATAAAACAGAGTAATAAGATTTCCGTTTTATAATTATCGAGTACGAATCCCCAAAAAAGTGTACTTTGCACTGAAAAAGGACAAACTACAAAGTCAAACCATAAAGTTACTTCAACAATATTGGCACCAACAATCGATCAATGTCGATTCAATTGTTTATTTGCACCGAACGTTTTTTTTTTTTCCAATTCTTTGTATGTTATTTTAACTGGATCGATTGCAAGATTCGAGTCACTCACACTTTGAAACTGCCTCGTATGCACCTCGTCATTAGTTATGATAACTTTCGTGTTGAAATACCAAAAAAAGGTTTCGTTAATCTTCTTACATTGCCTTTAGTAATTTAGGTAAATTTATTTTATTTCTTACTAGCGCGGCTGCTCTCTTAAATCTCTTAAAGGGTTTTTTGGTGTGAAGATTAAACTTCACTGTATTAATATAAACAACTTAAGTTCCAGAATGAACACGAAATCAGAATATAGGTTCGTTGATTGTCAACATAGCCTTGTTTGTGTACTGGTCACCACAGATTTGTTAGCTATGTTACCTTTGATTATTAATAACGATGGACATATATGAATGGAAATACTGAAGCGATGATGGCTTAGTTGGTAGTGCGATCTGATTTCGAATCAATAGACGCGGGTTCAGACCCACCTAACCACCTCTAACATCAGCCTGAGCTTTCGGTGAAGGAAAACATCTTGAGGAAACTATAGTATAGTGGTAGGACATTTTCTAATAATGCCCGCCTTGGTAGCTACCACACTCAAGTTTGAAAACCTGTCGCCGAATACCAATAGGTGTGTTCCGGCAACATCAATTGAGAACCTTGGACCTTGGACATCGTCACTTAACATCAGGTGAGATGGTGGTCAATGCACTGAATCTATACTTGCCTATATTTAAAACAATTGAATAAGTAAGGTATTAATTCTACACTTAATATAAGCTTTTAGAATTGTATCTTGAAATTGCTACGAGTAAATCTGCGACTTGATAACACCTCATTTTATCGTCTATGTATCCTAATTCCCTTACAGTTGGAATCGTAATTTTTGGACTCAACAATCGAATTAATTAGACAAAGTTATGCAAACTATTAAACAAAACACACAACTATATGATTACGCGAACAGCTCTATGATACACAAATAATAACTACAAATGAACAGTACCATGTTTCTATAGGTGGAATGCAAATCCGTGCACAGCGTTATCATTGACTAAGTACATAATAGGTTTACAGAAAAATCTACCCAACATTATCACAGATAAAGACGTTTGCTTTTTCTTTTTTTTTTTTGTTCGTTTATCGAAAGACAAACAAAGGACAGAATGTGAATCTCGCTTCGGTCATATTGATTTATTGATCAATAAAAAACGTCAATCAGCAATGATCAGCGGCTTCCAGGAACGGGCTGGAGAGGTTTTATGTTTATGGGGCACGCGACCTAATTTGTTTTGTGGGTGACATACAAAAGAAAAAACGTTAGATCAACCGCATGCTAAACTGCTGTTCCATTTATAATGATAATGGTATCAATGTGTTTATAGATATGACCATAACATTATCGTGCTACGTTTTTCTTTGAAACTCGCCTGAACAATCATTTAATTTAACCACTTGGAACTTTATTATTGGTAAAACTAATTTATAAGGTGTAACCATAGACCTTAAAATTTTCGTTAAGAGAAGACACAGAAGAAAGAAAAAAAAACATATCTGGCGAAAATATTAATGAATATTAATGCTGAGGAATGGATAGGGATGGCCAAAGATAAAATAATTGTTCGAGAGAAAATACGATAACTGATACAGATATATTGAAGAAGAAAACTGTCGACTCCGAAAACTTGGAAACTGGATGATAATGATGACTAAATTTTTGGCAAGTAAAATGGGCGGCCTTATTGCTGGCATAAATTTCTTCCAGGCAACTTTTCATAGTTTGGTTTTCAATTTTTGTTTGGAAGTAATTTTTCAACTTGAAGACGGAATTATTATTATACAAAATTATCGCTTAAAACCCAGTCTCTCTAGAGGCTTAGCATGTTACCTTATTAAGTACTAATGTCATTTAAAATCGGCGACGTTGATGGCAAACCATTACAATATGTTGATAATATTACATTTATCTCCGCAAACGTATCTCTTTCGTAAATTATAGCAATGAATTAGAAGAGGAGACAAAAATTGCATGCCCATGGATATAATTTTGGAATTGAATAGAAATTCTGAAAATACAATAACTATAATTTTTTTTTAAATAGTTGTGAATTTCTGTTTTCTCCCATCCATTTACGAATATCAAACGTGGAAATATACACATTGCGTGAAAAACAAAATAAGATTCAATACGCAGAAAAAATATGGTAAATCATAAGAATTAATCAGATACGCCATTCTTCAATTTACAAACGAAACAAAAGTGACAGATGCCCTTTACACTACAACTAAAATGGCGTTAAGCAGAATATGTCGCAAGAACAAGCGATGATAGCTGGACGAACCTACTTACTAAATCCCCTGATCTAATGGGTACAAGAAGGAGAAAATTGATTTTGATTTAAAAGGAAGATTTGATTTAATTTAAGCACAATGGAAAGATGAAATTATTAAAATAAATAGTAAAAACATGGATGCTGAATGTCAAAGGGTTTGTAGTGACGGGATATTAAAAATAAAGTAAAAATCATTTTCATTTTCAGTTTATTTTATTTATTTTTTGTTGCATAATTCAATGTCGAATCAATGTATCGTGTCTTATTGTTCCTACTTCTATCAACTTCGAAGTAGCGTAGTGGAGGTAGGAAATATCAACGAAGTTTGATTACATCCAGACACAAGCTCTATTAAAAATCTTTTTATATTATTTTTGTGTTTGTAAAAACGTTCATAATTCCCACCTCGAAGTATTAATGAAAAATCATGGAGAACTCTTGAAAGTCTTTCAAACAATTCCCTCCTTCATGTTTCATTTCGCCCACGCGTAAAATGAAACGAACCATTCATTTTCATACGCGTCATTCAAACGCTCGATGCAGACAGGATATAGGATCGTGCGATTATGTTGTGAAGTAGTAGGTATGCGGCCGATTTAGACGCGCGACGAATTGTATCAGTTTATTATGCAATTTACTCAACAATGTTATACGTATTATGTTGTTTTTGTTCTTATTCATGATTTTTTTATCCTGTATAGGCTCATCGCTTTGACCACAATTTCACCTTCACCGAAACACCGTTTGGTGATCGATCGATGCATAATCTTGCGTAATTTACATGAGATTAAAAATTACACTGATTATCCAAAATCCACACAATTTACAAAATGCAAATTGACTGCTTGATCGAATTAGCATCCCTTACTGACTTCACGAAGCCTGTAAATGTAACACAAAAGACAGCTGAATAGTTTCTGTCTAATCTTGTAATTCGTTAGACGAAAACAAATCACTACATCTGGGTATGTTGTATGATGAAGATTGTTCTATCACTCCACTAAAGTTATTCCCATTATACTTACTCACCAGAGTCTACCATTTAAGGTGAAAATTAATTTAAGCAGGTCGAAATTATATAACTTTGAACACAATATGAAAGCCTAAATTAATTTCAATTTTTTATCATCCTACATCATATCTATAAAATGAAATTTACAAATCGTTATTACCTTACAAGTAAGCAATACGTTGGAATACGTTTGTAGTTCTTGGTTTTTTCTTTAAACAGTTTTGACAATTTTATTATTTATTTCTGGTATTGTCCGTAATCATGGTAACATCCTAAATCTGACTTTCAAGTAATGTTTCCGGAAGAAACCTTCAATAGGTTTCTTGATACATACTCGGTAATTGATCCTTCAATAAGTACTTGTCCACAGATTTTCAAGATGCTAGATGAATGTTAGAAAACGCGCTAGGACCATGTTATGATGTCATTACGGTTTTTTTCCTTCGAGATTCGATCGAGCGGTGGGCATCCACATTACTGATAAGCCATAATTACTTCAAAAGTCATATTTTGTTACATATGTTTATAATTAAAATGTAAAATATGCGACAAAAAAGTCGTCTAGTGTGCACACTACAGGTCCGCATACCGCATAATACACCTACTTTAATGGAAACAGAACGTATTGGCTAAGGGTTAATTTTAGAAGTTGAATAAACATCTTCGGCATTTTAATTGTATCAAATTGCGCCCATACATATATGTACATGCCTGTTTAATGATATGTATATTATATAATATGTATATCCAATTCTTCATAGTTAGTGATATATTCGTTAAAGTCCATTGCTACTCGCTCATTGTACTGTTGACCCACTTATTTGTTTCATAAATCTTTTTTCATTATTGTAAAAGATTGGAAAACTGTCGGATTTTATTCATGATTGTATGAGTTTTTTTTACGAGGAACCTTAATTATAACTTAAGATATCTACCAGAAAATTCCTGTAAAAATCATGTTGAAAATCAAAATCAGCAGCCCATGCCGAGGTCCGTACCTCTTAAGTGCCCTTGGGCTAGTTACCACAGAATTGACTTTTTGAAGATTGAATAAAAAAATATTGTATTTGTTTCACTTTACCCAAAAAATTTAATTGAAATATATTATATATAGATATTGGATATGAATGTGGACGGTTACATGGGAAGGGGAAGACCAAAGGAAAGATGGATGGGCTGTGTGAAAGATGATATGCTTAGGAAAGAAGTGAATGCGGAGATGACAACAAATAGAGAGGAATGGAAGAGGAAGACATGTTACGCCGACCCCAAATGAAAATGGGAAAAGGGTAGGGAGATGATGATGATGATGATGATTAGATATAGATATAAATTAAATAGATTGAAATATAATCTATCCTTGAAATATGTAGGTAGCGGTCCAAGGGGAAAAGTCCGATGCGAGATTTATAGCTAGGAGGATATATAGACAGACAGAACGCGAAGAGGGATTTTGTATAGACATATGTATTAATATATTTATATATTTTAATCTAAATGTGTATTGTTACTTTAATTATTTTAAGTGTTTTACCTAATCGCGATCAATTCGCACGCCGTTATAAACCAATACATTTTTTTTTATTTTTGTCTGTCTGTCTGTTCCGGGTAATCTCCAGAACGGTGGGATCGATTTCAACGGGACTAGTTTTGAGTAGATTGCTGAAGTTACTCCGGATAACTTAGGGTACTTTTAATTTTCCAAAATAATTAGGGTTCCGCGTAAAAAGAAAATCTCATAAAAAATTGAATCATATGCGATTCAAGGCACAGTTTTACGGACAAGTGCTATAATATATGAGAAATATTTTTATTTTATATTAGTACGAACATTTTTTTTTTTTTTGGAAAATAATTATGGTTCCGTATAAAAAAATTAAAACGCAGTGAAGAATATATAAAACGCGGGCGCAGCCGCGGGCACACAGCTATTTAATAATCATTTTGCTAGATATACTATACTATTCTAACTTGTCTACATTTAGATGTAAAAAAAAATAATAACGACAATCGCTGGTCTTATTCTCAGAGATAACCTTATACTCTGATAAGGGCCTTATGAACGTCAAAACTCTACCACCGGTTCAAAAAAGGAACCCAGTCATCGAGAAAAGCCAGCAAGAAATCTCCGTCTGTATTTTTATACACATATATATACTCTTCATAATTACAAGTCGGTTTTAGCATTCACTCTGTGTCTCAGTCACTTCCAGATATCACAATCATTCACATAATAATTCAAATTTCAAATTAAAACTTGCTTGACATTTTGCCTGAACTAATTGTCCGGCAAAACTAATGTGCTTTGTGGCCATAATATAGTCTAGTCTAACACTATTACTAAATTTTTATAGTCTAAAACATGGAACAGCTAGTTTGCGTTTATTTTTCGTATCTATTAAGGTTATATCAATCGTTTACAAGATAGGTTGTTTTCGCGGACAAACATTATATTTCCAAGAATGTAATCAGAGGGCAAAATTAACATATTATATTCCTGAAGTTTATTCTTAAGTGATTCGATCTAAGAAATTGACCAAATAAATAAGATGTCAATCGATATTATGAATTGGGGACACGTGTCTGATTAAATCGAGACAACGTAAGCGCAGTCAAAATTAATTTTAAAAAAAGCTACGAACCGTTAGGCGCCGTCTGTACTATCAAAGTTAATGAACTTATAAGGTCACCGGATAATGTAATCTGTAATACACGATATAAATAACACTACGCAAACCGCAAAATATCTTCGACTATAAATAAATATTTAATCATTCTTAATACGTATTTTAAAATGTAATTTTTCTGCCTGTCTGTCTGTTTATTTTGTTTATCACTTGAGATCCATTGAACAAAAGCTTTGTTCGCGATTTCGCTCGTAAATTTTAACATTTGTAGTTCTTTGTACTTATTGTATGTAAATTATTCACTGTTCACATTTTTTTTACACTGCGCTTTAACCTCAACTGATGTTTAGTAACAATATGATCCAGGATGGTGTAAACATATTACAGCCTAGAGGTACTGGTTCTCAAGTGATGCTGCCGGAACACACCTATTGGTATTTGGCGACGGGTTTTCAAACTTGAAAGTGGTAGTCACCCAGGCGGGCGTTACTAAAAAATGCCCGCTATGCTATGGTTTTCTTATAATATTTTCCTTCAATGAACGCTCAGGCTGATTTTAGAATTGCATGGAAGGGTTTGAACCTGCGTCCATTGTCGTGGAATCCGGCTGCGCTATCAACTGTGCCATCATTGCTCTAATAATTTTCACTTATTGATTTACTTTCGTTTTCTTTTTAACAAAATTATGCCAATGCTTGCTTAATGATGGAGGGATAGGGAGGGGGGTAAGAGTTTTATTAACGATTCCTGACGAGGAAGTAAAAAATGCCTAAAATCTTCTTCACTGCATTTTAACTCGTAATTATTTTCCGAAATGTATTTTGCTGCTAACATTAAGCAAATATATTTCTCATAAATTCAAGTACCTGTCAGTAAAACTGTGCATTACATCGAATTTCCATTCACAATTTACCCTAATCATTTTCGAAAAATTGAAATAGCCCAAGTTTTCGCGGAGTAACTTCATCTATCTAACAAAAAAGGTCCCGTCAAAATTGGTCCGGCCGTTCCGGAGATTACCCGGAGCAAACAAATATACAAACAAGATTGTTAATAATTGCAATTTGGTATATATATGTATTTAGTAAAAAGTTGTTATTTTGATATTACAGAAAGACACTTTAATTTTATTTATTAGTATAGCCTAGAACAGACCCATATACAACGGTTTTAATTAAAATATTGCAATTAATGTATTTTTGCATTTAATTTATAAATTTTTACCCACTTAAATATTTTTATAATATACTATCTACAATGTTTTAAATAAATCGTTTAATAATTAATAGTCATAACATAATACAGTTGTGTACAATTTAATTATTTTTTACGAGGGGAGCTGCGAGTAAAGCCAGTTATAAATAAATTTAATCGTCAGGGCGTGTCTGTCAGTAATCGTGTAACTTCTGAGCGACTTGACCGATTAAGGTCACATATTCACAGAATATCATTATTAAATACGGACGATGCTTTTTAGCTACAAGTACTTGAATATTACATGTAGTGGGGATGCGAATGTTAAGATGGATGGGTGGCATAACTAGAATGAAGCGATGATGGCGCAGTGAGTAATGCGGCCGGATTCCGCGTCAATGGACGCGGGTTCGAGCCCACTATAAAATTAGCCTGAGCTTTCGGTGAAGAAAAATTTGTGAGGAAACCATAGCATGGTAGTAGGGCATTTTCTAGTAATACCACCCTCAAGTTTGAAAACCTGTCGCCAAATATCAATAGGTGATTGGCAGCATCACCTGAGAACCATTACATAGGCTTAGTGTGTTTACCATCCTGGACAACATCGTTACTTAACATCAGGTGAGATTGTGCTCAAAGCACTGAGTCTATATAACGTGTAAAAAAAGAAGATTAGATTAGAAATGACTACAAACAGAGTATTAAATAGAATAATAGATTAGCGTGATCCATACTGGTTGTTGGGTTATCGATACTCTGTCTAGATTGTCTAGAACACTTTTCTGGAGTATTTCCCATGCTTGCTCGATGAGATTCGTGCAACGAAAACTCAGGCCAATTTTAGAGTTGGATAGGTAGGATCGAACCCTGACTGACGCGGAATCCGGCCACACTACCCACTGCCATCATCGCTGAGACCTGACACCTGAGATATCACGACTCTGATTGTTTCGTCTGTCCTATTTCTACAGTGCTCTGCATTTCATCAGCAGTTAAAATTGTTCACCCAAAAACTGTATTAAACTTGTCTTTAAACTGATAAAAATAAGATAAACGCCAAATCAAGCAACGAAAACAAATGAGATCGAGAAAATATAATAATGAAAACAAAACACAATCGATAAGGTTCTATTTTTAAATCAACAAGTATAAATGTTTCCGAGAACAAAAAAAAAATGAATACCAATGTAATTTGCTAGGAAAAAATAAAATATGAAATAATAAAACTTGCAGTTTCTGTAAATTGTGTACGAGTATATCGAGTTATGATAGGCGGTACGACAGTTTAATAAAAAAAAGAATTTATTTATTTTAAATTACAATTATTAGGTTATTACAATTAGAGGTTCTGAACAAGACTGAATTTACATAGCAATGAATTATATCTCTAAGAAGTCGCGAAGTGGCTTCCCACGGTATGGAATCCGCACGGTCAGCAGTCCCACGGTTTGTACTGACGGTGACGCGGGTTACGGTGCGGTAACTATCGCTTAGACTTTTTCGATGTGTAGGATTCACTATTAGGATTGAATCTGATTTCTTTGATTTCGCTCTGCTAATAAACCATCAGCTTTAAAGCAATTCTTTCTCAAACGTATTAAGAGGATATGGTAGATGCATTTATTTCCTCTCTGGATTACAGCATTATGGTAAATATTTTTATAACAATGAATATATAGCAACCAGCCCCATGATTTTATGATTTTATGATTTTACCCGTAAATTGGTTATTGTAGAAAACATTCAGGCACCCAAAGTCTTTCTTATTCTATAACTGAAATAAAATTTAAAATCGGTTCAGGTTTGGAGGAGGAAACAGGGTACTACGAAGTGATGGTTTCGTCTATTTCGAATAGGTAAAATCAGCCCGAGCTGCAGTTGTCCCTTTCGAGTTTTATAACTCTTTCTTTGGGGCGCAACGCGATAGCGATAGATTTCTGAAATACCTACTTTTAAATCTGTTGCCGACCACATGTCCTCTTAAGCTGTCATCAACAAATGACAGTTTACAATGCTGGATCGTAAAAAAAGGAAAGAATGTAGTACACAATCTCGTCCGACGGCTTAGTTCCCGATATAAGTTTTCTCGATTTAGAGTTCAATGATTAAATAAGAAATCTTTTTATTCTATGTAATAATTAATACCATCGTATTTTCTCCTCGTAGTCGAAAATTCTTTTTTTGATCTTTAAATTTCCTAATTTGTTTATTGAAATTAACATAACGTAATATATAACCTATATAACCTAATGTCTGCTTTTTACATCTATTGATGAACATTTTCATATAGTTTATTCATAATTCAAACATACGATAGGCTGCGTAAGTATAAATTTTATTATTTATCTCAGTGCCAACACTTATACTTGATATACCTTTGCATGTTGATGACTGAACTCATAACAGGTAACGCGAATCTATAAGTTTTTTCCTACATAGAATCGCTCAACGTCGTTAAAGTAATTTCACTTCAAAAATTACGAAAATGTTTTATATTTACCTGACGAGTGTTATATTGTTTATGGTTTGACTCGACCAGGTATAGCACAAGTATATCTTCAGATATACGTATGTATAAGGATCAGACGATCAAATGAACCATTATAGTGTTGTACAGGCGCACGCATGTCTAGTGATTTATTTTTAAAAATGAAATTAATTTAATACCTGGCAAGTTCCTCAACGCCTGACATCCAGTTCGAACATTGTAAAGGTGGGTTCGATTTCGCAACTTTCATATTTCTCCATCACGTTACCTACCTATAATCAACTTAGGGACAGACAGGGAAAAGTTAAAATTATTTGATATGAAATATCAACAATTGAAGTTAAACTTGTGGCAGTGACATTTTAAGGTCGCGCGATGAGCGGCAGAAAATATGACGCTTTCATCCATGATGGCGCAAGCGTCATTATTTTAATATTGAAGAATGGACAGAAATGCAACACATTTTAATTTAAAATAAATGTGTATGAGGTTAAGATTGTTGAATATTTAAAAAAAACCCATGGTATGCTATTCCTATGTATCCTGTCCAATTTTTATATAAATATAATACATTAAATCCTGTAGTTCTTATTATTTCTTATAATGAGAGTTATTTTTAGTTATTAAAAATTGAATAGCTTGTTTTGTAAATACCACTGAATGAAATAAGTGTCTCGTAAGGGTCTCTTTGTTTTTTTATATGACAAAAAATGATATATATTATATTTATAAAAAAAAGAACCAGATCGAGTTTCTTGCCGGCTCTTCTCGACTGGGTTGTTTTCCGAACCGGTGGTAGTGTTTTAGGCGTTCATAAGCGCCTTCTTAGGGCCTAAATTGAATAAATAAATTTTGCTTTTGATTTTGAGGGTTAAACCAGGCAATTGGTAACAGCATCGTCTGAGTATGACAAACACAGAACACACAATTTAAGAACACACTTTTATATAAATATCTTTCTAAGATAATATAAATAAATGCTACACCTATTTATATAAACGATTTGAGAATAAATGTTATGTATTTTTGAACTGCATTCTTTTCTACATTCAAATTAAATATATTTCATATACTTTATAATTACTATGAGAATTTGTGACAAGATATACACACACCTACATTGTAATGACTAATACATGGAATAAAAATATGCAAAAGATAACAATGGATTTTTCATGCAGTCGCTGTAACCGAAATCGGTTAGTAGCAGACGATGATTATGATGTTGAAAGATATGCTCGTATGTACATATGTATTCCTTGTTTATTCCAGAATGGTTTAGTATGAGCCGGTGATAATATTATCAACTCAGTGTTTACTTTAAATCTGGACTTTACTGACATAAATCAAGCGAAAGAGATAATATAATTATATTTCTAGAATAATATTCCCGACTTCATAAACAGGTCAAGGCGTTACGTTATTAACAATAATTAATTCTCGTATTTAATTATTTTTTTCCTTCCTCGAATTCTACTATTTCGACTGGACCCGAGAAACAATAATTAGAATTAATCGTTAATTAAAAACGTTTTCTGGAATTGCCTAAACAACATGCATGATTACGTTATTAATGGTGAACATGAATAATGACGTCATTAGTGTATAATTGTTGTTGTTTTTTTGATAACGAGTTAAAGAGGTTATAATTGAACTAAGTGTACTCACTGTCATCACAATGATATGAAATATTCCTATTTTTTATCTAACCAGCCTTTATTTTAATTAAGTCATTCGGATATTCCGAACATTACAAACATTGTGGGATTTCTTTAGGTAATTTTACTGGTAACTACTTATATCCAATGTTATCATTTACAAGTATTCAGTTCAGAGAAAACAAAACGGAGTACAAGAATTTCCAATTGTAAATAACTAATCTTAAAACGTTTTAATTAGTTAGTGCAGTTTATTTATTTAATGTAGGATTTATTGAATATATTTAGATAATATGACTAGTTAAGTAAATGATACATCATTTAGTTACAGACAATTTTATAATCAGTTTTATTGTTGTAGATAGAACATTGACCCTAGCCGACACAATATTGTGCCTTACTCAAGAGGAGAACAAAAATAAAATCACTACTACAATTGCTAAATTCTATGATTTGGGATTTCTTGGTATGGTTTTGGTTTTTCATGTAGTCCTTATTTTTAATTAATGAACTAACAGTATTTTACATGATATAGTTTGGTTAATATGAACAAGTGAAATATATTGAAAACTAGCTGTGTGCACGCGTCTGCGCACGCGTTTCATTTTTCATTTTAACGCCGTTTTAGGTTTTTAATTTTTTTTATACGGGACCCTAATTATTTATTTCGAAGTGATGGAGGCCCAATAGGTAGTGCAGGCGGATTCCGCATCCATCGACGCGGGTTCGATCCTATCTATCCAACTCTAAAATCGGCCTGAGCTTTCGGTGAAGGAAAACATCATTTTTCAAAAGGGCATTTTCTAATGTTGCTTGCCTGGGTAGTTACCACCTCAAGTTTGAAAATCTGTCGACAAATATTAATAGGTGTGTTCCGGCAGCATCACTTGAGAACCAGTACCTAGGCTTACTGTGTTTACTACCCTGGACCACATCGTCATTTAACATCAGGTGAGATTGTGGTCGAAGCACTGAGCCTATATATCATGTAAAAAAAAGAATAATTTTCAAATTGTTTGCTGCTAACATTAAGCAAAAATATTTCTTAAATATTCAAAATACCTGCCAGTAAAACTGTGGATTGAATCGGATTTTATTCAAATTTTTATGAGTTTAATTTTTTTTTACGCGGATCCCTAATTATTTTCGAAAAAATAAAGTAGTCTAAGTTACGCGAAGTAACTGCAGTTATCTAACAAAAAAAGTCCCGTCCAAATCGGTCCAGCCGTTTCGGAGATTAGCTGGAACAAACAGACAGACAGACAAAAATTTTAACTTATGTATTTGACTATATATATACGAGTATATTATGTAATGTTAGTGGCGTTTTGTGTGATATAGTTTAGTTATTGTGTTCAAGTTAAGTTTATTATAGAAGATAACGCGTAAACATTTATTTTGAGGTGTCGGCAAAGCTCCATGGAAGGTTCGAGCATGTGGCTCGTTTTGCTGGAGCTTGATAACGCTGATACAAGATTAAAAAAAATATATCTTACTCACATGACACTGACAGAAATTGTGTGTACACTGATTGCCATATCTAAGAAGAAGAAAACAAAGGGTTTCTTAGGCACTGGTTATTCTTCAGTTATATTTACTAACACACGCAATATAGCTAATAAAAAAAATTATAAAGTTTACATATAAAAAGTTTGAAAAAGTATAGGTACATATTACTTTTATCTAATTCACGCATATTGTTAACGCAACATTAATAAACTTCCGCAGAAATAATAAGGAGGTTTGTAAGCCTTCAAAAACCCTATAAAAGGACATGCTAAAAACTTTTGTTCTGAAAAAGGCTTCGAAAAAAATCGTCTAAATTGCTAATGTGACTTAAAACGAGCTTTAAGTCGTCGTCAAGTAATCATTAAGCAAATAATACGCGTTCAGAAGATTTGTACGACCTAAAAAATATATTTCTCAAAAATTTAAAAAACTCGCCAGCGGTTATTTTTCTCTCACAATTTTATTACGCGACTCTTTCTGGCAGATAGTTGAAGTTACTCCGTGTAACTTTGGCTACTTGTATTTTATTAAAAATAATTAGGGTCCCGTGTAAAAAAAAAAATAATACTCCTGTAACGCCCCTTACGCCTGTTATCCCCGAAGGTGAAATATGGAACTACACCCATCCACATTTCGCCGTGCTTAGATCCCATACCAGATGTCGACATATCGGGCACAAATTCCAGACTCCGGGATGATACTGAGTAGAAAAACCCAATATCACTTGACCCGATGTATTTTCCAATGTATATTATACAGTGAAAAATATATTAGCCGCAGACACACAGCTAGTATAAAATACAATATAAAACAAACGTATTTCTTAAATCGTTTTATTATTTGTTAGCATACTTATTGCACTACGTCACTGGTTATGTTGAAATGATATACGAGTATATGTATCACAAACATACAGCGACCGCAATTTAGGTTATTATTAAGGAAGATTCTCTGAAAATTACAATTAAATTAGTATGAATTCATTACGTTCTAAATATAGAATACACACACGTAGTCAACCCAGTTTTCCGAATTAAATTAATCCTTATTGATATATATAATTCAAAATAATAATTGTATAACTAGCTTGTTATTGTCATAATAATGTTCAATATTGAGGGGTGATCTCAAAGCAGAATACAGGGTAAAGTAACTAATTTTACACCTATATATGTATGGACATTTCACGTCTCTCTCCGGTGATGGTCCAAGACGTGCTTTGATCCCCAACTGAGAAAGCTCTTCCTACCGCTGCCGGCCTGGTACATTGACTCTTTTTGTACTAAAACAACACATGCAGTTACTTGCACACTACACAGTAAATCAGTTCTAAATTATTAGTTATAGATAATTACTAATTTATATTAATTACCAGCGGGCGCCCGTGACTTCGTCTTATCTAGATTGAATATGGAATGTCCTGATAACCAAATTCAGATTCAGACAAACATTTTAAGAACACTTTCATGTTATGTTGTTAAGATTCTTTTATGGATATTTATATTATGAATTTAAAAAAAAAGAACTAGATCGAGTTTCTTCCCGCCTCTTCTCGACTGTGTTATTTTCCGAACCGGTTGTAGTGTTTTGTCGTTCATAAGCACCTTATTAGGGCCTAAATTGGATAAAGATTTTTTTTTTTGATTGAGTTGATTCAGAAGCTTGCATAGTACTTTTTCTTAAATATCTTCAACAGATTTCGTCTCATTCGCCTTTTATTATAAGTATAGATTTAACTTATAAAATATGTTCATATAAAAACATACATTACATCATATTTTTTTTTTCCCTTTTTTTCACGTGGGGGAATGCATTTAGGCACAACCAAAGCTTGGGGGTACTAAGGAATGTGTGAAACTCACACGATGGTCGAAACCACCGCACCATTGATCACAGCAACTACCGCTAAAACCACCACGACCTTCCGTCTCTACCGCTATTATTGAGGATGCGGTATTTGTTGTACAATGTCCAGCGTCCCGTCCGCGCGATTGACCCAGGAAAAACTAGGTCCTTACCAACGAACAGGGACAGACCCGGTAAAGACTGTCCCACAGACAGCCTCACCAGTGCAATGAGAGATCGGGTCCCCTCCCCTTTCCCCCTTTGGCTCAGCAGAATGGTGCCATCCAAACGGAAAACCGCCTAGATGACATTACCCGTTCGCCCGCCCTTGACCGCTATTGAGGTCTTCGAACGAATCTTGCTGACCTGACCGGAGCCGGTGGCCAGCAATAGAACTACTCCCCCCCCCCCCCGTTTTATGACTAGCATCCTTTCAGGTGTCAGCACACAGAGCACAGCGTGGACTGTCCGCCTTACATTCGGCTGCTGTATATTCTCGCTTGCCACAACGAAAACATAGGTCTCCCCTTTCCACTGACGCCGGACACATAGGACGCGTGTGGCCCAGGCCCATGTACTTGAAGCACCACATAGGCAGAACCTCAAGCGCATGGACACTTGTCCTTACGATCCCGGCCCTAATGTGCGAAGGTTCACACCCCGTCTTTAATACATTATATCACTATGCACCTTCAACAATAAACGTAACAAATTCCAATCATCGGCAAATAAGTCGACCAGCCGGCAAATATTGGTCTCTCATAAATCTACGTTGTGGATTTCAGTTTAATTGACGAATTCGAGATATATTGTCATATTTTCAATACCCAGTTAAGTATTATGTTTAATAATTTTATAATGCAATTTGGTCAGTAAATTATTGCAATAAATATTAATAATATTATGTGAATTTATACTTCATACGTATTTTATTCAGACTAACAAAACAGAGTAATTTAAAACACAGACATCAACGTTTATTTCGGGCAATTGCTCATTTCATTTGTGGAATATCATTTCGATTATAATAATAATTATTTCTGCTACGGCAATAACAGAATAATAATAATACGTAATTAGTTACTGCAAAAACAAATATCGAAGGGCTTAATAACACATGTGAGACGATAATGTACCCTGTACTTCAAACATAAGGTCGCTTTCCTTTAGTTTCATTATCGAGGATGACTTTGGTTTGTTTTGCCTCATGTCTGCTTTAACTTCCGAAGCGTATTCCGAACATATAACATCAAGAAAGTTATAAGTACAGTGCTACCCACGCTCTTTAAAAATCTTTGTCGGCCTTAATTCTCATACCTACTAAAAAATAAAATTGAAGTATCTGTTCGTAATGCCAATTTTTTTTTAATAAATATGAATTCATATACGATACTTGCACCAAAAATACAATTTTTTTTTGTTTTGTTTGTCTAGATGTATCGATTTCGACGGGACTGTTTTGGTAGATGGCTGAAGATACTGCAAGTAACTTAGGGTACTTTTATTTTTTGAAAATAATTAAGATTTCGTATAAAAAAATTAAAAACTATATTACGCAGTGAAAAATATCTGAAACGCAGGCGCAGCCGCGGGCACACAGCTAGTACAAGCTATGTCCGTGGCTTCACTTGAATATTGTCTCGAGTAAACTTTTTAGCTAGGGCAAATTCCGCAAAACATTTTCTCAGGTAACGGCCAGCACATTTCGTACCATTTTAGTTGGCTGGCACTAGTTACTTATTTAGTCTGAGTGCCTTATACGTTCGCTTCAAAGTTTAGTGAAGCTGTTAAAGACCTTCCGGTCAACAGCATTAGACAGATAAAAAAAGTCCGTACTACTTTGGTGCCCATACGCGTTATCTATCAATATCTAGCTAGGTTTGAATCCATCCTATTCTATGATAAGCATAAGCTTTCAGTGAAGGAAAACGGAAGGTGGTAGACCATTTTCTAACACCTTCCTACTCAATCACTCTCAAATGTCAAAATCTATTACCGAGGTGTTATAGCTGTGTTCTAGAAACACCACTTAAGACCCAGTACTCTTAAACCAGATTTACCCTACTTACTGAGAATTGTAAGATTAAAAATAATATTTACCGAATAATGAATAAATCGAAGTATAATAATTACGTAATTTTTTTACTACCTAATTAAGCGTAAGTTTTTAGACAAAGAAATTTAAAAAAGAACTCGGGTCCACTTCAGTTGTTTTGTTTCAATTTAGGACATATAAACGAATACGCTACTCAAAGTGACTCGAGAACCACTGAACCAATTTACTTAATTTTATTTTTTATATGTATATTGTCTGGTCAGGTTTTAGTATATATGGTTACATAAGATAGCATATAAAAAAGTTATTGGAATAAAAGTGAATTAAGACGACTCAAAATTATGCTCCATTGTACCTTGTAATATTTTTATTTGGCCAACGATAGTTTTGAGAAATTTATCCAATAAATAATTATAAATATCGTCATTTTACAAACGGGGAAACTAACGCGGACGAACTCACAGGCATGGCTAGTTTATAATAATTAATTCAAATGTGTATTAAAAGTATATTAGATATTTCAATACAATACATTATTGAATATCGGTCGAGAATATTACATACGAAGTGGATGGAATACAGCCGCCGCCATAAATAACGGACGCCTACATTTTTGTTTGTTGATGTCATTATTGTATGCAAAAACGTCGGAAACGTTATCATAGCCTTGACTTCGATATTAGCAGGTGACTAGGCGCTTGTTTCAAGGATATTTTAAAATACGTATTTCACTTACGTTTGTTTATTTCATCAAGTGTTGTTTCCATTATCACTTTTTTTTTTTTTTCAAATATTGCTGGCTGCTTATAACAATTTCTATCCTTCACACAAATGTATTTATTACGTTTTGTTTTTTCTTTTAATATCACGGTAAAACGTCTGCACTTCATATTATGTTAAATAAACTACAGTTCATGAACCATGACAATATGAGAATCTAACCACACATGGCATCAACATACTGGACTAGATCCATCACGGATAATTTCTCTAGGTACCTCTGAATATACACATTGCTGATCCTGGACATGCGACGCGTTAACGCACTATTGCAATGGCAGAGCTGGCAAAATGCCACGGACCCTGGTCCGGTGATGCCCCGGCCCGCGAAGATGCGAGCTTAGAAGTGTCCTAAACATTTTAAACAAAATTTAGTAAAATTAAAGTTTATTAGACACAACTAAGAATTTAAACGCTATAGTGATTACTTTAAAGATTTATTCAACTCAAATTACTACGTGACGATTTTACGGGGGCACCATACAATGAATTTGTCACGGGCCTCAGATGGCATAATTACGCCACTGCACTATGGTGCGGGTTTTCACTACATTCATGGTGGTCAAGACTCATTCTGCCACTATAGCTCTACCATCTCCTAAACACTTTAAACTAACATAAATATTCAAAAAACGTATGCAGTGAGACGATGGTTACATATTGAAAGTCATTATCTTAGACAGTGGCAGCTCTTTATACAAATACAACAATCGACAGTCACTGTTTTTTGACGACCGTATGAACGCTAATAAGCAATGCAGTATCAAAATTTAAAAACAACAAAAAAACATATGTTATACAAAATTATGTTATCCATACTAATTAATAAAATTGAGGTGTCTGTTTGTAATATCAAAATATATTTTTTTATTAAATAGATATGAATGTGTATAGAAAACCTATACCTAAAACAACTTTTAAAATTTTTATCTGCCTGTCTGTTTGTTCACGGCTATCTCTGGAACGGCTTCACCGATTTTGACTGGACTTTTTTTAATAGATAGCTTAAATTACTATGAGTAACTTAGGGTAGTTATGATTTTTGAAAATAATTAGGGTTTCGTGGTAAGAAAGTATTTTTATTTGATTTAATTCTCATCTATCAGGTGTCATCATAGTTATTGGACTGTACAGTCATTTTGCCGAGTTCAAACAATTAAAAAGAATTACCACGAACATAAACAAACTTACAAATAACGATATTATCATTCTTCTAGAATATCGGTAAAAAATCGCTACGTAAAATTAAAAAGATGCTAATAAAGGAGTCCACCTTCAACGTTACTGTCTGCATTATAGACGTCCGCATTACAAAATTAACAATGACTAAATTCGCAAATTAGTTTATGATTTAATTAAAAGTTTACATCACCACTGGCTAGGTCAAATCATGTGTGCGGGGTTGCCAAACAGATAAATAATCCTGAATGTTATAAATATAAATAAAGGATAAAAATAAAAAAATTGGGGAAATAAGGTAATATTAAGGTTTTTTTTTTAAATTGAAACCATAATATTTAATTCCCCACTTATCTAACTAACATCCTATTATTAACATTCTGTCACAATTTATTTATGTAAGTGCGTGTTAATAGCATCATTTAGAGCTAGATCCCCTTTTTAAAAATGTCATGCCACGGTCATGAGTACAAATAATTTTAAGTCTATCTTTGTATTATTTCTCTAATCTTCAGTCTTTCTACAAAATGGCGACCCTTTACTAAACACTTCGATGTAGTTTTTGTGACATGTCAGAAATCACATTATGTGTCATTGTTTTCTCTTCACTTTTTTTCACTTCACTTGTATACCATAAATCGATAATTGTTGATCTTTATGTTTATGTCATGTAATATAATATTATAATTTAAATGTATGAAGTTAATGAACTTGATGGTAGGTCATTCCTTAATAATGCCCTCCTGGGTAGCTACCACCCTCAGGTTTGAAAACCTGCCACCAAATACCAATAGATATGTTCCGGCAGCATCACTTGTGAACCAGAACCTACCTCTAGACTTAGTGTGTTTACCATCCTGAATTAGATCTTCACTTAAAATCAGGTGAGAATGTGATAAAAGCACTAAGACTATATTAAAAAGACTATGTTAAAAAAAAAAAACAAAAACAAAATCCATAGGGAAACAACAAAGATAAAAATTCCTGGAAAATTTTAATGGATCTTTTTAAAAATTTACTTTAATTAAATACTCATTTGACAACACAGCATTGGTTTCAGATAATGGTAAATACCGAATTTACATATTTCTTCATGTTGATTGTCGGTTGCGTTGCAAATTTATGCATCGCAGTCATAATTATGCAATTAATAAAGATTTAATTTGAGTATACGTTTTTGTTCTACGATCGTTATAGTATTTCGTCATTGCTGTTCCAGTCATTCCATTTGCAAATAACAATATTCCATAGTGTGTATATTCCAGATATATATCTACTTGCAAGGAAAAGTACGGATGGTCATTTGTCATCTTCATTTGATATTTTACATTTCCATATATTAACAAAATATATATTTTAAGCTGGCCATAAAATACATTTATGATTACTAGCTGTGTACTCGCGGCTCCGCCCTCGACTCATTTATACGTCACTGCGTAAAATAGTTTTAAATTTGTCATTGGAAAATAATGTTTATATGGTGCTGTCCATTTAATCATATTTTATTTATAAGTTTAATTTTTTTTATTTTTTAAACGGAACTATTAATTTATTTTTTGTATTAAGAGAAAGCAAAGAGATATTTCACATTAATTCAAACATTTGCCAGTACAACTGTGCATTTAATTCCATTCGAAATTCATTATTAATTTTTTTAAGCACAAACCTGGCAAAAAAAGTCCGGTGAAAATCGGTCCAGAGACAGATAAAAAAAATGTGTTTTTGGTATATGTATCATAAAATGATTTTTATTTTACATTTTTTTAAATTTACAAACATACACTTCAATTTTATTTAATAGTATAGTTTGAAAGAATAGTTATAAATTTCTTCGGTGGTTCTCGAGTTTTAAGACCACTAAGAGATAAACGAGTTGAAAGACGTTGTATATTACCATAAATGTAATGGATTAAATCCGAAATGATATCATCAGCAGCCTTGTTACAAGAATATAATAATCCTATGTAAGGAAACTAGTTATGCATGCTCCTTTCATATTAAATAATTTCAAAACTGAACTAGTTTTAAGCGTCTAAAAGGTCAATCAACAATTTCATAATTCCTTATTTCAGATCAGTGTCAGTAATAAGTCAGAAAAACTGATATATGATCACAATCTTAACTTTTAAGATTCGATATTTAAATGCGCTGTAAAATGGCACCTAAGGGTTTCAACACACAGTGGGCGGACAGGGACACGACGTCTTCTATGAAAAAACATCGCGCTTTCGTCCCTACCCGCCCTCTGTGTGTTGAAACTATTAACCTTGTTTGTGCGCGATGGAAGTGATGACTATATACATATATTTTTGTCCTTACTATATTTTGACCTGCTCCATTATGAACCCTAGCCTTTTGTGTATGGACATTGCCTTTTTTGTACTGTACAGGCACAGCGCTTTTGCTAAAGCTTGAAGATGGTAGTTAAACCACAGGCGGAAATTATTACAAAATACCCTACCATCATTCTATAATTTCCTTCACTGAAAGCTTAAGCCCAGTATAGAGTTAGATGGAGAGTTCGAAACAGCGAAATACCTAACCAAAGAAAGCAATTTATATACAGAAATATTTGATTCGAATTAAATAGAAAAAAAAAAAACAAATACATGAAACTTAATATAATTTTAATATAAAAATCAATGCTTGTAAAAATAGATAAATTTAAAGAATTCATAATTTTTAGCGTTCTTCATTAAGTGCTTGCATATCGCTTTCGCCATTTTCTCCTTTGATGAATTATGTTTTTCTTCGTCCTCGAATGTACTGGCTATATCTAAAAACGACTGAGCCGTGTCATCTCCGCAATTGTCATCTACATAATATCTGAAATAATTATCAATTGCAATTTATACAGAGAACAGAGAAGGATCAGTCGTCTGTCCTGATATGCATTTTGCGCAGGGTGGACATGGATGTTGTAAGAAAGGTATTAGGGTTTAGGAGGGTTATAGAAGAAGGGGAATACCAAAGAAAAGATGGTTGGATTGTCTAAAAGATTATATGTTTAGAAAGGGAGTAAATGCAGAGATGATTTATAAAAGAGAGTAATAGAAGTAAGACATGTTTCGCGGACCCCAAATAAAAATGCCAAAAGGGTAGTGAGATGATGCAATTTAAACAAATGTAATCGATGCGTTCAGTGGTAGATTTTCTGATTAGCTGAGTAGGTTCGAACCTAGGGCACGGCAGAATTTAGTGTCCGCAAATTTGGAGAATTTGGTAATGGTTTTTTTTAAGTAAAACATTATTAATGGCCTGTCTTGAATCAAGAAAATTGAAACTGCTTAACTATTTTTTTCCAACTAGCTAACGCTGTTTACCGGAAGGGCCTTTACAACTTCACCGTGACTTTGGGGGCGAGTGCTGGGGGCACTTAGCCGCAAAAAGATAACTAGCACAATTATTAACAAAGTGGTACGGACCTCGGCTTAGCCGTTACCTGAGTGTAAAAAATTTCGCCTAATTTTGAAACTAGCTAAATCCTACATTTTTTATTGAATAAAAAAAGGTTTCTTAGAGGACCAATGTACTTGCGTGTTATGTGCAGGAATGTGTATGCAGTGTGTTGTGCGTGTAATGGCTTGATGCTTGATGATCTGTGTGACTGATCGCGCTGGCGGCGACGTCAAGAGCCTCCCCAGTTGGAGAATGAGACACGTCTTGAGTCGCCGCCTGAGGGGGACCCGGAGAGTGTGCGGGATAGTTTATACAGAATTCTTAATTTATAGTGGCGATATTTAGCGAATGAATATTTGAACTTATCCAAAGTTTTAAGTTTTTCCCTTTGAAAGATAGAATAACCGTAAGACGATAAATTATTTTCTATAGTTATAATTTGCTTTAAATAGATTAAGTTTAAGTTTTCGCTAAGTTTTATTATTTTGACACTAATTATTGATATCCGCCTATTTCATTAACCCCTTGAGCACTAACCTGACGTTCACGCCTGCTTTTCATTGTTTTCCTATTGTCTTCGTACTGTATTATTTTTATGGGTAAACGACATATTAAAATCACTTATACATTAAGATATTTAAGATATATATATAACCAATAAAAATAAATGATACCTATATATATAACCAAGGTTATTTGTTGTGGTGAACTGATATTATAAAGTAATTCTATAACTACAAAGTGTAGAAAGAAGAATAATTTGTTGGTAAAATAATCAGGAGATTTCCCTATAAATATCCTCGCCTTACAATAGACAGGCATTCTTTGTGAGATTTTCGAAGTAAAATGTATTAGTATCTTAAGTGATAATGGTTATAACTGAGTTCTCAGTCTTGCTTTATGGATTTTTGTGTAAAATTACGGACGTGCTCCAAAATATACTCACTTCAAACAATCTCTAATATAGTCGAAATGATCTAGGAAACATGAGCAAGGTCCGAACTGCACTAAAAGGGGTGTACTCGAACCGGAATCTAAGACCTCATTCTTCGATGACTCGACAACATTCGCGTATGTTGATAACAGTGTCGGCGCATCCCCGAAGCTCTTCAGATGCAGTTTCCTTATCAGCGTCGAAGTCATCACCGGCATTTGCTTGTTAATCTCCATCTCGCAGGTCCGGCTGTTTTTGTATTCCTCATGAGATCTGTCGATGGCCACCTCCCTTTTAACTTCCGTTATAATCGATTCTAAATCTTGCGTACTGGCCAATTGGTCTATTTTCCTGCACAGCGATTGGATAAACCAGGAGCCGTGTATCTCGTGCCTAGAAATATTTTTAAAAAAATTGGTCACTTTATTTCAGTGTTCGTCACAATTTTACGGTCACTGGTCACTAGAGGCCTTCCCAGTGGCGTAACGTAGTGGGGGCGACACTTTTTAGGGGGAGGCAAAATTTAAATATTCGGGCAGATTTAAATAAAAAATTGAAATAAAAGGACGGCAAAATTGTCTTCCGTCTCGGATGGCCGTCACCCACGCTACGCCACTGGGCCCCCCCCTTTTATTTTATTTTGGGTTTATGCTTTACTTATTTTTAATGACCAGAATGGGGGGGGGGGGGGTTATTGAGTTTTTGTTCTACAGTTATCCCAATAATTATGTAATCATGGAGATGGGGTTTTGCGTACTATTGTTAACAATATGGAGATGGGGCGTAATAAAATGTACACTTTATAATTTACACATATACGTTACTAGATGGTGCCCGCGGCTCCGTCCGCGTTTCATATTTTCTTTAGGTGTGAGCGAAAAAGTGCATAAAACATTTCATTTATACCTAACCTGAAAAATACAAATGAATGAAGAAAAATGGAGTCTTTTGTTTTTATTAGCGGAAAAAATGTACTTAAGAGAAATCGAAAAAAAAAAAAAAAAATGAGAAAGGGTCGATGGAATCCAAAAAATAAAATAAAGCCTATAACCGTCTACGAAAAATCTGTGTCAAATAGTAGTAGTCCCATCCCGATATGTTCAGTAGTTTTGAGGTGATGATGCGTCAAACTAACGCCATTTTCGTTTTATATATATATAGATATATTTTAATAGACTGCCTCGGTGGTGCAGTTGTATTACGGTACGAATGTCCTTCTGAGGTCTCGGGTTTGATCCCCGGGTCGGGACAAGTGATATTGGGTTTTTTCTACTCAGTGTCATCCCGGAGTCTGGAATTTGTGTTCGATATGGCGACAGGTGGTGCAGTTGTATTACGGTACGAATGTCGTTCTGAGGTCTCGGGTTTGATCCCTGGGTCGGGACAAGTGATATTGGGTTTTTCTACTCAGTGTCATCCCGGAGTCTGGAATTTGTGTTCGATATGGCGACAGGCTCGCCCCCTGTCCCATCCGGGACGGAATTTAGCTCGGCGAAATGTTGGTGGTGTAGTTTGCTATTTCACCTCTACCTAACCCTTCGGGGAAACAGGCGTCAGCTTGTGTTATATACTTTAATGACCCCATATGTCAGGTATAAATATAATTGCGTCTCGCATATATTTCATGGATTCTATAATTATTTTATGAGGTTTTGACAAGATCTCAGTCTGTCATATAGTTATTATTAATTCATTACCTTACGTTATTTGACCCTAAATTCAGAGCGGGTTTTATATTAGGGCCACTCGTAGTTAGTGCAATTTTTCAGGGACGGTCGAATTAGCTTTAGAAAAAAGGTTTTGAAGTGATGATGGCGCAGCGGAGTAGTCCGGCCGGATTCCGCGCCAATCGACGTGGGTTCGATCCCACCTATCCGACTCTAAAATCGGCCTGAGTTTTCGGTGAAGGAAAACATCGTGAGGAAACCATAACATGGTGGTAGGGCATGTTCTAACGATGCCCGCCAGGGCAGCTACCACCCTCAAGTTTGAAAACCTGTCGCCAAAAACCAATAGGTGTGTTCCTGCAGCATCACTTGAGAACCAGTACCTTTAGGCTTAGTGTGTTTACCATCTTGGATCACATCGTCATTTAACATCAGTTGAGATTGTGCTCAAAGCACTAAGCCTATTCCGTGTAAAGAAAAGGAAATTCTTCACCTTATCGAATTGAATCATTTTTAATTTTCATTTAAAAAATGAATAGTTTAAAAAATTAACTAGTTAATTGTTCAGAAAATATATTTCTTTTTTTTTAATTACCCTATTACCTGCTATAATGGGGCGGCATTTTTACAGTACATATATTATGGAATTGTAATAGCGTTTTGCATGAAATTCGAAAAATTTCTACAAGTAACGTTTATTAAGAGGTGCTACAATTGAACGCCTGGCGTTTAAGTTATAGCAAATTAGTTTTCAGTGATTATTTTGATTTCGAAGCGATAATAGCTCAGATGTAGCGATTCGAAACCACATATCTTGTTCTATAAATAGTCTGAGCTTTCGGTGAAGGAAAAAAACACGGTGATAGCGCACGGCTATTAAACTTCCACAAGCGTCACTTGAGTCTTGAGCTACTTCGTCACTCATTATTATTATTCCGATAGGGGCTGTTTCACTGCAACCTAAAAGATCTATTGTAATCGGACCCCACAAGGCCTATAGCTGAGTGCCTAGATCTACACAGAATCGATATCTTGTAAAAAATTTTTTGGACAGTGTACAGTCTGTACGTCCTCCGCAAGATTACCCAGACCTCTGTATCAATAGATCACATTCACACAATATGTACTTTAAGGGTTTACCAATAGTGTGTATGTGTTTGCTCAAATATCGTCACTTAGCATCAAGTGATATTTTGTTCAAAGCGCTCGTCCTAGACAGTATAACGAAATGTCATCTATACTAATAAACAAATTGAGTAAAAGTGTCTGTTTGTAATATCAAAAATATATATATATTTTACTAAATAAATATATGTATATATGATACCTATATCAAAAATAAAAAAAAAATAAATTTTTTGTCTGTTGTTCCAGGTAATCTCCGAAACGGCTGGACCTATTTTGACGGGACTTTTTTCGGTAGATAGCTGAAGTTAATCCGCGTAACTGAAGTTACTTTTGTTTTTCGTAAATAAATAGGGTAAAGTGTAAAAAAAATTAAACTCATTAAGTTTCGAATAAAATACGATTCAACGCACAGTTTCACTGGCAGGTGTTTGACTTTGTGAGAAATATATTTGCTTTTTGACAGGACCAAATATAATTTCAGGAAAACTCAGGAAATTGTGAACAAAATACGATTCAAAAGACAGACAGCACCATCAAAATACTATTTGCCAATGATTATTTAAAAAAACTATATTACGCAGTGTGGAATATATAAAACGCGGGCGGAGCCGTGGAAACAGAGTCAGTTACAAAATAAATTAGTTAGTTAATAGGTTATAGTACCTTATTGAAGGATTTCCACTGTAAGAACTGTGCAGAATTAACATATCAGCTTCGACTGGTAGAACGTACGGCTCCACTTCTTCTTCCAAGTCCTTCTGTATCTTCCCCGAATGGAATACAGGGACACCTTGTGGGGTTTTTGTACCGCGACACGCCTGGAATTGATATATTTTTCCCTTCTACCAGTACATCAAAAAAACAACTTAAACATTAAGGTAGGTATCCACAAAATTATATTTCGCTTCTTTATTTGGAATTCACTTGCTAAAATGGTATAAAATACATTCATCAGAATGTATGCTGTAATTAAGTTTGGTTTTTATTTTTTTTACATGAAATAGGCCAGTGCTTTGACCAAAATCTCACCTGATGTTAAGTGACGTTGTGGTCCAGGATGGTAAACACACTAAGCCTAAAGTTTCTGGTTCTCAAGTGATGCCGCCGAAACACACCTGTTGGTATTTGGCGACAGGTTTTCAAACTTGAAAGAGATAGATAGCCAGACGGGCGTTATTAGAAAGTGCCCTACCACCATGCTATAGTTTCTCACGATGTTTTCATTTACCGAAAGCTTAGGCTTATTTTAGAGTTGGATTCAAATTCAAATGCAAAAATTCTTTATTTAATTTAGACCCTGATAAGGCGCTTATGAACGTCAAAACACTACCACCGATTCGGAAAACAATCCAGTCATCGCGAAGAACCGGCAAGAAACTTGATCTGGTTTTTTTCTGCAAGTTTTTTTTTTTCGGAACTTTACAACCATTAGTTACAAAGTTTTCTGATTAGGTGGGCTCGAACCCGCGTCCATTGATGCGAAAACCGATCGCACTACCAACTGCGCCATCAAGGTTTTAATTCAGTCCCGCTTTATACTTTTTTTTATAAATTTATATTTACTTCGATAACTACGCTTGGAAAACAACTTTCACTCTCACATTAATTCATTCATCCGTACATTCTATACTCAATAAATAAACAAACTAAGTTTTTATAACTATTTAATTTTTACTTCCTAATTGTATAAGTTATAATAAAAATAAATATTTTGTTAGTCTCATGGTTCAAAACAAAACACTCTTTATTAAAACAAATCATCATTACTTATTTCCATACTCTCTCTAGATATGTGACGCTTGCCAATTAGCTTTAATGTACATTTTTATTTTGTTAAAAAAATCCCCAGAACACTTTAATGAGTAGTGGGATTCGTGAAAAATTCTTGTCTACCTATCTCACTTCACATGAATATCGTTTATGAAATATGTAAATCCCAAATACGATAATACTAAGCTGAAATGATAAACAAAACCGGATTCCTAGTGATGCAAACTTTCAAAACACAAGAGAATAACGAAAGGTCGTGAATCATAGCCGAACGCATTTTGGTCTCCGTCCTTTGTTTTGGTGCATTTGATAACAGTAATAACAAATGGTGAGTAAACGTCTTATCAATTATAAATATATTTATTTACGTCGTATTTAGTAACTGCATATTGTTAAATTAGAATGGACATATTATTAGAACTAAATACGACCAAAATCGTCATTGAAAAATTGAAGAGAAATCAAAATAAAAAAACACTGTAGTCAAATTAAGTTCTCATAAACACCAAAGCACTACCCAGTTCGGAAAACAGCCGAGAAGGGCCGGGCAAAAAACTCAATCTGGTTTTTTTTTGTATCCATTCAACCGCAAGACGTCCACTGCTGGACATAATTCTCCCTCAAAGATCTCCACGACGACTGGTCTTGCGCCACCCGCATTCAACACTAAACAACGGAACATAATTCTCCACCTGGATGCAATATATGTCATTATCAATATCGAAATGTATTCTTTATTCGATTCTGAAGGCCCGCATTTTTTTTTTTTTCTTAAATATCTTCAATGTACTGATTTCGTCTCGTTGGTCTTTTATTATAAGTATAGACAACCACAATACGTTGCTAAAGCATATACCGGATAGAAAGATCCTCTTTTATAATATTTAAGAAAGGAATTTAGTACGCACTACTGTGGCGTATCTAAATCCGTTTGACGTTCATATCAAATTTTATTTGTAACTTTATCGCTGATATTCAAGGGGAAAGACTGCGAAGGAGCCGCAAGTTCAAGAATTAATATATTCGAAGCCATACTTCTCTTGGCGCGTTAGGTAAAAATGATGAGAGTAAATTTTTACGATGCGCGCGCAACCGTCACGAAAAAACGATACCCTGAAGTTAGCTAATCAACATACGATGCGCGCGCACACCGTAAAAAAAACAACACCCTGAAGTTAGCTGTCAACGTTTTAGCTTTTTTCTATTATTACGTCCAAGAAGTATAACTTCTTACGTGCGTACATAAGTACACTCACACTTTTATTTTCAGTTAAGTTTCGTTTAAGTTCACTACCTTGAACTAATGTGGATGGACATCCAGGATGGTAAATATACTAAACATAAGATACTGTCGGAACACATTTATAGTGCAGATCTTTAAACAGTTCATTATTCATTATCATTCGCCATGATTTTACCGAAAATTCAGCTCGATCTACCTATACATATAATAAAATTGTAGATTTCACGTGTCTGTCATAGACACAGAATAGACATCGAAAACATCCTATGTCTATGGTGTGAGTACATTTCCTATTTTTATGAGAAAAAAAAAATATTGCAAGGATATAATTATTTCTCAAACTATACTAGTATTATAAAGACGAAAGATTTGTATGTAATGAATAAACTTAATAACTACCGGACCGATTTGGATGAAATTTGCTATGGAGATAGTTTGAAATCCAGGGAGTGGCATAGGATAGTTTTTATTCAGAAAATCTCACGGGAACGGGAACTACACGGGTAAAACTGCGGAGAGCAGCTAGTTTAAGGATACACAGAATCATAATGTCTTCACTTATGGTGAAAAGCATTATTTGATAGACATCGCTGTCGAGTGATGAATTTGGTGTTGGTAACCGTCACTCGATCAACATCAAGTGACGGTAGTGACGTCGTCAGAGAATATCAATTTACGGTGGCGAACAGTGAACTACGGAACAAGGTGACAGTTTATCGTTACTAGCATTTGCTGGCTGTAGAGTAAGTCCACCCTTAAGAGTTTGTCAAAATGATAATGGTGACTGTTGAAATTAACAGTCACCATAACCAAATTTTTGTCAGTTGGCAGTCAGGATCATCAGATGTTTAATCCTGTTATGCCGTAGATATGGTTAAAAGGCATCAGTTACCTGCCTTTTTCACGTCTAACACAGTTTATCTATACTAATAAATAAAATTGAAGTGTCAGTTTGTAATGGGTAATTTCCGGAACTGTTTGTAATGGGTAATCTCCGGAACTGTTTGTAATGGGTAATCTCCGGAACTGTTTGTAATGGGTAATCTCCGGAACGGCAGAACCGATTTTGAAGGGACTTTTTTGGTAGATAGCTGAAATTACTCCTGGTAACTTAGGGCACTTTTAATTTTCAAAAATGATTAGAGTTCCCCGTAAAAAAAAATATCAATAAAAATTTGATTAAATTTCGATACAATTCAGTTTTACAGGCAAGTGCTACAATTTATGAGAAATATTTTTACTTTATCCTAGTACTAAAATGTGTTTAGGGAAACGCGGGCGCAGCCGCGGGCACACGGCTATTTATAAAATAAAGTATTCTAACCTACTTCTATCGACGTGAAACACGAGCTCATTATTAATTAACAGTCCCGTGTGGTGTCGGCTTAAGAATAGTACCACCTCATATCCACCCGTGGGTAACGTTAAAGGCGACTAAGGGATACACTAGGGGATGGGCAGCAGCATCGTCTGAGGACTACAAATACCTACTGCGATCGCCAACCCGCCTGCCAAGCATGGCAATTATGACAATTCCCCCCTTATCTTTGGGGGAGACAAAGTCCAGAGTGGACATCTTTACGGTTGGATGGATGGATAGGATGGATGGATCATTATTGTTTCAAAAAATTATTAAATTATTATATCATATGCAAAAATTCTTTATTCAATTTAGGCCCTGATAAGACGCTTATGAACATGTAACTGCTACCACCACGCCTGTTCGGTAAACAGACCAGTCATCGGTAAGAAACTTGATCTGGTTTTTTTTTTTCAATCATGTAAGAAGTAGTAAGCAAGCTTAATTACCTGTATAAAGAGGAACTTGGGTTTTGAGACCAACGTTGGCTTGTTGTGCACTTTAAAATGGTTTATAACTTCAATCTCACTGTACTTCGCATCTTTTGCCCTGACTAGACCGTGGTCTGAACCGTGGGTTAATATGGCAACACCGACACAACCGTAATCCGTGAAATCTCGCTCTGTAACTGAAGAAATATATTTTAAAATGACTCGGATAACCAGGAGTCTTTCAATAATGAAACGTACGGTAAGAAAAAAATTATGTATGTATGTTAGAACTAGGCGTATTCAAAACCAGCGGAAGAATTAGGTACCGAATATAGTTTGCAAAATAAGTGTTCACAGAACTAGGAGCAAAGCGTAAACTGAAAGATCGGAGCTGTTTTGAAATCAGTCCAAACTGATTCCATTTATGTGTCCGCCTAGAATTCATGTGTTAAGGCATTTTCTAATTACGCTCGCCTGGGTAACTAACACCTTCAAGTTTGAAAACCTATCGCCAAATACCAGTAGGTGTGTTCCGATATCATCACTTGAGAACCAGTACCTTTAGGCTTAGTGTGTTAAAATTAGTTCGACAGATTTTTTTGGTGAAGATTTCTCTTTTTTCTCTTTTGCTTCCCAGAAATATATCCTGAGGTAACACACCTAGATAGCAATCGAATTATTTACGTATTTAAAAGGCAATAATTAGTCGCAATTTCAGCGAGATATTAAAATTAAATGACTCGATTTGGTCGCTGAAAAATTCTGAACACAAAAACGTATGAGATATTAAAGTATACATGCAAGATATCGTCTAATATGAAGCGAAATTATAGTCGTCTAGTTAACTTTTTCTTAAATTTAGTAATCTGATAAAAGCATAGCAATAGATTTTTTGACTGGAGTTAGAGCCCTGATCTTTAGATGAAGAAAAATATCTTGATAAAATAGGACCCATCGAATACTTAAGTTTCATCTATAGTTGTACTCCGGAGTATCACTTCAGTGTGGTTACTACCTTGGGCCACATCATCCCTTAACTGTGGTCTTAACTTTAACTGTGTTCAAAGTTCTGAGCCTATATATGTACATGTTACATAGACAGTTGAACACGACAAAATGCCTTACCACCACGATGTTTTCCATCGTTGGACACTTATCATGAATATACATTGATCGATGCAAAGGTAAAGCGTGCTGTAACAGATATCATCGCTTCAAATTACACAACAATGGATACAAAACAATACATACACATCTTGAGCTCTGAAAATATTTTCTCCTTAGTATAATCCTTATGTTCGGTTACTTCGAACCCGAATCTCTCAAACGTATTCGTTAAAGCCTCGACGTCTCTCTCTGTACCATATCTCGGTTTAGAATAACCATCGATATTAACTTGGTTAAAAATTATCAGTGCGTTCTTTTCGAACTTTTCCAATTCGTATGTCGTAGCGTATTTCGATAGAGCTCTAGTATTATAAAGAACATTCACGGATCCTCCTTCAACTGGTGTTGTTATTTCTTCGGGTTTTTTAACTATGGGTGATGTCGAATTCTCTACATTTGCTAATTGACTCTCTACAGGGTATAGCATAGATCCTGATGAACTCGCTTCTTCAGGTTCTACGACCTCTATTCTAGGAGGGTTACTCAGAGCAGCATCGACTGTTAATTTACCATCGTGTTCTGACGAAATACCTCTCTTTATTATTGCATCGGCTTCATTATTGACGTCGCTTGTTTCAGCGCTGTAAATACCAATCTCGTCTTTAATAAACATTGTCATTTGATTACCGTTACGTTTCTTCCCTTTGCGTTTTCTAGAAACTTCAAACCCGGAATATATTTGGTAATCAGAAACTTCGTTTTCTCTGTCCATTATTGTTTTTTTTGTTTTTTTTATTCACAATGTAATCGATGTATACAAGTGTAAATAACTCGTGCAACTGTTTATCATCGAATGGTTTGCCTACATGTATGTATACTATCTTATCAGCATTTTATATTTCAATTCATCGATAGCACAATTTATCGAATGACATCATGCTATCCAAACCAACATATTATCGCGTATCACAAAGTGGGAAGACAACTGCTCTCCCAAGGTCGCAGAATTCTGTAAATGTAACATAAATAGTCATTTAGAATCAAGAAGTTATAGACATTGGTAATTTAGAACAAATTGCTATCGCACACACTTCATGGCTCAAATTGTACTCCAATTTCCAATATGGAACTCTTCAGCAACAGTTACCTCGCACTGATAACTTGGCTTGGCATTTTTTCGTATAGACTTTCGTGCTTTGAACGCATTCTCAGCTGATATTAAGCAATGATTTTGTCCAGGATGGTAAACATACTAAGCTTAAAGATGCTGGTTCTCAAGTGACGATGCCGGAACACACCTATTGGTATTTGGTAACAGATTTTCAAACTTAAGATTAGTAGCTATGGTTATGATGTTTTCCTTCACTGAAAGCAATGCTGATTTTAGAGTTGGATAGGTGGGCTCGAACCAGCGTCTATTGATACAAAATCCGATCGAACTAGCAACTGCGCCATCATCGCTAATCGCAAATAATACTAATTAACAATATTTAAGTGTAAAATCTATGGCCAAGCACCTATATATGTATGTATTCAAAAACCAGCTCACTTTAGAACATATTAGATCATATTCGGTAAGTTTAACATCAGATATGTACCATACAAAATCGTGAGGAATCAAACCTCTTGAAAAATTCACTGAGGAATACAAGCTTATTAAAAAATTGAGAAAATAATAAAACCTCTAGATTAATTAACCGGCGGAATTTCGGAACAGGTGAGCCCGTAACTGGAGGAAGAAAACCTCTAATATAATTACCAGTTATTATGCATACACATCATTATTACGGTTTTTAAACGGATCTAGATAAATGTTATTCATAAGATATTTAAGAAAAAATGCGAGGGTTCATAATAAACTCTAGCACACATTTCGATAGTTTAGTTTTTTGTCTGTCTGTTTATTAATATATATGTATTTATGGAGTTTATCCTGAACCCTCACATAGTTCTTAAACATCTTCAATGTTCAGATTTAAAAATGGATCGTAAAAAATTACAAAGCTGGCTGATGTTGCGGTCGGAGTTAGACACAACAGTGAGGCCTCTTTTGGGTGGCCGCGTTAGTCGAGAGTCGAGATGGTAAGTTGGAGTTTTTAGTGGATACCGACTCACAAAACCCATTTACTGTATTTTGTGGTTGATTTTCACATGATAGGTTCTCCCTGATAACAAAAACAACTTAGAATAACGGGCTCTCAAATATACCTGTTCGAACATATTTGTATGTGTAGCGGCTTATTTTCAGTTTTTATTCGGCTAAACAGGTAAATCCCCTTGTTCAGCATATGTATAAACATTGTATCTTTCTCGTAAATTACAAATAACTAGCTGCGGGCCTGTGACTTGGTTCTCTATAGATAAGATTGTAAGGTAAGAATACGATACCTAATCATTATTATTATGGATGTTTTTCTATTATTCTGAAAAACTCTTGCTAGACACTCATACATATTATTTAACGTAACAAAATGTTTATTAAAATTTAAACAGATAATATATCTCAAACTAGCTATGTGCCCGCGGCTCCGCCCACTTGTAATATTTTCATTTTTCATGGTAACTTTTTTGTGGCCCTAAAAATTGTTTTTGGTACCTACAAACAGAAAGCAAAGACATTTCTCACAAATTCAAGCACTTGCCAGTAAAACCATAGATTAATATGTATATCTACTTGTAAAACTGTGCATTGAATCGGAGTTTATTTACAATTTTATGAATTTCATTTTTTTTACGGTAAACCCTGATTATTTTTGTAGAATAAAATAGCCTCAGTTACGTGGAACAAGGGGTGCTTGACGCGATTTTGATCTGTCATGTTGTCGCCCTTTTTTTAATTCATTCTTTTGCAGTATTTGACTATATACTATGTCATTTTGGTGGCATTTTACGTGATATAGTGTAGTTATGATACACTAGTGTAGTAAAGTGAAAATAATGACACAGAGCGTGAATTCTGAAATCTTCCAATCTTTCCCGTTGTGGTCGTAATAGAAAGCCGCCATTTTGTTACCGCCATTCATTTACTGATAGTGTTCCTAACGTCTGACTTGGTTCCATGGTCTACTAGTACCTTTTCTTTTTCTTTAAAGAAGAATAAATGGAACCATACAAAAATAAGTTCAAATATCTACCAAAAAAGTCCTGTCAAAATCGGTCCAAACAACAAACAGAAAAACAAAAAAAATATTTATAGTATAGATATATAGGAATGTTCGGTATGTGTTTCAAATTAAATATATTTTTATATCGAAGAGATCAGATCAGATTCGTAATTACAATCCAAAATCTATTAAAGTTTTATCATATTATCTTCTTCTTCTTGTGTTTTTTATGGCTCTGCACGGCTTGTGTCTTAGCCAGTGTCAAGTAAATACAGTTATCATATTATCGTTATTTTTATAATAATAATGTTTTTCGTTATGGCAACAGTTTTGACAATCATCAGTTATATTCGGATACATTGCACATGCGAAGCTCTTATAGAAAATTATCATTCGAATAGATAATTCAACAAAAATATAAGCGAGAATAATAAATTAGGATCATTTGCATCTGTAAGATAACAATATATACTAGAAAAAACTATGTAAAATATAAATAAGTTACGAAAAACACTTAGGGGTATTATTCTGCGTTGTACTTTGCTTATATCAGAACATTTTATCAATTTATTCAATTTGTTTGAAGTGAAGAACTAAATTAAAATTATTTTATCACTCCTCCCACCGAAGCCTGCAGCTAACTGCTAACAGCTGCATGATCACCTTTAATTGTTTATTGTCAACTAGGGTTTCCGGTCATCCATGGTTTAGTAGGTAAAAATGTACATCCATCGGTGCAACGCGGTAGAATTCGCAAGCCATCCTGTATTGCCCCACTCAAGGTGGCGGGAGGAATGCATAAGTGAAGTGACTTGAGAATTATGACACGGAGCGTAAATTCTGAGGTCTTCCAACCACTCCCATGAAATAACCGTAACAGAAGGCCGCCATTTTGTTTCTGCGACTATGGAAAGTGTTCCTAAGATCAAACTTGGCTGAATAGTACATTACCTTTGCCTTCCTCTCTACACAAAAAAAAGCAGTAAAATGAATGGATGAAATGCACTGATCAATAATAAAAGAAGTAATATGTAAGGGGTGCTTGGCACAATTTTGGTCTGTCATGTTGACGTTCTTGTTTTTAATTCATTATTTTGCAGTATTTGACTATATGTTATGTAATTTTTGTGGCATTTTACGTGATATAGTGTAGTTATGATTCACAAGTATAGTGAAGTGAAAATAATGACACGGAGCGTGAATTCTGAAATTTCCCAATCATTACCGCTGTGGTCGTAAAAGAAGGCTTACCGCAATTCATTTATTGATAGGGTTGCTAACGTCTGACTTGGCTGCATGGTCTACTAGTACCTTTGCCTTTTCCTTAAAAAGGAATATATGAGACAAAAAAAGTAAAATGTAATGTTACTAAAAAAAATTAAACCGATTACCGACATTGGCAGGAATTTATTTAATTAAAAAGTTTTATTACATAATGAATCAAAATGACATATAGAAAATAATTTGATCATAATATTTATAGTGTTTTTAGTCTTAAGTCATTTACTGTAAAAAAAAAAACATAAAAATGATTAATTATAAATATCTTAGTAGGGATCACCTTGAAGGTTTTGACAATTATAAGGTAAATACACTGTATGTTATTTATGAGCTATTTTCCTACTTTTAGTTTTCATCACCATTACTCAGTATTTTTTGTGTATTATCATCAATTCTAAAAGATCTTATTAAACACATAACCTATTTATTGATTTTTTTTTACGCAACAAATTGTAATGTTATGATATATAACAAATATGATTTTAAATATTCTTCTATCGCTGTTGGCATGTCGTTTTGATATCTTCAGTCAGATAAAATATTATTATTTGTCTAAATAAGATCTAGAGAATAATGAAGTAATAAATATACAAAAAGTAAATACTTATAAACGCCGAGAACTTAAAAATATACAAATAAAAATGGTAAAGAACTAAATTGTCTATGCAGTATTTCAAGGCTTGTTATGGTGGCTAATACCAAATGATTTTATCTAATGGAAAATTATATAAATTAAAAAATAAATATAACATTAATAATTTGTTTCCAGTATATGGCTATAGACACTAGCCCGCTGAGTGTCTATGTTATGCACCCATTTTGGAATCGAGTTGTTGAAGTGAGTTTTTTTTTTTTATTTATTTACAAAAATTATTTATCATTTAATTAAAGAGTTTTTGTTGTAAGAACATCTCATTTTATGCAATATTTTTTACTTCTAATGTTGCAAAAAACATTTGTACTAATAAGTTAAGCTTATAGTTTGCTCAGTTAGTACAACTTAGTAAATATTTGATCAATTTAATTATTTAAGAAACAATCATTTGAAAACACTTGTGTAAACTAATTGATTGAAGAGTATCAAGAGTATTTACAACACAACTATTTATTTTCCACAATGAGAGTGATTTAAAAATATGATGGCTCAGTGGTTAGATAGTCAGACTTCATATGTATGTATGTAGGTTCAAATCCACATATCTCAATCTATATAGCCCTGGCCCTTTGTTAGTAGAAAACATTTGAAGAAATCATATCATGGAAGTAGAATATTTACTAAAGCCTAGCTAGCTTCCACTGTTAAATTTTATAAAATTGATAACCACATATATAGGCAATAGACCTATAGATGTCTATAAGCATATTCCAGCTGCTTGAATGAAATCCCAGCACCAGGTTTAGAGTGTTTACCATCTTGACCATTTATTTATTAACATCAGGTAAGACCATAGTCAAAGCTCTGAATCTAAAATACAATATTAAGTTAATGTTAAACTAATGTAAATATTAATTATTCTGGTAAAAATTAAGCCATTTTTTTCAATTTACATCTCATTTAGGCATCAACTTATGTAACGAGATAGGTATGTGTTTACCTCTTTATTGCATAATGTTTACTTTATGTGATTATTGTGAAGTAATCATAGCATGGTTTTAGCCATTACTTTAGTATTTGCCTAATTCGCAACCACTGTTTAGTTTAAAACACCTACGGGTTGTTTTTCATTTTTTTTTTATTGTGGAGAAATGCATTTGTGCATCTTCCTACCATCCCTAGCCTGGATTACAGTTGTAAGGGGATATGGGGAACTCACCTGGTTTGAAGTGCAGTGAAATACCATCTACAACTACACATTACCATTCGCCACCTCCCTGGGGTCACCCATCCAGCAAGTGAATAACATAATAGTACCTAAGTAATAGATTTTTTTTTAATTATGCTATGGAGGTGTGTGTAAAATCTTTGCTTACTTCCTGACAAGGGGGAGAGAGGAGTGAAAAATTGTCTAAGATGCTACTTATGTAAGACTTGGGCACTTTACCAGTGTGTATAAGTAACTGTACTTAAAAACCATCTTCCTTAACAATAAGATGCGGTCGAAGGAACCATTCAAGTAAAATTTAGGACTTTTTGAACCTCCCCCATAAAACTCTTAACATTATTGGCATCATTTTGAGGAAAATAAGTACATATTGCTTACGAAATCATCACACCTCATGTCAACAACAGTCCCAAAATTAGATTCCTAAGCATAGTTTAAAATGGAAGTACCTCTCATAATATGGTTTTTTTTTTCAGTTCGTACCTAAGTGGGTTGCTCCGAATGTTCTCACTTACGCGGGATTCCTGCTCATTGTACTGAACTTCTTGATGCTATCATATTACGATTATAATTATTATGCGGCGAGCTACCCGTCTCATAACGCGACATTAACTGACAGCGCTGCAAACGGTCATTTGGAAGTTATTCCCCAGTATCTGTGGTTTGTGATAGCGGTGTTCCTGTTTTTGGCATACACATTAGGTATGTATTTGTTGATAAATAAAAATAACATGTAGCGTTTGAGGACAATACAAAAGCGCCTCTGTCTATAGAACAATATTTTCTTGCTGTTCATATTTGACAATTTATCATTTAATTAGGGATGTTTTGCTTTGTTATATGTTTTTATGTCGAATTTGTAAATTCATGTTTACATAGATCTATCTGCTACGAGCGGCTATTTTATAATTTTTATGGTTTATTTATTTATTATAGTATTACAGTACAAGTAATTAATTGGCGATTCGATTTCATATGAAAAAGTATTTTTTGTTACACGACGTAAAATGAGTTATCTGTCAACTCACGTGCGTAAATATAACTGAATTTCGGTCGCCTTGTGCGACATTCGGGTACACGCAGAGCTGTATATACCCTTAGCGCCACCCCTAACCACTGTAAAAAAATCCGCTTCATTATCGACATTTTGCATAAAATGGATAAAGTTTCGAATATACAATATTCAAATAAATAAAATGACTCATCTACAGCTTATAATTTGCTTATATTTTATTTAATTACTAGCTGTGTGCCCGCGTCTGTGCACTGTGCATTGAGCTGGACTTTATTTAATTTTTTTATGAATTTTTATTTTTTACGCGGAACCCTAATTATTTTCAAAAATTAAAAGTACCTTAAGTTACCCCGAGTAACTTCAGCTATCTACCAAAAAAAGTCCCGCCAAAATCCGGAGATTACCCGGAACAAACAGGCAGACAACATTTAAAAAAATTGATTTTTGGTACAGGTATCGTATGTACGTTCATACCTATTTAGTAAAAAACATTAATTTTGACATTACAAACAGTCACTCCAATTTTATTTATTTGTATAGATCATTTTTACAATGACAATAAGACAAACATTATCAATGGGTTCTCAGAGGAGCGAGAGAAGCGGGCAAAATTTTGTTTTGAAATTGAAATTTCATATATTAATTTCAAGTTTTTGGTCTTGTAATGCTTCATAAATACATATTAATTTTTAATAGGTTCATCACTCTGTATGACTCAAACACCACGTACGAAAGTGGACATGGCAATATAATCTTCCTACTACTTTCAATCGACCCGAAATTACGTGCCGTAATAAAATGTCACTCACATCTCACAAAATTATGCTCATTTGACCTCACCCTTAAATATTAGTGACTCAACTTAGAGTTTTTGCACATCCAATAATTGCTGAACGCACCTAAGCAAGTTCGCTCTTCAACAATAGGTTAAAACCCGGTTACATGACCAAGTCAGTACCAAATGCCTTACGCTCCACTATATTTACTTCAGATGGTATCGACGGAAAGCAGGCTAGGAGAACTCAGACATCCGGTCCTCTGGGGGAACTGTTCGACCATGGACTCGACTCTTATACCGTATTCTTCATACCGGCCTGTCTTTACTCTATATTTGGGAGAATGGACTTCTCTATACCACCTATTAGGTAATCCATACAACATAATAATAGCAAAACATGTCATTTTACGCTCGCAAAATTTGCTATACGAAAACGCTAGTATTTATTAGTAAAACTAGCTATGTGCTCACGGCTCCGTCCGCGTATCATATTTTCAATTCTGCAGAATTCTTCACTGCGTAATATATTTTTAAATAAACATTGTAAATTAATGTTTTGATGGTCATAATTTGTTGGCTCTAAATAATTTTTCTTATTAAGAAAAAGTAAATATTTCTCACAAATTCAAACACTTGCCAGTAAAACTGTGCCTTTTATCGGATTTTATTCAAAATTTCATGCGTTGTCATTTCTTTTACGCGGTTACCTAATTATTTTCGAAAACTAAAAGTAGCCTAAACCTATGTTACCCCGTGTATCTTCAGCTATCTGGCAGAAAAAGCCTTCAAAATCGGCGCAGCCGTTCTGGAAATTAGCCAGAAAAAATATGACAGACAGATATATTTTTTAAAAACTATGTTTTTTATATATGTACCTTATATACATTCATATGTATTTATTAAAAAGTTTTTATTTTGGTCTTACAAACAGACTGTTCGATTTTATTTATTTGTATAAATTTTGTAGACGCAACCACGTTTACAATATTAACTATTCTAAATGGGAATGTTAGTTTTTTTTGTTACTCTTTCACGCATTAACCACTCAAATGATCATCATGAAATTTCGCATACAGATTGTCAGTGGTATAAAAAAGTACATAAGGTACCATCCATCCTTGGATTTACGTACAAAATCTAAATTAAGCCAGGGGCAAAAGCTAGTATATACATATGCATCCAATTATTTTTATTTTTACAGAATTTACTATGTTATGTGGAACTTACTTTTAAATTTCTACTTGAGTCACTGGGAGAAATATAATACTGGAGTACTGTTCCTTCCATGGGGCTACGATTTTAGTATGTGGGTGAGTATATATAAGTTAAACAAAAACTCTACAAGAGAACTCTGCCCACATAACCGGAGCATACCATGACCGTGCTATGGACGTATCAGGCACGTAAATAAACACGACACATTCAATAACGTTTTGTTATTGTTTCTATACGTAACATCAGTTTTTCAACGTCCATATTAATTAACGCGTGTGCACTCTTAGACTTAAACTTAAAAAAAACTAAATCGCTGTGAAGAATGTATGAAACGCGGGCGCAGCCGCGGGCAGACATCTAATAAATATGTAAATAAATATTAAGTGACATTGTAATTTAAAATGGTAAACTATATATCAGATTTCACATAATCCCATAAGTAATTAGCATAGTCGAATTCGACTAATCAGTCAAAAATATTAATGACCAATGTGTCACTTACTTTCATTTTCGTGACGAAACAAACAAACTTAATAGTCATGTTTATTTTTTTTCCACATAAAGTTGTTCCATACTTTGTTTGACTATCGATCATATAGACATAAAATGAGATAAGAAAAATAGAAGAAACCTGTCTCACTTGCGCCTTTTCTATAATTCACTGTAATGGATTCTGTGACAGTTTGAGTATTTTCTCGTTTTTTTTTTTTCATTACAGGCATCTACATTTTGTTTCCTATGGACAGGTGCAAATGGAACGATATTCTACAAGAAATACGTTTTCGGGTCATACACAGTGGCTAACGTATTCGAATGGGTAATTTACGCAACGGGTTTCGTTACAAATTTACCTGTGGCCCTTTATAACGTACACAAGTAAGCTATTAATTGTATCTTCAATTGTCCACTAACTTCTTATTATTAACTTGTTTAATGGCCCTGGGTGCTAGCCCTTTTGAGCCTATTCGTATTATTTTAATAATCTTCATCGTTTGATGCCCAACAAAGTGGTGGCCTTTTGTTAAGCGTTCCAAGGGAGTCATTAGAAAATTTAAAAATTCCTGCTCTATGTCCTTATTTTCGATACACTGCACTTGTAAATAACTACCAAACTATATCACGTAAAACACCACCAAAATTACATAATATAGAGTTATATACTGCAAGTTAATGAATTAAAAATAAGGACCACAACACGGCAGTCCAAAATCGCGCCAAGAACTCTTTCTCTAACTTCCATAACAATAGGGTTGCCAACATAATAGAATAAAATACCCCTGTATTGTAAATCATACAAATTAAACACGTTAAATAAAAACACTATAAAAATTAACAGAAAAAATCTATTAAATTATAGCATATGGTTGTATTGAGTCCTTAAATGTATAGGGTTAAAATAATGTATCAGATATTAATATGTATTTCCATCCATTGACTACAGCCATATATATAGTGAGAACTTGCCACAATGATTTCCTTCAATGCATTGTTTTTTTTTCTACAAATTAACTGGTTTATATTAAGCATTGTATTAAGGCACAGTGTCTTAACTAAGTAAGTGTCAGTAGTGCCTAGGCACAGGGCAAAGAAATAACTAGAACAGGACCAAGTTTTAGGTTATATATGATAGTAGCTTACATACAATACCTATTTATTGCATATAATATGTGTATTGACGCGCCTTACTAACAGCAGCTTACACTTATTCAAAACTCTACCAAGTACCAATACTTAACCAAAAATTTAGTTTTTGGATGATAGATTTATTTTTGTAGACATCATCCTGTGAGAACATTTTTTCAAGGGCCAGACATAAAAACTCGCACATAGTGCATAAAAATCTAGTTACGGCTCTATTTAATCTAGTTACGGTACTGAATAATCTAGTTACGGTACTGATTATTCTAGTTACGGCACTGATTGATCCAGTCAGGGACGTCTTTACCTAGAGTGCAGGGTGTGCAGCGCACACGGGCGCAGGGTTTTAAGGGGCACCGAGCGACGCTCGCGACGCATACATAAATGTGTCACTCGGGGGCGCCAACGCTATCAAAGACCCTTCTCCCGTGTAATGGCCGACACCGAGCGCAGAACAGTTAAAATTGCTTCCGGACATTCAAAATTCCAACCGAATTTTCGTTTGAAACTATAACTAAATATTCTATTTTGACCGCGGGCCTACTAGAGGGCGCCAGTATATTGGCTGCATACGAGCGCTACAAATGCTAGAGCTGCCTCCAGATCTAGCTATGGCACTGATTAATCTAGTTATGGCACTGACTAATCTAGTTATGGCTCTGTCATATGGTTACTAATCAAAATATTAACTCAATTAATGTGTATAAATTGTTATTATTGACAGATCATATAAATTGGGTACTGGAAAAATGCGCTCTTTTCCGGAGGCTATCAGGCCGCTATGGTCTCTGTTATCAGTGTTTCTTGTCTGCACTATATGGATGCACCAGTCTGTCAATTTACCTGACTATGATCTGAGAGCTGTATTTTTGCTTATTGGCACATTATTTAGCAATGTAGCGGTGAGTATATATAAATAAATAGGCATAGATTAAACAGTTTAACAACAACTAAGCCATCTGCTATCCACTCCCGTTTCCTTCCTGTCTCCTTCGTTTCCTTTTTCTCTCCCTCTCCTAGTTTCTTGACGAAAAGAACGAGAGGAGAAGAGGGACGGGATTGACTTGGTTGGTAGTCGGAAAAGAGGGGTCGGTCTTTGACTGGGCGATCTCTAATTCAGATCTTAATGTTATATTATAACAAGGTATTTTCTGTAATACCATAATGTTACTCTTTTGTAATCTATTACGGGTCTGAATACAAGTTTTTTAGTTTAGTTTTAGTCCAACTTCATATTATTTTCCTAATCTTCAGTGTTGCAACAAATTTATTGTGTGATCTCAGAATTCATGCTCCTTGTCATTATTTTCAAATTCTATTAGTCAAATACTGCCAATTAATGAATTGAAAACTACGACCACAATATGACAGACCAAAATCGCGCCAAGAACTCCCTTAATGCATTAGATTACATTGATGTTACAATTTTATGAAAACTTCCCTAAAATTGAGGAGTTTTATACCAAACCAAAGGTCACGATGCGGACGGCGATCTTTAAGGGAGACCTATGCCCAGTAGTGGACGTCTTTCAGTTGAATGGATCGATGGGATGTACTAGAATAGAAATTAAATTATAATAAAAAATTACACACTGTTTTGTTTTTCATATCTTAATAAAAATAATTTTCCCACTGGCAATTATTTGTACAAATTAAAACTAGTATTATTCATTTCTAGTGTCGTCTGATTGTGAGCCAGATGAGTAACCAACGCTGTGAGGCTGTGAACTGGTTACTCTGGCCTCTGATTGGTACCGCTACATTGTCCCTCGCATATCCTCAGAGTGAACCGGCTGGGTTCTACACTGTGACCCTTCTGGTGGTGTTGGCTCACGTGCACTACGGTACCTGTGTGGTGAGTCTTACTCTTTATTCACTAGATTTTGTATATCAATGGTCTATAATTTGAGTTCGGCTAAATGACCTTATCTGATCTATAATATTATATAGAGAGTTAAAATTGTTTACTTATTTTGTTTGTCATGGATAAATTCAGAAACTAATTAACCAATTTTCAAAATTATATATATATACAATATACAGGCTGACTTTGAAATCAATGGCAATAATGAAACGGGAGCTGATTATTGATTAATTATGATTCTGAATAAACAAACTGAACAAAGAACTGAACAAAGAAAAAATAAAATAGTAAAAAAAACTACTTAAATTAAAAATATATAATTGAAGTATCAAAATAGTGCGATGCGTATTCGGCGGTCGATGACCCCACTCGCGCTCGCGAACATCAGCTGATAATTTTACCTACATGGTTACCGGGTCATCGACCGCTGCAAAACGACTACGCGATTTTGATACTTTATTTGAATTTATAATGCATGTTTTATAGTTTAATTTTAATATTTTTTCCAATAAACATATTTAAAAATATTTCTGAATATAATTACAAGCTCCCATTGAATTATTGCCATAAATATCGATTTCAACATGTGAGAAACCAAGTATTAAATAAAGTACAGTCCAAGAATGTTACCTAATAGATGAGAATCTACACGAAAAAACCTCGAGGTACACTTGCTGATCAAATGTTATAACATTTTGACGGAGTGTTTTTTCAAGTTACACTATAACAATGTTATTTTATTGAAAGTAGGTAACAAATTCACCCAGAAACTGCTTACTAACTTCATGGTAAAACAAATGTATTCACTATGCCTTACATGAAATAAATGATAATAGTGAAGTCCATATGCAAAACTTTGGCTGGAGAACCCAGCAAAGGAAATCTGGTATCAGACATATAGGAATAAAGTTAAACGACTCGATTTGAATTTACAAGAACAATACACTCTTTAAAAATAAATGATATTGATAAAATCCATAAGTAGAGTTTATTATTACGTCAAGATAATTTTTTAATCCTAGCTAAGTTAAAAAAAATTTAATAGTATTGCCATTGCACGAAATTAGAACCCAAAATTTTAATGATATATTCTCTCACCCCAGGTACGTCAGATGTGTGATCATTTCCGAATAAATTGTTTTCATATAAAACAACGTACCGATTGACTCTTAGAGGACAATGCGTGCTAAATGACATAACTACCATGTATATTACAGTACAATAGATACCATATTGATGGTTTCTACGTTAATTCAGAAGTGGGATGGATAGTTTTAAACATGCATTAATTATAAAAATTCACAAATTAGTCATGTGGGTGTATCAAATACAAAAAAACTCATAATTGGTTGTATGTTACCCTATAAATTATTAATTGAAACCGTCAAAATGTACATTTAGTAACCGAGATAATGTAACTAAAGTTTAGAATTCAATGAACAAACTAGTTACTTCAACCGTCCGTATAATGTCGACGGTTTACCATTCCGTGATGAACTAGTTCAGAAATTGTAGATGGTTAAGCCAAGAGCGACGACACGTTATTAACATTATAAATACTGTGACTTTTTTTGGAATTAATTTTCATAGCATAATAGTTTTTTTTTTTCCAGTATTACTATTGAGTTCTCTTATATAACTGATAAAGATTGATGGTTTCAATTGATCCTCTAAATTTCACTTCTGACAACACGTTGGATCTATCAATATGTAATGTACTGTTATATATTAAAACAACATTTATGACGTCATTACTAAATATGATGATGATGCAATACCCACCAAATATTTAGTTTTCCTTCACTTCACTTCACTTCACTTCTTATGAGAATGGCGACATGCGAGATGTACACAATTCCGCCAATGTCAAGTAGATAACTAGATTTTAGAACGAATGAAATTAGCCGGTGAGAAACTCTGTTTTGTTTCTGATAAAAATAGTGGCATATGTGATATACATGATTCCGCCAGTGTCAAGTGGTTAAAATTTAAACGAAGGAGGTTAGCCGGTTACAAATTCTGGTCTGTTTTATTGAAGTTGTTCAACCAAACTTTTCGTATAAGCTGAGTTATCTAAAACAAAAGGGACAACACAACATGTAGAAAATTACCACCGCCAGGCATACCAAACAATAACATAGTTTTCCTTCATGCATTTAATGCAAACGTTTTTTAGTAGTTTGACGGTTATGTACTATGTTATCGATTAAAAACATTATATCCTTTGTACCTACTCAATGTTTAAAAATTGTCACTATAGACTATTTTAGGGCGGGCCTAAAAGTAAGCGAATAAACAGCTATCAAATGAATCCAAAATTTTTGCTCTTAGAGTCTCGATTTAACTTACTTAAGATAATTAACAATATTTCAATTAAAAAGGAAAAAGTGTTGCCAGATTGTTAGCTGTTCATAAAATGTTTGTTTTATTGTTATGTTGTTTTTTAAAGGCTGTACACATGATGAAGTATTAAATTATAAACCAGATGTCTTGTTAGTCTCTTAGTGGACATTTGTCTAAATGGAAAACCACAGACAAATATACACTACTTTTTTGTTGGATCTTTACTCCATAGACATTTGTACATTGTACCTTTTTTTTCATTTCACCATAGTGTACATCTTTATTTGAAAGAGTTTATAGTACGCATTGTCTTTTATTTTTATTGATTTTTTTTTTGTTACGTAATAATTTCTATCGATTTATTAATGGCACTCGTAAATGTCATGTCGTCGTAAGTGTTGCACTTGTAAAAAATAACCATATTTATCTTTTTAAAGTAAAACTCTTTTTTAAACTGCTAATTTATTCAGAGAAACTAATTCTATTGTACGATTAAATTAAAGGGTATAATAATGTGGTGGATTATCATTATAATAAAAACTATGTTTAAATATTACTGTTCATTGATTTAAATGAGATTACTATCAATAAGGCGAAATTTTAAAAGAGGCTTCTTATTGAGATTATATAATTATTAGAACATGGCTAATTTATAGCTTGTTTTAATCTTTAAATATGTATATAATATTATCTGCTATGAATACTGATTTGTAAACGAAGATAAACGTATGATCTGGTTTTCATTGATATTGTGTTTCTTTTTTGTAATACAAGTGAAATTGTAATATTAACTGATAAGTAATAAATAAGTTTGAACTTTATTGCATCACTGCAATCAAATCATGCTCACATTCTTGTTAGGGGCCCTTCAAGTGTTAAGTAAGCAATAGTGGGGGTGGGGGTCTATGTTTTGCTTAGTGATGGGGGGGGACGGGAGAATTTGAATGGTGATTACATTTTTTTTTAAAGTGAAACTTCTTATGGACTTTGTGAATTAGATTTTGTGAAAAGAAAATGTGTAACGAATTTCAGTTCCATCATTAACTAATAGATGTCACTAAATAATACGCCTAATAGCTGCAAGACGTTTGTTTGTTAGTACAAAATAAACAAACTAGATGTCACTAAAACGAAGTTTCACTTTACCGCGTGTCAACTCACACTCAATTTTTTTTAAATGTATAGGCTAACTGCTTTAACCACTTTCTCACCTGATGTTAAGTGATGATGTGCTCCAGGATAGTAAACACAATACATGTAGAGAGTTAATGGTTTTCAAGTGATGCTGCCGGAACACATTGGTGACAGGCTTTCAAACTTGTGGCGGACATTATTAAAAAATATGCCCTAACACCATGCTATGGTTTCCTCACGATGTTTTCCTTCGCCGAAAGCACAGGCTGATTTTTGTATTGGAGAGGTGGGTTTGAACCCGCGTCCATTGACGCGTAATTTGATAGCACTACCAACTGCGCCACCATCGCTTTGCTTATGTATTTGCTACTTATAATTACTTAAGCAGATTTTGTAAAAAAATATGTCAGAGAGTGGAGAAACATGTTTGCCTACTATTTATTGCAGTTGGGAGTCAACATTTTTTTAAATTTCTGCTTACGATACTTGAACGGCCCCCTAATCTTATATATTTTTATTTTATTAAATATAAGTTTGTATTAATAATAATAGTAAACCAAGTTTACAAATGTCATATTAATTTTGTATAATTATTTTTAAATAACCAATTAAAAATAATTAATTTATATCTATACTAATAAATAAAATTAAAGTGTCTGTTTGTAACATCAAAATAACATTTTTATACTAAATATACGGTATATAACGCTAACTATACCAAAAATACAAATTTAAAATTTTTTGTCTGTCTGTTTGTTCCGGCTAATCTGGATGGAACGGCTGTACTGCTTTCAAGGGATTGTTTTTTTGGATAAATGATATTACTCCGCGTAACTTAGACTACTTTTCTATTTCGAAATAATTAGGGTTACACGTTAAAAAAACTCGTGAAATAGTGAATAAAATCCCATTCATTGCACAGTTTTACTGGCAGGTGTTTGAATTTGTGAGAAATATCTCTGCTTTCCGTAACTACCAAAAATAATTTCAGGAAAATTATTAAGCTTCCCCATACAAAACAAAAAGTTTGGAAAAAAAGGAGATTTAATTGTCAGTTTTACAAACAAGTGCTTGAAGTTATAACAAATGTTTTTACTTTATCTTAATACCAAAATAAAAATAGGGTTCCGTATAAAAAAATTAAAACGCAGTAAAGAATATATGAAACGCGTGCGCAGCCGCGCGCACACGACTAGTTAATTGAATATAATTATGAAAATACACATAGATGCCTAATATTATAATTTACTTTAAACCAATTCCAAATATTTAGTTTTTATTGTGATCCTTAATATTGGCTATATTTAGTTAAATTTATCAAAGATTATAAGCAATGACGTAACTATTTGGTGGTAGAGCTGGCAAAATGCCACGGGCCCCGGCTCAGAAGAATCCTAACATTTTTAACCAAATTTAGTAAAAATTATAAATAGAAGTAAACATAGACACGAACAAATATTTAAACGCTTTAGTGATTTATAATAAAGAAATAATTCTTTCTGATTTATTAAAATCAAATTACAACGTGACAATTTTTACTGGGGCCCCATACAACGAATTTACCACGGGCCATATGTGGTATAGTAACGCCACTGATCACAAGAAATAGAAAAAAGTACACAGGCTAATTATAATACTCGAAAATATGTTCTTTTTCATTATTTTTTTTTTCTATTCGTAAATATAAGTTGTAGTAATAATTGATGTAATTAATTATAACATTACTCGGTGTTAGTTATATAACAATATTGCCACGCAAAAATCACAAATTATTTAAACAAAATTATTCAAAAGATTTTTCTATTTTTAGTTTATCAAGTTTTACATAATATGAACAGAACCGGGTTTCTGATATCATAGATTATATTTATCGAAAAATATATAAAATCCAGCGACGTTAAATTTTCCCCTTTTATAATTATTAAATTATTTTTTTTTGTTATAATCACTTCTATTTGCTTCTTATATAAAAAAATTAAAAAAATCGAATGAAAGTGAAAGCGTTTTCATTGTAAAGTGCCATTTTGGTGTAATTATGCTGGTTGTCATTTTCGATTGAGTTCTAGACATCAAGTAGAATGAAGTCGTTAGTTAGAGCTTTATTAAAAACATTACTTTAGTTGGAAACTCATACTTGCTTATATTTCTATGCCCAGTCCCAAAGAAATCATTAAAAATACTTTTTACTAATATTTTAAGAAAATTCTAAAAGATAGAAAAATAATGTCATCAAAATAAAAAACATCAAGTGCCTCCTCTCATTAAAACCGTGTAGTTTAAGTAATCAAACAAAACATATATTTATAAAGAGCACTTCGCTTTAAATGTATGTTTATTATAACTTAACTATAAGGTATATTTGAATAATATATGTAATTAATATAATTTTTTAAATAATAATTATAATATTAATAATAAAACATGTCCCAATCGAGAAAGCTTTCTGATAAGTATGGTAAAATCATGTTTTCAAATTATATTTTCCAATAAAAATTATTTCCTTATATTTGAATATATAAAACAACGAATAGAAGGACAACTAGAAATGTAGGTGCATAGGTTCAAGAAAACTATGGCATTCGTAATCGTGAAGTGATTACAAGAGCTATAAATTATGATTTTAAATAAATTGATGCTTATTGGAATGAGTCCTCAAATGATACACAAAAAAGTTTAGTAAGATTAGTCTATAGTCTATATTGACCTCAGTGATAATAATGCACTTAATGATGAGTTCATATTTACATTAAAAATAATGTATAGCCCAGGTAACATTGATCCGATATAACTATAGTTTTAAAACTATAGTATAATAGACTATTTTTTGTTTCTTCTAATCTAGCTAATGCTGTTGACAGAAAGGGCCTTTACAGCTTCACTGTACTTTGTGGGCGAGTGCTGAAGGCACTCAGCCTCAAGAGATACTTAGCACAAGGGTTCGAATCTCGGCTTGGCCGCTACCTGAGTGTGAAAACTCCCGCGGAATTTTAATCCTAGCTAATGCCTACATTTTTTTTATTTAACATAACAAAGGTTCCTTTATAGGACCTATATACCTGCGTGTCGCCATCAGGAATGTATGTGCGGTGTTGTGCGTGTAGTGCTCAATGCATGGTCAGTAGTCAATTAGATTAAAGTATTAAGGTACTGTACTGCAAACCAAAATTGTATTATTCTGCATGTAGATCACATTGTAAAGGGTTTATTTTAATTGTGCCACTTTTAATATTAATAAATTTGTCAGGGTTTAAGCCCACGGAATATGTAGGTAATAGCGATAATAAAAGCGATGATGACGAAGCAGGTAGTGCGACCGGATTCCGCGTCAATCGACGCGGGTTCATTCCCCACCTATTCCACTCAAATCGGCCTGAGTTTTCGGTGACGGAAAACGTCGTGAGGAAACCATAGCATGGTGGTAGGGCATTTTCTAATGATGCCCGCCTGAGTAACTACCAAACCCTCAAGTTTGAAAAACCTGTCGCCAAATACCAATAGGTGTGATCCGGCAGCATCACTTGAGAAACCAGTACTTTTAGGCTTAGTGTGTTTACCATCCTGAACCTCGTTGTCACTTAACATCAGATGAGATTGTGTCAAAGAACTGAGCCTATTCCGTGTAAAAAATAAGGTAAAATAATCTAGTGTTGCAGTCTGCGCATATGAGTTTAATCACTTACAAGATCATTATTATCAAAAACACTAAACAATACAGAAAAAATATGTAGTAAAATTTTTTCATGTGGCTTTCATTAATAAATCCAATGAATACTTCCTATAATTGCCTTCTTAAGCTTAGTGTTTCTGTAAAAGTTATTTCATACTTAGGACGTGACTATAAATATCGATAAACATCTTGACAATTGACCCTGATTGGCACAGTTGTCCTTTTTATGTCTGATTGGTAGCCGTCGAGCGAGTATCTATGGTATCGATCGTGTAATTGGTAGATAAGTTCACCATACTACTACCCAAATTTTATTAAGGATGTCTACCGATATTTATATCTAAGACTCACTTTATTTATACGAAATAATGATTTCACTGCTTTTCATTGTATCGTCACTAAGATAATAAAAAAAAATAATAGATAATGTTGTTTTATTCACTCCCTCCCTCTTCACTTAACTTAATCCATTTTAATATGATATCATGTAATAATGAACATAATATATCCAGTGGTAACTCATGGATAAAAATCTCTTTCTATTACCTCCAAACCATTTCATAAATCTCTCTTTTTTAATAGTAATGTCATAACAAAACAGGTAATTAAAATAAGAACCAAGAGTAAAGAGATGGCACAAGTCAGTTTAATGTTCACAAAATTTTTAGTTGTTCCAATGACAATGATGCGGTAATGACGCAGTTTGTAGTGTGGCCGGATTCCGGTCAATGGGCGTGGGTTTGAGCCCATCTATTCAACACTAAAATCAGCCTGAGCTTTCGGTGAAGGAAAACATCATGATGCAACCATAGCATGGTAGTAGGTCTAATAATGCTCGCCTGGGTAGTTACCACCCTCAACATTTCCCTTCAACAAAAAAAAAGCTCACCACCCTCAAGCTAGATAAGAAAATAATAAGTGCTAATTACATTTGTACATTCAATATTTATTAATATCAAAAAGATTTGTACAATATTTACATCTTATTTAAAAATCACTCCTAATATTTTAGTAAGTTCATGAAATGTTAATTCTTTCACAAATATCTTATAATAGGATTTTTTTCTTTGCATTATAATTTATTAGGTTCTCAATTTAATAACAAATAACATTTCAAAACAATATTTTGGATTATGAGTGGCCGACTTTGGATGTTGTTGCTTTAATATTGAGATCTCTTAATGGGTTGGGGAAGAAACATGTTTCAATGATTTTTGAGATACTATATTCAAAGATTTTTCCTATATCAGTTATTTTAAGTTAATAAACTGAAAATAAATATATTTTAAGAGGCCAAAAATAGGGCATTCTCTTGAATATATCTTTACTATATCATCTTTTTGTAAAGTTAGAATGTATTTTAAATGCTTGTATTATTATCTTTAATTAGCTGTACCTGGAGTATTTTTTTAAATCAACTTGCTGTTAACATCATAATTATGTATTTAACTTATAATTTGTTTTGTATTGAAAGGACCCTATGTAATTGATTCACCCCTAACCGATTTAAAATAATCAGATTTGATTTTATCTCTGTCCTCAACTTCTGGCAAATAAGGAACAATACCTTTAGCTTTTCTATCCTTGTAAACTTCACCCTGAAAAATACACAAATATAATGGTGTAGATAGATATCCTACAATGATGATAAATTAACGTTCTAATTCACCATACCCAAAATTTCTTACACGTGTTATAATTATCAAAATATGCTTCACACTTTGCGTGATCAAATCCATTTTTATGTAAACATTCATATGACTGATCTTGTTCCTGCAAAATTATGTGGTTATATAATTCGTTAATAACATAAAATTAAAATTAATTCCAAATCGACCCTACCTTAAGACATGGGTTTAATCTTGCAGCGTCTTTATTCTTTAATTTTGTCATCTTAAAAGTTATTTTGATAAATTATTTTTAGAATTTGTTTATCAGTTTTGAAGGTTATGTTTGTATTTTGTCATTTTTGACGTGGGCATCCTTTTGTTGAATTAACTTCTAGTCAAAGGTACTAGACCATGCAGCCAATTCTGAGGTTAAAATATTTTTTAATATTAATTTTTAGCCTAGAACACACTCCGATAACAAATTGAAGAAGCTCGTGTGTCCGCCGTTAAATCGATACAAAGACACTCATCATGTTTATTACTTATCTCTGCTGACCATGCACTAGCTTACCACGTATTACACTGCATCCTTCACTCTGCACACTGACGCATGTTTTTTTCTAACATGAGTTTTGTAAGACACACCTTGAGATCCATTGATTCCTTTAACCACTGCAGTTTACCTAGAGCAAATTCTGTAAAATGTAAAACTGAAGCCAACATCTGTACCTGTAACTGTACGGTAATAGTGTGGCGGGAACATGTAAATCGTTTCCACTAATTTTATTATTTATCTCTGGTTACCACAAAGTCGGGGAAAAGAAGAATATGCGTTTAAATTATGACATAAAAATAGTGAAGCAAGTACCTACCTGTAAATAGTTTGAACACTAAATAATAAAATAGAATTTCCAATTTGCAACGTAAGTATGCTGCCGCCTCAGGCTAAATGAGGGTATCTGGCGTTCCAAGCGTTTTTAGTAATTATACCAAGAAGTACGTTTATTAAATATGTAATTAATATTTTTATGAAATACATATTGCGTTGTTAGTTTTTGAAGGGGTAAATGTCAATCCTCCTATGTTCCTTTTCTTCACTTTTATAAATTATTTAGAAAAAAAAACACCAATGGGGTCGCATGACAAAACTTATTAATCCTCATGGCACAACATAATAAATATAAGCATTTAGGATAGGAGACTGTACAGAATATTCAATTATGTAGCGTATATGGAAAATCCAAACTACTTAACTGGACTAAGCAGGTAGTTAATACTCTTTTTTTTAAACTGACCAAACCCTGTTGACCCGAAGGGCCTTTACAGCTTCATCGGACTTTGGGACGAGCCTTTGAGAGCCTCACCCTAAAACTGTAGCCAGCCCAAATGCACAAAAATGGTACAAACCTCGGCACAGTGTGTGCAGGAGTAATTAGCCGCCCGTTTTCAAGGGTGAGAACGTAGGTTAGGTAGATTTAGGCGCGAGCAATCTCGATTTCTCGGTTAAACTACCAATCTCCAGACTGAGCGTCTTAAACACAACTGTGAATTACACACGGAGTCCATCCAGCATCATGTGGATAAAACATTTTTTCAATTTTGCGTCAATTCTGAATCAGAACGTGAAGAGGCCATCTTGTTATCAATTTCCAAAGAGTTTTTGTGGCTCGTTATATTGAAGTCTATTATATACATAACTACTTTGAAATTAATTTTATAGAATTTTTAATTTAATAATTTCTAGACTGCATTATTCAAAAAGAGCATTAACTGCGTGTAATGGAGTTCAATATTAAAAAACATGTTACTTTTGAAAATATTTTAACCAATTAGAATAACTCTAGTCTGTTATCCGTGATGGAATTTGTCGTCTATTGGTCAATAAACAAAACCAATTACTAATGCGGCAAATATGTAACAAATGAAAACAGGCTAACAGAAATTACGACGCGAGTTGTATGAATATCGTATAATATTCTAATGAAACTTATGATATTTTATCATGTTGAATTTGAAATTAAGTGCCTAAATGTTTTGAAGATAATTTTTACACTGTTAATACTTTATAATAAATGCTTTCGAAATGTCTAAAAACAAAATAGCGGCTCGAATCGACAGTCAAAGTGTTGAAGTCAAGACGAAGGTGAGAGAAGTTTCTAATTTCTTTTAACGTTAGAAAACTAAGTTGTATTTGTAAATATATTTGGTCCTGCAACCCTGTTGTGTCTAATTTTAACTAAAAGTGTTCCAGTAGATATCCTTCACAATTTGGCGTATTGGATCCTAGATAAGTTGTTTCTTGAAACTGGAATGTAAAATGATAGGAAACGATAGTCTCTATTTGGGTGTTAAAAACACCTTGTCAATATAATATGCGCCAATTGTATGTACCCATGACATTGTGAATAGCCCGGTATTTTCTCATAGTTACAAAGGCTTTGTTTTAAACTGTAAAATCACATTATTGGGTCAACAACTTTTCATGAATTAAAAATGGTTTGTTTGTTTGAATTATGTATATATAATTCCTGGTTTCTAATACAAGACATTATTTCATTAGTAATGTAAAATTTATCTTGTTTTTGTGGTACAGTTAAGAATACATGTTTATCTCTAAAAAGTCATACCTCGATATTGACGCAAAGGCAATATTTTAAGGAAATTACAACAGGTATATTTCAATGTAAAAACAAGTATAGTTTGGGTTAACCACAAGTTTATTTGAATTTGTTAACCCAAATATTTAACATTAATTACAGTTAAGTTTGTGGTTAAGAATTGTTTACAGTTTAAATTGAAATTTCTTAATAATTGGGGTTGTTAATAATGATATCATTGTATATGGTGCAATTCTATGACATTTTTTTGTTGGCTTATAAGATTTGTATTGTATTGCATTTGCTACTGCTTTATAAGGTGATTGATTATCATGATCACAATAAATATATGTTTAAAACCTCGCTATCTTCAAATGTGACAAGGTGCTGCTGATCTTAACTCCTGGCTGAGTGCATGAAATCTTCACCCTAAAAATTTGTTGAAACTATCAAAGTCCTTCCAGTCAACAGCATTTAGTTAGTTAGAAAAAACACTGATCTTATTTTTAGGCTTTGGGTGGCTTAATGTAAAATGATGTGTCATTTTAGCTCGGTTATTTAAAACAGAGTTAACAATTTTGAAATGTGTCAACATTTATTACAGTTTGATGCTGAATTCCGGAGGTTCTCATTAAGCCGTTTGGAGAAGATGAAATATGAAGATTTCAAGGCACTGATAGAGAAGTTGCACAGGTTACATGATGTGGCGTTTCTCATCTCATACACAGATCCGAGGGATGGTGACTTGTTGCCAATTAATAATGATGATAACCTGGCCAGGGCCTTACTTACAGCCCGGCCACTACTCAGGGTCATTATACAGAGGAAAGGTTAGTTTTAAAGTAATCAATATTTTATTCTATGATATAAAGTACTAAACAGATTAAATGATTAGTACAACTTACAACTGATCTCAAACAGACTGGCATTGCTTACTTAGAGGCTGTTAAGTAATTTAGTAGGCACAATATGAGTAATTTTTTACTCACCCTCACTTCTCCCGTTTGTCAGTAAGCAAAGCACAAACACCCATGATTATGTAAGCATTGCCATAATTTTGGAGATTAATTCATAAATATTACTTAAGTAATCACCATCTAAGGTAATAGAAGGCCATTGAGGGAGGAAATTGATTGACAATGTTGCTACATTTGAACTTTATTCTAGGTACTAACATAAATTAGTACATGTTATGTTCATGATAGAAATATTTTTTGTTTCTTATACTACATCTGTATTATTCTGGTAAAACAAGTAACGAGAGATTCTTAATTGAGACAATACCATAATAAATTCACAAAAAAAAGTGAGAACTATGAAACCAAGTTTAATATGTCGATTAGCCATAAAAATGAGACAATAGGAAAACAATGGAAAGCTGGCGTTAGTGCTCAATATCAGTGTTTGTCTCATAAAGCCAATCTGCATATTAACTGTTTTATTATAAAATTAGTTTAAGCTTGTTTCGGTAACATTAAAAAATTACAACTCATAAAAATTGTAATAAAATCCGATTCAATGATAAGTTTTACTGGAAGTTATTTGAATTTGTGAAAAATAATTAGGGTCCTGTATAAAAAAAGAACTATATTACGCAGTGAAAAAATTATGAAACGTGGGCGCAGCCACGTGCACACAGCAGTATATAAATCGAAAAGCGGTGCGTGACTTTGAATCGTTGCTGCGGGTAAACGTTTATCAAAATTTACCAAATTCAACTATGATTGTTTAAGATCTTAAAATTTCTACGATACTTTTACTAACAAAAACACACACTTGATTTTTTTTAATTTTGTCTAAATCGTCATCACGGGAAAGGTAGGTCACAAATTTGCAAAAAAAAACATCACGTGATTAGTGGACAACCCTAAACTAGCCCCAGAATGATTACTACAAAGCTTGACGTCCATCAGACACGCCGAAATGAATCGTATAAATTCTACCATACATTTATTATGGAATGGCGTTGATTACAGCTGATTGATTTGTAATGATTGTACATGATAAGTTAGGAAAATTAATAGAATTCGGTAGTTTGGCTTGACGTTCCTGATCGACGTCAAGCTTTATCAGAACCTTATATTTATACCTGCAACAGTCCTGTGTTAAACATCAGTACAATGACATTTACCCACCCATAAGTGGGTGGAAGGAAGTTGATTACCATAGAATGATCCACGACAAATAAAATATGAATATTCACACTATGACAAGGTGACTATGACTTTAAGGTTTCATTTTTTTTTATAAAATCTGTTTCTATTCCAAATCGAATTTACACATTTCTACAGCTATGATTTTAACTTCTGCGTAACTTAGCCTACATTGATTTTTGTAAAATAATTAGGGTTCCGCGTGAAGATTTAAAACTCATGAGATTGTGAATTCAACCCGATTCAGTGCCCGTTTTACTAACAGATACTTGAATTTATGAAAAATAGGTTTGATTTCTCTTACTTAGTACCAAAAAAAATTGAAAAATAATTATGGTTTCGTGTAAAAATAATAAAACTAATTACATGACGAAAATACGATCCAATGAACAAAATCATCAAAACATGACTTTCCTATGATTATTTAAAAACTGCAGAGAAGAATATATGAAGCGCGGGCGGAGCCGCGGTTAAACAGCTAGTGATACTATAAAATTGAGCGGAATAGAAAATATGAATCGTAAGCGGAGCCGCGGGAAGAGCTAGTGTATTATAAATTGCTAAATCTAAAACAGTGCAGTTATAGAAAGTTGCTGCATGTGACTAACATGATTATAATTGAATATAATATCATTAACCGCTAAAACCACGCCGCCATGAACACGGCCGGACAAAGATGGCGCCTGTCAGTGCATGGCGGATGAGTGGACTGATTTTAATTTTACTATTAATTTCATTATAAACGGATTTACTTTGACATGACGTCACCTCGAAACTGATAAAGTTTCGCGGTATAACCTCTCAGTGTCTGAGGTCACAAAAACGAATCCTAAACGTACGATGTTTTAAGATACAAAATACCTTTAAATATTTTTGCAGAGTTTTATAATATATATATATTACGACAAAACAGGATTATATATTAATCGTCAAATGATGATATTTAATAGTATTAAGGGGGATATCCTAGCGGCATTTATTCCATACAAAGGTACTCCTCTGTTTCCTTCCTGGATAATAGCATTATGGTAAATATTTTTTTTACCAAATAATATATATCCACACCACGGCCATGCCCGTATGTTTTGATTTTTTCCATAAATTAGTTATAGTAGAAACTACAAGCCTTTGAAAATGAAAAGATGCTCGATTTTTATCGTCATTTTCAGACGTTCGTAAAACAAATTTGATGAATAAAGTTTTAAAAAGCATACATACAAAACGTAGAGGCATAGCCAAAGTCTTTATTATTCTAAAACCGAAAGAACATTAAAAATCGGTTCAGTTTTAAAAGAGGAAACAGGGTACTACGAAGTGATGTTTTCGTCTATTTTGCATACGGTAAAATCAGCTCGAGCTGCAGTTGTACCTTTCATATTTTATAATTCTTTCTCGGGGCGCAACGCGATAGCAATAGATTTTTGAAATATCTACTTTTCCGGCCGCTTGTCCTCTTAGCAATCTAACTCTGACTTAATACATCGGTTCCAACTAAAGTACCGACTTTGGGGAACCGTCTACTGCTAAATTATGTGAGTATAAGACACTTAGTGACCCTTTGCATAGTGGTAGGGCATTTTCTATTGATGGCCGCCTGGGTAGCTACCACCCCCAAGTTGTCACCAAATACCAATAGGTGTGTTCCGGCAGCATCAATTGAGAAACTTCTATGCTTAGTGTGTTTACCTTCCTGGATTACATCGTCACTTAACGTCAGGTGAGATTGTGGACAAAGTACTGAACCTATTCCGTGTAAAAAAAAAAGATATCCGAAATATAAATTACCAAAGACACAAACGGATCTGAAGTAAGTTTATTAATGAGACGCCAATAGATTTTTAGGGCCAGGTACTAACGAAATTGACATTGTAATCTAAAGCTATAATAGAATTACAATTGATTTTTCTAATAGTTTTCCCCATCAAAAGCTCAGGTCTCAGTTAATTCGGTAACTAGACCCAATTGACGTAACATCTAAACGCAGGTACCATTCAATAATAACTTGCTTCCTTGTTTATTATTACAATAAATACATGGACACTTTATGGTATCCTTATGTATTAAATCAAAGTTACGATAGTGTGTCTCTTACGCGTGCTTCCGCATTCCGGTTTAGTCAATATTTCTAAGAATTATTTCACATTACATAGTTTCTCAGGTAATCCTTTCCGTATTTATCTATCTACACTGTGTATTTATTTATATTTGAATCAATCTATATGACACGGTACAGCACAACCCGTGACCGTGACACGCGACTAACAATGTACCTAATGCAGTTAATATATCTCATAATGTGACATTTCAAGTTAAAAGCGGATAGCGTTTTATATGTTAAATACATGTTTTTTTTATTATTCATTATTTATATACTACCTGTTTAGCATTACTATGCCACAGAAATAAGAGGAAAGGAACCTTCTCGAACGTGCACAGAACAACTCACCAAAATTTAATCACAATCGGGTGAATGGTTTAGGAACACATCGGACAATCATACTTACATTATTTTTTAGATATAGAAATTTTGTTTCAATAGAAATCTTCACGAGCGTATGCAGTTTCACAGTACTCACTAAGTTTCATCATAATTGTATAATAGTTTTGGAGTGTGTAGACACAAACACACATTGGTTATTCTTACATTATAACGCAACGCTTATCTGGATGTCCGTTAGTTGGCTTATAACTGGAGAACTACTGAACTGATTTGCTTGATTCTTTTTTTAATTACATTTTCACATAGTTTATTCATATTCAAAACGTACGATAGATAGCGTAATGATAAATTTTATCATTTGTCTCTGAGCGCCAGCACTTAAACGCCATTTGATACTTGCAGCATGTTACCGGTTAACATCATAGCATTAGTAACGCGAATCTATACATGTTTCCCCTACCAAGAATAGCACAATACCGCTAAAGAAGTTACCACTCGAAAAACATTGCATGAGAGACAATCTTTTAGATATATATTTTTTTATTATATAACGATTTTTTTTTTGCACTTATTGATAAAACGAAATTATCGACTCTACGTAGGCCCCATTACTGGCTTGACGTTTATCGCTGGCGCTTATGTTTTGAGTCGGTCACATAAATCACACGTGTTAAACGTAGGGTCACGCATCAACAGATATAAAGTTGATGCATTGCAGGTTATATTGCCTTGGTAGCGTTCACCTGTTTTAGATTTTCTTATACACTAAGGGGCGACCGCGACTGCGTCTATGTGTCTTAATTAAAGTAGGATATCTTGATTTTGTTTTGTTATTTATCCCTATCAATTACCAAACAACACATTTTTCCCTACCACCAAATTTCATTCAAAGCCCTTTTTATGTTTAACATTTTTTTTACAATATGATAGCCTAGCCTACTAATCCCTTATTAACACATAATTCATGCAAACACTGTTTTATCACAATTATTGGTCAATCCGTTTTTGAGTTGAGCTGAGCAGAAAACTATTTTCTTTTTTTTTAATTTAAAAACATTTGTAGCTTGTCAATTATTTAGCGAACAAAGTCGAACAGGCCGTTTTCACGTTTAATCCGGACATACCCACAGTCAGACAGACAAACAGTTTTGTTATATAACGTATAAAATAGGCATTAAATGTACATAAAGAGCCTGCAATTTTTTTGTAATGTTGATATCTATGGACATTTCACAATATGGTGCGGTTACGATGACAGTTTGGTCGGATTTCATGTCGATGTATGTAGATTCGAATCCACCTATCCTATTCTATATTGAGCCTGAGCTATCGATGAAGGCACCAAAGCATGGTGGTAGGGTATTTTTTAATACCCGCCTACAAAACTAAATTTTGAAAACATTCACCAAGCACTTAGTATAAGTGTGTTCCGGGAGCTTCAATTGAGAGCAAGTGGTTAAAACACTGAGCATAGTACCTGCATTTAGAAGAATATTTTCTAACGATCGCGTTAGTCGATCACTACAAGTATGCTAGCTAACTTACCAAATATAGAAAACATTCCTAAGAGTAGCCGCCAGGTGCACTATTAGTCACGTCATTCACAACTTCACGCTAAATCTGACTGTTAAATGAATCTAGACTAATAAATAAAATTGAAGTGTCTGTTTGCAACAACAATATAACAATTTTTGTACTAAATACATATGAATTTATATAAATTACGATACGATACGTATATACGATATCTATAACAAAAATACATTTTTTTTTAATTTTGTCTCTGTTTGTTTGTTCCGGGTAATCTCCAGAATGTCTGAACCTATTTTGACGTAACTTTTTTGTTAGATAGCAGAAGTTACTTAAGCTACTTTTGTTTTACGAAAATAAATAGTGTTCCACATAAAAAAAAACTCGTGAAATAAAATGAAACAAATAAAATCCTATTCAGCGCATTGTCTCACTGACAAGTATTTGTGCAAAATAGTTTACTTTATCTTAGTAGTGAAGAAAATCAAGGAAAATAATTAGGGTTCCGTATTAAATATAAACGTATAGTGAATAGTGAAGAATGCAGACGCAGCCGCGGGCTCACAGCTAGTAATATATCACATACTCATTTTGCGATAATGAATTTTAAAATACATTTTCCAATCCTCTACTTTAGCTATGCCTTTACGTTGTGCTTTTATATTTTTATCCGTCAAATTTATTTGACGGACGTCTGAAAACGACAAAACTAGGTATTTTTCGTATTTTTGAAGGCTCCTAAGTTCTAGAGTAATTAACTTGCGCAAAATATTAAAACGTAGGAGCATGGCAGTGTTATTTCTTTGTATTATATAATTATCCAGAGAGGAAACAGGGGAATACGTTTGCATGGAGTTAACGTCGCTCGCATATCCTCTAAAGAGCAGAAAATTAATTGGTGTATTGGTTTATTCCAGGAGACACCTTGAAGAGCTGAACGGTTATGGTACGATGCGTCCACGTAACATTATATCATCGATACTCAGCGGGACACCGGCCAAGAACAAAGGCCTGGCCATATCCAACCCACACGATTTTAGAATGGTGAGTACATAGTAATAAATGGATAGGTAAGGTCTACCTGATGCTATACCCCTTTCAATCAGTTCTTTTATTTTGAAAGTTCAATTAGCAATACAACTCAATTAGTGATGTCCCAACGCGTTACTGATTCAATTTCCTATAACAATCGGTTTCATTAATGAAGAATTTTTAATTGATAAACATACCCACGCGTTTATATTACTTTTATATTTACTGATATTTTATGTATTAAAATAAACCATTGATACAACGGTGAATGTATTTATAACTAAATTAATATATAATATAATATATTAAATTAAATTAAAATATTTACATAATCTGTGGGCTCGATAATTATTCGATGAGCTAAGCGAATCGATTATATATATATCGGAATTAAACAGCATGTCGCTTCACTATTGAAAGAGAAACAGCGTCCGTGAATTGTTGCATATTATTGTCCATGGTTGCCTGTTATTAATTATAGAACTTCATAAAGGTGCTTATGTCATAAATAAAATAAATGGTTGGAAGGAATATAGGTAATCTCACGGCCTGACCAGCGCGGACAAGAGCAAGACTTATCGAACTCGTCTTTTTTTTGTAATTATATTTCAGGTATCTGCGATAATAGATGTCGACATAGTGCCTGAAACGTGTAGGAGGGTGAAATTACTAAAACATGGATCTGATCGACCCTTGGGCTTCTTTATACGGTGAGCGAATATTACTTACTAGCCGCTCTTCGCGGCTGTACCCGCATAGTTCCCGTTCCCGTTTTCGAAATAAAAACCTATGTCGCTTCCAAGTTTTCAAACTATCTCCATACCAAATTTCATCGCAATCGGTCCAGTAGTTTTTTAAGTTTATTAGTTGCATACAAAAATATAAATCTTTATCTTTATAATATTAGTGTAGATGTACACACTCGAAAAATTCGCATTTACGCGTACTTCAAAAATTAAAACACATCTAATTTTATGTACAAAATCCGATTGAATGGCAGGTTTTACTGACAAATTGGTTTTTGGGGATTTGGGGGAAAATATCTTTGCCAAAATAATTATAGGCCTGTACATCAAAAAAATCTTTCTCAATGCTTAATTACAAACTATATCACATACACGAAAATGACATTAATCAATGTGGTTTTCAAACAGAAATTACCAATAAGCAGGCATCATATCATTTGTAAGTGTTGTTTTTTTTTTTAAATTCAATTCCAGTGATGGCACGTCGGTCCGGGTGACACCGAACGGTGTGGAACGTTCCCCTGGCATCTTCATATCTCGACTTGTGCCAGGCGGACTGGCGGAGTCGACCGGTTTGTTGGGTGTCAACGATGAAGTCCTGGAAGTTAACGGGATCGATGTCTCCAACAAGACCCTCGATCAGGTAAGTGGAGTAAATCCAAAGGTATAAAAAATACTTCTATCATAAAATATAGTATCCAAGCGAACTTAGCCATTATTGTTGGAACGAAGGATGGGAGCTACACGGGATGGAGTGTCCGACCAACGATTTAGTCATAGTAAGTTGCCGTGTGGTGCCGGCTAATAATAGTACCGTCTCCCCCCTCCCCCCCATATCGTTCCCGTGGGTGTCGTAAAAGGCGACTAAGGGATAAATGAGGGGATGGGCGGCAGCATCCTCTGAGTAACACAAACGCCTACTGCAATCACCAAGGGTCTGATTATGGCAATTTACCCCTTTTAGGGAAGACTTATGTCCAACTGTGGACGACTTCCGATTGAATAGAAGTTACAGACATGTTGTAAAGAGAGAGAGGGTGTACGTGCGGTTGGCGCCGAGAAGCGACTGCTTTTCAATGGACTCGTAGTAAATAAAAACTTTTAAAAAGTTAAATACAATTTTATTTACGATTAGCTTGGTGCCCGCGGATGCGCCCGCGATTCTTATGTTTTTCACTGCGTTTTAATTTTTTTATACGGAACCCTACTCGGAGTAACTTCAGCTATCTACCAAAAAAAGTCCCGTCAAAATCTGTCCGGCTGGACAGATTTACCGGAAATTACCCGGTACAAACAGACAGACAGACAAAAATTTAAAAAAATTTATTATTGGTATAGGTAATATATACATTAATATCTATTTGGTAAAAAAAAAATTGACAGTACAAACAGACACTTCAATTTTATTTATTAGTGTAGATTCCTTCGTTGTTCTTGTTAGGCTCCTCATTTTGTTCCATGATACCTTACTTTTTATATATTCAGGTGACAGACATGATGGTGGCGAATTCGTCGAATCTGATAATCACGGTCCGGCCCGCGAACCAGCGCAGTGGGCCTCCGCCCCCGCCGGAGACTGTCTCGAGGAACTCGCATCCCTCCACAGAACCCGATGAAGACAGGTTAGTTATCGTTCACATTTACATACAAACCAAAAAAAATCACGCCCTTCTCATTACAGGGGTAGGCAGAGACGACATCCTTCATGCTGTTCGGCTACGGGTACTTTTGACCGCAGTCTCCCTTTAGAACATTCTCGAACTGGTCGAGATACGTTCACCTAGGTCGACCCTTACCGGCCTGACCACTCACCCCCGACTTTGTAATTTGTTTCGTTAATCTTCTCTCATCCATCCTATCCATATCCCCTTTTTTTTTTTTTTTGACGGGGGGAAATGCGTTTACGCACTACCCTTATCTATTGTATTTGAAGGATCAGAGCCCTCCAAATACAACAGATAAGGGGGCACGGAGTGACGAGTTCCGTGCCAGTGTGGGATTTTTTCCGTGCCAGTGTGGGCTATCCATATCCCCTAACCAATTAAGCATCCCCTTTTCTCTATCTTTATTAGTACACCCTCTATCATGCCCGCAACATTCCCATAGAGAACGTACCCATACTACGTGACCGGTTTAAGGCGGGGAGGGAGGTCTTTAAAATACCACTTCCAGTCACAGAAATGGGGGGGGGGTGGGTGGCTTAGATTTTTGTTACGTAGTCCGATACTACTGCCCCCCATGATCAATAATGTATCCGATTAGATTAATCCCGGGAACGTATTGGGATATACTACGAGTGGTCACCGAGGGTGGTAGGGGTCGAAAAATCTAGAAAATAAAGTCACGTAGTAAGGTTACGTTCCCATATCACACTATTTTGTATTTATTCCATCGTTGTCATCTCTATTGTATTAATCTCGCTTTGCTAGACCCAGCATTAACTACCGTACATAAGTGTTGGTTTTAGTACAGACCCAATGTACGTTGACACATTTTGGCTGCTCATGAAGTTATGTAGGGCCCCGTTCCACTTAATCTATACTAATAAATAAAATTGAAGCGTTTGTTTGTAATGTCAAATTTTTTTTATACGGTTTATACGAGAAATCAATTTAAAATACTCTTTACTGTATTATTCCTTGGAGGAGAAATTGTTTTTTGGAGAGATATTAAATAAAATAAAAGGTTTAATATACATAAAAAAAATCTTATAGATAACTTTCTATTTTTTTTTTAATTTATCTGTGTTTTATATTAACACGTGCGTCCTTAATCAATGAACGAAAAACAGCAAATTTGCGACCTCTTGTTTTGTAAAAAACTATAATAGGATCTAATTTCACAGATATGTCTATATTTTCAGATTCGATCAAGATGAACAAGACGAGATAGTCGACTTAACGGCTGTCACGTTGGAAGACCAGACCGAACCCCAGACAACATTCCCACACGTACCGTCCAAAGACGACGGTCAAGTACTGCACCTTTAGTACATACTAGAAAGGTATAAGAAGGCCAGAGACGGAAAAATGTCTCCTCTCTATATGAAGAAAGTGAAAGGCAAATGTGATACGAGAATATTTTAATACGGAAGTCCTAATACAGTGTGCAGGAATTAAATATTACTTTGTGAGTCAATTGAGATAGTATAAATTATAAAAAATCATCGATTAAAATAATAGTGATCAAATGATATTAATAAGTGATTGATATCAAATGAGAATCTATTCTGCAGTTCGAGATTCTCGTCAGGGCCTTTAAGCGTTCTAGGTACAGTAAAACAATATAATATTATATTCCCCTGTTGGCCTAAAAATAATATTAATCAATTGATATAAATAACCAAATGACACTAACAGAGAATCTATTCTGTAGTTCCGAGATTCTTGTCAAGGCCTAAAGGGTTATAGGTTTATATCGACATTCCGTCTTATATTGTCGCCTATACAAAATTAAGGAACTTATAATTCTAGTTTATAAATTTGATACAAATTAGCATACCATAGATAATGTCAATTATTTCTGCATCTGTGTTTTAAATGTATGTGTAGATAATGAAAAGTGGAAGAGTGAATGAATTTTATACATATTTCATTCAACCGCCGATTCACAAATATCGACAGATATGTGTTTATCGAAATTTAATCTGTTAAAAGATCAAAAAAAAAATATTATTATATATTATTTATAAGCGTTTAAGTATACAGTTGATGCTTTATTGGCTTTAATAAAATGAACTAAATATCAGGTATGAATCTTCAAAATCGAAATGGAAATAACAAAAATGTTGATTGTAAATTATAATTTGTTTTTATATGAGTCTATTTTGTTTTTAATGCATTATTCATTTTTACTATTTTTCGTTCGGCGGGAAAATTCAGTATTAAATATTTATAAATTATGTGGATTAAATTTCGATGGACAAGGCACAAGTGATATCATGGTAATATTATATATATATATATATATATATATATATATATATATATATATATATATATAAAATGTTCACTGTTTTTGTTGGTGCAAAAAAGTTTATAGTGTGATGAACTAATTTAAAAGACGTTGAAATAAGTGTTATTGTGCTCTATGGTCCAGACTGTGTGTTATGAAGTGAAACATTCCATTTTTACACTTTATTATTTCTCGTTTTAAGAAGTGTCAAATTAGATTATTTTAGTTATCACAATATATACATGTTTATTTAAATAAGTTTAAATGTGTTATTTCAATGCAGAGGCCGGTCTATTCATGGCCTAAAAATAATAGCGTCGTAAAAAAAAAAAAAAAAAAAACAAATAAAAGCATGACGAATAGTTACAAACATAGACAAGAAAGTTTTTTATTTGTTTCTGGTCAGTAAAATATTGATGAATTTAAAAATTAGCAATCATAGTAGGCGTGCCTAATTAATTTTAGAATTTTCTTACTTAATGCAAATCGGTATAAAATCATTTATTAATTTATTCGTTTCGTACGTAGATATATATTTTCAAAAATTTTGTACTTAAATAATCTACTTAGTTTTAAAGATACGCGAATATTAAAATTTATATTGTATTAATATTAAAAACATAAGTATAAATGACTCCTTAGGGTCACTCGTTCGTTACATTCATTCATGAACAATTTTATTTATTATCTGTGTTCAATAAACATTTCATTAGAATTTAACTTGTGGTATTAACAACATTCTTTATTTAAACTTGTGTACTCGCTGTGTTATCATTCCATTAAATTACAGACAATAAGTAATAGTTGTAATTTATACGTGTGTAATTTTAATTTTAAAAAATCCATCCATTTTTTTGTAACTGGCGCACCGTGTAATGACGTCAAACAGTAGGTCAATGTGTGTAATAAGAATTGATTTTCCGTTTCATTCTGGGCTGCATCATCCACGTGCGCTTGATTATGCGAAACACGTATTTTATATCTAACTAGCTAACGAACCCGGCGTTGGCCGGGTTATATTCATATTATTAGGAGCTGTACACTGAACCACTACATCCCAAGAGTTTTTGTTAATTTTATAAGATTTCAACAAAAATAATTACTTTGTCTTTTCAACATTATAAGAATTGGAATGTTTATTTTCAATGTAGTAATTTTAATGTTACAAAATAAAGTTCTGATGACCGGCAAGCCCAATGGGCCTCGTTCGTTCAACAGCCCAATGGGGATGGGGGGAGAATACCGATGCCTGATCCACAGGCTCTCTCCCCACCCACCTCTTAGCCCGTCTTTCAAAGAGAAGCATTCACGTCCGGGGGGAAAGAGGGGTGATTACCGCCTACCAGCTATAACCACCTCTCTCCCTCCCCAGAGTTCTGATGACCTACTGTTTATTTATTACACAGTGTCAAAAGTATATCATTAGTTAAAAGAGAATAATACTGGTATAGTCCTGTCCTATATACACTTCCTACGGAAGGTGCTATTATAAAAAATATAGATAGTCTAGATTAAAAATTAGCTAGACGGTTTGTTCGTTAGTGTTTATCGAGAATATTCTCACCTCGCTATAAATAAGAGGTTGCATGGTGTTTTTTTTTTACTTATCTGTGGATGTTATACAAGAGGATTTTCGTGTCAACGACGATTTTATCAAAAATTTTAGGAACAAGGTTAACTTTAAAATGTTGAGCCCATCTATCGATTCGGTGGGGAGAAAACGACACTTATCAATTTGTATACATAATTAAATACGTTAAAAGTTAAAACCGCTTACATTAAAAAAAAAATAACAATCTTTAATAATTATTATTAAAACCTTCTTTTATATTAAAACCTATTATTTCTAATGTGGAGTGATTCTCATTTCTGATGCTTTGTAGTAAGAACTAACATCAAACACACATTGAGGTTAATCACTAAATATTTAAATAATTCTATTTCAAAAAGGCAATTAATTAATAGTGAACCATTAAATATCGTGCTTTTTCATTTCTTGGTTTTGTTATCTCCCATTGATAATTAATCAGTGGCTATAACTTGATATGTAGGACGGTGTAAGCGGAAGCCGAACGTTGTGCGTACCGTGATTGGTCCAAATCAGGGCCGCCGTTTTTTAATTGGCTAGTGAATGTCATAAAGACCAACTCGCACCTTCTTACACCGTTGCGCTCTTGCGATAAGTGAACCAACTATTGTATATTCCATAAATTATCGATGTATTTAGTCGATATCGATCAGTTTATTATTAACGGTTATTTATCGCTACATACTTGAAATTAAATTTTTCTCTGGTAGTGTTTATAAATAAAAACTAGTAAATGTTGATAAAGAAAAAAAAACACTATCAAATTTTAGTTTCTTAAAATCCATCTACTCATTTTAGGTGTACTAGAGGCAGTCTTGATTGAATTCCAGTGGGAGTTGATGTGGTTCTAGTAAAAAAGTGAATTGTAGTTAGTTCTATAGACAAGGCTTTCTGGTCCTTCAATATAAAAAAACACATATTTATTTTGTTCGCATTTTGGTGTTGTTTGTTTTTTCATTATTGAGTAATGTTGACAGATTCAACAAATATTGCAATATAAAAAAATCGATTAACAAAGGAAAAAAGTCTTAAATCATAATATAGTATTAAGTTACTAAATTCAAATAATATGTTTGATGTTTTATTTGCAAAAACAGTAAAAGGCACTTTCTTCTCTTTTTATGAACCTATTTCCTTTACATTCGTCTTTAGTAGTTAATTAATTTGTTTTAGTGTTATCAATAACCAAATGAAAACTAAAATATTTTCAGTGGTTTTGAAATCCACTATTTGCTTTTTATAAAACATTCCAATACGACAATTATTACTTTTTTTTTTCTAATCTGTCTTTGCTAAGAATAACAAAAATTTACAAAAAAAAAATAATTTTGAGGTTTTTTGCCTAAGCAAGTAAATTTAGACATTTTAGACTAACTTTATTTTGTATAATAAAGCTCTATATTATTTAATAGGATTTCATAACTAGCTGTAATAGATTATACATTATTTGATCATGCGTTTTCGCATTATTGATGAGTGTTATTCAGAATTATGTATTTGGAAGAGTGTAATCAACGAATGAATTTTTTCACATCACTATAATTTTGAAGATTAGGTTTAATGTTTTTTTTTCTATTTGAAATCGAACAGAAAATATTTGTATTACACGATTTTATAATTTACAGTATTGTTTGTTTATAGTATGTTTCTAGTATTTTTTTTATTGAAGCACACGTGTCTTTATATATTATTATATTATATTATATTATTATTGTTTTTTTTATAGTATCATTTTCCGCCATTTTTTCATAAACAATTTGCGTAGATTAAAAATGAGTTATGTTTATCATTTCTGGTATATCTGTACCTACATATTAAAATGTACTTAATTTTTTGTTATTATTATTGTTATAATAAAAATATTCTCATAAAAATCACGCGTTGCCTTCATTATTGGAAAATATATTTGGACGTAATTTTTAAATGGTTTGCTGATCGGCTCAAAATGGTCCAAAAACGATTTTCTGTTTTTAGTCAAAATGGGTATACTTTATATATTTAATATTATAATTAGGTTTATTAGTACATAGCGTTATTTACACTTGATAAGTTAGTTACACACTGTATTATGTAATGAGGAAATATATACTTATTTAAATTGGTTTTGTTTTTCTTTTTCTTCGCCTGAATCTACGAAATACATTTTTTACGCGGTATGGGTTCAGTGACGATATGGTCCAGAATTCTAAACACACTAAGGTTAGAGGTACTGGTTCTCAAATGATACTGTCGGAACACACCTGTTGGTATTTGGCGTCAAAAATTGAACCGAAAAAGTAAATAGGTAGATATTCAGACGGCATCCTGAACCTTCTCTAAAGATCCCGATAATGATAGGTATTGGACAGTGGTTCCCAAAGTGTGCACCATAGACAGTGAAAAACGGTGCCGTGAAGCGATTCTATTTACCATTCTCCGAAACCTCAAATGTTCGCAGATGCAAAATAAACATTCGTATTAATGTTAACTTTATATGCTTTTAAATAAAAAAAATAGATTTATATTGTTGTGTGGACGTTTTAATTTGTGTGCCTATCTACCTAACCAGTATCATTGTACCTATCTATTTCGACCATCTAGATAGGTTAGGGCGCCGAGATAAAATAGTAAACGTGAAAGTGCGCCGCAGACTGAAAAAGATTGGGAACCCCTGGGAAATGAATTTAAAAAAAGCACGGAGGGGTGTCACACGATGGTCGAAACTGCCACGCAAAAATACCCGATAGTTTCGACCAGAGCACACTACACTAAAAACTCATTGACTTTCCGTCGTAACGGGATTACACGGGACAGCCACGCTCCACTTCCACTTGGCGGGAGGCATCTGTAAGATCCCCTGCATGAGTAAGGGGGCTGCCCTGGTAATGAAGACTACCCCCCAGACGGCCTCCCCAGTGCAACTGAAGGTCAGGTCCCCCCTTGGTTCGACAGGATGATGTCATGCAAACGGCGTTGTATTCCACCACCCATACGTCTGCGCAACTAGTCTACCGGACAAACAAACCTGCCTTAGGAGGTATTGGTAAATATTATCCCAATAAAAGTTTTAATACCAATGTGTCTTTTGTTTTTAACAGCTCTTATTTGTTTTCATTTGTCTAATTACCTAAACCGCTAAAATATAGAAGTTAAGGGCGTTTACCTAAAGGTAAAGGCCGTAACACACATATGGACCGAACCGTGGACATGGTAGGGATGGGAATCCGTTCCTAAAAAGATTGATTTTTGAGTCGAATCGAATCTAAACATGATGAATTGATTCACAAAACAACGAAGTACAAAATCATGTAGTAGTGAAATAACTATAGATAATTAAATAATTTAAATGATGATTATAGTCTAATTTTGACCAATGGAATAATACTATATACGACTAAATCTATACTAATATTATAAGATTTGTATTTTTGTATGTAACGAATAAACTTAAAAACTACTAGACCGATATGGATGAAATTTGTTATGGAATAAAAATCCAGGGAGTAAAATCTTTATTCCGAAAATCCCACGGGAACGGGAACTACACGGGTAAAACCGCGAAGAGCAGCTAGTAGTCAAATAAAACAAATCTAAACAAGATTGTCTCTTAAATGTTTTGTGATTATATACAAAAATCGCTATATAAAAAAAATCCCCATCCCTACTTATGCGATTGGTGTCCTCGGCCACCCGCCATACAATGTCCGCGGTCCGGAAGTAGGTTAATAGCATAAGGCGGCAAAATTTAACAGATTAAGCTTGGATAATGTGCAAATTCGCCACTGATACCTTACAGATTATAACATCTCGACACAGTTTTTTGAACAGTTTTATTTTGGTATTATGAAGAATGTAATGCACGTACTACTAATTCCGTTTTACAACGAGCTTAATTATATTGAAAAATACGCATAGGTAACACGTTGTTCTAAAAAGCGCCATCTAATTTTAGACGAGTTTCAGGTTAGGGTCAAATCTTTCGTTAGTTCACTTTTAATCTTATCTTTACAGTTTAAGATCTATATTTTTTTGGATAAAAATTTATTGGACTTACTGATTATAATAAAAATAGATTGTACTTTTATACGTTTGTCTTTGTTGTTTAAGCATAATTTAAAGAAATTAGAATCGATTTTAGGGCTTTTTCCAACGCAATCCATATTAGTAGTTGTCCATAAACATGTTACTAGTAAAGCTTGAAAAACGTAAATATGTGTGGATATATCTAATTTGCAGATTTTCTAATTTATTTCTGTAAATCCTTCGTCCGTCTTTATATGGAGTAGGCACTAAATCTTTGTGCGGGAGCATCTGATACCAGTTTTAAGACGAGCGTTGAAATTCGTTAACGATCCCAAAAACTTACAAACATTATCGATCCTTAGATCTAAGCATTCTTTATGTTCTGAAGAATTGTTAGAAATGATGCCAATCCCTAGTTTCTACCAGTGCTGGATTTTCTCCTAGGCCCGGACCTTGACATGTTCGAGACGCCAAAACTTTAAAACGAGAAATAATGTAAGTCAAAACACTTATACCAGATTATCACATAAAAAAATGTTTTATTAATTATAATTAATGATTTACATGTTCAGTCGATCTATTGATAATATACGGCGGAGTTCCATATCGAATCCTAAAAGTTATGAGATGACACCAAAAACATATCGAAATCATTGACTGATCACTGATTGAAATATCCTATAAAAAGATTAAGATCGGAAACTGATCCAGTCGTAAGACAATGAATGATAAGAGACATTACAAAGAACATTTATCGAAATGTTTTATGTACCTCATGTTATCATTAATATCATTTATCTAAATTAAATGTATGCTTTATGTTTCATATTTAAACTAGTATGTTAAGTAAATAAAGCATTTGACCAAAAAATCATTTATCTATTTCATTTTAAGATACAATTTCGAGTTTATGATTATATATCTCTATTTATCCACCCACTTGATAACAATTGATTTTAATAATTAACGTCTAAACAAATGGAATTGAACGCAAAATCTTTCCGGTGTTCAAATACATTGCACATTAAAATCAAACACAAGCGAAGTTTGATGCACATTTTATGTAGTACAAAACAACTTTATTACCACTAAATTATAACGCTTTATTTTAGTTTTTTTCCTCGTTTAGAACATGTGTATGGCGTCAAAGGTGGCGAGCGCGTCACCTTCACAACACAAAGAAAGATCGTATAACCTATAATCAAAAATGTATCATGAAAATTTTATAGGTTAATTAACGCAATCACACCAGATTTTTTATTATAAACTAGCGTTTCATAGGTTCTACACAGTTTTTAATTTTTTTAATACGGAACCCTACTTATTTTCCTATTTTTTTAGTACTAAGATAAAGTAAAGATATTCCTCATAAATTCAAGAAGCACTTACACATAAAACTGTGCATTAAATCGGATTTTATTAAAATTTTTATGAGTTTTAATGTTTGTACGCGGAATCCTAATTATTGTCGAAAACTAAGCGGTAAAAGTAAGCGGAGTAACTTCAGCTATTACCAAAAAAAGTCCCGTCAAAATCGGTTAAGCCGCTCCGGAGAATACCCGGAACAAACAGACAGACATACAAAAATTAAATATATATATATATATATATATATATATATATATATATATATATATATATATATATATATATGGAATAGGTATCGTATACCTATACATTCATATGAATATAGTTAAAAAAAAAAAACGTTATTTTGATATTACAAACAGACACTTCAATTTTATTTATTAGTATAGATTAATCTGGATCGTGGATTTTTAAGAGATGTTACTATAAGAAGGTGTAGGTTTTCGGATATTTTATGGTCAAAACGCAATTATGTTAGATTGACTAATGAAGCACTCTATTGTATTCATACTTTGTAAAGTATAATATGAAATATCGATTAAAAATAAAAATCAACTACCCAGATACTACCGACAGAAGTGAAAACTCAAAATTTAGGAGAAACTGTTTTTTAATCTTCAAACTATAGTATAAATAATTATAATTTCGTAATATGGTAATTGAAATTAAAAAAATATATAAACCACATGAACGCCATCTTATACTTGACATACTGTAGCATGTTTGACGACTGACGTTATAGTATTGTAAGTGATGCGGATTTATAAGTTTTCCCCTACAGAGAATCGTTCAACGACGCTAAATGAGTTTTCACTTCAAACACAAACGGGTCATGTCCAAAGAAGACCATAAGGCGCAGTTACTAAGCATTCTGACTTCCGTCAACCGTCAGATAAACTTGTATAATACTGCGCTTATAATGTTAAACTTCGTACTAATAATCACTTAAAAGTTTAAGTAACCGGTTATATAGCTTCCAATCTTGTATTAATATTTCAACAGTCGCCATTTTGTCAGAACATTCCAGTATGTTTTTGTGACACTCGAGAATATATGTTCCGTGTTATTTTTTACAGTACGCTTTTTTGCACAATAACTAAAATATAAGTACCTAAGTAATCAAAAATTACATTTAAACATTTAAAATTACATAATTACGTCAAGGTCAAATAATGTAAATTAATTTATAAGAGATATATAAAATAAACTACTCCGTGTCAGACTGAGATACCGGCTAAAACAGCAGGTATATATACTATATTGTATGTAGTTTTTGCATGTCACATTATATTGAAAAAGTTATTAAAATGATGTGTAGGGAGTCGACGCAAAAATGACGACCATTCATTTTTTTTGAGACAATTCATCAAATTTTATTTTAAAAAATAGAAACTGCCATATAATATTAGTACCTACTGCGGATATAATAATGAAATGAATATTTCACGTCACATTAAACAAATATAAAAAAATATATGTTTTACAAGCGTTATACACGTTTATTAATGTTTTCGTTTTCCAGAAATAAATATTATACGTTTCATTCCAGCAGTAGACTCGTGTCCGTGCCAAACGTACTGCCCATACACACAACGATTAGTTAAGACGCACTAATCGCGCGGCTGTGTTGACTTATACAATATTAGTTACATGTCAATAATATTACATATTAACAATTTAAATTTCGAAAGGTTTTATTTTTTAAATTTCGACGGCAGGCGATATACAATCGTGCAGAAATGTCCGAAGAATATTACAACGTCGTGACGAGAATGGAAGAGATCACCGAACAGGAGGACAGACATTTGGCGGGCGCAAGAAAGGAGATACGCAACGATTTGACTGTGATAATTCCCGAAAACCCATTCCCTGATATCGAAGTGGACGCGTACCCACCTTTGAAGTTTTCCTGGGTAATACCGAAGAAGCTGGCCGCAATGGCTTTCCCGAGGAATAAGGAGAATTTGAAGTTCCTAGTGAATCAAGGTATCACGCATCTGGTAACACTGACGGCGGATAAAAAGCCGCCTGTGGACGATATTGCCAGGTTAAGATGGACAGAAGTGCCCGTGGAGGAATTCGAAGTACCGAATGTGGAACAGATTAAAAAATTCATAGATTTGTGTAAGAAGGCCGAGAAAAATGAAGAGGTTAGTTTTTGTTGATGACTAATTATTGCATTCATCTTTAAAAATATCACAGATTATCTATAAAGTTCATTGTCAGTTGGCAGGTGTATGACGAATTCTACTGGATTGGTTAGTTCGATGAAATCTATCTGGCTATCCATTAGTTTGCTTATAACTCGATAATCATGAAATCTATTTATTCTTTTTAACATATTGAGTCTTTTTAAAAGAAAAGTAATGTATTAAAGTTCATGTGTTACCTGGCCAATTTTTTTTACATTTGGCTATGCCTTCTACTTTGTGCGCGATATGTATTTTGTCCATAATTGTTTCTGTACATAAATCACACACACCACATCCACACCACATCCACTTAGTTTATGTTTTGGTCACAGTCTTCTAATTTAAAAGTAGACGGCGAAGACAAAACTTATTTCCATACAAATATGCATCCCATTTTTACCTACTTTCGACAGTCATAGAAATGTGTTCCATTATTTTTCTTGCTATAGATTTAAAAACTGTGAAATGCATTTTCTTCATTAATTGTTAAGAACTTACGTGCAAAGTTTCATTATTGTCATACCTAAAATGCCTTTTCTGAGCCACTACAAAAAAAAAGATATTTTCAAAAAAACTTTTTAATCCCATATTTACATAGGTATCAAATTTCATCAAAACCAATCAGTAGTTTATACGTGATGCCTGGACAGACATACAAATATTTCGAAAATCATAGTTATGTTTTATGTCACTGATTTTGAGGTTCCCAATTTGGCCAGAAAAAACATCTATGATTTTATTTAAACAAAACTAAAAATCGGTTTAATGGTTCTCGAGTTATAAGCCAGCTAACGAATATACAGCAAGCAGACGTTAAATTTTATATAATATACGAACATGTATACATATTAATTCAATATAGTTTAATGTCTTCATTGCCAAACGAATCTATTATTAACATAACTTATACTGACTGTATGAATCGGCTTTACTCGTTTATAAAAAATTTATATACCTAACAATTGTTCATTGCATTACATACTGAAATATTAGCTAATGTGAAATTCGACCATAATCATTATTGAGAATTCCAAGAAGCAAAAAACAGTGTTCCCAATTTTTTTTTTTATCTAAAGAAAATCTGTTGATAAACAATAGAGAAAAATGGATTGACCTGTTTTGTCTTTGCCCATTCTATATATAGATATAACGTTCCTCCAGGTCATTGGCATCCATTGTCGACAAGGTCGAAGCAGATCGGGCGTGATGCTGGCATGCTACCTAATCCACTTCCATCGCTTCCTACCAGATCAGGCCATGAACGTCATCAGAATGATCAGGCCAGGTAGGTACTCTAAAACACATTGAGAGTATATGTGCTACGTCATACTTAACGAGATCATACGTCCTTTTCAAACCAGACCGTCCCTTTTTTCGGTCATCTGTCCAGTTTTCCAAAACTATTATATGTGAAAATTATGAGTATTATCGAAAATTCCACTAATGATGAAAAAAAAAACTTTCACGAAGATCTCACATCAGCAATATTAGTAACTAAGATGAATAGGTATATAAAAATGAGGGTAAAATCCCAACAGAATTAAGAGTTGACGTAGACGTATTTTTTATTTATAACGAATATATTTCTCTTTGAACTAAATAAAATATTTTGTGTATTATTAATCTGTAATAATAATTGACTATTTTTATAAATCTTAATTTACTTAAAAACATGTAAATAAATTATTATATATAAATTAATTATTATAGAAATTAGGAGCCTTAAAAAATGAGAAAAAATGCCATCGTTTTCAGACGTCCGTCAAATTTATTTATAAGTTTAAAAAAAAGCGAAACGTAGAGGCATAGCCAAAGTCTCTCTTGTTATTTGTTTAAATTGACCCCGTCCACTCCTAAGGCGTCACTCAAGACCTTGTTACGGTTTGATTTAATGAAATAATTTAATTAAATATTATTGTTTTTCTCTTTATATCTTTTCTTTCTTTTAGGTTATTTTTTTTCTTTAGTATTTCTTATTTTATAGATGGGAAAAAATAGATCCAGTTTTGGAACAGAAAACAGGGGAATACGAATTTGATTTCGTCTATATTGCATAGGTATAATCAGCGTCTATTCTGCGTTTTATAACTCTTTCATTGGGATGCAACGAAATAGCAAGAGATGTCTGAAATACCTATATATTATATACATATATATTTATACCATATTCTTCAAATTTATTACCGCCGCGTTGTCTCGTAACGTTTAATCTTGACATTGATTCTCGCTTGTTTGGCAAAGCGGACGCTGGAAAATAACGTCAGAGTACGTTATTAAAGACGTGATATTTTAATACTTAGATCTAATTCTTTAATCATTTCCAGGGTCATGCGATTTCGCCGAACACAAGGAAGCTGTCGGGAGGTATTTCGAATATCTTACCGAAGATAACCCGTTAAAATTCGGTGTCAGCGGTGAAGTTATGGAGGAGTTTGTCTCCGCAGCCAAAGAGCTCACGAAAAAAGTTCTTAATTAATTTTTTGTTGATATAATCTGTGATCATTATGTGATTGTGTACCTGAAATAAATTGTCTTCTTTTTTGTTAATTTTTTATTTATTTATTTATCTCTTTTACTACAAGTTATAGTTTATGAAAAAAGGTTACATATTAATCGTAGATTTAATAATTTTAAGGAAATTTACGTTAAATTTTTAGAAAAAAGGAAAATTAAATTTTCTTCGTTTTCTTTGTTGGCATAACAACAGCGTTCTTAGATAGATTTCGCACCAGTAAGTGTTATTCCTGTGTATGATTGTGTTGCTGACTTGATGTGCAATAATTTACCGGAGATATTATAAAAGTAAAGCAAAAAATGGTGTCTGTATTAATGTGTACATGTTTAAGAAAGGATTGCTACGTGATTGCATACAGTTTATTTTTAAAAATTACGGAATAGGAAAGACTGAGTATAATTCTTTCTATTTATCTATACTAATAAATGACATTGAAGTGTATTATCCAAATAACAACTTTTTACTAAATACGTATACTACACTACACTGTAACAACACAATTTGTAATGTTTTGTCTGTCTATATGTTCCGGCTAAACTCCAGAACGGCTGATCCGATTTTGACAGGACTTTTTTTTGGTAGATAGTTGAAGCTATTTTACGTAACAGGCTACTTTAATTATTCGATATTAATTATGGTTCCGCGTAAAAAGTTATAAAACTCATGAATTGTGAATAAAACCCGGTTCAATGCACACTTTTACTGGCAGATATTTGAATCTGTGAGTTTAAATCTTTGCTTTCTATTTGTACCAAAAATACTTGCAGGAAAATTATTAGAGTTCCTCGTAAAAAAAAACAAGACTTAGTGAAAATAATATTTCATTGGACAGCACCATGAAAACATTATTTTCCAATTAATATTTTTTTTTAGTATTAATTTAAAAACTATATTATGCAGATATAGAATATGTAAAACGCGGGCACAGCCGCGGGCACAAAGTTAATTCCTAATAAAATATATTTATCTAGGTAAGCACCTTAGCGCTATCAAATTAAAGAGTTTTACTTTAAAATGTTTTATTGAGATTATTGGCCTTATTTATAAAAATTCTTTGAACTATTTCGACTATTTCGACTTCACTTCCAGCCAAAACTGTCACTGTAAATGTTCTGTGATCTCTCCAGTCTAATTTCCAGAGTTAGCGGTAATTATTTACTCGTTATAAAATATTGTATAGCGTCATTAAATCTGCCACTGCCAATACATGTTGGCAATAAGCACACATTGGCAATTTACCAACAGTGAGATTTAAATGTCTGTTATAATGAGCGTACGACTGAAATAGACAAGGGAGGTGGTGACTGACTTGAGTCAAATCGAATGCAGCCTAACTTCAAAGTCCAAAGAAGATTAATTGGGTTAAATAATTGCTAGTTTGGGGTATACTCGAACTATTACAGCCCCTATTTGGCTCTAATTTGACTTTAGCTTATAACGATTTATAAAAAGGATGTGTGAAATCTTTGCGCATTTTTCTACAGACTTGAGATAAGCGATAAGTTTATAAAATGACCCATCAAACTAGATCAGTTTTCGAGAACTTTTAGAATCAAAAACATAATTATTTAATTAACCTACTTGAAAACTTTCTGTAATCCTAATTTAGAGAAATTATATAAAATTGAATTAAAGCACAAATAAGTAGATTGATAATATAGCTTTACGTGTAGGTAACTTTATTGTATTTTGTTTCGTATAACTTTCTTTATCGTAAATAAACTATTACATAGAAACATAAAGTCATCCCTCTCTCCCATAAGAGTAGGCAGAGACCACATCCTTCCACTTACTACGATCCTGACACAAGTCTTTTGCTTCTTCTACTTTCGTAAGCACCTTCATACATGCTCTTCGGTTACGAGTACTTTTGAGCTGGCCTTTCTTCAGAACGTCCTCGATCTGGTCGAGATACGTTCGCCTAGGACGAACTTTACCAGCTTGCCCACTCACACTTGCCTTGTAAATTTATTCCATCAATCTCCTTTTATCCATCCTCTCTACATGTACAAACCAATTAAGCATCGCCACTACATTCTCTTCCCACACCACAACGTTCACATAAAGTATTATTGGTTAAGTTTTCTGTTTAACTAATTATTAGCTTTATACTTTCATAATTATATATAACACATGTTTGTTACATCACATCGAGTAAGTAAGAATTTTGAACTACTGGTATATATAAAAAGTTTTATAGATTTTTTCTCCTGTTCGGCAATCGAGTATCTTTTTTTTCTATACATTGAAGAGCTTTAGTGTTACACACTTCGACACAAACTTAATGTAAACAATGGTTAAAAAAAACATTTACAGATATATATTATCAATAATATTTATGATTACACGTATCTACGCAAATCTATAATGTACATAATGTCTCGATGCTAAATTTCTAATAGTAAGTATTTGTAAAAACACATTGCAATGGGGCTTATTGTAAATGAATTAGAGTTATTCTCCTTATTAATCACATAGTTTTAAACAATGATTATCGATTACAATTTTAATCTCAGTGCGTCGCCAGTCAGTCACGTCCTTCAATTCGCTAGCACATCCCACGGAACCGTGACTTTTGTTTACATAATGAATACAATAATCTTAAAAAGACCTAACGTCAAACTGACAAAACTAGTTTACAAATACATGGAAGAACCAAAAGAAACAACAGAAAAGGTAAAAGAAGTGGTGGAAAATGACAAAGAGAGGACTGAAGATGAAAATAAGAAAGAGTACGAATCTTATCCACCTTACAATTTCTCTTGGTTTGTGGAGCATAAAATAGCGGCTATGGGATGGCCTCAAACGGTTGAAAATCTAAACTATTTAGCAGATATTGGGATAAATCACTTAGTGACTTTATCACCGGAGAGAGTTCCACCGATTTCCGAGTTTTTGGGGGAAAATTAAAATGGAGCGAAATAAGGATCAACGAGTTTGGTACGCCTACTTTGAAACAGATTCTCAGATTTATTGATATCTGTGAGAGAGCTGAAATGAATGGGGAGGTAAGGGTGTAGATTTCGTTTTAACATTTATAAGTGTAGTGTTCTATTAAAAACTAACTGCCTTACCCCGGTTTCTTTATCCTATAAAAACATTGAACTTGCACTAAAAATATTGGAGGCATTAATCTGGATAAAAAACTATCCCATCACTAACTAAAATAAATTGGATTAACTCATACAGTTTTCAAAATTTCATTAAGTAAACTCAAAGTTTATCGCAGACAAATATTGTTATTTTTATATATCAGATATGAACTTTTTAAGGTATTAGGTGTCCATTGTCGCCATGGACGTGGTCGCACTGGAACGATGCTCGCCTGCTATCTGGTACATTTTAAACATATGGCTCCTGAAAGAGCCGTCCTAACCGTCAGAGTTCAAAGACCAGGTAAAATAAAATTGTAGAAATATGTCATACATTTCTTTCAAAATATTTCCTGCACGGTTTCTAGTCTACAATCGTGCACGAAGCAGATTAGTTGATTATATCTTCTCGAGGTTTGTCTTATTTTCTTTTTTGTTTACGCGGTATATGCTAAGTGTTTTGACCACAATCTCACCTGATGTTAAGTGACGATGTTGTCCAGGATGGTAAACACACTAAGGCTAGAGGTACTGGTTCTCAAGTGATGCTGCCTAAACACACCTAGTGGTATTTAGCGATAGGTTTTGAGGGTGGTAGCTACCCAGGCGGGCATCGTTAGAAAATGCCCTACCACCATGCTATGGTTTCCTCGCGATGTTTTCCTTCACCGAAAGCTCAGGCAGATTTTAGAGTCGCATAGGTGGGGATCGAACCCGCGTCGATTGACGCGGAATCCGGCCGCACTACCCGCAACGCAATCAGCGCTTCAAAACAATAAAAAAAATCGAAGTACATCGTTCTATTTTATTATCATTCATCTCTGGTTCTATTTATTAAAAATTATTTGCGTAAGCTATTGTAAATTTGACACATGACTGAGTCATATTTTTTTGACAGATAAGTTTAGCGTTCTCCTTTTTTGGTGTATGGCTCCAATGCGCATTTGGCATTGATTTAAATTATTTCGTCAGTGTTCTTTTACCTATCCTCTCTACTTGTCCAAACCAATTAAGCATTCCTTTCTCTCTCTTTGTCTACCTACCTAACTACCACCAACCAAGCACTTCCTCTTCTACCAAACCACAACGTTCCCTTATCACTCTTACTTACTTTGCCCATCACTCTCTCGCCAGCTATACTTGTTAATTACTCATCTCTACTGCATTAATCTTGCTTTCATGTTTCTGCCAGACCCAGCACTCATTTCTGTTTCTTTACTGGCAACAAACGTAACTTTTTCTTCTTTTAGGTTCTTGCGAAACGTACGAACAAGAAAAGATAGTCTGCTATTACCACGACTGCGAGCGTGGTACAATCACCAAACCGGACTACCGGCTGGTCGACAATAAACTTTACTTCGATTGTACCATGAAATATATGTATGACGACAATGACGATTTGATGCTTTGTGACCGACAAGAATATACTCCATGCTATCAAGAAAACGACGAGACGAGAATTGTGGGACAAGACGAGGTGTTGAACATGCAAATAGTCAAAAAGAAATCGAAAGCAATGGTTATTAATCACAAAATATATTTTTAGTGTGTCGAATAAATTGTCACATTAATTTTGATACTATTAAAACTTTGAATTGATTTTGTATTTTTTTTTTTCCTGATTACAAATTTACTGTATTATGTACATTCTATATTATACCTACCTAGTCAGATTATACATTTATAATATTTAAAAAAAACCATGATAATCTTATTTGTTCCCAAATTTTAAGCAAACTAATGGACGGACAGAAAACAAAGACATAATATTAGATATGTAGGGGTAAATTAACTATGGTATATAAGTTAAGACGAGTGGTATATATGCAATTTCGATTAGTTAGGGATTTTTGGAGTTTAAATAATAATAAAATCGGTTCTGTTCTTTCATAATGATTATTAATAATAAACATTTTATTTACTTTATTTTTACATTCTATTAACATTCAATAAAAGAGTTACCAAAAAATGTTCAAAAGATATATTAAAAAAAAAAACATTATAACTTAGTAACGATGATGATGGCCTGTGCATACATAGACCATTAATTAAGTAATTGAGTAACATTTTTACATTGTATTTTAAATTTACAAGCAAACTATAATATCAAAAGAGAAAGATTATAAAAACATGTACGGAAGTTAACGCTATATTCCCACAGTTGCAAATAAACATACATTACTAAAATAAACCATTACCAAAAATTTAAAAGTTTCAAACATTCAAGTACTTATTGCGTAAGCCCAATTTTGGTCATTTTTTATATGCCCCCCTCCCCACGCACCTGTCAGCAATAATACATAAAGTTACCCATACCCTTACCCCCATGATTACGTAAACATAGGCAAAATTAAAAAAAAAAGAAAAATTAAGATTAATCAATAAATATTGCTAAGAAACTCAACATTAACAAGTTCATGTCATTAAATATTTTTCTCTTCTTTTTAGAAGACCATAGACCCGGTAATGGTTACGTATTTCATTGCCCGTTGGTATAATTTTACAATACTGAAATTAGTCTGGTATACTTTATAATATACTGCTAAATGGTATAGATAATAATTTTAAAATATTCGCTTGTGTATTGCCTTCTTTATGCAAATGTATGGCATAAAAATTAATATTTCAAATAGTTATGTGCATTCATGCACTGTTTTTCCTGTATACACGACAACCAAGTAAGCCGGGCCTGGCCCAAGGTTTCGGTACAACTGTTAAACTAAGAACATGTTGTCGCCTCTTCACTATAACTGTAACACTTTCACCCACTGAGTGTGCTACCACATTATGTATTTGGGTGATATCCGTAAAATTGCTGTGATTAACGGAACCAAATTGGACCACTTCATCATCAGTGCATAGACCCTGAAATATTAAACACATTTTGTTATTACAGTTATCCTTACTAGTGTTTTGGATGAGACTCAACAGTTAAATTATTGAAAACTAAAAAAAAACATTTTTTTTACAGCTCACCAATAGTGACTTAACAAACAAAAGGAGAAGAAAATCAGTTCAGAAACAAATTTAGAAATAGGTACTGAACTGATTTGTATTTTTATATAAGATATATGAAATAAGATTAAAGAGAATGTTTGTATTATCAAAATATTTTTTTTTACTAAATCGATATGAATTTATATAGGATACCTATACCAAAAATATGATTTCTAAAATTTCTGTCCAAAAAATTTTCAGATTCAATGCACAGTTTTACGGACAAGTGCTTGAATTTATGAGATATATTTTTTCTTTATCTTAGTACTAATAAAGTTATTAGGATTCCATAAAAAAAAAATTAATATGCAGTGAAGAACATATCAATGGCGGGCACAACCGCGGCCACTGAGCTAGTATGAAATAAAATAGGAGATATTATAAGTAAAGAATTAACATTAAAAATAAGAACACCATTCACAGAATTTAGTAGTGTCTTATAATAAGTGCAAACGTAAGCTCTCATTAAAAGTAAACAAAATTCTTTTTTTTCTCAACTGCAGCATTATACTGGTGATTAAAGCAGAAATAAGTGGAAGATTGGTGCTTTCATAGTTAAAAACATAGAAAACTAGTAATTCATTTGGTTTAAATGTACACAGGAAAAGCATCCATAACCCAAAGACTTAAACATATTGTGAAATAAATTGTAAGTATGGTTATAGTCAGGTGTATACATATTTCAATAAAAAATTCAGTTTCAAACTATATTTACTAATCAGAAATCTGGTATCAGAATATTCCATAAAAATAAAAGTACCTAAATTTTTGTTTTAGCATTGTGATCTAACCCTATGCTTTAGAATTTAGACAATAATAAGTTATTTATTTAGAATCAATAACTAAAATATACTCACAGCTAAGTCAGCTGGTGAACCATCATCAACAAAACCGATAGTAGCAAAACTTTCTCCAACACCACATACATTTTTTACTCTTTAAATTATCTTGTATAGTTGATGAAGAGTTAGGTGCCTGAGATGAAGTCACTTCAGGAGATCTACAAATACCCGAATGAACTCTTGCAAGTCCTTTTTCAATTTCTCTCATAATTTTTTTGTGATCATTCTGAAGATCTAGAGTAATTTAAAGAACATTAGTAAGTCTTCTTTGAGAAAATATATGTGTATATTTTTTTAATTATTCTATATCTATGTACAAGGCAAATAATAAACACTTAAATCACTAAAACACTAATGAGTATAATTAATATCCTTTTCTAAATGCACACATACAATGTTGTTTTACAAAAACTGTAGACTGAACCTTGAAAATTTAATTACATTCCATATGAGGGTTAAAACCAATATGGTCACTGTCGATGGAGGAAGAGTGCATCAATCCAATGATATTCAGTTGCTTGTCACATTTCTTATTTGATCATTTAATAATGTTTGCTTTGTAGTATGATACGTTTTTATAACAAATCCTGTAGCATAATTTTTATCTTAAAAGCTGTTTTTTATGAGACAGTTCTAAAGATTACTTGTAAACAAAGTAATAGCTACATTGAAGCCTTTAAAAAGATCTAGCAGGTGGAATTATCAATTTTATATGGATGAATAATGAAATATGGACAGTGACACTTATTCTTTTGTATCCCTCATATATGCTTGTATAGTAAAGTTATAAAACATATTTTTTCTAATTAGACTAGTAATTTCTGGTAACTTGAACACGTTCAAACATATGACCTGATAAGTATAGTTATAAATATATTCACTAACTAATGATTCTGTGACGGGCGTGTCGTACTTTATAGACATCTATATCATTGCGAGGATATCCGTCCGTATCCACCAGAGGTTCATGCATACCAACGTTGTTATTCTCCAAAATTGCGGTTTCATCACGTATTTCGCTTTCAAGTCTGTTTTTCTCGTCCATCAATTTCAAAACGCAATCTCTGTCTGATCCATCCATGTTGATGCCTACCATTTCTTTTAAGTTTAAGCCTTTTATATTTATAATCTTAGTTTTAAAAAATTGACTAAGCACTTTTTGTTTAGCAAATAATGGCAATCAGTGTATACACACTTTGTGACAATGTCATGTGGGTAAGATGTGTTTACAATTTTTATTTTTTTATTTATTACGGCCACTGGACAAACCTCCTTTAAGTCTAACTTTTACAGAATTTTCTTAACTTAAAATGTTTACAATATTACATTAAATATACAAGTTTTTTTTAATATTTATAATATTTCTACAGTATTTATTATATATTTATAAATAGATCTAAAAATAATGGATTTGCTAAAAGTAATTGTAGTTCATTTGGGATTACATTATCTTCAGAAATGGTTTCTAGTTCTGTCACGAAAATAAGACGTTCCATGTGGTATTTTTGACAAATCATAACAATATGTTCAAGGTCCCCAATTTTATTACAAAAGTCACATTTATCTTTCGTTACAATTTTAAGTCTTGAAAGATGTGCAGAAGTTTTTTACAGTGACCAAATCTAAGTCTATTAATCAAAGTAATGAACTGTCTTTCAACGTTTTTTAGTGTATGGAACCAAGGTCTGTGTAGCAGGGTAGTCTGAATTTTGGCATACCATTTACCTTTTTCCTGAGGTATAATCTTCCAATATTCATGCCACATTGTTTTAACTTGTTCAGTTAACATCTGAATGAAATCAGTAAAAGGGACTCTCATCAAAACAGAGTGGTCCTCATGCCACATTCCTCGGACTGCTCTATCCATTTCTTCGCTTCCAGTAATTTTAAGATGTAAACTCGGCGTATCCCCGTGAGGAAGAGTGTCGGATAAGAAGCACGAAACCTCATTACCTCATTGGCACGGCAACATACTGGCCGTAAAAAACAAATCTAAAAATATTTGTAATATAAATGAAAAATATATATGTTCTAGAAGTATTCATGTTTGGTATAAATACATGTAATAGGTAATAATAAAACATTGAGTATTGTATCTTCATGAAATGTAGTTTATTTTCTCAACAATCTTAATAGGAATCAAAAAGACTTACAAACAAGCGTGCTTCCGATAACATTGGGTAAGACTATGATTCGTATAGTTTTTATATTTAAAAAAATGATGTATATACATATATCATATCTATACAAAAAGAACCAGATCGAGCATCTTACCGGCTTTTCTTGACTGGATTGTTTTCCGAACCGGTGGTTTCGTTTTTGACGTTTATAAGCGCCTTCTTAGGGGCCTAAATTGAATAAAGATTTTTTTGATTTTGATTGTGAGCGAAAGAAACTGACCGCAAAGCCATCTCATGAGTTTTTAATTAATTTAGTGAAATTCTGTCATACATTTAGTTGTGTTTGGGTACGTTCTTAATAAATAATTTTATGGTTCTCATAGAACAAGAAAAATTCAAATCTTGATTTTTAGGTTCTGAAATAGATTTACTGATTTGAAATTGATGCATGTAGTGCTAAATATTGATTATATAAACGATTTTTGCTCTTCTTCAATAAATCTATTTCAGAACGCCATCCTTAATATAGTTATATTTGTTTTAGTATATTTCTAATTTATACAAATTTGTGATTTTTAATCGAAGCAGAAAAATGGACCTCGATTTTTGGGATAAAAAACGATTTTCTAGAATTAATGATCGATTCGCTGAATCGATCCAATGGTAGATATCGATTTAAAGACATTTCGTATTCAAGAAGTTTGTTTATTCAATTATCGATATCAGATTGTCATCTCTGTGGGATTCAACGCGGATCAATATTTAGTTTTTATTGCGAACTAATTCTCTTTATAAATGTGTCTCGAGTAGTAAATGCATTCAAAATGACTGGAACTATAATAGAGAACATGAGTGGACGAAAACTCGCAGTGCTAGTAACGTTTTTATTGCTTTGTCAAGTTACATGTTTTTTGATAGGCGGCTTGGTGGCGCCGACACCAGCCAGCGCACAAAATATGCTCGCGACGATATGCAAGGATACTTCGATGGCTAAAAATGATTCAAGCAAGTGGTTTTACTTTCGGGGTGTTGGTTCATGTACTAAACTCGACTTAGTAAACATAAATCACGAATTAACAGAATCGAACATAGTTTTTTACGTTCCAAATGCCGGTACCACGAGACAATATGATCTTAGACTATTCTAGATGGCAGCAAAATCTAATCGGTGTGATACAGTTGGACATTGCATACCATTCAATGATGGAAATACGACCTCATAGTACTATAACTATTGATGCGCGCCTGGCGTACCGAAACAAAGGAGATCCGGAGGATCAATGGAAATTATATGCTCAGTCTATCGAACAACGCACTTTGGATTGTGACATTGGCATAGAGTATCCTGAACACTTTTATAATTGTTCAGCGCTACCTTTATTTGAACTTGGATCTTTGTTTCATGACTATTATTTATTAAATGTGAGACTGCCAGTGGATACACCAAAAATGAATGGCCACATCGGACACATACAAGACATGTGGTTAACTGTTATCAATCAAAATGGGGGTTTTACTAAAGTGTGGTTATCCCTTAAGACAGCTTTCTTCCCATGCATTATAGCTATACTTGTTTGGTTTTGGAGAAGGATTCATATGCTTCAGCGGAAGCCTGTATTATTGGAAAAGATGCTATTGAGCTTAGGTATTGCACTGTGTGTACTGAACATGCCTATTGAATATTTAACATTGCATTTTGACCTCCCATTTATGTTGTTACTTGGAGACATACGTCAAGGACTTTTCTATGCAATGCTTTTCTCATTCTGGTTAATATTTGCTGGGGAACATATGATAATACAAAAAGATTCAACACAGAGTACTCTGAAACAATATTGGCGTCATCTGAGTGCTGTCGGCATAGGCTGTACTTCTTTATTTATCTTTGACATGTGCGAGAGAGGCGTGCAATTGAGAAATCCCTTCTATTCCATTTGGATGACTGAACTTGGAAAAAACTTGGCACTGGCATTCATTATCTTAGCTGGAATATGCACATCAGTGTACTTTTTGTTCCTTACCTATATGATCTGGCAAGTTTTAATGAATATGATGAATAAAACTCAAGCATTACCTAGCATGTGTTCAATCAGACGTCTGCGTTATGAAGGAATCATATACAGATTCAAATTTCTCATGGTGACAACTGTTATTTGCTGTGCGATGACTGTAATTGGTTTTATAATGGGACAAGTCGCTGAGGGTCAATGGAAATGGGATGAACACATTCAACTCGAGTATACATCGGCTTTCTACACTGGAGTCTATGGAATGTGGAATATTTACATATTCGCCTTGCTTGTATTGTATGCACCTAGTCATAAACGTTGGCCAGTAACTGAGAATAAAACTGATACTCAAAAGTTAAGTGAGGAGATAGAATTCAGTCCATTGCCATGCTCCTCGAGTGAGATTTCGTTACTCACTTCCTTTATTAGAAAGACGACTGTTGACTAGATTGTGACAAGATAAAGGAGAGGTGGGCAGTGAACTGCCTAAATGAGTCAAGACTTATAAATGGCTATAATATTTACAATTATTCAGAAAGTAGTGATTTAATAATTAACTAATTATTATGTAATCATTGTAATAACAATGATTACATATACATAACAATTAATAATATTTGAATGTAAACATTCTTTGTTAATATTTTGAGAATTTTAAAGTCAAGTCAAGGAAAAAACTTGACAAAGTATTCAACTACTAATAATTATATTAATTATATTAGTAGTTGATTACTAATTCAAGTTTTTTCCTTGACTTGACTTTAAAATTCTCAAAATATTAACAAAGAATGTTTACATTCAAATATTTAAACAATAATCTCAACATAATCTTATCACCTTTAAACATTTTAGTGTTAAGTGTTAGTAAGTTGTACTGTGAGATCAGTAAATATACTAAATATAAGTCCTTCAGAGTTCAAGAAACATATGACTCATAACACATATAACAGTGTGATGACCTTCATTCTTTCTAGTTTAGTCTAAATATGTATCCGAAAATAACTACTATAAAATCATTAACCTGAGTCTGTAATCTCATTATGATGTTCTGTGATATATATATTTATTTTTTAATCTGTTATACTGTTTAAAGACATGACAATTCTTTTCTTTTTATTTTGCAATTGAAACCCTTTGTATTTCTTATCAGTATTCTTAGATGTAATGTGTCCATGTTGCCAGCTAGTATGTATAAGTTTTTGATGTAATTTTATGTAATCGATTTTTCCATATTAAAATAAAAAATCACAATTGTTGTATTATTTTATAAACCCAGTGTTTTGTATTTAATAGGTGAAAATATATTTTAAAGTGTCAATCAAATCACGCTAACGTGGATAAACTAATATATTTATTACATTATTTTTAATTAAATGGACAATTTAATAACATAACATATTATTTTAACAACATATTATTATTAAGTCCATATTGTAAGTCTAAATTAAACTTTAAGTGTGTTTTTTAATTAAAATAGAAACAAGGTAAATGTTACATGTATTCATTGTAAACCAACTTGAATAAAACATTAATAATTGACATAGAGTAATATACTAAAGTTATAGACAATAATAATATAATTATGTAGAAACTAAAACTTCAGGGATTATTTATTATTTTCAGTAGAAAGCTTTGCTTTTAATATTTCGTTTAAATATACTGTAACAGAGGTATTTCCGTCGGTCCAGAGCATGGTGAGGCTAGAGTGAGGTAAGGCAAGGTGCATGAGAGTTACAAGGAGAGAAGAGAGGTACGGCGATTGAAAATAGAGGGGCTTATTGTTTTTAAAGCTGGCGTAATATAATATTTTACGCTGTCATGTAAATATTAAAAACTTAATAAACATATATTTATATGTCAAATAATATAAATGGTAATATTATTCTTATTTTATTTATCCTCATTTAATAACACTGATAAATATTATGAAAATATATTCTACAAACAAATTTTATGCAGTTATACTGTTAAGCGTGTAGCAACTCGAGAAACCATTGATAGATCATCACTTCTCACGTAGCCATAAACCATTACATATTGTTGATCTATCACAGGCATCAGATCGTCATTAGACTATACCATAATAACTTATCCCCGACTTTGTGCAGAAAATGGTGGTAATAGCAGCAGAAAAATGAAACAACATAAATTGTTTGTTATTATTTATTTTATACTTTAAAAATCAATAATGAGATTTTAAAACAGAAAATGTTCATTACAATTGTTTATAAAATGTATTTAAAAAAAATTGTAAGCTTTTCAATGTATGATTTGCATCGATTTTTACATTAAACAATGATTTACAAATAATAATAAAAAATGACCAGATTAATAGTTTTACGTTTCTAACAATATGACAGACTAATTACAAAGTCAGCTTTTATTATAGAAATTATACATATAACAGCTATATGTGTGAGTGTTGGTTAACATATTAAAGGTTATAATTTTTAAAGCGTTTTTTTTTATATCAAAATTTTATTCTTAGCATTTTAAACAAGTAATGTCTTTTGCGACAATGTACTTGGGAGTTAAACACTTAAATAAACTTAAAAGAAAAACTAGAATGTCAACAATTATTGGAATATTTCTGTGAGCAGTACGATATAATTTATTGGAAACGCACGACCCTGGCGAAAGTCGGGCAAGTCCAACAATATTAAATCAATTTTTCATTACAGAAGATAATTCAGACACACATATTGAGTACAAGATTGAACCAGAAAGAACCGACTCCATCCCTAATCTAAAAAATATGACAAATATATTTCTACAAAAAAATTCGTTTTAAATGAGAAGATAAAATTAAATTGAAATAGGGGACAACGTGATTTTAACATGAAAATATGAATATATACTAAATAAATTATATTATCACCTTAAAACAGATTATAAACGATGACAGATTTCGAAGGACCTATCAAGAACAAGTAGTCTGGCGTTACTACGAGCCCCAATACAGTTGCAGCGAAAACGGTGACCGTCTACAATCAAAAACGACTACAGTTAACGATAATAATGGTCCCTAAAGAAATATAAAAACAAAACATGATCTTATATATCAACATGTTTCGTTACGTGCTAATACGTATTAATTTTTTTAAATAATACAAAAAAAAAACATACACTAAAAATTATGGCAACGTTGACAATAAATAAGGGAAGGATTATTTTATACACGACAAAAAAAACAAATATAATTCAAAAATGAACGCAGGAATTGACATCACAAAATAAATACAATATATAATATATGGTTTTTTTTTTCATTTTTCAAATGCAAAAGACAACTGCACGCCTGTAATAAAAAAAAAATACAAGGCAACGAGTGCAGACTTTCAAGTTTTACAACTAACATCATATCGTTTCTTAAATATTTAAAAAGCCACTTTCGCTATATTTAATCTTTTCCATCATATATATATGTATTTATTTATTAAGCTTTGCTTAATTCGCGAGTGTTGGTTAATTAATGTTAGTGTTAAATCGGCATTACGCTTCTATGCGGATGCTAGCCGCTCTGTTTTTTTTTTAATTTTATATTATTTTATTCGCTAAATATATATGAAAAGTAGATAAATGTAGGCATGTATTATATAAAGAGAATTTTGATATGGAAAGCTTCAAAGCGACTTGCATTGCGTATGTAGATATTATCTCCCACAAGTTGGAAATAAAACATTCAGCGTATAATTTTTTCTTTTCGTTTACAATCGGAACGGCTCGCGTTTCTCCGTTGTTCGTGACGAGGGAGTCGCGCGTCGGGCTCCAGGGGTCGTGGGGGTTCCGCCCTCGGACGCGTCCGAAGGCTTCCTTAGCAATCTGGACACGGCAGTCTGTTGACCTGAACGCACTGGCGTCGTACTGCCTGACGGTGTCCTTTGCCTATAAAAAAAGTTACATTTGTTAATCATTCCACAAACCAAATGAAATAACCTCATGCACAAAGCCTCAAAAAAAAAAACCATTTTCAAATAGTATTTCAACCGAATACCGCCAATATGTATTTTATCGTTACAAAAACTTTCATCGATTTTTGTTAAATTTTATACATAAGTGTAAAAATATATATCATATAATATTTATAAATATAGATAATACAAAACAAACTAAAAGCACTACTAAATTTAGTATTACCTATTAAGATTACAGTTAGTATGGTGTTCCTTAATGACTGGGATACGGCTCTTCCCAGGTGTTTGTCCTTCCGCCGAGGCGAACGACCCACTCCTAGGATGATGTTAGCGAGGCACAAAGAAAGACAGATATACAGAAAATTAGTAACAAGACAACATAGAAAAGAAAATCGATTAGTTATTACATAGTATATACTGTACTAACCAACCATTTATAAAATAACAAACAATAAAATAGACAGACATACAGCGAAATAATAATAAAGAGATGAAAAAGTAAAATATAAATTAAATGTTTTGAATTCACATTTCACATTCAAGTAAAATATATTAGGTTGTTTTTTTTTTTAAAAAAAGCTGCTGTTAGATAGGATAGATACATATGTTGACCTTTATTTCATGAATCAATACACAAGAATTGAGTCCGATGATGTGAATGATCTCATGAAATTGATAAAAGCGCTAGTTATTATTTGCGAGAATGGCATAGTGGTTTCGAAATAAGAATTCTCTATTTGGTGACATTAATCATAGTCAACTTTGTAGTTTTCAACATTTGGTACAAAGTACTCCGGTCTTAGAAACTTGATGTACTTTCAATTCATTTACATAACTTCACTATTATTATGAACTAAAATAATTTACAGCAATTTTCGGATCGAAGTAAGTATAAATGAAGGTTTTGGTCACAATAAAGAAAAGTTGATTATGACAATTTTAGATCTGATTGGCCAGACGTAAAGTAATCATCAATTAATAATACAATTCTTGAAGAAAAAAGTGAATAAACTTAAATCTCATTACTTTATATTTTGCATGTATACAGTGCACTATTTTCATTTCTGTTACTAAGAACAAAACTTTATTAAAACAGTAAAGATCTTCGATTAGATTCGAATCTACTAAGAAAAAAGACACTCGTAGACGAATAATAGTAATCAACCATAGACAAATTTCTAAACATAACGTTAAATGACGTTTATGACTTTATATTCGAAGATATTTCTGCGGTAATCGCGTTTTTATGCGTGGATATTCTATTTACCGCAATCTAAAATATCACATGGCAAAGTAAAAACCTACGAGCAAATATAATTATAAGATTACTAGACGTCTGTTCAAGTCAAAATGACACCAAATGACCATAGTGAAAAGCTGCGATAGACAAGTTAGTGATATGTGGTCTACGTGTTGTTAGTGATAATATTAAATAATATAACTATATTAGTTTGTGTTTGGTCTTTGAGTATATACAATAAGCAAATGACCGATGAAAATGGGTTTCGTGAACGTGGCGGCGATGGAAACAATCCAAAAAATCAATCAAAATCGGGCAAAATTCGAAGCTAGCAGACTACACAAGCTGTACCCTTTGTCTCGCTGGGTCGGCTTGGACGCTTCACCGCTTGATTCACTTATATTACTTTCGCATTCATTGTCGCTCGTCATTCCTGATATACTGAACAACGAGGAGTCATCTTCCGGAGTCCTCTGCTCGGACTTCCTCGAGGGTTCCAGGGATGTGGGACTCGGTTCTTGGGACGTATCACGGGAATGGGACTTTCTGGATATTTTCAATAGCCGTTCAACAGAAGGGCTTCTTTGTGATCGGTTACCGACGTAAACCGGGATCTTCGTCGATCCTTGAGTTTGGAATGCTGGATGAGTATGGGATAAGGATTTAGGGAGTTCAGACGCCACGGATGACGGCTGGGAATGTGTTGAGCTGTTTTATTTTGTATCCATTTGCGTTTCGCATGCGGAAAAGAGAAAGAAAATCAAAATTAACGCCCACTTTACGTAATCCCGTAAGTTTCATATCGTGTCATATTGATTCTCATGCTCTATAACCATAAGCTTTCCCAGATAATAATCAATTACCTTAACCATACAACTGTTCACCACCACCAGTTTTGTTTTACAAACAAAACAATACAACAATATGAATATACTTTGAAAAATAATGTCACATGATCTCATCAAATTGATAAAAGTGCACCGGAAGTACTATGGATGCAAAAATATCCCCACATAACTACATTCCGACAATCCCTTTTGATGCTAATCGTGCTTTCAACGCAGTGTACCACAAACGTTACGACCGTAATTTAAATAGAAATGATTTTGAATATTATATTGTTACAAAACAAAAAAAAAATTATGTTACATCATCTTTTGCCTCATTTGCTATTAAAAATATATTTACAATATTATTTGTACAAGATAAATTCTTTCTTATATGTATTTATTTAAATGCATCGTATTTTTAGAATTTGTATCTCCTATCAAAACAGGATAAATGGTACTGCAAGAAAACATTACATGATGTTGAAAGTCAAAAAATTAGATCAATAACAAATGTATTAGAAAAATAAAAAAAAGTTAATTGATGAAAGTAATCTATTGCCATTTTCAATTTATTTGTATATTTTTACTATAAGCAATATTTATTTTATTACGTTTCATTAAAATTATCAAGAATAATTCGATTTATATTGAGAACTGATTTTTAAAATAATATTAATTGTATTTAAACAATCACGAAAAAACATAAACGACAATTACACAATATTTGTCAATTAAGATTTTATAGTAAAACGAAACAATGAGATTAGTTGGTACCCGACGAAAAGAGACAAAAGACGACACGAAAGCATATTATAAAAATTTCGGCCATAAAGATACACTTAAGACAAACAGTGGTCGAAACACATAGTGTACCTCACTATCGGCGGAACGGGAGACAATGTGGGTATACTTGAAGTGCGGTACATCCCTCCGCCAGAGTACCTGTCCGTGCACATCATTGGGATACAAATTTAATGCATACATGTTTTTAAGAAAATTATTATAAGTTTCGGAGAACTAAATATCAAATAAAAAATTATAATTACAATTATAAGATATTTCTTTAAAAGTTGTCAACATTTAATGTTGCGTAACGTATAATTTAACGTTTGTTACAAACGTTCGCTATAACGTTTCCATTTCGTTCCATTTCAAACTAGTAACGTTATTTGATATTACAAAAAAATTAAACGAAAATAGCATTAGCATATTTTTGCGGTTGACATTTATTTCTCCTTTCAATATGAACGGAGATGAATATTATTAATTTTATTTTATATTTAGGTATACAAAAGGTATAATATACCCAAGTATAAAATTTCTCGTTATAATATTTGATTTCTTATGGATATTTTTTAAAGATTTCAAGCTATAAATAAAAGTAAAAAACGTCGTTATTACAAAATTTTCCTTTTCATACTTCTTGAAAGAAAAAACAAAAAGAAAATTAGTCAACGTACCTGCCACTAGGTGTCAGGAGTCCGGTGGGTGTGCGTGGGCGTGATGACCCTCCGTTGGGTGTCGTGAGGCCAAGCTTACTAGCATTTGCAGCGGCTCGTGCCGTCGATGTACGCGTATTTGTCACTTTCCTCATTGGTATGCGAGATGGTGTTCCCGCATCATCTGTTATGAGTACATTACAATATATATCCGTACTGGCTAGTGTAGGACGTACAATAAAAGACAGCTGAGGGATCATGTAAAAACCACATTAATTTTGAATTAAAAATCAAAATTTCAAAGTACAATTTGTACTTCAAGTGGGAAAATAGTTCATTTGGAAAAGAATTTTAATTTTACAAAAATATAAGTTACAATCTAGGGAAAGAAAACAGTAAATACATTAATAACTGCTAACCTGTGCTATCCAGAGACAGATTTGATCCATGTCTTGAAGGAGGCTTCGATCCAGCTCTTGATCCTGGCCTGGAGCCTGGTCGTGATCCTCCAGGTGTTAATGTTGATCTAATGTCGAAAAAATATATACTTTTAATAATTAACTTAAACTCTGCTAATTTGCTTCTTAGTTTCGATAAAAATGAGTGAAGGTATTTGTTGAATGCCGTATAAAATTAACTTGGATATAGGCGTATAAAATTAGCTACTTAGAAAATACTTAGGTAATACTAAAGTATTAAACCAATAGAAATTCAATTGAAACACATTCAATAATTTAATTTGATTTTTTTAATGAAAACATCTTTAACAGCGTTGGGCGATTCTCGGTAGGCGAAAAACTTATAAATTCGCGTTTCCAATACTATGACGTTAGTCGTCAACATGCTACAGTATGTCAAATAAAAGATGGCGTTTAAGTGCTGACGCACTCAGAGATAAATAATATTTTTTATATTTACGCAGCCTATTGTATGTGTTTGTGATTAGCGTTAAAGGTTAAATTGATTCTTTGTTGATTGTTAATCCTTCCTAGCTATTACTCAGTTCACACATTCACACTATACACTGGTTACTACACACGGGCTACGGAAGGTGAAGCAGGACACCGGCGTTACTCGAGAGGTAAGTGTCGATCTATAAGACATTATTTTGGTCTACTGCGAATCGCAGGTCGGCCAGGGTTAATCACGACCCCGAATCGTTTAGACTAGGGCCCAGCGCGATTCGTTTGATTACAGTCGTGACTAACTCGAACAGTATGTTTTAATTATGAATAAACTATATTGAAAATGTACATCATTATTGTTTCGAGCGCCAATAGTTGTAAAATCAGACAAATGTTATATGTTAGGTTATGTTAACAATTTCAATTAACATACGTTAAAAAAACAATTTTTCCAAAGTTTCCAGTTTTCACTTCTGATGGCAGTGCCTATAGTTCTAATATTTTGAGGATATTGTTTATTATTCGTTTAGTGTGAGGTGTGACAGAGTGAAGTATAATTAGAAATCAATTCAAATGTAGGTATTACCTTCCTACACTTGGTTTTCTGTATTTGGTCCCAAGTCCACTAGCTGCTTCGTTATCACTGAGTGAGTCTGGCGTGCCTGCACTCAACGATGATCTCGAAGCTCTGCCAGCGGGTCCAGTAGCTGACATAGGCACAGAACGTGCTGTACGTTCCCTTACCTGTATTGCAACATTTTATATTAGATGTTTACGTAGATTGTTATGAATATTTATAGGTTAGCAAAACTAAAAATAAATTATTCAAAACATGTTAACAGAAAAAAAAACTCTTAATATTTACGATAAAAAAACTCAGCCTTAATTAATGTAGTGATAAAAGCAATCTCAAAACGAAAACAATTGACTCTAATATACATGCTCGACTAATTCATTTGATAATATCTGTTATTATTGAACTATAATAATTAACACAAGACAGAGAACATAAAAGACAAACAAATGAAAATAAAGACCTTGCAACCGATAGCACAGAGATCGAAGGTGCATAATCAACCACACAAAATCCACATGGCCAATTTATTATTACCCAATGATATCCTGGAGATGGCTGGTATCCATGATGATGTGTGTAATGATGAGCACCAGGTGTCGTAGAACCCTGAGATCTTGAATGGCCGTATATGAACGCCTGCTTAGTGCCATGTGTCGAACCGACGTGTAGTGGGTAGGAGCATGGTAGCTCCTCCCTCTGCCGTAAAGCCTCAAATATTGGCCTCAGCTGCTCCATAAACTCTTCGGCTAAATGCACCAATACAAAATCGGGACACTTATTAAGGAGGGACGATAATAAGTCCGTTTAAAACAAATATATGTGCTTCATAGTGCCAATCGTTATTCCGAAACGCGATTTTCCCGAAGAACAATTCTTACGTTTAAATCCGTACGTTTAAAAGAGCGCGTAATTTTGTGAAATACGAGTATGATAGGATTTAGCGGGGTAGGATGAACGAAAATACCTTACCATAATATCCATAGGCGTCGAAGTGCCACCTCTCCAATGCAGTGGATAAAATGATAACAAAAAAATAAAAATACCAAACACTACACGAGCCTGTGCTTCGATGCATAGCAAAGACACACTAATGCAATACGACCAAACGCTACGAGCTCAACACATGCTGCACTCACAACAATACACTTTGTATATGGATTGCATGATCCATGTACAAAATGCAGAAATAAACAAAGCGAAATTTGAATCCCAAACCGATTGCTCCCTCCAAAAACTACGGTGCGTTTTATGATACTTGTGCGAAATTATACTAAGTTCTATCCTGTAGGAAAGAAAAATGAATACTTAAAAAACAATGACATAAGTACTTACCTTGGTGATAGGTCCAGTGGTCGGAGGTGTATTTGTGCTAGAGCGAGGCGTACGCGGTCTGAACGCAGCCATACTTTGTGATACTCCATCGGCCAGAATGAATTGTTCACGCAGTTCGATGTTGGTGCGTCCCTTGGCTGCATGCGGGCGGCGTCCAGTGCGCGGGATTACAAACAGGATAGGGATAGGGATGGGGTTTAAAAAACCATACGGTAAATAGGAAAGCGGATAAATAACACGAAAGTGTTAAAAAAAATGGGATAACGTGCAGTGGTAGTAAGGGAAAGAAAAAAAAACAACAAACAAATCAGATCAAGTCAAACATAAACAAACGTATTTTAAACAAAAAACGACAGGGAATTTAAAATTTGTGTGCATTAAGGATTAGGAACAGTAAAACACGATTAGTTTGTTCTCTCACCAATAATTATGCAAAAATTATAAATCAAGAGCAAGATATTTAACGTAATTTAATGTGACGTAGTTGATTAATTTCATTATTTATAAAATTATCAGTTAAGTGTACATAATGGATGTTAAAACACTTTAACTGTTTCTTTCTTACATTGGTACAAATTAACGAAAGATGCTGTTGTTGTAAATAGTTGTATTTTTGAAACTATAAATTTATCTGTTGAGTTCCATTTGCGTTCAGCACACAAAGTCGGCGAAGAGGTCATGGTCTTTCAGTCTAACAATGTTCAACAGACCGAAAAAATATGGTGATAACTTAAACCTAATCATATCATTTACTTTTCATTAATCTTGCTCTTGTTTATATATTATACATATATGTTAACAACTACTAAAATAAAGAATCTAATAATTATTTATGCAAATAAAACCATTTTCATGCTATTAGAATAATGAAGCAATTAATCAAATCATATTCACCGATAATACATTACTTTCAAAATAAAAATATTACACATGAATAAATATGTATTCATAATTTAATAATTCTACACATGTAAATATAATTAACAAATAAAAAACCATTAGCTGAATACAATCAAAGCAACAAACGTATTAAATTTATTTTAAAGTACCGAACTTCATTGCATACATTGCAAAAACAAAAACTAAGCTCCAATAAATAAAACAATCTGTAATGGAACCATATTTTTCATATTTGGAATGTACTTTAAAATTAATTAAATTATTGAAAATTAATTTAAGGTTCCACAACAGTTCGCAATTCTTACCGAGCGGGCAACAGGCTTCATGCTGCTCTGGCTTGCTCGGATCGGGAAGCGGTAGCACTAATGATACTATGTTTGGTAAAGGAGGTTCATAGGGATTTCAAGAAATACAAAAATTTAACATAACCAAAAAATAAATCATAAGGATTCACGGGATATTATGGATTGGGCAAAGCGAATACGAATTAGTAAATTAGTAGCAACATCAAAATTTTAATGTTGTGAACATTGACGATACCTATTTTGGGCATACTAGCATTTGCTGCTTCACAAATAGCAGTGTAAATGATTTTTATGATACTGTGTAACGACAAATGTTTACGCGAACCTATAAGAATATATGTATACATTTTAAAGTATTACGAAGGGTTTTTATAATTAATAAACGTACATTATACGTACTCTTTTATTTCGTAACGTTATCCAACATTAAATAACATAACGATATTACTTTATTAGCTGGCAACATTAAGTCCGCGTATGTCAAATTTGTTAAGCGTCAATAAAGAAAACACGGATAATGCAATTCAATGCGGATCAATATTTACTCGTTGTCGAGAACTGATTCAGTTTGTAAATGTGTCTTGAGTGGTAAATAAATTGAAAATGACCGGTACGATAATAGAGAACATGAGCGGACGGAAACTCGCAGTGCTAGTAACGTTTTTATTGCTTTGTCAAGTAACATGTTTTTTGATAGGCGGTTTGTTGGCGCCGACACCAGCGAACGCACAAAATATGCTCGCGACGATATGCAAGGATACTTCGGTAGCTAAAAACGATACAAGCAAGTGGTTTTACTTTCGGGGTGTTGGTTCGTGCACTAAACTCGACTTAGTAAACATAAATCACGAATTAACAGAATCGAACATAGTTTTTACGTTCCAAATGCCGGTACCACGAGACAATATGATCTTAGACTATTCTAGATGGCAGCAAAATCTAATCGGTGTGATACAGTTGGACATTGCATACCATTCAATGATGGAAATACGACCTCATAGTACTATAACTATTGATGCGCGCCTGGCGTACCGAAACAAAGGAGATCCGGAGGATCAATGGAAATTATATGCTCAGTCTATCGAACAACGCACTTTGGATTGTGACATTGGCATAGAGTATCCTGAACACTTTTATAATTGTTCAGCACTGCCTTTATTTGAACTTGGATCTTTGTTTCATGACTATTATTTATTAAATGTAAGACTGCCAGTGGATACACCAAAAATGAATGGCCACATCGGACACATACAAGACATGTGGTTAACTGTTATCAATCAAAATGGGGGTTTTACTAAAGTGTGGTTGTCCCTTAAGACAGCTTTCTTCCCATGCATTATAGCTATACTTGTTTGGTTTTGGAGAAGGATTTATATGCTTCAGCGGAAGCCTGTATTATTGGAAAAGATGCTATTGAGCTTAGGTATTGCACTGTGTGTGCTGAACATGCCTATTGAATATTTAACCTTACATTTTGACCTCCCATTTATGTTGTTACTTGGAGACATACGTCAAGGACTTTTCTATGCAATGCTTTTCTCATTCTGGTTAATATTTGCTGGGGAACATATGATAATACAAAAAGATTCAACACAGAGTACTCTGAAACAATATTGGCGTCATTTGAGTGCTGTTGGCATAGGCTGTACTTCTTTATTTATCTTTGACATGTGCGAGAGAGGTGTGCAATTGAGAAATCCCTTTTATTCCATCTGGATGACTGAACTTGGAAAAAACTTGGCACTGGCATTCATTATCTTAGCTGGAATATGCACATCAGTGTACTTTTTGTTCCTTACCTACATGATTTGGCAAGTTTTAATGAATATGATGAATAAAACTCAAGCATTACCTAGCATGTGTTCAATCAGACGTCTGCATTATGAAGGAATCATATACAGATTCAAATTTCTCATGGTGACAACTGTTATTTGCTGTGCGATGACTGTAATTGGTTTTATAATGGGACAAGTCGCTGAGGGTCAATGGAAATGGGATGAACACATACAACTCGAGTACACATCGGCTTTCTTCACTGGAGTCTATGGAATGTGGAATATTTACATATTCGCCTTGCTTGTATTGTATGCACCAAGTCACAAACACTGGCCAGTGACAGAAAACATAGCTGATACTCAAAATTTAAGCGAGGAGATAGAATTCAGTTCACTGCCATGCTCTTCGAGTGAGATTTCGCCATTCACTTCCTTTATTAGGAAGACAACTGTTGATTAGATTGTGACAAGACAAAGGTTAATTATGAGACATGATTTAAAAATGGCCAAAAAGATAAGATCATTAAGAAAGTAGTGTTTTAAAAATGAACTATCAATAATGTAATCTACTAACAGTTATGTTGAACAGTTAGTGGAGTTGTAGATTTGAGTTTAGAATTCTAAAAATATTTGCTTATAATGTTTACATTCAAATATTAAAACAATAATGTCATTGTAATCTTATCAGCTTTTAAAGGTTTTAGTGTTAAGTGTTAGTAAGTTGTACTTTGAGATCAGTAAATATACTAAATATAAATCCTTTGGAGTTCAAGAAACATATGACTCATAAGACATAAAACAGGTAGTAGTTTGACCTTCATTCTTTTCAATTTAGTCTAAATAAGTGTCCGAAAATAACATACTCTAAAAATCATTGATCTGAATCTGTAATCTCATTATGATGTTCTGTGATATATATATCTATTTTTTAATCTGTTAAAGATGTAAGAATTTCTTTTTTATTGTATTTTTTAATTGAAACTCTTTTGTATTTCTTATCAGTATTCTTAGATGTAATGTATCCATGTTGCCAGCTATTATGAATAAATTTTAGATGTAATGTTTATAATGAAATCAATTTTTTCCATATTCAATAAATAAATTTAAAATTGTTGTATTATTTTATAAAACCAGAGTGTTTTTGTAATTAATTGTCCATTTAATTAACAAAGCATATATTTATGTATTAGTTTATCCACATTAGGGTTGTTAAACACAATCATATTATTCCCGTTACGTTTGATTGACACTTTGAAATATATTTTCACTTATTAAATAATCATTCATATGGACTTTAACAACATGTTATTAAAGTCCATATTCTAAGTCTAAATGAAACTTTCACATTGCTTTATAATTAAAATAAAGACAAGGTAAAAGTTACATGTATTTATTATAAACCAAGTTGAATAAACCATTGATAATTGTATAGCATAAAATACGTAAATTAAAACTCCGCGTAACACGAAACGCATTTAACCCAAAACACGAATAATATTTTATTTGGAATTAATATTGGAAATAAAAGAAAAGGTAAAATCAACTTGATTCAGTTATAGACAATTGTAATATAACAATTATATAGGAACTCGGACTTCGGGGATTATTTCTAATTTTCAGTAGAAACATATAACCAAAATTTGTTTTATAAAATTATTATAAATATCTATATATCGAAATTATCATGAATAAAAAGTTGTTCATTAATATTTTTACTTATATTATATTTCGAAATAAAGTGTGAGAAATTTTAATTAAATTTATTTTTGACATAATTTTTGATCATACCACATATAATGCTTAATAATTTTGATTAATAAAAATATCTTAGAATATTTATAACTATCTAATTTTTCATAATAATTATCTAATTTCTATGTTAACATTAGTTTCTCGGAATATAAAGCCACACATTTAATAACCGATTGATTGTTTAAACTCGCACTTCGACAATGGTCATATTAGTATTCGAAGATACTTTTACGAATATTCAATGTAAACTGTATCATTGATTAAATAAAGTTTACAATAGATTACAAATACTTGACGCGTTAGTTTATGAATCACTCATCGAAATGTCTGGAAGTGGACTGAGTGGTTTCTTTGAGGTTACCTACCTACAAGGTACAAATAACCTAACTGGATTAAAGTTTTCAGTAACATTAATAGTGGGAAGATCCAAAATTATTTCTGTCTGTCACAAACGAACATTTTGGTTACTATGGGGTTTCAAACATATTTAGTATACGTACAAACTAAATATATATCTATAACAAATTCATAAATTAATCTAAAGTAAAGTTTTATTAATTTTTGAAACTTCAAATTAGCAATAAAAGTGAACTTAGTTTAAATAGTAAATCTCCAAAATATATTTCATTTTTAATATTTCTAATCAATTAAGGTGTACATGTCTATAACAAAATATTTGATAGATAACAGACAGACATTTATTTTAAACAAATTTTAAAGTCGAATTGCATCAGTTCTAATATATTTTAAACAAGTTTAATTCATAAACGTGTATCTATATAATTGACGTTATGATTCTTACATACGCAAATAACATCCGTCTGTCCGTTCGTTAGTGCGCTTATAATTCGAAAACCATTAAACCGATTTGCATGAACATTGTTTTAAACCATATGTATATTCTCTGATCATGTCCTAGTGTATATTTTGGTACATTACATAGATAATGTCCCACAAGTTAAATAGCGTGGTTCACATAGGTAAATTTTACCATATTTTAATAACCTAAAACCATTGCATATATGTTAATTGTGTAGACTAAAAATATGTCCCTAGTAGGGGGGGAGGGGTAGAGCTAGTATTGAAACTCCCATAGTAAACATAGTGGTTTGTGGTACGGTTGTCGCGGTTCGACCCGTCACCTTTTAGGGATCATTCAAGTATTACGTAAACATGGGGGGGTGTAAAAAATTCTTACATAATTCTTGAACGATTCCTTACGTAACACTTTAGACACGTACCTCTGCAAGGGTCGTTCTTGACAAGGAACTCGTCGAGCGCCACCCACCCGCCTCCGACGCGGACCATCACCGTCGATCGGAGGATACGGACCAGACGTAACTTCTGAGAGTCCCCGAACTGTACCCATAAACGATTCTTACATAGCTTGGTGCTTATATGATAATACAAGTTGATGCTTTTTTTTCATGCAAATTTGCAAGGGTTTTGTATGACATCGGATGCCAAAGTCTATGGTTTACTATCATGTTAAAAGATTTATTTATTCAAAAAATACCCATAATCATTTTTAATTCATAATTTAAGTATAAAATTAATATTGTAATCACGATACATATGCATGTAGTGATGATATTCCATAATTAAGAAAGCACAAGATTCGATACGACTTTGATTGCATTTTAAATGTTTTTCAGTGATTTTTTTGTTGGAAATCCTTTTATATTTATAAATAAATAAATATTAGCATGCACTCACCCTGTATTTACCCTCGCCTACTTGGAAGACCCTGAACTTCTGCCGGCAGGTGCAGAGCATCACGAGACGTTTCACCTCATCGTGGATCTTGTCGGCGTCGGTGGGCGGGCCGCGACGTTCGACCTGACAACAAAACTCAACTTTAAACACACCAACCTATATATCAATACTTCCCACGCATTAGGTCGTATGTCTCAAATCTGTAGTTTTCCAGGAAAGCGGTTTTTGTACGACCGCTTGCGCGGGAACATCTATATGTTGCGACCATTACGCGATCGAAAATCGTTGGATTTATTGGAAATATTGAAATTCTGTTTTGTATAATTCTGAAATAGAGTTATAAAAGGTATATTTCTTTGTCAAGTTGTATTTTTGTATATTCAATTTCATTTAAATCAGTCACTCATGTCCGTTGTTCTAGTTAAATACGACTGTGAGTGACTGACAAGTGAGTTATTGTGACTAGTTTTTCACTAAGCCGTATTATGATCACGAACGAAAAACGTAATTAGGCATTTTCTTTTATCAAATTCTGTTCAGTTAATAAATATTTTTGAACTGTATTTAATAACAAAAGAAGTAAAAAATATCGTCCAGTTTACATGCTAATAAGGATTCTAATTATTATAAAGTCAAAGCGCATTCGAAAAAAAACATATAGTCACGTTTACAAAATACCTCTTACCCCTAATTTACTGCATCTAAAAGTAATTTTAATACAAAAAATACTAGATCATCTATATTTCACAATTAATTACAAAACTACGTTAAAAAAGCAGAACTATACAATATACTTACACATATTTCTTTCACATGCAGTAAATTGAATAGTTTGTGATCTGATAACAACAGTTATCAAATATATTATGAACATCGATCGACAATTGAGATAAAGTGATAAGTAAGATTACACTTGGATAAAACTGTATATATTTTTTATTCTGACAGAAGACCAATAGGGATGACGTAATCCAAAATGGCGGAGGAAAGGAATAGAAAACATTTTTTACTATAAAGGACAAGTTTTATATTGCTTTTGTTTTATTGTTGAGAGTTGACACTGGGAGAGACCACCTTCATAGGACTAGCTAGGTACTAGGAGGACAAAGAATACATTGTTGAACATTTCTAAGGAAAGAATATTGCATATATAAAATTTTCTGGTTGTTAAATAAAGAGAAAGTTGTACTTGGTGTCCGAACCTTGCTCTATATAAGGGGTCTTTCATTAATCACGTGATGTTTTTTACAAACATTTTAAGATTTTCAGTGATAAATCTCCCCATACCCAAAATTATGTGTACTTTTCTTGTACAAAGTTATTTAAGAATATTATCTTAACATACAGGCGTAATCTAATGGATTACTGGAAATTGTTGCCTCGCAACGACGAATCAAGGTCGCGCGTTGCCTATCCTAGCAACACACGTTTTATGAAAATATAAAAACATGTGATATCTCAAACCCTCTCCCCTCGTGATTTTTCCGAAACTCTTCTCATTTCTCAGCTCTACGTGTTTAATGGGCAATGCCATATGTTGATTAACAAATGATATTGCTGGCACACACTAATACAATCTGTTGAAGATAGATTACCCACTTTGATGATGGTAGCAGCGCCTTGCATTAATCGATGCAGTTTTCCTCACCGTATTACCACCGGAGACATCGTCGTTCGAAACTTCTACATTTCCGGAACAGAAACAGACAAACGGCGACAAGTTTTAAAGATCACTATTAATTGTTCCATCAGTATATACAGTCTTACCCAGTCAGGTCGGAGCGCTGCAATGAACTCCTCCCAATCGATAAGGCCACTGCCGTTTCTATCGAAGAGATCAGCGACGGCGCCCATCTCCAGCCGAGACGTATCGAATTCTGGTTGAGCACGCGAATATATTTTATTATAGCTATGTTTGATATTAAATTACATAACTCATACTATTTATATAGAAAATATAAACAAAAAAAAGTAATATTTTATTATTTTTTTCAATTAATGATATGATATGCGTTTGTAAGACTAATCAATTTATTTACCAAAAAAAAAAAAGGACATTGTCGTCTGTAAATATTTTAAAATTTTGGTTAATTAGGGTAGCTAATTCTCTGATGTTTGATTAATTGAAAACAATAGACTTTGTGGTTTATTAGTAACACTGATAAAATATTTTAATTCGTCTAATAAAAACTGAGAATGTTTAGGAATTGGCGAATGTATACTCACTAGTGTTTGTGATTCCATCGATAAACTCGTTCCTCGGTATGAGACCGTTATTGTCCTTATCCATCTTGCGGAACAAGTCAGTAAGTCTAGACTTCTTGTGATTCATGAACTTCAGGAACTGTTTGCAAACAAATAAATAACAATGTACTATTTATAATAGAAAACTATAAGATGTAAAAGACAACGAATAATACCCCCAGGAAATTCCTAAACTGGGATATCTGTATGCGTTAAGTTCTGTAAAAAATAAAAGAAATCACTGATGTCTATATGTATGTAAGTCTTCAGTTAATTACCTATTAAGAGTTCATAAACCAGTCTGCAAGGTGATGCGGCTATTTTTGGAATCGTATATTATAAGTTCAATGGTTTTACTCTTTAGAATTCTAGAATACAATTCACTCGTGCATAATAATTAAACTATATATTATGATAAATGAAATAACTCGAATTAAAGGTAAGAATTACTACATTAAATTCCGTTAATGAATCCATTAATTGCTGATAGCACTACAAACATGTATAGAAAGATAACCCGTTTCTTAATTCAGGCTTATAATTTGCCACGCTGTATAGTCCTATGTATTGCCAGTTCCACCACATAAAATTTAAGGGTAAATGCTGAAAAAGTTTCTGTCCTATTTTCCCGCAATCTGATAACGCTTTAGATTAAGCTCCAGTTGTTGTTGGTAAATACTTTGTCTGGTTAAATTTATTGCTTCCCTTTTTGTTTTTTTTTTTTTTCATATTCTGGAGAAAATGAGATAGTGGTGAAGAATTTATATAATAATATATTTAAAGAACGTAAAACTTACCCTCTTCCTCCAGTCATCCCAACTGAAGTTGGAAACTCTCTGTAGCTCTTTGAGGTGGGCGAGACGATCGTGTAGCCGTCTCTGTCGCTCCCACGCGAGTAGCCATACCGTGCGCCATTTGTCCCACAGTTGTTTCACTCTAGGCGATCTGAATTCCGGTTCAGCGCCTTTACTGTTAGCGGGATAATTTCTATCGTCAATTCAAATGGTTTATAAAAATATGACACATCATTATTACTTGGGATTTACCGGAGAATATTTGTAATTCTTTTTTATTGGGTTTGTACCAGAAATTGTATTGCAAATCTTGTATTCGAATTAAATCGATAATATGAAAGTAATTACAACTGATAATACTTAATAAAAAAAAACAAACAGTTCAAATAAGTCAAAAACGGGATTAAAGCAAATATAACATAATCCTACATCGTAAGTACAGTAGACATGCTCGTAATATGCACTAAAATCTACAAAAAGTACTATTGTAGGAGACAATTTTATCTACTAATTGATAATAAAAGAAATGCCACACAAAAACAAAACTTCTAAAGTAAAACACCTAATGATGTCCAGCGAACATTAACCCCCCTATAAAGCATTTGATTCGTGTGATAATGCGTTTTGTATGTCGACTGCTGAATAAAGTTATAGAGAATATTTATTTTAGCTTTGTCTTAACCTGATATTGTGATTTTAACGTAATGTCTGTATGTTTTTAAAAATTGAGTACCACTGTTCAGATTTACAAGATTCTTTTTCTAGTTAATGAAGTCTACAAAAAAATACTGCCAGAAATTCTTTATGTTTTTTTCGAACTGACTAAAGCTTTTGAAGCTGACTTGAAGAAGGACGCTCAGTCAAGAGAGATGTAGCTTACTAAGATATGACGTATATTTTATCAGTTTTTCGTATAATATTTAGGTCCGTTTTGCGGGAAAGGAATAGAGCATTCGCCCTCGATCCCTATCAAAAAGTTGAAAATTCTTTATGATTCATATATCTCTTGTGTAAAACCCGCTTGATAATTGAGGTTTTGTGTTCATGACGTTTTTTATACATTATATGAGCTAGTTACATAGTCTGGCTAGAAAAAAAGTTACGTCCTATTAGATCCTTTTTTATGGAAAATTGATGCGACATCGATTACCACAAGATTTTCATTGAATTTTATTAGAAGAGTGTGTGTTTTTTTTCGAAGTATACATATTAAATTACTTAGTATGTAGTCTTTATTATTAATATATTGTTGTATGCCTATTCAGCAGTCGACTTGTATGGTATTTTATCTTCCCTTAACCTTACCTTACCTTCCCTTCGGCGGGAACCTCGGGCCATAGTGAGGCAGATTGCGGTCTGGTGTCTCTCGACCGGGACTCACGCGACTGTGAGAGTACACACGTAACATTTGTAGTCACACATAAACTGACATACGACATACCCGTTTACCATTAGTTCAACTCTTTAAGCGTCAGTTGTGCGATTTGTTTGTGATGATGTGTGTTAGTTAGTAATCTAGCGTCAGGGGTTCCCAAACTTTTTATGTAACGAATTTCAATTATTAACTTAAATACTCTGTAATTTTTTTTAAATAATACGAATTCCATGTAACTTAAGAGACTAAGTAATAATCTGTATCGGACTAGAGAAAAATATATTTGTGGCGCGCCGTCAAATGCTAACGGTATCGGGCTGCGCATGCGCACCCCGAGACACGCCGCCCGCATACCGCGCTGTCCGGCACACCGTATCCAACTAGCCACGGAGAAACACGTATTGCTCGCTCGGACCACCGACGCACTTATTTATTAAGATCGTGCCTACATTGGTGACCCCTCAATTGTGAACACTGTGTTTTTCAACAAAACCTGATTTTTAGTGCTTGTTAGTGTCCAATAATGGCTTTCGACATAAAAACAAATAAAGTGCACGATCTGGAACCAAGATCTTCACATCAGGTGGCATCAGCTGACGTCATTCTTAGATCTACACTTGATGTGTTTGCAAAACAGATAGAGGATCTAACTTGTCAAGTGCATTCGCTTTCTACAGGAGTCTCAGCAAGAACTCGTTCGAGAAATCGAGACAAACAAGAACGAAACCACCGCGAACGAAGCAAAAGTAATATACGTTCACAAGCTTGCTATAAGAAGTTTCCTATGTGCTATTTTCATCATAGATACGGTGATAAAGCTCGAAAGTGTCTGAAACCGTGCGACCATCAGCCGGGAAATGCCAGGGGCGGTCGTTAATAGCGACGAATGATTGCCTCAGTTCAAAAGGTCGCGTATTCGTAACGGATAAGTATTCAAAAACGCAATTTTTAGTCGACACTGGGAGCGACCTTTGTGTTTTTCCACGTTCCGCTCTCAAACAAAGACGACCACGAACTGCATACGAACTCACTGCCGCAAATGGATCAACAATTGTTACCTACGGATTTATACATTTGGAATTAAATCTAGGTCTTCGCCGTTCTTTTTCATGGCGTTTCGTAGTAGCTGATATTACCAAACCAATCATCGGCATCGATTTTTTATCACATTATGGTCTCATAGTCGACTGTCGTAATCAACGTCTCATCGATACCGTCACGACCTTGAAGACTACAACGGTACCAGTAAAATCAGTAAACGCTATTTCTTCTGTGAAGACATTCATCGGTGATACCACTTATATCAATTGCTACGTGAGTACCCGGAAATAACACGTCCAGCTGGAACCGACCGCATCTTGAACCATGGCACGGTCCACCATATAAGGACTACACCGGGACCACCAGTCTCCTGTTCACCGCGTCGCCTAGCTCCAGATAAACTGCGCATTGCTAAGCAAGAGTTCGAAGCTATGATAAAGGCAGGAACCGCAAGACCATCTGAGAGTCCTTGGTCATCACCTCTTCACCTGGCGCCTAAAAAAGAAAACGGATGGAGACCCTGCGGCGATTACAGAATGCTTAATGCGAGGACCATCCCTGATCGATACCCAATTCCTCACATCCAAGACTTCACTCATAACATTTCTGGCTGTAAATTCTTCTCCACCATCGATTTAGTGAGAGCCTACAATCAGATTCCAGTGAATAATGAGGATATAGCCAAAACTGCTATTACTACACCTTTCGGACTATATGAGTTTCCCTATATGACCTTCGGCCTAAGAAACGCAGGTCAAACTTTCCAGCGATTCGTCGATGAAATCACCAGAGGCCTGGATTTTACATACGCGTTTCTCGACGATTTTTTAATTTTTTCAAAAGACGAAAATACCCACAAAGATCACCTACGTCAAATTTTTGAAAAACTTCGCGACTACGGTATGGTGATAAACACATCAAAGTGTGTATTCGGATCTCCAGAAGTTACCTTCCTAGGTTATACCGTTTCTTCTGCCGGAATCAAACCTCTGGAATCCAAAGTGGAAGCAATTAAAGAATTTCCTTTACCAAAAACAGTGAAGGAACTACGACGCTTCCTAGGCATGATAAACTTCTACCGCAAGTTTCTCCCTGGAGCAGCAAAAATTCAAGCACCACTCCACGCATTGCTTACCGACAAAACAAAAGGCTCACATCCAGTGAACATTACCGGTGAGGCATTGATCGCATTTGATGAATGCAAGAACAAGTGCCAAGCCACACTACTTGCGCATCCAGACTTAGATGCAAAGATAGCAATGGTCACAGACGCATCGGATACTGCAATAGGCGCCGCCCTTCATCAATTCAAGGACGGCACTTGGAATCCCCTTGCCTTTTTCTCTCGTAAGCTCAGCCCATCGCAAGTAAAATATTCTCCATACGACAGAGAACTACTTGCGATCTATGAAGGAATACGATATTTTAGACACATGCTAGAAGCGCGCCATTTTGTGATCTACACTGACCATAAACCTATTTGTTATGCTTTCGCTACACGTCGAGACAAATGCTCACCACGACAATTCCGTCACTTGGACTACATTTCCCAATTCAGCACAGACATACGCCATATATCGGGAAAAGAAAATGTCGTGGCCGACACCTTATCGAGAATTGAGGAAATAACAAAACCTGTTGACTTAGTACTCCTAGCGAAATCACAAGAGAGCGACATTGAGTTAAAAAAAATTATCGATGGAGAAACTTCGCTTACTCTACGTAAAATTACTATACCGGGAACGCAGGTAGAACTCTATTGTAATGACAACAATGAAACACTCAGACCCTTCGTCCCAACGCCATTTCGACGCCAAGTGTTTGAAAGTTTACATTCCTTGAGTCATCCGGGGGCGAATGCTACCTTAAAATTAATAGCTCAGCGCTTTGTATGGCCCAGTATGAACAAAGATTGTCGCGAGTGGTCAAAACTATGTCATGCTTGTCAACGTACGAAGATCTCTAGGCATGTTACAGCACCCTGGGGAACATTCAAACTACCGAACTCCAGATTCCAGTTTATCCATATAGACTTGATAGGTCCACTACCTCCTTCTGACGGATATCGTTACTGCCTTACCGCCATCGACAGATTCACACGTTGGCCTGAGGCAATACCATTGCAAGACATAACGGCCGAAACTGTCGCCAAAGCCTTTGTATCCAACTGGATAGCACGCTACGGTTGTCCATCTGAAATTGTTACCGATCGCGGAAAGCAGTTCGAATCCGCGCTGATGAAAAAACTAGCCGAACTAGCTGGATTTCAACGCAATCGAACAACTGCTTATCATCCCACAAGCAATGGCATGGTCGAACGAATGCACAGACAGCTGAAAACAGCCATAATGTGCCACGGAGGACAAAACTGGACTGAAACCTTGCCTTAGTACTACTGGGAATTAGAAGCGCTTTCAAAGAGGACTTACAAGCTTCACCGGCCGAACTCCTCTATGGCGAGACTCTCAGATTACCTGGAGAATTTTTCCACCCAAGTACTACCTCTCATACTAGTAACATCACAGAATTTACCACACGCCTTCGTAACAATTTGAAAAATATTCGACCACAACCAGCATCCAGACACAGCAAACCTAACGTTTTTATATTTAAAGACTTACCTTACACCACTCATGTTTACGTCAGAGATGATACCATCAGAGGTTCTCTTCAACCAGCATATTCAGGACCATATAAGGTGGTACAGCGAACCAACAAATTCTATAAGCTTTTGATAAAGGGAAAGGAACACACAGTATCAATAGACAGATTAAAACCAGCATATATATCAAACCCAGATATTGCTAAAGATACGCACCAAGATTCCTGTTCGCGGAAAAATGAAGAGACAGAACCTACAACTACGCGCTCTGGGAGGATAGTTAGATTTCCAAATTACTATCGCCCATCCTAAGATGGTCTCTCGAGGGGGAGTATTGTGGCGCGCCGTCAAATGCTAACGGTATCGGGCTGCGCATGCGCACCCCGAGACTCGCCGCCCGCATACCGCGCCGTCCGGCACACCGTATCCAACTAGCCACGGAGAAACACGTATTGCTCGCTCGGACCACCGACGCACTTATTTATTAAGATCGTGCCTACATATTTTTTAAATCAAGTAAAGGTCTTTTTGTTTACTTTTTAATTTTCAGAGGGTTTAACTTGATTTTAAGTGACGATGTGGTGAACATAATATGCCCAGAGATGTACTGGCTCTCAAGCAATGCTGCAATAACAAATCAATCAAATTTGAGGGTATTGTGTGAGCATTATGCAAGGTGAGCTTTAGATGGGTAGTGCGTAAATAGCATTTCCCCCCGCCAAAAAAAAAAAAAAAAAGGTTAGCTTTAGATAAAGCCCTACTACCCATCACCGAAAGTCCAGGTACATTATAGAAAATGACATATAGATTTGCACCTACATCCAACAGCAGAGTATCTGAACCGTCATCGCTTAACATAATAAATCTACGTTAGGCCTAATAAAAAACAACATTATTTGTTAATCCATTTTATTAATTTATCATTTATCGTGAAATGTTTTGTGTATTTTAAGAAAGCGACGATTTATTAAATTTCGGTTCGGTTTGGACGGTTCATTTTAATTTAATTATGTTTATGGTTATTTAACAGAATTCACAGAGATTTGGGAAATAGTTTGAGAAACCCTGATTTATTTTCCCAAAATGATTATTCGATAGTCGATAAATTGATCGCAGGAAGAATTGTGTTACGTGTAGCGTGCGTAATGTGTTTAGGATAAGTAAGAATCGATGCCTCTGTTATTTATGGATCCCCGAAGCAGTGAACTACGCTACTGTGTAGTTAAAGATAACGACAGCGTAAATAAATATATGTTTTAAACGAATAGAAATAAGGTTCATAACAATAAGATATGGTTTTTAAAATAAATATCAAAAATGCAAGTACCAAGCAAACTAAATCGAAACAAGTAAGTACTAAGAAGGATTAAAAATGTAATGAGATTCATTGATCTGATACAAGATAACAAGAGTATAATAGTATAAATTATTTAAAAAAAATTTACAAATTTATATATATATATATAATATAGGCAAACATAACACCGTTAAAGATAGTTTTTTCTTTAAGTTTTTCAACCAATTTTCATTATTCTTTTTATTTTTTGTTTAATGGTTATTGATGAACTTTAGTGTTGCAAATTAAAAAAAATGGATTGTCTTTCAAGATTTTAAAAATGGTTACGTTCAAATATTGACCACAGGACACGCGTACTCCTACGTAGGAGAAAAAAGAAAGCGATACAATTTGCACAAAACTTTTTCCGTGCATTACGCTAGTCTAATTAAATACACCAAGCATAAGTTCATTTACAATAGGAGTAAAAAAGACAAAACATACATAAAATATTCACAAAAAAATTATACTACGAGTGCAAAAACTAAACTAACAAAACTAAAGTAATATAGTATCAAACCTTCCTCTCCTACTTCGACTGTGTATCCTCGAACTGCCGTGATGAAGCGTGAGGGACATAAGAGAGAACGAGACAGAAAAGCAACGGTTACACGTGTTAGAAGAGCAAGACCAAGCGATGTTCGAAAGGCAGATGTTAAAAATATTTTTTATCCTTTATACACGTGATAAATTAAATTTACCATCACATGTAAAAATGATTATCTGCTGAATTATAATTAATAAAAAATTATGTCAAATTTAGAATCGTATAAAATATTTAAAATGGACATAGATTTTTTAATAGAAACTTAAACTGTAATATAATTTTTTATTTATGGTAAAAAGTTTTTTTTAAACCATTTATACTCAAGTATATGCCATCTATAAAAATAATAACAAATCTACCTATTTTAAAATAATATTACATTTTAAGTGACTTAATAAATGATTTATGGAAAAATTAAAAATAGATATTTTTCACCCTTATTAGTTACGACAGTTACAATTTTAAAATTTTAGATTTATAAATATGATTATTACAAATTATAAATAGAAACATAAAAAAATATGTTACAAAAATTAGGATGAAAAAGCTCCATACAGAAAAAAAAAATGATTTTGCAACAAGATTGTAACAAATAATGTAAACAAACCTGAATCTTCTTGAACCATAATAGTCGGGCGAGACTGATCTGTCCCTATGGAGATCGTGCTGAGAGCCGCGACTATATATATATATTTTTATACAGGCAATATATTTTTCAAGCGATAACACCATGCAATGACGTCACAATGTGATGTAGGCGGTACACGGTGATCGGCGTGCATGAACGTGAAAGGGGACAAAACGAAAAAAAAAATGAATTATATTATAAAAACAAACAAACATAAAAAAATAAAAACCATTATTAACAACTCTATAGATGTAAATAATACAGTATTTTATAGGGCTATTTCTACTTGTTCCGGCCGTAAAAAAAATGTATGAAATATTCTCAAAAAGTATGGCCATTTAACCCTTTCAGGACCATAAGGTGGTGGAAAGTAAATATTAGACTCCAAGTGTTTATTTTAGATTTTTTTAGAATAAAGTATGTGAAAATCTATTAAAAAGTGCATTAGAAAGATTAGCCTTTTTAGAATTTTGAGGGATACATTTTTCAATGTTCAAATAATGGCCAACTTTAACATTGGAGTTTTTTATTATCCCTTACGTGAAAAGGTTCAAAGCTATAACTAAAGTATATACATATAATATGTATAAGGTAAACAATTTCTGCACAAATAACCCTAAAACCAATGAACTGATTTTCATGAGTCTTTTTTTTTACATCATAGATATACGCTTTAGTTAGTTTTTTTTTTAAGTATATTACATTTTATTACATTAGATAATAAATAAAAAATACGTGTACAATAAATGAAATCGGTACAAAAATGACTAAGGCTTTGAATAATTTAAAGATATTACCGTAAATAGTTATAAAAATAAGTATATTCTGGCATTCTTGTAATTAAATTAAACAATAACAATGTAAAAAATTATATCTCGATATATACATAAGCTCACGCCTGTTATCCCCGAAGGGTTAGGCAGAGATGATGTAACGAACTACACCACCCACATTTCGCCGAGCTTAGTTCTGTCCCAGATGTGACAGGGGGCGAGCCTGTCGCCATATCGGGCACAAATTCCAAACTCCGGGATGATACTGAGTAGAAAAACCCAATACCACTTGACCCGACCCGGGGATCGAACCCGAGACCTCAGGACGGCAGTCGCACCGTAATACAACTGCGCCACCGAGGCAGTCTCGATATATAGATACAAAATACATCGAAATCCAAGTAGAGTTCATTAATTTTAAAAATAATAGCCCGCCGTCCGCCGCGCCCCCATTAAGAGTTAGGAAACCGGTTGCAAATATTAACGCTCCGGAGCGTTCACGTCCCGCGTACTCCACCCGCGTCCAGACCACATAGGCGGGTTTCGCCCCATCAGGGCACCCGCTCCTGCTCGCGATCACGCTCGCGCTCTCGATCGCGATCCCCCTCTCGTCCGCGTTCTGCGGACATAATAAATGTGCCCACGGGCAATAGATACTCTCCACTGTCTCCTCTGCAACACGCCGACAGACGTCCGAGCCTAATGCCGGACTTTGCCGCCCCACGTCCCGCTCCTCCATTATCGTCCGGGTCAGACTCGGACGATATGGATGTCGAATTCCCACCGCTGAACGACGGCTTCACCGTTAAACAGCGGAAATCCAAAAGGAAGGCGACAGCCTCTCCGCCGCTCTCAACTACGGGTCCCAAGCTCCTTGCTACAGAGGACGCCAGGGAGCAGTGTACTCCCGTACCCGTCGCGGTACCGGCTGCACCTAAACCCGCGGCGCAATCCTCACAGGCACAGCCTGTGAAGATTCGCCCGCCCCCCCCCTGTCACAGTTCAGGACAAGGCGTCCTGGACTCGTATCTCTTCGGCTCTGCAGAGCCAAAAGATACATTACACTCACGCCACCAGCGTACGTGACGGTATCATGGTGAAAGTCCCCACGATTAAGGATTTCAAAGACTTGACCGGATTCCTCCGTCAAGCCAAATACGCGTTCTTTACCCATGCACTCGAAGAGGAGAAATCCCTTCGAGTAGTGATAAAGAAGGTCCCTAAGGAGATATCGTGCGAGGATGTCCTGGCCTCACTGAAGGCCCAGAGCATTCCCGCGAACGAGGTCCACCGTATGGTGGCTCCCAGGGACAGGAAACCATATAATATGGTTCTTGTCTCCCTACCAGCCACCGCAGAGGGGAAAGAGGTCTTCAACCTCAAGACTCTCTGTGGATTATCCGGCATAATTGTAGAGCCACCCCACAAAAAGTCCTACCCGACGCAGTGCCACCGCTGCCAAGGGTACGGTCATAGTTCTCGGAGCTGCTTCATGGCTCCGAGATGTGTTAAGTGTCTAGGTGAGCATCTCACTCCAGACTGCCCCCGTCCTAAGGACACCCCCGATCCCCCCAGCTGCGCTTTATGCCGGCAGGAGGGTCACCCCGCGAATTACCGTGGGTGCCCATGTGCACCCAGGGTAAAGTGGAACCACCCTAAAAAGGGTGGTAGGCAGGTTCCCCAGAGGAACCCTGCTCCGCTTCTCACTCAGCCTCAAGTGCCAGCAATGACACTCAAGGCTTTCCCATGCCTACCAGGCACGTCGGCAGCGCCGTCAACGGTGCCGACCCGTCCGCTTGGCTCCCGTCCCACGATGGCCCCTCTGGCTCCGTGGACTCTGAAACCCCAAGCCGCGGCGCAACCGCGCCAGGCTGCCCCTTCTCAGGCCCCTCAGGCTACCGCATCCAATCCCACCGGTTTAGACCGAGTGTTTTTCCTCCTGCGCGTCCACGACGTGCAGGAGGTCGTCGCTTTCAACAATTTATTGAACAGCGGTGCCGGAAATGCCGAGTTGGACGCAATCACTCGGTACCCAGCCATTGCCATGACCATCCAAGGTCTGGCCCGTGCCACATACCACCCGTAATCAATGGCTAAGATAAAGCCTCGCGGACTGTCTCTCTCTTTTTTCAACGCTCGGAAACTAGTTCCGCAGCGTACTCTAATCGCGAACTTCCTCCGTGATCGTCAAATAGATGTGTTTCTTGTCCAGGAAACGCTCCTGAAACCCAAGGATCGTAATCCTACGATTGCGAACTACTGTATCGTTCGGAACGATAGATTGCCCCCCAGAAGGGGCGGTGGTACTCTCATTTATTACAAGCGGTCTCTCTACTGCACGCCGCTAGACCCTCCTGAACTCACAAACATGGAAGTTTCTGTGTGCAGAATTGGTATGACTGGCCATCCGTCAATCGTACTAGTATCTGTATACCTCTCCCCCAATAGCGAACTCCTACTATCTGATCTAGGGAAACTTCTCGCCCTCGGCGACTCAGTAATCATCGCAGGTGACCTCAACAGTGGGCACACGATCTGGAACAGCTCGAGGGATTCACCTAACGGGATCATACTCGAGAGTCTGGTACCTGGGCTCAACTGTGAGGTCATCGCTCCTTCAGAGCCTACCCACTATCAAGCGCACTGCCGCCCGACAGTGCTAGACATAGCGATTCTGAAAGGAGTCTCGCTACCTGTGCGTCTTATACAAGTCGTACACGAACTTGACTCCGACCACCGCCCAGTCGTTCTACTACACTTAGGTCAACCGGATGGCTCTAGTTCGCCAGCTGTAAAGGTCACAGACTATTACAAGCTCGGCCGGTATCTGAAGGACCATCAGTCCTCACCTCCATTAGATAGGATCCCTGATGTACTGGATACGTCTGCGGACGCGGATCTAGCGATCGATTCCTTGGTTGAGCATCTCAACATCGGAATCAGGGAGACCTCGAAAGAGGTGCAAGCGGCGAACGATCGCCGGTTCATACTCCCTGATGACGTAAGAGCCCTGCTCACCCAAAAGAACGCCGCGACCCGCGCCCACGACACGTATCCAACTGAGGAAAATCGTGCACGCTTACGTTTTTTACGTAGAGCGGTGAAATACCGCATAGATGAGTTCCGTAACAATAGGTGGAACAGTCTCCTCGAGGAGCTGAAACCCTCCCACCTCGCGTACTGGAAGCTTGCACGATCAATGAAGACGGACCGTACCGTCGCTAGTATGCCCCCCCTGGACAGAAACGCACAGGGTCTTCTACCCGCATTTGACGATGACGAAAAAGCTGAGTGCTTAGCCGCTAGCCTCGAGCAGCAATGTTCCCCCGTCACTGACAACGTTGACGTCCTCCACGTCTCCGATGTAGAGTCCTCGGTACAGGACTTAGACGCTCTTTCCCCGGTTGTCCCCCTCACACCTGTCACCTGTGATGAGGTCACCACCACTATTAAGGGCCTTAAGCCCAGGAAATCTCCCGGTCCGGACGGGATCAGGAATGAAGTGCTTAAGCTTCTTCCACCTCGTCTCATCGCGTTACTGGTCTGCATCTTCAATGCGGCCATTAAAAATCACCACTTTCCAGCCGTCTGGAAAGAAGCGATAGTCATAGGTATTCACAAGCCTGGAAAAGACACCAGGTTACCAGATAGTTACCGTCCAATCAGCTTATTAAGCACAATAGGCAAACTCTACGAGCGGATCCTTCTGAACCGTCTCCTAGTTGTGATAGAGGACAAAAATCTTTTGCCCCCCGAACAGTTCGGTTTCAGAGCCAGACACTCTTGCGCGCACCAAGTGCAACGCCTCACGGAGCACATCCTGTCAAATTTTCATCGAACCCCAAACACACCCTGGCATACGCTCGCTGTCTTCTTCGACGTTGCCAAGGCATTCGACAAGGTCTGGCATGCCGGCCTTGTATTCAAATTAGTAAAGTTAGGTATCCCTGACACGCTAGTTCACATCCTACGTGATTACATTTCAAATCGTAGTTTCCGCTTTAGAGTAGAGTCTACTCTCTCTTCAGCCCACCCAATCCGCGCAGGAGTTCCCCAGGGTTCCATTCTGGCGCCCGTCCTCTTCAATCTTTATATAGCAGATCTACCCGACCTAAACCCGAACCTGAAAGAACACCCGGTCCCAGGCCGAGAGTGCAGTAAGGTTCATTTAGGTCTATACGCCGATGACACGGTCGTTTATTTTTCTTATAGACAAAGAGTTATTCTTAGAGCCCGCGTCCAAAAGGCTGTCAACACCTTAAGTCTTTGGTACAAAAAGTGGCGCATAGCGATAAACCCGGGAAAGAGCACCGCGATCATGTTTTCCGCAAAAAACGACACCCCTCCACCTCCCATTAAATACCTAGGTGTAGAGATCCCCTGGGCTACCGAAGTCAAGTACCTCGGTGTCCGATTAGACGTCCAAATGACTTTCCAACCTCACTTTAAGAAAGTCAAGCACCAGACCACCATGGTGCTAGGGCGGCTTTTCCCCCTATATAACTCCCGGAGTAAGATGGCTCTCCGCCATAAAATTACTCTGTATAAAACCGTCGTCAGACCGATCATGACTTATTGCGCCTCCGCCTTCGCCCATAAAGACTTGGCTCCCTTTCAAGTGATTCAGAATCGCTTCGTAAGGAAAGCCGTAGGTGCCCGAGGGTATCAGAGAAATGTGGACTTACACAGAGATCTGAACCTACCCTCCATCTATTCCGTAATCAAGGCCCAGTGTCGCGCCTTCTTTGATCGCGCAGAGACACACCCAAACCCGCTCATATCGAGAGCTGTAGCTTACCCCGCCGATCCGTTAGCTCCGAATTCGCTTCGGAGACCGCGAAATGTCCTTACCAACCCCGACGATAAAATCACCGCCGCAAATAGGATCTTTCCCCATCACCCGAGAAAACATGCGTGCCAGCGCCCACGCCCGCGAAACCGCCGTTCCCGCCGCCGGGGACTGGCAGGTAACTTTGCTCCCGCACACTCTCCGGGTCCCCCTCAGGCGGCGACCCAAGACGTGTCTCGTTCCCCAACTGGGGAGGCTCTTGACGTCGCCGCCAGCGCGATACAGTAACACTGACCATGCATTGAGCATTACACGCACAACACCGCACTCACACTCCTGCACATAACACGCAGGTACATAGGTCCTGTAAGGAACCTTTTTTATTTTTTTTTATGTTAATAAATAAAAATGTACGGAACAGCTAGGACACAACTCGCGAGAGAGTTTTGAATACTCAGGTGACGGCCAAGCCGAGGTTCGTACCACTTTGGTAGCCCTTGAGCTAGTCACCTTATTGCGGCTGAGTGCCCTCAGCACTCGCCCCCAAAGTTCGGTGAAGCTGTAAAGGCCCTTCCGGTCAACAGCATTAGCTAGGTTATAAAAAAAAAAAAAAAAAAAAAAGAAATCCAAGTAAAAGTATATATACTTTTTGAGAAATTTTCATACATACGTTTATATAATTGCGTCAAAAAAAAAAAAAAACTGTTAAACTACCCTCCAACCGATAAACATACTATAAAGTTGTTAAAATGATTTAAAAAATTAAATAAGCTAATTTAAAAATAAAATTATCCCATTTATAATTGAACATGTAATTTCTACTAAACAAAAAACACAACAATAAAAGCTTTGTAAATTCACAAAACATATAATTAGAATGTATTTTTAATATTACAGACATAAAGACATAATTGTGTTGGTATATACATATATATTACATACCCTGGTGTTCCTTTAGTAGCGCTCTTGGCCGAGACCTTCCTTGGCGTAGTGTCTCGCCCTTGGCTTTGACTCTTCACCTAAAACAATAGAAACGACGGCGGTTCAGTGATAGTGATGCTGGCGCAGTAGCGTGTCTATCAATGTAGGTTCGAATTCATCTATTCAATTGTACAATCTGCCTTAGCTTTCAACGAGAGGAAACATTATCTACCACCGGTTCGGAACAATAACCCATGGAGAAGAACCGACAAGAAACTCGATTTGTACAGTTTGTGCACAACGTCATACTAGGAGTGTGCGATATATATCGATTCGATATATTTTCAATAAAATATATCAAGCACAATTAAAAATTCACTATATCTACTTTATTTTGGTGATGGCAACTCTGTACACTCGATCATGAATCCCAAGATGCGCGCAACAGACAATTTTTAACCTTGCACAACTTTTGCTACTTCCAAAATTCACAAAAAGTTAGTGGATTGCTACTTATAAAAATGTTATATTTGAATAATATATAAATAGAACTTAAGTTGATCATACGATATATCGATATATTTGATACGATATGGCGTATCGAAAAAATAATCGATATTTATTGTAAATGAATACCCCTACGTCATACCTCGTAATTGATGTGATAGAAGGATTTTTTTTCACAATTATAATTTTACTAAATCTATTTTATCGTTTCCTATTGCAACTATAACTATATATGTATATAGGCATACAAGTAGTTTGTGTGTTGTGTGTTACCTGGTAAGCCTTGCAGACGCGATCGACCTCGTTCTGTCTCTTCTGCGTGTGTTCCATCAGCTCCTTGTGATCTTCAATAAGGCCTTCTAATAATTCTATGGATTCCGGTAGTGGTTCTGCTTCGAGTGCTACGAATCAGAAATTAAATAAAGTGAATTTTATTCATTTAAATTTTATTAATGCATTTTAATTGTAAAAGTGTAAATTAAACTCATTAATGAAATTTTAATGATGTCAATTTAATTAATTTAATTTTAGTAATGTATCTCTACTTCAGTTAATATAAATAAAAGACTCGTGTAACTCTAAGAAGCTGAACAGAGTAATAAGTAAAAGAGTAACAGAGTAAAAAGGTAATCATATATTCTTTATATACAGTGGATTTATATATCTTTATCTAATGAGAACTGGATTGCAAAGACTTTGTTCATGGTGACGTAACACTTAAGTCCCTTGAATTTAAAGTACTTATACTTTTACAAGAAAATAATTCGCCTGTAGCGACTACTATTTAACGAACCACTTGTAATAACTTCCTAGAAATCTCTTGACTGAGTGAACAGACAAACAAATTTTCGTATCTATTATTGACATCCACTGACGAAAAAATAATTACTATATTACCGAAATTAACTGTACCTATATCCTAAATTTCACTCGAATTAGCCAATAATTTTGAGAGTTATATAGAAACAAATAAACAAACACGCTTTCATAATTATAAGATTATATGGCGCATCCGTTTATGTTAGACAACGATATTCATATAAGATCGAATAAGATTATTTTGAGCAAAATTTCTTCATTTATCCATGTTAAATAGAGTAAGACATATGCTGTCAAATTGTACCCAACACGAGAAAATGTTATCAGAATCTAAGACGCTCTCTTTCTTAAATTCACCTTTAATTCAATTTTATGAAAACCTAAGAATAATCAATTCTTCTCTCCCTGTGAAAAGAAGAAGACAATACAAAGCATAGTTAGTCAACTTACACAGCAGCGTGTTCTCTAATCCAGTGAGCCATTGAAGCAACTCCTCTAGGATCAGATCTAAATCTTTGAGGCTCTGCATATGCGTCTCTAGTTTTCCTCCACGCTGCATAGCCCATTGCCATACCTGTTATAAATTTAACCTTATTTATTGTACGGCACTTTCTAAATATCCAACAGGTTAGCCTTAAGTTTGGAGATCTATCACCTTATAGGTGTAAATAAAATGTTTCATATTGCGGCGTGGTGAAGTGAAATTGGCAAATTAATATCGACAAGTTATTAACTATGGAAAATTGTAATATTGCTTGTTTTAGGTAAAGCTCAAAAACTACTGAACTGCAATTTTGAAAATTTTGTAGAAAGCTCCATTATCTGTGAAAGACAGTCTATATTTTACTTTTTAAATAAAAGATTTATATATGTGTACTCGTGCAATGACGGGTCGACTCGGTAGTATGCTATATAATAGAGATTTTTTTTTACACATGAAATATGAAAAAATCCAACCTGTCCCGGAGTAACTTTACTAAAAATCCTTATAACGGGCAACACTGTCGCCACTAAATGCCTTTTATCACTCATATTCACTTTTTTTGAGGTCAATAATAATACAAAATAAATCACACTTCACTATCAATAGATGTGAGATTAACCTGGTAATTTTTTGAATAAATACGACTTTGACATAGACAAACGAATTTCAGCAAACATCATTTATTATGTTGTTTAAAGAAATAATTTATGTAACGATCTATAGCGGTATCATTATATAAGTAGATATTATAAAAACTTATTGAAAATTCAAAAATAAATATCAAATCATTTCCAATTCAGTGATAAGTTATCACATTTAATCAATTATCATAGTGTAATCAAGTGATCAGGATTATTATGTTGCACAACGGTAATATCACTAGTTTGATATACGAAACGTTTGAAGGTGATGCAATTTTTCTTATTTTTTTTTCCAGTTATTTGTTGTGCAACATGGTGGTCAAAATAATGTTTACAATTAATTTTTTCCTCATTAATAAATTCAAATTATTGTCAATTCAAAAATCTATACTAAACCACATATATAATATGATATTTATTTTATTTATATTTAAAACTCAAATAAATGACATTTGGTGAAACTTTAAATGCCACAGTAGTTAGAATTACTTATTATAGTTCGCAATAACAAAAAAAAAAAAAAAAAAAAAAAAGAAGATTGTATTTATTTTTTAACAATTTTTCTATCCTATCATGGTGTTTGTCTATGTATGCAATTTCACTAAAATAATGTACAAAAAAGTATGTGTTTTTATAAAATGCTAAAAATTACCGAATAAAATATTGGATAACTGAATGATAAGACACAATAGAAAAAGGAAAACTATTGATGACATGCTCACAGTTCTGAAACATTTGTCTCCCGTGAACAAATTTTCTACATGTCAAGACACAAATCATAATAAATTACATAAACTTTTTATAACTTTGAAAAAAAAAAAATTGAAGTATGTACTCATATGATGAGAATAACATTCAAAACTCTCTAGTTCTTTTGTCAAATAAATGATATTTTTTGAAAATTTGAACGTTTACATACCACAGTAGCTATAATTACTTATTATAGTGTCTAAAAAAAAAAATTAAAAGATTATATCTATTTTTTAAAACTATTTCATCTTTTTATGGCGATTGCCTATATATGCAATTTCACTAATATAATGTATTCAAATATAAATTTTAAATAAAATGATAACAGTTTTCAATTAAAATATTGAATAAGAACTTAATGGTAAAACACAGTAGAAAATGGGAAAACTATTCATTATTAAAAAAATATATTGTAATATGTTAATGTTAATGACGATAATATCGTTTAAAATTATTAAGACCACCTTTATGTAAAAATAATAGATTTATTATTTTTACATTATACAGAAACAACATCGTTTGAATAGATCTCACATGTGCTATTAATGTAATATCGTTAATATTGTAGTAACAATAATAATTGATTATTAGTGAAAAAAAAAGATATATAACTTTTAATCGATTAATCAGTTGCAAACTCTATTGTTTTAAACTCTATCGTCTAATGAAATTCATTACATGAAAACTAGATTTAATTTTGACTTCTTTATTGAGACGCGCGTCTCAATTGTTACATCATTTGTTATTTGTTAAGAAAATAGTAACGTTTAAATATTGTAAGTTACCTCGTCCCAACGGCTCTGTATAATCGTGATCCAGTGCTTGATAACAGTGACGGCGTCTGTATGCGCCTTACTCAGTATAGAGTGTGCGAGGGTGATGGTCTCCTCCTTGTCTATCTGCTTCTCCTTCAGTTCTCTCACGAAGCGCTCGTGGTCTCTTATCTGCTGCTGAGTCTCCTCCTCACCTTCAGGCAATTGCCCGGAGAACCGGAGTTTCGTCTCCGCATCGGACAACCACTCTAATAGCATGTTCACTGAACGGTGGAGTTTCTCCGCCTAGGAAATATACCAAAACCGATTTATCTCCTTTCTCATTCTTCTACACACTCGAGCCTTTTAAAAAGAAGTCCGCTTTTAGAAAAAAATAAACGTAGCCAATATGAAACAGTTGAATTTAATTTAGGGCAGATTTGGACTCTGGAAAGGTGGAAATAAAAGGACTTTTATCTTTTTTCATAAATATACGGTTTGAAAGTGTACGTTGGTCACGTAGGGTAGAGCACTGGCCCACAATTCTTATCGATTACGGCCATATATATAGAGAATTATCAATAAATTTAATTACTTGTTTGATTTTTTTTGTTAGCTGTACTTTGCATGTGACGTCACGAGAACGTTAATGTGTCAAAGTTCAATTTAATAATATAAAGTTTAATTTGCGAAGTTAATATCCTTTAATAATATTACCTCTTTGAGTGCCGACTCTAATCTGTGCGCTTTCTTCTCGCTGAGGGTCTGTACAGCCTCCCAGGCCTGCTTCAGCTCGCTGCACTGTTGTCTGATGCTCGCAGCGTCATCGAGCGGTACCTGTACATGTAACGACTGTTACAGCTTCTATTCAATATAACAAACGATCTATTTACATTATCTCCGGGTATCATTTTGGATAAACTATGAAAATTTAACTGTATTTTAAAATCAATAAACGAAACGCGAAAAAGAAATATTAGTCCTCACAATGTTTTATTTTTGAAACATACACTGACCTATGAAAGACATAATCTGACATATGTAACGAACATACTCTGACACAAGGAACGGACGTATTTTGATATATGAAACGGAAATAATCTGACATTTGAAATATACAAACTCTGCCCATAAACAGACCCAAATGAAAAGACTCTGACGTATGAAACCGACACTCAGTAAATATATGAAACGGATTTACTCTGATATAGAAATTGGACTACTTTCCCGTGTAAAACAGTCATATTTACTTTGACGTAGAAAAGAAAATACTATGATATAAATAAAGCACACTAAGATAACTCAAATCGACACATTCTAACTTAAGAAACAGACATACTCTGAGATATGATACATGCATACTCTTACATATAAAATTGAAACACTCTGACATATGAAAAAAAACATACTTTGATATATGAAACAGACACACTTTGACATAAAAAACAGACACACTTTGACATATAAAACAGACACTTTGATATATGAAACAGACACACTTTGACATATGAAACAGACACTTTCACTTATGAAACAGGCACACTTTGACATATGAAACAATTCTCCATAGCATAATAAAACTGATAATCATAAAGTAAAATGACTGGCAGCAATAATAGAAAATAAATATTTGTGACGACGTACCGTAGCTTCAAGGTCTTTGCCGGTTTTCATAACGGACTGCATCTGTTGCTCACGAGAATGAAGATCCTCTTCGAATTGCTGAAACAAATATTATACATATATTTTACTATATTATTACCACATAATTGGTAAATATTGATATTTTGTATGTGTTAGTTATAAATATACCTTATGCAATTCAATGAGGGCCATGACAGTATCAAGGTCTCCGTGTACTGGAGAGTCACCAGAAAGCTCTTTCTGCTGCTGCTTCTTCAGCCAGTCGAGTAGTGCTGACATCGCGTCCTTGAACTGTCCTGAATAGAGGAGAGCCTCTTCCAATCTTCTTTGTCTGTATGTACAGAGGAGAGGAAAAATGAGCAATAATTATTTATTACATTCTATAAATTGCTTATTTGGGTATAATAAATAAATACCATTTAGTAGCTCGTTTTTCAAATATTCAATTAAAAATCAAAAACTTTCATTATACTATTAGATGTAGACTAAATAAATGATAGATTTTCAGAGGAAGAAAGAACTGCCAGAATTGATTTTACGAAAAAAAAAATAGAAATCGAACCTGTCAACAGCCTTCGAGCAGACTGTCGTCCACTTGGTCTTCATGTCTGAGAGCATAGTCTTCAGAGTGTTCTCGTCACCTTTGGGAGCCTTGTCCTTCAACTGCTTCCCGGTCTTCATGCTCTGGTCGTATACGGGCTGTTTCGTGGCTAGAGCTTTTTGGAACTCGCGGTGTTTGTTCAACCTGATTTTAAGGCATTACTATGATTAATGGAAATATCGATGTGTCAACATATGATAAAATATCTTATACAAAGGATTTTACTTATAAATTTCTCTATCTAAACAATGTATCTAAATACTTTTTTTAAATGTATTTCCTTAATACCCGTCGAAGATAATTCGAGACTATTGTTATATCTTTTCAATATTACTCTATCTACCTATTTTGGTTGGTTTAACGACTTCTTCCAAGATATTAGAGCCGGGACGATGATCCTCATATCCTAGAATTTTGGAGAGACTGCCCCAGGCAAAAAAATAGTCCTTCTCCAAAATAATTATCGTTATAGTAACATTGTGTATCAAACGAAAAGATAAAGTCATTTTTTATTGTATTATCTGACAAGAAAAAGCAAGAGACATTCGTTTAGTTTTGTTTTTTTTTCCAAATTTATAAAAGTAAATTTACTTATGTAAACAGTAATATTTATTTGTTAACCCTTTGAGCACTATCCTGGCGTTTACGCCATCTTTCCATTGTTTCCTATTGTCTCATTTTTATGGGTAATCGATATATTAATAAAAAAAAAAATTAGTCATTATTCATTTTGATTTCATAGTTGTATAAGAATGTATGGAAGCTATCATAATCTTTTAATGAATTGTTAATATCACCCACGACTCGATACTTGCCTTTGTTTGATCTTCTCCGGATCGTTGACTGTCGCTTCGGCGTTCAGCTGATCCAGTTGTTCTTCGGTTTCGTTCAGCCACTTCATCAAGTTATTCCTAGAGGTACATATGTGGGTGTATGAGAAACTAACTAAACTCAATAATACTAATATGGATCGTTTCACATAAATTATTTTCAACCTATAGAGGTCTTTTGATCAATTTGGGTGGGTTGACCCTCAATCACATTATTTCAGATTTAATTTTTTTTACTAAAGATATGCATAGTAACTGCATTTGACCTGAGAGTCGGTACATTTTAATAAACATGATCATTGTTAATCGCAATATGCTAAGATCGACGTCACAGTATACACGTTTTGCGGGAAACGTATATGACATCCGTCATCCAAAGACTACAGACGATTGTTTATCAGAATTTTATTAAACGAATGCAATAATTGTTTTAGTAGTACATTTTATATTAATAATTTAATATAGCTTTTTGATACTGTATTTAAGTAAGCATATGCTGTGTGGCGCCGGCTAAGAATAGTTCCAACCCATATTGATCCCGCGGGTGTCGCTTAAGCCGACTAAGGGATTTATAAACTAAGCGATGGGCAGCAGCATCCTCTGAGTACCACAAACACCTAATAGCGATCGATAACCCGCCTGCCAAGCGTGCCGAATATGCCATTTTTCTCCTTTTGTCCAGCAGTGGACATCTTTCGGCTAACATGATAATTATGATAGTAATTAAGTTCCTTACCACATATCATTGAATTCCTTCGCTTCTTTGAAGCCGTGGTCCAGCGCTCGGTCCTCTCGGCCGCCTTCGAGACCACCCTCTCCCAGCGATGCTGCACGGAAACCAGCAGGTTCTTGATCAGGATCACGTCCTGCTTCTGGCTGAAGTACTTGAGGTGGGTTCCCTTCTTGTCCAGGTGTAGCATTGTCTCGCGATGTGTAGACACTTCTTTCTGGAAGACTTTGTGCTCTTCGATTTGGCCTGTTGACGGAATTGAAAAGATTTCATTTTAAAAGTTATTAATATATATGTTAATACGAGATTTTTTGGGTCTAAATCTGTAATTATTTTACTAATCTTCAGTGTTCCGACAAAATGGCGGTCTTGCGTTAAAGTGTTCCAGGGAGTTGTTGTGATATTTCGGAATTCACACTTCGCGTTATTATTTCCAATACATTTCACTTGTGCAAAATAAACCTTCTAGATCACGTGAATAGCCAACAAAATTACATAATGTAGACTTCATATAATGCGAAATAATTAATTAAGCGCAAGGACTATCACAAATCAATATGGCGGCCAGATATCGCATCTTTTGATTGACATTACAAATTAATTTTATAAAAATTATTCTTGTTATAATTATAATCTATATGCATAATTTCCGTTATATTCAAGTATGTATTAATAAAATTGTATTTATTAAATTAAACTTAAGTAATGATAAACAGATATATCTACTAACATTGCTTCATACAGCGAGATTTTAAATATTTATGGTCTTAGAGATAGCAAAGACTAAAGATATTGGTGTGATTCTACGCATCAAGTTATCATGGATGTGACCTGGAATATAATCTTAGAAAAGCCGATATCTTTGTCTGTCTGTTAGTTTGTTTGTAAGCATACTTTATTTTACAGGCTTTAATAGATATGTAATAGGGTAATATTATCAAATATTTATGGTCTTAGTGATTACTAAAGGTCAAAAATATTGATGTATTCACCTACGTTTGTCTTTGTCGTTTGTTCGTTTGATGATAATTCGTTGATAATTTTAATAGACATATCCTATTGACAGGTAATCTAAAGAAAGAGAAATGTCTTGGTACTCACTTAGCAGTGTCTCCATGACCCTGGAGACAGGTTTGGCTGAGGTCAAGGTCTTCTCAGCAGTTGTCAGCCAGTCGACGAACGCTTGCAAGGCGTCATGGAACTCCGTGGCTTCCTTCAGCGCTATCTCTAGCTTGATCTTCTTATCCGAAGCCCTGATAATATCAATCAACAGTTTACTTTAAAACAATGTTTATTTTACCGAGTTGAGTCTAGAACGAAATATTCATGAAATTCGATTGAGCTATAACGGTTAATTTCGTTTAAAAATAGTATCTCTGTAACAAATGGTAATTTAACTTAGTCAAATTATTTAGGAGTTGTTAAAAAACAAATAAACACATACACCCACGTTGTTGATAGTTGATTATAGATAATAGTCTATTACAACCCTCAATGTAACATCAATGGATTCCTTCATCAAGAACAAAACTCAGACTAATTTAAAAAGGCGTCGGATTCAAGAAAAAAAAATTGAAGTTATCTGTAAAATACTATCCATCTTTTATTACACGGTATAGACAGAGTGCTTTGACCACAATCTTACCTGATGTTAAGTGATAATGTGATCCAGGAGGGTAAACCTACTTAGCCTAGAGGTACCGGTTCTCAAGTGATGCTGCCGGAACACACGTATTGGTATTTAGCGATAGGTTTTCAAACTTGAAGGTGGTAGTTTACCCAGGTGGACATGCCCTACCACCACGCTATGGTTTCCTCACGATGTTTTCCTCCACCGAAAGCTAAGGCTGAATTTTTAGAGTTGGATCGGTGGATATGAACCCGCTTCTATTGACGCAAAATCTAACCAACAAAGCCATCATCGCATCAGCAGCTGTTTCTTGAATGATAAGGAAATTAGTATATGAATTTAGTATTTTCATTAAAAAAAAATTGATTGTCACGCGACTTATGGTAGATGTGGATAAACGTCGTATCGTCGTAACGTGAATTTAAAAATAAATCTTTAATTTATTTATTAACTATAATTATATTAGTATAAAATAAAAAATACCTGGCAGTGACATTGTCCCATCTGGACTTCAAGTTCTTCAAGTTGTGATGGAGCTGTGAAGTCGGGTTGGGTTTGTCCTGTCTGCGCAGGTACTCCTGCCCCTGCTGCAGCACGGCTTCGACCTTCGGACGGTTTGCTTCTATCTCGTTATACACCTCCTGATAACAAGTTATTACATTATTAATGTTCGATATTTTTTTGTACTATATGAAGTCGGAGAAAACGTACTGCAATATTTTAGTTTGTTCCCTTGTTTTTAATTTGTTAACTTGCAATTTACGACTCTATATTATGTCATTTTGGTAGCATTTGGCTTGATATATTTTGCGTTATTGTAAAAACAATAAGACCTAGCGTCAATTCTGAGATGTTAGAAAAACTATTGATTTATTGAAAAAAGTGCTGCCGTTTTGTTGGAACACTGAAGATTAGAAATATAATACAAAAAATTGAACCTAAAGAACTTGTATTCATGACCTAAACTGATTATAACAGAACGTCATGTTAGGTGAATAAAGGCTGCCTGCCGCAGGGGGCGACGCGGAGCAATGCTAACGCAATCCCGTATCGTCCCTATCCCAAATGCGGCGGGCGGCTCCGGGGGGTTTACTGGGTATTTCCGATGCTTCTCATCGGGTGAGTCCCACACTGGTGTGGAGACGTCTCTCCACACCCCCTTACCTATTGCATTGAGGGGACTTGATCCTCCTAATGCAATTGGTAAGAGTAGTGCGTAAATGTATTCCCCTCGTCAAAAAAAAAAGAAAAAGGTGAATAAAGGCTAAGTTAAATCGACCATAGATGTACATAACAAATGGTAATGATTTCCTTACGATGACGCAAATATTTCATCGCTTTATATGTGTTACTTATGTGTTTCCAAGTGCCATTGTTAAGTCATAGTAAGCTCTGATATTATCGATAATTTTTTTGTTCGTACTGAATTTTACATTTTAATTGGGATAATGTGACGAAGGTTTAAGGTACGTAGTAAAGAATGGCAATCAGAAAATTATCTTCCTAATGTGTCTCTATGAGGTGTAATGTATGTATGTTGGACTAGAGAGTGCTCGTATCATTAATTATCGATAAATGAATACCATGAATCTCTCGAGTTGTTCCGAAGCGGTCTCCGGCAGCCCACCGACCGGCTTGGAAGCGGTGATCACGCTGTCCACTTCCGATAACCACGAGAGAAGATCGCCAATCTCAGCATTGAAGCTAATAAATAATAAAAAAATATATCAACAAAAAATCGACTGATTACATTATCGATATTTGACGTTAAGAAGTGAAGTAAAATTTCACGAGAATTCATTGACGAGAAAAAGAGATAGAAATACACTTTTTTGACTGTAGATTGATTATTTTATCATCTTCATGCTGTAGTCGTTCTTGATGTAGCGTGTGCATGAATGTATTTTAGAAAGTGGGGATATGTATTTTACAGAAGTGTACTTTGTACAGACGCAATGTTGTCTAATTCACTTATAATTTACCTTTGGGCTTCTCTGAGCGCATCTTCAAGCTCAGTCTGTCGGTCTCGCGCCTTCTGTTGTAATTCACGCCATTTTCTGTTCAAGGTCGATAGTTTATCTGCGGTTTCACCGGCTTCGTCGGTACCTAAATTGTTAATGTTAAGGGTTTAATGTTAATGTTTTTTTGACGGGATCTTAATCTGCCATGTAGTACTTTTTGTTTGTTATCCATAATCTGGCAGTATTTGACCTCATGTAATGTAATATTGGGGACATATAAAGTGATGATAGACTGCGTTATGAAACTTAAGTATACTGAAAATAGTAACACGAAACATACATTTTAAGATGTCACAAAAACTCTTTGGAAATTTCTAACGCATGTCGGCCATTTTTTTTTCTGCCTGACCTTTATAAAAATAAAGCAGAGTAGGATTTAGAGACTGAAATATCGTTAAAATCTAGACAACGATAAAATAAACTTTTTCTCAATAAACTATTTACTTGAGATTAGATTTTTTGCAAATTAATGTATATTAATAAATTACCATATATTAGTTACGAAAAAATAATTGTTTATATTCTTTTGAAACAGAAACAATTATCCCACATCATCCATCAATGAATACAATAATGTTAAGTTTATTAAAACACAAGTAAACATAAACATAAAAGCTTGAAGCATTAGAGCTGTTTGCACTGACACAGTGCCTGGATCTCGGGAAAGCGTGCTGTATTAGATTCAGCATTCGATTGAACTAAATATATGTATACATTTCCGAAATAAATAATACAAACTATAAACCCACTGATTAAATATTTACCTTCGATACTTTTATTGATCTATATTCGCGGATTATCGATTACATCAAAACTTTTCTTATTTTTTTATCGAAATCGATAAATCTGCTTGTCAAATACTAGATTAGACTACACAGATACATCTAATACTATTACATGACCAATTCTTTTATGTTATATTTTTCAGAAACCGCTGTACTCATTTGGATGAAATTTTATATTTGCATAAATTTAACTATCTAAATATTATTTTTCCATCCACTATCAGAATTACAATCCATTTACAATCTATATTATCAACTAATTTGTTTATATTATATTATATGACATTATATTCGAAAATCTGTAACGATTTACTTGGAAATTTAACATTAGATAAATCTACATGACAGTGGAAGTTTAAAAGACCGAAAGAAACTCAGCCTATTATGTACTAATTAGTAACCTGTAGTCCGATAATAAATACACAAAAAATAGAATAGAGTAATGAAACTATACCTAATCTCTATATAAAAATTACATAATAAAAGGTACCTATAAAAATTATATATGAAGTTCTTATTTGGAGGGGATAGGGAAGGGGGGAGGTTGGTGTAATATAAAACAGAAGTTAATGTAATGATAAGAAGCTGGAAAGCGCGTGCACGTACCCGTACCCTGCTGGACTATCTGCGCCCCGGCGTCGTTGAGGGTGTCCACGCTGGCTTGGTGCGCGGCTATGTCGTTCACCAGGACCTTCAACTTGGCCAGTTCCACCTCCAGGATTTGCGGGTCCCCGGCGACCTGACCAGAATGTCATTTTTTAACTAACGACCATTACACCTCGAGATGGTAACAGAAAATAAATAATGCTAGTTTCAGTTTTAACTGCTGAATACAGTGTCAATTGACAATTATAAATGAATTGAGAATTAAATTAAAAGGGCACAACTCATTACAAAACAAAGAAGAAAGATGTAAATATTAAAAAAAACATAATATTTTAATATTGATTAACTAATTTTAAGCGTTCACATCAATCACATTTTTTTTACACGAAATAAGCCAGTGCTTTTTGACCACAATCTCACCTGATGTAAAGTGACGATGTGATCCAGGAGGGTAAACCTACTAAGCCTAGAGGTACTGGTACGCAAGTGATGTATTTGATGACAGGTTTTCAAACTTGAGGGTGGTAGCTCTACTCAGGCACTACCATTATGCAATGGTTTCCTCAGGATGTTTTCCTTCACCGAAAGCTCAGGCCGATTTTAGAGACGAATGGGTGGGGATCGAACCCGCTTCGAATGACGCGCAACCCGGTCGCACTACCCGCTGCGCCATCATCGCTTCAAAAACATTTACGAAGGTGTAATTTTATTATGTTATGCGTGAAATTGTTTTGTATATTTTACCGGTTTAAGTGTGTCCAGGGTGTCAGTGGTGTTCTGTATCCAGGTCAAGAGCTCCTGGAGCGCGTGCTGCAGCTGGCCCAGCCTGAGCAGAGCTCGCTCCAGCTGCTGCTGGCGCTCCACCATGCCGCGCAGCAGCGTGGACCAGCGCGTGTTCACTTCCGTCAGCGGCTGCTTGATAGCAACCGCTTGCTCCGACGACGTGCGCTCCGTCAGCTCTTGCGCTTGTCTGTTTGTATGTTTACATGTTTATTACGAATCAAAGGTAAAAGAGACGGTCGCAGACATTTTATCATAAGGAACTAAATTCAATCTTGAGAATTTAATCGTTACTTGAGAAAATTAAATCGAAACGTAGAGAGAAGTTGATATACGAAAATACTTCATTCAAATATTATTCAATATAAAGATTCTAATTAATCGCCTATTGGAGAAAGTTTTGACGAAAAAATTACTTATAAAATAAATTCCAAGTTTTTTTTTGTATTGATAACACTGAAGATAATCAATAGCAACTAAACAAACACACACAATTATTATAATGAAGTTATCATGCAAAAAACACACTTTAGAATTTAATTTTACTGTATTTTAAAATTTAGTATCAAAGTACAATCTAATACAATAATGTTTCATATAAGCTGTAATTAATAATGAAAAACAAATTAAAAAAAAAGAAAGCGATAAATAATACTCCCATACATCAAAATGGTCTTAAAAATATCAATTTCACTTTTACCCAAATAAAGAACCCAGTCAAACCATATATTTAGAATGTAGTAAGAAGACAGTTCAAGGTTACTTAGAAATCGAAAACTGATACAAAAATTTCTAGGTATAAACATCTGAACTAATACAGCGCCATCTGTTTACATTTAAAAGTAATAATTATATTTACTTTATTGGACTAATATATAAGGTAATATATACATAATGCTTTCTCTATATAAATAGAATTAACATGAACATTAAATATAACCTAGTATTTTGAAGGAGGCCAAATTTATATCTCAGACACTAATATATATCCATTATAAAGAAACGGTTTGTACATCTAAACTTAAAACCAAAAAGCCATACAACAATGCAAACTACTTCACACTTGAAACAAACAGACAAACAAGCGAAACACACTGATATAGTGATACAGTGTTATCCTTGCCTCGTCAAACTCCTGCGCGCGTAGATCCGATCCACGGATTAGGATATAGTTGGAAAAATACAGAATTAGTAAAAAATAAAACAATATATTATATTTTTACTACATTATCTTGCTAAACAAGGGAAAATACAGGGACTAAAAAAATATTAAAAAGGATTTTTTTATAAGCCTATTATATGTTAAAAATATTTTAATACTGTGAAATCGGAATGTCACTGTGAGTAGTTATACAAATTTGGTACTAATTAATAAATTCAATCTATTTTTCAAAGGTTTTTAAACCTTTTTTTGATATTCACATGCATCCCCTCTTTGACTCGTATGATATATGTATTTATCAAAAATTAGCATGCATTTAATCGACACAATAATTATATCGATAAGTCCAATTATCGATATGTCCCCAAAACCCTATACCTTGCACTCTAACTAGTCGATAAATGAAAAAAAAAACAGTACACGCACCTATTCAGAGCTTCTACTTTCACCATATGAGGGTCGACTTCTTGTTTGAAGGCCGCCAGCTGAGCGATCTGACGCTTCACAGCGTCGATGTCGGATCCGAGCGGACCCATGTGCGAGAACTTGTCTTCGGCCGTATCGAGGAACTCTTGTAGGTTCTGGAATACGTAAAGTATTAAACTATCGGTTCCTTTATATATAGAAATTTATCCTCATAAAGTTACGCAGAGTAATTTACTGCGTCAAAAAGCGTGATCTTCGTGTTGAAAATAAATCGATCGACATTTAAAAATAAATCAGATAAAGTATTTTAGTTTCCGTCTCCACCACGAAACAGCGCAGTATCTAATGGTAAGCGAATGCCGTTGAAAAGCGAGGGTGACTGTTAAAAAACATGATTCTATTGACAGTAACTATATTACACTAATAGCTATGAAATGAACTTAAACAATCGTTTTTTTTCTGCAAAAGGCACAATAAATTGACAGGAGACAATTAATCGCTAAGTATAGACATTATATAGATTAACGACATTGTGCTCTCGAAATAACAGAAATGAATATTAAAAAAATATACCTGTAACGTGTCATGGAACTCCATAGCTTTCTCCATGGCATCGATGAGATTCTCCTCCCTCCTCGCGTAGAGGGCGGTGATGTTGTCCCACGCGCTGTCCAGGTCTTCCATGTGCTTCTTGACTTCAGGTTTGTCTGGTTCTCCGCACAGCGACATGAGGGTCGAGCCAGTCTTGCGAACTTTCTCGACCTGATATCAAAGCTTTATCGATGAGGACCTTCAATTGCTTATAGATACTAGTCGAAATTGTGTCGATAACTTTGTATATTTATATATAGATAATAGTTTAATTATATCGATATAAACCGCAACTAGCAAAGATATATTATAAAAGATATCGATATCGATTACATTGAATACATAATCTAGTAGGAATTTTAAACATTATTACTTGTTTAGTTTCGTTTATCTATATTTTATAGCTGCTTAGTTACTTGTTCAAAATGTATGAACATTTTCAAATTTGTCATTAATGTTTTTTTTTTTAAATATTTTAATAAACTTAGTTCACACGTGCGTGTACGCATCAACGTCCGTAATGACGCATGCGTCCACGTTAAATTATCGATGCAGCATAAGAAACAGTGTGATCGTAGATATTTTAATGAACTAAAAGGGTACAAATGAGGCGAGTGTATTATCTGAAGCGTACATCGGGTTTGGTGTGGTCGATCTCGTGCCGTATCTCCTGCAAGGCAACTTGTTGGGCCTGTATAGCTCGTGGCTGCGCAGCCGGAGCCGGTTGGGCTTGCAGCGTGTCCTGCAGCTCGGCCAGGGTCGTCATGACGGCATCCAACGCCGCCCAGAATCGACGCGCCATCTCCAAAGCGCTCTCTAGCGATCTGCCGCGTTCTCCACTCGACTTCTGCACCTCATCCCATAACCTGGATAAAAAAAACATTCTTCTTAGTCGAATCAATAATACCAAATTATTCAAAAAAGATTTTAGAGAATTTTTGGAAATGTGTAATTTTCATCGACAGTGAAAATGACTTCAGAGATTGGAAAAACGATTGCATTTCATCTGATGTTAAATAAAGCACAGTACGAGTATAAACGAGATAACCGCCTTATATAAACATCTATCGACAGCCTAAGCCTTTGATGTAAACTTCCCGACTCCAGAACTTTTAAACTCGTTTACTTAATTTTTCGCAAGTGTCACGACCCAGTGCTTAAATACTCTACCAACCTCTTAACTGTTGGATGCGATAGTTGCAAAACTGTTAATACATTAGATTAAGAAAAAAAAAAGAATGAAAAACAAGGAGATATGACAATGAATGCTGACTTGTTGAGTTTGTCGAGTTTGTTCCGGATGTCGCGGACGGCGGGGTCGCTCTTGTTCGCCTTGCTGATGACGTCAGAGGCGGCTCGCTGCACCGCGTTGTAAGCCTCCTTACGCTTCTCTAGATCTTCCACCAGGGCGTTGTTCTCTTCGATCTGATCCCTGAGTAGAAACATCTTTATTTAGTATTTTTACTTTACAAGTTTAATGCTTTGAGATAATCTCTAGGAATTGCATATCAACATTTGCTTTCTTGAGCAAGACATTTTAAAATTTGAAGTTGGTGGGTGGACCCGCCTACCATAAATTATCATAAAAACGATTATCAAAATATGAAACTTGATATATTCCTATCGTATAATTAACTTATGTATCTTAGATAACTTACTCTATCTTAGGTGGGTGGGCAGAGACAGGCTCGGCTCGCTGTAACTGGTCAGCGGCGCCCGAGAGCGCTCGCAGCATTCCCTCCAGCTTGTCCGAGAATTGTGACGACTCTTGCAGCGCCTGGTAGATGAAACATACAAAAATTATATAAATAGATCACATTATTACGTAAAAAAACAACTTACAGATTTTACAAAATAACAAATCATTTAAACAAAAAAACCTTAATACAATAATCGGAACTTTGAAATATTTATATAATTGACTAGTTAGTATTTACACGATACAATTTTTTTTAATCAATTAATTAAACAGGGCTTTTACACATTCCTACAGGCCTATCGGAGCATACCCAATATAACTTATAAAATCAACAATAATACTAATAAAATGCAACTAAATACAAATACTTGTAATAATAAAAATATGTTTTTATTTATATAGCTTTTTTAAAATAAATTTATAATCATGTACTTATTAAATTTTTTTTTTTGGTAGACTCTAATCTTTTAAATACTACAAATTAAAAAAAATAATAAATCGGTTTATTTCATTACTGATACGTTTAGTTTCATCTCTAGGACGTTGCAATAACAAATGACAGACCGTATCACCAAATTATACAACGGGTGTATCAAACTTTCAGCCATGTTGTTGTCCCTCTCACACTAACCTGTTCGAGCTCTTGCTGTCTCTGTCTGATCTCAGCTCGTAGTGCGTTGTACCGTTCGCAATCGGCCTCTACAATGTCCTGCACTTTGGCGGAGTCCTCCTCGCCGCAGAGTCTACTGAGAGCCTCACCGGTCTTTATTAGCTTATCCACCAGAGGCTTGTGCCCGGAAATAGATTGTTGCAGCATCTACAAAGAACCAGATTATAAATATTATCTCATTTTTATCGATTAATACATCGACACTAAAACATAAGGAACCTTTAGTGGCTGTTCTTTTCAGCAGATCCTTGACGAGTAAGTGATTATACCATGTTTTTTTTCGATACGATTATGCTATTAAATTGTAGAGTCTTTATAGCATCACCAGGGTAGATGGTGAGAACTTTGACACTCATTTGAAGTTCTAATAAATTTCGAGTTAAAATGTATATATCTTTTATTAATTAAATTATTAATTATTCTGAAAAGAGAAAACGATACAACAAATTCGATAGTCGATAAAAATATTTTAACGTATTTATTAAACGCTATGAAAATTAAATGAATTCCGACACTTCCAAAATAGAATTTATATTATGAGTATTGAATGAATGTACGTAATGTTGAATGTTACCTCATTTTTATCTTGCTGGTGGACGATCTGCTCGGGCCTGAGCGCGGGCATCGCCAGCATCTGGATCTGCTTTTCCATGTCATCCAACCAAGACGATAGACTGGGAATTCAATATTTGGGGATTTAGTATTTTCAAAATGACAGCTGTCATAAAGACATTAGAAGACATACGACGAAGTTAGTTGCGGGACTTCTCCGTCATATATCAAAGCTATGTAGCTACCTTCATTTAAATATTAAAATTCAATGTAAGTCTGTTGCGATCACAACTCCGCTAGTGAGAAGGCTGAAAACTTTTGAGGCACTTGTGTGTACAGAGTGTTTAAGAGACTTTAAAACCCGTATAACCTTAAGTCACCTTTCGTTATATTCATTTATATTTATTACTTAATCTAAAATTATTTTAGATACTCATTTCTAATAGATTGTACCCGTTATTTGCTTTAACCAAAAGTCGATAGTTTTTAAAAGTACTCCTGTTTTTGAATATCAATATTTGAAAGGCCTAAACATTGCCGTTGAGGAATATTAGTGCTAGAAAAGAAAAAAACTAGGAGACATTTTTATTAAATTTAAATTATGCTTATATCGGTCGCATTGCGACTACAGGGTGTACACTGGTATTAATAAATGAAAGATATGATTGGCATCCTCACCCGTGATGAGTATCAGCGAAGTGTTCGGCGAGTGGGAGCGCCTGTTCCAGTGCGGCGAGTCGCTCAGCGCTCAGCTGACCCACTTCCTCCATCATCTCCTTCAACTCTTCGCTGCGTTCCCGTATAACCGCCGCTTCATCGGACGACTGACACTCGCGGAGGACCTAACAATAATAACTCTATTAATTCATTCAATTTAAATCCTGTATAAAGTATCCACATCGAAAACACTTCTATTAACAGTCTGATAATTATACTCGTCTCCTAGAATATCGAATCGAAAGAAATTTTATAAGACGCTGATTGTTATCGACAGGCTTATAATTATAATAAAAATAAATGTTATTGCAACATATTTTAGTTAAGTAAAATATATAACAAACTTTTCAAATAAACAAGTAATTGTTTATTTATTTTAGCTACTATAAAATATTTCAAAACACACAAATGCTGCGGAGCACTTGCTCGGATGAGCGAGAATATAAATGCTACACGATTAGCTGATAGGAGCCGCCATATTGGCCTTTCACTTTAGCCCTACTCCGAGCCCGGCTGTAATGCGACATGCGATAGATCAACGAAAAAATAAGAAGGCGATTAAAAAACAGTTTCAAAGGTAAGTAAATACTACTTTATAGTGTATGTCGGTGTAATTAATTTTTTTTAGATTTCTGTATTTACGGTAGTTTTTAAGCACAACAGATTTGGACGTATTTGCTTATAAGTTTTGTTACCTTAAAACACATTCCTATATTTACAAAGTATAGAAGAGTAGAAAGAAGCTATATTTGTAAGTAAAATAATCACGAGGTTGAACTATAAATAACCTCGCTCAGGAACAGTTGAGTCGTTCTATGTTAGATCTTCGAAGTGTACAGTCGGGGATCGGAGGAGGTCTCGGGCCGTTACTCCAGGGGGATCCTGGGGGTAAGGGGGGTATGTAGTGTACCTTCTTGGCCTGGCTGAGGAGGTCGCGTACGCGCACGCGCTGTGCAGCGACCTCGTCGTTAAGCGGCCGCTGTTCCTTCAGCTGCGCGCGTACTACCTCCGCGCTGCATGACGGCGCCTCCGCGTCACGCAGCTGTGCGTCCACGCTGCGCAGCCACTCCACCAGCTCCTCCATATCCCCCACCACCTCCATCGAACGCTGTTACAACCACAAACAACTACTAATCAACCGATAGTAGTAACCCTGAGGTTACAGTCAACGAATCCATATAGCTATCACTCTCAGTTTGAAAACAAGTTTCTAAACACAAATAGGTGTATAGCGTCATTTGAGATTAAGTTTCCCCCTAGGTCACAGTTTCTCAACCTCATGCTCACAGGCCAGCTAAAAAGTAGGTTTTTAATTGAGTTCCCCATATACATTATTTGCCTTTTTTAGACTATATTTTTAATCTGCCTACGCCTCCTCTGTACTATCTCAATGCCCCCTAATTTTCTCTGGGGTTTCTACTTCCACAAGGAAGCAATATCGCCCACGTCGAGACCCTAGGGTGTAAGTTTACTAGCTTGGGCCATATTATCATATAACTTCAGATGAGTTTGTGTTTTTCGAACACAAACTCAACATGTACAGTATAAAAAAAACTTCTATATTGCATTACATCGATGATAAATACTTATATGTTTTTTTTAATTCAGTGATGATAAGATACACTAACTAGCATAACGAAAGAGCCTGCATTGTAATAAAATTTATAAAGAAAAATTATTAATTAAAAAAGGTTATATAATATATTAAAATCTATAAAGAGACCAAGATAAAAGATTTCAGTATGTTTTTTTCTGTTTAATATATGAACTTTGGTATTATCGATAAAAAATCGAATTTTGAATTTCCATTAGTAGATAAATAGTAGTTAATTAAAATAACACAAACATGGAAACACAACAAGATATAACTGTGTGTGAACGCACATACTTTTCATCTCTTTAGATCAGAACTTTGTATGAAAATATCGATATTTTTCGGTATAGTTGTACGTATATTAATGCGCTGTATAATAAATTAATGTTAAAATGAATATCTGACCTTCTTGCTTAGCAACAGCCTCTCCGCTTTCCTCTGTATCTGTTCTGCTATCGCGTCGAAGCGCCGGTTATCTCGTGTCACGATACCTTCGACATGAGTCGCGCCTTCCCCGGGTGATATCTAAATATATCGACATATTCCATCATTAACATATATCGACACCGATAAAAAAAAAAACGTATATTGCCTCGGCGGTGCAGTTTTATTACGGTACGACTGTCGTTTTGAGGTCTCGGGTTCGATCTCTAGGTCGGGTCAAGTGATATTGGGTTATCCCGAAGTGTGGAATTTGTGCCCGATATGGCGACAGGCTCGCCCCCTGTCACATCTGGAACGGAGCTAAGCTCGGCGGAATGAGAGTGGTGTAGTTCGCTATTTCACCTCTGCCTAACCCTTCGGTGACAACAGGCGTGAGCTTATATTATGTTATTTTTTTATCGATAATTTGTTTTTTTTTTTTTTTTTTTGTTAATGAAATATATACATGATCAACATCGATATCGATAAAAATGGTATATTATTCACTACGGATAATTTTTTGTTGAAGATATTAAAAACCGACCTGGCATAACTGCGGGCCGATGAGGTTGATGCTATCGAGTACGGGTCTGAACTCGTGGAGTTCCGCTTCGAGTCTCAGGATGTCCTCTTCCCGCGGCTCGACTGACTGCAGACAGGTCTCGGCGCTCGACATCCATTCCGTTAACCTGCATAAAATCGCTAATGTTCAATACATAATAACTTTTTTCATGAAAATACTTTTGTATCAACGTATAATATTATAGACTGTTCGCAGTCTTCGTATTTTTTTTTTCTCTTTAGCCAATCACAAAGTAATAGGTATAGCGTAACGAAACAATATTATATTCGTCAATCGACTTCTCTCTTGCTAGTTAATTGAACAATTATTAATAATTTTCATATCTGAATAAATTCTATTTTCATGAATAATATCGAAGTAAAATATAAATCACTATAAGTTTGCTATTACTCTCTCTTTTTCCAAGTATTGATTTGTATTCGATATCGTCGTCTCTTTAGTATGAAACAAACACCATTGGAATAAATTGTATACCTAGCGTGGCTGTTGAACAGCTGCTGGACGAGGGGCAGAGTCTCCGAAGCGACCCTGAGGAGTTCAGCTCCGCGGCTGGTGAGGTCGTTGTAGCGACGCTGCAGGGCGTCCAGCTTGTCTTTCAGCTGGAGGGCCTCATCCCCCGAGATGTGCTTCATCAGCTCCAGACCTGACTCTACAGTGCTGTCGACTGCTTCTTGTTTCATGGATATCTCTTCCGTTTTCTCCTGAGATAACGGAACAACGGAATTACTTTATAAAAGTCGCAGTGTGTTCGATTTTTTTAACTCGCTTAACAATATATCAAGAAAACACATCGAGTCAATCTTATTTCTAATTTCAATTTATTTTGATCAATTAATTAATATTTAGTGATTTATTAACTAGTTATTACTTGGTGCATTATAGGTGGCTATTTCAAACACATCGACAACGTAGCTTCATTCTTTTATAAACGAGTTTCTCATACCCATCTTGATATATATCAAACACAAGTTGGAATCAGCATTTAATCAGGGTAAATTATAATTAAGTTGTATCGTTTGATCAAAGTGCAACTCACAGCAAGTTCGTCCATCTGCCTCAGCAGTTTCTCCATATGAACGGGGAGGATTTTCCTCTTAGCCAGGTACTGCTCCATGGAGTCCATCCATGCTGACAGATCCTGGTACGTTAGGACGAGATGCCGTAAACCCTTGCGGGAGTTCTCCAGCAGATCGCCAATGTTCAAGCTGTGGTCTACCAAGGCCTGGTACCGGTCAGCGGCGGCTTGCAGCCTGTCAGCCAGGGCCGAGGCTTCATCGTCACCGACCAACCCCATGAGGACGGAGGCGGTCTCCGTAAGCTGTTTGAAGGCTGGCTGCTTCGATAGTATGTCGTCGTGCAACATCTGTTCGTACAAAAATAACAATTTTAATCTATTTACTTGGAAATTTATGTGTTGGAGGGTTGTGGTCTTCATCCCCCACGAGGATTGGGGGAGATTGCGTTTTTACGTTATGTTGGTTTTCGTATTTTGTTTGAATTTGGAAATTTAGTTCATGAAAAAACATTCTTGCTTTTAATCGATTATCGCATTTTTGTCTTACTTTAAAATATAGTGTGGGAGTATGCTAGAGTAGGAAAATAAATATTATTTATATGTTTTATTAATACCTTGTAAATAATTTATATTCCGCTACAATATCAATAAAAAAACAGAGCTTCATCACTATTTTCAGAATTTAATATCGATAACTTTTTCCTTCTCTCTAACTTATTGCGTTTTTGTCTTTTATATCGACTCTGAGTTAGTGTGAGAAAGAACTAGATATAAAATGTCATATGCTTAGAGTAAATATGTATTTTAAAAGTCCTATAAATACCTTGTGCTCCCTAATCTTCTGTTGTATCTTCTCCTCATCAGTGGGTACCAGTTCCAGGAACTTGACCTTACGCTCAGTGACCCCCAACCACTCGATCAATGGTTGTAACTCTTCTTCGAATTGTTTCGCCACCTGTATTTATACAATTTAATTTTAAGTTATCGATTTTCAAGCATGCTAATTTTCGTCAATCATTATGATTTTTAAATAAAGTCCCGTTACACCCGGACGCCATTACAAAGCTATAGCAATTAGTTTTATTCGGCAACGGTATAACAATAACAATTTAACGACATCTTATTAATAAGCATTGCGGTCTAAGAATATAATTTTGAACAGCGAAAGACAGATTTTTATAGATATTTATAAATTTCGATATATGATTCTGGTATTTTATAATTTTCCCTTGTATGTTGGTAATGTAAAGTTAATCAGGTGAGATTGTTATTAAACGCTAAACTTATACTGTATTAAAGTCACTTGATAATTATCTACATATAAATAAACATAAACAAATTGTCCGGAATATTTTTCTTCTCTGATTATCAATCGGACCTTTTTTGTTGTTAAGTAATTACTGACGAGCATAAATTTATAATTTATCAAAAATGTTGTTACGGGTTTCTTTTTTTTTTTTTTTTTTTTGCAAATTTTCAATCGTAATTATCGTCGAATATCGATAACTAGGGGAAGATTAATAAAGACAGAGATTAGTAAAAATTGAAAGTGGTGACTGATATGTCAAGTTGATCACTATTTTAAAATGAAAGTTATAGATAATTATCGACAAGTTTTCTGATAAGTTTATCGACTTTTTCGCGAGCTTTTCACTTTATTGTCAGGGTTGTGATGATAGTTACTTTCATGGCCTGTTCGAGGTCGAGCATCCTCTGCTGCGCGCCGCTGGTGAGCGCGTCGAACCGCTGCATCAGACCCTTCAACTGCTTCTCTATGGCCTTGCGTTCAGCTGATTCACAACCCGCAGCCACCTCGTTGCCCATCGCGAATAATGAAGACATAGAGTTCTGTCTGTCCATCAGCATCTTCTTCAAGAACTGTTGGTCACGTTCGAGAATAGTTTTAATAAATTTTGCGGTGTGCGATGAAGTTTCCGTGTATATAGAGGCCTTATCCGAGGTAGATATAGTCCCACTTGAAGAGATTCACATATAACGGGTGACGTCACCATTATCGGACTCTATTTGACATCACATTTAGGGCTAAAGTAAAAGTCTACCATAAACCTATAGCATGAACAAATGGAGAAGGGAAATACGAGTATTTTAATATATACTCCTTCCTTTCTATTCTTTACCAAGTAGTTAACGAAAAATGTTCAAATTAAAGGTCGGTGGTAATTGGCGAGATGAGAAATCTGAATCTTCCAATAATATTACAATTATGTATAATATGTTAATAAGTATGTTTGCTTTTACTGAAAGCTCAGGATTATGGTAATAATTGATACCTAGTGTTTTGAAAAATTAATTGGTTATTTTCCAATTGAATCGATAGACCTAGGGTTGGCGGTCGGCATGTTGTCGAACGTTACAATTACCTTCTGTTCCTGTAGCTGTGCCTTGACGACCTTGTAGTCGGCTGAGGGTGGTTTCTGGTTGTTGACCATGTCCTCGGTGTCGGCGAGCCACTTCTCGAGCCCGGTGAGCGCCTCCGCGAACTTACCGGACTGCAGCAGTCCTACGTCCAGGCGACGTTCGCGTTCGTTCATCTGCGTTTACACCATTCATTTATTTATATCTCTGTGTGCGATGTCATCAACTATTGATCGTTTATCTCGAAATCGTTTAGAAATATTTTATTTCAAAAATTTACATGCTTTTATTTTTACATTTTAATTATTTAGTTATCGATAGATAGAAATAAATCTATGGAATTAACCTGTAGTTAACATTTTCTATACTAATATTATATATATAGGTTAAATTTATGTTATCTGTGGGAAGACGGAACAGATTGCTAGTTTTATATAAAATCTAAAATCGCCATAGTCATAGTGTTAATTTAAACTATTATATGTCGTTGAATTATTATGAGGGATCATGACGGTCGCCGTTTATTTGAAATGATTTGAGAAAAAATAATATTACCTTCTCCTTGAGAGCGTTCCACCTGTCGTTCATCTTCTCCAGGTCCTTCTCGAGTGTCTGCGTGGTGACTCCCTGCAGGGCGGACCGGACGAGGCCCTGCCCTATCTTGTTGCAGTGGGTGACGTTCTGACCCAGCGGCTCCAGGGTCCGCCGCTTCAGCTCCGCGAAGTCCTTCTGCTGCGCCCGGATCTGTTCCACTTCCGACGACACCGGCTTCAGGCTCAACACTTGCTCCGATGCCTGTTGTACATGCTTATTGAATTTACTAGCTGATACCCGCAGCTTTGTCTGCGTTGTTTATCATTGTAACTCATTTTAAAATTCAAGAACCAAGCGTCTGAATAGTTCTTAAAAATAAACTGAATAAAATCGTTCCAGCGACGCTTGCACCATTTTTTTAAGAAATTGCGAGCGCGCTTGTTAAAATCGTTTTTTTTTTAAACTTTAATACCTTTATATTGAATAAAGATATCCAAATCCATCAAGTATATATTTACGTAATGTGTAAACATAACGCCAGATCTCTATAACTTTACTTATATAGATTTATTAGGCAAACATACTTTAGTTTATTACTGATATAACAGACCTAATCCAAATAAAGTTTGCATTCAAATTATTAAAAAAATATAATATACTTAAAATATTACTATTAACTACTATTACTATTATTATTATTACTATTACTATTAATATTACTATACCAGTACTATAATATAAATTAATTTTTTTTTTTTTGGAAATCTATTGTATATTTTTATATCGATTTTATTCAACTATATACAAAAAAAAACAGATACTAATACACAAAGTTTAGACCAGACTGAGAGGAGAGGTATATAAAGACGGTCTCTCTCTCTCTTTCTCTTACTTATTTTTCTATTTTACTCAAAGAATTTTCTTCCACAGATTACAAAATCAAAAATATCTTTATTCAATTTAGGCCCTAAGAAGGCGCTTATGAACGTCTAAAATACTACCACCGGTTCGGAAAACAACCCAGTCGAGAAGAGCCAAGCCAAGATCAAACACTTTAATCATAAAGTTATAATATTGACCTCTCTGACATCATCCATAACCGAGTCGTAAGCCTTGTAGAACGCTTCCAGCTTGCTCAGAGTATCGTCCAGGTCCTGTTCTTTACTGCGAGCTCGCTCGTCCAGCTTCGCCAGCTGCCTGCGGAGACTCTCCACCTGGAATTCACATGCTCTTTCATCTAAGGTTCATCACAACTGAGAGAGAGGTAAAAAACAGAATAAATTCAAAGTGAAAATTAGCTCCATTGTGATTCGTAACCAGATGAAACGAAAAAAACGATATTAAAAAGATACAAAAACATACATACGTGTATAGGATTTAACGTTGTATTTATTTATTGTTACGCTTATTTTAATATATTTAGGTTTGTTTCATTTTTAAATTCTACTATCAACTTTACATCTATTACGCGTCGCGTGACGACCAGTTTTATTTTGGGTTTTAAAAATGATTTCATAGATAATAGAAGAATGCTAGAAATATCTATGAGATGTGAAATTCAAAGTGAAAATAGTCATTTAAAACATGATGTTTTAGTAAGTAGATATTTCTATAAACTCACCTGATCTCTAGTCTTGGACGGGTCGTTGGTGTAGCCGCTATCGACTAGAGTCTCCGCAGCTCTCTCAGTGTCCCCGATCAGGTCGTCGGCTTTCTCCAACCGCTTATAGAAACGTGAGATGTCTTCCAGTTGCTGTTTCACTGTCTTGATATCACGGCCAGGATGTTTCATCGTGTCGAGCTCCTTCTCCAGATCAGACAGGTCGTGTGATAGGTCCTTGACTTTGTCCTGTTTTCATTCCAAATAATTCAGATTTAATATACATACTAACTGCGCCGGCACTGATTATATATAATAACTTATAGTCCTATGCATAGACAATTAATCATGTAGTTAACACTTTTGCAAAGTATATGTTTTCTCTTCTCAAACCTGTTCCTGTGCTAAATGTTGGATACAATAATTTACTTCAGTATTTAAATAGGTAATATTTCACACTAAATTTATTGTCATTTAAAAACGATAAATAATGCACATTTTTCCGGCTTTACAAAGCCTTGTTTTGTTACCAGATTTGCACACAACGCATGTTGTGTTGCCAATGGTTGAAACGTCGAGAAATTAAACTACAATTAATATTAATTAATTAGTTAATACTGAGCAAGACACAGCTATCATTATTTTGCAACGTAATATTGCTAACATTCTATTACCATTCCAGGTAGTTCCAGTTTTGAGTGATCACCAATAGAGGGGCGGTGAGGGGGAGGGGCACTGAATAGTGATTACGTTAGCAATGTTAAGCTATTTAATTTTCCATAATATTTTTTTAGATTAGTCCAATGCTTATGTGATCATGGTTAAGAGCTTTGTCTACTATTACTGATAAAGGGAAGAGGGGAGTATAAAATTCTGGTTAATATACCTGGAAGTGTGTGAGGGCGGCTGCGGCGCCGGCGAGCTTGCCGGTGGCGTGGTTGGCGCGCGCGTGCAGGTCGTCGAGCCTGTCGGCGAGCGCGTTGGCCTGCGCATCGAGCACGTGCCGAGCGCGCGCGCCCGCCTCCTGCCCGCAGCACTCCAGCGCGAGCGACACTATGTCGTCCGCCGCTGAGGTTACACTCTACGACAAACGTATACCTTATTGCATTTCATTATGTACAACTGCTTAAAAACGATTATCATTAGAAACTATCGACAGTCGATAAAATAGTCCAGCGTTTCTTATTTTTACTTAATGACAACATAGTATAGCACAATTCTTCTGCCCGTGTAAATACAATACTTTTTCAATCTTATATCTAAACTTCAACATTACAAAACGGTGGCCATTTTGCTATAACTTTCCAAGGAGTTTTCGTGACACCTCAGAATTCACGTTTCAATGCACTTTACTAAATAGAGCATAATAATCAAACGATACCACGTAACACATCATATAGAGTTAAGTACTGCAAATTAAAGAACGTTGAAAAAACCAAGTATTTACATGACAAGTCGATAGATATGTATGGTATAATGTATAAATTATGTATGGAAGAGGTAGAAAGCTAGCATATATTTATAAATACCTGTAGGGGTGCTCTGAGAGCGTGTATCTGGTCGGCCAGTCTCGCGACGGCCTCGGAGGCCGCGGCCGGGGGCGCCGACAGGGCGTCGCTCAGCCGCTCCTCGCACCGCTCGAGAGGCGTCTCGACGGCGCGCACTCGCTCCGCGAACTCGCCCAGCTTCCGGGCAGTCGTCTCCAGGAACTCCACTTGCTTTAGTACTTCTGCGAGGAGTAATCAGATATTAACAATATAATTAGGAAGTGGAAATTCTACCTACGGAAACTATCTTCAAAGAACGTATATAGAAGTTTACAAATCTATCTATCGTGAAACATTTCTATACGGAAGCCCTTCTTAAAGTATTGATTGATTTAACCGAAAGACGTCGACAGTTGGACATAGATCTCCCCTGAAAAGGTTATATAAACTGGTTGGTATAGTTATCGATTTATTTAGTTACATAACTAACGACATCACGATAACAAATGTTCTAATAAAACCTGCTCTCTGACTCTCTCTCAGTATCTCTTAAGTGACTTCAACAACATTCACTTAAGTTGAAAGTTTCAAAATAATGTAAACCAAATACTAGACTGTCAATAACTTAACTTATCAATACTTCGAGAAATGTATATTTGTTATTTTTTGAGAATTTATCAAAACATACCGATTGCATGTAATATTGTATCCCAAAGTATTTAATCAAATTAAACATAACTTGATTAATGAAAATCGTTAGACAACACTACTGATGAAGCGATGATGGCGCAGCGAGTAGTGCGACCAGATTCCGCGTCAATTGACGCGAGTTCGATCCCCACATATCCGACTCTAAAATTAGCTTGAGCTTTTGGTGAAGGAAAACATCGTGAGGAAACCAATAGCATGGCGGTAGAGATTTTTTAGTGATGTCCGCCTGGGTAGCTACCACCCTCAAGTTTAAAAACCTGTCGCCAAATACCAATAGGCGTATTCCGGCAGCATCACTTGAGAACCAGTACCTCTAGGCTTAGTGTGTTTAGCATCCTGGACCACATCGCCACTTAACATCAGGTGAGATTATGATCAAAACACTGAACCAATTACGTGTAAAAAAAATAATCGGCACGCTTAGCAGGCGGGTTGGCGATCGCTGTCAGGTGTTTGTGGTACTCAGAGGAAGCTGCTGCCCCATCCCCTGGTTTATCCCTTAGTCGGTTTTTACGACACCCACGGGAACGATATAAGGGGAGTACTATTCTTAGCCGGCGCCACACGGCAAAGTATTATATAAGTAAAATTTTGAACTTTGAACCCCTGATCAGCAATAATAAACAAAACTCATATCTCCTTCAGCCAAGATTACATAAACATTAACATAATTAAATAAGCAAAGTATAGGCTCCCGCTTCCTTTGAAGCTTACGTAATATACTCGAACAGCCCCACAAAACATAATTAAAAGTGTGTTTTACCGTTATTAATCCTGTCCCATCTCTCTTTCATGGTGTCAAGTTGTCTCCTGACTACCTCCTGGTCCACATCACACGCTGAGATGAACGTCTCTCCGAGCGTCTTGTTATTCTCATATTCACCAGACCTGGACCAAAACAAACTAGTATTAATATCGATTAAAAGTATTTTCAATATATCGATAAAAGTATTTTCATTAACTACTAACAAACAATGTAGAAGATAAATCTTCGAAAAATAATTTACCTCTTCCAGATATCGTTTCTGATCTGCTGTAACTCTCGCAGTTGCTTCTCGACTTCCTTCTTAGTGAAGGCTGCAGCTGGTAACTTGGCCAGACGCTCCTCAGCATCAGACAGCCAGGGCACGAACGATTCCTGAGCTTTGTGGAACTTGCGGCAGTGTTCCTGGTAAAAATAAAACCACAAATGTAGTCTATTGGAGTGGGTTCAACTATTATGAGCCTGGGTCTTTATTTATCTATAGATATGTTCCTAAAGAAAGCGAATTCCTTTAGTCTGGCCACAATTTCAGGTCATCACTAAAGTCATATCAGATTGTGATCACTTTATGAGAATAAGATCACCTGATTACGGTGTTGGGAGAATAAGCTTATTAGATTATCTATAAGTATACTCAAAGCATTAACCACTTCTAAGCTCGATTTGTATTTATCCCTCCCTATTCCTTTATTAGGGGGTATTATGTTTTCTGGTCAGGTCTTATATATTAGATATTTTGTTACATAAAGAAGTATATAAAAAGTTATATGAATACTAGAGAATACAGTTGACATAAATGATAAACATAATGACAAATAATACCAATATATTATGTAATAATATTAAAAACAACTAGTTAAATACAAAGTCACACGACTCTTCATGTATGAAACTTAGCGTTTCATACACTTATTACGTAATTTTTAGCTGTAATATATTTTAATAGCACAGTATTATTTTATTTAAAACAAGCGAAGCGAACCGTCACTAATTAGAAGAATATGTATTTGAAATGTAACTAACCATTGCGGCTTGTAGTCTGGTATGCCTGTCAACGGTTTCCCGCTTCAGCTTGTCCCACTGCGTCTGGATCCTGTCGAGATCCTTGCGGAGGCCTTGGTGTGATGGTTTCTTCTCCATCTCGCGACCTGGATCAATTAGGTTTTCAAATTTTACTGGCGTCAATTGACAGAGGCTTATGTCCAGCAGTGAACTAACACAGACTGAAGAAGATCTTATTCTTTATCTCTTCATATATTATAAAAAATATCTTGGCTTTGGCTGGATAATGACAGCCTATTTTATTAAAAAATTAACTTTCATGTTGGTTACGCCATCTATAGGCGGTTTGTGGAGGTTTGCTGGTTTGCTGTGCCGCTGAGTGGTGGCGCTGTAGTACCTTGGCGGGACTACTGCGCCGACCCGACGGTCGAGTCATTAGTGAGCCGTGACAGTTAAATTGTGTACTTGAATTGGAACACCTCCGCTACAAATATTGTTTTACCGCAAACCCGCGCTATTGCAGCTGCACGCTTTTTAATATTATATACGCTTTACGTGAAAGTGAGTTCGAGAAACCGTCCTGGACACTATACGCTGGCAGAGGGAACGGTTGCCGCCACCATCGGTGAGTAGATTACTGCAACTCCTTTCACAACCGCATCGCTTAGGCTAGATTGCCCCCCAAAACCGCTCCTAGGGCTATTTACACGCCCTAGGATCTCCTATACACATGTTTTAAAATTATATACATCGAAAAGTATTAATTGCTTATATTTTTTTTGTTTCAGTCCCAAATTGTATTGTATTGATATATTGATGCGAAATTTGTAACTAAAAAAAATTGTCTTAATTATACTTGAATTTTTGCCGGCTGCAATTTGTATGGGCTATTGAAAATCAAACAACTTTAGACATTCTTGTAGAACTAACTAACCTTTATCGAGCAGCATGATTAGCTCGTGTTCCTTCTGCGTTAGTTCCCGGTACAGGGGTTCATGTCGCTCCAGCTGGTTCTGCAGCTTGACGGGATCCGCCGAGACCTGGAGACGTCCAGGCAGCGAGCCCAGCTCAGACTGCAGCCAGCCTAACGTGCGGGCTACGTTCTCTTCTAGATTACGTCCGTCCCTGATAAAGAGAGCATTTTTAATGCATTCTTTTAATATTGCGAATTGTATTTTTTTTTTCTAACCTAGCTAACGCTGTTGACCGGAAAGGTTTTACAGCTTCACCGAACTTTGGGGGCGAGTGCTGAAGGCACTCAGCCGCAATAAGGTGACTAGCTCAAGGGTTACCAAAGTGGTAAACTTGCGTATTGTATAATATAGTTGTACGACTGTCGTTCTGAGGTCTCGGGTTCGTTCCTCGGGTCGGGTCGAATAATATTGTGTTTTTCTACTCAGAATCATCCCGGAGTGTACAATTTGCTCCCGATATCGCCCCCTGTCATATCTGGGACAGAACTAAGTTCGGCGGAATGTAAGTGGTGTAGTACGCTATCTCACCTCTGCCTAACCCTTCGGGGATGAGGCGTAAGTTTATGTTATGTTTTAATATAATACAGATTTTTTTTTCATTTGAGCTCATCATATCGCATGCACTTCATCCTAAGGTAACAAAAGTACAGTACAAGATTAATAACGACCGCCCATAAATGAGAAGTTACGTTGTAATCTATACCTCTAATAAAAGGCTAACAAGATGAAATCTGTACATTGAAGATATTTAAGATAAAATACGATAATGGGCTTCAGAATCGACTACGGAACACATTTCGATAGTTTAAAAAATTGTTGTCTGTCTGTTTATTATTTTGTTCGCAAGTCACGCAAAAACTATTGAACCGAATTTTATGAAAGTCGGTAAAGATATATATTGCATCCAGGGGGAGAACATATGCTGCAGATTGTTTGAATTCCAAGCGGGTAAAGCCACGGGTACAGCTAGTATATTATACTATAACGGGATTTCCATAAGTGTACGGCGGTCACGATCCGATAGGAGATTACTTTGCCATTATCTAGATTTTGGGCTTGCCTATAATTTCATCTCGTTTCAAGTGGCAATGTGATCGAAGTGATAGCTAAATATACAAAAATGTTCAACCTAAGAGCAATTAGACAGGCTGGTGCCTTTACCATGCTGTGTTGGTTTTATCATATATGTATACTAGTAATTTATATATAATATGTTTTGGCTATTTTGCTGCTGTTAATATGTTTGCTAATGTTGTTTGTAAGAAATAAATTTAAAAAAACCATAACGTTTATCCGTCTCCGAAATTGTGTTGCAGGTTTTTGAACTTTTGACGATATATAAAACTGTAGTTCTGTTATAGTGTAATCAATTTATATACAGCTCATTTTTTTAAATTAACTCATAAAATACTATAAGCCGTACTAGCTAACAAAATCGATTGTTACAATAAATTCAATTCAGTAACAAGTTTGAACATTTAATTTAGCTCTTGTTTATCTTCATTTTTCATACGAATGATTTTGCATGTATCTAATTTTTTATTTGTTAATAAAGGAATCAGGAGGACTACTACTTATATTTTTCAAGCGAATGTTTTATTACATGTTTGAAATTTTATTTATGAATTAGGAGGACTATAAACTCGTAGGGCAGTTTCCGCTAAATTGTTATAGTTAGGCCAAGTCAATGCTCAGACTACTTGGTGCCTTAAGCGCTCACCTCAAAAGTTCGGTGAAGCTGTGAAGGGCCCTACAGGCCCAACTGGCCAACAGAATTAGACAGTATTAGAAGTAGTATTAGAAGGTAGTAGAATAGTAGACAAGATTAGTATTAGAAGGGTAAAGAAATGAGAAGTGCTAACTTCAAAGCGGCCTCGATCTCCGCCTTCCTGTGATCGAGTTTCCGCTGCAGAGTGTCGTACTGTCGCGCCACCGCCGCCAGCTTGCTCTGGATGTCCTGCCGAGACGCCGGGTCCGACAGCACCTGCGCCAGCGCCGCCCCCGCGCCCTCCAGGTCCGCCAGCAGGGGGCGCTGCCCCTCCAGCTGACGCTCCAGGTTCTACACACCAATTACATTACCACTAGTACAATATAAATATCGAATGGAGATACACTGTCATTTGAGATAAACACAATAGCTGTTGAGGACGAATGAGACAGCGATCAAAGTATAACTCTCAACGGGGGATTTTTTATAACATCCAAAACACATCACAAAAGAGACACCGCAAATATAAGGAACACTGTTTAATGTATTCATGTCATTCTCTCACACGTTAAATCCTATTTTTTTTAATGTCGCATTTCAAACCACAACGGCGATAAAGAAGTCTTCGTTTCAAAAATGTATAACTTTGAAGATAGATTACAGCTTAGAATCGACTGCTTATAATTAATGCTTATTACGTAAAGATGTATTTCTTAATTGTTCGATACTCGATGATAACTCTGTAATTGTTTAACGAAATATTATAAGTGACGGACCTCAATTTTCCTGAGCTGGTCGTCAGGTTCCTCGCCGTCCATGGTGATGTCATCGAGCTGGTCTCCGATGGTGTGGAGCGCGTCCCGCAGACGAGTCAGTCCGGCATCGAACTCGCGAGAGGTGTCAGCGGCGGCGCCTAGGCTCTCAGCGCGCTGTTCCAACCTGGACGCAAAACGATCATATTAACCAACCCAATACAGCCCACAATCCCACCTAATGTTAGCGCTCTGTTCCAGGATGGTAAACACGTGAAGCCCACAGGTAGTTATTGGCTCTCAAACGCGACACACATAGTCTATGGCTCAAAAAAACATAGGAAACATCATCTATGATCAAGACATTCAAGCGTTTCCTTTGCTGCTTGTCACATTGTCCTCGGTATTATTATTTGATTATCATTATGTTACATTGAAGTTACTTTCTTTTATTCTGCTCTACCAAGGGCTGGAAGACAACATTTACTTTCACCGTAAACTCGAACCCCTTATTCAATTGCAAACCAACTATCAACCACACCATCATCGCTTCATTAATTCGTCAATTTAATTACCCGTTTCACCTCAATCTTACCTGATGCTAAGTGACGATATGCCCGTAGATGATTTCAAGTAACTAAATAATGCCTTCAATACTATTATTATTATTAGCAAACGCAATTCCTTAGAATGTTCTTTCTTAGACACATTGTCGAATTTGATACGTAGATATAACAAGCAAGTTTGCATTATAATTGAGAGACATATCAGTATAGATAGATAGAAGTAAATTTTCCTAAAGCAGCAAATTAAAAAAAAGATTATATAAGAAGAAAAAAAGACTGGAACATAACATTCATTACTAATTATCTACGGGAATAAATAAACTTATCTAATACTTTTTTACTGAGATTCAGAACTATTCATAATTAGCGCCGGTTTAAAAAGATCTGCCGTCTTCAATATCTGGATAAATAAGGAGTTAATATGATACTAACTTGGTAAGCAGATCATTCCATCTGTTCAATAGATCGTTGACCTTCTGGTTGAGTTTGACTGCGTCGGGGGAGGTGGGGTCGAGCCTGTCCAGCACGTTGGTCCCGACTTCCTCCAGGTGGGTGAGCTGCGGCTGCTGGCCACGGAACTCCTCGCGAAGTACTTGCACCTATTAATAACAATTACCAATATTACAATTCTGTCAGATTTTACACCATGTTTACGGACGCCATATCGACGGTAACAAGTATGAAACAACTTTCGTTAAAAGAAAATAAGGATAACCTTCACAGAGTATATTTGTTTTGAATAGAAAAGTATCAAATTGAAACTTAATAGTTAAAATATGGTACGTGTATGCACGTTATATTCAAGTCACAAATTGGATCCGCCCTAGCATCGGACGAATATTACCTGTTGTACTTGCGTATGCACCATCCTCGAATCGGTAGAGATGGGTCCGAGGGCTGCCATCATACGATCTTTAGCGCTGAGCCACTGAGACAGGTTGGTGTGCGTGTCCAGGAAGTCTTTCACTTCCTCCATCAACCTGATCCTGTGGGATGAACATTGATATAATACATCTCTCATATCGATATTCGAAATAAAAAAATCTATATTCAAGTAAAACAGAAATCAGCTTTTTAAGAAAAAAAAAATGAATCTGACGACACCTTTTCAATTCATAAAATTCGTTCAGAATCTTCTGAAACTTAATTTATGAGACTTTGATGGATACTGGGATGCTCTATCCCTCTCTAGTTAGTATCAGTGTTTTTATCTATGGTTAGTATAGAACTATAGTGTTGCGTCATACTAAGTTGGATGCTCTCTATTTTTGATAAGATTAACTCGATTTTAAAATAATGATAATATGTACCGTTATCTAAAAAAAAACACACACACACATACACACTATTAAATCTTATTACTAAATAAATAGAAGCGTAAATTTTCTAAAAGGGGGGGGGGGGGGGGAGGGGTTGGTGACATTTTTAATTACGTTTATCAAAACTTACATTTTAGAATTAAAATATTTTAGTTATTCAAAGTATAGGTAGATATAGTATTTAAATGAGACATAGTGGAACTAACTTGTCTTTGAAGGCGTCGTGCAGCGCTTTCCACCGGGAGGCGACGTCCTCCATCTCGTCGTGCAGTCGGTCGGCGCCCTGCACGCTCTGCTTGCGTTTCAACAGTTCTCGAACCTTCGAAACGACATCAACGTTTACTCACTTTGTCAACACGACACACGTCTCTTACTCAAAATCGATTTAACAATATCGATTATTGTCAAATGAGTATAACATGTTTTGTGATCACTTTAATAATAAAATATATAACCAATTTGTGTTTCTTGCATTTTATTATAATTCTGTTAAATGATACAAATCAAAGTCTAAAATGATTTTGATTTGTCCATATAATATCGAGGAGTGTTACTCATTGTTGATTTCATGTTTTTTATGAGGCAGTTTTAACATAAAATACAAGAAAGAATAGTTAATAACTACTGGCAAGTGAATTAAATATATTTAGAATTAACAGTTTAAATTATTTATTAGAACAAAAAAATAAACAAAATAACAGTCAAACACTAAGACTTACATTACTTACATGACACAAATTCACTGAGATATATTGAAAATTTCCTTTCGACTGCAACTTATCTATACTAATATTATAAAAAGGAAAGATTTGTATTTTTGTATGTAACGAATAAACTAAAAGAGACTAATAACTAAAGAGATAAAATATGTTGATAAAGATTGCTCTGATGTAAAAGTTAAACAGATTGATAATGTAAAAGCGGTGAGACCAAACACTACAGAACACTATTTCGATGTTTTTTAAATTAATTTCTGCCAATTATTTTTACTAATTTTTTTATAAGTCAATACAGGGACGTTTTATAGAGATAGACAATAGATTATCGCGAACATATATCGCTAATTCTATAATTTAGTAATAACTGATACCTGTGTTTTGGTGGAGTCAAGTACACTCTGTTTCTCATACATCTCTTCTAATATCGCACGAGCTTGTTTGATAGTCTTATCGGCTTCTTCCTTCGTATTGGGCACAGAATCCTTTGGCAGTTGCCTTTGAACCTGGTCACAGATATAAACATTTTTTTATTTTGTATAGATATTGAATCCGACCACGATCACTATTGAAAGTGATAACGTGGATATAAATAACACGTTAAATTTATAGGAATAGCATTACGTGAGTAAAATTTAGACCATATTTGATAGTGTTTGGCGACAGGTTTTCAAACTTGAAGGTGGTGAAATTATTAGAAAACGCCCTATCACTGTGCTAAGGTTTTCTCACGAAGTTTTCCTTCATCTAAAAATCAGGATGATTATAGAGATATATCGTCGTCTTCACTATTGTTAAAATTTAAAACATATCAAAACCCATAAAAATATAACAAAATAAAGAAGAAAAATCTAGGCAGCCACAGAGGCTGCCGATAGCAGTGAAAACTAGAAAATTTAGAAGAATTGTTTTTTTTAACATAACCTAACATTTAATAACGTTTCTATAGTTTTGACATTTATTAACGCTCCGAGCAATAACTATGTACATTTTCATATAGTTTATTCATAATCAAAACATACGATACGCTGCGTAGATATACATTTTATATTATCTATTTCTGAGTGTCAGCACTTAAACGCCATCTTATCCTTGACATAGTGTAGCATGTAGACGGGTGACGTCACAGCAATGGTAACGCGAATCTATACGATACCTTATCCAGGAAAGTGTTGAGCGAACGGAAGCTGTCTAGATGTCTCCTCATTTCCTCCCTAATGGCGTCGATCTCGGACTGACGGTCCGTCAGTTTAGTGCCGAGTAGACTGTATCGGTTGTTGATGTCGGACAACTGTTGCTGCACTGGCGATAGTTCTAGAAATAATAGCAATTATTAAAATAAAATACGCTAAGATTGGACGAAATAAAATACGCTAAGATTGAACGAAATAAAATACGCTTATGTTGAACGAAATAAAATACGTTAAGGTTGAACGAACTAGTTCCAACCAACCGTCGACGTAAAGTCAACGCTACGACTGTTTACCGTTCTTTAGTTTCTTTGGTCGGATAAGAAAACGAATAAACAGAGAGAATCCATTATACGTTGGAACAGAGCGGTGAGCGGATGAACGATTAAATTAATTTGAATTCTAAAGCCATTTCTAAAGTAAATTTCGGTGTTAACGATATGTGTCTTTTGATTGAGTGGTCTCGATTACCAGTATTTTTTTTTAATGCGTATGCGTGAGAGAGAGGGAAGCTAGACAGACTGGAGCCGTAATGCGTTACGTAACGAAAGTGGTTCACACTCTCGTAACAAATTACACTTCATAATAATTTCCCGATTTCCTTTAAGATATTATATAATGAAAGATGTATATTGAGAATACCTTCAAGATGGAATCCATCCTGACTGGAGCGACGTGATGAGAACCCGCTGGACGTGGAGTGAGTCGATCCGGGGCTGACGAGCCCGTGGGCCTTGCCCGGGGACGGAGACCGCGCCTCCAGGGTCCGACCTGGACGAGTTAAACCATTTGTAACATCTTAATTATATAATAAACTACACTTCAAATTTAGTTCAATAATCGTATACAAATTAGAGGTGAAAAACGATTTTGCAACTTACAAAGGTATCTGACGATGATGGTTATGATTCAAACTAAAATTCATCCATTAATCAAGTACTCAATAGTGAGGATTCGGAAAAATCACCATCAGAGGGTTGTGGGGGGGGGGGGGGATACAGTTAAATATCACATGTATTATTTTTTCCTCGAACGTTCGACGCCAGACAACGATATCGAAAACTTTCCACAATTATTTTTATAATATACGTGTATTTAACTTTAAAAAATTCTCTGTACTAAAAAAATACACGTGATTTTAAGTAAGGGGTTAAGGGGATTAGTCTAAAACCACATATAAATAGGAGTGAATCGCAATTTGAAAATAAAAACATCACATGATTAATGGACGTCCCCTTTATCTGTATTTAAGTAGAAACTAGTAAAAGTATAGTTGGTATACTCACTCGGTGTCTGTCGTTTGGTGGGGCTGTATAGTTGTCTCTTTCTATGCGGGCTGTCGGCGCGGTCGCCTCTGTTCAGCGCTTCATACACGGCGCCGGCTTCGTTCACCTACACGAAAGAGACAGATAACAGTCACGTTATTCGCCTTTTGCAAGTACAAATTGAAACTATGTAGTGGTTGATTAACGCTTGTGGTATTACGGAGAAAAATGAAATCTCTAATATCAAAACTTGAACATTAGTTAGTAACCAAACATATTTGTTACTAGCTGTCTGCCCGCGGCTGCGCTCACGTTTTATATATTCTTCACTGTGTTTTAATTTTTTATATGGAACCCTAATTATTTTCCTGTTAAAATTGTTAGTACAAAGATAAAGTAAACATATTTCTCATTAATCATAGCACTTGCCCGTAAAACTGTACATTGAATCGGATATCATTAAAATCTTTATGACTTTTATTTTTTTATGCGGAACCCGTAGTAACTTCAGCTATCGACCAAAAAAGGTCCCGTCCAAATCGGTCCAGCCGTTCCGGAGATTACCCATTACAAACAGATAGACAGACAAAGATATCTATTTAGTAATAAAAAAAATGATATTACAAATAAACACTTCATTTTTATTTATTAGTATATAGATGATAAATGTTTAGGTCGGGGTTTTTGTTCTAAGTTTGTCGTGTAGCAGTTGTGTTTATGAATTCATTAAACTTGTGTACTTGATTCTATATCATATTATAATCTCGGTGGCGTTTTGTGTGATAGAGTTTGGTTATTATGTTCAAGTTAACTTTATTATAGAAGATAACGCGTAACATATATTCCGAGGTGCCGACAAAGTTCCATGGAAAGTTCAAGCAGGACGAACCATTGTTTTGCTGGAGCTTGGTAACGCTGACAAAATACATCTTACCCAAATGACACTGGCACAAATTGTGTGCACATAGAATGCCATTATTTAAGAAGAAGAATGTAATCATTCTTCCAGAAATTAAAGGACTTTAATGCCTAACTAGGACGCAATCACCATATACTTGTAAAAACTCTGCCATAGAGAGATACGTTTCTCGAACTCGAATTAAAAAAAATCTATTTCTGTAGTAAAGTTCGGGTGCTTGAAAATTTTACTACTACTAAAATGGTTATGACCTAGCTCCTAGATTCTCAACGTAACGCCCCCTTGTGGGCTCAAAGAAAATCGTGGGTAGATAGCGCAGAGGGGGCGTGGATAGATTAAAAATATACCTAAAACTTAGAACTAAACTTAAAACTTAAAAATTTAAGATGGGTAACTTAGAAAATAAAAACATATTCTCAAAATTGAGAATGAGCATATAAATGGATAGGCGAGAACGTGACGTACTTTATCTATGGTGATGGAGTAGTCCCTGTACTCCTTGGCGAGGGGCCGGAGCTCGTCCTGCTGGTGCTTCAGCACGTCGAGGTCCACGGCGACCGGCTGCAGGCGTCCCACGCGGCCCTCCATCGCCTGGAGCCACTCGATCACCTGGAGTACGAAGTTACAGTAAGCACTTCAAACTTGTATAAAGCATATTGAAAATTGAAGAAAATCAAAATTCAGCATTATGATAAGTGTCATTTTTCCCATTTCAGTAAATATAAATTACACATTTCGTTAAGTATAAATCACACATTTCGATAAGTTTAAATTTTCCCACTTTGATAAGTACAAAAATTTCCCACTTATTAACATTATTAGTTTATAAGAAGAAATGTATGCAATTAAAATTCAAAACAATTTCTATTGGTCAGTGTTTCTTATTTTTGAATTTTACTATATCGATCAAGATAAACTGGATCGATTTTAATATTTTTTTCTAAACATTAAAGTGATGTACTATTATAAGATTGAACTAATTATCCGATATAGTGCAGGTTTATACTATGGTATGAAAAAAAAAAAGATTAACATTACACATACACAGCAGTAAAACATTATTCATTCCTTCACTTTACTCTTATAATTTAGCAGATAAATAATAATTACAAACGTACCTGAACTTTAAGGGTCTCGTATTGGTTGAGCTGATCTGCGCGTTGCTTTGACAGCTTCTGCTTCTCTTCCAGATTCGTGTTGAAATCACGCCATTGGTTCTCTAATGCCTTGAAAATGAAAATTAACAGTGTTTATTCCACACGTGTTTTTTGTATGAGATCTCATACACGGCTGTGTCTATTTGGATGAAATATTGTATTCAAATAAAGTTTTGCCTTGCTAAGCTAAATTGAATAAAGAGGTGTCTCGTTTTCTTAGCAAGCGGACATTTTATATATTAATTTATAAACTCTATAATAGAGTTGCGCTATGTTAGCAAAAAAAATCAGGTAACGAACGATGCTTTTGTACTTTATCGTAAGCCAAAGTATTTTTTTAGTATTAAATGATAATGATTATAGATATATTAGTACGTTTTTTATTTATTTTTTTCTGGTGATAAGGTAAAAAAAATATAACGAAAAAATGAATTCCCGAGTATATATGTTAAAAAGTTACCTTCATCTTGTCCCTAACGATGTGAGTGTCCGTGACGTCATTCTTTCCGACCAACAGTTTCCCGTTGCGGAGGCACTCCTCTAGTAGCGGCATCTGTTTGTCTCTGTTACACACAATCATTATTATTTATTAACACTTAACAGTTTTAGTGTTTGGGGCTTTGTGTATAGACTGTACAAATAATGAGTATACTTGTTTCAGCCCTTGATTTTTTTTATAAAAAAGCGCGTCTTAACTCATTTATACAATATATAAAGTGACGGAAAAGTAAAGAATGAATGGGGTAATTAATCTCTATATTATTAGTTCGAGGAATAAGGCTCTAGTCGCACCCGCTCACATTGGAGTACCCCCCTCGGTATACATAGGCGATGATGGCTCAGTTGGTAGTGCGGCCAGATTTGAGCCCACTTATCCAACTCTCAATTCAGCTTGAGCATTCGTTGAAGAAGAAGATAGAGAGCTTTGGATTCATCACAGTCCAAACCATCACCGAAAGATAAGGCACATTATGACTTAATTCAAATTAACGTTTCATCGATGTTATATCTCGCTTCATAACTTCTTAATGATCATCGCTTCAACTGATTCAATTGTTGGGAGATTTGCTGTTTGTAATAGTTTCAATTGTAAGGGAAAGTTCACGGCCCCTAGATATTGAAAAATAACCCCTAGCGTCCTCGTAGGTCGCCGTTCAAGTATAACGTTGATTTCGATGGCAGACAGGGTTTTAAACTTTGTTTATGTTTTACAACATGGGGGACAGAATGGTGATTACGTAAGCAATTTTATTTAATTTTTATTTGTTCAAAATTATGCCAATGCTTACGTCATCAACGCGGGTAAGTCGAGCGCTATGCTTACTTAATGCTGACAAGTAGTGGAGGGAGTCAAAAATGGGTAAAACGTTTGCTTTAATATACGGACCGGTAACGAGCGAGGTCCTCGAGCCTGCTCCTCAACTCTTCAGCAGGCATCCTGGCCAGTTCCCTGCCGTCGGCCTGGTCCACGAGCTGCGCGTGCGCCGCGTCCAGCGCCGCCGCGTGCTGCGCGAACCGACCCAACTCGACCGACACCTCCTCCAGGAATTGACCGCGCTTCGTCAACTTCTCCGACAGTTTCTCGTATCTGAGGGGAAGATAAATATTTAAAGGACTCTTTATTGATTTATGACTGTTTTTTTTTTTTCATTTAAGAATGAGACGAAATGGTTGAATATCTGTTTTTATAAAAAGTAGAAAGTCCAAGAATAATAACCCGCTTTAACGTGTCATTATGACGGGGTTTTCCAAGTATATGAGGGTTGAGATCCAAAAATCTTTTTTTTTTATAATTTATTACAGCAAAAAAACTTTAGACTCAACTTTAAATTACTTTTCTAAACTTCAATGTTCCAACGAAATGGCGGCACTCGAAATAAAAAATTTCGAGGGGTTTTTTTTAACCTCTCCGAATTTAAGCTCCGTGTCATTATTTTGAATGCACTTTATTCGTGCAAAATAACATATACTATTATACAACGAAAATTACAAATAATAAGATACAATATAGAAAGTTATAAACAAAGACTTACTATATGATATAACAAAATTTAGTTCGATGAAAGCTAAGGCTAAGTTACCAGCATCATCAATTTTCAGTGTTAAACCTATACTTTACCCAAATAGTATGGAGCGGGACACTCACCTCGCATAAATGTCTTCGGCTCTCTGCTCCAGTTTCTTGGCTATTCTGGCATTTGACGGTGTCAAGGCGGCGTCCCTCGCAGAGGACAACAGTTTGCCCAGTGTTGGGCGACGTGCCAGCACCTCGCTCTCGGCCATGCGATGCTCGCGGATTTGCTCGTCCAACCGCTCGCGTATAAGGGATGCACCCTTTTGCTGAGTCCTAAAGGTCAAATTCACCATTCAGTCAGATTCATGTCAAAAAAAGGAAACCGACATTTAAATAACTTGGAAATGTAGTCGATATAAGAATTAAAAAGAATAGTCTTTATTTACTATTACAGCTGCTATTTAATTGATGATTGAATTTAAAAAAAAAATAAGTGACCGTATAGACCAGGATGGTAAACAACACTAAGTCTAGAGGCTATCAAGTTATGGTGCAGGAAGACATCAGAATTTGAAAGGAGAAGTTTACAAACTTAAATTAGATTATGATTAGAAATTCCCCTACCACCGTACTATGGTTTCAGGCTGATTTTAGAGTTGGATAGGTGGATTTGAACCCGGGTCCATTGACGCGAAATCCAGGCGCACTATCCAATGCGCCATGTATAAAGTAGCAGAATACTGACTTGAACAAGTTCTCGGCCTGTCCCAGCCAGTGAGCCTGAGTCTCGGCCGCGTCCTGCAGACCCTGGCACTGCAGCAGGGCTGCCTCCAGCTCGGCGCAGCGCGCGGCGACGGCGTCGCTCAGCTCCTTGTATCGGCTGCGGAGCTCCACCACCGGCGCCTCCAGCTGACGGACCTCGGACGGACTCAGGTTACCCTCCAGAGACTTTACCAGTTGTTCACAGGCCTGGGCCGAAAATTATATCATCAATAATGATTGCAGTGTTTCCAAAGTCGATATCCTGCGTATAATCTATAAATCTTCGCGTCCTTATGTATTTAAACAAAAAAAAAGATTGTAACACCCACGTATGAGTTACAAAGATGTGATATTTAATATCCGAATGAGATTCAAAATGTAATTTAAAATAAATAAGTCGATTATAGTCAAATCCAATGTTGGTGTAAGTCGGAGCACCTTCAAAGCATTGTCCGTGTATTATATAATAGGTTTAAAATTTAATAGTTTAAGTGACAATGTGAACTTAGAAGATAAATTATGCAAGAAATATAGGTGTTTGGACAACACATGTTCAACTTAAAAGTTGTATGACCAAAACTTGACTTATCATTATGCTTTACACCACAATGTTACTATAATTAAAAATTTGAATTGCTAATAATCGCTTGAAGTACTGAAAGAATATCTCTTCAGAAGAATACATTAGCAATGGTGTAAATATAGGAACAGACTCACATCAATAGCATTGTCGACGAGACGTCCTTGGGACTGGATCTCATTGTGCAGGGTCTTGGCTCTGGCGACCTGGGCTTCCACGGCTCGGGGCTCTCCGCCTACAGGCTCTGATACCACGGACCTCACTTGGGGCTCGATCTGTATACAATTTGTTTTAATTACATTTGACGAACAAACCAGTAAGGCAGTTTTGTGTAAGCCGATCATTCAAAAATGACTGCAGTTCCATCTAAGGCTATGCACAAAAGACTTGATCTGATATTTTCTTAAATTATGTCAAAGATGCACTAAATATAAAACATTAACAATTAAAGTGTATCTATTGTTACTTTACTATCAACTTAATTTTTAATTGCTATTCTGTTTTATTCGATCTTTTTAATCGATTTGTTAACAATTGTTTCGATAAAATTAGTAAATCGATCGACAGATCGAATCGATATTAAGTCTCAGAATAAATTTTAAATTATTATAATATTATTTTCCATTCGAGTTTCAAATCAACTTGTTGAAAATCGAGTCGATTCATAAATCGGACCGGGAAACTACGTTTCGATTATCGATACAAACAATAGTATGGGGAATCAAAATTCAACAATACTTTATTCAATTTAGGCCATATTAACACACTAAACCTAGGTTCTCAAACGATACTGCCGGAACAGACCTATTGTTATATGCCAGGCGGGCATCATTAGAAAATGCCCTACCACCATGGTATGGTTTCATCACGATGTTTTGATTCGTCGAAAGTTCTCGATGCCGCGGAATCCGACCGCACTACCATCGCTTCGATCGATACAAAACACAATCGTATCGAGTATCCGTGATGCGGGTTATAATTACCTCTTTGATCCACCTGGTGGCGCGTTCGAGCGCGTCGTGGTAGTGTTTAGTGACGTCAGCGGCGCCGCGCAGACGTTCCTGCAGGCGCTGCGCCCGCGCGCACAGCTCCGAGTGCCGGCGCCGCGACATCGCAGCGCTCTCGCGGACTAAACTCTCGCTATTGGCGGGCACGTGCGACAACCGAGACGGAAGACTAGTGCGGTACTCGTTCAATATAGTCAGGAATTCCTGCGCACAACGCCACAGTGTCAACTTACTCCATCACCATTTTGAGAACAACTCTTTAAATAATATAGAAGCAATTATTATAAGTTACTATTGATATTTTAACTGGTTTTCTTTTACTTGTGACAGTGATAGGATGTATCATTTTATTTATACTAATTAAATGATTCAATGGAGTGAATAATTATGAAGTATATAAATTAGCATATATAGGGGAAACCGCGAGCACTGCTAGTATTTTAACATAATATCAACAACACGAGATCATCGATTTTGATTTAATAAATGTCGATATCTGTCTATACTTCTATTGAGTAGTAGAGATGTTCTACAAAATTACTAAATCAGCACAGGGTTAAATATATACAGAAGAGATGTATAAAATTGGTAAAAAAAACGTCCACTGCAGAAATTATTTAAATATATTTTCGGAATAAAAACTGAAAACAAGTCCTACTATTATTTAAAACGGTTTATAAAAACCCTAGGCACTGGTATCTCGGCACCGTCTTGTTTGTTCTTACCTTGCTCTCATCAACGAACTTCTGCGCAGACATGGTGATGAACCTCAGGTCGGCCTGATGAGCGATCACGTCAGAGACGAACTCTCTTACGTCTTCGCTTTGGCCCGACAGATTGTCAAGTTTTGACAATGCTGCCTCCTTGTCTTCCAGCGTACGGTACGCACTTTCCATCCATGAGTTGAAAGTGTTCAGTTCATTACTGGGTAGAAATGAAAACATAATTATGTTATGCTTTTATCTTAATTATCTTTTCGAATGAGAGCGTTTATTTATATAAAATGGGTGTCTAATACAATAGATTACATAACTATCAGTACACTAATCGGCCGTAACTAAAATAAAACTTCTAACCATACAAATTTAAGAAAAAAACAAAACACAGAAAATTCAAAGAGTATATTAATTATAAAAAAGACTGTAATCAAATAATATAATCCTCGCAAATGCGCTTGACCATTAATCATTGACACCTACATGAGACCACAGTGCGATTAAAAAGTACTGCTAGCAAAAAAACATAACAGTTACACTAAGTTATTAATTATATAATAATTACTGTAAATATCATAGAATTATCTAATAGTTTCGTAAATGCTTCCTTCATAAACTACCTATAATACAAAGGTTAATGTCAGTGTCACGAGATTACGTCATCACAATGGCGTAATCAATCTGCGGAGCATGTAATATTAAGTAATTAAATAAAATAAAAGATCATTCGATAAATGGCTTAAATACTCACGTAAACTTGCCAAGCTCGTCCCTGGCCGCTGCGAGTCTACGCAGCATCTTATCGCACTTGTCAGTACACTTGTCGCATCTCTGCTTGAGTTGGCGCACGCCACGCTCCAATGCCGCCACCTTCATCGCAAACAATACCACTTGTTATTAAATTACTAGGATAAATACGATTAGGACATGATTTAGCAAATTTTTCATCAGCGATTTACCAGAACTGTTATCAGAAATGTAAGTTAAATTAAGTCACAAGGAATTTAAAACAAAGAAATTTAGTACCACTGATATGTGTCTGGTAACAGGCTTTCACAATACTATTTGCAGCCGGATTTATTAAACAAAAAAACCAGGTGCTTACCTCATGAGGTGCGAGCACATCACCACCGGAAACAAGGAGTTGCTTAGCCTGGTCGGCGCACGCCGAAACCTGCCGTTGGTGACTTTCCAAGTCATCCTTAATAAGCTGGAATAGATTAATACATTTATTGCTTTGTATCTAATCTATTAGATTCGTGTTCTCAATGTTATGACGTTAGTCGTCAACTTTGTACAGTGTTTCAGGTACAAGCTGGAGTGTAAGTGTTGGCGCTCAGAGATCAATAATAAAATTTGTGATTTCCCTATGGCAATCTATTTTTTTATAGGTTGTATGCAAAGTGATCATAAATTTTCTCTTATTGGCTTTATCATTATTCATTACAACTACGCAAAATGCTGTATCACTTTGAGTGGGGTATTGCCAAAGCTATAAGAACTCTTCTATATGTAGTAGTGTTAAACACAAATTATCTACTGAACGAACCCATTATTTAAACCTACCAATTCTAAGACTTTGGTCCTGTTTGGAAAAGGGCAATTTACTTAGATTATAATATAGCGGATAGTCTATAGTCAGTTTAGACTGATAGACAGTTTTAAAACTGAGGCAAAATGGATTTACCTTAAGAATATTAATCTGGTTACGTAGTTCGTCGATATCTTCCTTGACGGCTTCCTGATTGGCTAATCTTTCTTCAACGATGGCGATCCATTCGAGTAACTTCGACAGTGTGTCATCGCAAAGCCTATACTTCTCTTCAACTGCTTGCTATACACCAGAAAAAGTATACTTTTAGACATTATTCTCATCTTTATAATCCATACATTTTGGTGACCATAAGATTGAACAATTAACAAATTTTACATAAAATGAAATCAAAACTTTATAATAAAAAAATAGATTCTCGTTGTTTTTAACACAATGTTATTTATGTAAAACTTATTGATAATAATTTTGTGTCACTGTGGGCCAAAATGTATCAAGAATATTTACAAAGTTCTTAAGGACTATATCGTGCCAACAAACGAGCGTTTTGTACAATGCATCTAATATAATGTGCAATGAAAACTGTACATTGACTGCCGGCTTCTACACAGTGCAGTGGTACGAGGTTCTTCGTTTGTTGATGATATCATTAGATCAGATTGAAATGCAAAAAAATATTTTAAGGCCTGATAAAATAGTCCACATTTTACCAACTGTAACTATATACTGGAGACTTTGTATAACAATCTTATATTTACGAATCTTTTCTTACCTTTGTGTATTTTATAAATTGTAAAAAATTGAATAATAATGATCAAAATTTGTTATAAGTAAAATATAATTAAATATTTTTCAAACTTGCGAATCTCTCATCTACCACTTATAGTTATTCACAAAGTGCATAAATTTATATAAAATTTGCGAAAACTACATTGTACACTACAATAAAATCTCAAATATTATCTACTCATTATCTATAACACAGAATATACAAATATCGTTGATGAATAAATTTAAATGGAATTTGAAATAAACAGCAAAAGCTATGTTGATTATAATATAATTAATGAAACTAGAGAAGTCTACAACAAACTTTCACTGAAAATATTGAAAGGACACAAACATCATATAAGTGGGATAGCAAAATGCTTATGTAAATTTTTACAATGTACTGTTCGAATAATAAATAATATTTAAACAGAGAGTATACTAAATATTATACCATAAAAATAAGGAGAACCTATACTTGCAATAATTAAAACATCGAATTAAAACGATCAAATTTAGGATGATTAAAAAAAAATATATATCTCTTCTAGTTTATGTTATAAAAATTGATTGCTGTTCATTTCAAATGAAGGCACTTGATAAAGATAGAGAGTGTCACGTATAATAAATCAAATAAATTTATTGACGCTGTTATATCCAGTTGTTGTGGCGTTGTGGTTTTTTTTTTTTATATACAAAAGAAACCTGTAAAGGAAACATACATTGCAGACAAAATACTACGCAAACCACAAGCATAGACAACAAAACATCCTTAGAGAAAAAAACAACTAAACGAGACCGAGGCAACACCGAAGACAGCCAACATGACACACAGCATGAACATGACAGATCACAACAAGTCAAAATTGCTGTGTACATAACATAAGAACATAACATGCAATAAGCGTGACATGCAAGCGAGTGACTAGCAAATGTCAAAAATGGAAAATGAAATATTTTTGACACTTGTACACACTATATAACGCATAAAATAATAATGATATCAACGTATTTAACATTTTTTTAGAGATAATATTTCGATTAGAGTTAAGTGTTATTTAAAATTAAAAAAAATAATAATAATAAGTTTAAAGTACCTCCTTTGAAATATCTGAAAGTTTGAAAAAAGTATTTTTTTTGTTAAGGTCAATTAATTAAAGTAAGCAAGAACTTGATATAAGTAAGAGATAGACAGTGAAGTTTTATCGTACGTAGATAATACACATGAATTTTGAAACAGACGAATTTACATTTATTTGATACAATTAAATAATATCTGAGACTTAATTTCATTTTTTCTAATCGGTTAAGATAACCTGAATACGTGTTTATACACAATATACAAACACGATATTAAACTTCACTGTGATCTCATATATTTAAATTCCAGCACTTCTTATCAACGTGTAGAATAATATAGAAAACTTTGTATAAATGTACTTTATTCACTTGTATTTTATAAATGAAATGAAGTCTCAAACCTTCGATCAATTAAACTAAACGATAATAACAAGATACTACCTTAGATATGTGTTTTGTTGTAAATAAACTGTGTACCATTTCATGACATTGTGAATGTTTGCGACGCGGGTGCCCGCCAGTTATTTCACGATAGAAACTGAGTCGCATATGCATTCCAAAATGTGAGCACGGTTCCAAGGAATGAGTATTTAAAACTATAAAGATGTAAAATATTCACCGAAACAAAGCCAGTTGTCATAAATCACTGGTTTTTGTATATATTTTTTTTTTATATATGAAAAAGCAAACGAATTAAAGCAAAACGAGGCGTTCAATGTAATAATATATGTATGCAACACCAGTTTTTCAGCCTTTTTCGTAAATTCTTAGCACAAAGTGATTATGGGATGTTAGGTATTTGGCGAGACGGTGATGGTTCTCTATATCGTCGTTAATATGATCCCTCACAGGCAAGCATTCACGATTTAGCTCAAAAGGGTTCTTTAGCATCGCAGGCAACGGCTGGAAATAAAAAACAACATACATCGAGCCTTATACAATGGGTGTAAGCGCTTTTAGATCACCAATTTCTCCTAATTGAAAGGAAAAACTTGTAATCGACTTGAGTACAATAACCTATGTCAAGCATCTAAAGACGTCACAAGAGGCATTAAAGTTTCATATATAGTATAAAAAGTACTATAAGCATATTTAAAAAAATCTAATAAGAGACTAATGTTACTGAAAAAAAGAAAACATTAATGTGAATGCAAAGACATGTGCCGCTACTACTTTAACTAATAAAAATTCCATAGTCTATTAAATTATAATATAAACGAAGTTAAAATTGTTTCGAGTATTTATCTGTATATTAGTATATCTGACACTTTTATATTATAATGACCAATAAAATTGCTGATACCCCAGATATCGACATATAAGTCTTGTAGGTTTCGTGCCATGCCAATATGTCAAGCCAAACATTTTAGACAAGAATCACCTCTTAGAATGGAAACAGGAAACGTAAAGCAACACCTTTGCTTGATAGAAGCACAACACCAAAATTGTTTAAGACTCACCCTTGTTTCTGCTGGCAGCAAGTATCCCTTCTTTAGAGCTTTAACTAAATCGAGACTAATTCCTTTCGTTGGGTCAATTGTTAATCTGCCTTCAATAGGATCAATGAGTTTTTGTCCAATCGCTTGTACCAATGGCAAAATTTTCCCAGTCTCTGGTTCTTTGACTACCGTACTTGATGCATCTACTATCCCTTGCTGGATCGCCTCGCCTAAATTCAGCCTCTTTCGATCCATTACACTCGTTGTTATAAATGGATCATTCAGTGCCCCAGTTGTCGGATTATAGATACCAAAGTTCACTGTTTCGATTAAACTGAAGCTTTTCTTCGGCGTCATGAGTAAACCATTTTCAATTGCAGCAGATAGTGTGTTTAATTTAGAAGTCTCTGTATCGAGTATGTTACCTTTTTCAGGGTCCATTAAACCTTTACGGAATGCTTCAGGAAGTTTGACTAGTCTTTTCTTAAGATTATCTTTTATAAGCGCAGTGTCTGGATCGATGTAACCCAATGTAGTGGCATCTTTTATTGTCAAAATTTCGTTGGAGTTCGGATCAGTAAATCGTGCGGTACCGATGTTAAGATAACCGTTTTCTATCGCTTGCTCAAACGTAAGAGGGGTACGAACATACACAATTAGACCGTTTTCGAATACAAAACAGAGAGTACGCGTTCTGTTTTGCAAGTCAAAAGAACCTTTAGCAGTTTTATCTATAATTCCCTCAGCGATACCTAATTTTAAAGGAACGTATTTATTTTTGTGAGGATCTTTTATAACAGCTGTTTCAGGATCGAGAAATTCATATTTAATTGCTTCATCTAAAGTGAATTCTCTGTAAACCGGTTCTTTAGATGCAGAAGAGTCAGATACGTATCGCTTTGTTGCCGTTTGAGATGTTATAGGTTGAACGATAGTGACAAGAAGACCTTTATCAAACGCAATATCTAAGCTATATGTTTTCTTAGCTTTAGTATCGAGAACCCTACCTTTGGTAACATCTACATCTCCTCTCTGAATAGCTAATGGAAGAGGATGGAACTTATTCGTAACATTGTCTTTTACAACAGTCAAATCGGGATTAAGAAGACCGGTTTCTATTGCTTTATAAATGTCTACAAATTCATTATTACTAGGGTCAACTATTTTACCATTATCAGCTCTAAACAAACCATTTCTTACAATCTCTTCAAGGCTTAAGTTCTTTTTAGTAGTTACAATAAGACCACGATGTTTTGCGTCTAGCAAATTAATAGTGTTATCATTAGGCAATATATATACATTATATTCATCATCAATGATTCCATTTTTTATGGCTTCATTTAACTTAATGTATTTACTTGAAGGAATATGTTTAACTAATGATGTATCTGGATTAATAAATTCTTCAGTAATAGCTGTCTTAAGTGACATCTTTCTATCAGAAACAGGATGAACAAACACTACTTCAGTAATATTGTACATATTCATAGCCAAAGTTTCATAAAGTGTAAAACTTGCACTTTCTATATCTACAATAAGACCTAGACTCATAGCTTGAGATAAAGATACTTGTACATCAGAGCACGGCTCATGGAACTTACCACTTCTCCGATCAATAATTTCACTGCGGCAACATTCCGCTAAGGACAAGGGTTTTTTCTGATTTTTTATCAAAATAACAGAGATATTTAGGACTAATAATAGATCTTCGAATTGCCTCATGTACAGTGATTTTACGGTTGGTGATAGGATCAATAATTTTACCTGTATTATCATCATATAATCCTTGATGTAATGCTCTCTGTAAGCTAATTGGTGCTTTGCTGTCCACTAATAAACCTATTTCAAACGCTTTACGTAATGTAATTTCTTCATTATCATTATTTATATTTCTTATTTTACCAGTTTGATCGTCGATAACACCAGTTTCTAAAGATTCTGGAAGGGTAAGTTTATCCCATTTACCTAGTCTATTGTCTTGAATGTGTACTGAGTTGGGCTCTATTAAATTAAGCTTGATTGCGTCGGTTAGAGTGTATTTTTTACCACTTTGTGGGTCCATAAATAATCCAGTAATTTCATTATACACACCTTTCTCAATTGCTTCGACAAGTGATAACGGTTTCCGTACCTCAACTAATATTCCTCTTTCAAACGCTTCGCGGAAATCAATTTTCTCATCTCCTAACAATATAGTACCTGTTCTACTGTCTACGATACCTCTATCTACAGCAAATTCGAAAGGAATTACTTTGCCTGCTACGTGAACTAATGTAGATTGTGGATCTATCATACGTTTTTTAATGGCACGGTCGGTCTGTATTTTTTCTTTACTTTGGGGGTGAGAGAATTTACCTGTCTTAGGATCGTAAAAGCCTTTAAACACTGCTTCAGGTAAACTGAGTTTACGTTTAGCAGGTAAGATCAAACCTCGCTCGGAAGCATCCGTAAGTGATATCTTATCACCATTAATTGGATCTCTAACTTTACCTTCCTTGGAATCTATAATTCCTACTTTTATCGCATCATCTAATGTAATAATTTCACCAGTTACTGAATTTCGAACTGTTAAAGCTTGCGGATTAATATTACCAAATTTAATAGCGTCTTCTAGCGTCATAATAACGTCATTAATGGTAAGAAGGCCTGTTTCTGGATCATAAAAACCTTGAACCAAACTTTCTTGAAGCGTCCACGGTTTTTTATCACTAAGGAGATAACCTTTTTCAGAAGCATCTTTAAGGTTAAAAGTTGGTAAAGTTATAATTCCCATGTCTACATCTATTAAGCCCGATTTAACTGCTTGCTCAAATGTTATAACTTCTTCAGAACGATCATCTTTTATTTTAACGTCAGATGGATCGACAAGTTTCTCTTCAATAGCTTGTTTAAGTGAAATTACTTTACCAGTTTTAGGATTCAAGATTTTACATGTTTCAGGATTGTAATAACCTAGTTCGATAATATCAAATAATGAAAAGGTGACATCTTTCGTAGCAACTAAACCTTTTTTCAAGGCATCGTCTAATGGAATGTCTTTACCAGTCTTTTTATCTTTAATTTTACCTGTTTCGGGGTCTAGTAACTTCTTATTTAATGCTTCAACTAATGGAATAAAGTTTTCTGAAAACGTATCTTTAATCTCAGATATAGTTGGATGAACAATATTTCTATTTACAGCATCTCCTACTGTAACAAGTTCATCAGTCACTTTATCTTTAATCTTTCCGGATTTAGATTCATACATCTCATTTACAATAATCGCTTCAATAGAGATTGCCCTACGTTTAACAGTAATTACACCTCTTTTAATAGCAACCGAAACTTCAACTATTTCGCGAGTTTCAGCAATTGTTATAACACCTTCGTGTATCGTAACAACACCTCTTTCAATGGCGTCTGATAGAGGAATATCTTCATTTGTACGCGGTAACTTAATAAGTAAAGACTCTTGATCAATAATACCTTTTTCTACTGCCTTACCTATAGGAACAAGAGCTCCGGTGTTTATGTCTTTGATTTCTCCAGTTCTAGGATTATAAAGACCTTTATCAACTGCAGATTCAATTGTTAAAATCTCAGGCACTAAAACATCTTCAGGTTTTTCCACAATCCAACCTAACTGTATACACTCTAGGAATGATACACGTTTACCCGTTTTTGGATTGACCATATGACCGGTTATTTTATCGATAATTGGTCTAGCAATAGCTTCATCAAAAGAGATATAATTATCTGATTTTGATCCTAAATCTTTTACCAGAATGGTTTCTGGGTCGAAAATTTGTAAACTATAAACTAATTCTTCAAAAGAGATTTTAACGCCCGTTTCAGGATTCAAGAATATACCTTTCTCAATGTCATACACTCCCATTTCAGCAAGTTCTTCTGGAGTAAGCCTGTGCGAGATAGCAACGCAATAGGTAGGTTTAGAATCCTTCACTACAACACAATTTTTAGATATGATATCTACAATTGTAAACCTACTAATTTGTTCTTGTTCTAAAGAGTCTTGAACGGTAAGAGGAGACTCGACACCATTTATTATAATTCTACATACTTTAGGTTCAATTTTACCTTCCGCAATTGCATCTATTAAAGGAATGTTTTCGTATATTGGTTTGACGGGAACAGATTTCTCTTTAGTTACATTTTGTTCTGTAATCTCATCAATTACCCTCAAGGGTTGCCGTTCAGCATCAATTAACATCGCAGAAACGGTTTTTCCGTCATGCACGGTGGTATGTGTAGGGCGTTGGAGTTCTATTACTTGTTGTTCAAACCCTGTTATTGTTTGAGATACTACAGGTTTAAATTCAGTTGTTTGAGTTACAATAACTTCTCTTGGTCGTGTTGTTGACTTTGTTGTTGTAGTATGATGCTGTGCTACTTGTTGTGAAATTATGACACCTTCAGGATACTTTGTACGTGTGAAAATAGCATCTTGATATTTTTTATAAGAGTCCGAATCAATGATATTTTTTCCTAGAGCATCATCTAGCGAAATTGTTTCGCCAGATTTAGGATCTACAATGAGAATAGAATGCATTGTATCTGTTACTTGCGTAGTAACAGAATCGACAGGAGTAAGATCAATTTCAGTGTCTTTATACTTTTTATATGTTTCCTTGTCAATGATATTTCGCTGGAGAGCTTCTTCCAAAGGAATTACTTCACCAGTCTTATGGTCTAAAATGAGAACAGTCTTATTAACTTCATTCATAGTCTCGTTGATAATACCTTTAGGAGAACCAAGTGTGTTAATGTATTTTTGATATGTTTCATAGTCGATGAGACCCTGTTTATAAGCATCCTCTAATGAAACTTTATCACCAGTTTTAGAATTTTCAATAAAGAATCTTCCTACGTCCTTTGTTGCGATTATAGTTAAAATGCCTTCTGGTGTAAATGATGGATCTTTATATTTTTTATAAGTGTCAGCATCGATAAGTCCTCGTTTAAGTGCTTCCTCTAATGAGACCTTTTCGCCATTCTTTGGGTCTTCTATAATAACATTGATATGATCTTTTATTATAGTGGACGTCGCCAAATCTTGAGACTCTAACATCTTTACATCTGTAAGGTGTTTGTTGTAACCTCCTTCATTTACAAATGCTAGTTGAGGGTCCTCTTCAGATGGAACTTCTGTAATAAATTTAGAGTCTACCAAAACTATTTTACTACCTTCTGCAGTCGTGGTAGCCGATATATCTTGTGTGGTTATATTATTAGAAACTTCTTCATATTCTTTAATTACAGCCTCGTCAACTATACCCTGTTTTACAGCCTCTTTTAGCGGTATTTTATCCCCACTTTTTGGATCTACTACATCGACAGTTCTTAAGCCTTCTGTAATAGTAATAATTACTTTACCAGACGGGATTACTTTATGAGAATCTTCAATATATTGTTTGACAGTATTATTATCAATAAGACCTTGATTAAACGCTTCCTTTAAAGGTAGCATCTTACCTGTGTTTGGATCTTCTACAAGAATTGTTTTCAATTCTTTTGAAGATTCTTTCTCTTGATTTTCTTTTAACGAGATGTATGTTTCAGGATCAATAATACCTTTCTCTTGCGCTTCTTCTAAGGATATTTTTTGATCCGTCTTTGGATCTACAAATACTATGGTTTTATTAGTTTCTAACACCTTTGCACTTTTTATATCTGGACTCTGTGACTCTACGGCTTGCTTGTATTTTGTGTATGTATTAAGATCAATATAACCTCTTTGCAGAGCTTCATCAGGTGTTAGTTTTTGTCCTGTATTAGGATCTAATATAACAAAACTTTTAGCAATCTTGGTCACTTCTGATACTATTAAATCCTGAGAAGTATGAACTTTTATAACTTCTTCATATCTACTATTAGAGTTAGGATCTATGACGTCACGCTGTTGTCTTTTTCCACTAAATACTTCAGATCATTTTGATGATCACCCATAACAGAATTTTTTACAACTCCTACTACTTTAGTAGCAGCTAAAATTGGTACTCCGACTATAGCGATAAGTCCAATTCTAGCCGCATCAGATAAGCTGATTTTTTTTCCTGTTTTATCTTTAACTTCACCGGTCTTAACATCAACTATACCTTGTTTTGTAGCTTCATGTAATGAGATTTCTGTACCTGTGTTAGGATCCATAATTTTTAATGTTTCATATGGCACAACACCCTTCTTTATAGCACTCAATAAATCATCGGACAGTCCCGTTGCAGTAGAAATAACTAATGAAGTATTAGGATCGTAAATTACACCTGGTACTAACTCAACATGATCAGAAGATTGGTTAGTAAGTTTTTTTATTGTTATCAATTGTTTTTTCTTTCGATATTTTATACACATGAACTTTATCTAATTCATCATCAGGCGTTTATACTATCTTTTGATGGAATATCTATAATAGGACCAGTTTCCTTTTCAGAAGTAGTATTTATTTTATCAGTGGTAACGTTTTCTATTATTATAGACTTCTCTTCAATTTCATCTGTTATATTCCGTTTTTCGTCTGGTTTTATAATAAATCTATTTACTTCATCTGGGAACTCTGCTACTTTATGGGATATTTTACTAGTTGCACTAATATTCTGTAAGTTATCTTGGGATACTGGGTGATACAAAGTAGATTGACTTTGAGAGACTTCTACTGTGGTTAGTTTAGTTGACGATGTTATAGTACTTGTGCGATCTGAAACAAATTCCATTGGATCTGATTTGTTAAAAGTAGCTGTTTTTATCGTGTTTATTCTATCACTAGGCATACTTTCTTCAAATTCTTTAACAGTAGTAACAACACCATCAGATTTGCCTATCTCTTGTAGTTTTTGCTCAGGTAAAGAACTAACATCAGATATCTCAACTGCTGCACTTTTATTAATCTTTATATTGGAATGAGCTGTCGGTACAATCGGTATTGCAGTATGTTTTATGCTGTTTAAATCAGATGTATTTACGATAGTTCTTTTAGTGGTAGTTACTTCTTCTCCTTTTGGAATTACACGATCGATTTTTTTTTTAGATTCCTGTTCAGTTGAACTCGGTTCAAACTTTATTTCATCGATATTGTCTTGCAACGAATGCTTTCCTAAAGTTATAGTTTGCTTTTCTGTAACTATTGTATCAACACTACTAGTTTCTGCATTTTTTTTTATTTTGTCTCTTATTATAGACAAAGTATCTTTATTTATTATCTTTCTCTGTTAGTTACTATAGATTTTTCAATAATCTCAGTTTGCCTATGTGTAGGTTGATTAGTTGGAATATTTATTTCTGATTCCTGAATATGTGGAATGTCTTCTTTTTCTATATTAGTGATCAAGGATTTCTTTTCAGTAGGTACTGTTTCATGAACTTTTGAAACGTCTTTACTAGTTTCTATACTGCATTGTTTCGGGTCTTTAGCTATTTCATTTGGTTTAAGATTTTTCTTCCCGCTTATATTGTCTGATGGTAAATATTGTTTCAATTCTTTATTAATTGGAATTGTTGTTGTTGGTATATCTACTACTTCTTGTTTAGGTTGTATGATTTTGTTAGTAACCGCTTTAGCTCCTTGAATCACTGCCATACCAGCTAGCATGGGAGCAGCTATAACTGCTATTAAACCCATTTTGGCAGCGTTCTTTACATCAATAGATTTACCTGTTTTAGGTTCCTTCAATTTACCAGACTTTTTATCAATAAGCCCTGTACTAATACCTTCTTGTAATGTTATTGGTTTACCAGCTTCAACATTATAAATTACAGAATTAGGATTAATTACATTTCTTTCAATTGCTTCTTCAAATGTAAGAACTTTGTTGGGCGAATTTGGATCTCGGAATTTTTGCGTCTTATTATCAAACAACAACTCAAAAGCTTCGTTTAAATCAAGCATTTCCATTTCTTTCTTTTTAGGGGATATCTTTGATGAATCTTCTGGTATTTCAGTGACAAGCACTCCAGAGTTAACCGCCTCAGTAATACTCAGCGTTTCGCCTGTTTTCGGGTGGGTGAAAAATCCAGTTTCAATATTAATGTATCCAAGGTTTAATGCATCTTCGAAGTTGATTTTAGTATCACTTGTAATAAATTGTTCTTTGCTAGTTTGTTCGTCCCTAATAATGCCTTTTAGACGAGCTTCCTCTATGGAAATAACCTCACCTGTCTTAATGTTTTTAACTTCATGTGCACTGAGTAATACATAATCCGCAAGAAGCTCAATCATTTTGGTTGTAATTGTATGTTGGGAGGTAAATGTTTCAGTAATGGTGGTTACAACGCCAGTACTTTCATCAGTTTGTTTTAAGGCTAATAAGCCTTGTTCTAAAGCTTTTTCAATTGGAACGACTTCATTTGTGTTCGATTTGGTAAAGGTAGCATGTTTCAGATTCACCGTACCTTTTTCAATTGCCTCCTCTAGCGTAACTACTTCTTTGGCTTGGGGATATGGAATAGCCATAATCAAATTCTTTTCTACAGCATCTCCTAGAGGGATAATTTCTCCAGTAAGTATATGTTTAATCTCTCCAGTGTGGGGATTAATAAGTTTCTTTTTGATGGCAATATTAAGAGTCAAAGCGGCTGGTGGAATATTTTCAATCGAACTTGTGATTAAGGGTTCTGGAAATACTTGCGCATTTACAGCTTCTAGGAAACCTATAGGACCATCGCTTGTATTCACTATGTTTTTGTCATTATCAATAAAATTATTATCTATTGCTTCAGCAAGCGTTACTATTTTACCGGGATAAATAGTAACGATTGACAGCGGATCAATGATTTCACAAATAATAGCTTCCCGCAAAGTAAGAAGACTACCAGTCTCTGGGTGGATTATTTTTCCAGTTACAGGATCTAACAATCCCTGCTGAAGTACCTCTGGTATAGACAAAGCTCTAGCAAGAGGTACCAAAATTTCGTCTTGGCCTTCTTCATCCAAAATTCCACGCGCCAATGCTTCCTTAATAGTTACTGTATCACCATGTATAGGATCAACAATTTTACCCCTGTTTTTATCTACCAAACCTATTTCAATCGCCTTTTGTAACGTTATTGAAGTCCCATTTTCATCTTTGTAATCTTTGACACGTTCCAAAACCTGGGCTGTAATTCCATCAATAAGTCCTTTTTCAACAGCTTCCAAAGGTGTTACAACCCTTTTTCTCAATTTTTGCAGAACAATTGGTGTAGATTTCACAATTTGTGAATCAGGAGTGCTTTCTCTAGCGACAGCAATTTTATATTTTGGTTTTATATTTGTTTTTATAATTTGGATTACATCAGATGAACGCGCTTTCTTATCTGATGCTAAAGATTCTATTACTTTGCGATTATCAGCTGATAAACTGTTTTGAATAGATTCTACAGTAATAAAACCTTCTGATACAGCAGCTCCTACTGAAATTGATTTATTGGTAGCGTGAGTAGTGGTAACTGAGCTTAAGCTAGAACTATGCTTAGCTGTTCCAGATTCTGTATCAGTTTTTATTACAGATTCCTTGTATGTCTTGTAGAGTAAAGGATCCATGATTCCTTTCTCAAAAGCTGCATCTACCGTTAATTGTTCACCTGTCTTAGGATCTACAATCATTGTTACAGCAGTTTCGGGTGTAGCTTTGGAAATTTGGGAGAAAGTTATCTTACTTACGCCAGGCGATTGAATATCATGATGAGTTATATTCTGAGGAGTAATTCCTCGCACAGACAATTCATATTTTTTGTAAGAAACAGGATCGATGAGGCCTCTCTCATAAGCTACATCGATCGGTAATTTTTCACCAGTTTTAGGATCTATAACTACGGTTACCGTAGTTGTACTTGTCGGTGAAGATTTCGTTGTAACTTGAGATACTGTTAAAGTTTCTTTAATAGATGTTTCGATTTCGTGTGTCCTTTCTGATTCTGAAGATCTGTCAATAATAGAATCTTCGTATTTTTTGTAAGTCCCTGAATCTACTAAGCCACGTTCGTAGGCAACTTCCATGGGTATTTCCTCACCAGTTTGAGGATCAACTACCATTGTACTTTTAACGACTTGTATAACTTTTGAAGCTGCAACTAATGGAGCTCCAACTACTGTCACAAACCCTATTTTCGCCGCGTCTACAAGACTAATTTTTTTTCCAGAAACGTCTTTGTATTCGCCTGTACGACTATTTATAATACCTTTTTCTATAGCTTGTTCTAAAGTTATTGCCTTTCCTGTTTGAGGCTCATAAATTTTAACTGAATTAGATGGAACATTGCCCGATTTAACGGCTTCTATAATATTCTCAGATACCCCAGAAGCGGTAGAAATAACTAAAGCAGTAGCAGGGTCAAAAATAACTCCTGGTACGACTTGAACGGGTTCTGAACCACTATTTTCTTTAATCACAATGTCACTAGGAATATCATGCATTTCAGAGATTTCTAACTTATCTGGCATGCCTGCAATTGATGTGATAGTTATAACTTTTTGAGAAGAAATTGTTTGAGTTAATTGGATAAATATAATATATCTTCGTTCTATAGCTTCAAGCATAGTGATTGTCTCAGTAACATGCATATAATGTCCTACTTTGTCAATAATATGCATTTCAATTGCTTTGTTCAATGAAACTTGTTGTTTTTTTAGTTTGAGGATCTACGACTTTAGCTGATTCGGCATTAATAATATTAAATTTCAAGGCTTCCGCGAGGTCAAGAACTCTATCTGTACCAGGAATTGCAAACATACCAGTAACAGGATTGAAAATATTTTGTTGTATGGCTTCTTTCAAAGTCCACCCACCACTAGGAAGCTCTATAGCACTTTTTTTAATTGTCAGTGATGTTACTGAAGGTTCAGATACGACAGACTTTGTGGTAACTGTTCTCAATTCTTTAACAAAGCTTTCATGAGGTTCCGGGATCTCATGAATGGTATAGTCAGGACTTTTGATGGTTTCTGGTGCACTGTCTAGCTGAACTTTACTTTCAGGGCTCACAGGTAAATCTTTTATGAATGATTTTTTTAGTAATTTTTAATTCTACTAATTGGCCGGGGACTAAATCTTTTTTAACGACACGATCTGCAATTTGTACTAGCCGTGGTTCACTTTTTTCAATACCTAGTAAACCTTCGTCTAAAGCTTTTTGAATGGGAATAACAGTACCAGTATTAGGATCTGTGAACATTTGCGTATTTTCATCAATAAGGCCACGACGTATTGCCTCAGCAAATGTAATTATAGTTTCCGATCTTTGCGTTGAATTGGTATTAGTAACTGTAACATAGCGTTTGACAGTTTTCGTTACTGTTTGCAAAGTAAGCGTTATATTTAATAAAGAATTTAACAAAGCTGCTCCTTCAGGAGTTATCATGTGAATTTCCACCGCTTTATTGAACGGAATAGGCTTTTTAGTAGTTGCGTCAAGTAAATTTCCTGTTTTTGGATCAAGAATATTTTTAAAAACTACATCTAAAACATTTAATTCTTTACCATTTTCGTAAATGCCTATCTTACGGTTAAACATTTCTAACACTTCTGGTCTGACAATTGAAACCTTAGTACAGTCTTCTAAGTAAACAAAATCACCACTCTCAGATTTGAGGAATGTTTCACCGTTTACGTACTTTAAGTAACCCTTATTTAATGCTACATTAAACGAAACGAACTCACCTGTCTTAGGATCTCTGAAACCGTCAATATCGAAAATAGATCTTTGAGAAACCGAAGTAATAAGGCCACGGTCTACGGCTTCTGGTACTGTACATATTTCTCCTGTCAAATTATCTCTAAATTTATTGTCATGAAGTATTATTTTAGCACCTAGAGCTTCTGATAAGGTAAGAAGCTGTCCTGTTGTTGTATCTGTAATGCATTTTATAGTGTCACTATCCAAAACACCTGTTGATATAGCCTCTAAAATATTCAACGGTGACCTATTAGAAGGGGATAATATTTTACCATCATTCGTCATTAAATTACTATCGCAAACGTCTTTAAGAGTCATTGGCTTACAAATGTAACATTTATTTAAAGCCTCTGTAAACGAAAGTTTTTCTTTAGTTATATTGTGTACGTATTTAGAATGTTTAGTATTTATAATATTTCTCTCAATAGCTTCAGCAAGTGTTATTTTCGTATCATTAATCAAATCAACGATTTCCCTAACATTCGGATTTATTAGTTCATTTTTAATAGCAACATCTATTTGAAATTTATCGCCCGAATTCCTATCCAGAATCCAACCGTTATTATCGATTAATTCGTGGCTAATAGCATCAAATAGAGACAATGCGCTTGACTTTATTTTGATAATCTCATTGTATATGAGGTAACCTCGTTGATAGGCTTCATCAATAGTGATATAGCTTCCACTTGGTAATCTATAAAGACCTCGTTTTAAATCAACTTGGCCACGATTCACAGCATCGGAGATACTCATTCCTTGGGTACCAGGCTTTTCACTTTCAACAGTTGTTACCTTTATTCTTTTTTTTTCAGCCGGGTCTGTTAATCCTTGTTCAGCATCGTAAAGCTCTCTTTGTATTGCTTCTAATAAGGTGACTTCATTTCCATCTTCAGTCATTCCGCAGGGTCCTGTCAGTCTTGCAGCCAGTTTAGGGTCTATGAGCCCATCATGGGCAGCTTGTTCAATCGTTATAGTTTGCCTTGTGTCCAGTGAAGATAGTAGTCTACCGGTTCTGACATCGAGTATTCTCATACTGATCGCTTGGCCTACTGTCAGTATTTCTCTTGTTTCCGGGTGGACAATGCCTCTCGATTCGATTATATTTGGTCCTTCGTACATTCTATGAACTCGTTTGAGTTTCCTGACGTCAGGCCTGTCTTCATCTGTGATAATAGTTCTTGTTGTGTAAGTGGGCGAGGTAAGTTTACCATTGGCCATTGATTTAACTGTTGATTGACCGTCAATTTCTGTGGTATGTGACGTTCTGACAAATCTGTTTTAATCGGGAAAATTTTTATAAGTCAATTAATAGAAACAAACTCTAAATCACTTTACTCAATTTGGTTGAAATCAATCACCGATTTAGAAAATATTAATTTAGAATTTATTATTTGCAACTTTTAGTTCTCATGGCAATAAGGAACGAAATTGTACTGAGAGATTCTAACATACATTTTGTTATATGAGATTTTACCCAAAAAATAATTTTTAATAAATTATTTTAGATATTTAGAATTCTTTGCAAGAACAGTAATTAATATCAACGAAATATCAGTATAAATGAAATAATATAAACTACTACAGTAAAACTTACTTTTCTGTTGTGTAATGCGTTGTGTACGTGTGTTCTGTGGTTAGGTCTTGCATGTTGAACTCTTGACGGAAAGACCTCGCCGAACGAGGTGCCATGGCCTCTACGAGACGCTGAAAAAAAAGGAGAAAATACCATATTACCGTAAAGATACAAAGAACATCATTTTTTTAATATAAATACCATCTTGTATCTTAATAAGCCCTCGAGTTTTTTTTTTATTAAGACGCACTTCTTAATTTTTTTACACAAAATATAAAGTAACCGAAAATTAAGAAAGGCTCTTTAAGAGGTAAGATCGCTTATTTTTGAAAAAAAAAAACATAAGTAAAAATAGCTTCAAATTTCTAAAGGGTCGATGACCCGAATTGGTTTCATTACAAAATACAGTCGTACACGTTCAGTAATATTGGGACTGGTTTATTAAATGATCGGTCCGATTCTGTAACTGACCGGTTTAACAACAGACTGATATCACTCGGTCCTTGTGACACATGCGATTTATAATTACCGGCTTTTACCCTATTTAAATGTAAAATATTCGAAAGAAAATTACAATCAATACAGCGTTACAAATATTTTTTCATAATTCATAATACATTTTTATATTTTATTTCATATGTCTGTTATAATTTGAAGCCGAATGCAAAATTCATCGCATTGGTAAAGCGACGCCAAATTTAACGAAAGATTTGACTCAAACATTCGTCATTATGCATATCCCTCAATTTCATGGTCTACGTGAGAGATAACGTATATTTTTGTACGAAATAGACAAAAATAATACCAACCCGGCACTCGTACGCGAAGTCGTATTCGTATTCTTCCTCCATTTTAAACACGATTTTTAGATATAAACAACACAATTAAAGTTTATATTTTGTAATGTAAATGTTTACTAAGCACATACAACATATTTCACATAGTTATATCACCAATTACAAATAGAACGTACGTAAATACTGTTCCATAGTTTAATTAAATATTTAACCTAAATAATTTCAAAAATAATCAATATGAGATATAAGATATAAACAAATAAAAACAAAACGCGTATCTATATGAAAATAGAATGACGGCGATCCACCCAACGTACTGAAATACGATAAATGAATGAAATCACGAAATCATTCCGTAAATCGAAAAAAAAAAAGTAGACACATTCTAAATTTAAATCATTTCGTAACGGAGCGACGTCTGTACGAGTACGTGTAAACGGTTTCCGCGATTAATTGATAAAAATGAATGTAATTAATAATCATGTATTTATTTCTTAAACAGCTGTTCACCGAGGTAGTTCGTTTTGAGGTTATGAAAGCTGACTGGCTTATTCGATATCGGAGAAGGAAAATTTGAGGGCGATGCGCGCGCAGCCGCGATACTGCACCGCCCCGTTGACACGAAATCTATGACACATTGTTAAAAAAGATACCCTAAAAGTAACAAATTTACTTACAAAACGTAAAAGAAGTCATAGTTTAATAAGAATAAATTTCTCCAATATATCTATTGTTTTTAAAATGGAATTACATTATAATCAAATTTCTGCTGGTTTTAATTAACAGTTCATGGTTGTCTACAATTAGCTTTAAAGTGATTGTATTATAAATTAATTAGATAGGTATTGTGAAACGAAATTAAAGTACGAGTTAAAATTAGTAAATGTGTCTCTATATTTTAAGAAGAAAACGAGAGATTTCTTTCAGAGAAAAAATTATTAACTGCACTATACCATAAATTACGTCTATTTATTCTATTTGAAGTAACCGATTCACATAATAAATAAAATTCAAGTGTCTGTTTGTAAGTTCAAATTTTTTTTCTAAATAGATATGAATATTTTCATACGATACCTATGCTAAAATACAATTCTTAAAATGTTTGTCTGTCTGTTTGTTCCTAGTAATCTTCGGAACAGCAGGCCGGATTTTGACGGGATTTTTTAGTAGATAGCTGAGGTTACTACGGGTAACTTAGGGTACTTTTAATTTTCGAAAATAATTAGGGTCTGCGTAAAAAAAATTAAAACTCCGAGAAAATTTAATAAAATCCTATTCAATATTTTACGGGCAAGCGCTTGAACTTAGTACTAAAAAAAATTAGGTTTCCGTATTAAAAAAAAAATGCAATGTACGAACCGCAGGGGCAGCCGCGGACACAGCTAGTAATCAATATAAACCGGTGGGGGGGTGGGTGGGTGGGTGTGGGGGGGGGGGGGGGGGGGGGTGGGGGGTTGGGGGGGTGGGGGGGGGGGGGGGGGGGGTTTGAAAGGATATGGGAGTAAAAATTATATAGTTCAGATCAAGAAACATAAATCCATCGCCGTGAACAAAACATTTTCATGATGTAAACATTTTTATTCAAGATCCATAAAAAGTAAACGTCAGATATTAATAGAAGTGAAATTATAGTTAGTAAACCGTATAAGTATTATGTCAACTTAATCGGATGTGAGTTCACCCTTTAAGTAGAATGACGCATTTTTAAAGGCGTGGCTTTTTCTTTATAGGAAATGTTCTGTATAATGTTAAGGACAAATAATGGTAGAATTTCATGGTTTAATCATATACCTCACTTGTGATACCGAACGCATAGAAAATAAACATAATAAATGGGAAAGCTAAAATTATGGCAATGGATAGTTTTCTAATTATAATCTATAATCACAGTTATAAGAGATTTTCTGAACCCAGTCAAAAGTGGCCAAGCCTCCTCATAGCCGGGAGGTAATAATCAATTGAACTGATTTACGAATTGAGTTTGATCGTGTTAAATTAGAAAAAGTAAGAGAACAAATGCAAAGTACCATAAAGCATCCGGAACACGTAAGTTCCTCTAGATATCAAACAAGTCAAATCTATTTCGGAACACTGTTTGGAACAAAGCGACGCGGACGAATTGTTGGCGCTACACTAGCTAACAGCAGACGCGCTGATCGAACGAGATTTTCATAGTGCTTTGTACGTACTCGATCGAACATCATACAGAGTATAACTTTTATTTATAAACCGTATCATCGCTTCTCATTTAATTTACACTTCATTATTGAACAGTTTGTTTTCTACTTATCAATGCCTGTATAAATATACAAAATTCAACAAGACATTTTGGAAGTAGTCTTTTAAAAGTTTTCTTCTTCCACTATCGGCTGTTATCTCAACATTCACATATTTAATACACATGCCATTCTTGACACAATCCATCCACACACCTTGTTCAGTCTTTCTCTACCTCTGTCTCCATCCGCCTCTAAATTTAACAGTTACGTGACTTTCATCACTCCGTATAAGGTAGACCCAAACCTCTTCAATCTATTACTTCTTAACTTCTCTGTCACTTACGCTACTTCCATGCTTCCTTATTTATTCAATTATTTACTGCTTATAATCATTAATAGACCGATGGAGAGATCCATATGTGAGACAGGACTACTATATTTTGAATTATCCCGATGAAAAATATGCATATGAATAAGTAAATAAACAACTATCTATTAATAAAGTAAAAAGGACTTCTAAGGATGTTAAGGAAGTAATTGCGTAATTACTTTTTTTTTGTGCCGACTTTATGCGTGGTTATCTTTATCGTTTAGCTATCCACTGTAACAACTTCTATACGCCAAATTGGTCAGAAAATATATTAATGATTTAAAAAAGACTTCACTAAACTAATGGATAAATGCCTGCCTTAAAATATGTAAAAATAAGAATGGAGAACATTAAGAAAGAATATAGAATACGTTTTTAGTTATTCATTTATATTATTGTAAATATATGTTGCAATCTTTGCTATAAAGTATTTAGATTTGTAATAACGTATTTACTAATAGTATTATTGAAATGATTCTATCGTTAATAATAATTTGTCTTTCTCTATGCTATAAAGTAATAAATTTACATAAATCCTCAAATTAGAATAAACAGATTGCTTTATCCAGATTACTAAATTGTTTCTAAACACTTAATTGCAGAAATAATAGAATAATAATAGTACTTATATATTTTTTACAACGTTCCTAATAAAAGTAATCTATTGCTATTATGAATGATTTTATGATTTTTTCTTAAATGAAGAACGGACTGTATCAACCCAGATAACGATTGGAGTATGGATGGACAGACAAACGCGAAAATAAATAATAAGTTTTCTATTCTCTTTAAACGCTCCGTAAAATCACACAGAATGGGCAATCACCGTGAAAATCTAGAATAATCTTTCCATTATTACAGATGTACAAATTTCCATTCGGCTAATACTGTTGCTACTGATAATATTAACATCGATTTTTAAGCTGGAAGCCTCTGGGTAACTCTGAATATACACTTACTTGTATTGGTATTAAATCAGCATTTAAAAATATGCTGTGAAATACATAAAGTAAATTAAGCCACATCCGTTCCTAAATAAGTCTTTGAGGAATGTCAATATTTTTACTTTTGAGATTTCAATAAAAAACGAGATTGAATGGAATACATAACACAGTAAATATACTCACTCAAGATAACATATCCAATAATACGATTAGCATATGTATGCCTACAAAACTGATGTTTACCTTGCCAGAAGATTGTTGCCGATCTTAAAATATTTACATTGAATGTAATTCTACACTTTACTACATGGAAATAAATCTGATAATTCTTTTTAAAATTAAAGTATGACATCATACTTTGACGAATTTCAAGTCCATTCATACATTTCAAGGTTTCCGTAGAATGTCAAATGTTACATTTATTTACTTCATTTATTTTTAATAACCGTTCCTGGTCACGATACAATTAAAATTTTAATTATATTTATAGTGGTCTATATACATATCATTATAATTTATACGGCCAAGCCGAGATTCGTACCAGTTTGGTGCCTTTGTGCTGGTTACCTTTTTGCGGCTGAGTTCCTTTTGCACTCGCCCACAAAGTTGGGTGAAGCTGTAAAAGCCCTTACAGTCAACAGCTAGCTAGTTTAGAAAAAAATGGTCTAGGCCTTTCGTGCCCGATTATATCGTGAGATCGTGCATTTGTGAAAGCCTCTATCTACACAGTGACACTCAAAAGCGCCTCACTTGTCCGGGATCAGTCAGTGTCTATCCAGAGCTACCTAGACGCTTTAGCCGTAATAGATAGATATAGACTGATATAATAATGATGACTGTCGATAAATTCTCATTTCATTAGATGAAGAGCAGACAATTTGGTGGAGATCAAATAAAAAAAGTACAATTAAAATGGAAATTTGGTAAAAGAATATAAATTAAGTTCTTAACTAGTCAATGAAATCTATAATAAGTAACAAAACAACTATGCAGCCATTGGAACTGCCGACAGAAGTAAAAACTCGAAACTGTGTTTCGAAATATTGTTTTTTTATGTTCAAATTTCATACAGTTTATTCATCATCAAAACATACGATATGCTACATAAGTATACATATTATTAGTTATCTCTGAGCGCCAACACTTAAAGCATTTATTCCATACAAACGTAGCCCCCTGTTTCCTCCCTGGATAATAGCATTATAATAAATATGTTTATACCAAATAATATATATCCTTCACCGCGATGTCCGTACATTTTTTCGATAAATTAGTTATTATAGAAACTAGAAGCCTTTGAAAATGAAAAAAATACTGGATTTTTACCGTCATTTTCAGACGTACGTCAAACAAATTTGATGGATACATTTTTAAAAAGCAAAAATTACAGACATAGCCAAAGTCTTTATTAATCTAAAACTGAAAGAAAATTCAGTTCAAAAGTTCAGTTTTGGAGAAAGAAACAAGGTCCTACGAAATGATGTTTTCTTCTATTTTGCATACGGTAAAATCAGCCCGAGCTGCAGTTGTCCCTTTCATGCTTTATAATTATTTCTTTGGGGCGCAACGCGATAGCAATAGATTTCTGAAATACCTATTTTTCTGACCGCATGTCCTCTTTAATGCCACTTTATACTTGACATACTGTATCATGTTGACGGCTGACTTCATAGCATTGGTGGAGCGAATCTTTGAGATTGTCATATCGAGCGAATCTATCGAGAATCGTTCAAAGCCGCTATTATATAAGCGCAATTAAAAAGGAAATTAGCTAAGTGAATAAAAATTAGATTCTTAACTAGTCTATGAAATAAAAGCATAGAAAAATAATACAAGGAAGAAAAGAAATATAGTGAACATTACTATTAAATTTACGAGTTCGTTGACCTGAATATACTGTAATACAGCGCGATACATTAACTTTTTTCAGTGTAAACGATAAATCTTGATATTTTGCTTTACGCAATCAGACTGAGTATGACTGTGCACGTGAATCGAGCTAATAACGAGAAACCTAATAACGAGTTTCCTTCAAAGTTATAGTTACGATTATTTAATATTACAGAAATAGTTTAACATGTAAAATGTTAGAGTAATCTCTCTCTATCTGCTTTTTAGTAATTACATACATAATTCTACTAATTTTAAAACAGTTTTTTTTTTCTTCAATATTATATCAACGCATCATCTATCTAGCAATACTATAATCATTTTATTACAACAATTCATGTGGTTTGTATGGCACCTCAGAAATTCCCGTCCCAGGTTCACCTATACATAGCAACGAAACTATATCGTACGTTGCGTCTAAAACCCCTACATAAAACACACCAAGATTCTGCCAAAAAAAATGTGAAGACAAATGTTATTTGAATAAGGATTAATAACTACTATAATTAGTAACGTAAAATCAAAATTACAACAAGACAATATTTCTCAAATGTAACTAGTATTATACAAAAAAATAATAATAAAGTTTTTGAAATAAAAATAACAATTCAATAAATAATTTTTAAATACACACACGATCATATGATTCCTAACGAAACTTGTAATACACATCATGCATACGTAGATATTAAACCATCAGACATAGATCACAATAAAGATCCATATTGCACGGAAATCGAAATCACAACCATCTTCAATTTTCACTCAACAGTTGAACTACTTAATTACTAAATTACTTACTTAATTTTGTCTTTAAGCCAACTTTAAAATATATAGGTTATTGTTATTGGCAAGCACCTTCAGTCACACGAAGTCCTTGCTTTGACCTTACCATAAGAACATTTATTCCACATTAAAAAGATTTAAATCATCGACAAATGTTTCCACTGATGGTTACCCGGCGGTATCATGTTTACATAACTCTTTTTTGGCTATAGGTACGGATTCCGCATTGAGCCTTGGGTTTTGATTAAGGAAAATATTACCATGATGAAATTAAAATTCAATGGGGGGGGATGGATGGTTGGGGTCCTTGTGTCCAAAATAAGCAACAACTTCTAAGTTAATTACCTATCACAAAGCTTTGATTTAAGAGTTCTAGCACGTGTATTTGAAATTCAAAGGCATATCAAAAGCGACCAAATGAAAAAATATATAACTTATATATTTATTAATTGATCTATCTACATGTATAAAAATACCCAGCCACGGTGTTTCTCTGCTATAAACTCCGAAACTACTCAATCGATACAAATATTTCCAGATTTTTTCAGATTAATAATATCAACAAATATTTCAAATTAAATATTTATGCGATAAAGTAACCTGGGCACCGCCACACACTTCAGCTAGTAAATTCTGTATTACTATAGAATTGCAATTCTACATTCTATATTCGATGATGGCGCAGTTGGTAGTGCGGTCGGATTTTGCATCAACGGACGCAGGTTTGAGTCCACCTATCCAGCTCTAAAATGATCTTGGGCATTCGATGAAGTAAAACATCGTGAGGAAGACCATAGCATGGTGGTAGAGTATTTTCTAACAATGCTCGCCTGAGTAGCTACCACCCTCACCCGAAAATCTATCACTAAATACCAATAGATGTGTTCTGGCAAGATCAGTTGAGAAGTAGTAATTATGAGGCTTACGTGTGTTTACCATCCCGGACCACATCGCCACTAAACGTCAGGTAAGATTGTGGTCATAGCCTATAATGTGTAAAACACTATTAAGCAATAAAATACGAATTACTTTGCCTAATGATTTTTTAAGTATCATTTTTAAAAAACTGAAACTTAAATACGAGTAGTAAAATACCTAAACGGGAAAATAACAATCAGACACGAACCTTGAATAAGGAAAAACGTTTGAAACGCACACAGCGCGGCCGTTCGAAATGCCTAAACTATCGACCTTGAATTTTAAGCACTTAGATTTGTTTAAGGCAATAAACGTTTAAATCTGATACTAATCCGGGCCTAGTTAAGTAATGTGGACCAGGGATCTATATTTTGCTTATTTGTCTGATTGTTGATTACGTTAGCAATGCTTCATTATTTACTTAATAAACAAATTCTGTAAGAAAATGTGCTAATGCTTATATTACAATGCTCTCTGCCTTTGCTTAATGTTGCTGATAAGGGGAAAAAGATCTAAAATTATGTTTACGTAATACTTTTGGAAAGAACTGAATTGATTTCAATGCAGTTTTCAGATTTATATAGGACTCTAAAACTAAGAAATTATTTAAGCTATAACGTATTATTACGCTCCCTAGTAGAAAGAAGCAGAGATAATAAAATGAAATAATTACACAAAACTTTAAATCCAGAAAAGTCATTCTGGTGTTTTGTCAAAAACCATTTCGTGTTTTATTTCAAAGCTAAAATATTCAAATAACCTTCAGAACTCAATTATTACTAATGATTCAAAAACAAAACTAATTCAGTTTACAGACTGAAGTAATTGCTAATATATAAATACTTGAGAAAAATAAAATAAGAATAAGTGCTCGTAAAAATAATGACTCAACTAAAATATAAAACAACCCACGCTCATAATAATATAATTAATATTTGTTTATTAACGCTTTAAAGAATAGTTTTAAAATAATAAAAACAAAGGTGGATGAGGTCAATTCTTAAAACGGCAATGACTCGATCATCAGTCAGTGTTTACTTATACAATAACAAACTAGAAGAAAAAACCATAAAATTCTGTCATTAGTTAATCATAACTATTCTAGACATAAATGATACAGAAATGATGAAATGATAATATAATTGATTGTTGGGCGAGTATTTAGTAATGTCTTAAGAAAGAATTACCATATAAATACACCACACGGCATAATTGAACATAGCTCCTTAGAACAGCTAAAAAGTAAGCAAATAAGTGAAGTATTAAGTAAAATAAAACATCATAAAAACGAAAAACAAACAAATGAAGCTACTCACGGAATCAAAGAAACAAAAGTAATCCATATTAACACAAGCAATAACAACGAAACTCGAATGAACACTGTATGCAATGAAAAAACTTTATCAATGATAAAACCAAACATTGCGCTGTAATCAATTACACGATTGCGTGAAGCAGTTTATAATTGGATGAAAAGGGCACATACGTAACAAACGTTACAAATATAGTTTGGTCGACGCAGCACGTGGATGCTCTTTGTTAGGGACGTATGTCGAAAACATGAATCGGTTCTAGACACGTGAGAATTATTTACAACGGGGAATTATATTTACAAGGGAGAATTAATGATATAAATCTACCCTAAGTTAGGGTGTCGAGGACTTTAATAATGCAAACGTCTGTTTTCGAAGAGCGATTTTGCAAAAAATATTTAGGGTGTTTTGTTGCCACGGTTGAGATTAAGCGTAAAAGTAGGGGAAATGGTAAAACCTAGATGAAGTTGATAAATGAAGAGTTCATGTATTTACGGACTTACCAAACTACATACTTTAGAGTAACATAGTTATAATAGTGTCATTGTAAACTGTGCTATTATTGACCTTAGATATATTATTATTCATCATGATCGCTTCTTCGGTAGTAAAAGAGTTAAAAGAAGAAATACATGAAAATTGCGCACGGCGCTGTGTAACGAAAATTATTTTTTTACTAGAATATACCTATTGGCTCCACTTTTACCTTTTAGACACAACATAAGCTCACGCTTGTTATCCCCCCAGGGTTAGACAGAGGTGAAATAGCGAACTACAGCACCCACATTTCGTCGAGCTTAGTTCCGTCCCAGATGTGACAGGGGGCGAGCCTGTCGCCATATCGGGCACAAATTCCAGACTCCGAGATGATACTGAGTAGAAAAACCCAATATCATTTGACCCGACCCGGGGATCGAACCCGAGACCTCAGAATGACAGTCGTACCGTAATACAACAGCGCTACTCCTGTACACCCTGTGTACAGGGGTAGTATATATATTTATGTTTTACCTTTTATGTTTGATATTGATGATAAAGTCGATAACCGTTTGCACTTGACACATAAAACATATCCCAAGTCAACAAAATATGAATTCCCTCGTAAATTTCATTTAGTTCGAAGTTTAATTTTTTTTTAATTATTGAAACAATCTTTTGGATAGGTTATGTTTACTTCCAATTTCTTCCGAGTTCAGCCTATGATACTATGTTTGTTTTGCAGAAAATGCTGTATTTACACGATAGCTAAATAATGACAAACCACTTGAAAATATAACACCTTAAACTGTATAAAGTTAAATAAAGAATATCGTGAGAAATTTATGACCCTCGAAAAATATCGTTATCCATGAGAAAATCAGTTCCCAAGAGAGGACAGATAACGGGAAATACTCAGATATTTACGAGTTAATACGACTACAGTTAATAGGAGATTTATTCAAACACTGAAACTTAAGTATATACCTACTACAATCGACGACAAACGATACACCTTAAGGTATTAAAAGTGATTATATTTCTGACACAGTCTAATTCGCCTACACTCGAATAAGGTTTCCATTTAAGTCTAAAACAACAATCTCCCCGATTCGATGTAATAACAGTAATAATATTGGCAACGGACATGGAAAATCGTAGCTGGAAAACATAATCGAACATTACAATGACAATTGCCAACGCATTTCCCCTACGATCGTGTTTTGACACGAATGTATGTGATGTCATCGCGCTTGGTCAGTGGAGCGACATTAAACAAGGTTGTAACGATTTATATTATTTTATTACGTTAAATACAACAGTCTATAGGTCATATTGTGTTAAATAAATGATCACGCGATATCGCGGTATAGTATTCGGTGTTTTTAGATGATGATCATTGTCTTTTTTGAAGTCAAAACTTTATTAGCGACGTTGAGCGATTCTCTGTGAGAAAAACTTATAGATTCGCGTTACCATGCTGTGGCGTCAGCCGTCTACATGCTACAGTATGTCAAGTATAAGATGGTGTTTAAGTGTTGGCGCTCAGAGATAAATAATAAGATGTATACACGCAAGCCTATCGTATGTATTGATTATGAAACTATATGAAAATGTACGTAATTATTGTTCGGAGCGCCAATAGATACATCTATTAAACTAAAACCAGACAAATGTTAAGTTATATATTATTAATTTCAATTAACAAAAAAATATGAAATTTAATCATTATAAATACAAAGTATTCCAAAGTTTCGAGTTTTCACTTGAGTCAGCAGTTACCATAGCTGTTGTTTTTTTTACAGACGTAGAGTACACCTGTAAAGTACATCTTAACCTTTATTTTACGTGGTAAATGCATTTACGCTTCTCCCATGCCAATCATAACCTAACCTAACCATTTTTTAGCATATATTTGGTTTAAATAACTGCATTTGAATATGGAACGCGATAATAAAAAATATATATTTTGTTTATTAGCTCGACAAAGTAACTGAACTTTATCCGATGTTAAACATAGTACAGTGCAAGCCCGATGAGGTCCACCGATAAATAAGAATCTAATGGTAGTGACCGTCATCAAACCGAGCCACATAAATCACGGCTAAATCATATATAGATCTGAATATAGATATACTTATATACCTATAATATAGATCATGAAACACGATTATCGCAATACAGTTGATCATAAAACCCTACGTAAATACACTTTATTAAATGTGTAAATTTAAAGAAAATTCTTTCTGAAAATAACTGGATAAAAAAAGTCCTATGTAATATGTTACCTAAGCCATTAAATTAATAAAAAGATACAATGAAATTCACACATTCTGCGTGTTTGGTAAAAGGTGTGCACGTTTTTAAACATTATGTCTACGACGTTACAAGCTAGCAAAATGGTGTGAAGTAGTGTTTATTAAAATCTTGTAAGTGAAAAAAACCTGCAGCATATGATAATTATTTTCGAGGATCGATACAAGATAAGATATATTAGATAAACATTCATTGACAGTATTGACAGGACAGTGTGTCGAAATGACGAAATGTGTCGAATACCCATAAAAATAAGACAATAGGAAAAAAATGGAAAGCTGGCGTAAACGCCAAGTTAGTGCTCAAGGGGTTAAAGATGTCGCAATCAATATTATATTACACATAGTACAGCTGACAACCCTAAATGTGATAATAATATCAGGGCTCAAAAAGTACCTACTTTATACATCCTTTTTAAGATACACGCAATATACATCCATTTATTTATGTTATATTAGTTACTGCGCAGTTATATGAACGGATACTTTATGCATCCAGGAAATTGATCTTACGTATTGATCCAGGGCCGTTTAGGCACGTTCCTTGATTGCATTTCGTGTCACACGTAGCTAGGGCTGTCAAACGTAATATTTATCACAATGTTGTACTCCACTTCGCATCGATATACTGATTTGCATAGAATATATGACACTTTATTTTTATGACGCATAATGTACAAAAGTTAAGTCAATATAAAAATATTTTTTACATTTGTTTTACTCTGCTCTAGGGAAGCATTTTTTTTAATTAGGCACAACTTTCATAGCACTTTTTATTGTGCTTTCTTTAAACTAATTAATTAGTTGATATACATTGTTTTAAATATAAATATCACTGGGAACTACTGAACTGATTTAAAAGTAAATTCAGAAATACATGTGTATGTAAAGTTAATGCTAACGTAATGTAAATCTATAGTAATGAGTAACAGAATCACTTTCTAGAACATTATAACATACATAAATAAATGTAAATCACGTGACAATTGAAGATTTGGCATATGTTTTGCATATAAAAATAATACCTCATGTTATTATTTTATTATTGAAATATATTAAAAAAACCAACGAGGTATTATATAAATAATCCACGGGCACATTTATTTATAAGTGCATTATCGTTAGATTAAAATTTCATTTGTCGTTGTCAGATAACACGATAAAATCGAACTACTGTAAAAATAACAATACCGAAAACGATTACAAGACAACGAAAACATTCTTGCAACAAATATTCTTACATATTTATAAAAGGCAAAGTTACTGTCTATCCGTCGGTCATTTGGCTAAAACTTGAGAATAAGTAAAATGTTTGCTATTATTAAATCAGATGTTCGCCACCCGTACGTCTCGTTCTCGTGAAGAAACAAATTAACAAGTAGAGTGTGACTGGGCCTGGATAAGGGTCGTCCTAGGCAAACATATTTCGACCAGATCGAGGACGATCTGGAGAAAGGTCAGGGCAAAAGTACCCGTAACCGAAGAGCATGCATGAAGGTGCTTATGAAAGTAGAAGAAATCAAAGACGTGTGTCAGGATCGAAGCAAGTGGAAGGTTGTGGTCTCTGCCTACCTTTATGAGAGAGAGGCGTGTCGTTACGTATGTATGTATTAAAGGTATGGTACGTTTAATACATATAATAGAATAAACAATTATGTCTGTTTACATCCGATGGGAACTGATGAAGACTCTTCACCACGTACACCGAATTATACCCCAAAAATCAATAGAGACACACCTCGATTAAAAACGAAGACTTAAGTATGTGACAATGTGTAATGACAACTATAAGATCAGGAAATTAGTTCTTTTTTAGCTTTAATTTTGGTTTTAAATAATATAATTCCGGTTGCAACAAAATAGAATTTAAGTAATTCTGTACGCAACGAAAATGTTTTATTTTCAATTAACAACATTTATAACAACAATAGAAAATAAATTTCACTTGTTATATTTACTGGAACACAATCAACAATAATTACAATTGGACTGGACAATTCTTTGTTTTTTATAGGATTTGAAATTTGAATGTTTATGGTTATAGTTCTTTTACATTAGCATAGTAAATAGAGTATGAACTTTGGGGCGAACATACATTATTGGGAATTGTTGTGTTGCCAGCCTAAAATAATACTGTAAAAGTCACTAGGTGACTGAACCAATTACGCACTGTTTGATTACGAACGGAAACGCATTAATATCGCTTGAAAGGGCAAAAGGTGGGTTGCAAATGTCGATTTATAATTATTACAAGAGATTATAATTTAAAAAAAATTGGTACTATATCCACTTAAAGTTGAGTAATTCATACAAGAATCAGCAAGATGTTTATTTAAAATTGAATAAAGTATGCAGTGTTTAATTCACACGACTTTGAATGAACGGTAATTAATTTTCAAACTCAATCGAGCTGTCATGCTTGTAAGCAGGTGCTTAAGCTAATGTTGGTTAAGGTCGCCATATAAATTAACTTGTTTATTATTTTCTTAGGTATTTTATTATGTCACATAACTACCGACGCTTATCACTGTATGTATACACCACTAAAGATAATCTTAAACCGGTGCACTAAAGAAAAAAAAATAATATAAAACAAATATTCAAAACAGAATACGAAAAAGAATCACATTGTTATAAATTAATACACTTTTTACACACAAACTTTCATAAATTAATTTTAAAAAAAGAATTCAACCGTAAACAGTTAACATGAAATCCTCATCGATTTGAAATTCAAATTTTAAATTTATTGTATTCGTCCGCGGCACACAGCGCAATCGTCGAACGCCAGTCGCAGTTCGCGCGTTACTGGAGAATCATGAACGCTCGATGTGTCAAACGTCGCTGTATCAAATTGTTTGCGATTTGTGATATCAATTTTGCCGCGTATCTGCTATCCATTACAATAATCTCATTGAAAGAAAAGAAATATATAAATTGTAAATATCTATTAATTAAACGTTAATATTTGTTCACAACTTTGCCTGCATCTTAAGCAATTATTACTCTATGAATCTACTTTCACAGTAAGTTCTGACTACAATAATTTATCTGCTTATCTGGTTTCATATAGTACTGGCCGCAGCTTCGCTCGAATTTATATAGATTTTGTCAATAAATTAAGGAATGAGATCTACTCTATATCATTTTACCTGTTTTACCCCTGATAACCTTTATACAAAATGTTATGATAATCGGTTGAGTAGCGACGGCGTGAAAGCGTAACAAACACACTTTTGCTAATGCTATTTTAATTATACTACTATTATAGTTAAAATAATAAATACTAGTACTTCATAACATCATAGAGCGAAACTTTCATATTACAAAGCAACTAGCTGTCGCCGCGGCTTATAAAACATATATAACTATTCATAGTTAAATAACTATTTACTGCTTTATTTATACCTCTTATATATTTAATGTTTTAGATTCAATATTGCCTTGCTATTGATCATTTTGTACAAACTATTGTAACAAAAAAGCCTGGTTTATGATTTATACAAAAATAAATAGATCTTTGTTAAGTATAGGCAGACCAACAAACAGACAAGCAGATAAATGTTTTTTTTTAAATAATATCTAACGATACAATAGTGCGATATTACTGGAACACGAACACAAAGTATTTATAACAAAAATTAAATAATTAATGAATTATAGAAAAAATCTAATATAGACAAAAATTGTTTTATTTAATAATCAATATCGATCTGCTATAATTTTGTTTGCGTCTTAAAAAAACTATCGCAATAAAACTTTTACTAAAAAACGCAATTCCAGTATTCTCTCACATCTTTCGACAGAAATAAATTCTTACATAACTCGGGAAAAAGAAATAGAAGAGAAGTTACTGAAGCACTGAAAGGTGTTTATAAAAAGTTAAGGAAGGAGACGACGTCAACATCGATAGCCTAGCTTATTCGATTATATTTTTATCGAAATCGGTAATTTTAAAAAAGAATGTGTGTATTTAGCGAGCAGTGTATTATGCGTATATGAGAAGTTTATACAGATACTTTGGATTAAATTGATGTTTATTTTAAAAAACAGCTCATTTACATATTTCGACCGTTTTGAACCGAGTAAGAAGTTACAAAAGTGAGACTGAGTTCTTTGAATAAAAACACAACACAAATAATGCAAGTTAAAAATGTATACTTCTTAAAGAAACTATTTCCTTAACAAAAGTTCAAGCTAAAAATTAACTCAAAAAGAAGTATAAATTCAATAAACATAATTATTCTCGATTATACTCAAGTGTAGTTTTTTTACACGGTATGGGCCTGAGGCTGATCCTTTTACCACAATCTTACTTAATATTAAGTGATGATGTGGTCCAGGATACTAAACACACTAAGCCTAGAGGAACTGGTGATAAGTGATGCTGTCGGAACACACCTATTGGTATTTACCGAAGGTTTTCAAACTTGAGGGTGGTAGTTACCCAGGCGCTGCCACCATGCTATGGTTTCCTCACAATGTTTTTCTTCACCGAAAGCTGATACTGATTTTAGAGTTGGATATGTGGGCTCGAACCCGCGTCCATTGACGCAGAATCCGGCCGTACTACTCACCATCGCTTATAGTAGTAGCTTGAAGTACTATATTTACAGTGAATTTTAAGGTCCTATACGTCTTATGATAATGTAATAAAGTGTTTATTGTAAATTGAAAGATTTATAGTGATTCCGAACAAAACCGTATACTAATTTGTATTTTTTTAGTTCCTAAAAAACCGTGTGAGGCATTAATATTACTATAGTTTTTCCTAAACTTTAGTGATTTAATAAAGTATGTTTTCTTTACGTATATGCGTGATATAATTGCTACACTTTTTTAATACGTTATTTTATTTATTGTAGTGAATTGTTGTTATCGATACGTTTCGATAAAATATCGTTTCCCTAGTTTTATATATTTATTTATCTTACAAATATAGTATACGTATATATCGATCGAGTGGAAACGAACTCAGTCAATGGTCGATCAATCAGACATATTTGTTTGAGTCTGTCTGTGTTCGCAGATGCTCAATTTTTTACAAATGTACTGAAAAAATACTTTACCTTAGTAAAATCAACATTTCGCGGAGTAGAGTGGAAAAATTATACAAGCGATCTCTCGAAGTGTCGCCTGTGTTAAAATGTTAATATAAGATTAAGGAAACATTTGTGTTTGTTCCTTAGCTACCGTATAATTTGAGAACTACTGAACAGAATAACATACACAAGGGAAATAATTTCAACCAACATATATATGTTTGACACACATTCAACTTTGTATTAAATCGACAAACAAAAAAAAAACATAATCTTACGTAAGGTTTTTTTTTCCTAAAACTAGTCACTACGGCAAGTTTTCATATTTATAATGTGTATTATGATCGTCATCCTATTGGACACAAGTGTGTCCCGTCCCGCTTTCCCGCTATTTTCATTTCCTATACCATTGTTCAGTTAAACGTATAAACAGTTTAGTAGCTTGAATGTTGAAACTACATACATACTTAATTGGTCGGACATCACATGTTTTATGACAGCCACAAGGTTACTATAATTTCAACTTTAAAAAAAGGATTCAATAAAATCAAAATATTCCGCAAAACTATTAACTATATATTACGTATACGTCTTTCCTTATATCTAATAATGTGATCAAATTCAAATGATAATTACATATTTTAAATCATAAATAATAATAATAGAAACAATTATATATGAGAACGAAAGTGAGGGAAAATTTAGTGCATAATACACTATTCCGTTGGCTACAAGTAACGCTAATCGTGAATATTCACATAAACTTCAACTAACTATACAATTTAAGTTGGTATACGTAATTCTTATTTATAGAGCTTTATCGACGTGGTCGCCGCGCCCTTGACACGACGCACTTGAACAGCCGATGACCTTGTGTTTATTTTTTTTAACATAGACTATATCATTATTTTCTGCCAGTGTCACCGCGCGTACTATGCCCGGTATTACAATTATTTTTGTTCAGTGTAACGTTGTATTTTTATTATTTAGTAGCATTTAAAAAAGTACTGAATACAGTGTAGTTTTAATGTAACTCACTGAATTGATTGTTTAGTCGACACAATATTAAAAAGGGCGCGTGCAGATAATGAATATATTATCGACTGACATAGATCAATCAATCAGATGCGAATTATTTATTTATTATATCTGATTTTGACGGAGGCGTATTTTAAATTTCGAATGTCTTTATTTGAAACTACATAAGAGGCTATGTCGAAAAGAGTTCTCTTTTAATTATTTATAACGTATAAATAGTATTTAATCATGAAGTGATATGCAACTGTCATGTGATATTTTAAACTTTGCTTTTTTTGAGGTTTTTAATTTTGTTTTATGCTTGTAATAATAACAATATTACTATAATGAATAGGAAAACGTCTATTTCTTAAAAAAAGGTATATTTCAAATTTGAATTCATGTATTTTTTAATGTTTATTTACTATAAAAAATTATAGTATTAAACAATCCTATAGTAAAATTTGACAACAATATAAATCATTATCATTGTTTACGTCATCGAACATAAAATCTTTTTGATTTATAATTTCCTCACGTAGGAACCGACATGCCATCATGTAAAATTCATATCCAAGTAAAATATACTTGGTCAAAAACAAACAGTTATGGTTCGTACATATATGTACTTTTGAAGTTAATGACTGCTATATATCAAAGGTAAGTTAGTACCTACATAAGTTAACGCTACGGTTTATGGGCGGTGGTTTTTATACACCTAACGGTAACCGCTACTTCTAGCATATTTAAAAAGGCTACGTCTGTTTCCGGTAACTAACTTGTAACTAGAGAAACAATAGGAAAACAATGAAAAACTGGCGTAAACGCCAGGTTAGTGCTCAAGGAGTTAAATCATCCACTTACTCTCTGATCACATTTTAGTATATATTTTTTGACTTTACGTAATAAATGGAAAAAGTTAGGAGACGGTTCGCAAGGTGACAGGGCTTTCCTGTCAGCCTGGATCGCGATATTTACTCATTAATGTTTGTTTTGTCTTCAAAATTATGAAATTGATATGAGCTGAGGGTCCAAAAATGATCAGAATTTTACTTACGGAATACTTTTTTTTTTCTTTTTAATCATTTATTTACACAGGGCTTTTACACATTAGTGTATGCCAGCCCTATCGGAGCATACCCAATATACATATCTTACAGCACAATTAAAAAAAAAATACAACTAAATTAAATTGTCTCTTAACTTACTACTTGTAAAAATATAGTTCCATAGCATACTAGCAGAATCGGACATCGGTTCTGCTAGTACACCATGGAACATGCCTATATTTAAGTAACATAATCCTAATGACAAAAGCAAAGAACTTCTAGCCTCCGAAACATTTGGAAATCGAGTTGGAATTTGTCGTGTGTCGAGCGAGTGTGTTGCCAATCGTATTTTTTGTATACAAATTAATTAAAGTTACCATCGACGAATATATTGGTCGATTTAATAAAATTAATTAAAGTGTGCTATAAAGCTTTGAAAAGTAAAAAAATAATAATTTTATTGAACATTAAACAAATTAAAATATTGCATGAAGCACAAGTCTTCGTATTTTATAAAGTTTTTAATGTAAGTAAAATTAACTTCAACGTGTTATCGTGTAAAAATTTTGTAAATGTATTAAATAGTGACGTCATTTAAGTAGTGCCTTAAATTTTTTTATGTCCCGTTTGACTCATCGCGATAGGATTAGCAAAGAGGTCTGAGTTAATTTATGACGCATATTTTTCTTACTTGAAAAACTATGATCATTAGATGGAACGCGGAATTAAATGTTATTTATGAGGTTCTGGTATTTTTGGTATTACAATAGGAATTAGTTTCAAGAAATCATTAAAAAGATGTCACGATATATTTTTGTTTGCTTTATTAATACAGAAAGTTGAGAGAAAGAAACCATGATAATAAAATATGATTTTCTGGCGAATACAAAGAAAATTTTAATAATATTTGGACATAAAACTTATCAGATTCTTTTTCAGACCCTTAGTTTGCCGTTTTTGTTATACGATTTACGGAACTATAGAAAAATCTAACATTAGACTCGAAGCGGGTTTTGCTTGATAAAATTAGGCCCTTTAGAAACAGAATTGATACAGTTAAAAATATAAGTAACAGTTCTGGATTTAACAAAATAAAACATGGTAACCCTAATCCAATTACTAGTAATATTAAGTGTAGTTATAAAACACACGTGTTCTAGATAAATCTGCCGTATATGTCGACATATTTACATTAACATAGTATATTTCACGAGTGGACAAATAAATTACTAACACTTATAAATAGCCGGTCTCCTTATCGAACAAACTGTGACCTCGTCGTCACGTTTATGCAGTTAATTGATGCATTCGTAAACAGGTTTGTTTTTACATAACTTCTATACTACTCAATACCGTGTTTGTTTTGGAGTCAACCAGATGAGTGAGTTAATAAGGGCCGAAGTGTTATTCCATTACATTTAATTACAAAGTTTAAGAACTGAGCATGAATCTATGGGATTAGGTCCAACTTAAAAGATAAAGATAGTTTTTGTGATATCTTCAATAAAACAGCGTTATTAATTAATCTCACTGGTGATTTTTTAAAGAAACTTATACACACTTATACACTGAACTTCAGTATCATACATACGTGTTTGACAACCGGAAAAGGAAGACAGTCCGCGAGCTGGTGTTGCCAGTACCTAAGATACAACACTTTTTTTCCAGATTAATAACCTCAATATTGTTTAATGCAAATTACAATTTTGTAACCTTCCGTAAACCAGATAACGCCGTGCAAATTAGCTAGTAATATTATAAACTGGGGAAAAGAATGGAAGTAAATACATACTTCATTATTTCTTAATTATAGCACAGTATAGTAATTGCACTGTGCCTCGTGGTGGCAGGCTAAGCATAAAGAAAATAACACCCACCCATGAGTGATCGAAAGTACATATAGCCTATACGGATTTATGACCCTGTGGATAACAACTGACATTCAATTCGGACACGAAAACCTTAACCCTCCCTCAGTTAAGAATATCACGCAATGCGGTAAGCCGTGAGCGTTTATAAATCATATGGTTTATAGATTGCAATAGATTTTGATCGTGGTATTACTAGTCTGAATGTAGAATTTTAATCCAGAAGCTATGAACTCTATGTGCTTCTCTATATGTGCAAAATCAAATGATGATCAATTTAGTAGTTAAGGCGTGAAAGTATAACAAACAAACAACTCACATTCGTATTTATAATATTGGGTTAAGATTAAAATTTTAATGACAAAAAACAATAATATAGTAATAATAACAACCATATTATTTATTTATGATGGATTTCCGCCGAGTATCGCCTTCATCAATCGAATACAAAAAACAATACTTATTTCCAGTTAATCGTAAAAGATAGAGAAATACAATCGAGATTTTTGAAAAACCACAATTCTTTAGTACATCATTGCGATGTCTCTCTTAATCCTACGTAAAACATGAAAATTGATCTTTTTAGCGCGATAGTTATAAAATATTGAATTTTCTAGTATCATAAAAGCTTCATTAAGATATACTGTACTTTCCGTGATAAATATCTAACTGGGAGTAAAAAGCTTATAAGTTTGGGCGGAGTTAGCGGATAGAATTAATTTTGAAGCGATGATGGCGCAGTTGGTAGTGGACCGGATTTCGTGGCAATGGATGCGGGTTTGAGCCCACCTTTTCCAACTCTAAAATCAGCCTGAGCTTTTGGTGAAGGTAAAAATCGTGAGGAAACCATAGCATGGTGGTAGGGGATTTTGTACTAATGTTCGCTTGGGTGGCTACCACCCACAAGTTTGCAAACCTGTCCACAAATAACATTAGGTGTGTTCCGGCAGCATCACTTGAGAAACAGTAACTCTAGGTTTAGAGTGCTTACATCCGGGAATCGTCACTTAACGTGAGGTGAGATTATGATTAAAGCACTGAGCCTATACAGTATTTAAAAAAAAGATAGATTCGGAAGGAGACTTTGTTTTATACTAATGGTTCCTCCGCAGACTATCGCCGCACGTTAATCAGAGTGCTCGGTTTGTAGAAGGACATGGGGGTTAGTTTGACTTCGACCAATAACATTAATTCCAGGATTACCAAAATCATAAATAAGATGAAATCTCGAAAATCAAATTCATTCAAAAACATTTTCTTTTAAAATGATTGAAATTATATTTTCGATATTGATTACATTTATTTCACTAGAGTACATAGTAGTCCTTCTTATCAACCAAGATATCAATGTGGTCCCTCGTCAGGAAAAGGTTGGGAATCATAGATACACAGAAAGGTACTTATAACCCTACGCCGCGATTGGTTTTGCATATACGCACAAAGTACCTAAATAGTATCGACCGCATACAGTTTACTGCAGTGCGTGACTCGTCAATAATTTACATATAGGTATCTATATCCAGATGTATATAGAAATGCATCATAAACGGAGCCTAGAGAAATATACAAGGTATCATGTACAGAAATCTATTATTCATTCTAAAATATCTAGAAATATAATAGCAAAAAAACGTTTCAACAAAAACTTGAGAGCCAGAGGTCAATGACCGTTGACTGTATTTTATTGTTGCGTATATAAAAAACTGCAATGCATGGCTTGACGTCTACAATATCGTCCGTAACCCGTGCGCTTGTTCAAGGTCGTCACCGAAATACTAGCTTCTAACACTACACGGGAATATTATTTCATTCTGGTTGCAATTATTTATATTAAATAAAATTAAAAAGAAAACACGTTACAAATAAGTCTATATTCCCATCACAGTATCTGAATATATTTTATATATGTAAATTTTTGAATACAATTTATATTGTTGAAAGAATTTTTTCTATCATTGTTTTATAGGTACATTGCCCAACTCTGTACCGTAATTTTATATTGTGCAATATTATCTGAAGAATACATACGAGTATCTTGCTAAGTAACATTTCGACTCTGCCCACATATTATGCTGTTTATGGGGTTAGCGTAGGCAGATAATAAATGATACTTCACTTTATAAGTTACTTAAGATCATGACCTATTTTGTAGTTTGTTATTGCATCTATATTGTTTCGTTTTTTTCCAAAGATTTTTATAATAAAAATTAAAACTATTTTTAAAACAATTTTAATAAGTGTATAATTTCTTGTAAGTACATTGCTAATGGAACTATTTTGTAATTGTGTAAATGTACATTAAAAAATTTGAATTAGTCTGAAAATAGAAAACTTAAAAACAAAGTTTTTTTCGAACACATATATGTATTTTTATATAGATAATGAGCTCAAGCTGTTTTCAATATAGCTCATGACATATTCATAATTTCGAAATAAATAATTACTAGCTGACCCGGCAAATTGTGTATCCCTTTTAAATAAATCGAATAAATAAATGGAATTATCTTCATAATTTTTTTCATGAATTTTTCCGATGTATTAATAAATATTCTGGTATTCGGGGCGGACGCCAACCAACAATTCTTACATCATAAAAATCGGTCCATCCATTCTTGAGTTATAAATGATGTAAATAACCCGACTTTGTTTTTATACATATATAGAGATTAATAATTTTCGCAAACGTTAGAACAATTATTTTAATAAATCTGATAAAAATAGTAACAAAATACATTCTGTTAATAAAAAAGAACAAACTGAGATTTATTACATAAATACTAGCTGTGCTCGTTCGCGTTTCATATATGAAAATTAAATTGGACCAAATTGTGAATTTAAGCTATTCTCTAATCACCAGGAATAGACACAACAAAACTTAATTAAAATCGGCTCAGCCGTTTAGGAGGAGTTTAGTCATATACACACGAACAGAAAATATATATAAATATGTACAATTCAAATATTTTTCTAATAAATTCTTTAACGAACAAGACTATACGACCAAACGACCTCTTCTGTCGAGGACCTATCATGACGTAACCGCCATGACATCAGTGCGGTGATTAGGTGAGAAACTCACGCGCAATTTCAAATTCGTGTTCTAAATTTGAAAACATGAATAACAACGAACGTGATTTTCTAAGAGTATTATTATTTTAAACAAGCTGTGTGGCCGCTGCTCCGCCCGAGTTTCATATATTCTTCACTTAGCAAAGTTGTTTTAAATAATCATTGGAAAATAATGTTTTGATGGTGCTGTCCATTGAACCATATTTTGTTCGCAATTTGATAAGTTTTAATTTTTTTACACGGAACCCTAATAATTTTTACTACCTACTTTTAATAAAACCCTAATTATTTTCGAAAAATAAAGTAGCCTAAGTTACGCGGGGTAACCTCAGCTATTTGCCACAGAATAAGTCCAGTCAAAATCGGTCCAACCGTTCCGGAGATTACTCGGGACAGACAGACAGACCGATAAAAATAATATTTTTACTAGGTATATGTATTTAGTAAAAAGTTATTATTTTCATATTATAAAGAGAAAATTCAATGATATTTATTCGTATTGATAAATCGATATTGGTAACTTTAAAAATTTTATTTTTATATTATATAAGCCATGTAAAGTTCCTCGAATCTACTGCTATATTTAATATTTATTACACACAGAAAAAATAATTCAATAAAGAATCCATCCATGCCACCGAAAGACGTCCACGGCATAGGTCTCCCCCAAAGATCTCCAATTCAATAAAGAATGATATAATTTTTTTAAAGACATTATATAGTGATTCAAGGCTCAATGCGAACACGAAGGTTAGGTAGGTTAGGTACTGTAAGGTTAACGGGCAAATTTGTATAAATGATTAATCACGTCAATTAAATAATAACATAAAAAAAAACAAATTACTAACTTATGTAACTATGTAACTATTATAGGGCTATTTCTTTGGTAAGTATACATTTATAGGTATTTACATTCGTGGTAGGATAGTGATGTTTGGAAATGACATCTCTTTTTGTGATACCGCTAACAACGGTAATAACTATAATTTGAATAGTTCTTATGTAAAATATATCTATTTATATCCACATTTATATAAAAAAGATACAAAATCGAGTTTATTGCTGGCTCTTCTCGACCGAGTTGTTTTCCCCTGGTGGTATTTTGATCTTCATTATGAGCAGAAAATTATATAAATAATTTTTCGATTTTCATTTTTTTATTTGGATTTACATATTGAACCTACATTTTATAATGTTATTAATTAATTCATAAACGCTTTTATTATAACCTACTTATTTTACTTTATGAAATAAAATCTGTTCATTTACCTATATAATACCACCGAATCTCAAAAACATCAATAACAGAAATAAACGGTACATTACTATACTGGTAACATTGACCACAAAACCAAGAGGTTTTTATATTTTTCTTTGATAATGAAATTTACTGCAACCTTACGTATCTCCAAAAAGACATTGAACGTTTTAAAATATATAAAACCGTGCCAATTGCTCATAGGTATTTTGGAAACTGACGTTGATTTACGTTTAACGTGCGTTTAATTGAAACCCTAAAATGAATAATGAAAACGATGACAACTAAAGCCATTTAAGGCTGAATAAGAAATTGGCATAATCAAATTTCAAAAGAAAAATCAGCGTGAGTACACATGTCAGAAGTCAAACCTCTTGGCAATCTTTAGTTTAAATCTGTACGCTAAATTATCAGTATAGGATTCAGATATGGAGAATGAGATAAATATACCTTCTACCTTCTAAAATACAGTTATCTTCACGCTTCCTCGAAAACAAATATAGAATAAAATTATAATTCAACAGTCACAAAGTATAGTATAAATATTACTTTTATCCCTTTCTCTCTCACTACGTACTCCCATCTTCCCTTTAATTTGTGTCATTAAATTCGTGTCGTTAATATATAACGCAACTCACGTGACGTGACTTTTAAATTATTATACTCTCATTGGGTACAAAGAGGTTTTACTTAAATAAAAAAACAAAATTACTTACCAAAGTCACAATGTCTCCGGGATTAGCGGCGGCTATCCTCCTCAATCTCTCATACAGCATGTCGAGTAACTTCTGGTAGTTCGCGTTCAGCTCGTCCAGTTCCCTCGCGACCACTTCGGATCCGACGGGGATTCGATCCGGATCGACATCCATGCCTTGTTTTCGCATCCGTTCCGACTGTTGCACATCCGCCTGACGCTTCAGTTGCCTCGCGTCAAGCGAAGGGTGGACTTCCTCGCAGAGCCACTCGGCATATCGTTGGCATCGGGACGAGTGAATCTATCACGGGGGGTTACGATGGTAGCGGGTTACGTTTTAGGTTAGTTGTTTTTTTATGGCAAACGGTCTGTCTGTATTTTATTTCCAAATTTAAAACACGCCATTGAAAGTATTATTACTGCCATTAAAGGCTCTTTAAAGCCTATAAAATTTACAAACAGTCAGCCATTTGTTACGTATTATTATCATGTTACGTAAAAACACACCATTCATAAAAACCTTTCAATAGTCAAAATTGATTGATCGTATCAATAAGAAATGGTCCTTCGAGACCCCATTATCTTGGTTGCAAGTTAAAACATTCATACTCACTCAAACATAACAATATACATAGTACTTTCGAATGTAATTTTGAATTTTTTTTCTCACTGGCAACCCTAATAATTATACATCTAGTCCAGCTTTAGGTACACCGGGATAGAATCATGCCGGAATGACCGGGCCTGTTTAAAGTACAGGTTTGTGAAGCCGTGCATCACCCCACAAAATGCAATGTGCTACAAATACCAATAACATTTTTAAATGTGCAATTTTTCGAAGCAACAGTATTGTTTTTTGTAAAAAACAAAAATTGATAAAGGGTGTATTTTATTTAATGAAGTCTGTAACATTTTGAAATTTAACTGGCAACACAAAATCAAATAATATGCTAAAGATAAATTAGAAAAATAAACATAATTCAAACATTAATAATTTGAAACAAAAATTAATTGAAAAGTCATTTTTTAAATAGCAATGAAATACATGCACGACTCTTTTTAAGTCCGAACAATGAACTTGCCATATTAATATCATATTTGCATTTCAAATTAGTTTCGGGACCAAAACCGGTATGTCTGTCTGCTTGGGCGGTCTGTTTGTTCTCATTAGTGACAATGCAACGATGACATTACATAGAAATTTTTTTTTATTTATCACGCAAACTTCTCTCTCATTCAGAAATATTAAAACATTGTTAATAAGTTACAATTCAAATAAAAAAATTAAATAATTGAAGCATTATTATAAGGCATTACGAGTTAACAATCAAAGCGTTCAAACGATTAAAAATTAAGCATAAGCCTTTTTTTAAAATCATACGGCGTAAGCATTGCAGTCAATAAATAAAAACAAGTCGAAATGAATACAAAAGTAACATGAAAGAAAAACAAAAACCAGTAAAGATCAAGAGAACCCTGGATGAAGAAGACAAAATCGACGACAAAGCGACAGAGGTCAGGAAACGCTGGACCGAACGTACATATCTCATTTGTAACCATTCATCATAGACACTTAACGCCTTACTTCCTAAATTCATAACAAATATTCTGTGAAATCAAAATTAATATTTCTATAAAACGTAAAGATAATTTTACTTTTCAACACATCGTTGTTAAAAACAAAGTGCCACAGAGTATAAAAATGTATTAAATATCACTTTGACACTGTCAGTTCATTAAAATAGTTATAGTTACCTTCGCCTCTCTTATGAATCTGCCACCATCCACATTAACCTTCTCAATTTTCGGTGTCCTTTCCACGACACTCGTCAGTAGATTCTGCGAACGAAACTATAGAATTACTCATCATTGTTAGATTTTATAGATTTAGACGGTATAATGATAGAATCATATTTGATAAATGTAGACGTTATTTGCAGAAATCCATCAAAAACTGTTTGATTGATATTCCTTTAATAATTCCGTTTGAAAATATTTTTTAAGGGAATTAAATATCTATGTATTATCAACTAAATAAATCAGTATTTAATAAGTTCTTAATAGTTTTACTTTAATGAGGATTATTTGTTTATCACTTTTGTGAATCGTTCACAATTTGTATTAAACAAACAATACATTATTTTTAAAAATTTTGTTTTTTAAGATTGCAAAATAAATGCAAAATATTGTTTTATTTGTAATATTTTCTAGATTCATAACTTTCAAAAGATTCGACTGTTTCAAATGAAATTTAACATCTAGGTACATTTTGTTAATCAAATGAACATAGAATGCTTTTTTTATAGCTCTAAATAGCTCCGAGTTACATAAACCTAATTAAAAAGGTAAGGGAGCATCAGTCTTTAGTACAACAAAAGATATTGCGCAATTACTGAAAGAAACTTGAAATAAACAAGACAATATAACCACAGACAAAGTATCGCTAATAAGCGAGATATTGAAAAGCTTGTGACGTATTATTTCAATACTCGAAATAACAGATGATTGAAAAATCTATACATCAAAGGTTACCGGAACTAAATCTGTACATTGAAGATATTTGACAAAAATATACTACGTAGGGCTTCAGGATCGACTAGAGAACACATTTAGATAGTTTTTAATATTTTCGACTGACTGTCGGTTCGTCTCGTCTGTTTGTTAACTTGTTTGGCAATCACGTAAAAACTACTAAACCCAATACAATGACAACCAATACAACCCAATACATTTGGTATGGTATGGGGTATGATGACAATTTATACTTTATAGGGTACTCGAAATACTAATTATAGAATTTGGTATTGAAATACTTTGAATTCAGAGGGACAATATAGACTGCAAATTGCCTGAATTCCACGCGAGTGAAACCGCGGGCAAAGCTATTAATAAATTAAAGCTTTAAGGTTTCTTACCCTCGTCGGTTCGAATTGTTCCTTCGGTCTGATATCGATGGGTGGTTGCGCTTGCAGTTTGCTGTAAGTGTCGTCTATCCATTCAGCTTCCTTCTCTAACCCGGCATTATAGTTGCGAAGGAGTTGATACGCCGATTCGCAACTTCGGAGTCTGTCCACGTTTATGTAAATTACTTATAAATGTAACGCGACTTAAGCAATAAATAAGAAATATATATTGACAAGAGTTTTCGTTTTATATTTGACAAGTTTAGTGTAAATAGAGAAAGTGACTTTCAAATGAATATAAATGTATTTAGAAGAATATTATGATATAATCATCGCAAACTGATGCTGCGCGGGAACCGGTTCACAATAACATCCACGTAACGTCATTCGCAAAGTACAGCTAACAAAAAAATCTCATGGTTAATTTAATATGTTACTTTTTAAATACCAATAATACACACTATTATTATTGTAAAACAACACAAAGGAAAGTCATAAATATGAAAGTAACTCTCTCTATTACGTTTTCACATTTAAACTGTTAATTCGATATAACGTACACAGTTTCGACGGTACGAATGGAGTGATAAACTGACGGTAGAATTTTAACAAATAAAATCGGCTATTAAGTACTTTCGTGCTCATTTTAACCTGAATATGACTATAATAACAAACAACCACAGAATACTTAATAAGAATAGCGAACAAGAAATGATAATCAGAAAAAAACAACAGTAAAAAATTGCGTGTTGCTAACGGTACTGCCTGCATATTCAATGACACCAAGTTACGTCATCAAAATGGCGACGAAAAGACACATTAGCAATTTGCAGGGCCTTATATACATTGTTGATCAGTAATAATATTTTTTTATTAATCATCTTTTTTTAAATTTGTTTTTTAAATGACTTTGTCGCATAGCGATCATATCGTCCCATAAGGAATAACAAATTAATTTATGTACATAGGAGATTTTTTTTATCACCTTGCTAATTCTGTTGACCGGAAGGGCCTTTACAGCTTCACCGAACTTTGGGGGCGAGTGCTGAAGGCACTCAGCCGCAAGAGGTAACTAGCACAAGGGTTCGAACCTCGGTTTGGTCGCTACTTGAGTGTGAAAACTCGCGCGGAATTTTAATCCTAGCTAATCCCTACATTTTTTTTTATTTAACATAAAAAAAGAAAAAGGTTCTTTACAGAACCTATGTACCTGCGTGTTGCGTGGAGGAGTGTGTGTGCGGTTACATAGGAGATATAAAATAAAATTATCATAAACTTAAACCTAACTCTGATAACATATTAACGTTTTTGGATGTAGGTACTACTAATAAATTATTAGGAAAGCCATTACTACTAGTAGTTCTATTCGTAACGCGTAATATTTGTATATAGTTTCCTTTACAGCCTGTCGATTCTTACTTACTGCGTGAAATAAGTGGATAATAAGGACAACATACTCTAGCTGTCTCAGCAGGTTTTCATTTCAAAAGGTTGTTTTAGGGTCGATTGTCTTGTGAACTATGGTTATGTCTGCAAATTACACACATCCCTATGCATCTACTAAAATCTTTGTAATTATGAGTTGTATAGTTTAATTAAAACAAAAAAAAAAAACATATAAAGAGACGAGATCGAGTTTTGTTGTTGAGTTGTTTCGAACTGGCTGGTAGTATTTTAACGATCATATACACGTTTTGTTTTTTTTTTTGTAAAGAAAGTGATTTATTACCTTTCAGCGAGCTGAGTGCAGACGTTATTCCACCTGGTGTTGAGCTGCGAGACTTCCTTGTCGAGTCGTTCCAGGTCGATGTGTTTCCCGGAGCGCGGTAATGACGAATGCGGTAACGTCTCCCTCGAGGAGTGCACCAAGCGCCTGCAGTTCTCCGAATCATCATTCATCTGATCGACCTGGATCTGCTGCTTGCTGATCGCCACTTGCATACGGAGGAGGTCCTCGTGCATCTGGAAATAATAAATAGTTACACTTTGTTTTTAAATTCAGGACACAAAGCAAATTTACGAGCAGATCTCGACCAGACCGAAGACGTTCTGAAGAAAGACTGCGGTCAAAAATAAAGTAAGTCTACAAATTTTTCATGATTAATAAAAGATTGAACTTTTTTGGGCATTAATTGGTTATTTAGGACTAAGAGTCCTAATTAAATATATCAAAATTTATCTTTAGAATGAAGTATGTCAATTTATATTACGAGAAGCAATATCCGTCATTGCTAAATCGACTTTGAAATGTTTCTCTCTAATAGGAAGCTATATTCTCTTTTAGTATTACAGACTGTTTTTTATTGTTATTATATATTTTTTGATATTTTTTAAAGCATACGATGTCTTTGGGTAGTTACTAGTAAAATATAATAAAATATTAATTTATATAAGGGGATTTGTTAATATTAACAGTAATAAGTAGTTGCTTACATCTTTTAGAAGTTCAACGTCGTTGGGCAGGTCGCTGAATTGTGCAAGTTTGATCTCAAACTCTGATATTGTTTGATGATTCTCCTCCATGCTGTTTACTATTATCTCAACAAACTTCAACCTAGGAAGAAGAACAATTTAATTAAATACTACTTTAACACGAAACAAGTCAACTCATAGTTACTGCTCCCACAGCAAAAGCCTTAAATAAGAGTAAATGAGATAACACGATGTTTTCACATCAGAAATAAAAACCACACATATATAAATAAATAATAATACCTTTCAACAAAGAGTTGACTCTTGGACTGCATGTCATTCCATTTGCCCATCAGCTTATCAAGGCTCTTCTTCATGACCGGTGTTTTGAGGGCGATGCCTGTAATAAAGAAAATAAATTAAAATGATATCCACTTTGTCTTTTATTTCCTTAGCTTGATTAAACATCGCCGGCTCAAGTGAAAACTTATTTAATTCCACTGTAATTTGAAAATCAATGAAACGAAGAAGCGACATTAAAAAGAGACACACGCATTTACATCTGTAGGATTTACTGTGCGAAGAATGAGATAGTAACATATTATATAGTGTTAATTATATTCGCGGTATTTTCTTTGCTTAACCTTCCCAGTCTTATCTACAGAGTGAAAACTCCTCGTATAATGAGTGCGCATTAATATTGTATAATTATGTTTAAAATTGTAATATATGTTAAGTAATAAACAATAGTACAGGAATATATTAAACTTTGACCACATTATACGTACAATGCATACAATACGTACCAATGCATTTGAAGGCATTAATAACAAAGTAAAACATAAGAATAAAAGTGGCCCACTAATAAACACGTCAATCATATGTACCTCTGAATGTATTCTGGACTTGCTCAACATCTGTCGACAGCGAGTGGACCGAACTCTCCCAGTCTTTATGCTGGAGCACCAGGTGTTCCAGTGTGTCCAGGTCTCTGGGTATATGACTAGCTATCCGCTCGTGGAGTTGCCTCTCGAGCACCTCCAGGCGTTCGAGAAGGTGCGTCGATTGCTCAGTGAAGATCCTAGTTGCATTCTTGGATTCCTCTATTAATGAGAATCAAAATACACCATTATTAATAAATCGCGTAAATTAATGTAGTGGGACGAATTCCGCCTGCGGACGCAGGCTCGAGCCAACCTATCCAAAGCTAAAACCTGTCGCCAAATACCAATAGGTGAGAACCAGTAACTCTGTGTTTGTGTGTTTAGCATGCTGAACCACATCGTCTCTTAACATCAGGTGAGTTTATGGTCAAAGCACCGAGTCTGTAAAAAAAACAACAAAAAGAGCAATGATTGTGAATCAAGTGACACCTGTCCTAGTAAAATTATACATACATATCATCACGCCTTTCTCCCGTGGGGATAGGCAGAGATTACGTCCTTCCACTTGCTACGATCTTGGCATACCTCTTTCGCTTCCTCTACTTTCTACTTTCATGAGCGCTTTCATACATGCTCGTCGATTATGAGTACTTTAAGGTCGACCTAGGCGAACGTATCTAGACCAAATCAATCATGTGTAAAATTATGATTATGTTTTATGCTTTTATTGTGTATATATGTAATTGTATATATATAATTATGTTTTATTTGTTTGTGTGTATATACGTAATTATATTTTATTTCCATAAATACAGCGTAACTGAACTGTAATACTTATTGTTTGAAATAACCTCTACCGCTGTGGTTCCATTTATAATATAAGAGACTTTATTTCCGTTTTGGTTACCTCAAAAACGAAACAAATGTTTTCTGAATATCCGATAAAAGATAAATTTTTAGCAGGATCGATGTAAATTGCTTTAAGTCAGTATGTGTTTTGTATCATTCGAATTTACATTTACATAGGTAAAAGTTTTTTTTTTTCAAATATCAAATTATGTTACATTTTTATGTGAAATAGATTTTAACTATGCGGGTTCAACTCACAAGTTTATTGACGTGACGTTATCGTATTTTATATTAAGCCGAAACCATAGTGATAGATACAGTAAATAACATTATATAGAACAATATAAAACTATATTTCATTCCATATAAATCGGATATATAACGAATGTATAGAAGAGACATAAGTTTAGCGACAAAATCAATCTTATAAATTAAACTGAAAACTTACGCTTTCAATAAACTCAAATTAAAGTATTACCAGACGTTAAAAGTTCTCAAACATCGATAGGTTCATTAACACTGAACAAGTGGACGATCACGGTCAACATCCCTCTTGTACAAACAATGACATAAACAAATGATCAACTGTATATTTACTTTTGAATACAATGTAATGTAGTCTAAAGTAGTTGTTTTACATCAATTTTTTAGTGTCTACATTTTCAGGTAAAAACTTGTAATACGTATGATAACTTCACAAATAACTGAAGAAAATAAACAACAAAATACATCATACTACATCGCGGAATACATTTATAACTACATATCTGTTTTCGAGGGAACAAAAATAATGTAGTAAATTTTATGTACACAATTTACTAAATATTTTTTAACAGGTAAAGTGCTAAAAGATCAAATGAAAAGTGACACTGGAACTCCCGAAATGAGAGATGAAGGATCTCGAAATGAGACTCCCGTGATATCACGTTTAAATTAATATTAACTAACTATAGACTCAAAGAGCACACAGAGCAAGCATCGACAACAAATTATAATTTTTTAGAAACAAAATTAGAACGATTAATTAATTATTAGGCTGAATACTAAACAGTCAAGTGAGGAAATCAATAACTTTACCGTGAGTTAAGTAACAAACCAACACTAATATTAATAGAAACCTGATAGATGGCGGCACACGTAATTTCTCTCGATTGTTCTCTCCACGTAAACTAATATTAACTTGACAAACATTTAACAAAATTTATAATTAAATGCATAAGTTTAATGAAAACTACGTTTTTGCAAATGTAATGCAGTCGGGCGCGCTGAAGTGACTAAACTTATCCCGATCTAGATGCCGACTTTGTAAGTAAGAGATAAACAGTACGGCACTGTTGTCGGAAACGAGTAATAATAGCAAACAAAATAAAGCAATGTTGTTTCAGTTAGTACTATGCCGCGAACAAGTAATTCTTATTTCGAAATTTGAAACTGAATGCATTTTTAATCTTATAACTTCTATCTTATATCTTTGATTAGCTAGCTTTAGAGAACTTGTCACTAAACACATTTAAAGTGATAATGTTTCAGTGGTAGTGTGTTTACCGAGTCGATCGATGTAGGTTTGAATCCTATAACAGCACGAACCTGAACTTTCTGTGAAGGTAACTTCATAAGGAACCCATAGCATATTGATATTTTTCTAATGTTCGCCTGATTAACTACCATTCTTTAAGTAAAAAACTATTGTCAACCAATACGTAAGTTCCGGCAGAGTCATTTGAGAGTCAGTTCCTGTAGGATTAGCATTAGGATTAATAACAAATTTGTCACTTGTGAAATAGCTATAAACAAGAAATCTGGAGGAAATTACGATGTACGAACAAAAACATTGCTTAACTTGAACAAAAGCCGAGCACTTTACTGTTCTTAACTACACAGTGACACCCACTCGAGTCTCGGCACGATTGGAAATTGCAACGATAATACCTACTGTCACAATCTGCCCGTATTTCAGACAGAGCAAGGTCGTCCGAGTTGACTTCGGCTGGTAAAAATATCATGACATCACTACTACAGTCGTAAATTTAATTGATTCTATCCAATTATTATTTAAGGAAGATGGTGAACTATTTTGATTGAATCGTTTGAAATATTGCCTTTTGTTATTGAGACATACTTCTATTGCATAATTTCTTATAACTATTTTTTATTATAAAAAGTAACCAAACAAATAGCTGTTAGACGAGAATCTTATAGAAAGATATTGTTGTCTACCAGTCCTAAATTTTTTTTAACAGTTAACAGTGAATTCCAAAGTTGTCTGGACAGTGATCTACATAAAAAAAAACATCCAAAATTAAGGCTCACTTCTCAATTTTCATCAATGAAAAGGGGCATTCATAACAATCAATTTCAATCGGAATATTTTATATTATATATACTTCTTCGTCTTACTTGTAAGTGTACTACTTTTCAAGTTTAGCTCAATAATCGCTCACGACCCACCAGTGGGTTACAGTGAGAAACAGTATTTTTACCTAAAATTTTCATTAAAAATTATAGTCAAATATCGATCACTGCGCGAACGAATGTTTCTATGTATTATATAAAGAGGTAATGGTTAAAAAAGCTCATAAACTAATAAACGATTTAAAATTATTTCAGAGATTTCTATATTCCCGGTCAAAGCCGGGACAGCTCGCTAGTAATAAATATAAGACAGTGCGGGCCTACGCGACCAATTTCAGATGATGTCAGATAAATTGAGGTGTGTTTGGTTCAATTGCAAGGGCAATTTAGTTCTGACCTTCTATCGCTGATACTCGTAAACAAAATTCACTGAGACCCTCAACTCAGATAGTTATAGAACTTTATACTATATAGAATTTAAAAAGAATGAATTTTGAATGGGACCAAAAGTTTTACTTTATCAGTACTTCATAATTATTTGAACTAATTATTATAATTTTTTTTTAATTTAGTGAACCTTAAAACTCATTCCAAATATTTCCTAAATAAACAAATTGTAAACTAAAACATAAATAGAGAAAATATATCTCATTTAAAGAAATAATAATATACATCGGTTTAGTATATTTGAGTTACAAGCTTATTACCGGACAAACAAACAAACTGATATTACCTATTTGTAATATGTAAGAATAAGTCAAAGCTTTACAATATTTTCACTTAATTTTGTTGGTACTCATTTCCACCAGCCGAAATCAGATAGAACTTTTTAGATAATATTAAAACATATATTCAAAAATGTAGCTAGATAAGCTAAATATGAAGGTAAGTAAGGTAAAGGTATGCATTATTTAGGTCTAATCTGAATTTGTTATTAGGATAACATAAAAGTAAATGTGGAAGGATTTGCTCTGGATGGTTAGATTTGGTCATAATTACCGCATAAAAACAACTCCAACAGTTATCCCAAATATGACTGCACCCTAGTCTGAGGTTAATTCTCAATTAAAATAATACACAGGGAGTGATTAATATGAAGTGAAAAAACAAAGAGATTTCGGCAAATGTACTTCAAACTTATTGCAAATATGCAAATAACCAAATCTGGATATCATACATTCCACTACAAACAAAATTTAATGGAGTAAATTTTTCAGAATTATCATACAAAAATGATAGAATGATAAAAACAGAAATAATAGAAATATGTAAAATTAAGTTCATTACCTCCTCGCCCAATAGAAAATATGCGTTTTATCTTCTTCATATTTATAGACGACGTTTGCTTATCACAAACATAAACACAACTTGAAACTTAAACGCAATAAATATATCATCACATATTTAACTTAATCATTAAATGTTTTATAGAAAATTATCTAAATATTCTCAAAAAGAAAAATTGACAACCAAATAAACAATTTAAAAATTTATAAAGGTTTTTTAATTAAAAATACCTCGATTAATTATTAGGTATTTTATGTATGCAAAAAATAGTAGGTAATTAAATTAATACCTTTAATTTTTTATTTATAAAAAAATAAAAAATTGAGAAAATATTAAAAAACGGGAAATTTATGTTTCAAAATAACTTCTGTATGCAGAGCGGTATAAGAATGAATTCATTCACAATGGATCATAAGACATTAATTAGTACTGGAGTCACAATTAAGTTTTGTATATTTAAGAGAAAGACCATAAAATTAATTAGATATGTAAAACAAAAAGTAACAAAGTTGGAAGAGATTGAAATAGCATTTAGTGCAATTTATAAAACAAAATCAAACTTTTAAAACACAAATACGGAAAGAAATATCACGTTACAGTAGTTTGACGCACGGCTAATTGCGACTGAGTGGTCCTGTAGGACATCAATAGCGTGCGTGCGGGACATTAGTCAATGAAATTTATAGTGTGTTGTTGGCAGACTAAACGGTTTCGATACTAAACTATTATTAATTGTTTACTTTGAACTGCTTTTATAAATTGCTTTCCTATCTTAAAAACATAATTTACTTATTGTAAATTTTTTATATCCCTGCATAAATATTTAGAATTCTCAAATTACTAACATACTCTAACGCAGAATCGTGATTGTATTAAGAGAATAACAAACCTAAACAATGTGAAATATACCTATCTGATTAAATAGAGACGAATGACGATCGAGATTCAAAAGCTCGTGTATGCTACATAAAGTATCAAGATCGTTAAGTCGGATCATAACCAAACAAGGTGCATCTCATACATCCACTTGATAAGTCCCTATCTTTGAACCGTTTTGTGATAATGGTCAGTATTTCTGGACCCTTTATAGTGTTGACCTTTTGAATAAGCGTAAATAAGAACTGATATACTTGTACAATCAGTATTTGTCCACTGTCCTACTATCAGTCACTAATTTAAGACACTTGCATACTATTACAATTACTAAACACACAATGAGCTTCCAGGAGAACTATAAACAGCGCACACGGGAATTATTAGCAATTAACTTTTAACTGATGACGTCAAGCAAATATCAATTAATGCGCATAGTCTATAATTAGCGAGCGACCCACGATAGTTTGTGGATTATAAAAAGAAACAATCCGACTATGGAATAATATACCTGGCAATTTTTCAATTAAATCTAATTTGAAGTTAATACAGTAACCGTACAATTGGCTCTAAAAGTATTGTTGACATAGTCAATAAAATTCTCGTATCAAGAGTCATGGATTCTGTCCGTCCGAAACATTATTTACGATAAGACAATTTCATTTTTTGTTTGTTTTGCTTTAGTTATTTTTACTGAATATGGTACTCTTTCATCATTTAAAGTCTCTATTTGAGCATGTTTTATCGCATTTGTCCAACGAAGGAAATTATGGACACTAAAAGTAATTTATTTTTGCAGTGTATTGAATTTTTGCTTCCGCTATTTATATTAACTAATTGCGAGTGATGATTAAGCAAGCAGGCATGAAATAAAAATACCATGCAAGAATAATGTTATGTAGGTATTGTATTTTTTTTTTGTAGTAACTTCCAGTCCATCTTGGAGTTCTAAACCACATTTTTTTATTCGTCAATTTAATCCACAATCCGATCATTGAGTCAAATTACGCTAGCAATCGTATTTGTATTTGATATTCTACCTTTTTATTAAACTCGATTTCGTTCTGAGTTCGTTTCTCGAACTCATTGAACAGTCGAATTAAATTACTCAGATAATTGTATTTGTATTTATATCTCTATCGGGTTAGTGAACTTACTTTCGACCCGAATTCGGCTTTGGAACTAATTGAACAGTTGGTTCAAACTACTGAGATAGTTGTATTGAACTCACCTTCGGCTCGGGCTCGGCGTTCGAACTCATCGAACAGTCGATTGACGTCGTCGATCTCGCGGCGCAGGCGACGTAACTGCGGATCAGCCGGGTCTCCCTCTGCCAATAGTTTCTCTGCGTCCTCGTTGAGAGCGCGCCGGATCGCTTGCCGCTGCTCGGCACCCATCGCCACGAACTATACCACAAATGTATGTATATTATATATAAGGTATTTTCAAGAAGTTTAATTCCGTTATCGAAAGTAATTATGCTTTAAACGTGTCGTTTTTTTTTTACAATCGGATTTAGTTAATTCGTATTTTAATATAAAACATAAACTATTATTTCAGTTTAAAAGATGAACTCACTTGAGGGAAATCCCATCCTTTGACGACTTTTATTGTGGCGAAGATCATGTTCTGCCTCATTCTCAACTGCTTACGTTGCCATAGTTGAATCACCTGTAGGAAATCATATGGTTTCAAAGCAGAAATATTTTTGTTTACGGTATTATAATTATCAAAGACTTGAATATTCATCGCTCTAGAATTGTGATGTCACAAATTTTTTTTATAGGTACTTCATGAATTTTGAATTTTTTATGCATAACAGTGCTTTCCATATAGTTATGTGAAGTTGGGAAATAATATCTATTGTAGAGACGTCAATGGATAGCCACTGTTAAAGGTAAAAACGGATACATTCCGAAATGAAACATTATGTCAAAATGCTTTATTTTAAAGAATAGGGTTTATAGGCCGTTGTGCACAATAACCGAGTTGCTCGGAAACACCTCAGAATTGTTATAGGCCGCAATAATTATTCTCTTGCTCGCAAAACCGACGCTCGATAAGGCCAACGGGTTCTCGAACGGCTACCACGCACCGCGGCTAGGCCTACCTTATTGTGGACCGACAGGAATCCTCTGGATGCGCCAGACCGGTCGTTGTGGAGATCTTTGGGGGAGGCTTTCGGTTGAATGGATGACTCTCTTACTGACCCTATCGAGTGCGTTGCGGAGCCTGACGGCCGCGTCAAGTGCCTCCTGGCATGGTGGCGGCAGCGCCACCACCGCGCCCGGCACCTGCACCTCGGTGCCGGCGCCGCCGAGACGCACGCGCCACTTGCTCCGCCCGGAGTTGTCGACTACGTTCACCGCAGAACCTTTCTCTATCGCCACCTACACCGGACAGTTTTAACAATAAATACACATCAAACAAGTCAACATTTTTGATATACCAGCCGGTTAATTATTGATCTAATGGTTGGTAACTTCTTTAAAATTGCCACTCTTTTCCCTGTCGTGTTGTTCATCGACCTGCATCCACGCCGCAACGAGACTGTGTTGGTTGAAAACATTTTCACAGCCCACCTCATTGTAAATGTAAATGTGGTGACTCCTAGTGTTGGATTGAAGTGTGTGAAGTTGCCGGAAACACCTGTGTTATCGAGGCTGCTTTCGGGAAGATATGACCGAACCTAAAACGCCGAAGGCGCTTGATAAAGCTAATGAACAGGTGAGTGCACGACTTCCTTGACGACCGTATTTATCGACACACCAGCGCTTGGCGGCGCCAACATTGCATAATAATAACTTTATTCAAATTATAGCATCCAAGGTATTGGCTACATTATTATTAGTTTTTGTATTGATCGTTTGCGTTCTCGCGCGCGTGCTTGTGGTGTATAATAACGTTAGTAGTCATAACTTTGGCTGAAAAGCTCCAGTCCTATTGTCAGAAGCTTTTGATGAAACACTGTAGTCTTATAATATTACAGTAATTTTAAAGTAATATTCAGTGTTAAAAGAATCGACTATGTTGAATGAGCTCATTTAATTACATAAGTCAGGTTACCAGCCAATTCTGGTATCCTTACCGCCGCTCCCCTAACCCTGTATCTTCCATGCTGTCAGCGTTCACGCGCGATATCCTATCGACGTTCGCATATGTACACTTCAGTAAATCATCTTGATAATCAGACACCTCTCAGGTCATATCTTCAATTAACATTACATATAATGTTTTTTTTTTTTCTTTACGATAGGTTTTTGTTACGACAAACAGCTTACGAGCTGTGGGTGGGTGTGGTAGTTAATCTCGTACTACCACCATGGTAAACAACATCAAGATATTTTCTTTCGCTGAGATCGCAAATACTCAAGTGTTCAAACTTGAAGTAACTAACAGTGGCGGAGCGCTCATATAACCCGATTCCTTATAGCCATGCTAAAAATTCCCAAAAAACTAATTAATTTCAAATCCACTTTTTAAGAGTCAAAGTCGAGTTTGGTAAAGTACCACCATCATCCATAATTCATTCACAAACATCCATTATTCATTACTGTACGAACATTCAAGACGAAGAAGGTATATAAGTAAGGTAGATATTTTTATGCTCTGGTTTTACCAAGGAATTTTTTTCACGCTACGTCACTGGTATTTACATAAATATTATGATAAACTTACATTAGCATGTTTATAAGCGCAGACGGTCTCCGCCCTGAGCGGTCTGGAGATCGGCGCTCGCCTCTGCTTGACGGGTCTGATCTCCTGGGCTTCCTCCACCAGCCTCGAAACCGCGCCGCCGTGCAGGTTCAACTCCTCGCGCAGCTCCTGCATGCCTTTCAGCAGCCGCTCGCCCTGATCCAGCGTGAACTCCGACTGGGAGAATGTTGTATTCAGGGCTTCTTCGCGTCTGAAACGGTCATTTTATTATGCAAATTGTCTAAGTCAGTGTTTCTCAAAGTTGAAAGAACGAAACCTTCCGATTCGGGTTATACTTTGGAAAATGCTAGTCAAAACATTTGATAAAGTTATTGTAAGCGTTAATTTCTGCTATGTGGATAGTGCATTAATAATATGGGGCTATTTCTAACAGCAAAATTACAGTACACCAACAGCTACATTTAGTCTGAAAACACAGACTACCATACTTAAGGAATTAAGGGCTAAATACTTAACTAGAATCACAGTCCTGTATGAAATTAGTTAAATAATGAAACACTAGATGAACTTTACAACATCTATTGGAAGTCCCTTTTTAAATAACTCACTTTAATATCCACTTCTCAGCTTCCTTGACCTCTTCGAAATAGTTATGATATTGTGTGGTGTGTTTGAGATGTGTCTCCAGGCATAATGTGAGCTGAAGTACCCAGGCCCACTGGGACTGCATCACCTATGGAAAATAAATGTTATAAATAAACAATGTTATTATTTGCTTTTTCAAATATGTATTTTTCATCGAGAATCTTAATGAAGATCGCCCTAAATTCCTAACATCGACTCTCATATTTCTGTTACTATGCCAATAAGTTAACAAAAAAAAATATATATAACATCTCACAAACAGAGTGCAATACCCCTTCTCACTAAATATAAATTTATTTCAAAAATTCCTTTAAACAGTCGACAGTAAAAAAATAGTTAAATCTAGATTAAAAACATTGCTAATTCAGCGAGCAAAAGCTTTGTATTATCTAATATGGTGTACCTAGGAAATGTTTCTTATCTGATAGTGATGTTATTTGCTAATAATATCGGCAGTGTTATATATATTTATCATCAGACACAAAGCGATCACTTGTTATCAACTTATTTACAGTTATTGATACACTTGACTTTAAAATAGTACAAAATGTTACATCGGCGATAGGAAGAAAAAAAATGTTGGGAAGAATACGGCGGGAAATGTCGTGTATTACACACATTCATACCTGTAGTCTTAATTATCAATATCACAAATGAGTCATCTACAATCAAACGCTGTCACATTAAACCCATATGTGGTGGAGAATGATATTATTTTTATTTTACAGTAGTTTTTAGTTAATTACCGTTTTAACTCTCAAATTACTCAGACATATTACTCAGGGACCGGTTAGTAAACGAAAAGATTTTTGGGATTCATATAGGTTTAAAAATGAAGTTATAGAAGAAATCAAAATTTTATCAAAACATTTAAAAAGAAAATATCGATAGTTTGTAATTCAATATTTATAGGACACAGAACGCAACGAAATACAATGAAAGCGTCAAAACATGTACCTGTAAGTGTGTCTCGATGGTTTTCGTAGCGGGATGGTGTTGCGAGATGAGCGCTTCGCCTCTGTCGATAACATTGCTGAACTGCAGTTCGCGTTTCTCCAACGACGACATCAATTGCTGCAGAAAAATGTTATGTTCATTGCCTGTTTCATATCATTTCATTCCAAACAAGATATACTTTTACCATCGATAGTTCTTTAACTCGATAAAATAATCGAATTATATCGATACGGTCTTTTCGAATTAACATATAAAATTATTTTTTTTATTAATAATCTAACTAATAATATAATATTTTAAGATGGAACTATGTACTAATATGAAAGTTATAGATATTTTTTTTTGTTTAACTAAATTAATGTTGACCCAGAGTTATTTTTAGAAACATGATCATAGTCGAAATTTCTTTCATATTAAAACCAATGTAACTAGCGAGATTTTTTATTCTCAAACACTTACTAATGGTTTACTAATTACAGCAATTTATTTAAAGTCCTTAAAATCTAAAAGAAAATAAAACATAAAAAGCACATCGAAAAATTAAAATATATCGCAAAGAAAAGTAATATAATAAAAACTGATTGGTGTAAAAACAAACCTCGCTATCTTCTCCAAACGAATGCTTGCATGACATACAAATAAATATTGTCAACCAATTGTTAATTAAAATAACAACTTATTCACTATTAAATGGTGATATATTATGGAAAAAAAACTATATAAAGAAAAATGTGATTGTGTGGAAAACGTTTGAACAGCTGTAATTATATGAACTAATGTGTTTTGTTATGAACCGATTAAGATATCTTCAATAAATACAAAAATATACTTTAATACCGTGTAACATAATTTTTTTTTAAGTATTTAATTTTTTTTAAATTTATGATTAGTAATCTATTTATAAAACGAAACGTACACATCGATATCAAAATTAAAAAGATCTCACAGGTTGGTGGAAAAGTGTCGAAAACCAATAAACATTTATTTACAAATCTAGTGCATTAAAAAAGATGATATATATTAGACAAGATAACGAAGAAATTTCCATCGAATTGTTCGATAAAATCACAAAAGACACTAAGGCTAATAAATAATTATAGTTTTGATGAATAATAAACAATAGTTACCTCGTAATAATGTTGCACAGCTGGTAGATTGATGTGCGGGTCCGCCCAGTCCCTCGACAGTTCCACTTGCTCCTTCTCGTTCAGCCAGTTCAGCTCGGCGGTCGCTGACTGCAAGAAGTCTTGAAGCGCGTCCAGATCGGACATTCTATGCGAGGAAATAATAAACACAAGGTATAAAACTGCTCTTTTAGCTATCAAACATTAGTCTAACTTCCTTACAAAAATACACGTCTATATGTCTGTCCATTCGTTAATTATCTTGTAACCCACTGGTCTGTTATATGATTATTTTTTAAAATAAGAACTAAGCTCGGCGAAATGTGGGTGGTGTAGTTCGCTATTTCACCTCTGCCTAACCCTCCCGGGATGAGGCGTGAGCTTATGATATGTTATATTTTTAATATACATTTTGTTACGTATACAAGATAAATAATCGTCGTGTTCTTCCTTACATCAGTTTTCTTCGTTATATAAGAGGCATGTCTGTCTGTAAAATGTTACATAATGTTTGTTTCTTAGAAAAAAAAATAGACCGTTCAAAATAAAATCAGATAAAACTTACCGTTTAGTGCTGGTGGAGAGTAAGTCGGCGTACAGTTTCTGCAGTTGGCTCAAGTGCTGGTTGTAGAGGGTCAGTTCTTCGCCGTTGAAGTTGGCGCGATTGTTAACACATTGCTCCACCTGTCACCATCATTATCCATTTGAATGTTTATTTCGGTAATATAAACCTAATTAGCAAATTATTAAAAAATAATAATAATAATTTAATTATGAAATCTTATAATAAATAATAAAAAATATTAATTAAAACCATTAAAATTCACGCTCTTGGGAAACACAAAAAAAGTGTCTCAGTTTTATGAGGTATACAATATTACCTTCGAGTGGAACTGATCTATCTGCTTGTGTTCGCGTTGGTGCTTGTCCAGCTCGTGCTGAACCGTCGGTAGATCTGAACCGTAGTCCGCTTCATGAAGCTTTTTCTATGCAAAATCAAACATCATATTATAGCATATAGGATAGCATATTTTTTTATAATATAATTTCACATTAGTGATTTCATAGAATTACATTTGCTAAAATACTATAAGAGGGTGATAGTGTTGTAGGCTCTCACTAAAAATTGATTTAAAAAAACATTTATCAAATTATTATTTATATTCATTTTTAAAAAAATGTATATGTAGCCTAGACAACGTCGGATAAAGACGTTTAAAAAATTTGATGAAAATTCTAAACCTTTAAAAATGACCAATTAATAACTAACAGCTTTACATTGAATTCACCATAGTTGAATGTTCATTCAACTTGTATCAGAGATTATTGATAAGAACTGTTTGTTTCTTACGAGTCTCTCTTTGCACCACCTCGTGGCCTCGCTCAACTGTTGGAACTTGGGGTCGGCGTCGTGCACCCTGGTCTCGAGCACGGTCCGCGTCTCGCGGCGCACCGTGGTCTGCTGCACCGGCATCCTCACTGAAGACAGTCGAGGCACCAACCGACCAGTAAACGCTTGTCTCGCGTTCACCCAACGCTCGTGAACTTGTTGGACTCTGATATATTACAAATTAATTATTATAGAAATGTATAATGTAAATGCTAAGGTTAATTAAATCAGTATCAAATGAAATAACACATACATAAACCGACATCATCTACTCTTGCTACACCGCATTGAACAATAAACAAGAAGCTGGTAAAAATAACATTTACCATCGTAATTGTGGTGAATTGGTGAAAAAGCCTATACTTGTAATGGACGCTGATAAGTAATACAGTGTCAACGTACAAATGTTTTTAATTGGCAACTAATTCAGTTTTGATCTTTTTTTTTTGCTTTTGTACATTTTGTGAAATGTACGTTATTATATAATCTTGCGTTTGACACCGAAATTACGATATATTTTTTTTTATTTTGTATGTTGACACTGTATTGGTAATTAGCGTCCAGTTGTATGTGTAACTGGCACAAACTGTTTGTACACAAATTAACATCATCTAAGAAGAATAAGGTACGTATGTATTTCTTTTACATTGATATATACTGACAAGTGACGAGAAGAAAAAAGCTATTATGACAATGAGCTGAATGGAAAATGAATTGGTTTACTTTCTGATTTCCAAGTATTTGCTTTTGTATTTTGTCGCAACTAAGGGGGGGGGGGGGGGGGGGGGGGGGGGGGGGATTGACACAGACAAAATTATTTGCAATAATTAAAACAGCGTTCGGCTGTGCATCAAAGAGTACTGGTCCCTACACTTGGGTATGATAATGAGTGCAGGGTTTGACAGGAGAAGCATGAAAATAATATTAACGAAGTGGAGATGAGAAGTCTACAGTTGTATGTCCAATAGATCTATTCTAGCTAGATGGTAACGAACTTCTGGTAATAATGAATCGACTTAAGACTGTGATCTTACATGAATCTTTTATTAGAGATAAGATACAAGAGAGATGCAAACTCAAACTCCAGTTGAATGATCATTGTTTACTGAAAGAATGACAGAGACATGGCATTTACCGTCTGTGCAGCTCATTGGCCTGAGTGTATCGTCCTTCCCTGAGAGTGTGCACGTCCTGGAACATCTCCTGAATGGTGTGCTCCATTGCCCTGAGATCCTGTTCGATCTGTTCCGCCGCAGACTTAGCTTCGGCTGGGTGTACGCCGCGCTCAACCCGTCTGATCTCGCTCTCGATGTGACGCTCGACGTTGTCCAGACCGGTTTCGGTTTGCTTTATATCTCTGTTTGAACAAATATCGAAAAATTGAATTTGATCGGAATGACAGACAAACTTATAGTTTTTTGTTAGAAAATATTTTGTAGATCAGGTAGATCAAACACGCAGCCCTCTAAACATTTACCTACGGCCCGATCTAAAAAAAATATGAGGATCACCGCTCAGCTTTCTTTTATAAAAGTGGCGGCTAAAACAATTGGAGTTGAGTAAGTAGAAAGATGTAATATCATTAAAAGGATGGAAACAATATAACAAATATTAGATTATGTACGAGAGATGCAGGTTAACTTAAAAAACATCCTAATAACAACCCGCAAGCTTTTCGCAAACAATGGTTACTGTAATTTTAAGTAAGCGCGCACTAAAGTGACATTACTAAACCATGAGATGCGTACGTTACTAAGGAGAAAATAACTTTATACAAAACTATTTGGTATGCAGGATTATTTAAGATTGGAATTTATTCATATAAATGGGTCTATCCTGTTTTTCGATCAGTGCAATAAGTGCTGGGGTCCACATCCATCCATCTATTCATTCAACCGAAACACGTCAACTGCTGGACATAGGTCTTCTCCAAATATCTCCACGACGACCGGTCTTGTGCTACCCGTATCCAGTAGACTCCCGTGACCTTCACCGTCACCAAGTCGTCGGTCCACTTAGAAGTCGTTCTTAAATTTGCCGCACTAAAGATCGAGTTAAACATGGCCGATATAGATGTTTAGATAACTGACCTATGCAGTTTCTCGGCGAGCCGCTGTAGACGTTCCAGCCGTCTGATCTCATCGGTAAGGTCGCGCTCCCGCTCCTGGTGCGCCATCAGCAGCCGCGACCAAGCCTGCTCGAGCGCTTCCGGTCGCAAAGTTGGTTCGATATCACACTCACCGACAGTTTCGAAATATTTCTTAAATTAAAACAAAATAAAAAAACGAGATTAATTTAAAGTCAAACTGTACGAAAAGATTACCAGTAGTAATACAAAACAAAGGAGAAGACGCAAGAATAAACCGGTGAGGCAAGCCTTTATACTTCAAGATGCGTATATTTTTGCGTAAAACTAATTATTTATTATTTTTATAATCACAGTATATTGTATAACTCAGACCAAACTTTTTTGATTTGTGAAAAACTATCAATTTGCGATATCTTAGATAATATTTTCAATTTAATTTGTATGATTTTTATTAATGTACTTATGTTGTCCAATGTACCTCTAACTCCCTGTACAAATGGATCAACTTCTGCTTCTCTCGCTGCCTTAGCGGAACTTCCTCGTTGCGGAAACGCGTGCTCTCGCTGAGCAGCTTCTTCATTTCTATCAAAGTTGACGGGAAAGCACGGTCCTACAACAAAAACAGTAGAATATTCTAAAATGCATTTAAAGAGAGTAACCTGTGCATTGGCATATCTTTATACAAGTTAAAATTAGCAATAATTTTGACACGATTCTACAATAGCTACAATTCAGATACTGTCTAAAACAGTTGTAGCCAAAGATGATTAGATCACGATTTATTTAACAAAGAACTCCCAAATTTTGTCCTCATCTCTTGGTTATCCTACATAATAAATAAAAAAAAACACGCTTTTATAGAAAATCCAATTAAAAAATAGGAAATTTTTTTTTAGTAAATTTAAATTAAGAATAGTGTAAATAAGAGAAAAATGGATGTTATTGTAAAAAAAGCGTTTTTTTTTTTTTTTTTTTTAAACTATTATTTATTTTTCATTTTTTTGTTGGATTTGCAAATAAAAGCGTGTTTTTTACTTTTTGGATATCAGAAAGTAAAAAAAAAATCGCAATTCCTGAAATTTCTGGTAAGGGTAACGAGACTAACTGTTTAAAATATTTAATTGTCATCGGTCCTTGATAAGTATGCCAAATTTCAAGTCATATCCGACATTTTGAAGGGGGTGAAAATCATGTTCAAAGTTTCTGTTAGATAGGCACAGACTAACATACGTATGAAGCTAATAAAAGCGTTTTAAAAACAGCCACAATAATGTGAATCGAAGGCTGTTTTAATAAAGAAAAATACACTATGTAGTTTGAATCGAAAATTCTAATACTTACAGGGGTCGTCACGATGCTTTCTTTCACCGAAAGCTCAAGTCCATTATACACACTACCAAAAAGTCTAAAACGAATGGTACAAATCTAGGCACTGACCTGCATGAGGGCGCACTTCTCGTGTAACCAGGCGCGGTGCTGTGCTGCCTGTTCGGTGTAGGCGGCGGCGCGACGTTGGGACTCCGCATCGAAGAGCGGATGTACTGCCGGCGGCTCAGGGAATGTCTCGTAGAGCGACGAGATGTATGTTATCAGTGATTTCTCGTCCGGTTCATGGGTGTCGACGTCTAAAATTAAATAACATCAGGATGTTACGGATATACAAATTTAATATTTTGATTTGCCATATATAACATAATTTCTAGATACCACAGTAGCTGTTTCGATTACAACGTTCATACTCTCCAATACAGCTAATGTAGCAGTAATCTGTTTGATTGGTACGTACACATAAAGATTTCATAAGAACATCATCCTGGTAAGTGTAATTGTTGGTTGTTATATTTCAATGCTTTTCGAAGGTTACTAATTTGATTTTAATAGAACCCTCCACTTTGGCTATTTTTATGTAGGATAGAATAAATTTCTGACAATGATACGACTAATAACTTCAGTATCGTAGATGGAGTCCCGGAATGCTATCTGACTAATTTGACTTGATATTAATAAATATTGTAAATATTACAATGTACTATTTTCTTAAAGTTGGTTTATTTACCTGACATAATTGCTTATAATTATTGCGTGTTCAACAGAAATTTAATATTGAATCATAATAATATTTGATTTATTGATGATTGATTATTTGTTTTATTTGATTTATTGATGATTTAATATTTAGTGATGAATATTAATTTTGCAATCAAAAGACAAAGCGATTTGATTTTTACTATCAAAGATATGCCAAATTATAAGTTTGTAGTTAGTGAAATATCTTACAGGGAATATATAGAACAATATCATGGCCTAGGGCCTAGACAAATGGAAATGTCGATAACCTACGTTTTATACCGGTTTTCTGTGGGTGAGTAGAATCATTGTCTAAACATAGGTATTACATAGGTATTTGTTACATACCTTTGCCTTCTTAGATTCAGTTATTTTTTTTAGAATACATAATAATTTTAGGATATTCGTTATGGATATGCAAAGGCAAACCTCCAAGCAATTTACAAGAATCAGTCATACTTACAAAATTTGATTTGAAATTTAAAGACTGATAAAATAATTTTTTAGGTGTAAACATAAATATGTGGCAAGTTTTTTTCTCACATGTTGCGGTGTCTGCAATTTTACGAACTTTATAAATACTATTTTTAACCAGTATTCCTTTAATAATTAAGAGATTTTTTTAAATTAATTTCTTTTCTATCAGAAATAACGGAATAGTAACCATATAATCTTTTTTTATCATACATATCCTAAGTATTGATTAATGTACTCCAAAGACGAAAGAAAGATATTAAAAAAAAGTTCACATTCTGGGAAAATCCTTCCAATATTTACTACAATGTTACAACTTCTTTTACTACTTATTTGACGCACCAATGACATGATTCACAGGCAATTAAGATGCAATCCAATACAGCACCTTAACAATTAATACAGACAAACATAAGGCACGTTATGCGGCACATTGTAATGCCATCCACAAATAACTACACAAGAAATCCTCGTAACAGAAGGCTGACAGACATGCACTTTTTATTGTGTTATAGCATAATAGAAATTTGTTTTAAGTGACTGATAAAAGAAACGAGGAATCTGACTCTTAAGTATAATTGCAAAGATTTGGTAGGTATTCAGCATCTGATTGTCAACTAGGAAGGGGTTTTTACAAGTATGTAAACGCAAATTTTAATTACGATTTCGAAGAAGAATATGATAATTATTATAAAATCCTTTGATTACATTTGCGAAATTCCGTTTGCAACATCTGCGAAGGTATACGCTATGTATTATTCGTGTGTCGACGACGCGTAAACAATAGATCGTAAACCAGCATTGAATTCACCTGCCCTGTATGACCTGTCTATCATACTGTGTTATAATAACATCAAAGAATAATCTAAATCTATTCTCTTATTTTATATTTATCATAAGGTATATTATAACCTTTACTGCTCTAAATATGGAGTTTGTACAAGAAGTTTAATATATGTGTTTAATGTGGGGAAATAGTTTTTAAAGCCTCATCTAAAGAAAATACAGGAGAAGTAAGACATTTTCTCAGTGCTTAGTTATAATTTTGTTCTCAAATAGAAAAAAAACTGTGCCCTAAACAATTTTACCAGAAGTGGGAGAAATAGTTATATTATAATTCACTGTTTACTTTATTTTAGGTAGGTATAGGTATTTCGTTTAGGATTTACTGTTTATCTTTTTAAGTAAATTTGGCAATCGTCTTTGGCTAATCCAATATTTTAATAATTATTTAAGTGAATATGTAAATAAGAGCTGTTGATATCTCTAATAAATAAATACAATAAAAAATATTTTTTTATTTTTAATAATTGCTTTAATACTTTTAAATCTGATTAAAAAATTGTATTGCTTCCATCCGTTCATTCAACCGAAAGACGTCCACTGCTGGACATAGGCCTCCCCAAAGATCTCCACAACGTCCGATCTTGCGTTACCCAGCCTGCGAACTCAAGCGACCTTTACCAGGTCGTTGGTCGACATATGTGTTTAGCATTCTTTAATAATTACAATATTAAACTAAAACATACCTTCGGGATCCAGTAGTCGGGTTACACCGTATTCCTTCTCAACAACGTGGAAAGCGGTCTCCAAGCGCTCGCGAACCTGTCTTGATCTGAAAGAGGTAGTCCATCATGTTAGTACTTGATTAACTTACAGTGAAATAAAAATTTACCACACATATCTTGTAGCACGGTAAAGTGACCGCACAGTCTGATGGTAAGCACAATATAATCCAAGAATAGATAGACTCTCCGAAAGACATTTCATCGTTAATCGCAGCTGTTAAAGCGATCTACATCACTCTTCTGCATTTGGATATGGGGCCGTACAGGTATTACGTAAGCAATATTTACTTATTTACTTTTAATTTCTTATAAAGAAATATCCGAAAGCTTATGTTACTGGGTAATACTCGAATGACAACTGAACGTGGCACTATAGATGGGTATTACACCCAGTTGCCATATACACGTAACGAGAATATTTTTCTTATATTCGTACCTGATATTACGCCAGTCTATCAGATCAGGACGGTTTCTATGTATGAGCGCGTTGAAGGCGAGACCGTCTCGCCACGAGGACGTAAAGTCCGCCACTCTAACGCCAGGGTACTTCGCCGTCGACCGCCTAGCCCAGCTGAGGAGAGCCTCGCGGGCTGTCACGTTTGGCTCCTGACCAACTACAATGTCCGATATCTAGGAAAAAAAATACAAAAAATATTAATAAACTTTTATTTAAATAATAACGTAGACATTGTTGAGGAAATGCGAATACTTTAGGTTCGTTGCGAGTAAACTAGTTCACATTACAGTCACATTACTCATACAACAAATTTAAAAACAACTAACACAGAGAATTAAGTTCTCTGGGATAAAATAACAAAATAATTGAAATTAAGTTGAAAAGGGGACTATTGCATATAGAATTATTGCAAGTCGAAAATAATCAAAACGTACAACGGAAAACAGTTTAAGTGTTTGCAAAATCTTGTTTACAATTAACCGTGGTCTTAAAAAAATTACAATTTCTTTTTTTAAACTCGCTTCATTATTTGCTCTGTATCGTAGAATTTCTTTTAAGTGTAAGTTTGACAAATCCCAATCACTTAAAACTTTTATGTTTATTTATTATGATACTGTTGACAATTTAATGATATAAACATAAGCCATTCACACTCGACTTCCTTGAGAAATTCTACGAATCAATACTATACTTCGGGTCTTAAATTCCTAGAATAATTACGTTCATGCAAACAATATAACAGAACAAACAAAAAAAATACAAGTGAACCTAACCCGCTATCGGCTACCGATCAATAAGTTATATAAATAAATTGCGAGGTCAACGAACTCGTGGCAATGTTAAATCGATTCGATCAGCTGTGGCCGAAGAAGTTTCATACAGTAGAATTTATAAAATAAATATAATCTCTGTGTACGTCAGATATCGCTTTAATAGATATACGCTATAAAACTCTGGATTCCCTAATAAAAACCGTAAAACTGAACAGAATAATCTTTCTAAACTTTCATTCCAATACTTAGAGAGTTATATTTAAATAAGTCCCTCCTAATCAGTCGCTTACCATAAAACATTACAAACAAAACAAATTACAATATAATACTTTAACCGGTAATAAATAAATAATACATGAAGATTCATTCGACAGTCAGACACGGAAAATATATAATAAATACAAAACAACAAATAAAAAAGTGACGAGAAAGTTAGCATCAAACATGCAACACTGTTGCTAATTACAAGATAAGCATCAATGACGACAGGTTTGACCAAATGAAATATAATTCTAGTTTGAAAAATGTAAAGCTTCATACTATTTTTCTGTATCTTCGCTATCGGTATTTGTATTTATAGGAATGCATCCTTTATATATTGTAAAAGGCAATATATATATCTCTGTCTATGTTTCTGTGTTCACTATTCATAACTCAAGATCACTTACACAGACTTACTTGATTCTTATTTTTAAACAGATTTATTCTCACGTATATTGTTAATAGAGGTGACTCTAACATCAGAAACAAAATCCAGCACCCAGCCAAACCCAGACGTTGAATTAGCAAAGATAGGAACATCCGAAGACAGCTATATCTCGCTCTGGGAACTTGTTAGAAGTTTAAACATAGAAATAAGTTGGTAGTCTTAAGGAATCTCTTGAAAGTAAATAAACGTATAATTAAAAAGAAAAACTTGAACCTATTAATGTGTTTGTGTGTTAGCAAAAAATGTTTCCCCTTCAAATTTCGATTACTAGGCGAAAACTATTTAACTTCATAACTAAATAATAAATGGGGCAAATTATCAGAATAATAGCGAATTGTTGTTGGCAATAAAATTACCACGAGACCACGTCTTTCTCCTGCGTTACTGTGTCTTAGGCATTAATATTTAGCGATATATTATATAATGGTAAACTAGTCAAGTCTGAGTCCTTTGCGAGTAGCCTGACCATATGCTCGCCTTATTAAAGCTAAGTTAAAATTAAATAACAAGTCTTGGACTTTAATGTAGTTTTCAAAAGCTTGTGGGTATAATCTGTCAATATAGTTATGTGAGATTACGGTACCAATGCGAAGCCTTAATAAAAAACCTACTTTTTATAATCCAGAAGTCCGAGAAAAAAAGGATTCATTGTCATTGTTTTATAATTTAATTTAATATTAAAAGTTATAAATTCAATAAGGTATTATAGAGCGATTTACATTATTTACGTCTCCTTCTACGATCATTATTAACACCAGCATGAGATATGTGAACAAGTTATACGAAAATGCGTATTTGACAATAATTACATTGAAGGTAAGCGCTTATTCCGCACGCATTCCTCGGATAAAAACACACAAGTCGATTTCACGTGGGTGGTGTGCGCCGAGGCTCGATCGTGATGTCATCGGTGTCAGGGTCCCATTTAGTCGTCACTTAGACATTACGATTTATTATCCATAACTATTTGGCATATTTCCGTTACACTATATTGTATAGAATTCAGGTGCACCTCAAACTCGCCGCAGTTTTTTTGCTACAGATGTTCTTCAAGTAAGTATCTTCGCAGTTGAATTATGAGTATATTGACTAAATATGTAAAGCGCTGTGTGTATTTATGGCTAATCTTTTAAACTAATATAAACACAAAGTCAATATGGAGACGTAAACGAAGATGACACAAAGCAGACTCCGAATACGAAACAAAATACAACTCAACTGAGTCTGGAGTTTCTGTTTCAGAATCAGATTCATCTAAGTTTAAAGGTCGGTAAGGGGTGCTCGAGTGGTTCTTAACCACCACGAGCATGACATTTTTGTTATAGTGACATCAGATGACGAAAAAATCACAGATCGGGACAACAACGATAACTGGAATAGAGTGTCAAACAACTTGTTGAACTGTCGTTGATGGCATTTTTTTTAATTTTACTGAGTTTAACATCAGGCACAGTCCTATGACATTGCCGTGCTGCAAAAGAATCAGCGCAGAGACAGTCTTTGTATCTTCTAATAATCACAAGAAGTGATTGAGTGCTTACGAACATTTCTTTCTTGCATTAGACCATCAGAGTTAATGAAACGGTCACGCTCCGTGTATCACATGGACAAAATTATATTTACATTTGAATCTCTTTTTATATAACTATGTTTTCATAGAATAATGTTTATTGTCGGTTTTAAAAATGGTAATAGTTATGTTTGTACTGCGGTTTGCGGTTTCCGGACGTGCTTTATGCTATAAAAACGAGTGCGTTATTACGTATACCACATTTTGTTAAGTTACTTGCCATTACAACTGACCGTTAAATATTTATTTCTTAATAATTATATTACAGCTACATATATATATACATTTAGAGCTTGCTATTTACAGGAATTATAGCGTTTCTATTTCAGTATTCAGAAACAAGAATGATTGTAAATACTTCAAGACCATTCAAACCAATTAAACTAATAACAACTATATAAAGAGAGTATGAATAATTGAAATCGTGCATTCGTGATAGCATGATAACCGTCGACCACGATCTGACGAGACGAGAGAATATTTGAGAGCTCCCTTTTATATAGAGAAAGGTCTATAGAGAAAGTGAACCCTTTTCCGGACGTAGTCAATAACTATTGCAAATTACTTTGACATTGTAAGTAGGTAATAAATAGGTTTCCTGTGATAAGTTATTCACAAACTTGTTTGTTTAAAAATTTTAATAAATCGGAAATAGAAAACAAGCAGACAACCAACCTAGAGTCACTTCAGGATCCAACTTGTTTCCATGCAAATAATCCAAACGAGTCTGTAGTTTTTAATACTACTGTCAATACTACGGATAGGTTGTTTATAATGATCCTTCTAGTTTCTTCGAACTATCAAAATACAAATTTTAAAGTCAAAAATTACCTTGAACCTATATTATAGTTCAAAATGAGAATCAAAAGAGATCATTCAAGAGAAAACCAACTGCACTGAGGAATCAATTTTATTTTACTCATTCGAAAATCAAACTGTTATAACACAAGTCCAAGCGACGTATTTTGCATGCATGGGAAGGCAGAGCGTCGGCAGATTGATTCTAGATATCTCGACAACCTGGGAACACGACAACTGGGTACGGTTGGAAGCTCGATTGTTCTCGTATCTTTCATAAAATTCACCAGGAATTACTTCATGACCATTGTATCCCAATGCTTGAATAAATTTATCCACACCAACCAGTAGAGAAAAATAAAACACAGATCTTTGAAATGCTGGTATCATTAAAATATGGGACATTTAACAAACAAATGCAAGGCGCTGTAGTATTCCAAATTGAATAACTTCATACCGCTATTGATTGTTTTTAAATTCGTTTTTGCAAGATAATTGGTGTATTAGTTTTGGCAAAGAAATCTCGTAAGTTTTTATCACGCATATACATGTTTAGCATCATAACACGTCGACCATGATTTCCGTAGATTAGTAACTGTACCAATAAGTTAAACAGTAGGGCCGAGCTTACTTGTGAGCGTCAATGGCATTACCGATAATAAGTGGATAGCTGACATGTTTAGAGATCATTTTTCTGTAAAATCGCCGTTGGAACCACCAAAGTCGAACTGGGATTATGGGCTTCATGGTCAGGGACTTAGTATGGTAGTCACGGCAAAGGAAGTTGGCGGGGTAATAAAATCTATGACGCGTGGTTAGTCCCCGGGACATGACGGGATAAGTAAGCCGGAGCACACCTGCCTCGGGTTATTGCTATGTTATATAGGGCACTCGTATTTACCCGCTGATATGATGAGGACTGTGGTGGTGGCAATTGTGAAAAATAAGACGGGTAACATATGTGACAAGAATAATTATAGGCCCATCTCTTTGGCCACTATTGTATCAAAAGGTGCTTGATAATCTGCTGAATACCCCAGCTGGATAAATATATACATACTCATGACAATCAGTTTGGTTTCAAATCAGATCTCTCCACAGATACAGCCATATTGTGCTTAAAGCAGACTGTAAGGTACTATACGGTCCGGAACACATACAAGCATGAACAGGCTTGTTTTCTAGACTTGTCGAAGGTGTTTTATCTCGTTCATTATGATATCCTCTGGCAAAAATTAAACAATTTCTCTGTGCCTCTTGACTTAATTTTTTATTATAACTGTTTTTTGTATTATTAAGGCCTCCTCCAAGGCTTGCCATCTTTCTCTATCCTGAGCTATTTGGATTCATTGTAGACCCGTGATTTTCTTGATGTCATCATCCCATCAAGAGCACGATCTGCCTCTGTAGCGCTTGTATGGTGGGCATCTCCATGTGGTTACTGTTCCACTTCCACTTCAATTTTTGTGCGTGGCTTAGTTCATCGATTATTTTCGTCTCTGATCTTATTCTTGTGTAGCTTTAACATTAAAATTTTAACATTTAATTAATTAAAATTTAACATTAAACATTAAGATGTTTAGCATGCTCCGTTCCATTCCTCTATGACATGTATTTATATTATTTTTTGTTTTATTTATAAATTTCCTTGTTTGACATGCATATGTCAGGCATGGAATAAAGCATGAACCTATAGCTTTCTTAATAAGCATTATAGGTATATCACTCTTAAATATTTATTTGCAATTCCAATGTTTGTTCCATGTATTTTTTACTCTTCTCTCTATTTCTTGATCATTTCTATCTCTGCTGAATCCTATTTCTTTACCCAAGTAAATATATCGTTCGACATATTATATCTCATCATTTCCAATTTTTATATCTGGTTTTATGTACTTGGTCATGGGTTTTGTTTTTGTTATATTCATTCGTAAACCGACTTGTATGCTAGCTATGTGTAATGTTTCTATCTATCATGTGTTGTAGCTGGCTGCTCGTTTCTGATAGCAAAAAACTAAGTTGTCTGTTATGTTGTTCAAATATTTGCCTTGGATGAACAAAGCCTTTTTTCCAATCTAGCTTACTTATGATGAATTCTAATATTGCAATAATTTTTTTCGGGGAGATACTTTGCCTGACTCCTCTACTCACTGAAAAGCTTGGTCCAATTGTTTCTAGCTTCACTCTACTTGTGCTTTTTCAGTATAGTTACGTATTGAAGCTCTACATTTCGTGAATTTAGTATATTCCATATACTTTCGTGCGAAACAGTGTCAAAGGCTTTTTGGTAATCTATAAATGCAATGTAGAGAAGTCTTTGATGCTCTTGATATTTTTTCTATAACTAACTATAAAGTATGTATATGGTACACAGTAGAGAACTTTTTCCTAAAACCAGCTTGTTCTGTGGGTTGATGTTGTTCTAAACTTGCGCTTAATCTGTGATTGAATATTGTTGCGAAGATTTTATATAAACTTGGTAGTAGACTTATGGGCCGGTAATTGCCTATATCTTTAGATCGCCTTCTTTATAGAGTAAGATTATATGAGATTCCGACCCTTGTCATGGCGTATGGCTTGTTTCAAGTATCATATTAAACAATTTTGCTAGTGGTAGCGCCAGTATGATATTGACTGCTTTTATTGCACCAATTGTTATATTGTCTGGGCCTGGGCATTTGTCAAATTTAAGTTTATTTATAATTCCTATAATTTCCATAGCTTTTATTGGCTCTATGGAGTATTGTGGTCCCTCGATAGGCACTATAATGCCATGCCTTTGTTTTTCGCTACCCACACGTTTCTTGTAAATTTGCTTGGACTGCACCACACTAAGGATATTTTATAATGAATATAATAGATAGATAGATAGATTGTAAGTAGTCGATTGTAGTAACTATAAAAAAAAACGTTACAATCCTGTTTGTATGATCCACAATGTTGTTAGAAAGAAATGATTTATTATTATTATTATATGGTAATACCCAGGAAAATAAAACAATCTTTAGCGTTATCTTTGTTTACTCCATCACACACAGCGTAATGAAATTACTTCAATTTATTTTCATGTTGATTTGTAGAACATTATTTCTGATCGATGAGATCACACCGTCTGAGTACCGCGAGTACCCTAACCATATATGCACATAGTGACAATAAATTTAAGACCAAGAGCATAGACGAACAAAACGTATTAAAATATCCTTTGTAACTAATATACAATTAAGATATCTGATGAGAACACGCGTGGGTTATATGATAAATAATATACTTGAAGTATAAACATTTTTAGAAAGAGGACGTTGACCCCATAAACATAAAACTTATAATTAATCAGTGTTGCATACATGTAAAATAAATTACATAAAACTATGGTGTAAATAAGAAAATAATATCTGTCATAAAAGGAAAATTAAAGTAATATTTTACAATAAAATTGGAAATTTCATATACCTACCTAAGTTACACTTTACTATGTAACGTCCTTTTCTAATTTGCAGATTAAAAAAAGACTTAAACTTAATTAGGAGTATTAGATAGAATGTCGTTGATGAAGTAGGTCTGACCCATAATTTGGTAAACAGAAAAAAGACTGATAACTATCTTGGTTGAAGAGCGTTCAAAAATTTAGTTCACATTTGCATTTTCTGTAATCCTATATATATTTTTATTTGTCTTATTATGACTATTTTTATCTGCTATGTTGCCTTTAATTTTATACGACTTAGTTTTCAATTTTGCTTGTCATATTAATTCCATAATATTATAATCTCTTTAACGTAATATGAAATTAACAATATTCTTTACTTCTTCTTTCAAATTCTATAAAAAAAACAATTATAATACAAATGATACCGAACGAAGCCAGCCGCCATCGCGTCCGCACACGTCAAGCCGAATTGAACATCGTGAATCAACTTCTTATCGAGGTCAAAGAGAGCCTTAAAACTTCTAGTTCTATTGTTTACCTGTTTAGTAAAAAATTAACGGTACGAAACTTTGAATTTTAAATTTCAATCGATCGTGAGTTTCACAGTTACGGATGAGATCATTCGAGGTCTACATGTCAACTCCATAATTCATGTGTTTATCGTCTTACGTTTATTTAATTTTAAGAAATAGGTCTTAAATTTACTTGAAATCTTCTTTTGGATTAACAGTATTCTATAAATTATTTTGGGATCTAGACATATTTTGAAAACAGCTATAATATTTGACTTTCAATCGATTATAAGTACAAATTTTTACCACATATTTTCTATAAAAAAACTGCTTTTATTAAATAGTATCTAATAACTACAATTCTTGTAAATATAGCTAATCTATATACAAGAAATAGAACTAAATCACTGAAATCATACTTTGTCTCCCAACACTTTCTTGTATCTTTGGTTGAATTTGAAAATTATGAAAGATAATTAACTATTATCGATTGCACCTACAAATTGAGTTTTAAGAATTAATTAAATTAAATTAAATACTATTACTGTTGATTTTGCCAAATTTAAAGAAACTATGAGTAAAAATAAACGTGCCAAACAATATAGCGAAGTAATTCACAAACATAATATCGCAGCGAATTTCGGAAAGGATCTCGGATTTTAACTGGTACAAGTCCAGTTAGATGTGACTGACATGTTAAGTGCTTAAATGAAGGTATTTTGAGTGCGCTGACGCTGCAATGACAGCGAGCTAGTTTACTTGTAATAACAAGAAAATATTAACTGTGAACTTGTTTGCCATAAGTCCATTAACATAAATATAACGAGTGTAACAGTAGCTGTAAAGTGCGCAAATTAAAGCTTTTAGCTATGACCGATAAAACGTATCTTAGACCCTATTGGAATAAGGATGTCCGTTCAACAGTTTAAGCGCGATTGATGGAACGGATAAATATACTTTCACAATTATTCGATTATTATAATATATATCGATAATTATATTAGATTTGATTTCCAGGATATTAGAAATATTAGCATACGCTATCGTAGCTATCCATAAATCGAAAATTTATAGTTAAAAACCTCTATGCGTTTCATTAACTGCATTTACAATTAATTCTTCTTCTAGAATTAGCGTAATTCCATTGTTTCCATATTGCTATCCTACAATATTTGTTTTGAGTCTTTAAAAGTCTTTTCACATCCGTATATTATATTGATTGAAAGAACTTACTCTATTTTACATTATCATAATTTTAACCAAAGCAAAAAATACACTACTAAGTTCATGTGACATTTATTAGTATATAAACTAATGAAGACTGCATGCATTTAGCGGATGGCTGAATAAATGAAGCCCTTTGCTTTCTACGCAGTCCGGTGCCTCCGGTCGAGGTTATCAGCACGGAACGGACACTTTCGACGTTTTACCGCAGTACGAGCGAAACCGAAGAAGGGTGATACCGAAGGAAATTATTTAAACCGAAAGAAATCGAATTCCTACCTGGATGCACAATCTAACGTCAGTCAATTGTACTAAACTATTAACACTAATATAATGGACAATATACAAATACTAGCTGATGTCCGCTCACTTTCCTTGGAGCTAATGATAATTTATATTTTTTTCATAAATTGCAATGATGGATTCTCAATTACCGGGTTTCTTATTGGTCTACTTAGAACTACTACTTATATGGTCTAGTAATTTCGGAAACTGCTAGTCTGCAGTTATATATTTTCATATTTATATTTTATGAAAATAAAAAATCTATACTTCTATACTAATCGAATGAGGAGAAAAAAAGAAAAAAAATGTAAATACATAACAGATATCCGTGATACGTTAGAACGAATAACATTATAATTTAACTAAAATATAAACAGGTAGTCAGCGAAGCAGTAAACGAATAATTGACAACTCGAAAAACAAATTAATCGTACAATTCAATATTATTTGTCGGTGTTAAATCGATTCGATACATATAGGTATTTTAATAAATAGAATTCAAGTTGAACTATTAACAAAAATAATTAAGTATCAGCAATCGAGAGGCTCTTTGATAAAAACGTCACCATCAAATTAATTGCGAAAATAAATATTAATATTTGTAGCTATTAAGATAACTTCAGAAATATAGTTATTGAAATATTGTATTAACTTTGTTAGATCTACATCCGCATAAATATAGAAAATCTTAGAATAATAAAATTAAAAGAAAACCAAAATAATTATAATGTATTCATTAGTAATGCGATAAATATGAATCATATAGCGGGATTTTTACTAAAGTTTCATATAAAAAAGGAGAGCAAGATCTGAAAGATTGTGAATAGAACAGGATAGTGTTTGAACGTCCAAGATGGCGGAGAGGAAACACACAGGTGTGCCTGCTGCACATGACATTAGACCGTTTGAGCAGCCAAGCGGAAAATGTGAACTCCGCCGGGTTGTATGTTATATATAACAGATGATGGTATACCCTTACAAATATTTGTATTAATCTCTTACCATATACCATTTATAAAGTTATATTTTTATAGGAACAAAATATTGTGTAGAAATAAGACTAAAGCAATGATACTTTACGACTGCAAATTTATTGAGCAAACATTCGATAAAAGATTGCTTCCTTTTTTTACCAATACTGAACCCCTTGACTTCCTTATTAAGAGACGCGTATTTTTAAAATACAAAATGTGACGGAAGACGGGGAAAGCGGTTAATAAACTAGTTTTCTTCTAAACTCTAGAGATGCAATACAATCTTACATCCTAACACATTCAAATTGGAAAATAATGAAATGTAAAAAAAAATTAAATATAAGTTTGTGTATATACAAAAGTTATAATGAAGGTTAAAGATGCCGACATTGAAAGGAAAAAATAGGAGATAAAATTATATATGTAGCGGATTGCACGTAGAAAAGCAAATAATTCCACGAGTGAAACGCATCGAGCCGAATCTCCGCTAACTTTGTGGTTTACGATCACGCTACTCTAATAATGCACGACTGTACCGCTCTATAGTAGTGCATATGTAGCACTATGAGTAATACAAGTAAAAAAATAACCTTCAGATTTTGAAGATGTACACTCCAAAGAATACTTTTTATAAATACGAATTACATAACCAGTTAAATTCATTAATATCGCTTCGATTACAAATAAAGACATGATAACTGCAATTTTTAGAAAAGAAAAAAAAAAATACAAATTCAGTTAACTTGAACTATGAATATTATCTGAAATCAGTAAACCGTTAGTAAAATTATACTGAAATTATTATACCTACGTATATAACAGCAATTTTGCTACAGTGTTTACGTATCTCATAAAAACTTCAGGTGCTAAATAAAAGAAAACTATATGAATAATTGAGTCATTATGTAATTAAAGTTTCACAATTTTAATTTAATACGTCAAACTCGTTCTACGTATTAACCGTACGTCTATTACAAAGTAAAAATGAAATTAGTATTTTCGATGGCAAACACAATACTTAGAGGCGGTTCGTAACGCATCGAACAGGAAAACAAAAAGCCAATTTTGCTTGACATGTTCATTGATTAACATAGAAAGCATACATGGACGGTATACGATAGTGGTCAGAAAATGTATTTTATGGCGCAATTAGCTATGAAGGTAAAAAATTTCAAATGTATCTTTGAAAAATAAGACAATGTAAAGAAAATAATAAACCGTAATTATAAAAAAAAAGTGTGTGTATACTATAAGTACGCACATAAGATGTTATACTTCTTTGACGTAATAATAGACACAACTAAAACATTGACAGCTAACTTCAGGGTGTTGGTTTTTCGTGACGGTGTGCGCGCGAATCGTATGTTGACTAGCTAACTTCAGGGTGTCGTTTTTTCGTGAGGGTTGAGCGCCCGTCGTAAAAAATTACTTTCATCATTTTTCCGTAAAGCCCCAAAAGAAGTATAACTTCAAAATTAATTATTACAAAAAACATACGATTTTAAGAATCGCTGTCAAGTTTCTTTATGCCAGATATATTTCCGAACCATTCGTATGTACTGTCAAAAAGCTAAGATCTAATCAAAATTAAAATTTTACTATGAATTAAATAAAAAACATAAGTTAATCATTTAGTGTATCAAATACCTAAACAAAAACATTGCTGTTACTTTTAATTATTTGGTCCAATCTTTTAATACAACCACTTATAATTTTATAATAGGACCAATTCAATCAGTGTCACTGATATTGTCAAAGTCAGTGCCAAATTTGTGGATTTATACAACATATTATACAACATATTATACAACCTAAGTGTAATGAACAACCTTATACTGAGTAGTTATTTAGAAAAGAATAAAGTGAAAATATGAATTCGATAATTTTAATATTTCAATGATTTTCTAACATAAGAAAAACGTTCTAATAATAAAAACACAGTAAATAACCACATAAAAGTGTTTTTCTAAACTGCTGATACAATTAAATTAATCATCGATGCGTGAGGCAAACGGTATGCCACTGAAAGTACAAGACGATTTGCAAGCTATTTGAACACGTTTATAATTGAATGATTTAAGAAGTTCCAATAAAAAAACACTATTAGATTTAATAAAATAAAAATAATTTGTTAAAACTTCACGGAGAAAATAACAATTTCATGCTAGCAATTTATTATCATAATTTTTGTAAGTACTTTCTTCCAATGAGAGAACCAAAATTAACCGGGTCGATGAATGAACTGTTTCAAACAATATCCTGTCTATTTCAAGATTCAAATTATTTGTATTTGGAAACATCTTCATATTCTAAAGTTTTACGAAGTATACAAACTGAAAATTTAATTCGAACGTATAACAAAACTAAAATTACTGTTCTGTTACATGGTTCGGAGACTACGGTAAGTTGTCTTTGTTGAAATAACCTCATGTAGAGGAACTCGGCAGTAATGCCGTTTGTATAATCAACGGTTTTTATCTTACATCGTATGTTATTTGAATTATTTTTTTACTTTAGTGTCGAAAAAGTACGTAATCGCAAAGTAAATTGTAATAAAATTATTTTATGCGCAACCTCCACACTCAAATATTTTCCAATATATAAAATTTGACTTCTAATATACCATCAAAAATGCAAAAGTGATTACAGAAAGAGATAGCTGTGTTCAGTCTAATGGAAGCTACTTGAAACAAGAATCAAATCCGAAATTGTATAAGACGACTCACCGACCGAAAGAATCTATCTTAACTTAGTCTCTTTTTTTAGTGTATAGGCGTTTTGATCAAAATCTCATCTGATATTAAGTGATGATACGGTCCAGGATGGTGAACATACTAAGCCTAGAGGGCCTCAAGTGATGCTATTCTTCGTTCTTGACAACAGATTTTCGATCTTAAGGGTGCTAGCTACCAAGGGGTTGCATTATTAGAAAATGTCCTACCCTACGGATACCTCACTATGTTTTCCTTCACCAAAACCTTAGGCTAATTATAGAACTGGATAGATGGATTCGAACCTATGTCCATCGCCGCAAAATCCGACAGCACAAGCAATTAAATACTCAGGAAAAGAACAAAATATAAATAAGTAATAAAAGAAAATGTACATACACATTCGTATATTATAAAACCTAATGGCTTGCGAAATTAAGTTACTTTCTCCATTGTAAATATCAAAGAAATTGTAAAGACTTGAATATCACAACCAGTCACTTGCGTTCAGTTCTCAGATCGAAAGCTGAAGATAAAACAGCATCAACTACAACAACACTGGGACATTCTTCTAACATTTAAAGTTCACATCTTAAAATAACCGGAATAATGTCACGAATGGATACCAACACTCGCGAACATAAAACAAATATTAGTTCCTATTCCAGTGCAAATAAGATATATAATTGAAGAAAGTGTCGCAGCATCCTAACCCACTAGCATCTATTTCCTAACGTACAGTCCAAACAGATGAGAGAGCTAGGACAAATTAGCGAACCGAGTTTCAGGCCGTAAATAGTGTCTCTCGGCGACGTTCTGACTAAATTTACAAAGATATTTAGGACACGATGCTATCAGAATAAATAAAAACAAACTTGTCTACGTCGAGACAGGTAGATTCGTTTATCGATAATATGTCGTTCAAGAGCCGTTTTGTGGTTTTAAAAAGGCGAATCAAGCAATGTGAACACCGTCCGGTGTGCGACCAAGAGATTCATCATGATATGTAAAATTAAACAACTACTTAAAATTATACTGCGATTGGGATTCAATTTTTCTTAAGTTACTAACATATTAAGATACTTCTAAACACTTAAATCTATTATAGAATATATATTTATAAAACATCGCGAGGAAACCGTAGTATAGTGGTAGGGCATTTTCCAATAATGCCCGCCTGGGTAACTACCACCCTCAAGTTTGAAAACCTATCGCCAAATACCAATAGGTGTGTTCCGGCAGCATCACTTGAGAACCAGTAGCTCTAGGCTTAGTGAGTTTACCATCAGGGACCACGACACTCAATATCACGTGAGGATGTGGTCAGAGCACTGAGTCTATACTGTGTAAAAAAAGCGATGATGACTTAATGTTAATATGGTTGAATTCCGCGTCAATGGAAGTAACTTCAAATACACCTATCATATTCTATAATGAGCCTGGGTTTTCGGTGGAGTTTGGTTCGGTGGTATTTAATATCGTCTTCCCATCCTTCTTGTGCCGACTGGACCAGACCATTTAGTAAGCCGGTTCGACCAGCGATCATCGCTTATTCTTGCGACATGTCCGGCCCAACGCCCCTTTAGTTTTAGTGAATATGCATTTATTTACGGGTTACATTTACCACGCAAAAATAAAAATTGCATTTCTACTTAACTGTTTTAATTAGTTGAGAAGATAATTAGAAGTTAGACCGGACACATCAATATAGTTTATCTTATAAATGATCCGTGAGATGTAGGCCCATTGTGTACGGAATGTAAATTATTTCTAAAGACACGAAAGCAATTTCACGTTCTCTATAATAAAAAGACTACAGCTGGTATTTCTTACGATCTTAAGAAGATAATTAGATGAAGTTATATTTTATAAGGAATTTTGTAGGAAACAAATTCGGAAGGTAGATCGATTTAAGCCAGCAAAACTTAGTATATTCTACTTCAAGAAAAGTCTCAATAACTAGTTTTGCGTGTACCTAATCTAATTATGGTATGATTCGTCGAAAACTTGTTGCTAATGATTTCATGTAATCACTTATAAAGTAATTCTAGTTTTATGTAATCGAGTGATTAGAGTGTAGTGAATTATGGTATAAATTAATATTTCCTGTAGAAAAAGTAAGCTCCTAACTCCTACACAAAAGTCCATAAATAAAAAAAACATAAATTACCATCGTTTTCTTATCATTGAAAAATTTACTGAAGTTAACTTTTTATTTAATATGCTATGAACGTTTTGAATAAAACAGATTTTTTATATAATAATAATAATAAATATCGTATATTAGTTATATCTCAATTGATCATCACTATTTAAACTTATACCGATATCTCGTACCGAATCGGATTGTAAGCGATTGCGAAATCATTAGGCAGTAGTAGTAACCTCACGTGAAAGAAATATTGAGATTATTCGTCAATGAAACAGTAAAAAGTGACATTGCAAAGCGTTTAAATGGTGACATAATCACATTTAAAGTGTCCATAGCATAAGGTTATCAATAAAATCCATGACGCAATCAAGGCTGCGCCGGTAGGAGGCGCGTGCGCACTTCGTTAGATACATTTGCATAGTACATATTATAATACTAACTACTGTTTACGTCTGCGTGCGAAATGATGGATTTTATTTAAATGCATATGTTTAAATATGGACCAGTAAATATAACACACCTAAATACGTCCTCAGTTTGACATTAAACTTTTGATATTTTTAATAGAAACAATCTCAACAACAAAGGACATCTATTAAAGGATATACATCTATTCTTCTTGAAACTTGAAAAGGATTCCAATCAAATTTTAAATGATCTTATGTATAGTTTAATTAATATTTTTATGCGAAACAACTATTGGCGTGTCTTGGTAGTTATACTATCCCGTGATGGTAAAATCGACGGCAAAAGTCCATTGCAGGTTGACGTTTTTTTAGTACATTTTAGATTACTCCTCTATTGACATTCAGATTAATACGTAAGAAAAAGTATGCAACGTTTGAAGTTGTAAAAAACCTAAGAACACTTAAAAAGATTTCCTCATACCAAGTTATCTTAGACATAATATGCAAAGAAATTAATTAAAATCTAGAAACAACTAGAAATTTATTTGACCCTGATCGAAAACCTAATCTGTGTCGGTATAATTACTACTCAAAACAAGTCTGCGAATCCTAAATACAATGCAACTGAATATCTATTAAACGTTAATACCGTGGGAACCTTACGAGCGGTGTACGTACATTATGAACCATTCATCACCAGTGGTGAAAAAAATAATAGCGGAATTGACCGACTTAGTGAAGTTAGCAACCTCAGAGGCAAAAGCGGTGCGACGCGACGGCGCGGCGGTACGAATGTGACGAAACTCAATACTTTATCCGGTCTCAACAAAACATCGCTGAAAAGACGAAATCGTGCTGCATTAAGCACAGCATTTCTGAATACGGAACCTGTGATTATTAAATTTTTTGAAATAATATGCTTACGCTATTTTATAATAAACTAGACCATAACCGTAATTGAAAATTTGAAGAATAAGAACGGTTAACAAATTATTTTACTGAAAAATGAATAAAAGATTATTGATGTTAATAACGCAAAAAAATCGGATAATAAATACAGGTGAAAATTTCTTGAACGGTTTAATCTTTGTATATATAAAAATTCCGTGTTACAGTATTTGTCCGCGAAAAACTACTATATTAAACTTAATGAAGTTAGAAATGAAAAATGAAACACCGTATGTCATTTGGTCAAAATTATAAGATAATTAGAACACACATTAATGATCTCAATATTTTTTATTCTAAATTAAATGTTTTATTATAATGCAGTCCGGGCAACACCAGTATGGCTGCTAAATTATACATAAACATATGGTTGAAGAATTGAATTGAAGGTATTTTTAAATAATGTTTACATTCTCTATCGACTGATGCACTTATATTGAATTGTTGCATTGAATATGAACTTATTTGTTAGAATTTCAATGATGCAGTTTCGTTTTAGCCAAAATCGGCTTCAAAATGTTTCCTTATTTTTTTAAAATATCAGATGTAGTCACTCACTTGTACGTGAAGAAAAATGACCTACATATAAAGAACAAAGTGCAAGTTCTCTACTATTTTCTAGAAGCTTTTTGATAATTTTCATACTTTACAATAAAATATACCCCCCTACACCACATTATAAAATTTAAAATAATATTCACGAAAAACGGTCGACAACCACTGTTCTAAAAAAAACTCTCATGCATTTAACTCTCAGTCGAACCGAGCTAAAGATAAATTAACCACATCCATATTCGGACTGTTCAATACAAGAGGTCCTCTTAGTTGAGACTGGAGAGCATGCGCAGCCATATATACATCGATTAGGTAATCTAGAAAGCATTATGGTTTTCGATTGTATGCGGTTATAAATATTACAACCCATTTGATCTTTGAATCGCTTGTACTTAAGAAATATTTCAATGGTACTCTGATTTTATTTTGAATTCAACGATATCGTATATTTTAAAACCACATTTAGGCATTTAGATACATTTTGCATTTTGATGATTTTCATTCCGTATAAAATTGAAAAAAAAATCCTATACATATATATAAAATGGCCCCAAATGAAAATGGGAAAAGGGTAGGGGAGATGATGACATATACATAAAATTATTTTATAGTCGGAGGTGTTTATGCGAAATGTCTTTTAAACATTCTCAATTATCATTGTCACTGTACAAAAAGAAAAAAACAACGCACACTCGAAACAATCAAAATGCAAAGAACGGTAAAAAAATAAAAATTAAAAAAAAACACAAAATTCCATTGGTGAAATAATTACAGGTTCGAAATAAACGATAGTGATTACAGTCTGAGAGGTCAAGTAATTACAGTGCTCGTTCTTAATACGTTGGATGCAATTCAAATATTAAGTGAAGGTAATTAAACTGACAAGACTAATAACTTAAACGCGATAAAGAAACGATATCAAGTCGAGAATAACCGTAACGGGTATAAAGAGAACAGGCATTTTGGCAACTCCAATTTGGGATCGTGTTTAATGTAACTCTTAATATATAAATGTAGGAGACCGACGATAATAATTATAGATTTAATAGGAGACAATTTTAGTAGAGAAGTGTATAATTTACAATGATATCATCTTCTTTAATTTATCCTACTAAAAGTAGGGTAGGTACAATATGTTTTCTTCCTACGCTTTCCGATGTCAGTTGTCATCTGAATAGTCACACATTTTATACTAATTCTTTACACAATCTATACATATAATCTTCGGTCTCCCTCCAACTCTATGTCCATCTACCCTCATACTTGAATTTTTCTTTTTTTTTATTCTCATGACATGTCTATACCACGCAACCTATTACTTTTTAACTTTTCTGTCATTCGTGCTGCTTTCAAGCCTCCTCTGATATATTATTATCAATTATAATTTTATCCATTCTAGTTATACCACACATCTATCTTATCATTCGTTCATGCATAACATGCAGTACTCTTTCATCTATCTCTTTAGTTGCCCAACACTCAGTTTCATACAACACGGCAGGTTTTATATATTTCTCCCTTAAGTTTTAGGAAGATATGTGGGTCTAAACACAGCTATTATAAATTAAAGTGAAAATGTTTCACAGGATAAAAATCTAGCTCAGTCATCGAGTAAAGTTATTAAATATGTGATAATAACCGCATATCAATTCGATCACGAACATTGAAATAAAAAAGTTCATAAAGAAAAACACCATTGTGTTACAACTTAATAACTTTTACTAGCAGATCCGCTCGTATACTAACTTAAGTATAATAATGACAAAGATATCAACTGAAGTTTAGTACTATTAAATTATAATAATTCCTTAAAGTATCGTATGCTATCGTGTGCGCACATCGATATCTGTAATCAGTTGTGTAGAAACCATTTCATATCCAGTAATATGAAGCACTATAAATAATATAAAATTACTCCCGTCAATAATCTCGACATTATGCGTTTTAGGTTTAAATACTGTGTTTATACATAATATATATATTGATACGTATTTATCTGTAAAGATGATATTTATCTTATCCGAATTACAAGTAAAACATGGATGCTTTGCACCAAGTCACGATGTTAACATTAAGATTAACAATGTTACGAATACAATTACTGCAATCTGAATTATTTTAATTAATTTTTAGCTTAATAAATTAATTTAAATAAACACAAAACAGACAGTGGTTTTATATATACAGATGACTAACAAATCACAAATAAAGGATTATACTATACAATATCTAACATTGTATCACGATGACTCAGAAGATTATCGCTCGAGGTCATAATTGGAAATTTAATATTTTCAAATCACTTTTGTATAATCCAGTCTATAACATCAAACGTTATATCAAAATGAAAATAGAAACCGAAATGTAATCTGATAATTACTGGTAAACTCAGCTCAGAACTATGTAATTATTATCTGTGTAAGTTTTGAGGTTAATTACTTTACTGGTAACAAGTATCGCAGTTTTATTGAACAGCTTCTTACATTAAGCATTAAGCGATTCCAAGAATCCATGAAAATATCTCAATAGCGTATTCTCTAATCATGGTCAATACAAATCCGCGTTTATGTTGATGTCTGTTTACGATTAATTTTACGTGGACAAAGATATACAGGAATGGGGAAAAAAATTAAATACTCGAGAGTCCTAGAAGGACGCAACCGCATCAGTAAAGAACACAACGCAAGGAGTTAACCGGTCAAGCACCAATCTGGCATTTACGCCAGCTTAGCAAGATTGTTAAATTTCAGCGATTAAGGGAAATGCAATTACTTTAATTCTAATAATTACCTTCGATCTCCTTGGTATGCTTTCCATTTCAACATGCCTATACCGTTCCGAAGAGCGTCGCACTTCCCTCCCCCTGAGGTCGTCTGTCGACGATTTCTCCTCGCCCCGCGTCAATGTCGTCACTTTCCTCACGATCCGCGTCGTGATCCGGCGCTGACCGCTGTCGTCTTTCTTCGAGATCTTCGTCGACTCTAACGAAGAGCCTAGAACCTCGGTCGACATGCGTTTGTTCGTATGAATCGCCTGCAACTCTGCGAGGCCGTGCCCGCCCGCGGACGTCGGCACAGCCAGCGCGCTATCTCCGTCATATTCGAAATGGGTTTGATTCCCATCATGTATTATACGTCCGTTGTAACTCTCCTCCCGGTAAGAGCCGGAGCGGTAACTCGAAGCTCTCTCCATGCCTGGGTAATTGCCATCATAGACAGTTTCGTGCCGTGTAAGGGTTTCCCTCAAACTCCTCGGTACTGACGCTAAGTTTAAACTCGTTGTAATAGGTGATCCCACAGGCGACGGAGTCGATTTCTTAAGGCTCGATTTGAGAGGTTTCGCGTCATCGCTCTCAAGCGTCCCTTGTACGAAGAGACGCTTACTGTTTCCCTCCTTTACGAATCGGTACATGGACATTTTCGTTTCGTGCCTTCACACGCGTTTGTGTTGCATATTATTATCGCGGCACAACTGCAATGCAATGCATTAACCGAGTTCTATTATGGATTCGTCACGCGTTCGATCTTTACCGTACCGGTGACAACGCTCGGAATAAATCAACCGTGATCTATGAATGTCGATTTTATACATATTACATGTAAATTAATGAGCGGGAAATCATTAATACAATTTATGAACAACTATGTACTAATACGTTTTAATTTATGTATTGTTTAAATTACACTACCATCATCATTCATTACTTATCTTGAAAAAAATAATATTGAATAAACCCAAAAATAGTAAAACAAAAACAATGGAATATTATTTTCACACAAAATGTTTGTACGTAGGTACGTAAAATATCCTTGAATTATTTAAACTTGTGTATCTATTTTTTGTATAAGTTTTAAGAAATATATTCACGTATGACCGGCTAAAACAGTTTATTTTATACATCGAAGTACACTTATAAATCTCAATTTGAGTAATAAAACGAACATTTGTCAACAACAAGATGGAAAACATACAGAGTGGAATATAAATCGTATTAAAAATCAATTTGAATGACAACGACCACAAGTATTTTGACGATATATTTGACCACGACGACCTGTTTGCGTGTACCATATCGTTTATTTATTACATACTTTATATCGACTTTGATGCGTCGATTCAGTTCAAGATTCAATATGATTCAACCGAAAATAAGGAGGATTTATTGAAAACGAGTTCAGTAAACATCGTGTAACACAGTAAAGGAACCGGTTTTGGTATTTTGGTTTCATTAATTGCGTGAGAAATAAAAGTATATCATGTACTCTACATCCGTTGTAGTCTTAAGTGTACCCTCCAGATTAAAGTCGTCGTATTTCTTGCACTTACTCTAATAGAAAACATTGATTTCCTTTATACTCTTGTTTCCTACAACTACAAAAACCTATAACTGAAGATAAATTGTTCTAAATAAAAATAGAAATTCAGGTTCTTAAATAGATTCTACAAGAGTTGGGACATTATTAGTAGCGAATGAATTGAAAACAGTGCAATCGGAAGATCTTTGTAAATTTGAATGTCGAATAGAAGTTACAGAGTTGTGAAACAAAGTATTCTGCAAACACTGTACTTATTTTATTTGTATACTATCTCCGTACTAAAAAAATCGAATCACAGAAAACCTTTTAAATTTTGATATTTTAAATTACAAATAACCAATCAGAACTATTGTGTAAAAATTAGCAAAATATACATTTATATGATATATAAGGCACGTCACTAGACTCTAGATGCCATATTTGGGAAACGATGACGTCTAACATGGCGGCGCCCTTCCGCCGGAAACCGAACGTTCATATACGAGGTAGAGGTATGTAGAGGTACGTATATAACATTGTAACAAGGAAACTGGCAAAGGCAGTAAGTTTGCATTTAGTTATTAGGCCATAACTGTCAGTATTCTTGTGGGTTAATATGGTCACTTTTGTAAAAAGAAACTATTCAATTGCCGTTATTCGTCTTACAAATATATAAAATTGTAGAAATATATGTCACTCGTGAAGTTTATTGTGAGCTGATGTGTATTATGAATTTTTTGTCACACTTTTCTTGCATAATTAAGTAGCATATCCACATATTCTATAGCTCCTCTAATAAAAATTGAGAAGCAAAATTGTTATCAACTAAATTTTGAATCTGTTATCGATGCTGCGAAACATGTTTCATGTAAGATTTATCTATACGACCATTTTAATAGGCTAAGCCGAATGTTTTACAACAGTAGCTATTATGGAAAAAGAATTACAAAACCCGTGTAATAAACATGACCATAAATATTAAGAGAAAGAAGAAATATATATTTATATATGTTAGTTAATAGCGAAACAATTTATGTATTGAGTTTAATAGGATCCGTTTTGATTAGGGTTCGGGGTGTCTGAATGGTGACTATATAAGCCCTTACTTATTCACTTTTAATTAGTAAATCAGATATTCTAAAAATAACGCCAATGCTTACCATTGGTGTCGAGAGGGAAGGAGCTGTTAAACGTATGTTAGAAATTTGAAACAAAACGTCTTATAAACTCTATCTAACAATACTAACGTCACAATAATATAGCATAAGATCAGATCGTCACAGGTGGATGTTTATTCACCTGTTATAACAATATCATGTTTATTTCATAACAATATCAACCGTGTGGGAAGTTGTCTGATAATTGTAATATTATTTTTAATTCTACATTTGACCGTGTGTTTATTCCATTTAATTCACATTTGTAATGTAAATGTAGCATTAATATATCCTCGTACGAGTACTTGAGTGGATAGCTTGTGTTTTTTTTTATTTCTTTATACGACCAGTTTTTCCAGTACTTATAGCCTTGGCATTGCAATGCTTTTATGCAGTGGTAGCCACAAATAACCCATCTGTTCCATTGTTATTCAAACCAGGCACGGTTGCAACCAGACTTTGCAGGGGAGAGAAAGGTCATATTTGGAGGAACTATACAGTTTCAAGAATTTTTCAAAATTAATAACTACCTATTTTTGATTTCATTGTTCAGACGTTTTAAGTAGGAAGTAATTAATTTAGAATTCTCCTAAATTGTCTATTTTTAAGAGATTTGTCAATGAAACGTTACGACTCTCACAAATCCCCCCACCCCCTTGTACTACCACTGACCACCATAACTCCATAAAATTTACAGCAATTCTATACTAAATTGGTCACAGATGGCGTCGCTACCCCTGAGGGTTAAATTGGATCGCGTCAGAAGTTAAATATTATTATCTTATCGCTATTATAAATATTTATAAGGACGATTTAAAAGTAAACATTACTTAAACTTTGTAACTCGTTGGGAGATAATTTTTAAATTACATTTTTCTATATTTCTCGGAGTATTTAGACAGAACGGACCGCTAATTATCTTTATACTCTCAAACCTCTGTCAATTATTTTAATTTAAAAATAATTTAGTTCAACAGGTATTCCTTTGTCTAAATTTAAATAAGCTTCATTAATTATAATTTCGTTAACGTTCTTAAGTCATGCGCTTACAGGCGAAAAGTATTGAACTTTTATATACGAGAATTCAAATGGATCGACCTTGTTATTGGGATCTATAAAGCACATACTTTTAACTTCATTTATTTTTCTTCTCACAGCAATTAGCAACTCAATTTGGCTTTATATAACTTACTGATCAATGATATACGTCGTACAAAGGGCACCTTTGTTAGTATTGATGAGATAAGCAAACTGTTTATCTTCTTGCTCAATATGGGTACACTTACGTGCTAAATGATAATCCTACGATACTCGATCTCTCGCATCGCTTCTAGAATATTGTACATCCTTGTTTTCAATATATGTAGGAGTGTTAAGTAAGTTATTACCTTCCTAATATCTTGTAGCCCGTTTGCGTGAATTAAATTTTTGTTTTTGGGCTTTAAGTGTTTATTTTTTTTTTATAAATTAAGGTTATTTTACTAAGGAACTGTAAAGGTTGCATGCTAGTTTAAGAGTCTTTAAAAATCCTATGTAGGATAACTCGATATAGGATGAAGAGAACTTAAGTTTCCATAATTGTCATTTCTTATTCTACTGCTGGGTTCTATTTCTCATGAGACTCTAAGATTTATTTACAAGCAAGTCCATTGCATATTTACGAATGAGCTACTTCTTATAAGGTATGCTTATTTGTTTCCTTTTTTGGGTAATATTCACCAAAGAAATGGTTAAGGTACCTCGAAAAAAATGGGAACCCTGACTTCTAAGTTCTAGACTACGCGGGCGATAAAATGATTATTACTATAAATATAATTAATTTAAAAAAAATGTCTCAATATATGTGGGCGCGATACGTCTGCGGGGGCAGGTATAGGAATCCAATGGTGACACCCACAGGCGTCTTCGGACCTTGATTCACTTTATACGGGAGTCAACATTCCTTTAATTATTACTTTTATTTTAATGAGGATAATACACAGGAACCAACTATGTTTGTAAGTAACAAACTCTATTAAAAACTAACGTTTTTTTACACTGCCAGGCTCTGACTACAACCTCACTTGATTTTAAATGACGATGTGGTTCAGGATTGTGAACAATGTAAACACGCTAAGTCTGTGGCACTGCTAGGACAGACTTATTGGTATTTGGCGACAGATTTTCTAACTTTCCATGGATATCCAGTTGGTCATTCGAAAATGCCCTAGTACCATGCTACGATTTCTTTCACCGAAAGCTCAGGCTGATTTTTAGAGTTGTGTAGATGGGCTCTCGCACACGCGTTCATTGACGCAGAATCCGACCGCATTACTAACTGCGCCATCATCGCTTGAATGATCCATCCTTGAAAAACTAACTTTATAAACATCAATTAAGTTAAAAATTTCGTGTTATAATATTGTCGACTTTATTGAAAGCCTATTTATATACGTAACTTACATCCTTTTTCGAGATTACAACTGTATTAATATGAAAATTGCGTTTAAATTGGTTTGTTCCGATCACAATAATCTTAGTTAAACTGTTGTTCAATTATTAGGAAATTTTCATAGTCTATTGAAGGTTAACAGTAAAAATTTAATGAATTTATTAAGTAAAATACATGGTTTAAACTTAGTTCTAAATAATTGACTATTAACTGCAACTTTGATTTTCTAGGAAGCAGTCAGTAGGATTAAATAAATGTAACTTGATATTAAATCTTCTTATTTACTCCAAATGGTAAATTAACCCAAATAAAAAAAAAAAAACATTTTGCACTATATGTGGTTTTGATAATAATGAACATCAATAATAATTTAGTCGAATGTATTCGGAATGAGAATTTAGATATAAATATTCTCGGTATAAATCAGTCGATTCATTGAAGTAGGTATTTGTACCATGCTAGCATACTACATAATAACTAACAAACTACCAATAACTCTATCCAATTGTGTTAGATAAATTAAATAACATTTATAAATTGAAATATTTGAGATTTCAATTGATAAGTTTGTTGATGTCAGTACGAGGGGAATCGTGATATGAGAAAGAAAGAAAATAGCTACTACTATTTAAGTAGCTTAACTACTGAATGTGAGAATATCGCCTAGAAAAGTATAAGCGATAGCAAAAGAGAAATAGGCTATTTCTTTCGAATGAATATATAAAATATTTTATATTTAAAATATATGAAATATTTTTCACAGTTCTGCTCTACGAAAATCATCGAAGCCTTTAAAGAGATGTTACGACAATAAATTAAAAAAAATATACTAACAACTTGAAATAAAAATATACTAATAATTTCAAGTACAACCACATTACGGATGAACATACTAAACAAGTAGGTAGTACATTGCAAATTAAGGTATAAGAAAAGCAAGTAGCTTTATCATATCACAAAACATTACATTATATCTAATCAGTGCACTATCTAGACTCTACTTTCTCAAAAATTGACATATCAATATCGATGGATATTAATAATAAACGTCATGTATTTGAAATATGAAATGTTTGCACATTATGCCATAATGAATTTATCGATTTGAATTAATGTTAACATAATGTTTTAATTTTACAAACAGAACAACCGTGACGATGCGAAATATCAATGAATTCCCACTCGAATTTAATATCGATAAACCGTTATTGTCACCGGTGTTTATCGGTAACGTAAATCGCGTATCGAATCCAGAATTACACAGCACTAGTAAAAATAATAATAAAAGAATACACGAACAAAAACCACACGAGTTCCGTTTTTGAAACCGATGATTAATCTTTTTTTTTAATATTTTTTTAAGTATGTTAGCTTTGTTAATTCGTAATTCGATTCGTTGTTCGATTTTTGAAATTTAAGTTAGGGTCGCGGGAGGTGCGCGCGTATCCGCCGGTCGCTTGCAGGTGACTGGCTGGTGGCTGCGCAAGCGCAGATGGTAGTAAGTTACCCATGACGGTTTTATGTACTAAAAAAAGGCATGTATTCCATAGTACGTGGGTACTAAGTATTATTAATTATGATAATATTAACAACATACAGTGAGATTTTTTTTGTTATTATCCAAGGTTAATCGTCGAATTACAAGTACGTACGTACTTGTAAGTAATATCGGTCAAAATATAAACAGGAACAATCGAGACAAATAACTTTAAAAAATACACCTACACAACGTAGCTTTAATTAATATAAATTTTAATTATGTTTTTCAAGTTAATTGCTGCTTAGATTAGATGCGATCGGCTAGTGGTCGGTTAACCTAAGTGTATGTAAAAAAATGCATTGGATTGTTATATAAATTATTTTTAAATATGTCTCACAGATTATAATAATCGCATTTATCTTATAATTATTGTAGATAAATAGTGTACTTTTATAAAAGGCGTGGTAATTGATAACAGATAATAAGTAAAAAATATGAATACTAGGAATTGGTATATAATAAACTAATACAATTATAAATAACACAAAGAATACATAAATGATAAGACACTGTTATATTTTTTTTCCTACTGGCTTGATAAATTGCACTCGGTAATAAGGATATTACTAGAGGTTTTTGGGGGATTTTATTTTGCCATCTGGCTGGTTTTATTTATTTTTTCCTTAACTTGCGTTATTAGAAGATTATTGAGTATTATAAAACGGAATGTTTATTCTGAGGTGTCATAAATACTTCTAAATGGTGTCATAAAAAATAATGTACTCTCTGCTATCTGATAGACGAAAGGATTCATTGAGAATTCATCATTTAAAAGAAGTTGATCGTCACGGGATGCTCGACCGATGTGAAAAACATGTACGTTTGTCGTCATGGTATACGACGAGTTGTAATTACTATCAAGGAGCGCCAATAAATAATTGTCATCAAAATGTTAATAACAACAATACAAAGTTCAGCGCATAATATGTCATTATCAATGGATAGTTAAAAAGCGATTCACTTAACCCGAACTTAGTACAGGTAAGTAACAAACTACCTTGTCCTAAGTGATCCTGATAAAGTAAGTCTTTAGACTTACGTCATCGCAAAGTTCTTAAGTCATTTGTGTCCACAGATTACAAGTGAAGAGATAACGATAATAATATGTATTTAAAAGCTTGGCTGGAATAATTTGTAAATTGGTAAACATATTTTCATTGTTAGATAATGACAAAAATAATGTTTATTATAAGGAAGGATTTAAAAAAGAAAAACTTTTAAATCTTTTTACATTTAAACCATATAGTATGTGACATAGAATTTGTATTTTATTTTAAAGTTTAATTTCCTCAAATGTTATAATATAGCGAGGTCTATCTGTCTGTATAATTATATGCCCGTCAGTAGGTTTATAACTCGAGAACACTTGAAACTATTTACATGATAATTTTTTTTTACATCATATATTTCTACTCTATCACGTAAATAAATTTTTAATACACAAAACAAGTTTTATAAGAGAGGGATATCGCGGATAACGAACTGAAAATAATGAACTAATTAAAATCATTTTGGGATAGAAAAATACATAATCTAAATGGCAATAATTGTGTTTATGAAATAGTAGTTGGATAAAAAATCAGGGAAGTTATTCAATGATGTTCAATGCCAGTAAATTGCATTATCGATAAAATAAGTTATCAATAGAATAAGGATTTAGATAAAAGACGCGCGAATCGATCTTTTGACAATATAAGCTCTCACATTTTGCTCATAGTTCCTATCAGATTAGATAGATGGCGTTATCTGAGCGCATAACAAGGAGACGTCAAATAAAATAAAAGTTATATTTATTCTGTTTAAAATGTTAGTCGTTCTGAATAATATTATTACTGGTTAATGGTAAACATCTTTTTGTGGTATGAAGTAAGAAACATGCTAGCAAGTCACCTGATGTTAAGTGGAAGCCAGGTAGGTAATTTAGGTATTAAATAACTATTCCAACCACATTAAGAAGTTAATTAATTGCAAGTTGCTATTCCTAAGTACTTAACCCTAGTTAGTGTTGGCTCGTACTTTAATCATAATTCAACGTTAAAAATGTATTAGGAAGTACAATTTTTGTTTAAAATGAGCCTGTAGCGCCATCTATGCAGAATCGCTGGAAGCTTTTTCGATAAGCATAGATATGATTCAAGTTTGCGTACTCGTAGCGCCATCTAGTTAAACAAATTGTAAACAACAAGCTCAGAAGCGATTATTCTGTTTGAAGCATTTTTATACCGCATATTTTATACATTATAATATATTTTACACAAGCGTTTTTTTTTCAGAGGGCTTTTCGCTCTGCCAACTTACCATCATAGTCTGGCGGAGGAATGCATGTACAAATAAAGTTAGTAAGTATTACAAAAATTACAAAATATTTTTATACATAAGTTTGTTCAAAGAGGTTTTTTTATTACGATATAAAAAAAAAAAATAAACACCAAATTATGTGCGAGGTGAATTTATAATGGTTGCAACACAGCGGTCGGGTAAGGACGCAAGTGCCAAGTTTATATTGAAGACGCCGCTGTGTCTCGAAACAATAGTACAGGCAAGTTTCATGTAAATGCAATAAGCATTGATAAAACAGTTCAGTAAGATTTTTCTCCTCCGTTTAATTACCTACTGATTTTCCTTATATTTTTTGTTTAGAGTAGCTATTAATGATGATGCCTAGTTATAATAGAAAAAAAAAAACTTTTTGAAAAATTTATTTTATTATACTGCTTGAGATTACCTTAGGTTTTATTTCGACCAAATACTATACTAGTTATATGAATACTATTATACTAGTAATATTTCTTTTAGAATTACATTTTCCGAATGAAATATGCAATTATTTCCTAGCTTCTGCCCGCAACTTCGTCCGCGTTAACTTTAGAATTGGATCTAAAGATAAACAAGTGGTACGAACATTGTCTTGGCCATTATTTGAATGAAATTTGCGAGGAATTTGCCCTAGCTCTGTGTGTGATGTGCAGGAGTGTTCAAGTGACACTTTCATAATCATCTCTAATTTATCCACATGCGCTTCCTTTTTTCTCATACCATGTCCATACCACGACAACCGATTCCCTTCCCACTTTTCTACTACTGACGCTACTTTTAAACTTCCTCTAATAGATTAATTCTTGACTTTATCCATTATTGTGACACTACACATTCATATCAGCTACTACAGCTCTCATCCATCTTTTTACTAGCCAAGCATTGTGATCCATACAATATAACAGGTCATTTGATGGACTTATATATACTGCTTTTCCGGGGGTTTTAGTCCTGCCTTAGTCATAAATCACAACAGAGATCTATCGTTATTTCATCCAACGTGAGTTAATTCTTTAATAAATTATTAGATATACATATCTAATACGTTGTCCGTAATTTTAAACGAATACCGTAGTTGGTCAAATAAGCTTGCTACATTTATATCAATTAATAATCTTTGAGAGGCTAAAATTTACGATTTAGAAAGTTAGTAAATGTCGTAATTAAAGGGTGCGAGGGCGGAAGGTAGGTGGAACCATATGGTCTGCGACCTTCAGATCATCCCACACGCAGAATCCCTGTGGTCTGTATGCCAATGGAAGTGATAATTTTGACATTATATGCAATGACGTTTCACGATCTTGTCATTTCCTGTTTGCAAACATATTTGTGATGATATAAATGTCATAAACGTTGATTGATAGTTTTCTGAACATTTATTTATTAGAATTATAATGACAATCGTTTCATTTCAATATTCGTAACACAGAATAGTGTTACTTTATACTATTTCAAACATCGTTTAGAAGAAAACCGTTGTTTAGAAAACAAAAGTGAAAATTATGTGATTATAACACTGACCTAGAGATGGCGCTTTACTCATTTAATGACGACTTGTGAAATTTGAGAAATAAATTGACTTTGCATAATAATAATTATTCAATATACTCATATTGATTCAATGTTTAGTAAATGCTCATTATAATACTATCATTTTCATTATAAAATTTAACCATGTATATTTGAAAGTTATGTTGCTATGCTATTAATTAGAATAAGGTCTAGACATGTTAAGATTACGATTCCGAGATAAACCGTTTTCATATTTTACATTCTATTAAATTTCATTACTTAATCGAATAAAATCTATCTATCTATCTGATAGGAATCGAGCCGACGTCTTTCGTAATACGAACTGCACATATAATAAAATCAAAAAGAGTCATTTTATTAACTTTAACTTTTCAATATATTTATTATCTTTGTTATTATTAATGCCATCGAATTAGAAATACTAAATTTATTAATTGCGTTTCCAAACAACTGGTCCAAATACGGTCGTTCGACAGTTAAAACTACAGAAAAAAAAATGTTGATAAGTTTAATATTTTATTTAAAACGAATGACTCATTTCTGTGAATTATTTATCTTAATCAATACCATACCACCACCATATGACAGCGGTAAATTCAATTGAATCGTGAACCACATATTTTATTAAATAATGTATTTAACTTTCAGAATTTAATTATTAATACATTATTATAGAAAGCAACGTCTATGTCTCTGTTTGTATATGGTCAGAAGCGGATCAATAAGGCCGCCATTAATTGCCGCTTGTTTTCATTATACTTCCCTATAAAGCAGTGGCAAATCTTTTCTTGACAGCGGAACCACTTTGATTTTTGTTAATATTAGGGAACATGATAAACAAGAAAAATTAACCGATTCAATATTCAAAGTAAAATTATATCGAAAACTCAATTCGATCTACATTTTAATAGAAAACTTCAAACTTTTAGAGAATTTGAACTTTCAATTTTTCCACAATTTGGGTAATTCTTGGACTAATGTTATAAGGTCGAAGAAGCTATTCCACCTGCCCCCACGTAATTCTACCAACCGAGTTCGCTACTCGCTGTGGGGTGACGCACCTTTTGTGAAATTTAAAGTCATTCGAGGACCATATTTGGGTACCACTGTTATAGAGTATAAATCAATCATTTTCAATCTATTATTTACTTTATACACTTCGCATAAAATGGTTATCCTCGGTATATGTAAATATATCTAATAAATAAAGCGTTTTATTAATCAAGTCACGTGTCCCCGCTTGATAAAGAAATTATATTTATAACAGTATCCATACGTAAGTTTCAAGATAATATGAGAATACATAATGCAAACCTTTATAAAGATCGTGTCGTTGTCAAAGAGATGAAATATAAATTGCTAGCTGGTGCTTGTAACTTCATTTAGTAAATGTATTTTTCAGTAGCATTATTGATTTTGTCTAGATTAAATGTGTCATATCTTTTTAAATTATATTATTACTATTATTATCTTATAATTTAGTTAAAAGTTAAAAATCAAGTTAAAAATTATATTTTAGTTAATAGAACTGTAGCTAGTTATAATCTATTAAATTAACGTGACGATAAAGTTATTTATACAGTAAAGAAAATAACACGTATCTATGTTAAATAGATACGGTGTTAAAAAAACGTAATAAACGATATCATATATGACTAATAATATCCAGTCTTGTTATGATAGTAATTTACGAGCTTTATTTACCAACTTTTTGATGTTTTATAAGTGTATTGTTCAAACCTTTCATAAACGTGTAGACTGAAGCATAAGTTTTTGTTACTAGGCAGACAATATAAAATATTAGCTGAGTATAATAAGACTACAACGAATAACAATAAAAAACTAATAGCTCACGGTATCTGTCGCTTCGCTAGTGGGACAGGATCCTAAAAAAAGATTAAACGTAGGTAGGTAGTTAGTGTTATGTGTAAACGATGTATGAATAAACATATAAGATATTATTTAAAACGACAATTCCATATACGGAGCGACAGGCGACATACAGAGTGATGTAACAGAAAGCTTTTAAGAATATTATCTCGTCTGTCACTAATGGCGTATGCGATTAAACAGCGATTTAGGTGCGTATACTTTTGAAATTCCATTGCGTGTACGTAACAAGACACAATTTGACCACCCAATACAATCTGCATTGTCTATGTGTTTGGGACCTTTCAAGTATTCCATTCATTCAATCGAAAGACGTCCGCTGCTGGGCTTAGGTCTTTCCCAAAGATCTCCACGACGACCTGTCTTGCGCTACCCGCATCCAGCGGACTTCCGCGAACTTCACACTACGACTTCAAGTACGTGGTAGCCATTCGGGAACCTGTGGGCCCATCGGGCATCGGTTCTGCGAGTAATGTGCCCAGCCAGCCTACTGCTACTTAAGTTTAGCAATTCTTCGGGTAATGTCGGTTACTTTGGTTCTTCTGCGGTCCTCCTCATGTCTGATTTGATCACGGAGTGAAACTTCAAGCATAGCCCTCTGCATTGCACTTTGAGCAACTTTGAGATTTATTATTAGTCTCACTGCGCTTCAAGTATTATACAAGCAAAATAAAAAACATTTTTGACCACCCCTTCCACCTTAGTAAGCATTGCAACATTATACCAACCAGTCGAGTATTACAAAAGACCATATCGCCATACTATGTTTTTCATCATAATGTTTTATTTCTTCGAAATCTCAGGCATATAGAATAGGTGGATTCAAACCTACGTAACTGACGTCCAGTGCGGTCTATGACATACTTATCACTATTATGGCTTAATGATCACTCATTTATCACTCTTATAAACAACTGATCAAGGGATTGAATGTGTGTTAATATAGGCTAACGTGAATAATGATCGTGCCCTTACTATAAGAGGATTATGTCAATGAATTCTACAATAAGCTCATTTTAAAAAATGTCACAGGATAATAATCAAGAATGCACTGGTTCGACTTTCGACAAAACTACAAAGCGATCTGATATAATAAGATTAAAGTTGTAAAATTATACTATTACTTCGTTCTAAATTACTTTTTACAACAAAAGATAATATGTATCCGTGTAGGATATACGAAACATTTTCGTTTGATATATGTATATAACAAAAAAATAAATTTTATCTCGTACCAGGTTTTAACATTATAATTGTAAGTTTATATTATTAACATTAATTAATTAATTAACATACCATTATTATATACTATAATATTACATAATATTTACAAGCAATCGTGTTCACACACAAAGTATTAGGTACTTGATAAGCGTCGAGGATTTAACGTGACTTTAATAATTCTTTTATTTTATTACCACAATATAATATTATATCAGGGTGAACTTTATCCGAAGTATGTATTGCCTGCAAATTTTCTCTCAGGAAATTACCATTTTAAAAATTTCTAGTATTAAGTAACAAAAAAACTGATAAATATCCCAGTGGATTTAACATTACCGCTGAAGATTTAGTGAGAATTTGGGCAAATTGAAAATCTATACAGTTTAAAAAATTGCGCAGTACACTTGATATAATTTAAACTTCTTAAATACCTAAACTAACTTTGTATTAGAATTTAATATTCAATGTATATTTCTCTTTTCCCTTAATTCTTCGTAATATATCATAAATAAGACATAAAATGACCAACATTTTTTTCCAACCTCTATGTAAAACTAATCTTGGACTTAGCTCCCCTGTAGTGAGAATGTGTAGAACATATAATGAGCTCAATACCACGGTAGATAACTTGGATATATTTGCGCAAAATTTTACAACTTATATAACCAACTGTAAATATTATTTGCATACAAATTAATAAAGTTATTATTTTACTTAGTTATAAATTAGTTATAAGATGTCTATCAAGGCTGTGAGCGCCTGTATTGGGTATGCATATCATAATTAGAATCATATGATTAAGTGGCTAATGTATAATATGTGTACTGTTGGTGCTGCTTTTTTATAATAAATAATAATAATAAATAATATCTTTCTTCTCTCTCACTTAACAATATGTGATTTAACGTGAGGTTTCCTTGAAATTTCACTCTAGATTCTCCTTCAGTTTTACCTAATCTTCAACTTTCGACGGATATTCATAACTCAGCTAAATATAGAACTACAGATAATTCAGTGTCAATTTATCGCAGGCTTTACTTATAACTCTATTGACGCTCTGGTTCATTTCCCGAACAAAAGATTTATCCCGTTTCGGTTCAATCAGATTCTCAAGATAATTTAAGCCGATGTTTGTAAAGACCAATTCGAGTTCGTAAGGTGTTTGTTAAATGTTTCTCAAAAGGCATCTGCTCGAACGACAATAAGGTGTAATAGATATTGCATGAATTATGGTTGATGTAATTCATTGTTAAGAAGTTACACCTTAGAATTATTTATATACATATAAATTTCATTTCTTAATGAGAGGTAACTTTTTTATTATACTTTCTTATTATATTTCTTCTATCTTATTATCTATCTATCTATATTATCTATCTTTTTTATTATATTTTATATTACGACTTTCCACTTAAGTATAAATTTAACAACTAAATTTAACGATAGCGACGTAATAACTAATAGCTTGCAACTACAAAAAAGGATTCCCCTAAAGGAGATACGAAGAAAATAAATTTAGCTGCACAGAAATCGATTCTTATAATAATATTAGTTTTTTTCTTTGCTTTAATATCTATACTCATAATAAAAGGCTAACGAGACGAAATCTGTACATTGAAGATCCGCATAGAGTATAGAACACATGTCGATAGTTAAAAAATTTTTATCTGTCTATTTTTTAATTTCTTCGTCAATCATGGAAAAATTACTGAATCATATTCTATGAAATTTAGTAATGACATATATTGCATCCAGGGAAGAATATAGGACGCACATTGTCTGGATCCCAAGCGGGTTAAGCCGCAGGCACAACTAGTTTTAAAATAAATTTAACATTATTTACTAGTTTAGGTAAAATGTTCAAATCAAAAGGTTTAAATATCTCAAGATTTTTTTGCTTTACTACTTTTTACTACTACGTTTTCTTTACAAGGTGGTCGAAATTAGATTATTATTGAAAATAAGAAATAAAACCCCAGTAAAGCTAATCAATAGCTACTAAAAAAAGATAATCGATAGATAAACGAAATAGACAAGCGTCGAGAAAATAAAAACAAGTAAGTGCGCGTTCTAGACCCGAAAACATTAGTACAAAATTGAAGTAGAAAAATGTCTTCCATTGTTTTATTGTTACCTATATATGTATAGAAGATATATTTTAAATCATGACGTAGTGATTTCATATTAAACAAAACATTCTAAGCGTGTAATTCGTACATGCCAATGAATCAAAAACACCCCACTTTCCCAATTGATCGAACACAAAATATCGCAACTGGGCAACTTTCGTTGCGAATTTACAATTTCCCTTTCTGCTCGCGAGCTGGCGTGCAACAGAGACGGTGATCATTGCGTAACACGAACGAGCGAGAAAGCGAATTCGTGATGCACCAAGAAGGTTGTTTTATGCAATCACGACATTTGAAGTTCCAAGAACGCTAAGCCGACTTATATTGGATTTGCTGTTCGCTTATGACATCCTGGTATTTGTTAATCTCATTTATAATACACTTTGAAAACGAAAATGACAATTTGATCACATCTGTAGAAATAAATATACCTATTCTAAATGATAAGAAAAAATAAAGGGAAATTGATTGTTTTTTATTGAGATGGATAAAAAATCCTTTAATTAAGCAAAAAAGTCTTAATTTCATAATTATCTTACATTTATAGATTCCTAATGTGGATTATGAATGTTTTTTTTTGCATTTCTAACATTTTCTTCTCCTGTATTAGTTAATTAACAACTTAGAAATATTTATCTCTAACATCGTAGATGTTAAAAACAAAAATTTGACTAGAATCTTTTAAGGAAATTCTTTATCTAGATGATAATTACGCATAACTTTAAAGATATTATGTTATTTTTAATATGTCGATTGATTACCCATAAAAATGAGACAATAGGATAACAATGGAAAGCTGGCGTAGACGCCAGTTCACCCCCTATTACGCAAATAAATATCCTTCTATACTTCAGTGCATTTATTATACAATAAATATAATGTATAAAATTCGCCCAAAACCAAGGTCTGAATATAGACATTCATTCCTCAGTAGAGCATGATGACATCACACATAACACTGTTCGGACACGGTACACGTAACTATTTTTTCCTTGAATTTATAATATTCGGCTGTGACAGCATCAGATTCTTAATTGATGAAATCGCCATTATGCGGAAGTTTATCTTACTAGTTGCTCTCGTGCCTACGCTATTGTCGAGTTGTAGATGTTTGAATAAAAAATGTAACAAATAGAACGATAATTTAATAACATAGGAATGTCCTGAATGTAACCTAAATTGAGTAATCTCACTGCTAATGCATTTTTTTAAGATTAAGCTAAAAATCTATTATTTAGCATCTGACCATGAGTTTCGCAAAATCGACTTAAACTTAAAGCAATGAATATGATATCATCAATAAAATTAGTGATTGAACGATATTGTGAAATATATAAGGAGTTATTTCGAAAGAGATTGGATTTGTTCCTTCAACATCTCTCTACAATAATAAGAGATTTATTTTTTAAACAATTAAACTTTACCTAAACGTATAAAAACGTGACATAAATATTTTAGCAATGGGAAAGATTCAACTGAATATATGTTTCTTAACACACAGCGCTGATTTCCTCCACACATTCATTAATATCATATTTTCGATGAAGCAGCTTGACCTATCAAATTTGGTTTTCTAATCCATCCAAAATATATATTCAAACAAATTAAATAAAACATAACTGTTAAAAATAGTATTAAAAGTTAAATGAAAATGTTAACTAATGTTAATAACAATAACATTCTAACATCAGGCATAATATGTAAATTATGAATATAATGGCAAAATCAACGCTAACCATGCGTTGGAGCCATACACGAAGTAAAGATGAAGAACGTCTATAAAAATTCACGCTTTAGTCTACGTTGAACAGTAAACTGGTCTGCAGTATTGTCCTCATATAAATTACACAAATGTTTAATTAAAATTTATCAAATTATTTCATCAGCGCCACATCTATCAAATGCTTTATAATACGAACCTATATTTCTACATTTTATTAAATTATTTATGAAGAAATTCTTCTTTTTTTTTTTAATAATAATAAAGGCAATAATATGTCGCAAACTTTGTAACTAATTTTCATACACCTCATGTACCATATCGAAGCAGACGTGACGAATGGCGAGAATACATAAACATGGGCAAAGAGCAAACATACCAGATTGTTCAAACCTTACATATAATAATTATACAAATTACATATAATAATTATAATATAAGTGCTGACGATTCTATCAATGGTAGTCTGTTTGGACGTTATATAAAAATACGTATTGGAAATTATTGAGTATCTATAGTCACGGAACTTAAGTCTTCAGTGAAAGAAAAGTGTTGTGATGTAACCGTAGTGGGATTGGTACGATTGTTTCTAATAATCGCATGTTTACCTACCTACCAGTAGGTAGGAGGTCTTTCGAGTATTAATTTGACGGAGATAATGAGAAGTATTGCTTATTTTTGATGACATTGGTTACGAAGAGGTCTGAATAGTGGTTACGTAAACAACACTTTTGCAAATTAAATACCAATGTTTATTGAGCATGAGCATTAATGAGCACCATCGTGGGGGGAGGGTTAAGAGCTTTGCTTATTATTGCTGACAAGAAGGAGGTCGTCAAAATTACCAATATTTTGCTAACGAAATACTTTAACGCCCATAAGTATAAAAGACCGAGACCTTTTCTTCTATCTAGCTAAGGCTGTTGACCGGAAAGGCCTTTATAGCTTCACTGTGACTTTGGGGGCGAGTGCTGAAGGCTTTATCGCAAAAAGTTAACTATCACAAACCGAGACTGCATTTTACAAAAGCAAGGTGAAACGATGAGAATAATAGACAATTTTGAAAATGATTAGGAAAAATATACAATCGCGTCTTATTTAATATTACAAAAACTAAATTTAGGTACCTAACTAACAAATCTTAAAGAATCTTATGGAAAAGTGTTTGCTAATTTAAAAGTCGCGTTCGTGAGACTTGGCGCCAACATACATATTATTATGCATGTGGGTAGTTGGCTATCTTCCACTTTTAACCACATTATACTTGAAAACATACCGCACTACGTGACTATTTGATTAACATAATAACTTATTGTTTAAGTAATACATTTATTTCCATACATTATAATAAAAAAAACATTATCTGTTTATAAGTTGCTTTCAGCAAATTAAGACGCGTTTTCAAAAAACGATACGCAATAAAAAATTGTTTTTTATTTATTTCAGGAAATGACTTTATTTATTTTTCTAGATTTCAATAAGTTATTATTTTTTTCTAATAGATTTTGAACGGTTTATGTATAACAGAAATTTCATTGACGTCAATAAAAACAGCTACTGCAAGAGAGACATATACAACAAAAAAAATTTTTTTTGAGAAAATTATTTTTTGTATCGCTTTGTAAAAAAGCTTCTCAATTTAGAATCAAATTTTATAAATATAGATTTCACCGAATTTCAATATTGAATATTTACTTTTAGATTGAGATCAAACCAAAAATAAATCGGTTTTTCGGACTGCTATGACCCTTAAGAGGATATCCTAGCGGCATTTTTTCCATACAAACGTAGTCCCCTGTTTTATCCCTGGATAATAGCATTATGGTAAATATTTTTACACAAAATTATATATATCCACCACCGCCATGCCCGTACGTTTTGATTTTTTCCATAAATTAATTATTTTAGAAACTAGAAGCCTTTGAAAATGAAAAAAATGCTCGATTTTTACCGTCATTTTCAGACGTTCGTCAAAAAAATTGTTGGATAAAATTAAAAAAAGCAAAACGTAGAGGCATCACCAAAGTCTTTATTATTTTAAAACTGAAAGAAAATTAAAGATCGTTTCAATTTTAGAGGAGGAAACAGGGTTCTACGAAGTGATGTTTTCGTCTATTTTGTATAGGTAAAATCAGCTCGCATTGCAGTTGTCCCTTTCGCTGTCTTAGAGGCGCAACGCGATAGCAATAGATTTCTGAAATACCTACTTTTCCGACCGCAGGTCCTCTTAAGGAAATACTGGGGCTTAAATTACAGATTACAGTAGGTAAAAACTGATCGAAGATCGAATATTGAAACCGGCCGTAAATTAGCCATTAAGCACCAAATATCTTTTCATATATCAATCTTCTGTGCGTGTGTATGTGGCTAAATTCCTCATAAACGGCTGAAGCGATTTAATGAAATTTTTTGTGTGTATTCCTGAGAATTCGATAATGGTTTAGATAAACAATTTGGACCAATTGATAATATTTATTTAAAAGTCGCGGGCACAACTAATATTAAATAGAAAATTCAAGTTTCTTAAAAGTTCTTAATAGTAGATGTTATATTTTATGTGAAGGATTACAACTAGTAAGTTCAAAACGCTGTTTTATACCAATAGAGGCTGTTTATCAATTACTTATTACATTTGTTATAACCGTGTTTTTGAAAATATTATGTCTGAACAAATATGTATCACAGAACGACAGATATGTAACAATTTAATGAATAAACTTCTATAAACTAATCATTAATGCAGAGGTAATTAGGTCATTCACATTACCTACAAGATACTTCTAAACATGTTTACAACTTTGCCCGACGGGACACACAGAAAGGTTATTTCTGAGGGTTTCATTGAAATGCCTTGTATCTATTGCGAAACAGATCTTTTACATCAAAATATTATATACTCATATACTGAGCCGGTTAAGGGCAAAAATAAGTTGATACTTGTATTTCGTAAGTCAAAAATTTGCATAATTTCTTAAATCATTAATTTAATATAAAGTTTACTACCAAACGAATTCCAATCAACACGACAGTCTCTACTAACCGTATTACGGTAACAATGTTATTATACAAACTTTATCAACCACGACCTTCACAAGAACAGAAGCCAACTGGGCTAATACAGTTAAGCAAATAATTTTATAAGAGTACACTTAAATTATTCTATTATTGGCGATGTGAGATAAATTACTTATAACCGATGCCATTACGGCTGGATTTGTCAACATATTATCCTGCATACATATGCCATATTATCTAAAGTTAAGGATCACAATATGAGTCGGACATTGTTCAAAGAACTAGGATTCAAGATTTTATATTAATAAAACATTTTTAAAAAAGATAAAGAATTTCTTGCCTAATTCTAGCACATAAATAAAATAATACAAAACGTTCCAATGAAAATTGCCGTTAGCATTTGAGCTTAGTGATGGTAGTTATTAGCTAAATCCTCTAGCTTTACTGGCTATAATATGTATAATATTTAATTAGGCGCTTTATTATAAGGTACCGTACAATAAATAGAATGAAAATATTGAAAATTGTTCAAAATAATTATACAAATAACACGAAGAAAGAATGAGGCAATTCGATTTCTTTTTTCAACAGATGCCTAAGCATAATCACACTAAAGAAAAAGAGGTCACGTGAACACAGAGCTTCGCATAAAAAACCTATGTATGGGCTAAACAGGTACAGAATATAAGCTAAATGTAAATGCACTAGATGCCAGAGTTGAAGTTAATTTATCACCGATAGTTCATACAGCATATTCTATAATTGGGCATAGCAACAAAACTAGCTATGATATAATAGGCCAAGGTGTTACTAAGAATATAATATCCTATAAATTACTAGATATATTTTATACATGAAGATCATCATATGTATATTTGCCTGGGAACTTTGTCCTACTAAATAACTTAAGGTATAGAATTCAATGGCTTATGCAAATGTATTTCCGGATGGTTCGATCTCCACTGTTTATAACACGCTCCTGCTAATCGCTGCTGTATCTGGATTCTAGTACACTTAACACCAGATGCAAAGAATTTGCATCCATGTTCATAATTCTACAGTGAACATCTCTACACCTCAATTAGAAAAACCAAAACATGGAAATTACTTCTTCTTTAACATACACTACAAATGTAAATTGTTACAATGTATCGATTTATATCACGGCTAAAACAGATAGTTTTGACTTGAATTAATTAATGTGACAATGAATTCCTAAAAGAAGTCGAGAAGCGACCTGAAAAATTCTATCACCGCGTACCAAATAAACTTTACTATAATTTATAATTTAAAATATTACCTGAATACTAGTTTACCAAATCATACAAATTTACGTCCCGGCAAAATTAAAAAGGTCTGAAGCACATAAGTTTTTTTTTAACTGAATCAAAAATTCATTACTTTCCATACTATAATAATTTAATGCAGAAGAGTAAGTAAATTTAAATGTATGATATGATAAAATTTTAAAAAGCATGCGACTTACTTGGAAATGCAAGATAATAGTCCATATGAGTCCTAGTGTCAGTTTAGGATTTCCGTCAACAATGTCCTCCGCCCTGATGTTCACCAGCTTGATCTTCTTGTACCGGAGGAAGTCCAACGCCATCTGCACGTTCTGCAGCATGTGGAAACGCATGCGGCCTCTTTCACGCGGCTGTATCAAATATAAAATAGCTAGTTACAGTTCTATTAAGTTACATAATATTTAACTGGAGTTTAGACGGTGGTTAGGTTTTGACGATTCTAACTTAATACTATGATTAAGGAGATTATAAGTATAGATTGATGTTTGGCGACAGAATTCCAACTTAAATAAACCAACGAAACAACAAAAGACAACAACAATTCCTCATGTTGTTGTTGCACGAAGATTTTGTCCTTCAGTAAAAGTTAGTTATAGGATTGGGACTTATAAATATTTTACGTATACTCTGAACATCATTATGACTTTAAAATTGTTATTTTATTGATATACTCCAATAAACTTTTGAAAAACACATCATAGATAAATTAAGCAATAATTCAATGTAATGTCTTGCAACTGCACCTTCAATGGATCTATCTGATGAACGTTTTAACCTAAATGTAGTTGACCTGGATTGGCCTCAATATTCTAAAGTACTCTACAACCAGGTAAATCAGTTAAAAGGCCACACCTCACTATAATGTATACACGATGCTAATAATTGTGATAAACGATGCTCAAGCTAGGTTAAAAACTTATACATTTGCGGAGTATTTTATTACAGAAAAATAAAATGAGATTGTTGAATGTTTTATTAAGTTAAGGCATATGCTAGTGTTGCTTGAACGAATTAGATTTCTGCCGCCGTCTTTCGTTAGCACCTATTCATATACATTTAGCGTGTTACAGTCTCCGAAGACATACTTAACACAATAAATAAATTTAAGAATAAATCAATAGTTGATAACAGAAATATAAAAGATACGCCGAAAATGCATTTGGGTCCTAGCTAAAACTGAATCCGCATCCTACATGTTTTGTGTAGACATTTTAAACATCATACTGAAGCGTTTAGCGCGTACTAAATGCCAGTTGTTAAAGATAATGAAGTAATTTTTCCACATCTCCATTTTAGATTATGCCCCTAACGTGTTGATGATTATGACATTCAATCTATGTCAACGACTTCTTTTGAAAGGTAATTAACTCCCTTGACGCATATGTAAACACCATTAGTCTAATTTCTTATCATTAAATCGACATTATTAAACGATGAATAATGTAAGAATGTTATGTTAGGCCATTAGATTCTTAATTGATATATATAAATAAAAGGCAATCATTATTCTATGTTGTTACAAAAAAAATATGGTGATAGTTGACGACAAAGATGACATCTCTCATCAAAAATCTAAAACAAGAACCAGGAAATATGAATTTATTTTCTGGAAAAAAAATCAGTATTCATCCATCTAAGATGGCTTAATTAGGGTTTTTTTTTTTAATAGAGTGATTGAGAGTTGATGATTTTTTTAGTCAACTCAACCGCGTCCTAAATGAGAAATATATTGAATAGTTTAAGTGTATAAAGATAAATTAAATATATAAGTTTAAAATTATTTCTTATTTTGCTCCTCGACTAGACAGCGATAGTTTTTGTAGTGATTGTGGTTGTGGTTTATCCTCCTTTTAAACATCGGTAACTGCTCAAATTGACAAAAGTTCGAATGCCATTTCAGTAGGTACAGGAAAACATGATGATAAAACTATAGCACACGTTTTAAAGGGTATTTTAACGTGAAATTTGTCCCCGAACACTTATCTGTATATTCGGGCAATTGACCTTAAGAACCAGTTTCATTTCTAGGTTTAGTGTATATACAAGCATATTGTAACAAATCGTTAATATATACGAAAACATAATTCGTAACAAGAAAACTAACACACTTGGACTTTGAATACAAAGGAACAAAACAAACAAACAAACTAATCACATAACTGCTTATTTTTGTTATGAGACAAAGGACTTTACTTATGTATATATTTATTTATAATAAGATTTACCTTATTAATTAAAATCAAACACTTTAATTTATACAGAGGACGAAATAAATAAGGTCATTTCGATAACCTTCGTATAAATATAAACAAGCTTATAAAAGGTTATTTAATTAAAACATATTAGTCATGATCATAGATATAGTTGATTTCATTGCTAGGACGTTTTATTTGATTTTTTAGAAATAAAACGCAACGTCTCTGTTTTTCTTGTTGTTTATATTTTGCACAGGTTTTGCGTTTTGACCACAATTCCTCTGATGTTAAAAGACGTTATGGTTTTAAATAGTAACACATTAAGCTTAGAAGTACTGGCTATCAGGTGATGCTACCGGAATACACCTCTAGATGATTGGTGATAGTTTTTCACCTTGAGAGTGGTAGCTGTAAAAACAGTAATTAGAAACTAACTTACAACCACATATTATGGTTTAATTACGATGTTTTCCTTCACCGAACTCAACTCAGGTTGGATCAAATGATGTCAGGTATCTGAGGAGATTTACAACTCCAGGATGCCCTTAAATTAAGAGGCAGGACTTATGAGTCCATCACAAGACCTGTCATCTTACTATATAGACCAGAATGCTAGGCTAGGATGAGAAACGATGGCATGTAGCTGAGGTGCGAATTTTGAGATAGATGTGTAGTGTCACAAGAATGGGTAAAGTTAGGAATGAATATATTGCATGGAGTTTGAAAGTTGCGCCAGTGATAGAAAAGTTGTAAGGGGGTCGTTTGTCCCGGTATGAATGTTGAAGAGAGCTACTTCTCTTCCAAAGAAAATCTGGGTGGAATGTGTACGGAATAATATGAAAGAAATAGGAGTAAATGAAGAGATGGTGGCCAATAGGGATAAGGCAAGAGAATGATGATGTTTTCCTTCACCGTAAGTTCAGTTTCATTATAAGGTTATGTTGATATGTCTATTAAAGCAGTATCTGACCATATTACCACTGATACACCAGCATCGCTGACCGTTAGTGCTTCTATAATTCTAGTAATCTGATTTATGTCATACTTAAATTTTTAGATATTATTTTCGATCAGGTTTACTAAATAAAGGAATAACTAATAACAGTAACGGTAAATAAAGTTGGAGAAAGAAAAATACAGTCAACGCGATTACTTGTATTCTTGTTTAGACTCTGCATACAACGCCACCATCATTCGACCTATCCAGCTTAAAAATTAGCAGTTTATAAGTATTAATTATTACTTTTTTATTGACATTATTATCTTATTCCATTAGTTGTAACTCGCCATCAAATGACGCTGCAGCATATTATCTTCATCGGACGGATCATCATAAAAATTGGTACAAAAAGATATTGGGGAATGAAAAATTTGTTATACACACTGGCAGGACTACATTTTCAGGTTCAGCTAATAAACTATAATTGTTGTTAATGGAGCCTTAGGCATAAGTAAAAACTACTAACTAAGAAGCTTTGAAAAACAAAAACAAAAAAAAAAACATTAATTCAAAAAATATTTCTGGTTCCGAATGTCCTATATAGAAAGGTCCGCACTTAAATGCTGACCATGTTTCTCATGTTAAAACTTCTCGTATGAGCTTTTATTATACTGATATAATTAGCACTGAGAATTCTATAATAAATATTAGTAATAAAATGAATACTTACGAGGTGTTCGCCAGAAAGCACCTCCAGCAGCGAAATGAGGTTCAGCCCATCTCGTAGATCCTCAAAGAGATCGTTCACGTGACGGTTCACCTGCAGATAGGATATTTAACTTTATAAAATAATCTTATACATTCGTATTTCCATTCATTTCTTTCTAAGGAAATGGCAAAGGTATATAGATCATGCACCCAAGTCTGACGATAGGAATACTATTCAAATAAGGATCTCACAAAATGCCAGTCCAAAAAAGTGTTTAAGACATCGCAGAATTCATAAAACAACAACAAAATTATATAACATAGGACTAATTACAATAAGTTAATAAATTATAAATAAAGACTACCAGATGACCAAGGAAGATGTTGCCAAACACTCCAAATTATTATATATAATTAGCTGTGCACGCAACTTCGTTCGCGTTTCATATATAAAAAATTAAATTGGACCAAATTGTGAATCTAAGCCATTCTCGAATCATCAGGAATACACACAAAAATTGCATTAAAACCGGTTCAGCCGTTTACGATGAGTTTAATCACTTATATACTCACAGAAGATTTATACGTGTATATATTTATATAATTATTATAAGTCCATCCATCATTATAAGTTCGGCTCTATAATTTCTTTCTAATACATTAAAACAAACTTTTGTAGTGATTTATTTCTAAGAAACGTCTACGCGAGATATTTTTATTAATTTTATAAAAGTAATACCAATTTTCGCCACTGAGCTAAAATAAGCCCATATTTGAATCAAATCATTATTTAATTTTAATTGAAAATTTATTTGCGTAATAAACGAAATCAGAATACCGAATCAACCGTAGATCTCTCTACATAACATTGCAATTTAAGGTAAATCCTTGTATAGTGTGCTTGATAAAAAACAAATGATTAATTGTACATTTATTCATTTTAAACATATACATTAAAATGCACACATACGAGTTAAACAATATATAAAAACTTCAATAATAATAGCTACTTATTTAATTACAAAGCGAACAATAATAAAACAACGTATTTACATTCAGATTTAATACCAAAAAATAATCATATTAGTAACATTAAAAATAAAATCGATACTCGCTAACTGTAAAAACACCAAAAAGCCAAAAAAAAACAAATTTCCATTACATCATTAAAAACATCAAAAATGTTTCACACTCAAAATATAAGAAGACAAAAAAAAAAACAACAAAATCGAAACAACATGCTGGAAAGATAACATAGTGAATTAAGAGATAAACTACTTAGTATAGAACATCTATATCAAAATCAAAAGTTACATAAACAAAAATGCAATAATGCGACGACTAAAATGCATTAGGAGAGATTGCACGGTTTCTCCCTAAAGTATATGCTCAGTAATTGATAAAATTCTATCCTATAGTAATAAACATGATATTAATCATAGGTGTGAACGCAAAAGTCAATCATTCGTATGAATAGTGGTTACTAAAGAATAGTAAACTCCTGACTTTTTATACTGCATAAAAGCATGTGATATCTTTTAATAAAACAACATATCTCATTCCAACCTCCAACTAATATACTACCTCTTGACCATAAATTGCTATACCAAATAGTTTCTTTTTTGACCACAAAAATAAAACCAATAGTTACTTAAATTCTCATTTTATTTAAATGGATAAAACCGTGGAATTTCCTAAAGGCAAAGATAAAATGTCATTTTGTTAAAACAGTTAAGCATTATTTCGATAAAAATTATGACTCATATAAAAAGATAAAATTCATAAAATATGTAAAAATGTACATAATCATAACATTGAGAATTTCAATCGCATTTTGTTTTTGTATACTAATTTATCTAAATGCATAGGTCAGGTCAATGTACTACATTTCATATTTTTATTCAAATTATAACAGTACTTGTAAAAATACACTGACCATACTATCCTCTATAATACATTCTCCGATAAATATTCCAAGAACATCTAATTCCATCATTTACGTATTTGAGTTATGCCAAGAAAAGGAAGTAGATTAGAGTCAACTGTCTTTACTCTATGGAACACTCAATGTTAATAATAAGATATATTTATTACACGCTAGAACTGAGCATATACCTGTAGAAAACAATCAATACAGTCGTTAAGAAGCTAAAACACGATAAACAACACCACCGGAAACTTACTTGCTGCGGTGGACAACACGGCTGGTTGTTGATGATCTCGCACACGTGCAGACGTGTGTAAGTCTGTCCAAGCAGCGTGGGACAAAGATATGTTAGCACCTGCCCGACAGTTGGACAATCATAATAAAACCCTACAACAATTACCATCAGCCACCACTCCAATGTGGTTCATAAAAGTAGTAGCCTCTTTGAAATTCTTTTCTTTAATATACTGTTTCATCTTTCATTATTTAATAGTAATTGCATAAGTGATAAATAAATTATGACAATCAGAAACAGAAAGTAAAGTGCCCCAAATATGGACAGTATTAACAAATTCGTCCACGCTTTGCTGGTTTTAAAGTAGAGGCAAAACTTTCTCATTTCATCTTCATTACAGTAAAACCTATTACAATCGAATATGTTTAAAGATCTTATGTAAATTATATAACACACATAATCTACAGTTAAACAGTTTAGGAAGATAGAAATCACTGTATTATCTAAATTTGTAGGGTAAATACACCATAACTGTGTATAATATATATTTATGCAATTGAGGTGATACGTTTTTCATATCAATATAAACGAAACATAAACAAAATAAACATGCAACGTAAAGAAGAAACGAAAGCAGGAGTCCTAATGACTGATAACTTTTACTTTATTACATTAGCTTATCAGTAGAATTTTAATTATTAGTAATATTATAAAATATTACTCTAGTTTTCTGAAGAATGTTAGGAGACTTCAAAAACAATGAAATTGATTACTATTAATGTGTAATAGTAATGAATTCGTAATACTCAAGGAGAAAAAAACTTTAAAAATACTAGAGATAAAACTGTCAACGAATAACTTCTTATAGAAAGTGGAATGATTGTGACTATTCCAATGTGCAAAGTATTTAGTAAACTCAATAAAACATGAATACAATTACTATATTAGAAATCTTGTTAAAGTTGATGACACTGCAGAACTAATAGAACCACAAGTCAGTTTATCAATTGACCTAAAAGTCGGCTACGGATTTATTGTGAATTAACCAGCATTAAAAATAAAACTTGATCAGAAACAACGAAAAGCTGTAAATGTATAACAAATTTATTGCATAGTTTTATTAATATTAGCTCATGTTTCCATGAAAACATAGTGAATTTCATTTCGGCAAGACATTTGTATTATTTTTTTAAGTATCTCAATTTTTCATGTATAATTTATCTGTATAGATAGATAAGACATATTTCTCCTGTTTTTCAACCCATTTTCTCTAAATTTATACTCATCGATGTTTTTTTGAACTGATTAAAATATTGTGACTTCTAATACAAATAGAAATAAAGAAGAATTTTCGGTAATTTCTGATCAATACAATGAAACGAAGCACAGAACAAAACAAAAACGATACAGCATGATACTGTCTATTACTATTTACAGACCTTTAGGTATTTCCAGTGCTGGGATCCATCCATGTGATAAGCGTTGAAAAATAACAAAGATATTCATTTTGATAAATAACAATGAACATACCTAATATGTAATATTTACCACTTAAATTAATATTATGTTTGGAAATTTAACTTTTGGTACTGTCTGCAACTACAATTATGATGTCCTTAAATCATAAATGTATTGGCATAAACTATTCCATAATATTTAGTAGCAGCCTGTACCCAATACAATGAAGTCGTAATTTATTATGCAAAGTTTTACGTACGTATATAATTTGAAACAGCGATGAGATAATTAATATACGGATCTAAATGTAATTTGAATATCATATCGCAATAAAATTTAAATTGTAAGATATAATTATCACATTGTCTTAATAATATACACATACCCATAGTTTGAGCTTAACTCTTTTGAAAATTGAAAGTATCACTCTAAAATCTAGTTCAAGTATAGTTTATAAACACTTTACAAGGAATGAATATATATAGGAATAATAACAATCGTTTCATTTCAAAATCTTCAGATGTGCCATTTTTTTATTGATATGTATCGATACCTGCTTTCGGGTTGTATGTCCCGTTGCCCCTAGGAGAGTAAAAAGGTCTCACTTTGCAAAAATATGAAACAGGAGAATATTTTAAACTAGCGATAAAACAGAACTGCTGAACTGATAAAATACAAAAATAATACATTATTATAATGCCCTTGCATTTAAAGAAATAGTAGATAAATTAAGTTTTTTATTTACAAAATTTCGCAAGCGTTCCACTCTGACTAAAAGAAATAAATGGTCTCTTTATATACTCGTAAAGATATACAATATAATAAATGCCCTAATTAAAACATCAGTGTTAATAACGAATTGTAGCAGTATCCACTTTTGAGTACTAACAACATAATAACGTGACATGTTAGCAACGACTTATTTAGTCATCATGTAAAATCCGATAACAAGCTATTATTGTAAGCAATGTATTAAATTAAAATAATTAAATGAATTATTATTTAATTAATATATTATTTTACGTTAAAACCTCCGAAGGATAAATCGAAATGTGACAAAATATTATTTTTGTTATTCAATTGTATGATTTTATCGATTTCCTTGAATAGAATATAGCTACGTAACAAATTATATTTTTATTCCAAAAGAAATAATCTTTTAAAGTTCCGTCATATTATAATCAAACAAACAGTAAGTAAACCTTTGAAGATTTTCGACTATGATGCATTTGTTAGCGATTATGAATAATCTCTTCGTACGCCATTGGGCGCGTTATCTGTGTTCCTTCTGGTGCACTCTGATATGCAGCATTCGTTCGATGAGTAATCTCATACGTAGAGATAAATATTTGTACAAACGCATATTTGTTATTGATAAAGCGCTGGTAACAGCCGCTTTGTTCTTACTCCGTATAACAACGGAAATTCAGTAACATTACCTATGACTAATACAACAGTTGTTCTTGAAATGTACGCAATAGACCATACAAGGCGGTTTGTTTCAGAGAAGTCATAAATCGAAAGGTATCCTGTATACTTATTTTTTAAACCTACAATACGTTAGTTGGCTTAATTAATTTATTGAAAATAAAAAAGTTACAGAATAATATACCTGAATGTAATACGTATTCGGAAAAAAATTTAACGCGGTGTTTAAAATTTTTACTGGGGATCGCGAGCGAATAAAAGATAATCGGTACTTGGATTCGACGAGTATTCTCTCATATCTTACATAGTTGTAGCCAATGTCTTCAAGAAGATTTGAATAAGATACTAAAACTCCTCTATATTTAGGCGAGCTTACGAATTTGTAAACCCAATAGGAACCGATGTGTCACATTAACCCATTTTTAGTGAAACAATCCTAACTTTCATAATACTTACGGGCTCGGAGCCAAAAATTCGAGAATAGAGGAACTCTGATTTCCGATATGTTTAATATTTTGCATACTTGTATTCGTAATAAATGTCTAATATTATTTTTTATACAGAATCATCATCATGTAAACTGAAAGACGTTTAATGCTGGAGATCTTCCCTAAAGATCTTGAGTCACCCACATCTAGCGGATTTCTGCGACTTTCAACAAGCCTACCTTAAAACTTGTTGGGGGACTACCTAACCTGTTTTTCTTCCGTTACGTGATAACCATTCGAGAGCTTGTTGACCTCACAGGATATCGGTTCTATGAGCAATGTTCTTTTGCGAATCTCCTCATTCCTGATTTGATCACGCAGTGAAACTCCGAACATGGGTCTCTCCATTGCCTTTTGAGTAACTTTGAGCTTTCTTATTAGGTCCATAAAAAGAAATTATCGTAATTAATCCTCCTTAAAGAAGGTCATAAACCTGCTTGGATTTAGAGTTAAAACTGTTTGGAGACATTATCAAGTTAAACATCTAAGCTTGTATGATATCTAATGACTAAATATTAACTGGCCACAGTAAGCTATCATCGTCCCACATAAAAACTCAAGAATAATCCGATCTCTCATCGGTGACATAATCTTTCGGTTTTACAAGTGGGTGTAGAAATTTATGTACAACCGAGTCATAAATGACCTAAAACCATATGCGGACTTATGAACAAATCCCATATCGTTTAACTGAAGTTTCAGGGCTGACGATATTTCGAGGTAAATTTGGGATTATCTTTCAACTTATTTTTACGTTGAAGTGAAGTTACTATATTTAATGTCATATGCACATATAAAACAATACTAAAATAATCATAAAACTTGAAAGTGGGGGAACCATCGATTATTAATATTGTTATCTAAATTTTATTATTATTATTAGAATTATATCTCTATAAACAAAAGGTGTGACATAAAGAATAACTCTTGTAACGGGAAATCAAAACTGCAAATTCCAAAATTTACATATTATCAGTTACAACCCTATCATTATGCTTTGCATTTGAATGCTTTTGCGTTTATAAGACGCACTTACGTACTTAAGATGAAGTAATAATTTCACAATACATTTTAAGAGACAAGATTATTATAACTGTAGGTCTATATACCGCTATTTTAAGATCTAATAAAGCTTTAGTTATGTTCTCACATAATACTTCTACATTTTATTAGTGTATTAAAATTATCAGTGTATTTTACATAATTTCGAATACGATAAAAAAAAGATAAGAATACGAAAATAAGATCTTCTGAAAAAGCAAGAACTTCCATATTTACGTTTTTTTTTTTTTTTCATGTAGTATTACAGGTTATGTTAATCGTAGCATTAAAATGATAAAAATTGTAATTCGAAAGTATTTAGACAACCCTAACATCTGACGTCTCCCACATGACGCTACCGAGTGGTTGGTTGCCTACATAAATATGTACTAAAATGCACGCGACAAAATTAATGTTTTCTGATTCCATATAAATACATTCATGTTGTAAGAATTTCGTTAACCTCAATTTAATACCTACGTAAATTAATATTTTAATTAAAAGCAAAAATTTAACAGAGAATATGAAAAAGAGAACTTTTTGGGGTCCTTATTCAAGCTTTTGGTATGAGAGATTTTCTAGTGCATACTTGGATAGCTACAACCTTTGTGTGTTGCAAACGTATAGGCATGCAATTAACCTGATGTTTAGTCACTCACTATAGTTATCGCTATTCCGGTAAAAAGAACCGCAGTTCCAGCCAAATCCAGTCAAAAATATCTTTGTCGGTTTTGCGGATTTAGTTATAAAACCTCATGCGTCTCTACAATCAGTAAGGTACACAAGGATGTTAAGTCGGTGGTTGTTCTTCCCTCGATTTTTGCATCAACACTTTTACTAAGTGTTTAAAATGACCTGCCAGCAATTTGTGTTTTTCGACAGTTTGTAACAAAAGCTATCAAGGCTAAATAATTTTTCACGTTATCAAACTTCACATAATAAAAAAGGAACAGCTTGAAGTATCCTTTGCTAAACGTTTTGTTTGAAATAATAGTACTCAGTTCTTGTAACCATCTGTAATACTTCTTCTTTATATATCTCCAACAATGAATTAATTCTTTGTACAAGTAAGTCAGCCTGATATTTAAGCAGATCGTTATGCTTAACCAGTTTAGATTTCACCATGAATATAACAAAGCTTAATCCCCCAGTCACAGGATGACTAAGTTACCGGCCAAAGTTCAATATTACAATACATTCCAAAGATATGAGTCAAACCTTCGACACCGATAACTAGGTTTGAACTTTAAAAGGAGAGAGCGTTCGAATTTTATCGACTTAAGATGAAGTAATACAAACGTAAATGTGACCAGAGAAAAATATATTAGGGCAAAATTTTTCGAAGAAATATACGGTTTTGGATATCGATCGTTTATTAAACTACATTGTAAACTCTCGAACGTTAAAAGTAAAATATTTAAAGCATTTAATTCTGAGAACACTTGGTATGCAGAATGTAGTAAGACTGGTTCCCCGGTGACGTCACCTCGTATCCCCAACACTGACCTTATTAGAGGGGAGGACGCGGTCACTCAGGTACCTAGATGCTAAGGTCGAATCCTTTAAACTGCAATTTAGATAACTGTTATAAATGAACGGATGGATATAACATTAACAGTCCACTATATTCCAATTGTTTCATTTAACGATGATAGCGTAATAATAGATCGCTAATAATTCGTATCTTTGAAGGTTTCAGTAAAGGAAAATACATGTATTAATCAAATAGTAAGATGTACGTAGAACATACACAACTTTTCACCAAAAATTTGAACTTAATATTTCAATCATCTTTGATTGGATCTTGATTTTCAATCATGTAGGGTTGTAATTTGAGATCAAAAGCGAACAAAAAGTGAAACCTTTACGGGTAGTTACTTCAGAAATCAAATATTCAAGCCACATTTCTGTTTTATTACCAAACCGTTTACAAAACAACAAGTTCAAAACTCGATAAATATCGCATCAACGGAATCAAATGCTTGGAATTCTTTCAACAATCATCCATTCAATGGTTGTAAAATAAAGATCTCTGTTATTAAAAATACATCATATCTTTGACCGTAGCTTTGCATGTGGGTAATACTTTCACGCGACTACAAAGACGAGTTTGTTCGTTTCTGAGTCACAGATACATTGGAGGCTTTGTTTCTTGTCAATTCATTTATTTAAATTGATTTTGCGTCGTATTGGGGCCAGATATGAAATTAACCATTCAGTGTACAGAACGAGATATGTATGTTAGAATTTCTTGAGAGCCGTAAGATATCTATACTAATAAATAAAATTGAACTGTTTGTAATATCGAAATAACATTTCTTTGCTATATTCATATAAATGATAAAAAATTACGAAAATAATTAGGGTTCCTTTTAAAGAAATAAAAAAAAATATTACGCAGTAAAGGATATATGAAACGCGGGCGCAGGCACACAGCTAGTTTTGAAATAAAATCTAGCATCTTGTGTAATATGAAAATACTAGGCTTTATTAAAAAGGTTCTGATAAAAAAATCTCAGTTCGATCATCAATACAATTTCGGAGATCAGATCTGTTCGAAGAGCCGTCTTTATGAGACTTTGCCAAGACACTTCTTATTCTTCTTATACTTCATATTAAGTAACTGTAGTACAATGTAAATGAGTAATGACTGAAGAAGTACCAGCGGTTACGGAAGTCTTGCCATTCTATAAGTATATCTTATTAAAAATTTTTTATAGAAAAACGTACTATTAACAAATGATAAACTGGATTCAGAAAAGTAACATTACAAAACTAATAACTGTTTCTCATCGCTTCTAGGAGGGTTCCTATTAGTGGCGAAGCGCTCTTATAACCCAATTCTTTATAACCTTACTAAAAAAACAAAACACTCTTTTTTAACACTATATAAGCTCAGTGCTTTGACCACAATCTCACCTGATGTTAAGTGACTGTGTGGTCCAGAATGGTAAGCAAACAAGCCTAGGCACTGATTCTCAAGTGATGCTGTCGCAACACACCTATTGGTATTTAGCGACAGGTTTTCAAACTATAGCATGGTAGCTACCCAGGCGGACATTATTAGAAAATGGTAGGGACCATGCTGCTATGGTTTCCTCACGATGTTTTTCTTAACCGAAAGCTTTTAGAGAATTTAGACAAAAAATAAGCTCCTTCGTTCCGGGCGATTCATTTAATTTTAATTATTATTATGATGCGATTACGGTTTATCAATATAAATATTTGAAGAAAGCGCCATCTACTGATGTACTTGAAAAATGTTTAGCAAGAAACTTCATCTAAAAAGAATAATGAGCCAACAAGTTCCCATGTCACTTTTTAAAATTGACTATGGCGCTACACCGATATGATGGGTTTACTTCCTATTTTAGAATAGTCGTATATAATCATGTGTCGATTTCCGAGCCGAAGAAGTTAGGATTAAAAGTAAGTTAGGTTAGGAAGTTAATTGTATTAAAGTATAAAATAAAAATATAGAAATCAGTATTATTTTATGTATCATGTAGGTAACTAACTAATCGTTATTTTTCGTTTCGCAAAAGTCGCCATCTCGCGTCGGCCTGTTAAAATTAAATAGTTAAAATCCACGATCACGAAATTTTACAATTTATTAGGTTGTCATAATTATAGGAATATTTATCACAAGCGAAATGAATTTGATATTTCGTATTTAACCTGCTAAATAATTTTCGTCTTTAATCTCAAAACAACTTCCCATACTCGACAGGTACTGTTTATGCAACTCCAGTGAAGTCAAGTATGGTGAAGGTGGTTAACACTAACTGCAACTGGATATCTTCGCTCAGTAGCACAAACATCCATCATTTAGACCGTACTAATTTTCAAGAGGAAGAAGTATGACGACCAGGTAGATTTTTATGCTCCGGCTTTATTTTTTTAACGCCTCGCCACTGGTTCCTACAGACTAAGTATCCGGAACCATGATCTCATCATTTTCTCGTGTCTTATTCGGTCCATCTTTCTTATTCCTCTCTCGAGGGTCTTGAGAAATGTCATACAATTTGAACTATGAATTTAAATGATTCTAAAGATAGGAAGAGCTGGTGTGATGTCACAAAGCAACCACGATCTTCAGCACAAAGAATCCGACCAATGAAGGAGCCAATTATTATGTTAAATGACTTAATAACTATGCAACGCATCCCGCTAGACCTTTGCAACCACATCACGACGCGCACGTCCGCGACATATCGACGTCGTTCGTCAAACAAACTGGCACTTTAATCGCTTCTATGCTGTACATTATAATATTTGACCCCGCGTACAGTTCTCGGGAATACCTACTGGTCATCCCTTATAAAGAAAATTTTGTGATTTACAATAGATGGTCTACATAATCAATTATATACAGGTGCATTTAAATTGCAGCGACGGGATACAATATAAATGTATATGGAGATTATTACAATTCTCTAAAATATTTAAGAAAAGAAAAACGCACAGAGTACACCTGTCGGAAGTGAAACTTCTTTAGGAAATTTCAGTTTAAATCTATAAGACAAATTATCAACAATGGATTAGAGGCCTAGAGAGTGAAAGATAAAAGAAAATATGTAGGCTCACTTTGTAAAATATAGTCATGCGCACGCTTCCTCAATAACTAAATAGTACTAGGTGAAAATAGTTCTACAGTCAAAAAGTGAAGTGTGCTTACTACTTTTATCTCTTTCTCTATCGCTACGTACATCCATCCTTTAAAATTCAAATTCTTGGTGCTAATATTTGACGCGGTCTTGAAATTCTTATCACGCGAAAAGAAGTATCATTCCAATTTTCCAATTTCCAATGAATTCCAATAAACATAAATTAATTGTAAGCTAAATAAAAGTTCGAAACCTGTAACTAAAACGATTAATACGCGCTCTATTATGAATAGATCTATATTTGTTATGTGATTACATCTTTTTAGTAAGTGGAGTAAGGTAGGCCCCATCATTCCAGTCACAATTTTCCTCAATAATACTTTCCGTATTATAACGCTTGATGAAAGTGTTTTGTGTTCAACCATTTTTGTTTTAACCATGATTTCATTTATCCTGCTAAAATTTAAACAGGTAACTTTAAAAAAAACTTGAAGTCTTTACGTCTATAGCGGTGTCGAGTAAATCTCGGTTAGGGGAAAACTTATACATTCGCGTTACTAATGCAATGTGACATTAGCTGTCGAGGACATGGTAAGTTTTAGTATTTATATCCGATGGAAAGTAATGTTATGTATGATGGCAGATTCCGAAGCTTTTTCTTTTTCCAAAATATTTTCCCCTAAATACCTACCCGAGAAAAGTATTAAAGTCGAAATTATTACTACTAAAATTATTCTGATGGTTGTCCAAATCAGATAAAAAACATTCTTTTTCAAAGGTTTCATTTCTGTCGACAGTCCCCACGGAGGCCTTTTTTTTTTTTTTTTGTAATATGGTACATCTGAGATTTTGGCGATTACTAGTCACAGCTCTTTATATAAATTATCGTTCATAAAATTGAAATCATTTTAATGAATACTGAATATTCTATACCATGAATTTTTTTATTTTAAGAACGTATAAACTTAACATGAATAATTATAATAATAAAAAATATTAATTCTTTACCTTTTTCAGATGTTTGTTGACCCATTTCGTGAACGTCTTCTTCTGTATCGCGTCTCTTTCATCTGGAAACAATAATATAATATTGAGTTAGAAAAATAAATCTAATATTAAATACTTACTATTTATTATTTATTAAAATAAAAAGTGTAATAAGGAAACTCTCACATAATAAATCTCTATTCTTATCTAATTAGACTAAGAACTGATCGTGAATTGTAATATTTAAAAATATAACCCGACCAAACTGAAACACGTGTCTCGAGTTGAACAAACCAAGTTTGATCAATAAGCATTCTAATCTAATCTTTTAATAACAACATAACACACACCGCACATGGTTGCCAAATTATTTGCGGATCGGAAGTAGCGCGTACCTAGATTTTATAATGAGTCGGCTCGTTGCGCGTTTGTTCGCGGCGTCTAGACTCGAACTATAAACGAATGTACTAACAAAGGAATGAAAATAGATCGTGCCTTTCATTGCATAACGATAGGTTTATTAGCTAAAATAAATTCCGTGTAATTTCTCGATTACGATAATAGTCCAAGCCGAGATTCGTACTATTATGGTGCACTTCTGCTAGTAACCATTTTCTGGCTTATTAATGACATCAAACTATAATATAACTATAATTTATTTGTTTATTTATTTCTTTATTGTATATTACTTAACAGTACATTTATTATAATTTAGTTTATTATTTTAACATTTAAGTAGTACCAATTACAAAGTAATTATAATTAAATTTTGTTATGCAGTATAATGTCTTGATATTAAAAATGTAATTGTATGTTATGTATGGGTGTGTGTATTTATGAGTGACCATAATAAACAGTGACCATATTTAAAAAGTGGAAATCTGGTTCGTTATAAAAAAATATAACCATACGTCCTGTTTATAACGGCATTGTTCCTTTTTTTCGAATATCCGTCCCGTTTGGCCGAAAAAACTTCAAGACGCAAAATTAAAACCATCACACATCTGTATTACAGCAAAAAAATGACAACGTGTATTTCGAATTAGTATTAAAATTTGAACGGGAATATAGAATAGTAAAGCTTCTGGCAAGTATGGTATATTAAGTAACAATTATTCTTGTAATTCTTGTATCGTATCGGATACAGTTTATTTATAAGTTGCTTGTCTTCTCAAAGTATGTCATATGTATGTAGTGTTAATTATATAATTAAAATTATAATATGAAAATGGAGCGAGACAAAAATTTAGTTCAACGATTAGACTGGATTTGATTCATAGCCAAGTTAGGAAGTTTTGCCCTTATGTATCTCGGAGTTAAAGCGAGATAGAAAATAATGCTGATATGTCTTAATTAGCTATAGAGACGGTCCATTGAAATATGTATTAAGTAGACTACCAGGCCGACATAATTTAATTGCGCCTAGTGTAGATTTCCAAACTGCATATAAACATTCTTGTTGGATTATAACAGTTTCTTTGAAATGTTACTAAAATCCTGGTATAGTTAATACCAATTTGATACTCTATTACAGTTTCTTGTATTTGTGATGCCCATAGAAACGAGATAAATACTTATTTTAATCTATGAATTTATTTTTTTATTTAATTATTTATTAAGAAATACGAAAAATATATTATGAACGCAAAACGTCTCTTCCTGAATTATTGTACCAATAATAATTTAACTATCGTTTTCTTTTTCAAAACAGAAGAGTGACAATAATATATATAAAAAAAACAACATTTAAAAAAACGTTTTTCAATCTTTCTCGCAAGTTTTCTAAAATATTTCTTGGTTGATAAACCTGCTATTTAAACAGATAATTTTTTTCACAGTGCCCGATGATAAAAGAAAAAAAGTGCTATTGATACAATCGTATTATTCGATAACGTAAATTGGGTCTATTAATACATTGCAAAAGAGAATGTCAGCTTGGTGGTTTAATAGAAGACTAGATGTGACCCGCTAGCTTTATATTACACTAGCGGGTGTCCGTGACTTCGTCCGCGTGTCATATTTTGATTGAATATCCGGAATTCTAAAAATACTTACGAAAATCTATCAAGTTTTCAATAACTCCTTGAGATAGACTTTCTGCGTACAAATTCTGATCAAAATCGGTCAAGCGGTTTTCAAGTAAAATCTGGACATACATACAGCATACAAAAATGTTTTTAATGTCTTTTAATTACAGAAAACAGACAATTAATTATTTTTTTAAATTATTTACTACACTAAGATTTAATAAAATATTCAATGTTAGTTTTGCATAGCACGCGATAGTGGTCATTTGTATGTCTACTATCATCCTCAACTAGTTCCATATAATGCAACAATTTATATTTTATAAGACAAGACCAGAGAAGATTCTATCTTGTCACCAATAGTAAGTCTTATTACAATTATAACCCTTTAACTTATTCAGTATCTGGGCACACAGACACCTACCTGTGTCTACTTCACCGATGACAGAGACGACGCGATAGGGAGGTTCTTCCTCAACGCGTCAACGGCGACAGATAAGGACAGCGTGGATTACAACCTCAAAAGGCCATAAAGAGACGAGATGACAGGGTGATAAACACCATAAACGTTAAAGTCACACCCATGGTAGCTCCGAGGTTGTGACAAGGGTTTGGAAAAAATTAAGAAAAGAGGAAAGGGGAAAGAAGAGAAATAATATAATCTAACCCATATAGTTAAAGGAAAAATAATAGTAATATATAAATTGTTATTAAGCTCAAGTAGATGTAAGTCGTTTTGTTTATTATATATTTTAAGAGATTTAATTAATTGATAAAAACATATCAAATAAAGACTGCGGTCCAAGAGTCTGCAGTGTGTGAAAAAACCCCCAGCGATAGTATCGTATAGCATCGACGTAAGTTGTATAAAATCTGCTTAAGTAATTAGAAGTAAATAGTAAACATTAGTAATCGTTTACAGCATTCAAACCATCTTACATGGTATTAAAAATAAACAGACCTCCGCCCCCATTGGTGTTTATAATTGAAAGACCCCATGATAAATAAGAAAGATCATGTAAGTCGGTTCAGATTTACATTGCCTCCTATATGTAAGTAAGGATCATAAGGATATCACAAATCAAGCCCATTTATACATTGGAAAACAGGACGTCAGCTTGGCAGTTTTATAAACAATTTAAACTTACTTAAATAACTGTCTGGTTATTTGAATAACCGGGGTACTTGAATTGATAACCTAACAGACGTGTTCAAGTGATGTGAGAACGAGTGTCATTACGTACGTACTTACCTATCGAACATTTATATCTCCTTATTGAATTATCTCTTGTAGTAGTAAGGAGGAAATATATATCATGCTGGAATATCATAATGCATCGTGTTTACTTCGACGTTGTTTGAATTTGTGAACGAAACCTTATTGCTCTTTTATGTTGGTGCACTGTTATTTAATTTACTGTGGTTATTTTGGCAACTTTCTAAAATACTCTCTAGCTTCAGTTTTTGACCACAATCTCAAATGAAAATGTTAATTGACGATGAGGTCCAGGATGGTAAACACACTAATTCCGGAGATATTAGCAATCAAATGAAGCTGCCGTAACACAACTATTGGTGCTTGGTGACAGGCTTTTAAACTTCTATTTATTTATATCTATTAGAAAAATATTATACCAATTTAATACTGGTAGATACGTGTATGTAAATCACACGTTGCCAACAAATAAGCAATAGAAAAAGAATAGCAGAAGAAAAAGAATATGTAGTTGTAAGAGTTTCCGCTAGAGGCGCTGTGAGTAAACATTTAAAAGAAATCACAATGTTTAATCATATTCGCTTATTGTCATGATATAAAACTACATTAAAAAGTTCAGTTCTCATCAGATATTTATCTTGAGGTATTTATAAAATATCAAATGACTTAAAAACACCGCACATAGAACCCAAATGGGTATTTATCAAGCCTTAGTGAATTAGCATAAAATAAACATTTTTATAAAACTGTAAACAGTATAAGCACCTTTGATATTTCATCTATGCACGCACAGTAGACAAATATGGTAGTAATCTGTCTAGAAATGTCAAGTGTTATGACCAACCACGCCCCGCTGCCTCTTAAAACATTTATCAATACGCTATCGTATCTACAAATTGACGTCACGAGAGCACCAAAGTCATAGGAATGGACTGATGATTCGAATGATTGTGATGGATTGCTGTGATGTACCTATTTATTTTTGGGAAAGCAGTACTATCAGTTATTATAATAATCTCTTCTCGAGTATGCTACATTAATTGGGTATAACGATGGGTGTTATCAAAACTCTGTTGGATAACAATTCAGTCAGTCCTATTTGGACATTCAAACAAACCCTATGTGTCACTGTGTATGCCAACAAGTAATGAAGATATTCCTTGAATTATATATAAATGTGTAAACTTTTCAAATATCTTGACTCTAGGATCTGTAACCCATTTTTTTTTTAAATTATATTTCTGATTTATCGATTAACCACACTTATAACTGATTTTAAGAAAGGATAATAAAAGAGACGTAGATATTAAAACTACAAATTTAGAGAAAAGTCAATTTGAGAATAGTATCTAGTCCATTACTAGTTACAATGTTTTTCTAATTCCTTCACCGAAAGCTCAGGTTGATTGTAAGATATGACGTCAATTGACGTGGTATAAGGTCACATTAACACTGAGTTAACATCGCTTTAACCTTTTGTTACTATTGCATTGTTTCTTATTGAAAATCTCGAAGCCTTATTTACATCGGAAAAGAACATCGAATACTAAAAAATTACATTACCGCTTGTATTACTTCTGCAACGAAGATTATTTGGGTGCCTAACGGTCTCAAGTAAATTATGCATAAGTATTATTAAACTATTGATCTTGATCACTGTCAAGGAAACTCATTCTAAAACATGACAATGAAAAAGATGAATTTTGCTACAGTATAAAATATATGAAGTCTTTTTAGATAAGACATTCCTTAGTAATACAAAGCTCTGCTCTGCTCTACATTTTTCTATTACTGTTTTCATTTCTTCCTATAAAATACTTTCGGTTCTCTTTATACAATTTTATCGCGAATGTTCTCTAATTAAATATACAAACGTAGATAACGACGTTGGCAAAAGTACATTAACCTGCAAATCTATATGCATGCTTCAGTTGTTTCCTCTGGGTATCAAATAACAGCTTAGAAATAAATACGTTACAAAACGAAGCCCCGCAGTTGAGCCGATAAGCGTATATAGAAGTAAATTCATAATATACGTAAAATAGCTTTTACAGTTTATACATAACCTAATATTAATATGATTGCTTTTTTACTTGATTTCTTACTCCTAACAAATTTAAATTATAGAGAAATAACAACTAACATTGACAATGCAAGACAGTCGGACATTCATTTGTACACGTTTCTTTGCAATTTGTTTAAACATCAAATCCGTATTTTGATAGCTTCAAATATTTCTTATTACAATTCAGTTCTCGTATGAAAAAGTTAAAGTAATCTAAGGACATTTCCCTTATCTAGAATGTCCTACAATTCGCCGAGTAACTTTGCGTGATATGTGTCTAAACAGGCAGAAAAATGAATTACTTCATATTTATATTGTTTACTAATTGTCCCGGCAAGTATGTATATTCAGACCTACCTAGAGGATTTAACTCTGGTAGATGTAGGTCGGGATGATGATGACGATAATCTATTTGGGGTCATCACCGTTCTTAGACTGTTATTCATTTAGCATCAGATGAAGTGCAATAATTTTAATATCAAACTAGTATACGAAAAAAAAATACCAACGGACAGACAACGCCTTTAATAATATACTAAGAAATTATATGATGAATCGCTACTGATATGCTGACCTGGACACCCTTTCACCTGCTTAGATACGCAGGCGGATATAGTTGTCCTTATTAAATATTTTTATATTTTGTATTTTGTGTATCCCGTGTGAATAAATGTTGTCTTTCCTATATCACGGCCACTTTTCCCACCACTAAAATTACCGATTACAAAAAAGGTAAAATACAACCATTTTTTTCTATCAACCCTAATATAACGTCTGAGTTGAGAGACTAACATCTGGGTCAATGCAGTGCAATGTTTCGCAACGATCAAGGTGATATGATAAGACCTGTGTTTAGAATTCTGTAGAGCAAATCACTTCACTCAAACCGATTAGAAACATAACTCACAATTTAAACATGACACTAGCTACTTGTGTCGCATTTTACTCACAAAAGATCACGCCACTCTCCCATGAGGATAGGCAGAGACAACATCCCACCACCGCCTGCTACGTCTTTCGCTTCTACTTTCATACACGCTTTATGGCTACGGGTACTTTTGCCCTGGTCATTTTATTATTAAAGAAAGAGATTTACGTTACTGTCTGTCTATACCTTAACTGTCTTATAACTTAAGAAGTACTGAATTAATTAATTTTTAGCTGATTTCTACGGCTTAATAAATATTTCGTAATATTAGGCGTAATATATGGAAAGCATTTTGAGGGCAATACTCAACTATACTAACTCAACAAAAAATGAAGTTAATATAGTAGTAATATTTAGTATATGTTTTAGGAATGATTTGAAGAATCAGTTTTGACACGACAAAAAAAGATTTTTTTAATGTAATTTCGATGTTTAAGGACTTTATCGTTAAATGGAGTGGCGTTAAATGGAGTATACATTGTAAGTAGAAAAAAAAATCGGTCCAACCGTTCTTAATTGATCCGCTGATCACATGTAATTTTTATTTATATAGTTTACTAGCTGTGTCCCGCGACATCGCCCGCGTTACATATATTCTTCACTGCCTCATTTTAATGTTTTCAGACAGTACCCTATTTTTTTTTTGTACTAATATAAAGAAAAAAAAACTATTTCTCATAAATTCGAGCACTTGCCTGTAAAACTGTGCATAGAATCGGATTTTATTCAAATTTTCATGAGATTTTATTTTTTTACGTGGAATCCTAATTATTTTCGAAAATTAAAAGTACCCTAAGTTACCCGGAGTAACTTCAGCTATCTACCAAAAAAAGTCCCATCAAAATCCGTCCAACCGCTTCGGAGATTACCGGAACAAAAAGACAGACAAAAAGACAAAAAATTTAAAAATTGTATTTTTGGTATGGGTATCGTATATACATTCATATCTATTTAGTAAAAAAATTACTTTGACATTACAAACAGACATTTCAATTTTATTTATTATTGTATAGATATAGATTTTGTACAAGTATCAAGGTACAGTTGTGGGTGTGTGTGTGTATTCGTTTAATTGTAACAGTTTCAAACTTCTATTGTATAGTTGATTGGTCTAATTGACCGATTTGTTCCGACGGACAGCGGGTTAATGTTATCAAGGAAACCGTCTGCATCGTCATGCGCAATCTTGGGATTATACCACTTAAAACATTTGTGTGCTTTCGATAATCCTATTTCTTCAATGCCTGATCATCGCATCAGTAATTATAAAGTAAATGGATTACTAAGAGTTTGGTTATATGTAGTTATCAAAAACGTTGACACACGTTTCCAAGTCTTGATGAAAAAAAATTAGTGAGAATCTTAACTGAGCAAACAGCTATCGAGCTAGATAGAGTAATCTCACATGGGTATGACTATTATTGGGTAATAAGCATGACAAAAAGAAATACTATTGTTTTTAATTACTTAAAAAACGGTACACTAACATAGTCTTGTAACGTTTTAAATTACATTAGCACTACTTGTTCATATGACTCTTTTCTTTTACTATGCAATAACTAATTATACTATTTAATCCATAATTCGTAGTTATTTTACATAGGTCTTTCTCATATTTTATAATTATCTATTATTGTTATATTTAGATAGTTACTATACGTACTGTACGTCTGTTGGCCGTTTTTTTTGTATACGGAAGTACACTGGCCTACAAGATACAGGTACATACCTAGTTTCTAGGACAGAGCCTCCACTTTAATCACTTATACTGAAATAAATTATTATTATTATTATTATATAGAAGAGACTTCGATTCAATAACTTAGTATATCACATAACTACAAAAGTGAACTAGAAACAGCGCAGTATAGATCTAAAAATCTACCGATATATATTATACCAGCTGCTATCCGCCGTTTTACCCGCGTAATTTCCGTTGCTGTGGGATTTTCGAAATAAAATCCTATGTTCAGTAGTTTTTAAGTTTATTAATTGTGTACAAAAATACAAATCTTTCTTCTCTATAATATTAGTATAGATTACGAATTCATTTATATTAAATTATCTTACGTTACCCTTTTTTAACTTTTAATTACTAGTTTCAACGTTATATCGTTCATTCGACCACAAAACCCACTGTGGTAGCTACAAAATAAAACGATTTAATAATTACATAAAGACTTCTTTGGCTTAGCTTGTTTAGAAGTTGATGCAAGACGTAAATCAATAAGCACATACTATATGGCACATGCATCCTTATCAGAACCCCGCAGTATCTTATCAGTGCATACATACAAAGCCGTTCTGTGAAATTATCGTCATCAAAAAACGGACACGATTTAAAAAAACCTGGAAACACAACTAATTTAGTACTTAATTTCTTCAAATGCGGTAATTAGATACAAGCTGACTTATGGTTCGGTTCAAATGAATATTGTGTTCATTGCTTGCAAACGTCTAGTCTGGATAAAAAGTGTTTTTTTTTTTTTAAATTACAATGAGAGGAGACGTTGTCAAATTTCTGTGTGAATTCAATACATACACTCTCTCACACAAAGTCAATTATGGGTCGTTCAAGTATTACGCGGGTAGAATTTTAGACACGTTTTATTCCCCCTCATCAGGAATAGTAAGCAAAACTCTTATTCCCTCATGGAACGTGAACATTGACATAATTTTTAATTAAGTATAATAAGTTAATATTGCTTACGTCATCACCATTAAGAGCCCACCTGAATCACATGTCATCAAAAATAAGCAAACTATAGGTTATAAATGAAACCTTTATTGATGTTTACACGATACTTGAATGATCCCTCACAAAGAAGCGATGATGGTTTAGTTGATAGTGCGGTCGGATTTCGCGTTTGAACGCCAGTTCGAACCCACCGTCCGAATGTAATATCAGCCTAAGTCAATACCATGTAAGAAAAGGAGAAAAGCATAAAAACTATTTTTAGTATACCTTATCTCTTAAAAAGATAAAAGTTAATCTGCGGAAGAAAAACATAAATATGTTGTACTGATTTCCTCTAGCAACTTCCTTCCATACTTATTCTTAAATGTTAATGGATAAAAAAAAAACAAAAGACGGATTTCCTAAATAAATTAATTAAAACAGTATTGAACATGACCTCGCTTAAGATTTTACCTTTCAAAATAACAGCGTTAATAGATGTCTGGTTCTAGGTCTAGAATCTTTGCGCGGATCAGCTGTTCTCAAGTTTTTTTTTTCGAATATCATTAAATATTTTTTTGGCTACTAAAAATTACTAGTATTCCAGAAACAGTATATACCTCATAAGAACTTTTTTTATTATAAGATGTTTTCCAATCCAAAAATAACCGAAACGAAAACTTATGAATTCAAGTAAAAGTGTAGTTAAAATTACAAATGTCCATTTCATATCCAATGAGATTAAATAAAACTTTCCTTATAATATCGTAAAGACCACACAAAGACATTTCAAGTAGGTATTTGATGCAAGAACCATTTCAAAATATCACTGTACTTTGGACTTAGTACATAAATTAATAATTTCTATTGATTTACAAAAACTTTGCATTACATAATTTGCAGGACAATCTATGATTATCTTATAGACTATTTTATTCTGCTTTCAATTATTTTATAAAGACAAAACATCTAGTATTATCTGTACCTATCACAAACCTACACTAAAAATAAATTATTCGATAACATTCGAAAAGTATGACACAACTTTCAAAAACCTAATCACACAAGGAGTCGCAACGATCAATGACTCAGTTGTATTTCGCAACAACACGTGGGTACGTTTAATTCGTATATAATATCGCATCTTCTACATACACGTTCATTCATAAACGAATAACTCTGTATAAGGTTATCGGTTGTTTTATAAAACTTCCCACTGATCTTTTGATTTACAAGACTATTTATTTAACCTTAAATTATTTTTACATAATGGCGATATTTTTTCTTTATCTTGTCATTTTTAACGAATAATGATATCAATAAATTTAACGGATCACAAAAGTCTCAATAATTTGTTGAACTTTTTTGTGTTAAAATACGTAAACTATTCATAATGGAATGCGTATCCATTACAGAATCTACCAAACCAGTTTGAATATAGTTTTTTTAATTAATGTAGGAATGGAATCTAGAAATGATCTAGGCTACATGACGTTTTTGGACGCGACCTAAGTAGTAATGATCACAATTAAGAGCAATAAGAAACAAACGTTCGTTACAAACATAGAGAAATATTTTTCTTGCATGGCGATTGGCGTGTGTTCACTTTTTTTAGTGTCAACTTATTAAAATTAAAAAAAACAAAAATGCAGAAATACTACATTTAATAGGCTGTTCTTTTACCAGTACATGCCATAGTAATTCATTTTTAATTCAGATAAGACACGTAATTCTCGTGGTATCCCAAAAGCGACCTCACATAAGCGAAAAGGTGGCTGCCAACTAGTATTCCATAAATACATTTCGTAATCAGAACAATCAAGCATAATATTAATTACTCAACAGTTGACTATAACTGACATAAAAAAGTTACTGCTTGGAGCACTGAACAGATATAAAATATTCGAATCTGTCGTCAGTCTACACGATATTATAAATAAACCCTCTGAATATACCAAATAACCGGACTACAAATCATTAAATTTGAGTATATAAAGTAGTGATGTAACGAATGTTGGTTTTATCACATTCGCGAATGCGAATACGAATGTTTTCTTTTCAAATGTAGCGCGCTTGATTGGATTGACATTTCGCGTAAACCGTGTACGAAGTTGGTCACCTGTATAAGACGTATATAATTTTAATTAGACCAAGACGAACGTTCCGCTTTAGAGTAAATAGCGCTCTCTTTCTCTCACTTCAGCCTTCCTGATACGCGCAGGAGTTCTCTAAAGCTCCATTCTGGCGCTTGTTATTTTTAAATCTATACATGGACTTCGCTAATGACACAGTCATTTTTTACTTCCTCAGCCTCAAAGATCACATCAGATCTTCGCTCAATAAACCGTTCACATTTTTAGCTCTTGATGTGATAAATGGCAGATAGAAGTAAACCGGGGAAAGAGCTACCCCATGCTGTTTCCCCACTTCAAGAATCTTCCATAATCATTTTTGTTGTTACAATATGAATAAATAAAAACAAATAAATCTTATCATTATCATTCTTGTCATTTGCTAAATACATTCGTCAAACATTCGCGTGGTTTCATACGAATACGAATACAAAAAATTATGCGAATATTCGCGAATACAAATATTCGTTACATCACTAAGATAAATAAATCTGCAAAAAGAAATAAATTAAATATCCTTTTAGCTGTAAGTTTTAAGTAAAACAATATAATCCAATATATCATAAAAAATTAAAACACACAAATTACAAACATGCTCACATGGTTAACATATCAAAATTATCAAGACCAATAACAGATTAAAAATTAAATTAATATTTAAAAATAATGTAAAAACAATAATGATGAATGGTTCACCATTTTTTTGGTTGTTCTAATAGGAAAACTTGTTTGGTGAATTTAAATTAGTTGATTTATTTTACGACTTTAGTCTAACGTAAGATAAAAATAATCTTGTCTATGGTATTGTGATGTTAGGTTTTTAAAATATGAACGATTCAATATTCTGAATTTGATGTTTTTTATTAAATTAACGCATTTCAAATTAATTATGAAATTGTAATTTGATTGTTTATAATTAAACTTTATATGTTAATTCGTAAAATTCTTAAAATGGTAAAATGTTTTTTTTTAATTCTTTTTTATTTCTGGATACTGTGAATTTTGTTGCCTCAGTTAATAAGATACCTATATACTGGAAAAATATAATAATGAAAAAATAAGAAAAATCAAATTAAGAATTGAAAATAAACTAAATAAATTCCTCGATAAGTAAGCGATTAATGTTGAAAACCGCCACAGAGAATGTTAAAACAATGAGTAGCGTCGAACGTAAACAATGTAATGTTTTGAAAACAACATTAACACCAGGCGCACACGCATTCTCTATACACCACCACCACGAACCTGACTGCTGTATAAAGAACTCCCAACAAGTTGTACCTTTGAATTTCGTTAGGTTCTCCTCGTAAACCTGGTCGTGGGTTTCGGACGGGAGGCGTTGCTCGCTCCTGTGCCGCTTTGGTTGGTGCGGACCTTCGTAGTAAGAGTTCCCGTTGACGCCATCTTGCATTGCCTCCTGCGGGTCGAACCCGAGGCGCTCTTTGTAGTACGCTTGTGTTGACATCTTTCACGCACAATTTGTCATTTCTAATTGAAAAATTACAGGTTTTGTGCACTTTTTACGAATGGAAATTATGAAGGGATCCGCCAAAATCCTTCCACAATAAACCCGTTTAAGGCAACAAAGAAGGTCTTATTTAAACGATTCACAACAATTTTATTATTACACTCGATGTTATCCAGTCACAGTACTACAAAAGGAAAGTTGTAAACCCCTTGACACACACTTAATGGATCTTGACACTATTTTTTTTTTAATTCATTTATTCGCAATTACTTGGTATAAATGTCTGGCCCTTATCGGGTAGTAGTTATTATAAACAGTAAATCTTGATATTTTTACTATGGCAATGTTAAAGACGTTAGTTTTTAAATATGGAATGCTTGATAGCTGTATTTAAAATTTAAATTACGAATCACAATTCACACTCGATTGTCTCTGGGTTTTCACATACAACATCGTTTACATTTGTGCAAACAACAACGGAACGATGGAAACACTGCCTGCGAAACAAAGGAATGAGATGATTTAAATGTTATTCGAATTTCAAAATTACCTCGCGCAAGTAACTAATGAGTCATAGTTTTACACGTTCTTTTAAAATGTCTAAAATGAAACAGTCATTGAGAATGAGGATTTTCGGTGATATCGCCTTTTGACCTTGCTTCAAATATGTACTAACCTATACTGTATTATATATACTTACGTATTTATAAGCATTTAAACGTTTTATTTTATATACAATAGCAAAATGGATGTAAGAAATATTTAGGATTTAAAAATACCGCACTGACAAGATATTATTGCGTATGATGGTTAATATAAAACAAACTGCGCAGTAACCCTTGAATCATTTCTCACAGACGGCAAAATTTAAATACGTCATACTGTCGAAAAACGAAAAAAAAAAAAACATGCATTACTTTATTATTTATATTTTATATTGGATTTATTTCCCAAATTAAATTGACTTTTGAATTTTTTTAAATATGTTAGATACCCTACCAACCAAACATCCCTGTATATTCAATTCTATCATGCAAATGTGAACTATGAGGAATAGTTTCTATTTGTTTAAAAAACAGCAGAATACGAGCGAAAGGTTAATGACTGCCGCCGTCATGACCTTGTAATAAACACCAAGTTATACAGTTAAAAACATATATAATATAAAGATATAAATGATATTTCATGTCTTAAACAAGAATTCAACAATTTTTTGTAGACTTATCACTATCGAAGACATTCATAACTCCTCGTAAGCAGGTATTTTAGTATGTCTATAAAATGTATGTTCTTTGTTTTGATCTAACCGGATACCTCATAGCCAGAACAAGTTTTATTGTCTAGATATATGTAAAATATAACGGCTGTTATATTAAAGGTAACAACATAGCTTTGTACAGGTAACCCTCGAAAATTAAAATTTTATGAATATGTTTATATTAATAGTGGATTAATTATGAAAACAGTTTTGATATATTTTTTATACTATTTCGCAAAGTGACGGCATTGTGCCTGATGATAAGCACAATGCAATCTAGCAACAGTGGTGACTGGCGAAAGATCGGTTATCCATCGTCAGTCGTCCCAGTCATGCCGGCCTGCATGAAAATTTTATAAACAGATGTGGTCATTTAATTCAAATTTGGCGGATTAGTTAACAATAAACTGATCAAAGACTAAAAAAGATCTAACAATAAAAATCACAAGCGGAATTCCGAAACAGCGAAACATAAAACCTGCGAAATATTACAGACAGAGATCAAGTCTGTGGAACAGGTTTATAATGACAATAGGAAAAGGTACCGCAAACTGTAAGCGACATCCCTACGTCTGCATTACACAAGGCCGCGCGACCTCAACACGAAATGCCCATTTTTGCCGTGGGAACCGCGGTACAATCGTTTAGGTTGGGTCCTATTTACAGCGACACGGAAGTAAATATTTTTAATAGAACATTATAAACTAAAAAATGACATATCTCTAATTATTATTTCATTAAGACTTCAAGAAAAAACTTTTTTGAATTATTTTTCATGAATTATTTCTTCATCTTTCTTTCATTGAGTTTAGTTCGCCATTATTATGGATTTACGAAATCCGCATTTGTAACGGTTTAAACTTTTATATAGACTTAGACAATTCATAAAAATTAAAATGGATGTAATTTACATTAGATTTTTTTATAAATAGTATCAATTACATTTCTATTTTACAGAATCCTTAAAAGAAGATTGATCCATGTTTCACTAACATGTACTTATTATAATGGAATGTAAATAAGTACGTACCTAAATGTGATAAGATAAATATTATCAACCTTTATCTCGCTGGAGACATCAAGTCTGTACGTACTGTCCTTTAAATATTTATATAATATTTTCTAAATTCACTTAACAGTATTTTTTTTAGACTTGTAGCTTCAGTGTAATACAAATTTCTCTTTAATAGATTTCATTAGTTAACTATAAAAGCTTTCGTAATAGAATTTCGTAATATTTGCAGCCACAGAATCACTTAACGTCAGGTGAGATTGTGCGCAATATTAAACCCACATACAGTATGGAAAATTATATTTACTTTGTCACAACTTCCTTGGGATACATTTGACAAACCAGTTTCCACTTACGTATCTTTTTTTGTTTTTAATCGGTTTCAAATTGTTGCACGTATTATTTGAATATATATTAAAATTAATATGTGATAAAAAATCCTAATTTAAAATAGCTTCTGATATAGATACAAAATGATATACAACTATCACGAATCTACGAACAAAATAAATAACAATATAACAGTTCAGCAACAGCTGTTAGTCGAACCCTACCCTAAATAAAGGTCACGCAGACACACCAGGGACAGCGAGTCTGTCGCTGTATTGTTATTTCTTAAATCCTGTTTTGATTTTTTTGTATTCGCGTTTTTTGTATTTATTTGTATACAGCACTTTTATGTTAAGCATACGCACTCAAATACACATTACATAAAACTGAATAAAATTGTACCTAACGAAATTGTTTTCGCTTGGTCCATATATTTCATACTCATTCGGGTTTCTTTTAATATTTTACGTAAAATTTTCTTATTAGCTTATTACATAAAGTAAATACGCTACAATAAAATAGCTCGTAAATATAAAGATAATATTGCACTGTTCTTTGTTTTATGAAGTAATAAAATACAAAACTAAAATTATTCTTCCTAATGCATAAATTGAAAATAATAAAGGAAATATTAATTTTATATAAAAAAATAAATGTAACAAAGATTACTAATTTTACACACTCTTAGATTACACGCAACATATAAAATGTGCTACAAATACTTTAGATTATTAAATTAGCAAAACAACCTTCATAAAACACACCTCATTGAAACAAATGACAGTGATATCATGTCGGTATGTGGTCAATTCATTTGTTTAAATTGTTTTAACACATCGTGTGCGGTAATGGAATTGTTTTCTGACATCAAGTCATCAATCATATCATTACATAGAAATCATTGTAATAGATTCTTCGATCATAAATTTATAAAATGAATAGTTGCAGTAATTAGATAAACTAGGATTGTCACAAGTTCGATCCTTCACAACCTATTCAAAAAATATGAGTCCAATCTCCTCATTTACAAATTGCTTGCATTTGTTATCTTTCATATTGAACGGATTTGAAGGATCAGAAATAAATATATCTATCCGTCAAAAGAATTACCCAATAAAAGTCTATGACGTCACAACAATCAGGTTAATAGAGAGCTTCGTTTCTTGTACTGTTAAAAAAACAAACACTAAATTGTACGTAACAATCGACAGTTATTAAAACTTATTATCGACTCCTTCTGACTGGTAAATTATGTCGCGAACAATCGACGGAATTCTGCAAACGAGTTTAATTGAAAAATTACATCCGATTCAGTAAAAAAAATTAACCCATCGCCAGTAAATATGGGACACAGGGGAACGACAAGACACAATAGAACTAACTGACTTGAATATGAATTGTTTTATCTAACTAAAATGGATAAACCGTTTTATATATGTATGTATACTCGTATATTTCTTAAATTATTGTTTTAAAACGTACATTATTATGTTATATTTATAGTATGACATTTATCTTGTGCCGATAGTAAAAATGTCAATGTTGCCAATAAATACTAAGTTATAGAAAATTGTACATGCTCTACCGGTGACTCAGTCAGCATATTATAAGAATTTCTGTTATTCACAAGTATTTATTGCATTATCTATGTATATAAATAAAATGATAGAGGTTGTGCGCGCATCATGTAAAAACAACGTATCTAAAAAATATCACGATATTCTCATTTAGTACAAAGTTATTAAAATTTTTAACAACGGAAATAAAGTCGCGGGTGTAAAGTATATTTCAAATATGGGTAAGATTAAGTATTGCAAAAAACACAAAAACGTAACTAATATACATGTGAACAATCATTTACTATTTTAAGTATTAGAATCATCTTTGTCTATATTCCTTTCTTGCTTCGTATGTACTTTGTAATTGAGAAAATTATCTCAGTTTTAGGAATGTTTTCATGACAGTAAGAAAAATTTCACTATACATACATATATAAAGGCAAAATTTAAATATCTTAATTTTGAAATACTGAAACAAATTGCAAGATGGGAGGATTTGCCATCTGACTGCGTTGGGACCACCATGCGCAAGGTGTAAAACTCGCCATAGCGTCCGGTATCATTGTTTATATAGACATTAGTCGTAATAGATTTTGGCTTGATGATGGCCGACTGCCGATCGATGAGAATCTTCGTCATCGTCCTTGGACTGTACTGTATTTAACATCAGATGAAGTGTAGTAATTTTATAGCCGGCATAACAAGGACGACTGACGATGCAAAGCCGATCTTACGCTAGTCGCCCCTTTTTCAGGATTGCATTGTGATTACCATCAGGCACAAACTTTCAGTTATTTATTTAAATACTGTATTGTACGATATGGTGGTGTAGAAATCTCTATTGAAATAACTTCTTAACATAATTTAAATGTAGAATTATTAAATGAACTTCGTGGCTTAACGAGCAAGAGACAAGTGCTTATCTGATTTTTGGTGTTGCAAGGCTAATTATTATTTAAATCTATTGTAACAATCGCTTATTTATTTTAGTTCACCTATTATCCTCATAACTTTTTTGAAATATTCTAAAACATTAAATCATTGAGAGACAGAAAGTAACGGTTGACTGTTTCTTCAATTAGAAGCCAATTATCGAACACATGTTTTCTTTCATAATATTAAAGGATTAGTTGGCCTGGTCTTGGTGGAAAACTGTAAAGCAACTATCACTGTTAGTACTCCAAATATGAAAACTAGCAGAATATTAAACACGTTAGAACCCAAAAAGTGGTTTAATTTAAACGCAAATATGTAATAATATTTAAAGAAATAGCATTGTCGAGAGACGCGACCGGACGATGCCGATTGTAAAAGTTGGTTACTTCACATCAAAACAATTAGTTAACAGCACGATTGTTACGAAAAACACCACCCAGCATCGCGAGCGATCCAACTATTCGGTAATTAAAAAAAATGTATACAGTAGTGCGATATCATTTAAACATCCAATGGATCCGTAGAATATTATTATAAAAGAATTTAAAAAGAATTGTAATAGTTCTGTGTATTTGTAAATGGCAAACCATATGAAGAAAATTTTACAATATTTCGTCGTGAAAGATAAAATTCATTTTGGATCGATTACTGAGTGGAGCAAGTAATTTTGAGTATAACAAGTTTTTGTGAGTAATTGTGAGGCGATTTTTTTTATAACCAAATGAATTTTGTTATTTTGTTGATAATTTCATTTTTCCCAGAATTATTATATTTATATTTCTTTTTTCGATTATAAAAAAAAATTGTGAACTCTAAATTATTAAAGAATGAACTATCCAAATTTAAATGATATTTTCTACTATTTTTTGCGACTAGCTCTTTGAACATGTTTTTTTTAGTTTTAAAATCATAATTTATTATTTGTAGCAGTTTATGTCAATGTTATCAATAAATTGAAACATTTGGAAACAGTCTTCTTTCTTCAAAATGTTCAATAATGATGCCTACAAAGCAAACGCTAATTTGTAAGACTATGTAATTTGTAACCTCACTATGATTTTAGCTGTGATCTATTAGAACCCCAAAAAACCTTGTGTCTCGTGCGAACTAAATTAAATTTCACATGCCGAGTAGCCCATTGTGCGTGATAAGGCGACGTTAGAGCGAGAGAGATTAACAGCGGGAACCGATTTCCATGACCATTGACCGAGAGAGCACCGTTAAGTGACATTGCCATGAAATCGCTTGTATGAAAAACCGGTGCTATGTACGCAAACGAAATACTATAAGCCATCGGTTAATTTAAAAACTATACGACCTTCCTTCTTCACCTACTTAAAATCCCATATACCATGCAATATCGTCAGATAGGAATCTGTTTTTAGTTTTTTATTCCTCAGATCCCTGTTTGCAACTCATTAATAACAAAAACTGCAGTCAGGCTGAGTAGTCATTTTTACATTGTGATGTTTGCGAAATGGTGTAGGGTGTTTACTGCGTAATGGTTGAATCCATACATAATCGACATGATAGTTTTTTATTCTAGAATATAACTAATAGTTCATTAGATTGTATTGGGTTATGCAAGTATCCATGCGTTTCCGCAATCTGGGGAAGCAAGAATGCTTTACGAGCTGCTTTTTGGTAGCAGTTAGAAAGCAGTTGAAATTTCTGGTGTTGTAAATATAGTTTTCATTGAACTGATATGGTCAATGTTTGACTGCACCTGAATAAAATGCCAAACTAAAAATATTTTAAAGCTGATTAAGAAAATATTATTTACTATCTATATTTTGTTACGAATTCATATAAAATTCTACATAAATCTAACTAAATAAACACTAACCAGATCACGTAATACTAAAAATAAAGTTACATCGTTCGTAGATAAATTCTTGCGACGGTCATGATCACCATGTTTCAAATTCTTGACTGTTAAATCGCGGCGCCTCTAATACTATTATACAATAATTACAACTTGGATAGAGAATTTCAGTGATTCTTTTTTGTTTCATTTCTTGAGATGTTATTTTGTAAAATGATTAAGTTTCTTCCATATTACTAAGATATGCTCGGATATATTATTCTAACTCCTTATGCTCTAAATCTGAAGAAAAATAAACTGCTTCCATTTTTTTTATTGATAACACTAAAGGTCTACAATAGCTAATGAACAAAAATAAAACAAAAGAAAATCGGCTAATAAACTGAGTAGAAGGTAATTTAACTATTATTTTATCTTTGGATTCTAATAATAGATGCAATTTTTCAGTTGATAATATTGAAAAAAGTACGATTCTCTTTTAAAACAAATTAGAAGTGTTATATACAAATTTCACTTAAACAATTAACAACCGATCACATTTTATCTTCGCGAACCGGATATATTCGATACTAAGTCGGTATACCTTAATTTACCGTGTCAATCCACACGCGATTGCCCACTACATATCTGGTATAGTTAATGGTATCCCGTTATCAACCGGTCCGCGGGCGGATGCCAAGCGTTCTTCGGATTGTTTCTCTTAACATTATCGATTCTGCCATATAATACGCGTTTCGCCTTTTGTTATCAATTTATATTTGTGAACAGAAATATTTCAAAAACACCTTTCCAGTCTTGGTGCTATTGAAAATCCGTTTTGCAAATCAATCGAGGAAGCTAAAACCACATATTTTAATGTGTATCCCTGTTGACCCCACAACCGCTGTTCCAAAAGAACCAGCACAGAAAATTCTACCAGAAATCAACTTGCATACAATCTACTAAACTATAAAATTAATAAGATACATAATAACAATTAAAATACACTACAACGTTTGTTAATGAAAACAAAACCTAAAACCAACAAATCAGATAGCCGTCAATAATACAAAAAGACCATCTCTCAGCCTAATTACTTTCAAACAATATTATTAAAAGTCGACAAACAATTGGTAGAGTAGTAACTTCATAATATTTCTTTGTAAAACAGTATTGGAACGCCCGACACCTTTCACCCGCAGCGTTTCGATCACCATTACCAGTTCGACAGCCTCAAGCTATGAAAGCTTCAGTTTGAACATCGCCTGCGAACGCGTGTCGAACGATACAATCGATGAATAGACCAGTTTTGACAATTTATTTGAGTTTTATCGTAATCTAATACTTAATATTCGTTTGTTTCTTTTATTAGCTAATAGGGGTGTATCATTTAGCTGATAATCGATATCGATCAGCGATTAATTTAAGCGTTTTTATTTATAATTAGAAACCTATATCATATTGTCTATTGTGTACATACACGATGTTTGAAAAGGAACAGCTAAATTCTGAATACTAAATTCTAACAAATTTTTGGCTCGAATCCAATTGGGACATGACATCGGGAGATTCAACGCGGAAAGATGTACACTGTATATGTATCGTTATCGCAATTATGATGGCATATATTGAATTATAACTTTTTACAATTATATTTTTTGGCTATACACCAAAATGCAAATAAAGCTCAAAAAAAACCCCATATCTATAAACATCGTTGAGTTTAAAAACAGAAATAACTATATTTTCTTAGAACAGATTCACCATATATCATCTCTATTAAAAATACCATAAACTAATGAAAATGATGCAATAGAAATGGTCAGTATTTATTTTACATCTCATTTTATTACTTTCACATTATTAACAAGATTAAATTAGGTCCTCAATTGGCATAAATTAAACTGCATAGCGGTTTAAGTAACATTTATAACCGGAGTCCGGACTTTATGCTTTGTTATTATAATATACCGTGAACAGTCTAAAAATAGAACACGTAACTAATTCAATAGTATTGTTAGAAATACTGCAAATATAGGACTTTTGTTAAGACCATGTTTTGGTTAGTCCATGAAATATCTATGACAATTAGACTAGACTATATGCAAATAACAGTTTTGTACGGGAGTTTTTGTTGAAATTTTGCTAAGGGATATAACAGCCCTTGGTCTGCAGCAATATCTGGCGGCAAGTTACAACAAGAGGATAAAATAAAACTCCTCTGTATGGTGTTGGAGTTAGTGATCTCATATAATAATAGTAACATTTTTTTATTATACAGAATATCTATACTAATAAATAAAATTGAAGCATAGACTTTTTTCACATTTTTTTTCTTAACTAGCTATTGCTATTGATCGGAAGGGCCTTTACAGCTTCACCGTAAATTGGGGGAGGGGGGAGCATAGACTGTCGTCCGAAACATACATATATGTATACTGCAAGATAACACAACCAGAGCGCGATCTAGAATCGCTCGAAGAAAATTAATTTTTGTTGTCGTTAATATTTTTTTTTTACATGGTACAGGCACTACAGGCGGAACACACCTATTGGTATTTGGTGACAGGTTTTCGTACTTGATGGTGGTAGCTACCCAGGCGGGCTTTATTTTAAAATGCCCTACCACCACGCTATGGTACCCTCACGATATTTTCCTTCACCGAAAGCTCAGGCTGATTTTAGAGTTGGATAGGTGGGTTTGAATCCGCGTCCATTGACGCGGAATCCGGCCGTACTGTCTACTGCGCCATCATTGCTTCATCATATATAATTGAAATGTTTGTTTTTTTTTAAACTAAATACATGTGAATGTATATACGATGCCAATACCAAAAATGCAATTTTCCGCGTAACTTACTATATTTTTTCGAAAATTCCTCGTAAAAAGCATTAACTCATTTAACATTAAAACTTAAAAAAATTTGAATAAAATCGGATTCCATGCAGTTTTACTGGCAGTTATATCAATTTTTGAGAAATATCTTTGTTTAACCCCTGGAGCTTACGCTAGCTTTCTATTGTTTTCCTATTGTCTCATTTTTATGGGTAATCGACATATTAATGTGAGTAGTAAATAAAATTTGGAAAATAATTAGGGTCCCATAAAAAAAAATACACAGTGAAAAATATATGAAACGCGGGCGTAGCCTCAGGCTCACAGCTAGTATAGGAATAAATTTTCCTGTGATATTTTGTTCCTAGAGTTACCTGTAACGTAATTATTGTTAACTCGACTTATATAAGGAAATATTATAAAGATTCATACAGTAAATGAATTCCTTCCGAATAAGACTTAAATCTGCCATTTCGATCTTTATAATGAACTTATTATACATGTAGAGTAGAATGGCGTTTTATCAATTTAAATGTTTACGAATCATCATCATCATTCTTCTGTCTTTTCCCAACTCACTTGGGGTCGGCGCAGTATGTTTTCTTCTTCCATACGTCCCTATCAGCCGTCATCTCTTCATTCACTCCTTTTTCTTTCATATCATTTCTTACACACTCCATCCACAGTTTCTTTGGCCTTCCTCTACTTTTCCATCCTTCCAATTCATATTCTTTACAATTTTACCCACATGTGCTTCCTCTCTTCTCATAACATGTCCGTACCACGCCAAACGAGAACCTTTCTACTTTTCTACCATTGACGCAACTTTCAAACTTCCTCTAATATATTCATTTCTTATTTTATCCATTCTTGTAACACCACACATCTATCTCAACATTCGCATCTCAGCTATGAAACCAAATACAAAAGCTGCCACCTATGAGGTTACTAGTAATAAGGTCAACTGTATCTAATAGTATTATTATGACCTTTTCCGTGAACCATGCAATCGTATCATGATAGAAGGGTGTAACCCAACGTGCAGATGGTTACTGATCACTTATCACGGTATTTCAACAGCTGCAGCAAAGAGCGTTTTACCCTTAACGTTTTAACGCAATATTACATAACATAACATAACAAGCTGTAGACAAATTAATTCTAATCAATAATTTTCCTGCATTTATTAAACAAATTACTGTATTTCGGTAATTCAGCACATTGCTAATATGGCTAAATAAAATAAAAAAGATATTTTTAATTCATTTTATAATAATAAACATATATTTTAGTCGTAGGAAGTTTGATACTAAGATCAGAATTAGTTTTTAATAAAATAATTAAGCAATGTTGCTTCATAAGAGAATACGAGCAATTTGAAAGGAATCAATTTTTTCTATAATTAGAGTACTTGACTAACATTCAGCCATTTCAGCCATAGGCTCAGCGCTTTGTCCACAATTTTACCTGGCGTAAGTAACGATGTAGCTCAAAACGATAAATGTAGAGGTTATTTCTTTCGTTTTTTCATCTGGAGGGTGATAGTTAAACAGATGGCTAACCTACATCCTACCACACTATGGTTTCATAACTATACTACCCTTCACCAAAAGCTCTATCTAGTCTACTCTATTTAACCTTCATTAGAGAATAGTATATATCGATTTGAACCCAGTCGATCAACGCGAAATCTGACCATTTCATCATTATCGTTTCAAACTCTGCTAACTGAACGATTATCCACATTGTTTCAAGACAACTATATAATACTTTACAATAAATAAATAAACACATATTAAATTTCGCAATAAGGCAATAAGAAATCACCAAAGACCTGACAACGCGGTGGATTTAAACGTAACGAAGAGGCCTTCGTATAATAGCCTATAAATAACACAATCTATAATACCTATTACGTCAAAATTAAGTTCCGTGTAACTTGTAGATGGATAACGAATAATCAGATTTAGATAAATACTGCGTCGATGACATTTAGCTACATAATTTTATGCAATTCGAATGATTAATGAAAAATCAAATAAAGTAGCTCTATAAATCCACAGTTCTACTTGCATATAACAACTTATATCCTACACAATATGGTCGTTGCGTTGGCCAGTATTTCATTGATTGAAAACAACAAATAAAGTAATAAATGTGTGTACTGAAAAAAATTCTAAGAACTTTAGTAACAAAACACTAACCAAAATTAAATTTTTTGTTTTTTTATAAACCGAATTCTTTTATTTGTATTTGAGATTTAATCAACATGAATGAAATCATTATACCAAAGAATGAATTAATTGATAACTTCGTACATATAACGAAGACGAAAGTTTGTGGGTGAAGTCATCGCTGTTTTAAAATTGTGTTGCCGGACATTATATATCCCTTAATTAAACCACGTTAATAATTCGAATGTCAAATAAAAGTATGTTTTCAGAGAATAATACCTACATACGTTATTTCGTATATCAACCGATCAGTTAAAATCAATAATCGCACGCGTCGAAATGTTCGCAAATATTCTTCAAGACGTAAACAAACACGTTTAAACATTTCTAAATGCTGTCTTTAAGTATTGTTATTGGGGCGACAAACAACCTTTTTTTACTTACATACATGTCTTGCTGATAACGTCATTTGCTGTTACAATTCTTTAGATATAAATGGGTTTTTATACGATTTTGAATTTTTTTACATCAACTATAAAGCACAAGAGTGTCCGTTTATAAGTAAAACTTGTGAATCGAACGTCGTCAATGTGTTAAAACTTAATGCATACAAATACATCATATACTAAAATTAGGAATTTTATTATACGTAATATTATATTGTTTACTTCCGTTATTGAAAGAGCTTGTAAAGAAACTACATGCCGAAAAAATGTACTTTTTAAGTTTTTTTAATCAATGATACTTCTGTGACTTTCACTTTTATAAAAAAAGAAAACTCATATAGAATAATATGCAAGTTTTTTTAGGTCAATACACATTCGGTAAAGTAAAGGTAAAAGGCGTTAAGTTACTTCTAGAACGTCCTAAACAATAGGAGTATAAATACACAAACACTATTGGTAATGAATTGAATATAAATAATTGTATTTACAATTCTAATTACCAAAAAGAACGAACTTCACGCTATAAATGACATAATTTTATCAATATCAAAAGAAGTAAAGATCTATTAATTATTTATGAAGAAATCCGGACATTGATATTATTACGGACAACATTTTTATTATTTACTAAACTATTGGAACATCTTAACTTATGATCGAATTTTAGTAACGTCCGTGAATATATTAATCATATATTTATGACGTTTGTAAGATTATTAATTTTGATAACATATAATTTTTATTTAGATTTCATGTTATTGCTTAGTCGGCTTAGACATATCAAATCGTAGGCTCAAGCTGCCTCTACTGGACGGAAGATAAAGGAGGTGGCCCACCCCGATACATGTTTTAGTGGGTATTCCTGGAATTTATTCCCCGCTTAAGTTGGTAGGCGGATGCATAAATAGATTTGCTAACGAAAAAAAAATTACAACAATTAGACCAATATATACCTCCAATTTATTAAAAATAACTTACATTATAGTAGTTAAATAATGTAGTCAATTTTGATAAATGTTATGTATTTGCTTTGACTCAAACTGAATACATAAACCCTGGTCACGATCACAGTCTGTATAAACAATTCGAAATATCAAGCTGATATCATAAATATTAATGCGTAATACATCTGAATTTAAGTGTTTAAATAAATATCAGGTATATTTAAAATCTGTTCTTTGCTTTTTTTAATTCGGAATTAATAGCAGTGAAGTGAAACAACAACTGTCCCTCTAATCAAGCAAAGAGTACCGACATCTGACTAATAATAGCATTATTATAGTGGCAGAGTATGATTACTGATACAATCAAATTAATTTACAGCAGGTTTGATTTGTTTAGGGTTTGTGTTATTAACGCTTTAAATATGTAAAATGAACCTACTATCCTTATAATTTTTCTGATACATATTCAGGAGACGAGATAGTTTTAGAACATTTTTTTTTACTATAGATAATAACGTGGTATATATTTCTAATACAAAAATGCAGTTAAATCAAACATTGATTTAAAAACCATTATTATAAGTTTCCCTGTGCTAATTATGACAAAAATATTTCAGGACATCACAGTATGTTGTACTATAACTATTTTCCTTATTATTATTATGACATATTAAAACATATATAGGTAGTTGCAAAGACCTAATGACCTAACCACGATCGGTATAATTAATTTTAATCTTTAATTGCAATTATTTTTACCTCAACTTTACTATGACATCACATTCTGGAGTCATTTATTTACAATAAATTATACCTACTAATGAGTCATAACTTGTTACTAAATTTAGCTAAATTTACGTGTTTAAAGTAACGACTAAGTATTAAGTGAGCTGCCGTAATGTTAAAAAACAATTGTGCGTTGAACTCTTTTGACTAAAGCAATTTTCGAACGGTTTTCGTTCATTAATTCTTTGGTAAATATAATACAGCATAGACAAAACAATTTCGTTACAAGTACAATTCTACTTGTAAATGTTTTCACTTCACATAATTGTTGAAATATTAAAAAAAAACATTAGCTAAAACAATAACTGAAAATAATAAAAGGGACATAGATAAGAGACCTTGAGGACGCATTATCGCTCTAAATGCAAATATCCGATAATTATTTTGCAATTTACATCACAGCGGCAAGCTGGTTACGTACCACGATACGATTATACAAACGTTGAAAACATTCGAAACCATAACCTCAAAAAGCGAACCGAAAAATCCTCGTTCTATGTTAAAGAAAACAACGAGAAAGGAAAAACAAAAACAAAAAATCTACACCATATTTACAGAACGTGTAAAAATAATAATATGAACCACTGACACAACTCGACACGTACGGTTTTTTAATTTTATTTTTGAATAAATAAAACTTCCCGAATTCTCGAAATAACAAAATGGCGGCGGTGAACGATAGCGACGCGCGCCGTGCGTCGGTCAACTGATCCGTACGACGCGAACTGTCAAACTGGCTCCGCCGCTTATCTGTGTGGCGACTGGCACGTGTGTGTGCGTGCCTTGTACTAACAACGAAGGCTTCAATGGATAATGAGCGTAGAGACTGACTCACGGCTCAGTTGAATAGGTTGGGAGAAATATACTAATAAAGGTGATTAGAATTCATCACCAAACTGAGCACGCTATATCCCTTTTAGCGGATGCAAAGTAGCGAGTAAAATGTTTACAATAAAGGTTGAATTTCACTTATCACCCCGTTGATAGTTTATCAGTAGTATTTTGACGTAATTGGTTTTGATAAGGCCCAAGTTTTCTTTTATATAACAAATGGACATGCAGTCTACAAGATGCTAAGCAGTCATATATAGCCAAATGCAAATAGTATTGCGCAATAGTATTTGCGAATTCAAGCGATGAGTTACGGGTTTACGAGTCTGCACTACGGGTGGTATAAGTTCCGTCAAAGGCAAAACAGTTGTAAACCTTGCACTGCTTCTGGCAACTAGGTACAAAAATAATTTTTATTTTAGCAAATTTACATGTAATGTTAAAGTGACAAAATAAACCTCACAAATTTTCAAACTTTATGACCACTTCTATGCATAGATGCGCGATGCCAGCTTAGAATAACTGGACCGTCATATAATTAAAATAACTGTTTCAAAAATATCAAACCATATCTGAAATTAGAATTTTACATTAATATAAATTTCTATATCTAAATAGACAAAATTAATTGTTTGTATGTTGTCCTCTGTGCATTCCTAAATCATTCATCAGATCGTGAAAAAGCTTTGGTGGGTTGTTTCAAGAAGGTTCTATATCCATAAAAACTCTGGAGCATTGCAACACTTGCCAAATACAATTAGTACTTTATTTTAGTTAATTTAAGTTAGAAAAAACTATGAAGGAAGGTTTGACGGAGTAATTAGAACATGGCTTTCCTATATCATTATGGGAAATCGAAATTCCGCTGGATGAGAACCCCTTTAACGAAGACATTAAATATTGAATTATGTTTCGTTTAGATTCTACATTATTATCGAAACTCTACTTGTGAACGATGATGATTTTACTAGTAATTATTAACGATGATTTTTTAAAGTAAAAGTGTTGACATAAAAAAGAAACAACAGCTCGCACACGCGACGCGACTTGCGGATCTATCAGTCATCGGCGAAACAAAACACGTAACTGACTACGTACCAGCTTTTTTTTACGGTACATTTACCACAACTTTTCCACGATGTCGAATGACGAAGTGACTGAAGATGATCTAGACTCTACAGGTTTAGTAAAAGTATTTTATTTTAAGGGTGATTTTTTGTTAAGCGAGCATTAGAAAATAACCTACCAATATCCTATAATTGCTGTTAGTGTCTTGTAGAGTGCACTTTCAGCTAATATCTTTGATAAAAATTCACTTTAAAATCTGTTCTGAGTCAACGGTTCATATTTAGTTGACAACAAAAAGCCTAGACAGTTTATGAATAAAGTGCACCAGCTGATCTCCCATTACAAACCCTTATTTAATAATAGATATAAAGAAAATAAGTGTTGTTATTTATGAAATTTCGCTGTCATTTGGGTAATGAATGTTAATTAATTAAATTAATAGGAGACCATAATAATTAGTCGGGATTAGTTTCGCATAATTAAACATTTAATTACTTGTTTTTATTAATTTATTTAACTCTATGATGAGCCTGAGATTTCGTTGAATGAAAACATCGTGAGGAAACCATAGAGAATGGTGGTATACGCCAAACACCAATAGATGTGTTTCGGAAGTAATACTTGAGATTCAGTACCTTTAGTCTTAGTGTGTTTACCACTCTAGACCTTGATTTCCCAAGGTTTTTTATGAAGCATTTATCTATATTATGAAGGCCTTTTCTGCTGCATTTTTGATAGCTAGGCAGTTCTACGCTTGATTATTTAGTATCTCGGGTCACAACTTCACCTCCCGCACACACACCGGGTACCGGCAGCGGCATAAGATGTGTTTAGATCCCCAACTGCAGGTGACCTTGCAGCTGTCAGCATGATACATTGACACCGCAAGCACTCCAGCATTTAAAGCATCACACAATCGTGAACATCACACGCAGGTACGTGAGTTTTGCGGACGGCTCCCGGGGGGTTTTAGTGGGTATTTCCGGGCGCTTCACGCCCGGGTGAGTCGCACACTGGCACGGAACTCGTCACTCCGTGCCCCCTTACCTATTGTATTGGGGGGCTTCGGTCTCACTAATACAATAGGTAAGGGTAGTGCGTAAATGCATTTCCCCCCGTCAAAAAAAAAAAGGTACGTGAGTTTTGTAAGGTGACTTGTTTGACGGTGAAGCTGTCAAAGTTATTAGCATTAGTCAGTTTAAAAAAAAAAAGAAATATCACATATTCATTTAACCTCAGATGAGATTGTGATCGCACACTAAACTATACAGTTAATTATTTTTTAATAACGTTCATAACGATGCTTACTATCCTTATACATAGTAAAATAACACATTTTCTGCCGTATTGTTATATATCTAATTGTAATTAATAACAATTAATAAACTATTTCTATTGAATCAATTAAATTTTTCCCCTTAATTATTTGATATGGATATTTAAGTGAATATACAAATTTTCAAGAATAAGATAATAAAAAAAAGTAAAGAAAAATAATGTTTAACCACTTGAGCAACTTGCGTTTACGCTAGCTTTCCATTGTCTCATTTTTATGGGTTATCGACATATTAAGAATCTTTAAAATATAATTATAAAGTCAATCAATTACCGACTGGTGAAAAGATTTTTTGCATTGAATTTTTAAAATGAAAACAAAGTAATTCATACTTTTACATTTATTAAGAAAGGTACATCTATATCGTTCTGCTTACATCACCGAAGTTTCTTTAACAATTCGAAGTCTTTACGATGAACATATGCTTATGTCGAAAGATCCTTATTACCTGAAACAACATAATATAATCATGAATTAACTTTAATACTAAAAGTTGAATAACAAAACATTAAACTTATTTAATTACTAGTAGTGTGTCCGCGGCTGCGCCTGCATTTCGTATATTATTCACTGCGTTTTAATTATTTTATACGAAACCCTTAATAATTTCTTTAGTACCAAGCTAAAGTAAAAATAAAGCACTTGCCCGTAAAACTCTACTCTGAATCGGATATTATTCAATTTTTTATGAGTTTAATTGTTTTACGTGGAACCCTAATTATTATCAAAAATTAAAAGTACCCTAAGTTATCCAGAGTAACTTCAACTATCTACCAAAAAAAGTCCAGTGAAAATCGGTCTAGCAGTTCCGGAGATTACCCATTACAGACAGACAAAAATTTTAAAAATCGTATTTTTGGTATAGGTATTATTAATTATTACATTATTATTATATTATTACATTCATACCTATTTAGTAAAAAAAATATTTTCTCATTACAAAGAGACACTCCAATTTTATTTATTAGTATAGATTTGTGACTACATCATAGCTACATATGAGAACTAGTACCTAGGCTTAGTGTGTTTACCATCCTGGACTACATCGTCACTTAACATCAACTGATATTGTGGTAGAAGCACTGAGCCTTCGCAAAAAAAAAACGTCGTAAAAAAAAGGACACAAAAAATGACCAATCTCAAAAACTTTATACACATAAATAGCAACATATTAATATCCTTTCCATTATTAACACGAATTCTGAGTCACTTCTGAATATAAACATATCCATTTTTTGGAACTGCGCAGGAGGAAAATAATTTTATTTCTTTCTTCTTATTAGCGAAAATATATACCAAATGTAATGTATTTTCTGCTAAAACAAATACTACTCATACTTTGAAACTATTTGTAAAAATTAAAGCCGAGTTAATTCTTTTTCTTCTTAATTAATAGCAATTTTGAGTTTACATATTCATGTCAAAATCACGTTTCTTGTAGTTTTCATACAACATTCCAGTACAATGGCGGCAATTTTGTACAGAACTTTTGAGTCATCTCAGAATTTGAAGTTCATCTTATGATATTTCAATACACATATGAAGAATAACCAAACTATATCAAGCAAAATATTACTAAAATTACGTAACATAAGGTCCAATAGTAAAATTTTATAAGTAACAAATCAGAACTAGTACACGAGTTGGCCTTAAAATGAACATGGACACGACGAAAATCATGTCTAATGTCCACGTTGAGCCAACTCCTATAAAAATCGGTGGCTCGACGCTCGAAGTTACTGAAAGTTGTGTATTCCTGGGACAAACCGTCCAGTTAGGTAGATCCGACTACGAAAAACAGGTTAATCGTCGAATCCAACTCGGCTGGGCCGCGTTCGGGAAGCTACGCAGAATCTTCTCGTCTGAAATACCGCAGTGTCTCAAGACGAAAGTCTTCGAACAGTGTGTGTTGCCAGTGATGACATATGGCACTGAGATGTGGTCGCTTACAATGGGCCTAATAAGGAAGCTCAAAGGGCAATGGAGACGGCTATGTTTGGAGTTTCACCGCGTGATCGAATCGAATCAGGAATGAGGAGATTCACAGAAGAACCAAAGTAACCGACATTGCCCGAAGAATAGCTAAACTGAAGTGGCAGTGGGCTGGGCACATTGCTCGCAGAACCGCTGCCCGATGGGACCAACGGGTTCTCGAATGGGTACCACGCACCGGGAGACGTAGCGTGGGTGAAAGTCGCAGGAATCCGCTGGATGCGGGTGACGCAAGACCGGTCGTCGTGGAGATCTTTGGGGGAGACCTATGTCCAGCAGTGGACGTCTTTCGGTTGAATGAATGGATGGATGGATGTGCATGACAAACTAGAACCATGCCAAAAACTTCAAACATGTAAGTAATTTTAAATATTTAACTTTCCATTTTAAAGTAACTTTTTGAAATTAAATGAACCTTATTGTAAATGAGCAATATCATCTCCCATTCTTTATTCCAACAAACAACCTAGTCCACCTAACATCCTATTTTCCTTATTTTAAACTTTACATAGAAACTCCAGTCAATTCCATAGCATAACATAACCTTCTACATCTTTTCGCATAACTGAACTGTGACCTACATAATATAAACTAGGTTATTACGAATAATAGTTTTCCCCTGTTAATCTACAAATTAACACAGCCCGTGCAATCAAAACAACTGAGTGGACAGTTGTTGTGATGTCATCATTTTTAAGAACACCAGATGTCTCGAACTTGACTCATATATTGACAAGAATGTATAAATAACAATTATGATTCTGGCGCCACCGGTATTAGGATTATACTAATAAGGTATTTTACATAGTGTATGGGTAACGATAAGTCAGACGTCATTTTGAAATCAAACACAGTTAATATTATACTAACTATGCAACTCTCAAGGTAGGAGATTCGAAAGTGTGCTTAAATTTCCATGTTTTTATGAAGTAATCAAAAGGGTGATAGGTTTATTTCAAAATGCGGATTGATTCTCAAAAGCAGTAACCGGAACACAGCGGAAAATACTTGGACACAAAGTTTCTACTACTCTTCTCATTGCTAAAAAGCTGCTGTCGTCACTAAATACTTTATGTTTTATTATTTTGTTGATGTTAATTTAGATAATTAATTAAGATATGTAGTTTTCATTCTTTTATTGTCTTCCATCGACACCTTTGGAACAAAATGAAGTGGTAATGTGATCGGATATAAATCTATATATCTTACTGAGTAATGAGTCTGAAACTTCAGGGAAGAAATACATTACGAAGAACCTATAGTCTATCTATAGTAGCCTATAGTAAATCATTTATTAATACTCGTCTGTTAATCTGTTTAGCTACCACTCTCAAGTTTGTAAATCTATCGTCAAGAACCTATTGTTCCGACAGCAATACTTGAGAGGCAATAGATATAAGATTAACGTGTTTACCATCTTACAGGTCGCTTAAGATCTATTGAGATTGTGGTCAAAGCGATGTACTTATACAGTGTAAAAAGTCATCCTTTCATCCACTGCTAGACCTAGGTCTCTCTCAAAGATCATCATAACGACCTGTCTTACGCCACCCGCCTCCAGCATATTACCGCGGCCTTTACCAGGTCTACACGTGGTAACCATTCGAGAACCCGTTGCTTTAAATGGGCATCGGTTCTACGAGCAATGTGCCCAGCCCACAGGCACTTTAGCTTGGACATTCTTCGGGTAATTTTTTCTGCAGTTCTCCACATTCCTGATTCGATCACGTAGTTCAAAAAATATTGACGGAAATTGAAGACACTAGGTACTTTAAGTACGTACAGTAAAACATTAAAGTCGTTCATAAATCAATGATAAATGTAAATGGTAATAAATATATCTTTAAAAGCATAAGTAGAGATGTACTTATAAGATGTGGTGATCAATTACATTATGTAAAATCATGGAACATATCAGCAAAACGGCAAAGTAATATTCAAACAACGGTGGGTTACCTTGTAAATCTATGTATGGTCGTAATGCGTGACCCAGAATTTAAATCCAATGTTACAATAATCATTTATGGAAATAAAGTGATTTTACAAATGATATGGACCGGAATTGCAAATTAAAATTATTCCCTATCTGTGTTATGCTCGTTACAAACTTTGCTAGTTGCGTGCACTATATTTGAAAGTAGTTTAACATAATGACATAAGTAAATCATTGATTATATTTAACATTTTAATAATGTCTTTATCACGACTTGAATACATTAGATATTTTATCAGTACTTATATAATAACAAAAATCCATGACAATTTCATGACACCCTGATCATTATAGACATCAATTTTGGTTCGTAAGTAAATATTAAACAAGTGTGGAAGTAATATATACATAATGTGTTTATCAATTACTTACATGTAGGTAGCGCATGTAATGAAAAAAATAAAACCCTTCATCGTCCTAATTTTTTCAACCGACTTCAAAAAGAAGGATGTTATTAATTCACCTGTATGTTTTTTATGTTTGTTCCGCGATTTATCCGTCAATTGTGGGCCGATTTGTTAAAACTTCCGATTTTAAAATTAATAATGGTATTAAAACAAAGGATATATCGAAGTTGGCAGAAGTAGATTAATAAAGTAATTAATTATCTACTTTCTAGTGCATTTTTATAGAATATTCTTTTAAAGTTGGTTTTATCTATAATTAAAAAAGTTTTTAAATTCATAATATCTTATACAGATTTAAATGAGTAGCTTTAAAAATTAAGTACGTAAAGTTAAATAAAGTAAAGAAATAAAACCGGTAATTATACCAGATTTCAATGTTAACTTTTACGTACTAAATATATCATAATAACAACACAAACGAGGTGATATAAAATTAAGCAATACACACTGTCGCCTGAGCAAGAAAATATTTGCATTTTGAAATTAAAATTTGCAAGCTACTTTATAATAAAGCTTCATTCACTTTTATTTGGTAACACTATGAAATTAGGGTTGTCATTTTAAAATCTCAATGATGCATAAATCGCGAAGGAGAACATTATGGTATTAAATATTTTAGAGAAGTATTTATGTAGATTTATTCGTCGAGAAACCTACATCTCAAAAATCAAATTAATTTCAAAATTAGAATGCTTTTAAGGTTTGATCAGATTTTAATAGTATTTTCTGTGTTCAACCAACCTTATTTGTGGTATATTCTTTGATGAGTCAATAAAAAATAATTAGGGAGTATCTCTATTCATATACATACTTTATGTGGCCTTTGTAAATATAAGAGAACGCTGTGCTGTGGTAGAAGATGTAATGACCAAGATAGAGAAAGATATTCTTAGTTGGCTCGGGTGTGTGGAGAGGATGGATGACAGAAGATTGACGAAACGAATTTATAAGACGTAGGTGACTGAGTACGTCGGTAAGGGTAGAGTTTTTTATTTACAAGGAGAAACGCATTTACCCTTAGTAAGCTCACTGGAGAGTAAGAGCCTCCCCAGTGAGGTTGGTAGGAGGGTGTGGTGAGGGACGTCTCACACATCAGTGTGGGACACGCCCAGCTTGAGATGAGGTGCCGGGAATACCCACTAAAACTACTTGGTGCCTTCTCACACATTTCTGGCCGGGGAGCGGAAGTTGCACTGTACTACTTCCGCTCAGGCGAACGTATTTTGACCAAATCGAGCACGTCATAAATAAAGATCAGGTGAAATGTACCCATAACCGACGAGCATTTATAAAAGTGCTCATGAAAGTAGAGGAAGCGAAAGAGGTGTGTCAAGATCGTAGCAAGTGGAAGGACGTATTATTATTATTATTCGAAAAGGGGCTATGCAGGCTTAAACAGTCCTGTATCACTGCGACCTAGTCAGATCTATTGTGATCGCCCCTATATTGCTAAAGCTCACTGCCTAGACCTACAACCTGAATATACTGTAGTATATTTTTGGCAGAGAGCGTCTGTACCTCCTCCGGAAGCAACACATGCTTACCCAGAATTCGGTTACGTATGGGTATTAATGGATCACATTCACACAAGATGTGCTTTGGTGTTTCGTCTGCTATTTCGCAGAACCTGCACTCTCTTGTGTTCTGGACACCGATGTTGTGCATATGCTTGCCCAAACAACAGTGCCCAGTTAGTGCTCTCACTAATACTCGTAGCTGATTCCTACTGAGCATCAGGGCTTCTTCAGCTTTGCGCTGAGTGAATGCTCTGATGAGCTCTTTGGAATGAATTTGTCCTGGCAATTTATTCCAGAATTCTATAGCCTTATAGGTATATTGGTCCCTTAAGGTCAGTCGAACTAGGCTTTTTGGAATGCCACAAAATGGTTCAGGCCCAATTTGTGTTTCCATAGCCCCTGCTCTTGCAAGCGCATCCGCAGCTTCATTGCCGGGAACTCCTGCATGGCCTGGGACCCATCTTAAAATCAGCCTGTTATTCTTACCCAGGCTGTTTAGCATTGCCACACAATTTGCAACTAGCTTCGACTCAACTACGTCCGAAGCCAGCGCTAAGAGAGCGGCTTGACTATCCGAATGGATATATATTGTATGGTTCACGTAGGCTTTCTGCAGATTTATACAGGAACATTCTAGAATCCCGTATACCTCTGCCTGGAAAATGGAGGCAAAACTACCAAGATTAGTTGTTTGACTAAACTTAGGTCGCTCTCCATATATTCCACAGCCTACGTTAAGTCCTATTTTGGACCCGTCGGTAAACCACAGTAAGCTGCCTTCCTTCCACGTTATCTCACTGTTTAACCAGGAGTCCCGTGGAGGGATTTCGACATCATACAATTTTTTAAGATTAGTTTCAGGAATCATCATATCTGATATCATCCCTAAAATTGGTGTTTCTATCACTGAGTCTAAGAAAGATCTCATGGACTGGGATATCCATTGTCTCCTCCCGAGGGCGTACATTCTGTGCATCGTCAACCTCGCCACCTTCTCTACATGTAGATGAAGGGGCGTCAGATTTAACAGAGCATCCAGAGCCGCTCCAGGGGCTGTCGACATGGCTCCTGTCACTAAGATAGAAGCTATTCTTTGTACTGAAGCTAATCGGGTACAAACAGACTGCTGTTGTGCCTTTTTGGACCAAACCACACAGGCGTATGTTATTATGGGTCTGACAACTGCCGTATAAAGCCATATGGTTAGCCTGGGATGTAAACCCCAGCGCTTTCCGGCCATTCGACTACAGATCCCCATTGCAATTTTAGCCTTTTGAATTATATATCCAATTTGGCTATTCCAGGTCAGTTTCTGGTCGAGAATAACACCCAAGTATTTGACCTCTGGTGAGAAGTTTATTGTCTTGCCATTTAGTGAAGGTTGTACCAATTGGTCAAGACGCCTTTTCTTAGTAAATGGTACTAGGACAGTTTTGTCTGCATTGATTCTCAGTTCATTGTCCTTGCACCATTTGTCAATGACACTTAGTGCTTTCTGCATAAGGTACGAAATTGTACTTTGAGAGAAACCTCGGACAACTACCACCAGGTCATCAGCGTAGCCCTGGGCGTCAATCCTTAATTCCTCCATCTTATGCAGGAGTTGGTCCACTGTTAGGGTCCACAACAGGGGCGATAAAACGCCTCCTTGTGGACAACCTCTTGTGGTTACCACCTCATGATTAGTGCCATGCAATGATAATTTAACTATACGGTTTGAGAGCATTGATTCAATCCACTTTATAGTGGTTGAATCTACCTTTTTAACACTTAACCCATGAACTAGTGTTCTAATGGGTGTGCTATCAAAAGCGCCCTCAATATCTAAAAATGCACATAGTGCAATTTCCTTATCTTCTAATGCCTTCTCCACTCTATCTACAAGATAGAGCAGGGCAGTCTCAGTGGATCTTCCTCTGCTATAGGCATGTTGTTTAGAACTTATAGGGTTTGTGGTTAGTACCACTTCCCTAATATTTCTATCAATTATCTTCTCCATAGTTTTCAGAAGAAAAGATGTAAGGCTTATTGGTCTAAAGGACTTTGGCATAGCGTAATCCTTTTTACCGGCCTTGGGTATAAAAAGTAATCGTACTTTTCTCCATAGTTCAGGTATATATCCCCAAGCAAGGCTTGCCCTGAAAATCTTAATAATTACAGGTGTGAGGATGTCAAGACCTCGCTGTAATAGCACAGGCTGAATTCCATCCTCTCCACCTGTTTTATATGGTTTGAATGACTTTATAGCCCATTTCACACTCTGTGGTCTTATAAAGCTTGCCGCTCTACGCCAGTCCTCTAATTGAGGCCTTATTGAGGAGGGCAGTCTTCTAGAAATAAGTCTCTCAGAACCTGGGAAATGAACTGACGTAAGGAGCTCCATGGTTTCCTTTTCACTGTAAGTGAAGGTCCCATCCTGTTTTTTAAGGAGTCCTATTTGTTTAGGTTTGTCCTTAGCGAGCACCCTGTGAATTCTTGCTCCATGAGGCGTATCATTGATTTCCTCACAGAACTTTCTCCAGGAAGCCCGCTTCGCTTTCCTAATTTCTTTATTGTATTTGGTTAGGGCCAGTTGGTATGTCTCCCACTCCTTTGTGTTTTTGGCCCTATTGAAAAGCCGCCTAGTTTTTTCCCTAAGCTTTTTTAGCTTAGAGTTCCACCAGGGAACTTGTCTTATTGAGGTCTTTTGTTTTAGAGGGCAACTCTGCTCATAAGCATCAGTAATAGATGCCGTGAGAGCATTAGTTGCTAACTCTAGACTCTCAATTGTCTTAATATTTTTAGGGAGCGTTTCCAGGTTAGACCTTAGGGTATCCCTGTAGGTATCCCATGAGGTATTCCTAGGATCCCTATATAGAACATTCTGACTCTTTATTGAAAATAAGAGCTCGAAATTAATATGCCTGTGATCAGACATAGAGTTTTCGTCACTTACACACCAGTTTATAATATGCCTAGCTACATTGTTAGTGGCGAATGTTATGTCTAAGACTTCTTGTCTAGAAGTGGAAGGACGTAACTCTGCCTACCCGCACGGGAGAAAAACGTGATACTATGTATAATGTATAATGACATATGTATGTAAATATACGCTCGAACCTGACTTTGATATGTCGATATATATCAACATTTATTAGCCAAGCCGGCAATATTATAACACAGTTAAATAAATATGTGGCCTTTGCATATTTTGCAGATGATTTAGAGAGCGTCGTGGCGGTTACAAGAAATAAAAACACCAGAACGACAAAAAGTGTAACAAGTTGAAATGTTTACAAACCCATCACAACATTTTAATGTTGGATTGACAGTCGAAACAAAAACTTAAAGAGAAGCCGTTGCAAAAACTAAACTAATTCAATAACTTCTTATATATGTATGTGTTTTTTTTTAATAATTAAATGAACTATAAACCGCATACACAGTATTTTTATGGTATGGTATTTGTTTATGGTTCATTTGGATTCAACCGGAGGATATTGTGTGTATTAAATTACTTGATTATATTTTTGAAACAAAATATATGACGATTTCATACTTATTTTCTAACTCTAATTCGAGCTACTAATAGTAGGCAGTAATTTCATTATTCCATTTTAGTATTTTATTCCGAATAAATTCGATGTGCTAGTTCTTGTAAGGAACAGTATTACATAAGCGTCAGTCTATGGTGGAGGGCCATGGACAGAAAAATAAACTTAAAAAAAATAGAGTGCGAGTTCACACGCGATAGAGGTGACAATTTGTTCTAGTTCAATATAAAATGTACAGCAAAAAGTATGCAGGGTCCGTGTACAGGTCAGTACACTTGTACGGGCAGAGTAATGGGGACGCTACGAACCATAGTATAAAGAGGAGACAAAACGATAAGGAAACTATTTAGAAATGCGTTCCATCTCTTTCTCTCAAAGCCTAATATAAATACTACATGTATATTTGCCTCTTTTTTCTTACACTTTTTCGTTTCATAAAATATAATTCACACTGATCCAAAAGAAGTTTCACTTCAAAAACTTTTATTTTCTTAAGCAGATTTTGTAAAAAAATATGGCAAAGCTTTAAAAGAACTTTATTTATTATTGCTAACAGAGAGTGGCAATAATGCCTAAATATCTGCCTACGTAATAATTGAAAGAACCTTAACTGCTATACATACATTTGTATGTTAAAAATAATACGAATTTTGTTAACTCATCATCATCTCCCTGCCTTTATCCCGTTTTTATTTCGAGTCGGCGCAACATGTCTTCCTCTTCCATTCATCTCTTTTTGGGATCATATCTACATTCACTCCCTTTCTAAGCATATTATCTTTCACACAGTCCACCCATCTTTTCTTTGGTCTTTCCCTTCCCTTATACCTTCGGTTTTAGAGTTCTAGATCACTTAGAACCCCCCTTTTATCCCGTGGGGTGTCGTAAGAAGCGACATAAGGGAAAACAAGGGGATTCATCTACACCCGGTCTGCTAAAGGAGGGTTGACGTTACGTAGGTAGTCGGTCGTAAAATAGATAACCAAAACTTAAAAGCAACATGAATTCGATAATTAATTTTGTGAACTATGAATACAATACAAAAACACGCTTGGTAAAACTAATTTGCTTTTCCTTATTATGATATACTTACAACAGAAGGAGACATTTTATGACACGATGTATTCAACTATGACTAAGTTGGGAATAGTACGGCGATTTTCAATTGCTCACTGTTATTGTGAAATTATATAGTTGTTTTACAGATAATCTACATAATTAAATTATTGGTAAATAACTAGATATCGCGGAGAACTTCGCACCGTCTCAGAATTAATAAATATTTTGGTTGTGTGTAATGTGTTAAAAGAAAATAAATTGTTCATACATTTTTTTTAAATCGTTTTTGCTATTTGAGACTGAAACAAATAAAGCAAATCAAAGATCATAAGAACCCGTCCACCCGTTCTTCGGTTATTAATGGTGTCATTAACTTAAATTTGTTATATATATATATTTGTATTTAGATTTCGCTATAACAAAAGTCATTCTAGTTAACCTTTTTCCGTACAAATGTGATATACACAGAGAAAAATTGGAACACAAACTACTTAAAGTCCCAACACGACCACATCGTTATAACTTCGAAAATAAATATATAAAAGTCATATATACCCCAGTAATTATATTAAAGACCTACAGTGCAGGAGCTTTATCTTGAATATAAAGTTTATTGATGTAGTGACAACCCTAAATATAGAGTGTCGACATACAGATGTGTAGGCGCCGGCCGAGGCAAACCTCTCGCAAACTAGAGCCGACTGACTGCCTCGGACAAGTTCCATATCTAGATTCTGAAATCATATATCACTAGTCACACTAATGGCATACCATTACATACCGTTTATATTTAATTTATATATTAATATAACTATTATCAAATTATATTACATTATTTTAAAATATTACTTAGAAAGTTTTGTATTTTCGTTTTTATTAGTGTAAAAAAGTAATTTGATAAATCACTAAATTTCTAAAACAGTTAGTAAGAGTTTTCGAACATCATGTCGAATGACTTAGGTTCAAATCTTAAAAAGAATCGAATCTTTTCCTTAAGAAAAATAAAGTTGTTAAAGCATATGTTTATGACTTGTTAATCTAGCTCTTAAAGTTGATCTTGCCGCCAAACAGTGTTCTGTTAGCATCGCTTGATAATTCCTCTCGTCTTCAACAAAGTCGCGACCATACGAAACATCAAATAATATTGTAATAAAACGATCTTTTTCATTTCATATACATAAAACTTTTTTTACATTTGAAGCTAATTACTTACAATATATAACGTAAATAATAAATTGATACGAAGAATTTCATACAATTTAAAATATATATCATTGTTACCATTATAATCTCGACATTTAGAACAGTTGAAAATAAAAAGATTATTGTCTTTTAATGCATGAGTTGATATAAAAATAAACATAAAAAAAGTTAGTCACCACGGCACGCCAGGCAGGTTTGGAACATCAAACGTCATTTGCCGTCACGTTAGCCGTCAAGCAATACGAGTCGGTTTAAGTTACATATAAAAACTTTAAATATACCTTACAACAACCATGAAACCATTAACAGAAATTAATTTAACAATTCTAAATGCACATATACGAAAATCCAGTTCAAAAAAAAAAACGTTAAGTATATCATATCACGAGTTAACAGTACTGAGTTGAAATGTTTAATTAGTTAATTCAGCCGTTATACTAGCGATGAAACAACTCAAACAATAACGTAACTACAGAGAAGATAAAAAACAAAACTATACGATTAAATCACTTATCTTATCGAATAAGTAGTTCCATGAGTCAGTGAGTTGAACGCACTTATTTTAGAAAAATACACACAATATTGTATGTTAAGATATATTAAGCACCAGCAGAATTGGATTTATTACGCTAGTTGCATTCGGGTCTACTGCACAGGGCAGCAGAATTCGGAGGATAAGAAAAACACTGCTCTTTACATTATCGAAAATACTTTCTTTATTTTCAAAAAAAACTAACTAGCACATTTTTTGAAAAGTTGACTATTTGTATTAGGTGGCTTTTTACTTTTTTTCTAGGGGTGTTGCTATGATTGAATTCGACACTGGGCATCAAATAAGTGAGATATAAAGATCAATGGTGAGATGAGATGATGACATCACAAATATTGTTTGTGGCGTTTATTAAAATACAAGGTTTTTATCCCAGTAGTAGGATGCAAAAATCTGTTAATGATAATAAAGTACAAAGGATGTAGAAAGAGATCAAATAAGGTATAGCTGAATAATCTTTTGGCCACAATTTCATCTGTGACGATGTGGTGCAGTATCGTAGACGCACTAATGATGAGATATTTGATTTCAAGTAATACTGCCGAAACTTAGATGCTTGGTAACAGATTTTGAAACTTGAGTGTAGTAACTAGCTTATTAGGCAATGTTTTATCACTTTGCTATGATTTCCTCATGATGTTTTCCTTCACCGAAAGCTTAGGTTCATTAAGGAATAGGATAGGTGGAATTAAATCTATGTCCATCGACGCGGTATCCAAAGAATACCACTGAGTCATCATCACATTAATCTGTGTAGACTGTATTGTTTATGCAAAAGGTTCATTCATACGTTCCGTTTCAGACTAAAACCCTCACAAACATAAATCTATACAAATAAAAAAAAATGAAGTGTCTGTTTGTAATGTCACATTCTTTTTCTAAGTAAATACATTTTAATGTATATACGATACCTATATCAAAATTTAAAAAAAATGTCTGTCTGTTTGTCCCGGTTAATCTCCGGAACGGCTGGTCCGACTTTTTGGTAGATAGCTGCAGTTACTCCGCGTAACTTGGGGTACTTTTGTTTTTCGTTCCGCGTAAAAAAATCAAAACTCAAGAAATTGTTAATAAAATCCGATTCAATGCAGTTTTATTTGCAGGTATTTGAATTTGTAAAAAATATCTTTGCTTAATGTTAGTACCAAAAAAAATTTTGGAATAGGGTACAAAAAAAACCAAAAGTATATTACGCAATGAAAAATATATGAAACGCAAGCGCAGTCGCGGGCACTCATGTAGTCGATACTATAATCTAGTGCTTAGCTAAAATAAACCACAATTATACATAGTTAAAGTTTAAATATATTCCATGAATTAGTGTTTCAAGTAAACTTTATACGACCTGGGAAGCGAGGACTTAGTAACGGTAATGAAAACTTTAGATTTCCTGTTGAACGTTAAAATAAATTAATTGCACGTCTGTTTTCAATTTAGATTCCATTGCGAGTGTCTGATGTACCTATAGAACAATTCTCGTGTTTGTTAATGACTAGCTGCGTGCCCGTGGCTGCGCCCGCGTTTCATATATTCTTCACTGCGCTTTAATTTTTTTATACGGAATCCTAATTTTCCTAAAAAAAATATTTATACTAAGATAAAGTAAAAATATTTCCACTTGCCCATAAAATTGTGCGTTGAATAGGATTTTATTTTAAAAAAAAAATATAGTGGCTCGGCAAAGTGACGGTATTGTGCCTGTTGGTCAGATCAGGAAAAATGCAATCCAGGAACAGTAGCGACTGGCAAGAGATCGGTTATCCAACGACAGTCGTCCCCGTCATGCCGGCCTGCATTTTTATGAGTTATATATTTTTTATGCGGATCCCTAATTATTTTCAAAATTAAAGTACCCTAATTTACCCGCAGCTACTTGAGCTTTCTACCAAAAAAAGTCCCGTAAAAATCCGTCAAGCCGTCCCGGAGATTACCCGGAACAAAAAGACAGACAGACAAAAATTTTAAAAATTGTAATTTTGGTAAAGGTATCGTACATATATTCATATACATTAAGTAAAAAAAAACGAATGCTGAGATTACAAACAGACACTTCAATTTTATTTATTATTATAGATGAGCGATGGAAATATTTGGTATGTATGTGATTCAGGTTCAGATATCCATAATTTAATTTGAAATTTATACTTATTTAGCCGAAGATAATTCTAAATTAAAATACTCTTAATAACTAACACGAAATAGTATTAATTTAGTTGAAAAAACTGAATACCATTTATCTCATTCTGTCACCTTACTACAGTGTACCAACATACCTTAGGATACTATTGTATATTATTTATTTGCCTTATGGTTTTATACAGATTTGGCCATCCTGCGCTAAATTTAATTTCGATAATATATTTGTTAACAGTCAAATTAGTTGACGGGGAAACTTTTCCTTTTAGGGTTATTATGTTAGATCATAGAATCAAATCGCCCACGTATTACCTACGCGACACTACTATATTAGGCTTGGCGATCCACTCACATTCCTATATCGTCACCGTTTTTGTTTGTCACTTGTTTGTTTGTTCAAATATATAGGCCTGTTCGCCTCATAATGTTTTTCAAACTGTTTTTTTTTTGGTAACTCTGTTGACAGCTTCATCGGGCATTGTGGCGAGTTCTTAGGGCACTCAACCAGAATATGGTAACTAGCATAAGGGTACCACAAAATGGTACGAACCTCGGCTTGATCTATTACCGACATATGAGCGAAATTCATCCTAACTAAACATACCTGTCAAGCATACATAACTGAAAAGAGTATGTATCTTACGTGTAGAGTGTATGTGATGTATAGTTTTTGTCTTTAATAATTAACAATTTATTACAGCTATAAATACAAGTATTTTAAACTCAACTTTAGTGATCTTGTAACATTTCAGAATTAACGCTTCGTGTCATTTTTTTTATTATACTTCACTTGTACACAAACATATCACCAAAATATATCACACGTAAAATGCCTTCAAAATAACACAGTATATAATATACGGTCTAATACTACAAGTTTAATAAATCGTAAGCAAGGAAAAAAAACTAAGACAAGACAAATTCACACGAAAAACTCATGGTTATGATGCGTGAGTTGCTAATAAATGCAGTGTCACTTTTCCAGGCTGGCAGCGGATCCAAGAGCTTCTCTAGTTGAACATCGGTGCATGTCTTAGGGCGCTGCCAAAGGGGGCGCCTCTTATTAATAATTGTGTATCGAAAAGTTGTAGTTATATGTTATATCAACTTTCAGCAAATTTAATTTCGGATTAAAGTGACTCGCATTGGCTTCATGAATTTCAAGGTCAACTGGTAAATACATATACGCTGAAAGGGTTGCCAGATGAATTTGACGACTGGTGATGGTTCATTGAACTCACGATGGCAGCCGCTGTTTTTGGATTGCTTGCCATTAGGAATTGTAATATTTTAATATAAAATATAATATTTCAATAAAAAAAGTACAGACAGAGAACATGCGATCAGGTTTAAGACGATCATTGTCGTATATTACAACTAATTATGCCCGCGGCTCCGCTCGCGTGTCATATTTTATATTTTGCACAATTCTTCACTGCATAATACAGTTTTTAAATAATCGTTGGAAAATAACGTTCCGATGGTCACTATTTTTTGGCCCTAAATTGTTGTTGGTATTAACAGAAAGCAAAGACATTTCTCACAAATTCAAGCACTTGCCAGTAACACTGTGCATTGAATCGTATTTTGTTCACAATTTTATTAGTTTTAATTTTTTTAGGCGGAACCGTAATATATTCTGCCTACACCAATACCAACTTAGTATGATAGTTACAGAAATTAAACGGAGTAGAATCATGTTCAAAACTATCTAAATTATACAATATCCTATATTCTATGTATAAAAATTATATTATGCGTCGTGTTTCCTATTGCTTAAGAACTCATAACTGACTAATGAATGAATACGAAATCAAAACAAGTCGTATTATGTACATGGGCTCGGTCGTGCAATATTACAAACAAAGGGTCTGTGTGATCCGCTAGGCGTGGATACTTGAATCCAGAACAAGAGGGCACATAAGGCTACAAAATTTAAATCACGTTTTTAGGCTTCCATACATCAAAGGGAAAAAAACGGAACCCTTATAGGATCAATTTGTTATCCGTCTGTTCGTCTGTTAAGACCTTTTTTCTCAGGAACGCACGGAGGTATCAAGATGAAATTCATATCAAATACTCAGGTCGACTGTCCCTTGGAGTTGTAAAAAAATCAAACTTCTAAGCCAACGCAATAAAAAAATACAGCTGTTTATGCAGTAAATTTTCGACACTCGCAAGGGAATCAAAACCTACAGGGTACTTCCCGTGAACTCAAAATCTTGAAATTTAGCATCTTATCGCACAGATAAAGGAAACATTGCGAAAAGTATACATTTTTAGTTTCATCATATAATAACAATATTTTTAATAATTTTAAAGTTACTACCCCTTTCCTCACGTAGAGGTATTAAATTAAACCTCCAGCTAATACTACACTGTAATGTTATGGATTTCATTTGGCAAAAAAATTACACAACTATTACTTATATACCTACAGGTTTGTGCGGAAACCTCGGTGCGCGAATCCGACTCGCACTTAGCCGGTTTTTTTTTTAATCGGTTTGCTCGGGATTTCGAAAATTCACTTGTTTCTCTAAATGTACATTGTATAAATTCATATTGGTAGAAGCTGGATGGGCCGAATATCAGCGTTTTTTAGTAAATTACCATATGACATGGTGTATTAGTGCTGAAAAAAATTTAGGAATTTAATTAAGATTCCGCATAAAAAAACGCAGTGAAGAATATATTATGAAACGCGGGCGCAACTAGTTAGTAATATATTATAATAAATACAGTTATAAATAAATACATACATGACCTTATAACGAATACAAATGATTTATGTATATATTGCTTATTCTAACCTAGTAACTTGAAGCACATTTATAATAATCACATCTCATTCATTAGTATAATATATAAAACACATGACCAGAATTATAAATAATGTTTATGATAAAGTCAACCATTGCTTTTATAAAATTGTGCGCAGTGTTTAATGGGATTTCAGTCTGTCATGTAAGAGTTCTCATTTAAGAGTTTTAAATAGGTCATATATTTTATGATAGCACAGTTGGTAGTGTGGTTAGATTCCTCGCCGATGGATACAGATTCTAATCCAACACGATAATGAACCTGAACTTTCTGTGGAGGAAAACATCGTGAGGAGACCATAGCATGATGGCAAGGCATTTATAATAACGTGTAAACGTTTAGTGCGTTTATTATCCTGCACCACAGCGTCACTTATCAGATGTGATTGTGGTCAAGGAGATGAGTCTATACAGTATTTAAAAAAAAATGATCTGTAAATAGTGAAAGCCGTCCGACCAGCCATCAAACTGGTAAGTACTCAAAAGGCTGGCCGCATTGTCACATGTGTATGACAATGCTTTACACCGTGCAAGACGTGTCGACTAGACGGCTCTTTGATAAAGCTGAGCGCACTCAGACCCCGCTAGCCCAGATTTTTACAGTAGTAATCGTTATTTGTTCTGTATTAACTCGTGTCATTTGAGCCTATATTATGTAATTTTGATAACATTATAAAATATGTATGGTCGAGTAATTCAAATCATAACACAAAACATGAATTATGCGATATCACAAAAACTCCCTGGATAGTTTTAACAAAATAGCCAGTATTTTTCTTGGTAGAAAATACCAAATGCGGGCTGGCCGGCCTCCAAATCTCTCCTATTTCTTGCCGAGAGTCTGGTGACACACTGGGTTGCTCAGGGCGAAAATATAAAGAATATGTCCACTTACCGAGCAATCTCTCGTGCACATCCAATCCCGACGATCCTGCAGCTTACGTATTGGCGTGGAAGCGGTGTAAGGCGTGATGCGGCGATATTGTGGATTATTATAAAATTTATGCGGTTTGCGTTGCGGAGCGGTTGCGCGTATACTTTTAAAAAAAACTGTCAAACTTACCTCGCGGCGCGGGTTGCCAGGCACGAGAAAATCACTCGGCAAGAATGACAGTGATTCCTGACATTCACACCCCAGCAACCGAATGATTTACCATTGCTAAAGCATTATATAAAATCTAGAAACGTATGATGGAATTCACGTGATATTGTCACAATCGTGTACACTCACGCACAGTTGTAAATAATTAATAAGAATAACAATAGAGCGACGATTGACGAATTTGTTTGTAATTGACGCATCGACGTTATATTAACGATCGCATCGCCATAATTGGTAAGGTAGTGCGAATAGAAATACGATAGCTTTATTCATGATTTGTACCTTTCTCACGTAAGTGAGAATGCGATCTCAATCTGTTTATACTCCCACCTGCTATGATCCGAAATTTCAATTATCTTTCTTAAAAACGTCATATCAGTGCTACAGTAATCAGCCAGAAAAACCGATTTATTTTTGGCTCTATCTAAAAGTTAAGATTCGATATTATTTGAAACTTGTTTCATATACTACATAATTTAATATCTATACATATAAAAAAAGTCGGGTTAGCGTCACCATTTACATTTAAAGAACAGCTGTACCGATTTTTATGACGTATCTTTGATTTATTGGTGTCGTCTCCAGCATGAATAGCAAAATTACTATTAAAACATCGGTTTAAAAAAAAACCTTTTCTCGTACATTTTGACGGTTTCGTTGGTCAACCGTCAAATTGTACGAGAAAATGAATCTACCAGGTTTTTTTTTTATTATATATCAGTTAAAGCAAGAATCACTTCATGGTGTATACGTTATAAGCAAGGCTGCAGGGTTCCGTGTATTATCAGTATTGAAATATTTAACTGCCGGAGTGACGCTGACTTCACCGCGTTATTAAACCTGCGTATTTAGCAACAGCCACGTTACGCCTCCGCAGCCGCAGCGCCCACTGCAGAACCAGTGTTTTAAGGAAATCGATAGCTCACGGCATATAGTCGTTACAAATACAGTATAAACACCGCATTTAATTATTTTCTTATCTCCGATCGTAGACAATACTTCAAATAGCAACACACTTAAAGCTATGATAAATCAGTGATAGACCACGGATTATCACCGGATTTCAAACCGAAAATAGTCTTAGACCGTCATCCCGGTTGGAATTGTTAGTGTAGTTTTAATTTCAATTCGACCATGAATCAATGAGATTATGTACTTACAAAATAGTATCCTGGTGATGAAGTCACCGGACACAACTGAATCGACTTTGTACTATCGTAACTTATCTTATTGTATTTCTTTGTAGTAAATACTGAAAATCGCCAATTTCATGAAGATCTTTATTATAAGTGAAGCGATGATGGCGCAGCAGTTAGTGCGGCCGGATTCCGCGTCGAACGACGCGGGTTCGATCCCCACCGATACGACTTTAAAATCGGCCTGAGATTTCGGTGAAGGAAAACATCGTGAGGAAACCATAGCATGGTGGTAGGGCATTTTCTAATGATGCCCGCCTGGGTAGCTACCATCCTCAAGTTTGAAAACCTGTCGCCAAATACCAATAGGTGTGTTACAGCAGCATAACTTGAGAACCAGTATCACTAAGCTTAGTGTGCTTACCATCCAGGACCACATCATCACTTAACATCAGGTGAGATTGTGGTCAAAGCACTACGCCTAATTCATATATAAAAATATATATATATCTAATTTACTTACACTTTTTACGCATAAAAAATACACTGGCAGACATAATGCATTAAAGCATTTTCCAGCAGTTAACTAGCCTGTGTTAAAGAAATATTTATTTAAAAATTACTGGATGAAGTCCTCATTTTTTGCTTATAAAAACTAAACTTCAAATTAAAACCCAAGCAAAACTTACAACCAACACGATTCCAACCTGAATAACAATTAACAAGCAACTTGCTTAATGTTATTTCGACACGCAACAACGTTTTAAAATAGACCCAGTTTTAATTCGTATACACAAAACTTTAAGGAGATTTGCAAAGCGATTCGGGTTATAATTTATTTACTAATATAACCTTGGTTAATTTATTTTAATCACTGCGTTGTTTATATTGGTATAATGTATTACCTACCATCACATAACCTACCATAAAGCGGTAATAGATCAGTAGTAAATCTGCGCTGATGGGGAATAGTTAGAATCCACCTAATCCATTCTATTATGAGGCTAAGCTGACGATGAAGGAATCGTCGTATTGAAACCATAGCATCATTGTAGAGGCAACTTTATAAGCAAGCGATGTATTGCTAATAAATTCAAATAGGAAAACGAGGGAACGCCCATTGAAAAACATCATTATTATCTTTATCTGAAAAGGAAAACTGATTTTTATATAAAACTCTTATATATTTCTTTTTCAATAACATGGGCACAGACTGAAAATTACGTTCCCGAGCTAAATATAATTGTAACCGTTTTAAAAGTGACACAAGATTTGGTGTCATTACTTTGACGCTTTCAAAAAAATAATGATCTTATTTTTTATTTATTTCTAAATATGTACGAATTTTATTAATCATTTTTAAATGGCAAGGAGTTACGATAGAGCAATCACAGTATTCTCACCGGACGGACAGCTACTCCAAGTGCAGTACGCTCAAGAAGCTGTGCATAAAGGTTCAGCCGCTGTGGGGGTACGAGGTATTGACGTTGTAGTTTTGGCTGTGGAAAGGAAGTCGGTACCGAAACTTCAAGAAGCAAGGACGGAGAAGAAGATCGTAACATTGGATGAGCATGTCATGGTTACTTTTTGCTGGGCTGAGGGCAGACGCCCGTGTCATGTTAACTAGGTACTTATATCTAGGTACTAGGTATCTGTGAGAAACATTTTCGATATATCTTTGTGTAGAGATCTCTTGCATTACACCACTTTACTTGAGTGACTGTTTGTGTATAGTTGATTTTCTTAGAAAAATGGACTCTCTTGCGATGCCATCGAAACATACGAATAAGTGCTCTTGCAATGTATGAGAACATTAGAAAATGCCATACTTATAATTACATTGAACGAAATTGTGTAATTTTGTGTTTATAACCTTGCGCGTATTTTAATTTATATTATCGTCGACAGAGCCCAAACGGAATGCCAATCCCATCGGCTGACAATAGAGGATCCGGTATCAATAGGCTACATAGCACGGTACATAGCCGAGATGAAACAGAAGTTCACGCAGAGCATCGGACGTAGACCGTTCGGCGTCTCGTTCCTAATAGGCGGATTCGACTATGACGGTACTCCCCATCTGTTCCAGACAGAACCTTCTGGAATATTCTACGAGTGGAAGGTTCGTTTAGTGTCTTATTTGTTTACACTACACAAAATTTGTAAATTTATATCAATAAATCTTAATAATTTATTTAGGTATTATTCGATAGGATCCTTATATTATATCCAATAGACAAACAGTCTGAGATTTAAAACATGAGAACAACTGAACTGACTTACCCTTTTAGGCCCAGATTTAGTTCATATGTACTAGTTTTTGCCGACGGCTTCGCCCGTGTTAATGCAGATATTATCAGGATTTTCAGGGATCAATTTCGTGATAATTGGTTGAGTAATTAAAACGTGAAGGCGTAAAAACATCAAAAAATAAGTAAAACAAACTCACATTCGTATTTATAATATTTGTAAGGATTTCATTACCATAAGTAAAATATATAAAGTGATTATTAGAAGTGTAATAGCGAATCGAGTATGTTCTCTGTACGTTATATAATGTGCGAGCAGAACCACAGGCGCAGCTGATACATGTAATATAGGATGTGTTGCTCTGGAGTTGATTCAAAAGCACAAAAATGCTATACCACTATAAAAGTACCAATAATCGAAGAGCATATATGAAGGCCCTATGAAAGTAGAGGAAGCGAAAGACGCGTGTCAGGATCATAGCAATTGGAAGGATGTAATCTCTGCATACCCCCACGGGAGAAAGGCGTGATACTATGTATGTATGTACTATACCACAGATTTGTATATGAATAAAATCATTTACTATGTTACCATTATATTGTTTATATGTTTATTGTTTATATTATATTGTGTATTATGGTATTAAATCATCTTTTAGGCCACATCGACAGGTAGAGGGGGAAAAGCAACGCGTGAATACCTGGAGAAACATTACAACACTTCAGCAGTATCAACAGACGAAGGGGCTACACTACTGGCCATCAGAGCGCTTTTAGAAGTCGTTCAAACTGGACAGAGAAATTTCGATGTAATAATCAAAAGCAATTCTAACATCAACGTGATACGGTTAAAAATTGAAGTGGATTATCTAAGTGGAACTAACGAGACTTGAAACTTATTGTACGATAGTTGATTAACTAATGATAAAAGTTATAGAGCATTACATACTATATAGGCCGGCGAAATACACCTATAGGTACCTAGGTGTTTTGCGTCAGATTTTAATACTTGACCATGTTAGCTCGCTAAACGCTACAACCATCCTTCACCAAAATCTCTAACGGCTGATCTCAACATCGAATGTAAACTTTTCAATTGAGATCAGAAAAAAAAAATCCGTTTTTCTGACTGAGACATTGAGCAATCTCTGTCTTATTAAAATACACGAATCGGGTTAGAAACAGTTTGAGGTTCGAGAAGCTTACACGAAAGATCGGTGATAGAAACACTTTATAGAAAAAAAGGTTTGAATTTTCGGATTTCATTAGGTAAAAGCAATGGACGTAAATTATTATACAACAGAATAGGTGGATTGAAGCTCACGTTTGTTGACGCGGAATCCGACAACTATACTGCTCAACTATCATAGCCTAACTAGAAAACATAACAGACAGACAAATATCATTTTTAAAATTAATAATAAAGTTTTTTTATAATTACGTATTATTAGATATAAGATGTCTGCTAAAGTTATGTACGCATATCGTAATTAGACTTATATAATTGAGCGGAGAATGTATTAAATATTTACTGTCGGTGCTGCCTTTATAAAAAAAAATCCAGCTCAATTTAGTATCCGTAGTCACTTGAGAAGCTATAATAGGGCGCTATTACCATGGCTTCAGAGGAAATACGTTGAATTTACTGAACATTTGACATTTCAGGTGGCAATTTTAAAGAGATATGAGCCAATGAAACTATTGGACCAAGTCAAAATCAAATCACTTATAGCGCATATAAACCGTGAAAACGCAGAGGCTGAAAAGAAATAAATAATTTTTTTAATTGATATGTACAACTTTTATAAATCTTATTATAATTTTTGAAAATAGTTTTCGATCAAAATATAAATATATATATATAATATATATCAAAAAATAAGTCTATTATTTTTCTCTCTTATCGCATTACGTGTATCATCGGCAACCTAGCGGTAGCGCTGAGAAGCTGACGTTGACTGTACGTACAAAGTTCTGAAAAATAATAATAAGAATTTATAAACAAAAAAGAGGCACACGTAGATTATGCATATTTGATAAATTCAAATAAAATGAAATACAAATTCCACAACAAATTTTATAACCTATAGTTATAATAAATTAAAAGTTTAACCGTTTAACATACAAAATGGTATGATTGATATCAGAAGATTTGACGGATACTTAGTTGCTTGTTTATTTCAATACTAGAGAGGTGTTTATGTTTTATTGTTTTTATATTATGCTAATTATCCTATTCAAGTAAATTTTCATGCATATTCGTTTTACTAATGGCGTACGTGACACGACGAGCGAAGGCATGCTGGCTGCATAAATTTGAATGATATTTACAAAGATAAATAAAACTGATATTATGTACCTCTGAGAATCAACTTTTTATCTTTTTAAATGGGGATTATGCGGATTATGTTTATTCGATTGCGATTTGTTTTCATTCACAACTCATATATTTTTAAGTTATGTATCCCTAATCAGTTGCTTGGCTGGGCCGCAGTTGGGAAGCTATGCAGAATAATCTCATCCGAGATACCGTAGTGTCTCAAGGCAAAAGTCTTCGGCCATTGTGTGTTGCCAGTGATAATTTATGGCACTGAGACGTGGTCACTTACAAAGGGCCTTATTAGGAAGCTCAAAGTTACCCAAAAGGCAATGAAGAGGCATATGCTCGGAGTTTCTGTGCGTGATCAAATCAGAAATGAGAAGATCCGCAGTAGAACCAAAGTAACCGACATTGCCCAAAGAATTGCCAATGGGCTGGCCACATTGCTCGTAGAAACGATACCCGATGAGGCTAGTCGGCTCTCGAATGGCTGCCACGTACTGGAAGATGCAGCGTAGGTAGGCCCTCCACAACGTGGACCGACAATCTGGTGAAGGTCGCGGGATTCCGCTGGATGCGGGTGGTGCAAGACCGGCCGTCGTGGAGATCTTTGGGAAAGACCTATGTCCAGCAGTGAACATCTTTCGGTTGAATGGATGGACGGGATGGAATCAGTTGCTAATCAAATGCCAGCGATAACGTTGCATTAGTTTGCAAATAAAATTGAGTACAACGCCATCTCTTAAGCAATATGAGAACTACTTCACAGTGACTGTACAATGTTGTTACAACAGTTTTAATAAAGGTTGCGATAGATGGCGCTAGTGATCAATTTAACCAGCTAGACTTTAGACTTTTATCACACTGCTAGAACCGTTTCCTTGATGTAAATAAAAACCTTAATTTTTACAAATCAAACTGTTTGCGGTTAAGTGCCTTCAGCACTCGCCCGCAAAGTTCTGTGAAGATGTAAAGGCCTATCCGGTCAACAGCATTAAGTAGGTTAGAAAAAAAATTCTCTAACTAATCAGAATAATGACATTTCAGTATGATAGTGGAGGATTCTCTAATTATCACTTTCTCAAGTGAAAATCTATTCTTCTATTTGTGACTTCGTAAATGCTAAATACTAATTTAACTACAAAATTAAAAAGTCTCAGAGAGATCGAAATTGAATAAAATGTTCTCTACATTAAGTGATAAGAAATATTGTTAGTGTTAATTTTCACAAATTAAAAAACGATCAACGAACTAGGTAGGTATTTAGTTACATTAAAATCCTTTTAACATTTTCTTGTTTTTGTTTATAACACGAATCTGAAAATTAAAATTGCTTTCCAATATTAATTTAGGTATGTAACCAAGTCTGTGTGACTACAATAAGACTTTATTGATTTATGACATCACGGTTTTGCGCAACCTCGCCGTATAGCTTAACTTCTTACAGTTCAGACATCAAGGTTCTTCATGTTCTGGTAGAGAGAATGGTTATATACAACAACCCCTCGCTGGCAAAAGCCAGTCTTGTTTAAAAATCATACCATACATATTAGCATTCCAGTCCATTTAGTAATATATTTTATAAACAAAACGCAAGAAAACAATTACATTTTCATAGTCTAGAAGGTAAAAAGAGATAATAATTTTAAACCATACGAAAGGTTACGCGTTATAGTAGCGATCATGTTGTAAAAAAAAAAAACCATGGAAGAACATAAATAGATTATTTTATTCGTGACAAAGATAAAACACAATCCATAAAAATGTCCGGAATAAGCGTTATAAAAAAGGTTTTAGTCTGTCAATATTTTTTTAAACTGACAACTCACGCTATTAACTCGAAGGTTTTTTCACCGTTTGTGGATATCTGGTGTGTATTTAAGTTATTCAGCCGGGTTAAAAATATTTTATACATTATAAAAATAATTTGTTCGCAAAAGCATCTAATGTGGAGCGACCAAAGATTATAATCCACTACCAGTCAGAATTCAAATTCAAAATGTGTTTATTAACCAATGTCCAATTTACGGTTGTGAAATGTTTATAAAATTAGCGCTAAGTTATGAAACATAACCATCAATTCGTAGGGGTCATGATATTCTCATTATGAAGTAAGATTGTTGGATTCAAACCTATGACCAATCGATACGGAAGATAACGGCGTTACCACTGAGTGATCATCGCTTTCCCATTCTTCTGCAGTTTTAGATCAAAACCCTCACAATTTTTTTACAGTTTTTTTATATTAATATAAAAAATGTAGGGATAGCTAGGATACAACTCGCGAGTGAGTCTTGAGTACTCAGGTGACGGCCAAGCCGAGGTTCGTACCACTTTGGTAGCCCTTGAGCTAGTCACCTTATTGCGGCTGAGTGCCTTCAGCACTCGCCCCCAAAGTTCGGTGAAGCTGTAAAGGCCCTTCCGGTCAACAGCATTAGCTAGGTCAAAAAAAAAAATTACGGATAGTATTTTTACACCTACTTACCACAGTAGGGTACACCTAATAAGTTTACAGAAATATTTTAATAACTAAACTAAAAAAAAAACAATATACTCTATTTCGAAATGATATATTAAATTTAAAAACTGTTAAGCAGTAATTTATTAAAATCTTTAATTCATGGACACGAGGCGGTTACTTCAAAAATCCTACATTTTGCTAAATGTAGATTAAAATTTCGTACGACGTAAGACGAGGCCGTGACCTACATATTATATGTAATCTCAACTCAATATGCATTCTACCTGCACATTAAACTACGTAATTTAACATGTTCCCGACAAACTAGAGTGCCACCAGGTGTGGCCACGAAATCTGATTATAACATCCCAATCTCTTTTTAATATTCTTTTTTAAATGGCACTACGAAATGATTGCAATTTATCTAATGCTAAATAAAGAACTGTCCAGACAATGACGACCGCTGACAAATTACGGATTGTCGCAATCATCAAGTCTGCCTACATTTAACACGGCTAAACTTCTAGATAGGTTTGGATAAACACTTGTTGATCGTCGCATTAACGTGTCACTATGACGGCTATGTGTATGGTGGTCGCGATCCAGTCCGGTTCATTCTCCAACCACTTTGCAAACTGCTGGATCTATACTGGTTACTTCTGGAACGCGATACTCCGAAGCGTTTTGGTTTTTCACCATGCTCATGGTTTTCGCGACCGATATAGACAGGATGGCACCATCTCAATCGATGTGCATAAAGGAACTCTAAAATTAAACTCGTAATTACTACAAATGCCACAGACATTTGTACTCATCATCTGTCGCTGAAAAAATAAGAAACAATCGCAAGATCAGTCCATAATAGTACGAGGCAAGTTCGCTTAAATCATGAGAACTACTGAACTAAGTTATATAGTCGTTTTATGTTAAAAAACTAATGTCGCCACCTTGGCAGTCAACCTGAATCGTATTCCATGACGACAAACAATATGTAGTCTGTTGTTTCACATCTATCGAGAGTCCCATGACGAAGTATTTATTACAGCCGCCTCTCAATATACAGTTTGCTATATTATCGTGTATAAAAAAGAAATTACGGGGATAATAATTACGTCGAAAAATAAATAAACCACGATTACTTTTTCTTGCAGTTACTGATTAAGAAATAAAATGCAGACAATAAATTAAATAAATATGCTTGTTTCAAATAAATAAGCATACAAATACAACACTGAATATTAAAGTAAATCCATTCACCGCTGTTTAAGTAGCCTCACGTTTGATATGTACCGCTTATGTAATCCACATATTTGTATCGTTGTGCAAGTACCGTGAAATGCTGCACCGGCTTTTTATTAATATCGTCACCGATGGGTGAACTCGCCTCGAGTTTGCTTTAAATGTGATAGATATTCCTTAATATTTATGTTTCTTTGTAACGTGTAAATTAATATTGTAATGTCCTGTATAAAATAGAAAAAAACTACGTTTGCGAATAGTTGCAAGGTTCATGAGACTTAGAAAAACACATTTTTTGTTGCCACAAAAACTAATGGCAATAGAAACCGGAATAAACAGCAATACAATAAAGTGTCATAAACAACCTGATAACAATTAGAGAATTGACGTAAACAGAGCCTCTCCAGATCATTCTGGAACGGAACCGCTACGTAAGCGGAGCACGAACCAATCCAGTCAGTCCTATTCGAATTTACTATTTGTAAATAGTAGAACAATTGTAAGGCAATTATTAGGCAACTGAATACCTATATTCAAAGGCACACGGCAGAAGAATCCATTGTATTCGCATGGGAATCAATATTAAACTCAAAAATGTTAACAGTCCAGAATAAGAACAATTATATGTGTTGATATAGAAATTGGTTCAAGTAAACGACAGAACAACAAGAATCTAATTTGCAAAAGAAAACTTAAATACAACCTTTAATATCAAGGTTTTTAATACAAACTCTCCAGGCTGAAATCGATATAATACTTAAACAAATATCCTTGTTAAATCAAAATTAAAGCTGAAGCTACACTGACAAACGATTCAAATTCATATATAACACGGTAAAAAAATAAATAAATTTCTTACAGTAACTCGGTCCGTATTTCTCTATAAATAAAATTTGACTTAAATACTTCATTATCAATCATTGACTATCGCGTGCACTCCATAGTAATGCAAATCGTGGCACAGTGTACACTCGGCTTTACCTAAAACACTCACGCATTTCAGGTTGACCTAGATCAAGTTATATACCTAATTATTTATTTCGTTTGCCCCCATTCTGCCTTCGCTCTACAAGATGTATATCGTACTTGCATAATGCAATTGGTAATAAAATTAATTTATAAACTTTTCCAATTCAACAAAATTTCTTTATTTATATGTTTTATACACTTGAGTTTGTATCAAAAGTTTAATTTTAAAAGCAATTCTTTCTATTTTCTTATTACCAAAATTTAAATCAAGAATATATATATATGCAACTTTAAGACCTATGTATCATGTCTGTGATCTAGTGTTACCAACAGTTATATTTAATTATTATTTGTTCTGTTTTTTTCTTATTTATGGAGTACCGTCTAAAAAAAATTAAAGCCTTATTAATGATATTAAAGATTATTAAAATAAATTTTAAATATTAAATTCAGACATATTTACCGCCGTTAGTTTTACTAATAATAAACTACTTTACACTGTATTTATTTTCTAAACAAAATGTTATCATTCCACGTTAAAATCCTGTTTTTATATTATATAGAAATACAAGGTGACAAACCTGGGCTAATGTAATAAAACTCACTTCTAAGAAAACCTATATCGTACCCACCGTTTACAACTAAAAAAATAAAACTCTCTCAATTGTAACAAAAACAGAAAGTCAAGGTATCTGAGAGATGCTTGCTTAGACCATCTACAGACCACATTAAAGTAATAGCGTGACAATAAACTAGTATCTTCGAGGAAGGATGTCATCAACTTTATTGCGACAGCCGTCACTGGCAAATTAACTAACTGCGCATTTCCTATATCATGGCTATGTACTTATACGTTGTGGATTTCGAGAGTTTCAATGAGGTAATTCAAGACCATATTATATAAAAACTTATACCTGTCTGTATATCTGTGTTTAGTGGCTTTCATACTAGGGAACCACTGAACTGATTTACTTGATTCTTTATTTAAACCATAGATATACTCTCTTACTAGGTTTTGGTAAAAAAAAAATTACTTTACATATATGTAAAAGATTTTATAAAAAGTGAAATAATTCGTCAAAAAATAACTTATAGCACTTGGAATGACTTTATTTTAAATTTATAATACGATTGACTCCAGTCCGCCACATGATTCGTGTATTTAGATGTGGGTTTGGTGAGAAACTGCTGTGAATGAATATTCCAATCGAATCGATTTTTCTTGTTAAAGTTTCACATTATTTTGCTATTAGACGTTTCGTTTAAACAAAAAAAAGAACATTAAATGCTAGTATAAATCTGTTAATTGCAGTATACAGGTTCATTACACGGGTTAAGTATATTTATTCAACTAGGCCATGAGGTTATTATGTGAAGATTTTTAAAACGATAAATATTTACAAAGTACCTAGATAGACTTAAAATAAATAATGTAATATAATGTAGGCACTTTTAAACTGTACATAGGTAATTATGTAACTAGTGTCATTTGTCACAATAATAGTGTAATATCCGCCTGCAAGTGTGCCATATTCATTGATATTTAACAAAAATAAAAAATGATATCCAATTATAAATATTAATTGCCTTTTTTGAAATAATTTAAAAAATGATTGCCATTGCGCGTTTGGGCCTGCGGGCTTACATTGATTTTTTTTTTTTTAAATTATAATTAAGTTATCAACTATTGAGTTGATACTGAGTTAATAATAATTAATTATCATAGCGTTAGTGTTATCAATTGAAACAAATTAAGACCATTTTTTCCTCATTTATTTAACAATGATGATTATAGAAATTCGACCGCCGGATAAAAAAAAAATAATTTTTATAATTTAATTTATTCAGAATAACGCTATACGTTATCAATGTGCAAAAACTCAAGTGTTTGAAGGTTTCGTACTTGTATTACGTAGGCCAAAGGTCCTCCAAACTACGGCCAGCGGGTCAACAGCAGTTCGCGAGGATTACAATCGGGCCCGGAATAGCGCAACGAGCTTGATATCCTGCCTACCTTTTGTTTTCGTTAAATAAATAAAAAATAGCTAATAATTTGTCGAATAAATAATAATTTATCTGTTACTACGGCTTCAATTGTATACGCAAATACTTCAATTGTCAGTCATTCCTGAAATGAAAATATGTTCGAAATTCCATATATATACTATACTTAAATTCTCATAACTATTTTTTTTTTTCAATTATGAAATAAACCAGGTAGCTGTCGACCCTCAAGACTTTGTGAAGCATCAGTCCTGGTTGTTAGGACAAAAGTTTGGACAGCCATGATGTAGAAGAAGTTATTCGCAAGCGCAAGTTAATTCCATTGAGATACCAGATAATCCAGTATGTCACGACATCAGACCGGAAACGGTTTGGATAGTTACAAAACGTGATTCTATTAGCGATATCTGATACGATCGGCAATGTTCAATCTGATTTTTCCTGTTAAAGTTTTTTGAATATTTTTTATTGTTATCGGTTCATATTATCTATGTTTGTGAATGAATTCTTATTGTCACCTTAAACTTTAATAAATGACAACAGATTCGAATGAAAACTAGGTATATTTTTAAACTGTACTAGCTAATAACCGCGACTTCGTGTGCGTTGTTAAAACTTTAATGGATGAAGATTTCGTGATTTTATTTTGTATTAATACCAGATACCTCAGAAGTACCTACTAAAAAAAGTTATCTAAATACATCCATGGTTGATGCGCACACGACAGTAGATCTATCATTTTGTTTATATAGATAAGCTAGCTAGCAGCATAATTCCTCTTAATGTTAAGTGAATATGTGTTATCAATTAAGAGTTAGTTCCTTTAACTTCGAGCAGATCAATCACTTAACATCAATAGAGGTTGCGGTTAAATTTTAAGTCTTAAATGTATACCATCCATCCATTCAACCAAAAGTCGTCCACTGCTGGACATAGGTCTCTCCGAAAGATCTCCACAACGACCGGTCTTGTGCCACCCGTGTCCAGTGGATTCCCGCGACCTTCACCAGAGCGTCGATCCACCTTGTGAGGGACCTACCCACGCTACGTCTCCCGGTGAGTGGTAGCCATTCGAGAACCCGTTGGCCCCATCGGGCATTAGTTTTGCGAGCAATTGCCCAGTGCAATATCGGTTACTTTGGTTCTTCTGCGGATCTTCTAATTCTTGACTCGATCACGCAGTGAAACTCCAAGCATAGCCCATTGCCCTTTGAGCAACTTTGAGCTTTTTTTATTAATCCCATTATGAGCGACCACGTCTCAGTGCAATGTATACATAACAAAGAAAAGAATCGTGCAAAAATAATAATATCTAATATCCAGTTTTTGACCGGTAAGTTGCACTTAAATTGTTCAATAACTAAAAAAAAAAAAAATTAATAATAAAACCACATTAATCGTACATTATTGTCAGCGTAAAAACCAAAACGTTTTGCTAATAAAAATGCATTTGCACAACGATAAAAAATATATCAAACGACCTTCAGATTCTAGTTATTCCCGCCGCTAGTGATTCCTATAGTACACGTCATTTGAATGATAGAGGTTTAATAAGCGTTATGTTTCGTTCCTATCCTAACACAGTATAGTGTTTACTCATTAGGCAGAAACCCCATAATCTATCTATAGAGATATATGGAAAATAGGGTTCATTTGACGCACCATCACCTCAAAACTACATAACATATCGGGATGGGGGTCTACCATTCGACGCGGAATTTTTCGTAGAAATTTATAGTCCTTTGACCCTTTCGTTTTATTTCCCTCATTTCGTTCATTTTTTTTATTTCGATTACTCTTATGTACATTTTTTTCGCTAATTGAAATAAAACTCATTTTCCTTCATCCATTTGTTTTTTTTTAGGTTAAATATAAAGGAAATTATATATGCACTATAATGATTGGTTTTAGTTCAATTCATATTTATTATTTACATATTTTTATTTTATTTAGTTATTAAATTCATTAAGAAAACCCGAAGGCTTTCTATTAGTTAATTCATGTCAACTGTCAGTATATCTTACCCGTGGGTTAGGCTAGTGTAACATGAGTTTTTATTGAATTTATTGAGGAGGTCGTTTAAGAAAGAACATTTAAAATTTGAATATTTGGAACATCGCGAGAAACAATAGAATTTTAATGGCATTAAGAAAAAGGAAAGGATGGTGTCATCATCAAAATTTCAAGTGAAAATATAATAAAATAAAATAAACAGATATATCACGATGCAGTGGAAGAGGACGTGAGATATTGGAGAATGGAACGGTCTTTAGACCATTTTTTACATTACTATATAAAGTAATGTTATCAGACACACTATGGGTGACGAAGACCAAGCAACAACAGGCAATTGATTGTACATATATAGTAAATTGTTGGACAATAAAAGTTCCGGCAACACTATTACACTATACCGTGATATTTGGATGAGGTAAGCGTATACAGGCCTACAGTTTTGACAACAAATTTTGGTATAAAATATTGCAGTGCTATATGGGACGAGTTTCTATGTTGGCCAAGTTTTTTATTACTTGTATTTTTATATCTCTTTTATGTAGAAGAGAACCTTCGGTTTTTATAGATATTATATTATGTTCATATTTTCATTCCGTTTTTAAATTATTACTTAATCTAAATTTTTATTGAGTCGTCCTCGCGACAGCATTTTTTCACTTATATTTAAAGAGCATATGAATCGCGGGCGCAGCCGCGGACACACTGCTAGTAAATTTCATAAATTGCACAAATTTGCCGCAGACAATATACTAAACATTCTTTCTTAAAATCTCTCTACATAAAAACTACATCATAAAGAGCTATAAACGAATTTAGGTCGAATAAATCAAGTAAACTAGTACAATAAATTACGATTGCACATGTAAGATTAAGCATATTGTTAATGCAGATTAATTATTAATATAGTCCCATACGAGGTAACTTGACCAAAGCTCGATTTACTCGTAGATAGCGCGGAGTGCTATGAAATATGGCGGGTCCATAGAGAACTTACTTTCATCCATGGGCGGGTCCCTCCCAGGCCGTTGATTGGAGCGTTGTAATCATTCCGTGTGATCATTTACCCCGTTCCTCATACCTCACCACTAATCGTATCCTAAAACTGATCACTGCGTCGATCTAGTAACATGGCGCACACTAAAATATTAATGCATTTTGTTATAATCTACAAAACGCAGTAATAAAGTAAATTAATATTGAAATTTCGTTTAAGAATATATATAACATACATAACTTATTGCAAATAAACGTCCCTTTCACTCTTCGCAATTCGTCTTGAACGTTCTCAAATGGTGTAGTAGAATACAATTGCAAATCAGACATGAATATTTTATAGATCTATATGCCTTTTCTCTATTTCTAATCTTATAATATGTATTGAATAATTTAATAAAATGTTCATGGACATATTTCATCCGTTTCCTATCTGAAGGCAAACTCAGAACTTCCGATTTTGTATTCCCATAAACATTTATTTATTACGTTGTCATTAAGTTGTACTAGTTTACGAAATTGATATATTTTAATTAATCCTGTACGATTCCTCAACATAATTATTCTTCATCTCTGATAACGCGATTTGTACACATTTCTCGATTTAATTCTGCGTCACTTTGATGTAATATTTTCAAAGTGAAAACTTATCAAATAGATAAAGAGGCTATCGCAATATTATGATGTCATCCGGACCGTGGTCGCTCCTTGACCTTCGGTTGACCAGCAGATGACATCGTCCATCAATCAAATGTAATAAATCACACTATCTATACCAATGTATCTTAATAAATAAAATTAAAGTGTCAGTTCGTAACGTCAAAATATTTTTTTTACTAAATACATATGAATGCGATACCTATACCAAAAATACAATTTTTGTCTGTCTGTCTGTTTGTTCGCGGTAATGTCCTGGACGACAGGACGAATTTTGACGGGACTTTTTTTGGTAGATAGCTGAAGTTAATCCGGGTAACTTAGGGTACTTTTATTATTCGAAAATAATTAGGGTTCGGCGTAAAAAAAAAAATATAAAAATTCGAACAAAATCCTATTCAATGCACAGTTTTACGGGCAAGTGCTTGAATTTATGAGAAATATTTTTACTTTATCTTAATACAAAAACAAAATTGTTTGTGTACTTATGTACGCACGTAAGCAGTTATGCTTCTTTGACGTAAAACTCCAGAGTGTCGCTTTTCCGTGACGGTTGCGGGCTTATCGTAAAAATTTACTCTCATCATTTTTCCCTAACGTGCGAAAAGAAGTATCACTTCAAAAGTAGGGTTCAGTAAAAAAATGTGTGAAAAATATAAGAAACCCGGATGCAGTCGCTGGCACACACTAGTAGCTGTTTACTTTGTCAATTACTATATAATCTCGAATCTGAGATCAAAGTTTTTTTTTTGCTTGTCAGTCTGTGTGTACGTCCGGATTGAGCTCAAAAACGTCTTGAGCAATTTTGATGAAATTTTGTACACGGGAAGTCAAGGAGCAATTGACATGGTATAAAGATTTGAAAAAATATTTCTAGAATTCGCGAAAAGAAGAATAATTAAGACAAAAAAATTGTGCGCCTTTAACTCAAAAACGAGTCAACCGATTTTGATAAAATTTGTGTGCATAAAGTATATGATAATTAGCGCTTGATATACTATAAATATTATCAATATAAGTTTTACAAATTATAAAAAAAATTGTATGGCATTTGGTGTACGGGAAGCATGTGGTATTCGGTAACAAATATAAAACAAAACAAAATTAGGACATCCGATATTTAATCAAGATAAAACGCGTAGACACAGTCACGGGCGCGGGCGCACGCTAGTACAAACGTATGAAAAATAAAGCACACATAATAGTATTTTTAATTTATCATGTAGATAATTAACCTAAATAAATAACTTTGCAGAAACTTCTTCGGACATAAGAGTACATTGCATTTACCACCACCAGGCATTATGATAAAAGAAGGGACATTAGCCGGTTTTAGACCTTCGTATCTGGGAATCAGCCACCGCAGGGTGTAAATTTGCTGTATGATACCACAAGGATCGTGATTGCTGAGGAAGAGTGATCTACTCGTAGTATGTAGTAGCATGATGGAAGGACAATTTCTAATAATGTCCGCCTGGGTAGATACCAGTGGCGTGGCGTGAGATGTCGGTAAAGCCGAAGCTTAAAAAATCTATCTGGTCATCATACTTCTTCCTCTTGAAAATTAGTACGGTAATTAATGATGGATGTTTGTTCGGCTGAGCGAAGATATCCAGTTGCAGTTAGTGTTAACCACCTTCACCATACTTGACTTCACTGGAGTTATATAAACAGTACATGTCGAGTAAGGGAAGTTGTTTTGAGATTAAAGATGAAAATTATTTAGCGTGTTAAATACGAAAGTCGTATTCATTTCGCTTGTGATATATGTTCCTATAATTATGATAATTGACAATTTAAATTACTACTAAATTATTCCGTTGATTGTCTAAATAAAGTACTTAAACTCCGAAATGTAGTCTGTGTAATATTAATTTCACTTTCGAAAAAACACTTTTTGCAAAGTTTTCACTTCTATCGGCAGTCTCCATGGCAGCTTAGTTTAAAAAAAAAGTAAGATGAAGATGTTTTTGGCGAGCGGTTTGTTTTAATTTCACAATTAAGACGCTCAACCGGAAAATGAAAGTAGAACAAGGACACCATAACAGAACAGATCTTGGCTCGAGCTGTTACGGGCATGCGAATTCTGCCGAATGCATAACCTATAAAGCGATCAAAAAAGGTTCCTGACAGAAAATACATTCACATTTAGTATGTCTCATGTTGACGTGAACGGTGATTTCACGTACTTGGGTGCTCGCATCCTTATATTCTCAGTTTAGAGGTCATTCAAGTATTAACTAAGGGGAACCAGAGTACCTCTTGGCTTAGTGTGTTTACCATCCTGGACCACATCATTACTTACCATCAGGTGAGATTGTTAAAGCACTAAGCCTATATCTTGTAAAAAAAAATTAAAACCCTTGGCCCTCCATGTTTTCCCAGTGCTTTTATATATTTTAGTTTATAAGCAACAAGCTACACATAATACAACCTTATTTGTTTTATTTACTTTGAAATTATAATAATACTGTACCATTTTGTATAGAAACAAAACACAGAGAGAAAGTACATAATTAGCGAGTATCTGCAAAAGGACTTTATTCAAATACATGTTAAATGCTCAATGTGAAATATTTTCTCACTAGATTCAATTCCGATTTATTTTTTTATTTATGATTTTAAAATAGATTTATTTACAGGCATGTTTCAATGCCCATATATTTAAAAAAAGATTAACTAGAAGACTAATTCCGTTTAATCAACAACAAAATATAAGTACTTACATTGATTTAATTTTATAAATAAAAAAACATCGTAAAAAGATATGTTATCACAATTATATTAATACTACGCAGAAATGACACGTCGTTTCAAATTTGACGTAAACCTGAATAATAGCCGTCTTATCTAACAAGTTCTACATTCCACGAATGATAATATAGTGATAATTTATAATAATATGTTAAATGACATTATTTCGTATCGTGGTTTTCAATTATTACCTCATTATATTCAAATGCTTTTATTCTATGGTTTTGTACGACGGTAACGAACATAAGATGTTTAAAATCACGGTCTTTCGTTAAATTCATTGTTTTTGTTATATAATCTAGCTAATGCTGTTGACCGGAAGGATCTTTACAGCTTAACTAATTGTCTTATCGTGTCGCATAGACTCTATTGTATCAGACCAGTACTCGGCCTCAGGAGCCGTGAGTATCGTAAGCATCAATGTTTATGCTTTGCCTATTTTTGATTACATTGGGGGTGAACTGAATGGATTAAATCTATGCTATGCCAATGCTTAGGTGATCATGGGAGAGGGGTGAGAGTTTTGTTTACTTTTGTTGAGAAGGGGGAGGGTTGTTCAGAAATAACCACAATTTTTCATACTTGACCGGCCTCTCATTCTGAACTTTCAAAGAAACCGCAAATAGATCTACGTCTATGTAGGTCCAGAGAACACGAGAGCGTATGTAACATGGTCTGGATATCGGCGTAGTAGCATTAGAATTTTCTTGCCTTGGTATCTTTATGTATTTGTGACTGTTACGCTTCACTTTATTTTATAGGATTTATGACAATCATCCCCCAAATTATGAGATAATGCGACTGAAGGTGATATTACACTAAGCTTAAGCGTGTTTTAGAAGTAATCAATTCTCAAAGTCAATAGATAGATTAGATTATTAAATATTAAATTAAATTATTAAATCAATAGATTCACTGCTAATTGTCATTTGAAGATAGAAAGTAATAAACGGACATTTATCGCGAGTTTAAAGCAATTCATAAGAAACAGTTTTAAATAGAAGCACTGCTTTGAGGTGCCATGTGGTGCCGGTCAAGAGTAGTACCTCCCCTTATCTTCCCGCGAATGTCGTAAAAGGCGACTAAAGGACAATAATCAGAGAATGGGTAGCAGCATCTTCTGAGTATCACAAACACCTACTGCAATCGCCAACCCGCCTGCCAAGCTTGGCGATTATGGAAATGCCCCCTTCATTGGGGGAGACCTATGTCCAACAGTGAACATCTTATGGATGAATAGATATGGATTCATCCGATTTGAGGTGTTTCAAATATAGTTTGGTACAGTTCTACAAGGCCTAGAATGAAACACCAGGTAGACCGGCTACCTGACTAGTCTCACTACTAGCAGTAGAAGGTGCACTGTAAAGAGTTGGGCACAATCCTACTAACTGCTGTGTCAAAAGCTTTGTTAAGGTGTTAAAACGTAACACGTAACAGAATCCGTCAAATGAATGAAACGCAACGCGAGAAATGCTGCTTTGCAGTTATATCGCAATTAAACCTTCCTCGAGTGCTTGCATCCCCAACTAATAAGACGATCACTGCAGAATACCCGCCCCACCATGATGCTCTGATATCATTAAAGTTGTTTTCTTTTTCCACAATCTGTATTCACGTAACTAGAATAGAGATTGAATTTGCATCAGTTTTAGGTCTGTAAAATGTCGAAAACCGAGATTACAGTATTCTTAGCATCACTGTCAAGACTGTCATCACTGTCGTATCTCCACCATCAGAATGATACGCTTAAGCATGTCACGTTTCAGAATCGGCCAGTATAAATTCAAATGTCACAAAATTGTCAATGGGTGTGTTTGGTTTAGACTGTTCCGACGGTATTGTGCGGTCACTTCGGCAGTTATAATAATAAAAAGTAAAATAATACTCAACCGTATCGTCTAAGAAGTTCAAATTTTTTTCTTCCTTGCGCATTCCAATAAAATCAGTGTGTCATCAGTAACTTCGAAAATAAATCTACTTACATACACACACGCCCCCACAATAATTCAAATCGTGAACAAGTTGAATTTATACTAATAAATAAAATTGAAGTGTCTGTTTGTAATGTCAAAACTAGATTTTTTTACTAAAAAGAAGAGAATGTATAAACGATACCTATACCAAAATTACAATTTTTAAAATTTTTGTCTGTTTGTTTGTAATGGATAATCTCCGGAACAGCTGGACCGATTTTGACGGGACTTTTTGGTAGATAGCTGATGTTACTCCGAGTACCTTAGAGTACTTTTAATTTTCGAAAATAATTAGGATTCCGCGTAAAAAACTAAAACGCTTTAAAAATTTTAATAAAATTCGATTCAATGCACAGTTTTATGGGCATGTGCTATAATTTACGAGACATATTTTTACTTTATCTTAGTACTAATTTTTTTTAGGAAAATAAATAAGGTTCCGTATAAAAAAAATTAAAACGCAGTGAAGAATATACAAAATGCGGGTGCAGCCGCGGGCACACAGTAATAAATAAAACAGAACTCATCCTGCATATGAGTAGGTGGAAAATCAGACATTTAAGTGATATCACTTTATATGGTAACACAAAGAAACAAACAGTCAATAACCTGTGGCATTTATATGCTAATGTGCATGAAATCATTTGACCCCAGATTGATTAAGCTGTTACATGCGGTGCTCCAAGTTATAAACAGAGGCGGTGCGATATTTAAATATAAGATTTTTAGAGTGTAAGGAAAATCAAATCGTAAGAATCTTGGAAGACGGTAACGACTGATAAATGATGGGAAAAACTTGTAACAATGAGATGATGATCACTAATAATAAAAGGTTTTATCATTTGCTGCAAAATTACTATTAATTAATTGATTAAATTCTTATTTTGCGGATGTTCATCAAATATTGTAACTCGATCGAACCTATTACATTAAAACTCCATTATTTGAAACATTAACATTTTGCAAATCTTTCTTTCTCTGTTTCAATTATTGGTTTAAAAAGTTTCAAAGCTTTCATAATGATCGTTTATTTTACCGCGCGTGAGTGGTATATTTCAACCTATCAATACGTTTCAAGAAAAATTCTCAAAAAAGCAACATTACTTTTTATAGTTACATACTGGCATTGTTAGATTATTTGTAAAACCGAATTGTTAAATAAAAATGCGAACGGTATATTTCTAATAACTGACAACAAAACAAGGCAAGAGATTTTTAGAGGGATCTTACTCAGTCATGTAGTCATTTTTATTTTTGATTGATGACATTGCGGTGTTTGACTCTTTAATTTAGTATTTTGGTGATGCATTGATCGTATTTTAATTTATGTAGCTATGTTATTGTGTACAAGAGAAAATTATTAGAAATAAAACCAGGGAACATGAATACTTAAGAGTTAAAAAAATCGTTGTAAAGTTTTAATTCCAATACAACTCAGTCCGATGATTAAGAAAACAATACAAAAAATCGACTACAAAATTTAAAAAAGGTAATAAAATATTACCCGCTGTATTTTTATAACTTGCGTCACAGTATAGTCACTGATTTGGTCGCGTCAGTGCAGTGGGCGTGGGTTATTGTCAATATATCAATGCGTTGTAGACTAATTTGGAATAAGATTAAATAGATACGTAAGCGGTTTTATTGGAGACAAAAACAGTATTTAACTTGAATCTGGTAATGTTTATATGTATTCATTGTCTGTAGGTATTAAATGTTAGATGATATTGATTCGATATGAAGTCACAAAAAAGTTCAAAGTTTATCAAGTGTATTGCAGAAACCTAGTATTCAGTGATTCATAGTAGGGTTTTATGGTATGAAGTGGTAAATAGGCATAGAGTTCTCTTAAGAGGTTATTGCAATCTTATGTGAGAAGGAGATTTGCTTACTCCTGAGGACGGAGTTGGAACGCTTCATACATAGAAGTATATTTTGCTGGCCACATTCTTCCGACCGCAACACTGCAATACGAGTACTACTGCTATGCAATAGAAACAGTTATTGAGGTGATGTCTTCGCAATCGAATCTTGCACAACTAAAAAGTTTTATAATTGGTTGTAAAAGGCACTGATAACCTAGTTCATAAGTCACTGTTTCACGCTGTCAGAGGGTGCAAAAGATTCCTCAGTTGGTGATCGGAACAAATCTCGGGCTTTTGCCAGAGGGAGACGAAGAATGTGTGCGGAAACAAAATTAGTCCTTCCCCATCGGGAGAGCGGTGGTTTGGCGGGCTTAGAACACGCAATCTCGTTTGTATTCTTAGGAGAGTAGACATTATTAAGGCCCACGTACTATTATGTTTGTTTCCCAAAATTTCCTGTACCAAAAGAATTAGTATAAAACTGCACGAGGACTGCCTCAGGCAGACGGAAATAGCTTGTATTACAAGAATTCTAGTCCCAAAATAGGTTAAAGAAAAGCAGAAATTGTAAAATTTGAATTATTTGATAAAATAAACATCCAGAAAAATTCTTCAGTAACACACCGTTCTGCTCAAGCCAGAATGATTGTAGCGTGATGAAATACTATTCTTGTATATATATGTTTTTTAATTGTTAATGTTTAATTAAGATGGACATGTATGTATATTTAACAGGCGGTCACGGACGCGTGCGTGCGGGCGCTTGATCTCGCTGAGAAAGTGGTTATAGTGCAGTGTAATTCAATTTTTCGTTTTATGATTCGATTAATTCGTTTAAATCGATTAATATTTGTAAAGTCTTCCGGGTTTAATTAGAAATGTGTCCAGTCCCGTACACGATGAACACACCTTGAAGGACTATGTCCGAGACACCTTTTTTTATTAATACCTAAACGCGAACGCAGCAGGAAATTGTATCGTTGGCTTACTTATTCCCATTACTCTTTGCCAAATTATGATCTTAATCATTACACTTTATAAGTATGATATAAAATATGATCACGTGGTTAACAGTCATTTTTGTCATTTACATTTCTTTTCACACTGACGTATTTGTCATTTGCATGACAGCGCACATTAATTATTGTTATGAAATACATTGAAACACTTATGTTCTTTATTCTTTGTTTTCTCTATGATAAATGATCCGTAGATTCTGTACGAATTTATATCTAAGATTGAGAATTTATTTACGGAGCAAACTCTTTATATACTATACTTTAAAAAAACATAAAAAAAACCCGATCAAGTTTTTTGTCGGCTCTTCTCGATTGGGTTGTTTTCCGAACCGGTGGTAGTTTTTTTGACGTTCATATGCGCCTTCTCAGAGCCTAAATTGAATAAATAATGATGAAAAATTAAACTAATATAAAATGCGAGTGATATGGTCGCCTCACTACAGTTACGGTACAGCGATTTACATTCGAGTTTTTATGCAATAACACATTTTTTACCGTGTAGGGTGATTGTAGAGATGAAAGAGAGAGTTTATGTTTTAACAGACGAAATGTTGTTTATTTTCGTTAAAACTGTAACTTAGACATAATGAATAAAATATACTAAACAAATACATATTTAAAACTAAATTACAGGCGTGAAACATCTGCACGTGTCACGTGTCCTAGTGAAAGACAAACGTGAAAAATGGAAAGAATAAGTGTTCTTCTTACTCTACCCTCTACTCGTTCTTACTCGTCACTACTAGATAATTAATAAAAAACAAATGTATTCCAAAATCAACCAGTGGGTTTCATTGCGATTTGCTTTTAAGCTGTTATTGCGAAGACGACGATGACGAATATTTCGTGTATTCCCATCTCTCGATTGTTGAAGCTAAGCTTGGTTTTTTTTATATATATTGGTATTTATAGTATCATCGAAGATTCTTTGGTTAACCTTAACAAGAATAACCTTTTCAATTCATGATGGTAGAGCATTTTCTAATAATGCCCACATAGCTAGCCCAAATATCAATAGGTATTCGTGCATCATGTGAGAACCAGTACCTCTACGCTTAGTGTGTTTACCATCCTAGGCGACATCGTCATTTAACATTAGGTGAGACTGTGGTCAAGCCTACACAGTCAAACGTAAAGCCAGTGTTAAAAAACATGTTTAATTTAATACAATTTTCCTAGAACATAACGGGCACAGGTTTAAAATCGATCCGAGGTAGAATTACTCATTATTTGTGAAATAAATCTACCTTCAGTACAATAAAAATTTACCTGCGCCTTGTAGTTTTTATATGAAACTTCTCCGTTTTATACACAATAGGATGCGTCTTCAAACCTGATTCACTTCACGAGTATTACCTGCAAAGAGAGAAACAATTTAAAACCAGTCCAATGTAGGGTTGTCTCATATCCTGATTACAAGTTTAATAATAAATAGTAAATTAGTTTAAAACGTGAACTGCGTCGTGTGACAATCATAACATAGTTTGAATTGAACAATAATGAAGCATCCCTTAATTTTCGAATATCGCTTTTTGAATCGTTAATGACCCAGTGATATGAAAACCTATCGCCTAGCACATATAGGCAAGTTCTGAGAGCATCATTTGAGTGTCAATATCTCTAAGTTTAGCTTCATTGACATCTTAAGCCGCATCGTCAATTAACACATATGTCCTGCGGTTAAAAGGGCTGAAGGCGGATCCTTGACTGTATAAAATAATAATAATAGTGTTACCACACTAGAAAAGCATAGAAGATACTGTATGATTTCAAAAAACATAACAAAAAGATAGAATAGAAGAAGAGAATAGAATTATATAGAATATGTTATTCTATGGAAGTATCATAACACTTATATATACCAATAAATAAATTTGAAGTGTCTATTTGTAACGTCGAAATACCAATTTTTTACTAAATAGATATGAATGTATATACGATACCTATACCAAGAATACAATTTTTGTCCGTCTGTATGTTTGTTCTGTGTAATCTCCGGAACGACTGGACCTATTTTGACAAGACTTTATTTACTAGATAGCTGAAGTTACTCCGCGTAACATATGTTTTTTCTAAATTAATTAGGATCCCGCGTAAAAAATTTTTAATAGTCATATAATTTCGATTTTCGATTAATACTCGATTCAACGCAGTGTTACGGGCCAGTGTTTGAATTTTTGTAATATAATTTTAAGTACTTAATCTTAGTAATGAAGAATATTAAGGAAAACAATGAGGGTTCCGTATAAAAAAATTTAAAGGCAGTGAAGAACATATGAAATGTGGGCGCTGCCGCGGGCACACAGGTAGTACTAAGTTAGTACATATAAACAAATATGTAGGATGTATGAAAGGATATCTTTGCTTATAATTACTTAAAATTATCTATAGTGTATTTTCTATGGAAATGGTGTGACAACAAGACGATAACGAAAGACGATTGATTTCAAAAAATTATAGTTATGAGCAATCATTATGTTGGTTCAGTAAGTAAATAAGTGCAACGAATAACATATTACATATGGATTTTATAGATAAACAATCCGACATTAAAAACATACACATCCTTCTCCACCCATATCTCGGTAGAGTAAGCTTAATATTACAGTTTATATGTCCTCAACTGTCCTTGTTAAATTGCACTTATCAACGGAGCAAAGGACACAGTTACTACGAGCTTAAATTCTTTGACAACCCTAAGGTATAGGATGATGGTTTGTGGAATGCAGCCCACGTGCATGAACCCGCTACCCGCTGGACGGGGACGATACCGCGCGATGAATATTGATGCGCCTAACACTCTTCAATACGACAACAACGGGAAAAAACGATTTCGCGCTTTTAGCGAAAACACATTAAGAGGCATTCCTGGAATTAATCTGACATGTCTCTCACTTTGTTATGGTAAAAAAAACATAGAAACCACCGTATTACGAGTGAACCTCCTAGTGAGTATTCGTTTTAAAAAAATAAGTTTCTCGCGCTTTTCGGCTGTACCAAATTTAACAGGAGTTCTTTGGCAGATAACTTAAGCTATAATACGTAAATTGTTTTAGGAAAATAATTAAGATTCCGTGTAAAATAAATTAAAACTCATGAAAGTTCTGAACAAATCTGATTCGGTGGGCAGTTTGATTCTGTCTGAAATATCTTTAGTTTGTGTTAGTACCAAAATTAATTTAAGGCCTTTGCAAAAAAAAATAGGTTTCATTCTTTCCGACGACTATTTAAAAACTATATTACGCAGTTAATAATAATAATATGTATACAGATTAGAAAACGGAGCCGCGGGAACAACTAGTTTTATAATAAATCGTAGCATTTCCCAAAGCAACCGCGGGAAAAGATCATTTGCTGACTACATAGTTTTATATGGACAAATTGAATAGTTGTGTTCCTTCGTTCAACTGTACGGGCTCATTGTCCCAGGTGGGTAATAAACGTAGTGATGTCACCGGGCGCGGTCTACTTGTCGCGCACCTGTCATAGTTTATTAGAGGTTAGGTGAGGCCGGCTGTTACAGACGAGCTACTGAAATTTCGACAACAAGAACAAAGTGCAGAAACCTCCCATATTTGTTCGCAACTTTTTGTTGTCAGATCGTTTACAATAAATAGCGTTTAGGGTCATCCCTAATCACGTGATTTTTGTTGATATGTGCTGAGGAATTAGACTTAATAACCATCCACAGTAGATTATCTTTAAATATATGTATAACTTAATGTAATTCCAGAATATTTTAGAAATCGTTACCATATAACTATACGAGTCAAAGTCCCGCGATACTTTTCAATACCCTCAAATCTACGGGAATACACTTATATTCTTATATAGAGGCATCAGTCGAAGACATATTCCATCCCCAATTGGAAAAGCTCTTGCACACGCTGGTAGCTGGATGTAGTGATATTTTATGCACTAACAATACACTGTACATTACATATTTGCATACATTACTACATATACGAGTATACCTTACAGTACACATATAACCTAGTTAGATAAGTAATTACTGTACTGTACCTTTTGTTATTTATGCTTGCTAAACGAATAGATTTACTTAAATAGGATAAATTCTACGGAATTTGCATACCAGTACCAACTCAAGGACTTAAATTCGTTCTATTTTGCTGCCCTTGTATTATTTACCATTTTCCGACTGAGTGCACTAAGAGCTCGACCCAACGTTCAGTGAAGATGTCAAGGACCTTTAGATCAACAGCGTCAGTCAGTACAAAAAAATCGAAAGCGCGATTTTTAATCGACATCGAAAGGGTCTCGTCTGCTCTCTACGGTAGAATGAACCTAATTGATCTAATACGGACACATGTAGCCTCTAACAAGTTTACATTGTTTTGTAAACAGTTATGCTTCAGTAACATCATTTGTTACAGAGTGGTATTAGTCAGGAATTTCTACACTTGTAACAGCGTAGCCATGTCAGATTTGCGATGACAATTTAAATCTTTGTAGGCTTTAGGAGCCTAAAGCGAAGGAGTCTCCCAATATCCGATTTATCCGATCGTCAAAAGCATGTCCTCAAGAGAGGACAAGCGGTTTTCTGCAAATAAATACTCCTTGAACAAATAGATGATGAGGGATCACCGTTAGTTAGTCAGTAAGGATCTGAAGTGTGAGCCTTTGATAGCCGGTAGGGTGAGTATTTTATGCATGATTTCGCCGCGTAAAAGTTTACATATGACTCTAGTCTTTTTGCCAAACAAGAAAATAAAAAAAATACGCAAATAAATACTGAAAGATTCAATTACGTCTTTATACTCTGTCTGGAACTGAAAGAGGTCTCTTCTATATAAAGAGAAAGTCTGTTATCATATCTTGATAACAAGTCTGAATAATATTTACTCTTAATTCTTATCGTTCAATGACCTTTTACCAGTCTAGACCTCAATACTTTTGTTTGTAATCCAACTTTCAAAGCAAAGTTTTCGTTAGTAAGTAGGGTTCATTTTATTTATTCTTAAAGATAGTTCCCAAGTATATTAAGCAGATTTAAAGAGAGTAGATACCTTAGGCCTACCTGAGGCATAATGTGTTTTTAGTATCCAAATCTTCGCATAGGATCAGGTGAGATGGTGGTCAAGCTAAGCCTATATAATATAAAAGACTTTTATTGGCGCACGACACTTTGTCCAGTTTGAAAACGTGTCGCCAAATACTAATAGGTATGTTCCGCTAGCATCACTTGAGAACGAGTATTTCTAGGCTTAGTGTATTTACAATCCTGGACCACACCGTCACCTAATATCAGGTGAGTATACTGAAATGTAAAATAAAAATAATAATAATAAATATCGATAACTGGTATTATTATTACTATTAAATTGTGAATATATAGGACCACGTGTTTGTATAGGCCATTACACTTAAGAGATAATTCATACTCTTGAATACAAGTTTTATTATCTTCGCTGCCATTTATCATCGGGTTATCATTGAGTATAGAAATCGTGGTTGTATTAAAAAAACTATTAATTAATAGATTAAATATAATTAATATAGGATTAATTTATTACAAAATATATATAAGTATAATCAATTTTCTTCAGAATTCCATCACAAATATTTGAGATTTAAATCCGGACAGAAAATACTACCTGATAATTTTATTTCAAAAAACTAATACTCAAAACAGTATTTACCTAAATAGGCAAACATGAAATAGTTCAGTAACTGTTTCTCCTTCGTTTGTCGATCCTTATTATGTTTAGTACCTAATAACCAGCTTAAGTGTAATAAAAAATGGCAAAGAGTTTCTACCACTAGGATCAAAATGATAATATAGAAGCTAACAAAATGGATGAGATAAATTCTTCTGTCGTAGATCTAATTTAGATTACATCGTTCATTAGGAACGCAGTAATTATGATGTACACTCGGATATATGATCGTAGATCAGTTGCGTGAACAGGTAATAAATTCTTAAACACTGGTCGAGACTTGGACGAACTAACAACTGGACACTGCTTAAAAGAAATATGAAATATACACCTGATACGGCTCATAAATCCTCGTACTATTTATTGCCTCCGCTGGCATTTGTAATCAAGTGTAAACACGGGAGTTTTTGGCGGGATATTAGTGTGTAGTGGTTTTATTTTTTGCATTAATTTGCATTAATTTACTCTATGTTTAATATTTATCACTTATGAAGTATTTAACGTGATATAGTTTCATTATTGTGCATAAGTGTATTCGAAATAATAACACAGGATATGAACTCTGGGGTATCACAAAAACACCCTTAATATTCTTAGCAAATTATCAGTCATTTTTCTAAAGTGTTGTATGGAAATCAAGTACTTAAATATAGAATAATTCTTTCTATCCACTGTGAAATCCAAATATCACTTAAATCAATTCAATGTGTTCATGGACTATAACACCGCAAAACGATAGACAGGCAAAGAGATGGTATAATTGTATTAAATGACAACTAACCCACTCTAATGAGCGCTGTAACGAACTTCGTGAATCTACATGTATTCTATTTCGACCATCGGCTTGCGGAAGTGTGTACAGAAGTCAATGATCATAAGCATATAATTTATTATTTAAAAAAATGTACATAACTTCTCCATTCATCACTAATTTCAGATATCATTTAACATTTAACTTTAATTTAAATTTAACATAAAAATAAAAAATATTTAAAATGGTACACATATTCCCTTTATGCACTCATGTCTTCGATTATTTCATGAGATTCTTTAAATATCAAAATAAATGTTTATCCATTCGTTCACGTAAAACGGCAGCTGTGACCCCTCTCTCGGAATTCACAGCTGAAAAGGGTATCGAATTTCCTCCCCGGAATTACATGTTCAAAGTCATTTGCAGCGGCGAATGAATTAGCTCTAAGTCATTTCTAACTTCTTAGTAAACGGAAGTTTATATCTCTACATTCAATATACCATATGGTTTATATACAAATGTACGTTTTATAGTAATGTGAGGGTTCGTGTGAATATTTCCATAAACTATATTATTAAATGAGGATAAATAAAATAAGAAAAATATTACCCTTTATAAGATTTGACATATCTGTTTATACCATGTTAATGTATTAGGATGACAACGTTAAATATTATATAATGCCAGATTTAAAATATTACCTAACTCTTAATCTCCGCACCTCGCCACTACTTTACTCTCCTCTTCTCTCATCTCCTCGTATCTCTCCTATGTACCTTGCCTCACCTAACTTTGAACCTACGTCTGTTACAATATTAAAGGCAAGGTCTATCTGCCCATTAGTAAAGACGAGCGGATTCGCTCGCACACAGATAGTATGTAATATACCTATCCAATTAAAACAGGATTTCAGTTTATTAGTTGGCTTATATCTCGGAAAACGCATAGCTGTGACCGCGACTCCATCCACGTGGTATTCCGTGTTTGTAAAATGATGATTTGAATAAAATATAGCGTATATTCCTTATAATTAATTACTGTATTAAACTTCTTAAATATTAGTTGACTTAAATATTGCAAGGAATACAATACTGGACAATTTTGTGTCGAACTCATTTACTACTTATCCTCGTAACATTTCCTATATACTACCTAAGATATCTAAATAAAACCTGAGCACATCATATATATCTACATTTTTTTTAAAGAATGATAATATGGTTGATTTTTTACTTAGCTAACTCCTTATTAATGATGATAACATTACTTATGATGGAATTCCGCAAAGTATCGCATTCATCAATCGAATAAAAAGAATGATGTAAATCAGTTCAATGGTTCATGAGATATAAGCCAATTAACGGACACACCAAGAGACGTTACCATTTAATTTAATTAAAGAATAACATTGCGTAAGACAGAGATATTCAAAAAAGTTATTAAGATTATAATAAATAACGCCAAACGTGTGATACAATCCATTGAATAATTGAGATAAAGCACAGGCAATGGACGACAATTACAATTTATAATTAAAAACAATAAATTATTTTTTCAGTCAAACACTTTAGGAGTTTGACTTTTAAATCGCTCTGTTCTAGTGTTGTTAACAGCTAAGATTATTTTTTATATTTAAACGTAACAAACAAAGTTACCCCTCAGATACTTCGAAAACATAATAAAACAACGGCAACTTTTAAAACAATCGACGCGGGAGTCAACGGTCTATAACAAAAAAACAAAACAAAAAACGTAATCTACGTTAGACGGTAGTAGACAACGAGTCATCTTGCGTTCGATCTCCATTCATTCTTTCACACAGTCCGTGTATATATATTCGATACAATGAAAATATCGCGGCTTATTAAAGTCAATTTTATACATTGCGGACTAGGTACACACACATGTATTGTCTAGTTCTTGACAGCATTACCGTTTCAATGAAATTAGTAAACCGTTCCAAATTTTAAAATGATACCATATAGCTGTGTCCGCGGCTCCGTCATTCCGTATTTGTAAAACAATAATTACAATAAAATGTTATATAAGTGTATATATTTTTTTAATAATTATTTACAAATTACGTAATGTACAGAAATCAGTTAATTAAGTTAGGCAGACGTAGTTATAAAGTACAAGGAAAGTCCGATGGGGAAATTAGCATTATTATTTTTAAGAGAATCGCAAAAAAATTTCGAGGGGCAATCAGGAATAAATGAGGTTCATTAAAACCTACACAATTACTTACGTTAGGAGATAGGATACTTTTGCTAACAAAGAAGGGTCAAAAAGGTCTAAAATTCTTCTTAAATTACTTAATTAATTAATTCACTATTATCCCCGCAGATAAGTTGTTCCGCATATTTATCTATACTAATAAATAAGATTGAAGTGTCTGTTTATACTGTCAAAATTAAATTTTGTTACTAAATACATGTGAATGTATATAAGATACCTACACCAAAAATACAATTTCTAAAATGTTTGTCTGTCTGTCTGTTTGTATCGGCTAATAATCGACCTATAAAACTCAGATAAAATTTTGAACAAAATACGATTAAATGCAAAATTTTACTGACAGGTATTTTATTTGTGTTAAATATCTTTGCTTAATGTTAATAGCAAAAAAATGTTTGGTAAGTAATTAGAGTTCCGTATAAATATATTAAAAACTATATTACGGAGTGAAAAATATATGAAATGCGGGCGCAGTCGCGGGCACATATCTAGTTTATACTAAAACTGGCCAGATAATAAAGTTTATATAAAAACATTACTTTTATTAAATCAAAAATGACTGCAAAAGACTCTATTACTAATAAATTAAATTGAAATGTCTGTTTGTAATGTCTAAATTCCTTTCTTTTACTAAATAGATATGAATGTATATATGATACCAATAGCAAAAATACATTTTTTTTTAATTTTTGTCTATATGTCAATGTACAGTTTTACGGGCAAGTGCTATAATTTATGAGAAACATTTTTACTTCATCTTAGTACAAAAATTTTTTGAGGAAAATAATTATGGGTCCGTATAAAAAAAAAATGAAACGCTGTGAAGAATATACTATAAAAATGCACAAAAAAGTAAATAAATAATTACTTCATTAATCTACTTACTTATGTTTACTTCATTATGTGCTTTATTTTAAAAACCTATGCGAGCGAAGTCTGATAATACACGTATAATATTATCATCATCATCAATATTATACACTCCTAACAGTACATTAATGAAGGAATAAATAAATATTACCGATAAACAAAAATATATTACAATTTTCAAATAAATCCAAAAAAATAAATAACCATAATAATTCGCGTTATTCAAATTCGTAAGGCGGTTTCCTACATAACACGGCGCATGTGCGTAATCCACCAATCTCGAAGCCATAATCGCAGGTCAACGGCCTCCGCGAGCCGAGTGACCAATGTCCGGTCAGGGTCCCGGCTTGACATTGCACGTTCCTTTTACGAATTTATGAAAAATGTCAAGCGGGTTTTTTTTGCTTTTAATCGATAACTGGTATCGATTTTATATTATACGGCCAGGCATTCTCAGAAACATAAAACATTGAATCCAATGGCTGTTTCTAATATCGATTATTTAATTTCATATCGTTTCAATTTTAATATATTTCTTATTATTTATGATTATAAAATTATGTTTATTACAATGATATATTAAACAACACTTTTTAATATAATTGACAATATGTATTTTATTATAATCATGAACTAAATGACGATCTTCTATTTAAATGGAAGTCGACAATATCCACAATAACAAAAACACATATGGAAAATATTTATTCGCGCATATTATAAAAAAAAAAACAAATTTACAAGTTCGTATAATTGAATACCTAATAAGAAAGAAAAAAATGCAATTTACTACGAATGAAATACACGCGAGTAGGCAGACAAGAAATATAATGATATAAAAAAATAAGCAATGAATAGAATTAAATGCGCAATCACGCTAAATTAGCATTTACAGATAGCGTGAGTCAATGAAACTTGATTCAGTCAATCAGTTTTAATATAGTTATTTTATCATTTATTATACAGATAATAAAAGTAAAAAAATATAGACTAAAAAAATTAAACAGATTACTTAAATAAATTACGTATATTAATATTTTGTGGGGTGCCGGCCAAGAATAGTACAACCCTATATCGTTCCCGTGGGTTTCGTAAAGGCGACTAAGGAATAAAAACCAAAGAATGGGCAGCAGCATCCTTTGAATATCACATCTACTATGATCGCCAACCCGTCTGCCAAGCGAGCCGATTATGGCAATGACCAATGGAGACCAATGTCTAACAGTGGACGTCTTATGGTTGAATGGATGGGTATTCATATTTTAGAATTCGACGCTAACGGAAAGTAACTTAAATCCTATAATTAAAAACAAAATTAATAACGTTAAACATAATCATTTCAGACTTTTTTATTTTAATTTTTTAAACATTACATATGAACAGAGTACGTATAATTTATGGCCCATGCTTTTTAAAAATATTCTTCTACTTAAGTAACTACCCGTGTACTTTGAAGAAGAAAATAGAAGTATTGACCACAAGAAGTAAGAAGCTACAAAGGCATTAAAATGAACATAATATATGCCTATATTTCAACAAGCGATTTCCGTAGAATGATCTAGAAAGTGTTTGCGCGTAAGAACCAAAGAAACTATCGTGACAAGAAACCACAACATCATTATGTAAATATAAATTTATTATCAGTGAGAGTTAATTTGCAGTGTTTACTGTTATTAAAACAGAGCGTACATAGACACGCACATCAGATTTGTTCAAGTTAAATAATACATAAAAAGATAGTGTAAAAAATTTAATTTTTTAAGTTTTCGCGTTCCATATTTAAATTCAGTTAATTTTAACGGGTGACCACGGTTGGTGAAACCCAGCCGAAACATCGGGATAGAAAAAAGCAAAGGCAACGCGTGAAAACCCATTAAATTAACTGAGTGTAAGAAATTCATAACCACTTTTGTACAACTCTTGGTTGAAAATATGCCGTGAATTCGTCCAACTGCACTAACACCCTCTTAAGGTTTAATGCCGAGTTTTTCCGCTCAGTTTATTTTGCTCGCCGTCCACTTTTAGAATGTTTTTTCTGGAATCCCCCATGTTAACGTTTTGCTTTTTATAGACCACATTTTATTCTGCTCACGCCTCCTCTGCGCTATCTTATTAGAACTCTATACTCTCAAAAGCTCTTGAGACGTTGACAAACTAGGATTTAATATACATATCATCGTCTTCAAATGCATTATTAATTAAGTTTGCTGTTTAAAATTAAGTTTGCTCATACACAGTAAAAATTTAGATATCGACACATCGATATATCATTTAAATGTATAGGCTTAGTTATTTAACTATAGTGATGTTGCCGAAACACTCCTATAAAGGTATAATTAGTGTTAGATTTTCATACATTAGAAAAATAGTTACAACCGTGGTACACCTTCATCACAAAGTTTTCTTTCAACGTAAGGTCAAGCTCATAAAATAGAATAAGGCGAATCAGGTTCTCTATGTCCACTGTCTGTTTTATCTAACATATAAAATTACATGAACTAGTCTCATCTTACCTACTTACATAACCGGGAGATAGAGAAAATCAATACTAATATAATATTATTGTTGGAAAGTTGGCACGCTTTCCAGACACACCCGCGAACCGAGACCAAAGTCAGTCACCTGCGATAAAGTAACAAAAACTTCTGAGAGAAACTTAATTTATTCTTGAAGCAAGTATGGTCAAAAATAGTAAACGGTGAATATGGTATTATCTAATGGTATTGTCAAACTGCGACCCGCGATATAGCAAACAACTTTGGTAAACAATGACTCAAAATCGAGTTTACATATTAAGAAGTTAACTAAATAGAAGTACGCAGGTTTTTTTTCCTACCTACTAATGCTGTTGTCCGGAAGGGCCTTTACAGCTTCACCGAACTTTGTGGGCGAGTGCTAAAGGCACTACGCCGCAAAACGTAATTAACACAAGGGTTACCAAAACGGTACGAACCTCGGCTTGGCCGCTACATGAGTGGGGAAGTACGCAGGATGGGGACATGAGTATAATTAGAGTCAGCAAGTGGGTTGCGGGAGAGAAGTCTTGATAACAGGTAACGACTGCTCGGCAAACACTCAGATAGATGACAACACAAATAAAAGATTCTCTAACAAACATTTCATTTTAGCTCTGCTGCGCGATCATTTTCTATTACCTGCAAATTTACTTTTTTGGTTTGCTTGAAATGAAAGAATAGTTAGTGAATTTGGTTGTCAAAAATTACTTGACAGGTTGTTATTGCCATGCAAAATCTATGGTGAATTAGTGTCCGTTAGCTCATAAAACTCTGCCAATTAATAAATGATGTCAATTACCTAACCCATAAAAGTGTAGCCCGCAGTGGTACCTCACATTGATCAATGTGGCCCTTGACTAGAAATGTGTGACGACCACTGGTCTAATTGCCTCTTGGTTAGCTACTATCTTTCTCTTGATCTATCGATGCATTCTAGTGTTGCACTTAAAACTAGTATTCCTAAGTATAGCATCTTATCACCTGCGATAACATATGTTTTACGAAATAGGATTAACATTTATTGCCCTTAAATTTCACAGACTACTCAGACCATTCTTATGATATCTCCGTTAAGAAAATTGCATACTCGAGACTTTATAAATTATATTTAGTAAAATTTAAAACTAATATCCATTTAAATATATCTTGTTAATAAATTGTAATTTAGCAGCTTCTTTTAAGACATTACATGTCCGGTTTGCGAGTTCTACCGTCATTTGGACCAGTTTTTACAAAATGATATCTCGAAGCTACCTAAACCTGTTTGTGTGTCGTGCCATAAAAATTAAAATTATCTGAGCATTTAATAATTTTACTCAGGGAGCACTATTATTAGAACTGGATGTCGATTTGATGAGAACCTTAAGTCGAATATGTTTTACTTTTCCTGATAGTCATCGTTCACTGCTGAGTTTAGGCTTCTTCAGATTATTTATACGTCATTATATCCAATCCCTTTGTGGTCTCGTGCCGATTCAATCCTAGTTTATTACTACGTGGCCAGTACATTAACGTCTTTTTCCACCTGCCATCAGTATGCCTTTACCGAGTCGCTAACCTTAGTCTATAGGCTAAATTCTCTATGCGTTAACGTCTTCGTATGACAAGCACTTTTTTAATGAATTGAACTTGTTCTTTTTTTTAAATTAACAAGACAGTAAACTCATCATCAACATTGTTAGTTATAATCACGTAGTACTTAAGATTAAGAAAAATTTCACAAATTTAACTATATTGTATATAACTGTATTGATTCCTCAGTGGTCACTATTCTTAATGCTTTGTAAGGCATTTGGGTCTTCATTTCATACAATGATTATTTTTTTAGATGACATCTTCTTGTATCTAAGTTCACGATATATACTTTCTAATATGGCAAGACTATCTGTTTATCTAGTTTGAAATTTATCTTGTTATACGAGTACAGTCCAAAAAATTGTTACAACTTGATACTTTTTTTTGCTCGACCTTTGACATTATCATGGAGAGTCGCCCGGCGCCGGTCGTACAGACGTCGCGTCTCTTAGAAAATAGGTCGCAATCGTTAGCAGAACATTCTACATACCTACTGTCATTGACTTTTAGTATTTTTAATGCAATTGCATAGTTACATGATTGCAGTTGGTCTAAAAGCGATCCTGTTTTATTAAAACATTAACCTATACCTATTAGGTTGCAGAATCATTGAAGGTCACGTAAACTACATGATTAATTGATATATTTTTATATAAAAAAATATTCTTGCATATATAGTATGAAGAACATTATCAACTAAGTGACACTTAAAAAAATATACAGAAAGAAGAACAGAAAAATGGTTAGGGAATAGATAAAGGGACGTTCAAATATTTACATTGGCATAATATAAAAAAAGCAAGATTATTAAGTAAATAATGTTTACGTAATTCAGATCAATCTCCGTCCCCAATTTCAGCAAAAATAACCAAAGCATAAACCATACCTTTACCATTACTTATATGACTAAAGACGTATACGCCTACATTGGGCTAGCAACCAGAATTCGAAAAATTTGAAAGAAGACAAATAAGCGGATGAACTTATTATTAACAAAATCTAATAAAATGATATGACTTTAATATAATTTTGTGTAGTAGAATTCTGCTGTTCTAAGGAATAAAAAATATGGCATCTATTGTTAGTATACCTAAGTATTTTTTAAAATACTACTACTTTATATTAGTATTAAAGTAAAACAAGCCAATTAATAAGTGCATATTGCTTAAGTAATCACCATTCAGACACCCCCCCGCCCCTCCATATCATAAAAATAAGCAAAGCATAGACTCTTTACATGTATTAAAAACTGGCAATTATTATAAAATGATATACCACAGTAACTAAGTATACCTGAATATACATAATATGATGTATAAGTTAGGTAAATAGATTACTCACAGGTAATAAATTTATTATTGCATTAAATTACTTACATTTAATGTCACCACAGGTCACGTATAAGTACTTACTTTAGATTAAAACTATCGCTCTGCAGCCATACTAACAATGTTTTCTAATAATTTATATTGTATAGATGAGTACCTATTACTCAAGTTCGTAATTTATTTTTTATTGCGAAAGCTATAACTAGCACAATTAGTAAATAATTCGACTTCGATTAAACCAATTAATAAAAATATATATCTATAACGCTGTGAATAATACAAATAAAAAAACTGGTATTCGCTCGGTAGCAATGAAGGTCCAAGGAGGGGGGGGGGGCTGTCGTAGGGGTCATGCTTCCAAAGTTATACACGTCGAATTGAGAAATCTATTAAATATGTCTATATTTAATTTTATTATAATTTTATGTGAAAAAAAAATTAAATATATATTAAATCTATAAAAAAAGTTTGTTGCCGGCTCTTCTCGACTGGATTGTTTTCCGAACCGGTGGTAGTATTTTAGACGTTCATAAGCGCCTACTTAGGGCCTAAATTGAATAAACCGTTGTTTGATTTTTGATTTTGACGAAAATAATTTAAATGAATTACTGACTTCCTGCTTAAAATGTATCAAAAATAGCCACTTACCTAATTTTGTATGAAATAATTGTAAAAAATGCGTGAAACTCGATAACTCTCCCTAATATACTACTTTTTAAGCTTTTGCGTTTTGTCCTCATATTTTCCTCAATCAATGGATCGAATTACTTACATCAGCTAAAAACCCTCTCCACAGATCGCTTCTATTATCCTAGAATAGTAAGAAATGCGACTGAAATTAAAAGTACAAAAATTTCAATCGAGAAGACGGATTAAAACTACATATCTTCAGCGTGGAATCCAGTGATTGACAAAGTTTAATGTGCATACAGCGAGTGTAGTGTTCCAAAATATAATTAATGACCATAAACAGACGAGGGTAGTTTCCAATAATCACCCCGCTGACGTAACACCGCAACACCTCAGTCGTCTACCGCTACGGCCTGTGAAACTAGGCCGAAACGTCGAAATAATAAAACAAGAGCACGTTAATATAACGTTAATTATTGTTAAATCAATCGCTACATAACTACCAGAGCGGCCTCAAATAAAATTATAGGAAAAATATCTACAGAAATATATAAAGGATAATTATTACTAGGATTATTTAATCTTCCATCCCATAGAACAATCTAATAAGTACAATAGCTATTGTAAGTATAGAGGAGAAAGTCATATATATAGGGTTGCCATCTCTAGCAAACAGTATAAATAACTATTGAAAACCTTTTTCTATTATCTTTTAAATTCTACCGCATAAAAATTATATAACAAATAAGTACATCTTGTTTTTGCGACTACCAACGTTGATAACGTAAGCATTGGTATACTATACTATTTACATAATTGAATGCCCCTATGTACTAAAATATTGCCAGAGAATACACTAATAATTGAAAAAAGAATTATATAAATCGGTTCTCAGGTTATAAGGCAACCAACAGACAGACAATCCTCTCATTGAAATATGCATAGAACAACCAAGAAAACGTTTGGCAGCCCTAAATACAATTGAACAATACCGGCCATCGAACTCAGAAGTAATTTAGCTAGATCGTGCTCCGAAGCCGATAAAAAATATCGATCACTGAATAACATTGGAAGTAAACTTATTTACTACTAGCTGTGTGGCCGCGTCTGCGCCCGCGTTTCATATATTCTTCACTGCATTTTTTTATACGGAACCCTAATTTGCGTTCAGTACTAAGATAAAGTAAAAATATTTCTCATAAATTCAAGCACTTGCTCGTAAAATCGGATTTTATTCAATTTTTTTATGAGCTTTAATTTTATTACGCGGAACCCTAATTATTTTCGAAAATTAAAAGTACCCAAGTTACTCGGAATAACTTCAGCTATCTACCAAAAACAGTCCAGTCAAAATCTGCCCAGCCGTTCCGGAGATTACCCGGAACAAATAAACAGACAGACAGACCTACAAACAAACAAATTTTTTTTTATTAGTATAGATATAGATAAATGCCGAAAGTTAAATAAAATACCTGTACATAATTGTAGTTGTAATTTCTGGCCACTGGATCGGATTTATGATTGGCGGCATTGAATCTAGCAGTAGTAAACCTTTAGTGGGACCTTAACCGTTACTACCAGGGTAGACCGCCATAGCTTGCGTTGGTCATGGTGTCTGGAAAAACGCAAAGTGTCCCTCGACCCGACTCGTTGTTTCACTTCCAAGCAGTTTAGTCAGACCGATCTCATTTATTGAGTTTAAACAAAAATGTATAAACAAATAGAAATATCTTCACTCTGGAATAAAAACTTGAATCGGTCGGATCTACGTCAACAGCTTTGTGATAAAATTCAAGTACTTATTGGATTTTAACTAAGCGAATTTTACTACAAAATTAAATTCATTAAAGGTAGACTTAAGTCCGTAGAAAATTAGATACTTTTAACCAAAGTACATAAGAATTTTTCATTTGAAATTCGACGCCAAATAAAATCATTAAAGATTTCTTATATGTATAGAAAACTCCGGCTTATATTGTCGTTACGAACTGTAACGGTACCAAATCTACCGTCTTTCGTAATCTCAACACGGTAGCTCTAGAGGGGTAGGATGCACTGGTTGAAGACTTTTATATTTTATAGACGGTATTAGTAACGTCATATATTGCAGTACTTTTCCATATACCACCCAGTCAAACTAAATTCTCCCACCGACTTCTTTTTCACTGCCGTTTTGTCTAAAGTTATGTTTAGCCGAGATAGCCGTACTGATCAACAACTGATGTACTGATATACTAGTCAAGTATAACATGACTTTGGCCATATTTGTCGAGGAACCGACAAACGTTGGTACAAAGGAGTTCTTGAAGGAAAAACCGCGATTTTAGTAGTTTTTTTTCACACGATATAGGCTTAGTGTTTAGACCACAATCTCACCTAATGTTTAGTGACGATGTGATCTAGGATGGTAAACACATAAACCTAAATACTAGTATAGGACAATCTCTAGCTAGATGGAGCGATGGTTTACGAAATAAATCTAAAAGTATCTGGAAGTGAAAAATCGAAGATCGGTTACAGTGACGAGCAAAGGATCATGAGAGTCCCATACACTGGTAAGGACTGATGATAATGTTATTAAAATATTTTTAATACAACCTAATTTGAGAACACATTTAATATGTTATGTACATTATACAGTTGATGAATTACCAATAGCCATGCACTCCATTGCATACTAGTGGATCTAACAGAGGGAGGAGAAATGTTTTATTTGTGAAGGCAATTTTAATTGAATTATTAAAAAAAACTCGTATTTACTATTAACAATAGAACCTTAGATACATATGCACATACTTTTAATAATAAAAGTCATCCTACATCCTTTTTACTTTCCTAAACTGATTATATTTTTTGTCGTATCTGACCAGTTTCTGAGACATCAGACAAAACGAAAATTTAATTTTTTTTGCAAAGATTTGGAACAGGAAACCAATTAGCATCTACCATCAAATAATAAAACAAAATTAAGATTGAACTCATGTTTTTATTTAATTATCACGATGTTTCAATAAAAATATAAGTAAACCAGTTTTAAAAACGCACGTATATATTTTTTAAACTTTATTCAAGTGTAGAAAAACGTGAAACATTATGTAAGTTTATTCTACAATATTATGAATGTTAGTGTGCTCGGTGACCTTCAGATGAATTCCGTGTAGCGTCGTTTTCGTTTGTCTGTCGTAGTTTGGGTAAACAAAATATATAACAGGCAAGTGTTAAATGCCTTCCGTATATGCATAAGGTTTATTTAAACTCAGTTAGCAAAAACATCATAGAATGAAAACTATTGTTTATGCTTGACTTAGTTATTAGAAAAATAGTTAATTATCTAATAACTTTAATGGTTATATGAAAGATGTGAGTATATATTTTTATTTTCAATATTGTACGAAATAAAATAGGTTTGTTTTAAAAAAAAAATTACAATCATTATCTATGGTATCTATGGCATAAGGTTCTTCAAAATTAAGTATATCGGGTTTTATCATTTTTTGTAGCACCTATCAAAATATATCTATTGTACTGAACAAATAAAAATGTCAATTATCAAGATATTTCTAGTCTAATTTTATCCACTAACTAAAAATATTTACTTAATGATAAATAAAAAAATATTTTTATTTCTCTCTCCAACAGAATTAAGTTAAAATATACTTAGTTACTATCATTTTCAAAAATAATTTAAGTAAATCAACTTTGACCTGCGCTGTTACTATTTTATTTATTTATTTTAGGGAAACATACAGTTTATTTGACTAATTACTAAATATAATAAAACAAGATCATACACCCAATAAAGTTTCCACTCAAAAAAACAAAAAGCACCTCAGAACAAAATGAACATCATAAATATATACTAATTACAACATTAACGGTAAGATTTAAAAAAAAAAAACAAAAAAGAATGAATTCAAATCCAAATTGACCATAGATATTTACACAATCCTTAAACATATAATATATCACACTTTGCTCTAATTTCTCTTTTATAAGACGATGTGTTTGCAATAAAGAATATATCGGAGTCATTAAAGTATAAATTATATAAATTGCAAGTCCTATACAGGAATGTGTTTGCAACATAGTTAGTCCTACAGAGAGGAACATCAAATAAAAACTGTTTTCTGGCATTAGGCCTAGGGCACCTAAAACCTAGTTCACTAAGAAGATATGGGGAGTCAACAAGGTTATGGATTAGTTTAAATAGAAACATTTGATCTCGTTGTATCCTTCGTTTATGTAGGGAAGTTAATTTAGGAAGTGATGGGTTGCTATGAAACTTATACTGTAAGTGCTTGACAAATTTGTATTGGATTCCTTCAATCATATCTATATATTTATTATAATATGGATTCCACACTGTAGAAGCATACTCCAATATAGACCGAACTAAACAGTTGTAAAGAAGAATAAGAGTTGATGGGCAATAGAAGTCTTTCCCCGACCTTAGAATAAAGCCAAGCATTTTATACGCTTTAGCTGTTATAATGTTAATATGATTATTATAACATAATTTAGTATCAAGATGTACACCCAAATCTCTCATATCGGTTACTCGATTTAGTGGTTTATTATATAGATGATAATTATAAGTAATAGTTTATTTTTTCTAGCATAAGTTATAACACTACATTTATTTAGATTAAGGTCAAGTAAATTGTTGTCACAATACCAACATAGACTGTTAAGATCATCTTGTAAAAGAGAACAATCTGAATACTTTTTAATAGTTCTAAAGATTTTCATGTCATCTGCATATAGAAGTATGCTAGAATTAATAAAAATTGGAAATACATCATTTATATATAAATTAAATAGAAGAGGACCGAGATGAGAGCCTTGGGGAACACCTGTCACAGGCACAAAGGAAGAACAGTGGCCCTTAATAGTAACCGCTTGGCTCCGCTCACGGAGATATGATGTTAACCAACGGAGAAGGTCCCCGTGTATACCAACTTCTTCGATTTTGCGTAAAAGCAAAAAATGTGATATTTTATCAAAAGCCTTCGAATAGTCGGTATACACAGCATCACACCTGATAACCCTGATTCATATCTTTTGATATGCGATGGATGAACTCACACAGGTTGGATTCGGTTGATTTATTATTCAAGAATCCATGCTGCTGATCAATAATGATGTTTCTAAGTAAGGAGAAGATTAAATCGTAGACGATTTTTTCCAAAACTTTTGGAATTATACTAAGTTTAGAAATGGGTCTGTAATTCTGTATATTATGCTTATCACCAGATTTAAAGACAGGAACGACATATGATCGTTTCCAGACAGTTGGCATAATACCTGATTGGAGTGACTTATTAAATAGGATAAAAATAGGGTAAGCTAAATTCAGACTACAAGATTTTAGGAAGATTGCAGGCAAACCGTCTGGACCACTACCCTTATTGATATCTAAGTTTTGTAAATATTGTAAAGTACTTTCCAGTGTAATAGTTAAAGAGGACAATGATAGGTTAAAATTACTTTCCAGCTTTGTTGTGACAATATTTGTGTTCATTAGATCATTAACAAAACAACAGACTGGAAGTAATTATTAAATAAATTACTTATCTCATTCCCATCAGATGAGGATATGTCTCCATAATACATAGTGTTAGGAAAGCCCAAGGAAGATTTCTTAGATTTTATAAATGACCAAAAAAACTTACTGTTTTTACTTATTTTATGTTCACAGTTACGAATGTAGTTATCATAACAGATGGTTTGTACTCGTTTTTGACGTTCACGTAACAAACAAAAGGAATCGTAGTCGCTAATGCGTCCATAGGTTTTCCATTTCCTATGATATTTTAATTTTTCCGAGATAATTTTTGTCAATGACCTGGAGAACCAAACAGGATAACGAGTATTAATTTTGGTGGAGACTACTGGCACATAAGAGGCTATTATATTTTGCATGGTAGAATAAAATACATCTACTGCCCTAGATATGTCCAGTCCGGAAAGTAACCAATCCCAATCAATAGTATGAAGGTGAGAATTGACTGCTTCATAGTCCACGGAATGAAATAAGCGTTTCGTTCCCGAGGCAGGGCGAATCGTACGCATTTTACCAGGGTCTACATTTATTTCTAGCGCAGGGTGATGGGCATCCTCCTTAACAAGTGGGAAGCTTGAACCAAGGACAGTACAACTACAACTGCTGATAACCAAATCGAGTTGTCTTCCAAGAGTATTGTTGATTCGGTTATATTGTTTTAGACTCGTAAAGCATAAGAAGCTATGCAAGGCCTGTATTAAAATATCATTATTATTACTATTAGACAGAATACTATGGCAATCAGTTTGCGTCCAAATTGCATTGGATATATTGAAGTCACCAACCATTATATAGTGATCATCCGGTAAGCAAAGAATTTCGTGAGATATTACTTCAAAGTAATCGCAAAGGATTTTATGCTGTTGCTGAGAATGAGGTATATAAAAGCAGTAAATGTGTAAAGTTAATTTAGGGGAACTGTTGAGAAGGATGGATATCTTTAAGGATTCAGCACCAGAATCATCAGTGGGAATTACTACTGAAGATTGAACAGAATACTTACGCTTAACAGCAATAAGAACCCCACCACCCATACGATCACCACGAGAGGCATAGTTACGATCACATCTATACACATTATATCTCAGATCAAAAAATTCAGAATCAAATATACCCTCGGTTAACCATGTCTCACTCAGACAAATTATGTCGTAGTTAACTAGCGTAAGGTTTCGGGAGAAAATATTAGTTTTGGTACGCAAACCTCGAACATTTTGATAGAATAATTGAAGCGTATCAGTCATTAAAAAAAAATGTAAGTTGATTATAAATCAAAGAGGCTATAAAACTTATAAACATTGATATCCAAAGAGATTCAATAAAAATGTAAACAGACAAACCCATAAATACAATCGTGATTAACGTGTTACATAAGAAAAAATATAAACCGTATAAAATGATGACCCTAGATTCAACACCATATCTCATAAAGAAGAATAAACATATGTTGCAAACTTGTATCAAAAGTACAACAGTTATAATAAACATTATACAAAAAATCATAATTAAGCAAAAGTACAATGGAAGAAAAATAACTAGATATTTAATATTAACAATAACTCCTACAAAATCTTGTTTAAATCATTCAGGCTAAGGATATGCAAAACTGGACTAGTATCAGATTGACGAACCATAATTGTACAGTTTTTTACCCAAACATATCTGTAATTGTTATCTTTGGCAAGTTTTTTAGCAGATTGTAACAAGGCTTTATTAAAACTGGTAAGATGGTCGTTGAAATAAATATTGCATATCTAATAGGTAGACTCAATAATAAAAATAAATATGTATAGAGTGAGTGTATATCGACCTTGAACCTACGACCTCTAACTGGTTATATTATTGAGTCATACTATCGAGCGAGGCTTTTATTTATATGTAAAAAGTTTTGCGAAAATCGATCAAGATAAGTTTAAGATATGACCGTATTTCAAATTATTATCTATGTCTATAGGTACTAATAATAAATAAAACTCAAGTACGAGTTAGCAATATCAAAATATCATTTTTTACTGAATACATACATATTTATAGGTACTATTACTTTTCCAAAATAATTAGGATTCTGCTTAAAAAAAAATAAAATTCATAAAAATGTGAATAAAATCCGATTCAATGCAGATTTACGGCAAATGTTTGAATTTATGACAAACATTTTTATTTTATCTTACTACCGAAAAAATAATTAGGGTATTAAAAAATTAAAACGCAGTGAAAACATATGAAACGCGGGCGCAACCGCGGGCACACAGCTATTGTTTATTAGTATAAATGTATACCATAAAACAAAGTTTAATAAATAGATCAGTATTTTAAACTTACTTAGTGTTCGCCTAATAATCGAAATTCTACAATCAAATGAAAATTATATAAAAATCGAATGAGAAAACAACTATTTTAATATTTTTTTAATGCCTACACTAAAGCTCAACTAAACCATTCAGTTAATAAACAGAGGAGAGAAATGTCTTTCATTTTATCTTTGCATATATTAATGTATGTACTTATATAGATTTATTTTATACAGTTTAAGTAAATGAATTATGTTACTTTAGGGCCAGTGCTAATAAAATCCACACAGATGTCTTTTACATTATAGACTATTCAAAGTAACGTAGAAATGCGCAAGGAAGATGACTTTCAATTCAGATAGGTCACAAAATCTCAGAGCTCGTGACGTAAACGACCGAATTACGTCTCCTATATCGATTATACCAACAGACTGTACGAATGCCAACTAGACAGGCTACATTCCACACGGTATTGATCTGGACCTAAATAGCAGGCTATGAGTGTCTTTGGGTAACTTAGATCTTTCACTATCCTTCATAATTTTGTGCAGTCAATTAAAATTATTTGAAAACCTAACTTGGTATTGAAGGTGAAGAAGGCATCTATTAATTATTTCCTGATTGAAAAATTCTTTTTATTCACATTACTTCCAATATTAGAGAATATCTTCGAAATTGGAAATGAAAAAGTATCTTCAAAAAATATTCATACGATTTAAATCTTAACATTATATTCTTTTACAGAATGACCAGAACACCCATTTTTATATGGATAAAAACAAAAATATAAAAATATTTCATTAATCGACAAACACTAACTTAATTTTAATATCTTAAATGTTCAGACATTCTATAAACTAAGGACTTTCTAAATATCTTTTGCCATAAAGAGGTTTTATGCCTAGACGATGAAGCAGGAAATAGCCATATCAAAAGCCTTTTGTTCTTAAATAATTCTATAAACGTGTTCGAGAATTTTCCCAAGTTTCGTTGTATAAACGTTTAACGACTGTAAACATGAAACATCAATATTTTAACTTGGAAGGAATTCGTATTTAATTAAATAATTAGAATTTTACGTTTAGATATAATAATGTGGAACGTGAATTCTGAGATGTAACAAAATTTCCCCGGAAAGTTCTAGCAATATGGCTAACAAGTTGCTAGAGCGCTTACATAAATTTAAAAGAGTACTCCACCCCCTTGGCAATTCTCCCAGAAATGTATATGTAATTCAAACGTCACTATAATTTAAAAAAGTTTACAATAATCACGAAACAAAGTATACAATAACTTTCAACATACGAATAAAGAATGTAAGTTTGCTAATACACAATTAAGTGGATTGAGAGAAAGAAAGAGGACCAAAGATATACTGTGGAAAACGCCCACATCATTTTTTCCCCTCTGCGTCAGTATCACTAGACCGTTAAACTTGAGATGTTTGCTTAAATAGAATACTGTTTGGGCGTCTTAAATAATTCTTATTTGTATACAAGATGTTTCAATTTATTCATTAGAAGCAGTAACTTTCATAGAATTGCAGGAGCTACTGTTTGAGGTCTTTTCTCTACTGAGTCTACAACTCTAAAAGCAATTGAAAATTGCGAAGATTAGATCTTACATTCTATAAATATCATATCTAATATCATATCCATGTTTATTTATCTATTAGCACCGCGCAATATTTGACAACGTTAATGATTTATTTACAGTAAAGTAAAAATTACGATAGGTACAAAAGTTAGAAATTATTCTTAGTCTTAGTCAATATGAGTATATTTAACGAAGTCATTTCTGAGGTGATTTGAAATTGCTTGATTGGAAATCTTATTTCAAACTAAAGCTTTATTAGATACTTTCATACTAACCTAACCTTTCATTCATACTAACCTAACCTAACCTAACCTTAACGTTCTGAACCATACAGAAAATTCTCAGCCTATGACTCAAAAGCCGACGACTTTGGTAGTGCGAAAACTTAACAAAGGCTTTATTTGCATATTTACTTAACGCGCGTCGAGCGTTGATTACTTACATAAACCGAACTCGGTAAGGAAAATAAAGGTAAGTAGTAGTCGGTTTATTTTGACTTCTCGTTTTGAATATTTCACGATCCTTTATAGGATGTTTATGGTTATGTTTATTTTTACCCCCGTGTTATTAACAATCACGGGATGTATGGTTTATTTCACAAATGTCTATCAGAGCAAATGGATTTAATTGTTGGATCAGAATAAATATTACAAGTTAAGATGTTACCCCACACGTTTCTGTTGTTCCACTACAAAACCGTAGCCTTTCGCGGTGCTTTAAGGTACGCGCAGCCACTAAGTGCTGGAATAATATATTATACAACCACTCATCCGTGATCTCTCATCGTCAAATTTTATTACCTTCAAAACAATATTGAAAAACAGCTTATTGTTATCGCAAGAATGATACTAAATGATATATGTGTATAATCGTAAGATTCAAGTTAATTCAGTAGGTTTTTTTTTTAAATTATTGAAATCAACTGGCAAGCTTTCTACTACAAAGAGCACGATATTTTAAAGGAGGATATTTTATTGTATTACGATTATACAGCGCATATTTCTTATAACACGTTTGTTATTATTTATTATATTATAGTACGTTTTATATGTATTGTTATTACTGTAATTAACAACATGTAATAGTCCGGCCGGCCGTGAGGTACGTACCACAAACCCGTCAGAATATCAGCGCTGTAGTGCTTCTGATTGTAGGCCTGCAGCCTCATGCTAAGACAGGGACCTTTTCGACCCCATGGAAACCTTTTTTTAACTTCTTTGTTTTATAAGATAATACTATTATGATGTGTTGTATGTATGTCGAATGTTTTTTTTTTCTTTCTTTCTTTCTATAGGTACATGATTTAATTTTGAAAAATGTCAAGCGGCTTTTGAAATAACAATTACAAGTCGATCATAAAACGTACTTTACATTAAAATCAACGAAGCGATCCCCAACTGGGGAAGCTCTTTTAGTCTCCGTATGTAATGTATTTGATACAATAACACCGCATAGTTTTTCATACCATAAAAGAACAACCTGCATCTCCCACGGAAGTAAGGTAACGCGAAAGCTATTCCTTATCTCAGACCAAATAGGTAAAGAAATAAACACCGTAGGGTTGTTGTCAGAAGGAGTCTGATCTCGGTAGGAGTGGGTATTCATGCATGATTTCTCCACAAAAGAAAAATCTATATTATATTATTAAGTAAAGTAAGGCCGTGTGGTGCCGGCTAAGAATAGTGGCACCCCATATGTTCCCGTGAGTGTCGTAAAAGGCGACTAAAGGATAAACCAGGGAATGGGCAGCGCAGCATCTTTTGAGTACCACAAACACCTACTGCGATCGCCATCCCGCCTGCCAACGTTGCGATTATGCCAATCCCTCTCTTTTTAAGTGAATTTCGGTTTCGGTTGAATCAATCAATCAAAATGAAAAATGAGTGTCATTAAATAACATTATTAATTATTTTAATTAAGCACTTTGAATAACCTCGGTAACTATATTAAGCTAAACTCGGTCGGCCATGTGTACTAAAAATAAAGTAATTATATTTTTCTATTAATTTAAATGAAATATATATATATATATATATATATTTCTTGCACTATATCATGGTTTCTTATCTTTGTTCCGTCCAATATAGTTCGAGATAATCTTGTTAACGTCGAAATAATTTGTGCAAATACACAAATATTTAGGTCACATAGGTACATATACTAGACGATTGCATTTAAGTATATATTATGTTGTGTGTCCTTTTCAAGATAGAAATTTATTTCTAACATAAAACAAAAATGTTTCATTATTAATGTAACTCTAGTAAAACCATTTCAAATTGTGTATTCAATATTTAAAAAAAGTTGAATTTCATGTGCTGCTTACTATAAAAGTAAAATAAATTTAAAAAGTCCACTAAAACACATTGCTCATTATACTCATTGCTTATTGTTATGTTTTTATTTATACTTGAGTTTTTCTTAACACCATAACTGAAATTATAGACCAAAGAGAACAGAGTACTTACTGCTAATTAATGTATGTAGATACTCAGTATTGTTTGTAAACGAACATCCGAGAAACATTAAATCGAATGTCATGCAGGCCTTGATATACCATTAGAATGCATCTTAGTAAGTAGACAATTAATTACATGATCTTCAAAACACAACACTTCGAAGAGATGGAGTTTCTTTACATATTATAAAAGGCGACGTATATTTCCCGTTATCGCATTACTAGGTTCATAACTAAAATGCCACTGAACCGATTTACATGATTCTTTTTTTATTACAAATTTGTTATGGTGATATTAGTTAATGAAATCGACAAAAAACTTAGCACTTTCTAATATTATATACCTGAACATTGAATACTTCAAAATATACTTTAGTCAATAATAAGATTAAGGGTGTGTTTGAGGTGTGCCACAGAGAAACTGTATCAAACAAATGAACCATCTGTTGTTATTTATCTATGACAAAGACGTCCGCGCTTTGAGATAGTGCGGCGTGTGAAAAGTCAACGACCCCGGGAATTAGGCGCATCCTACTCACCATACTTGGATGTTTTATGGTGTCAGCCACAACTGTGCGCTTTAAGTGGCGAGTCGGTAATAGACAAAACATTTTAAACGAGTAATCATCACTTGATAAATTTTATTTAACACTACTGGTTTATGACTACACTTATTATCTTTCGAGAGGATCTGTCAGCGTTTGAAATGCATGTTCTATTAGTTTCACTTTATTATTATTTTTAGATTAGATATATACTTAGTATTGAGTCCTTTCCTATACGTATTTATGCAGACTAAATTATGAAATAGTTAAATAATCACAATGTTATTTAAACTAATTTTTTTTTACATAAATAAACAAGAATGTTAAACTTTGGTGAATTAGCAGTTGCGTGGTTAGATACGGCACCAATCGACTTATTTCAAATACGAGTTTTCGATTAAAGTATATATGATGGAATCATAACATGTTGGAACGATATTTTCTAATACCTGTATGACTAATACGTAATAACCAAGTGAAAAATGTATAGGTCTTCTGGCAGGATCATTTGAGAGCCAGTTTCTCTAGCCTTATGCGATACAATCTTCAGTGTTGGCAGTGAATCCGATCGAATCCAATTTTATAATCAATCTGAGCTTTCGGTGAAGGAAAATATCGTAAAGAAATCATAGCATAGTGGCATGTTTTAATAATAGGTACCTTAATATCCCTAAAGTTTGAAAACTGTCGCCAAACACCAATAAATGTGTTCCTCATCGGTACTGATGTCTAGATAGGCACATCTAATCTTAACCTTGCTTGTCAAAGCGCTGAGCCTATACAATATAAAACATCATCTTTTTTCCAATAAGTGAAATCATGATCCAATGCCAAACAATATAACACAAAGAAAAATACGTATTTATTTCTCAACCTTCTAATATACATATTTTAAACGGACGATTCAACTAGCTACGGCTAAGTTTATTTTAAACAACACAAATTACACCCACATAAGTAACTGTTCATGAATTTATAAATATTTAAAACACCGACAAAATATATAACCGACAATATAAATTTAATTAAGTTTTATAATAGCATTGACATCCTTGTACACAGGAAATATTACAAGTATAATGTAAAATACTTCTTAATGCCTACTAAAATGTTTTTTTTATGTCAATGATTACATAAATTATTATAAAATATGTTTTATTTAAGGAAATATGAAAAGTATTTTTAGGACCATTTAAGTTCGATTTTATTTTCAGGTTTATTTTGTACACTGTAATAATAGACTACATGGTTTAACCGCTATATCAACTTACTTTAAATGACGATATAAACCAGGATGGCAAAAATACTAAAAACTTAGAAGTACTTATGTCAGTGTCGGAACACACCTATTGGCAATTGGCTACACATTTTAAAACTCGAGCTATTCAGGCGAGTGTTAAAAAATGCGCTATCAGGTTTGTTTACAAACTTTAAAATTTATTTTGTACGTACTTGAAAAGAGAACCCTACATAAATAAGATAACTGTCATTTAAAACCTGTCTATTCGAGAAACAGACTAAATAAAAAACCACTATAAAAAAAAATCTGGTACCTTGAGATCTCAGTACAGTACAGGTTTCCCTAGTATTCAGCTATATTATCTCAAACAAATTATCTTAAAAAAAACATCTCTCTATTTATCTGTCTGCTCTTTAGTGCTAAAGCTAATTATACACGTAAGGACCGGACCGCGGACATAGTATGGCGAGCGGCCGAAGTTATCAGTCACCTTAGTAGGGATCTTCTGGATCTCAATGTTTTGTGATTCGATTCACTAAGCTTAGAATCAAATCGATTCAAATCTCAATCTATTTTGGAAAGGATTCCCATCCCTACTTGGCCGACTGGTAACCTGGGCCGCCCGGCTTACTATGTCCGCGGTCCGGTCCGTACAAGTGTTAAACCTTAAACCACTAGCCTAATTTATATACTGTATTGTTAAATCATACATGTTTGTTCTCTGGTTAGGTTTTAACATATATTTTGTTACATTATATATAAAATATGGAACCAGAGGAAAACAATAAATAAATGAAATTGATAATAATGACAACCCAGCACTTTTATGTTGTAACTCTTTATGTAAATACATTATTGAAGAAGAGCTCTTTGAGCTGATCCCCTCCTCTCCATTCCATAACAGAACCAAAAAGTTTGCTGACTCTTACTTTTGTCGCACTGTGAGGTTATGGAACCGTCTTCCTGTCAGCGTGTTCCCTCCTTCATATGATATTGGGTCCTTCAAAAGAGGCGTGAATTCTGTTCAGTGTCAGTCGCCGCTTTTTGGATTGTACTGTACTTACCATCAGGTCCAGTGCAGTCACTGTGCTGTGCATTATAAAAAATAATACACAAAAAAAAATTGAATAGTTACAAAACATTTCTGGCAGAAATTGATATACATGAGAAGAACACGAGATATAACTTGTATGAATTTGTAAATAATGCCGAGATAATCAGTTTAAAAAAACTAAACAGTTTCAAATTCATATGGATGCCATTACGATTCATATTAATGACTAGCTGTGTGCCCGCGACTGCGCCCGCGTTTAATATATCTTCATAGCGTTTTAATTTTTTTTTCAGAACCCTAATTTTTTTTGTACTTAGATAAAGTAAAAATCTCATAAATTCAACCACTTGCCCTTAAAACTGTGCATTGAATCGGATTTTATTCAATATTTTAGGAGTTTTAATTTTTTTACGCGAAACTCTAATTATTTTTGAAAATTAAAGGTACCTTAAGTTACCCGGAGTAACGTCAGTTATCTACCAAAGAAAGCCTCTTCGAAATCCGTCCCGCCGTTTTGGAGATTGCACGGAACAAACAGACAGACAGACAGATAGACAGACAAAAATTTTAAAAATTGTAGTTTTGGTATAGGTGTCATATATACATTTGTTTAGTAAAAAAGTTCAATTTTCACATTACAAACAGACACTTCAATTTTATTTATTAGTATAGATAAAAACTTAATTAACATACTTATTAAATAAATAGTATTTTATTAAAACTAGTTTTACATGTAAACCACTCTATATATTCTGCAATGTTTGGAAAAACAGGTCGTTTTCGTAACAAGTTTTACGAACGTAGGTAGGAACGTACCGAAGTTATTTGAATTAAATTCCCACGTTTAATTATAGAATTACTACTTTTTTAAAATATATATCCACAATTTAAAGACCTTAGTACCGGTTAATTTGAATTTTTCTTATATAATAATAATAACTGTACCCCGCGATTATGCGAAAACATAAATTTAAGAGTATGGAGTTTGGTCGGAAAAGTAGGTATTTCAGAAATCTATTACTATCGCGTTGCGCTTCAAAGAAAGAATTATAAAACACGAAAGTGACAACTGCAGCGTGAGCTGATTTTACCGTATGGAAAATAGACGAAAACATCACTTCGTAGTACCCTATTTCCTCCTCCAAAACTGAACCGAGTTTTGGCTATGTCTGTACGTTTTGCTTTTTTGAAATTTTATCCATCAAATTTGTTTGACAAACGGCGGAAAGTGACGATAAAAACCAAGCATTATTTTAATTTTCAAAGACTTCTAGTTTCTATAATAACCAATTCATGGAAAAAATGTACGGGCATGGCGGTGGTGGATGATATTATCTGGTATAAAAATATTTACCATAATGCTATTATCCAGAAAGGAACCCTTTTTTTTTTTTTAGAACCTGGGAACTACGTTTGTATGGAATAAATGACCCTAGGATATCATCTTAATATTAATTCTTCAGAATTCCATAGATTTTTCATCGGTTGATGAAGTATTTCAATATTTTTTTATACTATACAAGCGCAATTTCACATGAAGTTATTTGACGATAAAGTATAATATTGTAAACACGCTAAACTTAGAGATACTCCCTCTCAAGTGATGCTGTCGAAAGATAGGCTATAGGTTTTTCGCAATAGATTACTTAAGGGCACTAGAAAATGCCTTACCATCATGTGTTGGTGATAGTTTTTTGTCAATTTAATTCTGTCTTCTACCAGCCGTGTTACCAGGAAAGATATACACACCAGTGAAATATCAGAAGGTTCAAGGTTATTTAATGAATAGGGCTATGAAAAGTTTTACAGCGAGATCGAATTAGGCGATCCGCAAAAGAACCAAATTAATCGACATTTGCGACGAATTGCCAAACTAAAGAGGTAGTAGGCGGGGCAAATTGCTCGTAGAATCGATGCCCGACGGAGACAAAAGATTCTCCAAGGTGATCACGTACCGCATAATGATGATGATGAATTCACTATTGTTATAAATTTTTCCATATATTTACTGAACATACCAAAATATAGACTAAGAACCTCCAAACATTCGTACATAAATAAACGCAGAAAGAATTCCGTGAATCGGTTCAATTATTCTAGAGTTAGGAAGCGAACAGACGGATACCGAACCAATATATAGTTAAAAAGAACGAAATTAAGACTAAACAATATGTGTAAAATTTATTTAAACATCTACCATCTTGATAAATATAATCGAAACTATTAAAAGGAAAATTGATTTCTTGTTTGTTATGGACAAACACAAAAACTATTTAAACAATTTTAAAAAATCTTTTATCTGCATAGAAAACCTACACACATTATCATCGATGTTTCTATATAGCCGTGAGAAGTCGGAGCGAGTTGCTAGTCTATACTAATAAATAAATTTGAAGTGTCTGTTTGTAATGTCAAAATAACAAGTTTTTTATTAAATTAATGTATTTACGATACCTATACCAAAAATACAAATTTTAAATTTTTTCCTGTCAGTCAGTCTGTTTGTTTGTTCCAGGTAATCTCCAGATCGGCAGGACCTATTTTGACGGGACTTTTTTGGTAGATTGTTTTAATTATTCCGCGTAACTTAGTGTATTTTTGTTTTTCGAAAATAATTAGGGTTCCGCATAAAAAATTAAAACAAAAAAAAATTAAATCCGCTCAATGCGCAGTTTTACGGGCAAGTGTTTCAATTTATAAGAAATAGTTTTCTTTATGTTAATAACATTTTTAGGAAAATAATTACAGTTCCGTATAAAAAAAAAAGAAAACGCAGTGAACAACATATGAAACGCAGGCGCAGCCACCGGCACAGCTAGTTGTAAAATATTTTTACTTAGAGGCGTATCAACTATGATTTTTCTTCTAAAAGATAACTAGAATTTACCTGTCTATAATATAACATAAGCTCACGCTTGTTATCCCCGAAGAGTTAGGCAGAGGTGGAATAACGAACTACACCACCCACATTTCGCCGAGCTTAGTTCTTTCCCAGATGTGACAGAGGGGCGAGCCTGTCGCCATATCGGGCACATATTCCAAACTCCGGGATGATACTGAGTAGAAAAACCCAATACCGCTTGACCCGACCCGGGGATCGTACCCGAAACCTCAGAACGTTAGTCGCACCGTAATACAACTGCGCCACCGAGGCACCGTCTATCTACCGTCTCTAATAACCGTGTGAAACGATTACAGATAAAACAATGAGGTGTCGCCCGCTTCTATGGAAAATCGATCACAATAGTGAAAGCTATACAGCGACATGGTGAGGGGGACAGGGTGGATGAGGAACAAAAAATAAACCATAAAAACAACATTAACCTACTCGAAACATCAGAGCGACGCGGTGGGTAACTTTCGAAGTACATGTTTTTTTTCTATGTCTGTCTATTACAAATTAATTATAATTTCTAATTATTACTTCGTTATTTCATCAAGAGCGATTTTCTTACTAGTACATAAATTATCGACGTGGATAAAATTATCGTAACTAATGTTCGCACCCTTGTCGCGAGGACACTTAATTTAAATTTCTCTACATTAAGTATATATAAAAAAAAACAACTAATAAAAACCGGGTCAGCAAAAAAATCCGTTTAATAAAGCACTGCAGTACGTTTACCAGAATTTGTTGAACAGTATGCCAATATCGGTAATAGTAGTTTTCCGTTCGACTATGACCTTCCTTGCCTCATCCAAAAGCCTGAACAGTATAATGTATAGAGTTGCCGGATCTTTTATTGTCCATCAATTCACTATATTCAATAAATTGCACATCGAGTGCCGCTTAATCTTCATCACCCACAATATGTCTGACTACATTATTTAATATATGTAGTCTTCCCAAAAATTGGTTGAGAGACCGATTTGATCTTCCTTCGCGTCCTCTCACTCTTAATCCCGTTGTCTTAATCCATCAAAGTTGTATTGTTTCTCGCGATGTTCCACATATTCAAATTTTAAACGTTCTTTCTTAAACGGCCTCCTCAATGAATCCAATAAAAACTCATGTTACATTAGCAGAACGCACGGGTAAGATATACTGACAGTTAGCATGAATAAACTAATAGAAAATCTTCGGGTTTTCTTAATAAATATAATAAATAAATATAATGAAGATATTGAACTAAAACCAAACATCACACCCTGGTAGAAAGTCGAGCACCAATAATAATTATTGAAAAATGAAGGGGGGAAAAAACTGTAACTATACTATTATTATAGTATATATGAGTACTATTATATAGTGTTATTGCAAGCCGTTCACTCAGTGCCGGTGAACGAAAAACGGTGTTGTTTTCGTGTTTTCAGTGCTCACACAAATAGGTTGCCACTAGAACAGAGAACAGAGATTTGATGGAGAACCTGAAGGAAACGATGACTTAAAAGCAAGAAACACAGTGCCTGACTACGTCTTTCCGGCTGTCTCTGTCTGTATATTCTCTGGTAAGTCGTTAGTAAATATTTTGTTATATTAGGTAGTGCTTATGTATATTGAAAAAGTTATCGAGAATAATGGTGAGCTTAATTGATAAAAAAAAACCACAATCGCGTTATAATAAAGATATAAATAAATCAATAAATATAAGGAATAATGAATTTCAGTTGGAGACAGCCAGAACAATTCGCGCATTTAGTCACACATTTCGCACTATTCCCTGACTACGTGTTAAATTTATCACACTCGACTTTCCGTATTGTACATCGAAACACCGTTTTACCTTGTTTATACTGTTCACTATGCAAATGACCCATTCGAAAGGCGACGTTATCTATGCTCCTCACAAAGGCAACGTTGTTTTGCGACGTCTGTAAGGTTTAAACTATATGATGCCTTAATAATAAAGTTTATAGTGAATATATAATAGTAGTAGTATGGTCAAAGTATTTTGAACGCTTTGAACTTAGTTTATAAGTTCTTACTACAAGCGCTAACTTTCGCTCATATATTCTGACATGAAAATGTCATCTGATATATCTACTTATCTATATAAATTATCGAATATTTTTTCAAACTGTTCAGTAAACATAATGCCTAACATAATTTAAATTAATAAGTATTTTTTGTGTATGCACCTGTACCAATTTCAGTCAAGCTAAGTATTGCAGGACGCAATGTGGAAATTTGTGATAAACATTAAGAATTCGATTAGATTTTCAAATTGAAAATCGTAAATGAACAAACAAATTAATAAAGAATGAATGTCGTTTCTCTAAACAATAAATGCATCCCAAACTCCGTAATTCAAAACTAAAGGGTTATAAGATATTGTAGAGTTTGTAATCCTTTTCTACTATTCTGATGCATCTATTCCTTTTCATGACACGGCAACACTGAGCCGTTATGGTTTTTAAAGACAAAAATAACAAGACATTCATTATACTGTCTGTGTTCTAAATATATTACAGACAGTAACTTCCTCATCTTAAAATACACAAAGGAAAGTAATCTACATTACTTGATCTTTGTGTGAAAAAGTTCATTATGTTATCCTCAAAATAGTTTATTCAAGTCGTAGTCACGGTAGATTTCACCTCGGCACGAACAAAGGGGTTCGCAAAGTTCTACCTTTGCCGTAACGTGCAGATGTAGAATTGTCTGCCCGCATGTTACATCCTTACTATGACATAGGGTCCTTTCAAAAGATGCATGAAGAGGAATCTTAGCAAGCCCGCATTACGACGACGACCGCCGGTAAACACTGCCTCCGACGGTCGTCGTTGTACACTTTATGTATCCTTTATCCACTTTGACATAATGATTGGCAACATCCCTTAATACTTTAAATATAAGTAGGTAGGTACCTAGGCAAGCACTTGTCACCGAGTTCCGCTTTATCGACTTCCTGTTATTATTATAACTTATGACATCGCGTGCTGAATCTTTAATGTTTCTAGAAATTTACTGTCACTTTTAAATCATATTACTTACTTACTTATTTACTATAGGAATTTTATAGATATCAGGTATCTCACATTAAGAGAGTAATATTTATAAAAACAAAACAATTATTTTTTAGAAACAAAATACACCATTTAACAGTTTTTTTTTTTTTTAAATCTCCTACGCACTTCAAACGGGGAGCCAATACTTTGGATACCCTATCTATATAATTGTCTGATTATATTATTTTGCTTTTTCAATTTCCATATTTCTTATTTATTTCTTTTTGCGGCGATTGTTACTACCTCATTCATGAAGTTGAGGAACACCTGCTCAGCTCGAGTATCCCGACCCTCCAGCAATGAAGTTTACTCAACTAGTTAGTAATTAGGATTTGGCGTTAATGAAGTCAAATTAGATCATTTTTTGTCATCATATAATTAACCAATTAGTGATTTGTTCAACTTATACAATCATACTACGAAAAATATTAGAGTTAAGGTTTCGCCACATTCGAAAGGAAAATCAATACATATCAGGTTTTTCCAGTTAGATATATCCATTTATCGGTTATTTTTGATGTGTCTCATGAGGTTCCCATCACGTTTACTAAAATTACAATAAAAAAAAAACACTCAGGAAAGTATTTACCCCCGGCCATCACGGAAACGCAGTGTCGCCGTTCGTGGCCGTGGCAATAAAAATAAGTTCCTACCACAAGTTTATTACGGCATGCCACAACGCCATGGGAAAGTCGCACGAGACAAAGAAAGAAACGACTTAACAAAAGTATGTTTGTGTAATTAAGGTTAAAAACAGCCATGCGGGAAATGCCTGTTAACCTTCTTTTTTCAAATATGAACATTTTTATAGACGACACCGTATATTCTTAATTTAAAAAGTGACATGGTTATTTTAACTTTACATCCGTGTACACTGTACACAGTATTTTTTTATATAATTAATATAATAACAAATAACGATCGTGAAAAAATTTGTACAGAGCGAATGAAAGTGAAAACAAACTTAGCGAGGCCGTAATCACGCGAAAAAAACCTCAAGTGAGTGGATGAAATCTGAACGAGTAAACACTGAACAGCTTTGATAATATAATGATGGATATATATATATGTAAGTTTTTATCAATTTTACACTGCAAACATTAATCTCTACTGTCGTCATTATAGCAGTGTATGATAAGGTGATTCGATTACCTACAATGAAAAATTGCTACTAAAAACATTGACTCAAACGTTTCTATGCATGGTTTTTACACTAACCTGCTATCCTCAAGACCGCACGGTCGGCCGGGTCCAACTGCAAAATGGACAAAGGTTTATCCTTTGCCCATTCTTTCAGGCTAAAATCGTTCTCGAATTCCATTTTTCTGTCATCCAAAACACGAAGTCTCGCGCGAACTCTCGCACATAATTGAATTGATCACACTACAACACTTAACGTCGAATATTACACAATTGAAACATGTTTCAGATAATATTATACATGAATATAAAGTAAACAAAAAGTTAGATTCATTGTAAAATGAAAATCGATAAACGTTACCACAGATGAAGCTACGTATTTCACATTACAGGCTAACTCACACTGCGTTTAACACTTAAACTATAATAACTAAGCAGTTACTAAAACAAATGTTATATTGAATTCCACGGTACCTCGAAATCAAGAGGACGGAGTGACAACAAACCGATTTATAGGTTATCAGATTCAGCTAACACTTCACACCGAACCGGCGGATGTACACAATGCGACTGCCTAATTCAGATATCAGCCACGAATACGATACGTCGCTGTTATCGCTCAGCTGTTTTCGCGCATGCTCACAGTTATCATTATACCATTTATTAAAGTATCCTACACTCCGTATGCAAGCTAGAGAATCTAATGTCTTTTCTATTTTATGGTATAAGATAATTCATTCTACGGATGCACTGCCATCTTTTGAAATTACGCTTACACTAATTTACAATAAACTCTCTAATGCTGCCAGTGTTAAAAGACATTTCAAAGTAGTAGTTACTTTCAAATATTCTACAACTTTATACCTAATCAATATTTTCAAACGACATTAATTTTCATATTTAATTTTATAAATTAATACATATATCAACTCCCTATTCAAATTTTAGAAGTACATTTTGCTACGTAATTTATTCTGTTTCATGTTACGTCGAACAATGAACACACGATTTTTGTAATTGATCTGAGAACAATATAAACACTATAAATATACAAACCAGCTAATGTATAATAAAAGAAATAGGTAATTAAGTTAAATGTAATATGTAAATTCAACAACAAAAAAACGATTTATGTTAAAGTATACTCCTAACCTCCGGTAGGAGTAATATTGTTCTGTGCTCCTAACTACAAAGAATTTAGAAGAATTTACTTTGTTTCAATTGACATATACTCGTTACTATGACAACAGTATTGATTATTTGACAATTGACACTACAAATGCCGTGGCTTGTTCAAAAATATATTTTTTTAAATGAAAAGTGAAATAATTGAAAAAACGATTACAAGAATGAAAGTTGAATTAGTATATTCAAAGACGTCATGGGACGTTAGAATCTAACGGTCAGATCAATGAAGTTAGTTTTGCCCGTTCATACACGTTTGTGATGTTATTTTTTTTATTCGAGATCTTACCTTCGTTTATATAGTTTTCTATGTTTTATCAATAGTACGTGTATATATTTTTTTATTAAGCATGTTGAGTAGTCTCAGTGACCTAAATACGTACTTTTCTCTTAGTACTATGTTCAATAAAATGGTATCATAAAATAATTTAGTCTTTAAATAAAATTAATTTCAGTACATTACGAATTAATTTTACGTTTTATGAATTATAAACCTAAAAAATGTGGAATATTTGCAATAAATTCGAAAGCTAACAATGGACCAAAATCCTTTGAAGGTTAGTTTTATTTGATACATTGTACATGTGTTATAAATATAAAGCATAGTATTCATTTATATTCGTTAAAAAAGTATGTAGATTGTGACATGATGTATCAACTATAGTGCTATATTTGCTCAATTTTAGGATTATGGAAGACTATCAAAGAAATACTCATCTAGTATCAGTCCAGAGAAATTGACCTTATCAGGCAACTTTACAGCACAACATAAAGAATTTAACATAACGGCAACATCACGTCGTGAGAGTATGCGCCAGGGAATACTGGATGCGGTCATAAGGAGAACTGAAGAAGCAATGGGCCAGGAAAAAGATGAAGCTTTTTATGAGGATCCCAAAGATGTGATAGGTAAAAATATTGAATTCTACATGATGCAAATGGTTTATTGCAAATTAGTTTACTTTTAGTATTATAAAAGGGCTACATTTGAATATAAAATATTTAAAGAATTATGTCATACAGCATACTATACAACCACTTGTTGGGTAGAGTTAACTTAAGACTTCACTCTGATGACGTAAGCACTAGGTACTAACTGCAAAAAAGGAATCATTCCTTGAACTTTTTTTAAGGTTGATTAAAAGGTTGGTCTTAAATAAAATAAAAAATGTAATAATCTTTTTTAGATATATAATATACTTCATTCATTGTTCTAAGAAAATAATATAAGCACGATTCTTTTTTTCATCTTCAAAAATGGTTATTACATTTAAAACAAGATTTCGTTCAGCACTGTGGATACTCTTTCCCATGTTTACATAAAACTTCCAAACTTATATTATCAGGTAAAAAAAATGAAACCTAATGTATGTATGTTGATTATGAGATTGCTAACATGTTGACGCGTCGATTACGAGAGTGGTAAGAAGACGGGAGGTCGAGAAAGAAGCAAGCATTCCACTCAGGTCTCAAATTAACTGTTGTAAATTGTACTATAATTACTTTTAGGTTAAGTATTTATTCACCATACATAACAACATTTTTTAGTTACATTTATTAAATATTGACATTTATATTATATTCCAGGAAGTGAGAAACCTAGTAAACATGCAAGAAAGCGCAACATTCACGGTAACACAGTAACGTCTTTACGTCAGAGCAAAGATGTTAAGTCACATTCTAAAGAACATAAGAAGAAACTCAGCAAGAAATATGAGATTATACTTGCATCGTTAATGGATAAATGCGAAGAGAATATGATGCTGGTAACATTAAATCAATCTTAACACTTTTATTAACGGGAATTCTAAAAAACTATATATAAAATTTTAATAATTTTATTTAGAATAATTTGAGAATGTATTTGCTATCATCATGTTTCATAAATTCTATTTTTGTTATATTGCTCATCAGTTAAGTCTCATAGAGTTACCATGAGTTACATAGAGATGGTTTCCATTATTTTTTCAGATTATTTCAAACTACTATATTAAATTCTATAAGCAATATTATATACTCCTTACAAATACATACTATAATTTTTGTTTATACTTAAAAATAAGGGGGAATAAATAAAATTAGCTTAGTTTTATTTTATTTCTGTTTAATTTAAAATTTATTTATACTATTCTTACACAAACACTACTTTATAGTGATTTATGATTGTTTTTATAAGTCATACTAATCCATATACGAATAAAATGCAACAGAGCATAAATACCAGTCCAGTCATACCAGTTTAAATCAGATGTATTCCAGTATTTTTGTATGATTAGCGAATAACTTATACAGACAAAAATGTCAATAACCTTTTTTTTGTGACTGGTTCGAATGCTCTCTCTCTATATATTTTTCTCAAATATAAATAATTTACAGATTTATCTCCTTAAGTCATAAAGAACTTGAGAATGGTATGTATTCAGATTTCAGAAAAAAGACACCGTAATAACAAAATTGAAAGACAAATTAAGAAGTGTTCTAGAATACAATAAACTGTTTGCTGAAGAGAATGATCAGCTAAGGAGTCAACATGAAGCTCTTGTTAAATATGTAGAAGAGTGTAAGACAGTGATAAGAGAGGAAAAAGAGAAAAATATCGAATTAGAGAACAGAAATAAAGTTTTACAAGAAAAAGTCAAGACATTTGAGATTCCTGATAGAGGTAATATTGACGCATACGTAGTATCCTCTAAGTAGTCTGTGATTGAAGCTAAAGTATTCAAAATAAGGTTAATTAAAATGACAGCTGTCAAAATTATGTGTAAAAAGAATAGTAATCAAATCGATATGAATAATTAAAAAAAAATATAAATGCAGTACCATGTTTTATTGTATAATCGAGAATAAAAAAGGAAAGATAAAGAAAATTTACTGAAGTAAATACATATGATTTATACTAATCGTGACATATAATAATAGAAACAACTTAACTGGTTTGTTATGTTTGTAGTATCAATATTATTATTATTTGTGGTTAATGATGACGCAAGGACATCGTTTTTCGTTTAACACCGCCAATCAAGTATGCACGTGATCTCGATGACAGCTGTCATTCTAATCAAGTCATGTTTTATTTACTGTAATATATTTTCATCCTCATAGTAAACTGCATTAAATAATTTATGTGATACTTTTAAAATATTACTGTTTAATGGTTATTTATAATGAATTCAAAAAAAAATCTTAGCTGATTAATACACAATTTCTCGACAGATTGAAATTATAATATAAACCATATTCACAAAATAATATCAATTTAATTTAAACCCCACCGATGGGGCCAACGGGTTCTCGAAAGGCTGTCACGTACTGCAAGACGCAGCGTGAGTAGGCCCTCCACAAGGTGGACCGACGACCTGGTGAAGATCGCGTGAGTCCGCTGGATCCGGTTGGCGCAAGACCGGTCGTCGTGGAGATCTTTGGAGGAGACCTATGTCCAACAGTGGACGTCTTTCGGTTGAATAGATGGATGGATAGAATTTAATACGGGTATATTACCACCATTATTAGGGGCAACTTTTCACTTATTTATCCAAGTGCCCATTTAGTTAACTTTTTATATTGTCACTATACTTTGAAATGAACATTGTATTATTGTATTATATGGTATTATGGTAGGGTGTTTCTGGTTAACAACCACTCTCAAGTTTCAAAATCTATCGCCAAACAACACGTGACAGCCAATATCCATAGGTTAAGTCTAAAGGCCCTATCTTTGATCACATCGGCACTTAATATTAGATTACTTTGTAGTCAAAGCATAGAACCTATACAATATAAGAAACTTGGGGCTCTCCAGACAATGCTCCATTAATATCGACGGCAATACCCTTAGTGGAGGTATGCATGAGCTGCAGCAGTCGTCAGATCATTTTAAACCAAGCCCGAGACCAGAATACGAGGCTACAGAAAGATTTGCAAGCACTCAAAGATGTCCTCTACAGGTATTAAACTGTTCATTACTGAAATTGTATCAAATTAAATCATACAGTCGTAACACATAGGTAAAGAAAAAGATAAAAATAGTACAGTTGGTAATTACAAGTCCTATATCTAAATGTACTGGTAATACGATATTTTTTGACAAAAAACACTGTACTAATAATTTACACAACACTAGTCTTAAATTATACGTCGCTGTTCACTATTAACTCGTAGTTTTTGTAGATCGCTTATAGTTCTGTTTTTGTCCTTTACTCCAGTGTTCAATTCAAACTGAACTGACTGGGTCGACCCTTGGTCTCCTTATATAGTGAAATGATGGGGGTTTCAGAACGTCAAAGGTTACTTTATCAACTGAGATTTTGTAAGGACTTCTTTAGAGTATCTAACGCGCAAACGATGTGCTTTCTATCTTTTTTTTAATTTACAGGACGTGACAATGTAATCAGTGTGTCGATTGTATTGAATTCAATTTACCTATAGGTATATACAGTTTCCAGTTGTTACAAAATCTTATGGCATCACCTTACTTAAACACTATGAAAAAGTTTGATCACAATCACAGTTACGTGGTTAATATTATGCTATAATATTATAAGGTATTTTAACCTCATGCAGTTGGAAGTTTACTTCCAACGCTTTAGCGTGTGTACGATATTAAAATATTAAGGTTAGGTTTGCGTTAAGTTTTATAACAATAAAAAAAATAGTAACTTTACATCAAATTTCATTTTAATCTAGTCAATCGTTTGAGATTTTTTAAAGGAGCAAACAAACAATCATTTACATTTATAATATTCAGATAACTTATTTATCGATAACACTATTTCACATCCCTAAAAATCGGTATACATTTAAACCTGATTCGAGGGTAAATTACTTGTGTGTAGCGCTATGTATTGATAACAATATCTATCAATATGTTCTGTCTCGGATTTCTAGATTGAACGTTCAGTTATCTAGATACCAGGATAAACTTCGAAGCAATATACAAACACTAACCACTGAGGGGAAGGGAGATGGCGTGTACAAATCTAAAGAGCACTACGACGGCTTCGACTCTCTTATCAAAGCGAGCTTAGGATATAAAGAAACAGGTATATCTTTAATACATTTATTTTTGGTTACATTTCTTCTTCTTCTTAGGTAATGGCAATATGTGTTCAAACAATTAGTGCCAAAGTCATATAGGTAAGACATATTTTCAATCTTGTATCAGCGTTACCAAGCTCCACCCAAAATTGGCTCATCCTGCTAGAACTTTCCATGGAGCTTTGTCAGCACCTCGTAATAAATGCTACGCGTTATTTTTCATAATAAACTTGACTTGTACACAATAATCAAACTATATCACACATAACGACACCAAAATTACATGATATAGAGCCAAATACGAAAATTTAATGAATTAAAGAGAACAACCGCTACGTGACAGACTGAGATCCCGCCAAAAACTCCTTGGATACTTTTATTCCTTTCTTAGGGAAAGGCAAAGATATCTAGACCAAACAGCCAATTTTGACGTTCGGTATATTTTCATACACCACTATACCGAAATAACCAACATTTTCTTTTTAGTAGTTCTTGTGAGCTCTCAGAATTTAGATCTGTGCTATTATTTTCAATAATATTCACTTATGCACAACAACCAGACTATGTCATGTACACAAAAAAAAAAAAAACCTCCAAATTTACACAAAAAGGCAAATCGAGATATTGTTGAAAACTCCTTTATCAGATTTAGTAAAATTTCTAAATGAACTTCGGTTGTCTCTGATTCGATTACCTCGTGGCATTATTTAATTTTACCAATTCTCCTAAATTTATAGAACTTAAACCAGCTTCTTCGGGTTTTTAAATGAAAGTCTTTTAAAATCATTATTTTATAACTAATTATATCATAATTCTTTATATGATAAATCTTTATATCTTTATATCTTTATCACTTTTCTTTGTGAAAAATAAAAGTAGGTTTGCTAGTTTATCATGCTAGTGTCTGTCACTGTATTGTGCTATGCTGGGTGTAAGAGCTTCCCCAGTTGAGGATCTAATCACGTTTTGGATCATTACCAAAATGTACCACATTTTACCGCTTCTGTTTTTTATATATTCGTTCTTGGAGCCGAGTCAGCTATTCAGGCGCATACAGCCACGTACAGCCCACATAGGCTTTAATTACCCACAGTGCACACGTGCGGCAAATCAGATCATATACTGTAGGCACTTGAGAAAAAAGGCTTTTCGACTTGACTTGACTTGACTCCAACTCGACTGGGGCGCGTTCGGGAGACTACGTAGAATCTTCTCGTCTGAAATACTGCAGTGTCTCAAGACGAAAGTCTTCGACCAGTGTGTGTTGCCAGTGATGACATACGGCACTGAGACGTGCTCGCTCACAATGGGTCTAATAAGGAAGCTCAAATTTACTCAAAGGGTAATGGAGAGGGCTATACTTAGAGTTTCTCTGCGTGATCGAATCAGGAGTGAGGAGATCCGCAGAAGAAGCAAAGTAACCGACATTGCCCGAAGTAATGCCAAACTAAAGTGGCAGTGGGTTGGGCACATTGCTCGCAGAACCGATGCCCGATGGGGCCAACGGGTTCTCGAATGGGTACCACAGCACAAATAGCATACAGGTAGCACAAGACCGGTAGTCGTGGAGTTCTTTGGGGGAGACCTATGCCCAGTAGTGGACGTCTTTCGGTTAAATGGATGGATGTATATAATTATGAGGCTTCTAAAGTCTCCCCTCCCACATGTCGGCAATAGTAACCAAGGCCGTTTTAAACCTTTTTTTTTTTTTTTTTGACGGGGGGAAATGCATTTACGCACTGCCCTTATCTATTGTATTTGAGGGATCAGAGTCCCCCAATACAAAGGCCGCTTTAAACCTAACTTTCAGGTAGAAGTAAAACGGAAGAAGTTCCATCTCAGAAAACGGAAGACCAGACCGGCACTGGGCGCGTCGTCGATCTATCGGGCTTGCTCAGCGCACAGGCTCTAGGTAATTCATATTTTACTTTTAACAATACAATTTGCTGTACATTAGTATGAAAGAAAAAATAATTAAAAATATGGTAATTAAAGGTTTTGCCTTCTAAAATCAGACTAATTAAAATTGATATCACATCACAATAACAAAAAAAAAAAAACAATATTTATTTTACATCATCTTTAAAAATGAAATTCTAGTGTCCGAATATTCGTAATTTTTCTCCTTTTAATGGCCTCGACCAGTTTTGATATATTTTTTAATTTGGAGTCAGTTGTGTGGATGCAGATGATATATTTGGTATAAGAGTACATTTTATCAAGAAAATGTTCATAAGATACATTTTACAACTCTGGATAACTTTAATGAACCCAGTTACATTAATCTTACAAATAGTCTGAACGAAGTGGCCAGTTTTCTAATAAACTATTGTTAATCCCTTGAGCACCTTCCCGGCGTTTACGGCAGCTTTCCATTGTTTTTCTATTGTCTTTTTATTGTTTCATTTTTATGGGTACTCGATACATTAATTTAATAGTAATGAAAAGTATTGTTAATTGTTATCTATAGCGCCCCTGTTCGATGCATATCAAGAAAACTTACAGGAAAAGGACAGCCTCATACACGATTACGAGAAACAATTCGAAGCTATCAACAAGAAGTCCAAAGAGATCGTGTCAGAGAATAAAATACTTACCGATAAAGTCAAAGTGTTAGAGGAAGAATTGACGCAAGCGAGACAGAACTATAAGAGATCGGCGGTGGAGAAAGAGACGGCCGATATCGAGAAAGCGACTCTACTAGAACGAGTGGAAATGGCCGAGTCTAAGCTGAAAGAAGTTTATGAATTATATGAGGATAAGAGTAAGTTATTTTTTTCCTTCGAAAATGAGGTTTGTTGTATTTAACTGTGAAATTTTTGTTGACTGTTTTCACTTTTATGATATTCTGCCTGATATTTAAACTAATATAGTTAAATGCCTCGGTGGCGCAGTTGGATTACGGCGCGACTGCCGTTCCGAGGTCTCGGGTTCGATCCTCGGGTCGGGTCAAGTGGAATTGGGTTTTTCTACTCAGTATCATCCTGGAGTTTGGAATTTGTGCCCGATATGGCGACGGCTCGCCCCCTGTCACATCTGGGACGGAACTAAGATCGGCGACATGTGGGTGCTGTAGTTCGCTACTTCACCTCTGCCTAACCCTTCGGGGATAACAGGCGTGAGCTTATGTTATGTTATGTTATGTTAGTAAATACGTATATGCTAAATCCTGAAGATAATTATTTGATGATTAACGAAAAAAAAAACGGTGAAATAGTTCTAACTTGCCAAAGTATGGGCAGATAAGAGATATTTTATTTTGTTAACGCGGCAACTAAATGGTATAGTCGAGGATAGTTAAAGCTGAAAGACAATTGAAGCGATGATAGCGCAGCGGGTAGTACGGTCGGATTCCAGTGCTTTGACCACAATCTTACCTGATGTTAAGTGACGATGTGGTCCAGGCCGCTAAACACTCTAAGCCTTGGTACTGGTTCTGAAGTGATGCTACGCTACCATTATGTTATGGTTTCTTTCGCCGAAAGCTCAGGCCGATTTTAAAGCCGGATAGGTGGGGATCGAAACCGTGTCCATCAACGCGGAATCCTGCCGCACTAACCGCTGCGGCATCATCATATTTGTTACATCAGTGGCGGCGATGATGAGAGATTACGAAGTCGTCCACCGGGAGTACTTCGCTGTGCGGAGCGGTCTCGAAGCCGCCGAAGGGAAGCTGGCGCAGGTGGAAACGCTCCGAGCGCGCACTGTGCCCGCTGACATGCACGAGCGTAGGCTCGACCACTGTAAGCGGTATGTATCTAGATAATCCTTCCGTTTCAGGTGAAGATCTCGCTTAGACCATAGATACAACACTACACTTGAAATCTTAGACTGGCTCCCTACCACCATACCTTTTTTTTTTGACGAGGGGAATGCATTTACGCACTACCCTTACCAATTGCATTAGGAGGATCAAATCCCCCCAATGTAAATGGTAAGGGGGTGTGGAGGGACGTCTCCACACCAGTGTGGAATTCATCCGGCGAGAAGCGCCGGAAATACCAACTAAATCCCCCGGAGCCGCCAGCCGCATTTAGGGGGGCAATACGGGATCGCGTTAGCATGCACCGCGTCGCCCCCTGCGGCAGGCCCAACGGGCCTCTTCCTCTACATTAGCCCGTTGGGGATGAGGGGGAAATCACCCTCACGTCTTCGCCCGATTCTCAAATAAGAATTATCGTCCGGGGGACGCTACCACCATACCTGCCCGTAACCATTCTGGGACAATGCCCTACCTTAAAACACGAATTTTAATAAAATGTTTACATTATACATAAAAAAAATTCTATTAAATTAGTAAAAATACTTGGCCCTGGTAGTATTATGTATTTGATTCTCACAATGTCATTAACCAAAGAAGAAGGAGGAATGAGCGTTTTGATCACAATCACACCTGATGTTAGGTGACGATGTGGTCCAGAATGGTAAACACACCAAGCCTAGAGGTACTGGCTTTCAAGAGATTCTCAAGAACACACCTATTGGTGTTTGGCGACAGTTACTCTTCACCGAAAACTCAGGTTCATTATACAGTAGGGGTGTGCGAATAATTCGAACTTACTACGAACATAATACGAAATTCGAATCGAATAAGTAACATTCGATACGTAACGAATAATTCGAAAATTAATCGAGTAGTTCGAAAAATTTCGATTAATTCGAAAAATTTTCTCTGGGTAGTTGATTTGTAATCAAAAAGTTGTAAGTTGAATAATTTGATACACGATGTAATGGAATTCAAATCGGAAACAATAGAAAATCCAGTGGATCAGTGATATTCCGATAATTATTCGAAATTTTTCGAATTTGATATCAATATTTGATTCGATTCGGACGATATTCGCACATCCCTATTATACAGTTAGATAGATGGGTTGTACCCTGAGCCCTTCGACACGGAATCCGACCGCACTACCAACTATGCCATCATAGATTTCTCTCGGCCACAAAGCTATGTGTCCTGAACATATATCGGTATATCGTCGATAGGCTTCTGGAAGAACTGAAGCACCAGTACAGCATGGAGACGGAACGAAGGTCTGAGCAGACGAACAAGCTGCAGGAACAGCTTAAACTCGCCGAGGAGAAATGCGCTAAGGCTTGTCAGGAACATACTACACTTAAACAGGAATTAGAAGCTGCATTGAAGAACGTCAGGTCGGTGAATAGGATAGTTAGATAGCTTGTTTGGTATAACTTTAATAAGTTTAAATATATATTCATTATTATAACGTACTATTAGTGTTTTTTAAAATAATAAAATCATATTTTGACTTTATTAAAGTTAATAAAACAAAAATAGAAAATAGAATAATACCATCCTTTACGTTATAAAGAGATTATGTATTATATGATTATTATGTACTTACATAAAAAAATTAAATTACTTATCTAGAAAGTTATCCTTAAACCGAATTCGGGCTATTTATTTATTTCTACTAGTGTCCGCCCGGTGGTTCGAAAATTAGACCTTAACAGTATTGTAAAAAGGTTCAATTTTCCCCAAAATCTTTTTATGAATATAAAAAAAAACTAAGCAGGCCATGTAGACTGGTAAAAACTCGAAACTTTGCAAAAACTGTGTTTTTGTTAAAATTTCATAATTCGCTAATTGAAATTATTAAAATAACCTAACATTTTTACATCTGATGACGCTCCGGGCAATAATTATGTACATTCTCATATAGTTTATTCATAATCAAACCATACGATAGGCTGCGTAACTGTACGTTTATTATTAACCTCTGAACGCCAGCACTTAAACTCCATCTTATACTTGACATACTGTAGCATGTTGACAGTTGACGTCATAGCATTCACCTAGGTGCCGAGAACACCCTTATAGAGTCGTATACAACTGACACTATTGACACTATCAAAATTGCCAAATTAGGCATAATTTTGTGTTAGAAAAAACATTATTTGATAATAATGTAGACTTTCGAAAGGTTATAAAGAATACCTGTTCCAATTTCGTAATTGATCTGGAATCAGAAGTTACTCGAAATTTTACGGAGATATTTTGCTGTTAACATATTGGTTACGCCATCTATAGGCGGTTTGTGTAGGGTTGCTGGTGATTTGCTGTACCGTTGAGTGGTGGCGCTGTAGTACCTTGGCTGGACTACTGCGCCGACCCGACGGTCGAGTCATTAGTGAGCCGTGACAGTTAGATTGTGTACTTGAATTCGAACACCTCCGCTACAAATATTGTTTTACCGCAAATCCGCGCTATTGCAGCTGCACGCTTTTTAATATTATATACGCTTTACGTGAAAGTGAGTTCGAGAAACCGTCCTGGACACTATACGCTGGCAGAGGGAACGGTTGCCGCCACCATCGGTGAGTAGATTGCTGCAACTCCTTTTCACAACCGCATCGCTTAGGCTAGATTGCCTCCCAAAACCGCTCCTAGGGCTATTTACACGCCCTAGGATCTCCTATACACATATCATCGATTCAAAAGTTTAATGATCTACCACATATTCGTATTTGTTTATCAAATAAAGGATGTATTTGATTATTTTGCTACATATGTCAACTTAGAGCAGGCGTGTCTATAGATTTTGGGAGATCACAGTTCAGTTAGGATGGGGGGGGGGGGGGGGAGAGTTACACGCATTTATCGAATTATTGTTCATTTCATTTCATCGTTTAGAAGTATTAAGCAGCAAGTTAGTAAGTAATTTAAAGTGTTCGTAAATTATCTATTTATTAAGGGATTTGTCAATTCAATGTTACGAATTTGGAACAACCTCCTCGAATCGTCACTGACTTAGAGTGATTATTATAGATTGTACCGTAAAGCGGCTGTGATATTCCGTCAGCGCTTGAAGGCAGCGACGGCACGTATGAGCCGCGTTCGCACGAGCGTTCGCCGTGTTCGCTCTTCCAACGAACCGCTTAAACAAGCGCTACAAGCGCTTGAAAAAATTAAAAGCGAGATAAAGGTAATTCCACCGTATGCTTTTAATATCTTGCATACCCAAATTCTATATTCAAATAACTATAGGACTTTAATCTATACTAATAAATAAAATTGAAGTTGAAATTGTTGTCTGTCTGTTTATTCCGGGTAATCTCCGGAATGGCTGGACGGATTTTAACAGCGCTTTTTTGATAGATAGCTGAAGTTACTCCGGGTAACTTATGTACTATTATTTTTCGGAAATAATTACGATTCTGTATAATTCGAAGCGATGATGGCGCAGCGGGTAGTACAGCCGGATTCCGCGTCAATCGACGTGGGTTCGATCCCACCTATCCGAGTCTAAAATCAGCCTGAGTCTTCGGTGAAGGAAAGCATCGTGAGGAAACCAATAGCATGGTGGTAGCGCCTGGGTAGCTACCACCCTCAAGTTTGTAAACCTGTTGCCAAATACCAATAGGTGTATTCTGGCAGCATCACTTGAGAACCAGTACCTCTAGGCTTAGTGCGCTTATATAATCCGTTTCAATGCAGTTTTACTGGCAAGTGCTTAAATTTATGAGACGTATTTTTACTTTATCTTAGTACTAATCAAAAATTAGGATTCCGTATAAAAAAAAATGCAGTGAAGAATGTATGAAATGCAGGCTCACGGATAATATACTATAAAATTTATTACTTAAGTTCAAGTGTGATCGAATGTTATAGCAGTTGTAGATAATAATAACATATTTTGTCCCCCCCCTCCCCTTCTCAATTGTCAGCAATATTAAGCAAAGCCCACCCACAAATAACTCCCCCTCCCCCTCTATGATTACGTAAGCATTGGCACAATTTTGAACAAGAAAAAAAGAAGATAAATATTACTTATGTAATCAGCATTCGGACCACCCCTTCCCCTGTATCCTTAAAAATAAGCAAAGCTGCCCTGGATGTTTACGTAATATTTGTACGGACCCATACAATATAAAAATTAAGGTCACACTTAGGGTTGAGGCGTATATTAGGCGTATGTCATGTAGGTAGTGAGGTCCCGAGCGTACACGTCACTGGAAGAGCTAGAGCGTCGTATAGTGGAACAGGAGCGTAGAGCTGCGCTCGCGCACGCGGAGTATAGACGCGAACTCGAACGCGCGTCACTAGCGCTCGAGCACAAGGAGGCCATTATACGCAGCCTCATCGATAAAGTTGCCGACGTCGAAGAAGTTAGGTGAGTATCATTCGAACATAGTTAACTAAACCACAAATATGTTACCTTTCAGATAATATTGAATTATTGCAACAAACGAATGCAATAATCACTAGATTATTATCTATTGTTGAACTAGTTCTGACCGTCTGTGTGGATTTCCGTGTTTTGTAAAATTAAGATTTTTAATAAAATATAGGTGCGTATTTACAGCGTCATAATATACTAAAATAAATATACGTACATATAACTTTCTTTCATACAAATTTGCGTCCCCTTTATTTTAGTGAGCTTTTTTTTCATCCTCGTAGATTACTTCCATACTGAATTTCATCAAAATTCATTGAATAGTTTTTTGCTTGTCATTGATTATAAAGTCTCCTCGGATTGATAGTTAAAATTAGTTTAGTTTGTCTACACTCTATTATATTTTCTAGAGTGATATACCAAAGGGCTAAAATAATTTAAATATCAGAAATAATGACAAATGAGCCGTCCTATGCTTCAGACTTTTGTTAGTTACGTCTAACAAAAGCTTTTTAGATAATAGCGTCTAGTTCTACAATACAATCCATATTATAGAGTAGATTATATGAATGATAGTGATATCTGGAAATGATATCCCTCTCTATGTTTCAATTGAATATTATGAACTAATACGTGAAGTAAAAACTTTGTACCCCTTTTTACGAAAATTGCTCGGACGGGGGAATATTAAATTTCACACACTTATAGTTTACATAGAGAAAGAGTGCATAATGCTCATATTTTTTTAATAATTATACCTGGTGAAGGTCGCGGGAATCCGCTGAATGCGGGTGGCGCAAAACCGGTCGTCATGGAGACTTGGGGGATACCTATGTCCAGTAGTGGAGGTCTTTCGGTTGAATGGATGGATGCATAAAAATACATTAAATTAATAAAACAATACAGTTCACACACTACCATTAGTTTGACACAGACACACATCTATCATTATCCCAATGCATTATCAATCACATGTCAATGTCAGACTTGACATTTATTTACCGTGTAGACAGAATATTGACTTTTTAGGCTTTAATTTAAGCAATTGACAATGAAAAGCAAATAAAATTGTTAGCGTTTTTATGAATTATGGTCGAACTTCGATCACAGGCGAGCATTAATATTATGAATTATATAATAAATAATATATTTAAAAACATTAAAAAAAACAGATCGAGTTTTTCTTGCCGGCTGTTCTCGGCTGGTCTGTTAACCCAAGAGGTGGTAATTTTTTTGACGTTCGTAAGCGCCTTTTCAGGTCTCAAATTGAATTTGTGATTTTGATTGTAAACAGGTTAAGCCAGACCAACACTCATCGTCTTCAGGGGATAGTCTCTGATTCCTCACCAGATAGGGCTTCGCCGAATCTCGAGCGAAAGGAATCGAAGACGGGCGTCAAACTCTTGCCGGGGCCTGGTGGATATTACCAAGGGAACAGTGGAAAGAAGAAGGGGAAAGAATTGATAAAATGATATTAATTAAATGTTTTGAAGAATGAGTTTTAAATTGTTTTTAAATCTTATATGTATGTTTCTCCGAGTTATAGTATTTAGTAGCTAAGATCTTAACTACAAAGTTTCATGATTCTAACATAACATAAGCTCATGCCTCACCCCGAAGGGTTAGACAGAGGTGAAATATCGAACTACCCCCACCCACATTTCGCCGAAATTAGTTCCGACTCAGATGTGACAGTAGAAAAACCCAATATTACTTGAACCGACCCGGAGATCGAATCCGAGACCTCAGAACGACAGTCTTATCGTAATACAAAATTTTCTTAGGGGTTGTTCAAATATATCGTTAACGTAATTTATATTACTTTGACATTCCCCCCCCCCCAAGCTTATTAGCAATAGTAAGCAAAGCTCTTCCAACCCTCCTCCCCTAATTACGTACTGTTATAGGACGTATTAAGAATGTCTTTTTAAAAAAAGAACTTTTTAATCGCGGAGAACTTTTAATAGATTTAGTAGAAATATTGATTTAGAAATATGATACCGCAGAGGATGTGATTATCCTTAGGCAACCGTCCAGGGTGAAAGCTCAAGTCCGACTGACTGATCTGTAATTGTTTCCTAAGAGCTAAGGGAGTTCTGCTGACCTGGGATTGTCAGGGCAGCATTAAGGCATACAAAGAGGGGGTATATCAGTACGCATTAGCCATAATTTAAAGAAAAATATTGCCTACGTAATCACCATTCCGACACCCTCCTCAATGTCATCAAAAATAAAAAAAAGCGAGGTTGACGAGTTTTAAAAATTGTTTAATTCTATATGTTGCTCCGGGATATAGACCTCTTCCATACCGAACTTCAAAAACAAATAATCGGGTAATTTTTGCGTTTCGTGTGACAAACAGTAAATCCTAAAATCATATAAATGTGTCCATGTGATTGATAGTAGTCCCCTGAGTGCTTTCTCACATTTATTCAATGTACAGTTTTTATTCCTTTACAGTTTTATTTATATGTATGTGAAACGCCATGTTAAGTGTATAATGACGTCACAAACCCAAAATAATATTTAATTTTCACGTCATCACACATTTGTTTAATTAAAACAAGATTATTACTTGTTAATAAAAAATGAAATAATTAAATTGTACATTTATCGTAGCAAATATCTAGTCAAATAATGTTATATCTAGTAAGGATATGTAAATTATGATTGTGTTATTATGGTGTTTTAATTAAATTGTTTTTTATAAATTATTTTGTTTTATTTTCACTTTTCTATTTGTAAATTTTATTTTTTATTATTAGGGTCGATATAATTTTTTTTCACGTTATGGTATTAATTTAATGGATGCCATATTGACTTTTAGGCAATCGACTTTTAAAATATTTATTATTTTTGCCTTTCGTGTCTTTTATCTTCTAGTAACTATCTCCGTGAAAAATCTATTTCATATTACATACGTTTTTAAAAGTAAAAATATACTACGAAACACATGTACCAATCGACAATGGATATCCATTTCAAACTCATCATAGGAAATATAATCGCAAATTTTGTGCGCAATATAAATTGCCTCATCTAAAAGGCAGTGCGCGAATTTTCTTTGCGAACGTCATAATATAGGGACCGTTCAAGTATTACGTTAGCAAAAATTTCGTTATTATTGACTTCACTAAACAATGGCAATGCCAAACAAGTGACACAATGCTCGCAGAACCGATGCCCGATGGGGTTTTCGATTGGCTGCCGCGTACCAGAAGACGCAGCGTGGGTGTGCAAGGTGGATCGAAGACATAGTAAAGGTCGCGGAAGTCCGCTGGATGCTGGTGACGTAAGACCGGTCGTCGTAGAGGTCTTTGGAGGAGACCTATGTCCAGCAGTGAATGTCTTTCGGTTGAATGGATGGATCAAAGCACATATAGGTGTGTTAGTGCAATAACACCTGGGTTAGTCACTCTAGGCTTTGTAAAATAATCTTTAACCACATTAGATCACTTAACATCGGATGTAATATTTATCAAAGCGACTGAGCCTTACATACAGTATACGCATATATTATGAAAATAAAAAATACTTTGTTAAATTTAGGACTTAGAAGTGGTTTATGAACGTCAAAAAACTATCACCAGTTCAGAAAACAACCCAGTCGTCAAGAAGAGTCGGTAAGGATCTGGTCTGTCGTTTTTTTAATGTGTATTTTTTGTGAAAACTTTACACATGTTAGTTATTGTGCCTGCACAAAGAACGGTATCACATTAATACACCACTATCGTTCAAATTATGATCATTCTATAAAAATATAACCTTTTCAAATTAAAACTAGCATCATGACAAGCTTGAGCGTATTGTCCGAAAAATCAATCAGTAACGCTCTTTGGGACCTTATTGTAAAATCTAATAGTATAATCTGAAAAACTTTATTCGTTTTTTTACACGATATAGGCTTAGTGTTTTGACCACAATCTCACCTGATGTTAAGAGACGATGTGGTCCAGGATGGGAAACACACTAAGCTTAGAGGTACTGCTTCTCAAGTGATGCTGCCGGAACACACCTATTGGTATTTGGCTACAGGTTTTCAAACTTGAGGGTGGTTGCTACCCTGGCGGGCATCATTAGAAAATGCCCTACTACCATGCGATGGTTTCCTCGCGATGTTTTCCTTCACCGAAAGCTCAGGCTGATTTTAGAGTTGGATAGGTGGGGATCGAACCCGCGTTGATAGACGCGGAATCCGGTCGCACTACCCACTGCGTCCTCATCGCTTCAACTTTCACTGAGTTCATTTGTTTAGGTACATTTCTTTTCGTTTACTAGATCAACGCGTAACCTCAAAAATCTAAACGATGCTACAAAAAAAAACCCCGGAAAAGATTTTCTAATACTTGATAACTAAGTACATATATTGTGCCAAAATCATCTGTACACATGACATACATTCTGAAACAAGGTGATTCGGGTAGGTCGGCAAATGGAGCCAAGGGCACCATCGAAATACCAACAGATAAAATTGAGACCGCCCTCATAGCATTATATTATTTATTTAAACATTAATTGCTAAGGTCAGTCCACATATTAATTGAATTTAGCACACAACTATGTTAGTTACTTTTAGATATACGGACATTTGATGCGATTATTAATTACAGGCAGGACAATTTCTTCGAAACTAAACTGACGTTCAAGAAAAACATTTCGCAAAATAGGTTTCGGAAAACATCATAAGGGTTGAGGAGGGGTTAGGGATGCAGTGAGTGCGATCAGGGGCGTCTTTACCTATAGTGCAGGGTGTGCAGAGCACACGGACGCGTGGTTTCAGGGGGGCCGAGCGACGCTCGCGACACATACATACATAGATGCGTCACTCAGGGGCGCCAATGTTCTCAAAGACCCTGCGCCCGTGTTATGGTCGACACCGAGCGCGGTAATAGTTAAAATTGCATCCGAATTGTCGTTTGAAAATATAACTTCTAGACGCCGCCAGGATATTGTTTACACACGGGCGCTACAAGGGCTAGAGCCGCCTTTGAATGCGATGTCTAAATTGAGAAGCGCCACGTTGGTAGGTAACGATTTCAAAAAAATCTCAGAAAATGATTACCTATACCCGTAATTAAAGATAACATTTTGAAAAATTTTACTATACTTTGTACTAAAGAAAAAGTATGCGTGATTTTAGATAGGTAGGGTTGATCTAAAACCACGTATCACCAAAGACCCCACCAAAGCTGCTAATAAAACATCAAGTGATAATGGACGATCCCTAACAATCTTAAAATATCCACTTTTATTACTCAGTTTTCTAGATAGCACTCTCTCTCGCTAAGCATTAATTTTACAGCCAACTATTTTACTATTTATATTACTATTTCCAAATTAGCACTTGAGAGATGTTTATTCAAAAGTATAATAAACAACGTGCAAGTTTGCTTCAAATCAGCGTATTAACGTTTACTGTGACAAAGTTTTTAAAACTGTCGAAAACTGAATCGAGTTACCCGCAGTGCGAATGTTATTCAACAAAATATATTGGAAAATTGAATTATTTTGAAACGTTTGAAGTTTTTTTAGGTAGAAGCCAAAATAACCCCACATATATTTATAAATAGAGAAGGATAATGGTAACATGTCGAAAGGCTATTATAAAATAAGGCTATTATGCTATGATTTCACAGCTATTCTTTATATTTCTTTATCCCAATGCTTTTTAGACCGTTTTCTTTCCCTTTCGCTAAGCGAAAAAAAATAGAAATATTACATCCACATTATTACGAAATTCAATGACAACGTCCAGAAACTGTATCACAATAAAGAAAATAAAAATTATAAATTACATTGAAAATTTCTATAAACGGATATACCTGAAATAAAAAAAATATTATTTACATATATATCTACATAATTTAAAAAAAACTTATTATTATACCTACCTACAATACAATAACACAGCATGTAAAATATGTATCTATGTTATTATAAATATGTATATCATGTATTATTTATAATTTGAAACTATTCCTTATCTATTGTAAAGCCTTCACAGTCATTGGTGGTATTCTATCTGCGTGGTAATTTATCTACATTTATGTCATACAGATATATCGAAGTACGAAGCGCGCACGGATTTTCTTTCATTAATTCAGATCGCTCGTGAAGTTCACATTTCACTTTGTGCGAGATACCTACTTGTGCTGTTTTTATAAATTTATTTACCTATAATATCGGTAAGTCACAGTAAAAACACTTGGAATACATATTCGTAAATAATTTGAGCCTCTTTAAAATACAGAAAAATGTGTCAGTACTAGGTACCTCAAAATATATCACTATATACATAAATACCTTTCAATTGGCATTATTTGAAAACTATTAATATTAAATAACCTAGATAATATTAAATAAATAACATTAACATTTTTGCTGGAGTGAGCGAAACAAATCTATGGAATTTATTTGTAATAATTTTAATTAACAATATAGAAAACAATTAAATTTTAAACTGCATTTTTACGTAATAACTTTTCACATAGGTAGATTGTATATGCTAACTAAAAAAATAATGTATTAATTCTGTTAGTCTAAGTAATTAATGTATTTTAAATATATAATAGCAAATAGCTATAATAAAATAAAAAGTAAACGACATTTAGATGCACTAATTAAAAACAAATTAATTTACTAAATCGTTAAGCACTATTGAGTGCGTAAAACAATTAGACAAATAATTTGTTATCAGTATTTATTTATGTTTAAGATGTGTTAATTTTTTTTTTATAAGACAAAGGGATATTTAATTCCCGAGCAAGTTCATTTGCCGCTACACCATTTATATATTGATAAGCGGTCATATAAGAATCAAGATAAAACGTTGAGATATGTATATTTATTTTTATGTATTTACTATTTGTGGCTCGCGACTGCACTTTCATATACCAACTTGATTCCTTTATTTATTCTGTATAGGTTCAAGGCTTAGATTACAATTTCATCCGATGTTAAGTGACTGTGTTCCGGGATTATACACTATGCACGTACAGTTGCCGATAGATTTTCAATCTTGAGGGTGGTTTTTCTAACCAGGTATTAGAAAACGACCTACGATTTTATAGAGATGTTTTCCTTCAACGAAGGCTTAGGATCATTATAAATTAGTTTTTATAGATTCGAAACCACGTTCATTAACGTGGTATCATACCGCTAAGCACCAACACTGTGCCATCATCGCTTTCAAACTAGTCACTTAATCCATTCTAAAGTGGCTTATTTCAAGTATTTCAAAAAAAGACCGGTGGTTATCTTAATTAATTTTTATCATCATTATTTTTTCTATATATTATCTTATGTAATAAAATAAAATCTAATAATAATATACAAGTATGATTTTAGATAAACATTATGTATATAGGTTCAGTAATTCTATATTTATAATCCAACTAAGGTACAGACAGACAGACGATACCGTTTTGTGACCCGTAGGATAACTAAACTACTATCGACGTTGTTATCATTTTATCAGTTAAGTATAAATAATTATGAAGTAGGTACTTCATCGTTCCGCCTGATTCACTAACTTTTCTATTCTTTTGTATAATAGCCGATTTTATTCTTTCGTCACATTTGACTAATAATAAAGATTATTTCGCTTGTTTTAACTCGAATACATATGTTATATTAAATCGACAATCAATTGCAACTGAATATTATAAACTCACTAATTAGACCATTCGACTTCCTTCGCATTCATTACAATAATTTATACGCATCATAACTGCCAGAGGCGTAGGTAGTAGCTAGAGCGATAGGGGCGGTCCGCCTTGAGTATCACTCGTTAAGGGTGTCACCCCGACCGTGAATCCATTAAATACACTACAGACAAATCTTAACCATACATCAGTACTGTCACCTACATAAATCCACAATATTTTTTTAGATTATACAAATGTTACTGTAAAAATGTCCAAATTTCAAGATACAACAATATCTGTACTGGATGCCACTGGCTGCTGGTAACTTCACAGAGTTAGGTAAAGAATAGAACCAAACCAGAATTTGAGTGAAAATAAGTTACAAACATACCTTTGGAGTTTCGATCGTGTTGTTACTGTGCTTAATTATTTAATTATCCTGCTCTCAATGCTACACACGAGGCACCAGTTTATTATTATTTGTCACAGATTATCTAGTGATTTTTGCTCTCATTTATTACAAAAACTCAAATATTCAAAAGTATGTGGGTTAATTCTAGCTTGCATAAGATACATGCTGGCCACAAAAAATACTGCCCTAGTACAGAAATCCAACAAAAAATCAGAAAAATATACATATATATATATATATATATATATATATATATATATATATATATATATATATATAGTAAATTTCTATAATTAGTATTTACTCTTTTGGAAAATAAACAAGCGTTATAGATAACGCGAAGGAATTTTTTTCAACTTCCGAATTTTAATGCCCCTAAAAATTTGCCGCCCAAGGCACTAGCCCCGAGTACCCTTAGTGCAAATCTAGCAGTGCCTGTCAGTACGATTTGTTAAAAAAGATACGGTAGTGAAACCAGTTTTCTTATACAGTTTGACAGTGTAAATCGATGTAAAGTGTTCTTCTGCTTAACAAAAATAATATCCATGCAATTTCAAATAATAACTCATATAATATGCATACATGTATATTTAAAACCGCATGTAATATTTGATAAGCTTATTCGTATTCGATTTTTTTCTAAGCAAAGAGTATCAATGGATTAATTCAAGCAATAATTAGTGATAAAACCTATCTAGTCTTATGTCTTCGTGATAATATAATTAACTAGCTTTAACCGCGTATTTACATGTTAATTAGGATTGTTATTTTATTTATTAGTTGAATATAAAATATTACATATAGACTATAAAGAATAAAGAATAAATAGACTATAAAACTTAACAATTTAAAAGACAAACGATTTAACCAACAGCAAACCACAGTATGAATATGTTAGAGGGAGTTTGAAAGTTGCAACAGTGGTAGAAAAGTTAAAAGGTCCTCGTTTGACGTGGTATAGACAAGTTATGAGAAGAGAGGAAGTGCATGTGGGTAAAATAGTAATGAATATGAATGTGGAAGGATGGATGAGTAGAGAAAGTTGAAAGAAAGTTTGGATGGAGTTTCTAAGAAATGATATGAAAAAAAGGAGTAACAGAATAGATGACGGCTGATATGGACGTATGGAAGAAGAAAACATACTGCGACAACTCCTAGTGAGTTAAGAACAGGGCATGAGAATGATAATGAAGCAACAGTATTCGAACGTTTACAAAGACCTTTTATGTAGGTTCTCTTTTATAATAACAATCGAAAGCGATACAAAGTTAAAAAAAAATTAACAAGAAAACAGAGATACGTTATAATTTACCAGAAGATATAAAAAATCTTCTAATAAAAAAAACTACGCATATGTCTATCAAATTATTTAAGATAAGATAATTACTGTAAACTGTTACTAGCCTGATATTAAATGGGTATGAGACATAACATACTAACATAATAAGTGTAAAGGAACTGGCTATCGAGCGATCCTGTTCGGATATACATGCTTGGAGGCAGATCTTCTATCAGAAAATAAAATTACAGTATGCCCTATGTATATTGTGGTTTGATAATGCTTTCCTACATTTTCACCTACGCAAGCGCAAAGTCTGAGAGGGTGTTCGCTACACTGACAAAGAACATAGTATAGACTCAGTGCTTTGACCACAATCTCACCTGATCTTAAGTGACGATGTGATCCAGGATTATAAACAGACTACTAGAGGTACTAGTTCTCAAGTGATGCTACCAGAACACACCTATTGGTATTTGGCGACAGATTTTGAACTTGAGGGTGGTAGCTACCCAAGTAGGCATTATTTTCAAATGCCCAACCACCGAGCTATGGTTATCTCACGATGTTTTCCTTCACCGAAAGTTCAGGCTGATTTCAGGATTCAGGATAAGTGGGTTTTGCATCCGCGTTCATTGACGCGAAATCCGACCGGTCTACCAACTAGACCATCATCATTTTATATCTAAAGATTTGCGGCCGTGCCATGATCGACGACGCCGGTGATAGTATACCCCCGTATAAGTGCCTCCTTTAATAATATGAGACCGAATTTAGAGTGTAGTGCACCCGAGAGCCTACAGAAAGTGCGTCACGAAAAACACTATTTAAGGATGAGGATTTTTTATCGAACTAGAGATGGTACGCCAAGAAATAAGTAAATACTGAAAGCCAACCGCCGCCCCCAGGTCTGTGGCTGCAATCGCTCCTGGGATAATGATATATTTATTTGCAGGCATTTAAAGGGAAACAGGGCAAATAATGAAATAGAAAAAATAACTGCGGTCACGGTTAGGAGGTAACTCACGGCATTTGTAGAAGACCGATTATTTTAAGTGTATATAGTAGGTACACCTATATGTTTTAAATATTCAACAGTCTGTCTATTAATTAAAAAATATTTACACAGATGCGTTTAAGTTTTATTTTAATTTCAATACCTACGTTTATTATTATTTAAATACAACATTGAAATAAACAACTCTACGAGTATAGTTGTCTCGTTCGATTGATTGACAGCTGTTGGCATACAATTAGTTACTGGTGAGTGTAAAAATAAAAAATTTAATATACCATCACGGGAAATAAAAAGAACCGTTAACCTTTTTACGAACGGAATTGGAGAGAAACATTTTTCCCATTTTAAAATTGGTGACTTCGTATTTAATTATAACGTTTGAATTTTGAATTTGAGAAGTATTTTAAAAATATTTCCCACGAAATTCCAAAAAAGCTACACTTTGTAATTATTTTCATAGGTATAGGTAGTCTACGTTTAAAAATCTAAAAATAAACAGTCGGATGCTAACATTTACTCTCCACCACCTTATGGTCTTGAAAGGGTCAAGATGTATTATATACATCTATAGTCTATATATACTAATAAATAAAATTGAAGTGTCTGTTTGTAATGTCAAAATTATTTTTTTGTTACTAAAAAGATAGGAATGGATACACGATACCTATAAAAAAAAATTTGTATGTCTGTTTGTAATTGGTAAGCTGAAGGTACTCGGGGTAACTTAAGGTACTTTTAATTTCCGAAAATAATTAGAGTTACGCGTAAAAAAAATAAAACTCTTAAATAATTGAATAAAATCCGATTCAATGCACAATTTTACGGGCAAGTGCTATAATTTATGAGAAGTATTTGTACGTTCTTTATCGTAGTACTAATTTTATTAGGAATATAATTAGAGTTCCGTATAAAAAAAATTAAAAGGCAGTGAAGAATATATGAATATATGAATAAGTAAGTGCTGGTGAATTTATTGATGCAACTAGTTTCGCGATGTGGTTAACAATTATCGGGTGCGCTACAAATATCACGTATATATCAATGTGAAAGTTTACTTAGTTTTGATGACACGGGGGTCGAAGGAGGCATCTGAATGGTGATTACGTAAGCAATATTTACTCATTATAATACCATATGACCAAAATTTTGTACACTTAAATACTGGGACTTTTCTCGAGTGATAATTTTTTGTATGGCTATCATTGGTCTAGTTATATAAATTGTTTTTGGTACCATACCAAAGACTATTTTAAGATAGTTTCCCCTCATAGAAAACTCACGTCCGCCGCAATGGTATCCTACCACACTAAACTCTGAGTTATAATGATGGTGTAGTCTATAGCGCAATTTCTTAACCTTGAGTGCATACTTTGAAAATATGTTATTTTTCTGGAGTCCACTTAATTTTTTTGCCTTTTTAGACTATATTTTAATCTGCTGCCCCTTCTGCGTTATCACAAGGCCTAATTTTCTTTGGTTCTTCTAAATGGGTGTTATCACACACGTTGAGAACCTAGGGTCTACAGCTTTCCAATGAGTTTGGCTTGAGTTCAACTAGGTCCATTTTTGATAATTATTATAAATTCATTCCAGAAATGCATCTTGGGTGGTTCTTTGGGATATTATTCTTAGGGTACGTGCGCACTCAAGATCCTAACTGTGATTTTGTACAGAATGTAAGTAATAACAGCTTCCTATGAGTTCAATCTTTAGGTTTATATAAGGGTGAGTTTTTTTTACAAAGCTCACTATCAAAGTTTATAGGACAAATCAAATATATTTGTACTCCAATAGCAGTGTAGATTATTTAAAATATATTCTTATTAAAATAGCGTGTGTATAAAGTACACGTATCAGGAGTGAAACTTCATTGGGAATATTTAGTTTGAATCTGTAAGACAAATAAAAGTTAGATATCAGAGGTTGAGAAAGAGACAGAAAATATGTATGCCCACTTCCTCAAAAAAGAAAATAATACAAAGAGGAGAAAGTAATAATAATTCTACAGTCAAAAATTATAGTTTGCTTATTTATTTTGTCTCTTTCTCTCTCACTGCGTATTTCTATCCGTTCTTTAAGATTTACCGTAAAGCTAATATTCTGATGGTCTTCTCGTAATGTGACCTTGAAAATTTAATTTTTCTTTGCCCACAAAGAAGTTTCACTTCAAAAATTGGTTAAACGTTAATAACTTTACATATTTTGTTTGGCAAGAATTATAACTGAAATCAAGAATTTCATTGAAAACTCACCTTTAGTGTAAATCGTGTGTATAGTGAAAAGCGATAATGATTTTTTATGTAAGAACCTAACTATACACAAAGAATTACTATTTAATAAATTTAAAAACTAGCACAACCAGATATTTCATAAATATCATAAATGGGACATCAATAGGAATATTTTGTTATGGTTCCTTACCAATGATAATGTTAATTACATAGAGTAATAACATAAAGAGTGAATGTCTCATACAAAACTCGCTTAACATTAAAACCAAAAAAGTATATTTGCGTGTGTCAGCGACACGGAATTACGTAACCATTGGCACGTAACGTAAGGTGTACGTGGCCTTTTAAGTGACTTTACTTCTCGTGTGACAATTGCCGTTCTGAGTGTTTTATTATATGGTTAATAAATAATATAATATAACTTCTTATGGTAACTTTATAGTTAATAATGGGTACCAACTTATCCAGGTCGAAGTTGGAAGAACGTATAGTTTAGTAAGTCCCAACTATCCAAATAACTACTCGGCCGGTATCCAATGTAGATGGTTAGCCACGTGCCCAAATGGATACAACTGTCGGTTGGTATGCCCTGTCATCGCGCTACCTCAAGTAAGTAGATTTAAAGTAAATAACTAATAATGAATCTAAGAATTTAAGCGACAATAAATCCATAGTACCTACCCTCAGATAGAGCGTCATACGATGCTTATGCTTACAATTAATTAATTCAAAATCTATGGTGATTAACAGATAAAAAAGGTCTTTGATAGAACCTATGTACCTGTGGGCAGCGTGTAGTGAGCAGGCATGTACGATATAATGTTATGCATGAAAATGGCAGTGAATATATCGCACTGGCTTCAGAAGTATCCCCAATTGGGGATCGGAGCACGCCCGGGTCCGCTTCTGGACGGTGTCCTGGAGTGTACAATATTGTCCTCGATTTTGTTTACTTTTTTTTATGATTAACCTGCGCGACCCCGCGTCTTCATATACGTGTTTTATCTTGACTTAATTGGGATGTCTCGATTTTGCTTTATTTTTCATAGTGTATCATCAATTATCGAACGAACATTCTTCCGGTATACCAAATTTATTCAAATCTTTGGGCTTTAAAGATTGATTTTTGAGTTTTTTTTATAATTTTCCAAAGTTAAATTTATAATTTTTATAGCCTGTCAATCGCTAATTATCATACACTTAATGAAAACATAATTTTATCAAAATCGGTCAACCTGTTTTCGAATTAAAGCTAAAAAGATTTTTTGTCTTCATTTTTTTTACGAATTCTAAAAATAATAGCGAATATCTACTTAGCCTTTCAACACGTCCTTGCGATAGACTTTCTGCGTACAAGGTTTTGTCAAAATCAGTCAAGCAAAATTCGAATTAAATCCGGACAGACAAAAAAATTTTAATGTCAGATTCAAGATGAGTAATGGGTAAAACATGATTTTTAAAATAAATTAAATGTTCAAAAAAAATTCAGTTTTATTAATTGTATACATGATAGATATGATGATGATGATGTATCACGGTATGAATGAATAATTACAGAGTCCATCGTGTTCGTCGGACCGGCTGCTTGTATCAAGGACTGGGGATCCGCAACTGAACGGAGCTGAAACTTACTGCGGCCGGGGTTCATTAACTGTTGTATCAATACAACAGAGGCTTAGCGTAGGTTTGTATTATTCATATCAACTTATACTAAGACCTCTCTATTGACTCAGGTCTCGTACACTACACTGAATCTGCTAGAGATATTTATATGTACACAATGTAGTTGAATAGAAACATACATGATATTCATAAACCTTAAAACCTTGTGTTCCGGCAGCAATTATTTATTAAAAAAATGTCCTCTTAAAAGTCGTTCCACCATATTTCAACAATTCTATATACAAACAAAAATATTTATTTATAAATGTGTGTACTGGTAAATAATCCCAGTGATATTCTAGGACTCAGCAAAGAATCTCAGATGAACAATACTGTTATAGTTCTATATTGTCAAACTATATGTATGGTAATGGTACAGGTTTCCTAACTATGTTTTCCTCCACTGCTCAGCCAGTAAGTAAATATGCACGAATTAATTGTTTTTCAGATATAATGTAGATAGGTATAGGTAGTATAAATCCTACTTTAATCCATCCAACCATCGATTCAACCGAAAGACGTCCACTGCTGGACATAGTTCTCCCACGACGACCGGTCTTGCGCCAACCGCATCCAGCGGATTTAGTGTGTCGTTCATGAGGGAGGTGATTGCCATAATCGTCACGCTTGGCAGGCGGGTTGGCGATCGCAGTCAGTTATTTGTAGTACTCAGACAATGCTGCTGCCAATCCCCTGGTTTTTCCCTTAGTCTCCATTTACGGCACCCACGGGAAGATATGGGGTGGTATTATTCTTGACCGGCACCATACGGTAACCTACTTTAAAGTGAAATATTATTTACAGGTTTAATATCTTCAAGATCAAGTCAAGGAGGAAACTTTGGATGTCAGCTGAGTGCACAATTATCCTCCAACACTGCAGCGTGCAGATGTGGCGAGAGGAAGCAGGTTCATTAAATTTATTTAATTCTCTATTACTTATCTAGGGATCGTTTAAGTATATCGTAAGCATTAATAAGGGGTGAGAGGGGCTTTGCCTATTTTAATGATATTAGGGACGAAAGGTATGAATCACCCAAAACCAAGATTACATGATATAGAGTGAAATATACAAGGTAATGAATTAACGAAAATAACTGCCACATAACATTCTGAGATCCCGATAAAAACTCTACGATTATTGTAACTATTCTCGATTACAGAATAGAATCGTAGGCGGTCAGGAGACAGGTGTGAATGAGTTCAAAATGATGGTCGGCTTAGTAGACGCCCGTATAGCTCAGATCAAGTGCGGGGCTGTTCTAATATCCAACAGACATGTACTGACAGCAGCTCACTGTCTCCTCAATCAAAACGCATCAAATATTGTTGTCATAGTTGGAGAACACGATATATCCACCGGTATAGTATATCCGTTCATTATTTTTCCACTAAAATTCTTCCAAAAGTGTTTTTGGTGTTATCTTTATAGTAAGAACATAATAAAATATAGGCTCTGTCACTGCGACGCGAGTGATTCATGAATTTTCATTCGACATTTTGTTTATAATTATTAAGTTACATTTTTGTTTTTCTTTTTAAATATAATTAGTGTACTATATAGCAGTTGACCACAATCATCTGATATTAAGAAACAATGTGATCCAGGATGGTAACCACACTAAGGCTAAAGATTATCGACTCTCAAATGATGCTGCTGGAATACATCTATTGTACTTGGTGACAGGTTTTCAAACTTGAGAGTATTATATAGATACCCAGACAAACATTATGAAAAAATATTCAACCGGCATGCTATGGCTTCTTTACTTTGTTTTCCTTCACCAAAAGCTCATCCTCACTATAGAATTGAATAGAGACATTGGACATCCCATAGAGAATAGGTGACTTCGAATCAACGTCTATCGCCCCGGGATCCGACCGCACGTTCAAAACGAAATTAGCTTTAAAAATACTATCTATCTGACAGATAAAAACTATTTTTAAATCTGTTTATAAAATAAACATCAATTAAACCACATTAGTCAAAACGAATCGGTTTCTTATCAGAGTTTTTTAAGCTTCGGAATGGATTAGCACACATTTTTAATATTGACATATAGTTTGCCTTGCTAATCGCTCGGAATGACTTGTTCCAGGAAATGACACATCGGCTGCGAGTGGATACAGAGCCTTAAGATTCACCATTCATCCACTGTTTACCCAGTAATTTATTGACTATAATTACTGAGAAAATCTTGAATAATCCGATCCAAAAAGTCTATAGAGGAGTTTTAATTAGAGCGTGTAAAAAGAATATTCTAGGCAGGGAGTTTTTCCCGACATCCCTATATATCATATTAGCTCTTGTTTTTAAATATTATAATATTGGTGGCGCTTTGCGTTATATAGCTTGGTTGTTATCGTGCACAAGTGAAGTGTATTGAAAATAGTGACACAGGCCATGAATTCCGACGTGCCACAAAAACTTCCGGAAAAGTTCTAACAAGGGCCCGCCATTTTGTTAGAACATTATAAAAGTAAAATAAAGGTCTAAAGTACTTTTATATTTTTTATATAATTTTAATAAGTAATAAACAAGAACAATGATATTCTAGGACTGAGATGGGAGAAAAAAAAAGACAGAAAATTGACGTTCAGTTGCGTCAACCACAAGTAATGTAAAATACAATTGTGGTTTCCTTTTATCTTACCCTATTATTCTCTCTGGAATATATTGCTTAATATTTAATGGGTTAAGTAAAATATATTGTAAAATCTGGTCACATAATATATTAATAATTAAAAATTTTGTATAACAGTAAGTCGTTCTCGATTAATAAAAACATTATCACTTAACAGTCACACAGAGAGAGAGAGAGAGTGAGAAATACTACTTTTTGGAACTTTTTTTTTAATTGACTTAATTCTTGATAGCTTCACTAAACTTTTAGGGCGCACAAATACAAAATAATTGTTTTAACAAGGTCATATTGTTCATAACAGGTCAAATTATGACTACGATATTGCAATAGTGGAAACGGTAAACAACATAGAATTCAGTGATGGCGTCGGACCGGTCTGCTTGCCTTTCAAATTCCTGAACACGAATTTCACAGGCGCTAAACTCACAATACTGGGCAAGTATCAAGAAAATACAAGGCAGGGGAATTCACTTACAATACGTTAGATATAATATCGACAGTCAGAATTTGCCAACACAAACAAACGTCAAAACAAATTATTATAGTACGATATTAGTATAGAGTTAACATAAATATTACTAACTGTGGTTCCAACGTTTTCCGCGTAAAATTTACACAATTTGGGGTAAGCTTAAAATTTTTTTAACCTCTATGTTAGTTACTACGGGATATAGACTACTTGTTTCATATATAAAACTTGAAATAAAAATGTTTTATTAGTCTCAAAACTGATTTAATTCCCATACAAATTTTCACCCTGTTTTTTCGTCATCTCAATTTTTCTTATAATTCTATATGTTGCGACGAGTCTCTACATCCATACCTAATATCATCAAAATTCATATAGAAATTATTGCGTGATGCGTGCAGACATACAGACAGATAAATTTTCAAAAATCATGAAAATGTGTTCTGCCGAATAATGATTTTCTGATATATTTATTGAAAAATTTTCGATCTATTACAGTTTTACTACAGGTAATAATTTCATTGAATTAGGTCCAGTAGTTTTTGTGTGATCGGCGAACATTTTTTTCCCATTTGCCTTTATACTTATAGATCTCTCGTGTTTTTTTATACTCAGTGCTTTGATCAAAATATCGCCTGATGTTAAGTGACACATCGTCATTTAGAGTCAAGATGGTAAACACATTAGACCTAAAGTAGAGGTACTTGCTATGAAGTGATGTTGCCGGAAATCACCTATTGGTGTTTGGCGACAAGTTTTCAAACTCGAGGGTGGTAGCTACCCAGGTGAGTATAATCAGAAAATGCCCTACGAGCGTGCTATGGTTTCCTTACAATGTTTTATTTACGGTGAATTATATAAATGGGTTCTAACGTACATCTATAGACGCGAAACCCAACACACTACCAATTGAGACATCATCGCTTCCTATGGAATACACTATAATTCCATATCTATGATCATTAATACACTTTCAATTTAAATCGAAATCCATTCGACTTCATTGATAGCATCGTTATTCGTACTTTATTGATTAATTTCACTTCAAATATAATGTAAACTCTTAAGGGTATAACAACACTCAAGGGACAGCATATTGTATGACGTTTTTGAGAGTTGTCGTTAAATAGAGAAAAGAAAAATTGTTTGTCAGTAATTTAAACAAAACTCGTGCAAGATAAAAATTACACCAAACAAAATAACGAACTTCTTAGCAACTTCGGTACGTATGAACTAATATACACAGCTGGAGTTCTTATTAAACTTGACGATTCAGAATGTCCTGTATATTGCTTAATAATGACGTATTGTTGACGTTATGTAGAGTGGGTATGCTGCTGCATAGAGTATATAGACAGCAAGATAAACTGAACAGAGTCAAGTAATATTGACGGTATACAGAGATTGTTGTTGAATCACCTGGTTTTAAATGGAGTATACACTCTAATTAACTGGTGAAGCACTAACCTGGCGTTTACTTTAATTATTTTCCTATTGTAATATTTTTATTAAAGTAATGTGGAATGTGTTGTACTATAAAATATGCATATAAATAAAACGTTTGATATTTTTATCCAAGGTTGGGGCACCCTCTTCCCTGGCGGTCCGACGTCGAACGTCCTAAGGAAGGTCGACGTCGATGTTATGAGTCAAGGAGTCTGCCGGACACACGTGTCGAATCTCACTGACAGAATGATTTGTACCTTTACTCCCGGGAAGGATGCTTGTCAGGTAAATACTTTTTAGTATTTGAATTTAATTTTGTTGGTCCAAAATTAATTTAGTCCTTTTTTATCACTTACTTAACCCTCTTACTCATCACATCTTATGAAATGCGTACTTTTTAATGAGTGGATATAATATCAGCTTTAATTTTCTATAAAAATGTAAAAAGAGATATTAGTAAATTATATACTTTGAAATTATTTAGTTATTTTTTAAGCTTTTACTTAATCAGAAGCTTTTCATTTATTCATTTAACGTCTAGTAAAACAATAATGAAATATTAATTACCAGAACAATTAACAGAATATTACAGAATATATGTCTTATATAATTTTGATAAAGTACGTAACTATTTGTAGTTTTTATTTTTAATTAAGACAAGTAACAGTAATTGTTTCACTTCTCAGGACGATTCCGGTGGTCCCCTACTCTACAGCGATCCGTCAACCGGCTTGTTGTTCAACATAGGTATCGTCAGTCACGGTCGCTTCTGTGCCTCTAGGGAACCGGGCGTCAACACCCGTGTCACTGTATTACTAAACTGGATACAAGCGTCCACACGATATGACTTTTGTGTAAAATAAAACACCATTGATATCCAGACAACTGTTTACAAGTTAAACACTTGACACTGGCAAAAACGTCATCTTGGTCTAAGGCTTGTAAATAAATGAATAAAAAATATACCTTTGTTAAAAAAAGTGTGTGTGTACTTATGTATGCACGTAAGAAGTTATACTTCTATGACGTAATAATAGAAAATACTAAAACGTTCACGGCTAACTTCATGGTGTTGGTTTTTCATGACGGCGTTCGCGCGCATCGTAAAAATTTACTCTCATAATTTTTTCCTAACGCAACAAACGAAGTATAACTTAAATAAATTGTAACTAAATAAATAATAGATACCAAAGCCAAAACCAAAAATACATTTTTGTTTAATTGCAATAAAATTTACATTGATATATGAATAGTTGTACGTAAGTATGTGTTTTATTTGATTCCTTCATAATAGATAACTCTAAATAGGAGGTTGGTGGGTACTACCAATTCGATCTAGTGAATGATCGTCATAATTTTAATACTAGAAGTAAAGACAAGTTGGCCGTCCCACGCTTTAGGTTAAGTAAGTGTAATAAAAGCTTTATAGGTAATAGTATTCGGTTTTACAATAAGATCCCAAGTAACATTACCGATTTACCTGACAATAAGTTCAAGTATTATGTCAAGCAAGTTTTATTCTCAAAAGGTTATTACAGGGTGGATCATTACGTGAACGATAGTGATGTCTGGAATTAACCCACATCTCTGTGCTTCCACTAAAAACTACGATTTGTATAGTTTTTTTTTTTATATGACAAAAAAAAATAATATATATTATATTTATGAAAAAAAAAAGAAACAGATCGAGTTTCTTGCCGGCTCTTCTCGACTGGGTTGTTTTCCGAACCGGTGGTAGTGTTTTAGACGTTCATAAGCGCCTTCTTAGGGCCTAAATTGAATAAATAAATTTTGATTTTGATTTTTGATTTTACCACACACTATCACATATGTAACGTATGCCAAAAATATAGGCACACAATTTATTTCTTGTCATTTGTAGCTGAATATAAAAAGTGTAAATAGCGATTTGAAGCAACATTGGTACTGTCATTCATTGGTACTGTGGTCCAATTCCGCAACGTAGTAGACCTCGCGATGGACGTAAGTTCGAATAATTCTACAATTAGACTGAGCTTTCGATGAAGGAAAATATCACGATGAATCCAAAGCATGCTTATTTAAAAGCCCTCTTACCTTGCTACCTCCCTCAAGTTTGAAAAGCTGCCGTAAATCACCATGTACCATTTTTAACCGATGCAATAATACTATGTTGCTTCCAGTGCGTTGCTTGATTATATTACACTGGTTCTCTGTTTCTGTTTACTATTTCCCAAGATTATAACTCTTCTTTATTCTTTAGGTTTCATTGAAAATAAAAGCAACCTTATGATTAAACACAGTCGACATTGCATATTACACTTTAGGTGCATAGTAAACGATGTATAATTTACTGTAATCAAAAATAATAAAAACGTACTATAGATACGTACGTCATTTCATTATTTAACTCCTCTATAAGTCCGCGGATCTGTTTGTATATAACTATTTTTATTCTTTACCATTATTCACAGCTTTAAATATCACGAATATTCTATGTTGTAGTTAAAGGATCGTTATGTCGACTTTATGCACTATCTCTATCTGATGCCTTGTTATATGTTTTACCTAATATAACAAGATTTTATATGTACTATGACACAATATATATGGTAATAATATGTATGGTTGTGTAAAATTATGTTTTTAATACACGTATGGACCGGATCACGGACATGGTATGGCGAGCGGCCGAGGTCATCAGTCGCCTAACTAGTAGGGATGGCGACTCTTTCCAAAACAGATCAATTTTTGAATAGATTCGAATTGAAACTCTATGAATCAATTTAAAAAAATGAGGACTAAAAGATCGAAGAATTTTATGGTTTTAGTTATAGAACCAGAAAAAAAAAACCTCGATTTCCTAGGTACTGAGATCAATTTACTGGATCAATTTAGTGCTAAATATCGATTTTTTGCTCTTAACAATTGATATTTTAATTAATAGATCTCAGAACGCCATCCCTAAAAAAACCTTTTCACAAGTTTTTGATTAATTATGTGAACATTTTCGTAACTTTGTATTTTGTGTTTTGATACATTTCTAATTTATACACATTTGTGATTTTAATCGAAGCAGAAAAATATACCTCGATGTTTTAGGATAAAGATCGATTCACTGAATCATTCAATAGTAGATATTGATTTAAAAAGATCGATGTTTTGGACAAAAACAGATTATTTGATTAATCGATCTCAAATCGCCATCCCTGCTAACTACGGAGACGGAATAAGATTTTGCAATAAATTCACAAAACATCGATGCCCAAAAGATCAATCTTTTTTTTACTTGTTTTATTTGACTTTTTATTCGTAAATATTATTCTTCCAGTGGTCCAAATTAGACTATAATCAATATTTATTGCATAAACTGTTTCCGATTTATTTAATTAATGTGCTGTTTTAGGCCGTCGATAGCAACTTAACAAAAAAAGAAGAATGCCTAACCTACTAAGGAAAAATGACATAATCATCTCATAGAAAACAAAAAGTACACTCTAATAATAGATACTTCAGTAGTTAGATAAATCCATCTTTTTGACCTCGATATTTTGTGAATCCATTCACCAAGCTAAGGTTCGAATAGATTCAAAAATCGATCTTTTTCGGAAAGTATATCCATCCTTACTTGGGGACTGATAACCTCGACCGCCCGCCATACAATGTCCGCGCTCCGGTCCGTACGTGTGTTAACACCATTAGTATTTTTAAATTTATTGCAAGATATAGATATAGTTATTTACACTAGGTTTGGTCCTATATGTTCTGTTTATCTTGTAATATTGTAAAAAGCCGTCATGAGGGAGCATAAAGGTATGCAGGAGTCAAACCCACCTAAAATTTCAAAAGCACCATCATCGGCGATATATTGAGACGTCACGGGTTCATATAAGTATACGCCGCATCGTTCCGACCACATAACCTCACACGCCATAGGATAGCTTTTCATCTGGGTACAGTTATAATCAAAATAAAAATACTTTAGGTCCTGAGAAAGCGCTTAAGAACGTTAAAAATGCTACCACCGGTTCGGAAAACAAACCAATCGAGAAGATTCGGCAAGAAACACGCTATGTTTTTTAGTTATATATTGATGGTTTTTTTATAATTAAACAGAGAGAGGAATGTCACTTCCAAATATCACTATCGTTCACATAATAATCCACCTTAGTCCTTTGTAATTAAGACTTGCTTGACAAGGTATTTGTCGACGTCGATAGTGTGCTTTTGGCCCATATTGTATAATCAAACACTATTACCTAAAAAACGTTAATTAGTTTTACCGAGTCTAAAGCATAGAACAACTAGTTTCTGTTTATTTGTAGTATTAAGATTATGCAGTTGGTCCAGTAGTGGGATTTAGTTCAATCCTAACTTTCTGTCTCATACATAGTTGTATATAAATGAAAATTTTAATATTGTTGAAGATACCAGGATTTAATCCTACAATTTATTCTTAAATTACTTTAGTACTGTCTGTAATTATTATATTCCTTCCTACAGATAGATGGCATCTCGAGCGCTGCAGTTGTGCGCGGTAATTTTATAGAACGAAATCAGCTTCGTTATTATTGATTTCTCTACGGAGCACTTTGAGCTAACTTCATCCTTTACACATCACGGCACAACTTACTAAAACGTTCTACAGAAATATATTCTCGATGTAATTTAAAAAACAGACATTTATACCTCGGTTAAAATGTCATTAAAAGATTTTAAATTAGTAATGATTTGACGAAGAATAATTGATTAATTTGATTTGTTTTTTTTTTTTGTAAACGGTAGCTGTTTAATTTTTTATATAGCATGTATGTTTTATTTTTCTTTATAAATTTATAGCGATGGAAGTGTATTTGTTTTTTGAATCTAAAGTAGAAAAGTAGAGTAATCTAAAATGCCTAAACGTATACCGTTTCACGTCGTTTACGCCACAAGTGAGTAAATAAGTTTTATTATTAAATACAATAAAGTTTTTGTCTTTTCGATGTTATTATATTTTATTTATGATTATACTATTATTTCTACTTTTAATTTCTTAATAAAACGGTAAGATACGTATTCGTTTTATTTATATTCGATAAAGTATCGGTTTGCATTCTTCTTTTTGGTACCTTAAAATTTAAATGCGCTTTATTTAATAGCGTTGTAGATACGGTATTGCATAAAGGCATTTTTTTAACTGAAGTTCATGTTTAAATGTTCTCAATAGGTCGCTTATCCGTAGATCTAGCATTTCAGTAAAGACATTTTCACCACACGGTAAAATATTACACTGAATATTATAGATATAAATTCTACTGAAAGAAGACTTTGAAGAAGAAGAAATAATAAATCGAACTGTAACTAAACATTAATGGTTAATCAAAGATAGAAGTATTTTTAATTTCAAAAAAATATTTATACATATATATATATATATATATATATATATATGCTTTATGGCGTCATATTTCATAAATGATTTTAATAATTTATTAGGTGAGGACAGCACGTACCCAGCATGTGAGCTCAATTCTCAAGGTCCTGCGGTTCGAGGTTGGCGCAGCGAGGGCGCTCCGCCCCACGAGCTGCTACTGCGATTGTCTTGCGTCACCAACGTACACAAACTCCAGTTATTAGCTCACCATCAACTCATACGTAAGAACTGCAATAAATTGTAAACACTAAATATTGTTGATAAGATTCTGTTTCGATCAGCGTAAAATGGAATGTTGTCGAATAAAAATGAGATTTCCCTAAAGAGAATCGTTTTTGTTTCAAAAATATTAATAGTAGCCAAAATTACATTGTAATTGTGCGATAATCATAACATGACATTGATTACTCGCCTATTTAGTATCAGCTAAAAATCTAAAGTTGTTCATGAATGTCAATACTTATTTAAACTATGTATGTATTTTCAACAACATTTTTACATCACAGGCATACTTTTCACACAGCCCACCACAACACCGCTCGCGGCACCTTTTTGTATGCCTTTTTCAGGTCTCAAATACTACGTGCAAGTTCTAAATTATTCTAGAATCCATCCAACCATCCATCCATCCAATCAACGAAAAGACGTCCACTGCTGGATATCGGTCTTCCCCAAAGATCTCTTCGACGACCAGTTTTGCGCCAAACGCGGATTTCCTCAACCTTCTAGAATATTACTTGGAAATTTCAGCGGCAAGCGTAGAAGTCCTTGTCTCAGGGGGCTTGATATCAGAAGGAGCGGCAACACCATGTGGGGCCACTTACACCAGCGTTGGGAAGGTTACGTTAGCACGACCAGCACCACAGGCCAGAACTAGAGAACTTAGGTAAGGACGACATTATTACGTGTACAATGATGAATGGATAAAGAACGTGTGTTTAGACGAATCGTTGTTGAGTTACCCTAATATTATTTTAATTTTATAAGACAACGATCACATATTATCATATAATTTAAAACTGTTTGGAATATAGATATAGTAAAACCAGTTTGGAAACTACTTAGCTAGAAAAACCACTAATAATGAAATAATACGTATTACAGACGATAATATTTCAGTCTAGACTATATTTTCAAACAAAAATTTGTTTAAAAAGATTGCGCATGCTGTACCTTACACGTTATAGAAGTTAGGATATGTATCTTAATTCTTCTCTCTAGGTTATATCTTTCTTGACTCTCATGTAACGAAATTTGCCTAATCGTGACCCGTTCTTGAAACTGTACTCTCAAGTCTCGTCCAATTATCGAATCGCAATCTTCAACAATGATGTTGAGTCATTTTATCACTCATTTTATCTTTCTATTACAGATCGGCAGCACTACCTGAACCAACTTTAGCAAGGTTTGTGAAGTTAAAACTGTCAGGTCCTCATCCACCAGCAAACAATAATGACCAGGTACTTTACTGTTTATATACCCGATTAAAATTCTCGACTATTTAGTAATTTTTCGAACTCGTTGATGGGAGCGGTTGGATGTGTACAGCTGAGAATCAACTACAGAGAACAGACAAATAGTTTTAACAGAGAACTGCTACTTGGGAGAGGCCTATGCCCACCAGTGGACTAATAAAGGCTGAAGAAGAAGAAGTTACTAATATAACATGAGTGTCTTATACCAAAAAAAGTAACTTTGACTAGTATAATTTGTGAAAGTCGGGTTTAAGTCAAAGCTGAATGAAGCCTCTGAATGAGACACCTCGAACAGCCAATAATAATATTACCCCCATCTATTAAGATATCATCACCATATCATATCAATAATATGGAATATTATTTTAGGTAGCATTAATGGCCGTGAACGTATTAGGAGAAGAAGTAGAAGAAGCTGCGAATTTCTCAACTGCAACACCAAAAACTGAGTTAGCTTACTCTCCATACGATGATTTGGCCTTCGTCATGTACGTTGACAATGAAATAGCAGATCTGGTTAGGAGTCTTGATGAAAAGAAAAAAGCTGCTGTAGGTGGTATGTGAATTCCATCTTATTTCAAATTCGTATTCTAAAAGATTTTATAATTCTTTATTTTCGCTTATTTAGTCTTGTCGCTTTTGTGTTACTGCTCTGTGGACTGTGATAATTCCACAATAATAATTATGAGTAAAAACAAATATACGGTAAATAACTTGTTTATACTTTACTAATCAGAATCTACCAAGTAATATCAACTATATTTATGATGGATTTTCATACTGCGAGGCGTAGTCGAGTATAATATAACTTTTTTTTTTAACCTAGAGGAGAGGTTTGAATATGCTCGTCGTTTGAAATCCGCGGGATCTGCACTAGCTGCGGCTGGTATACGCATAGGCAGATGGAGACTCCGCAAGAGGACTGCTGCGGCCAGAGACGATTTCGAACTAGCACGACGTATGCGCGACAGAATAGCTGATGCTCTCATAGGAGTTAAAGAAGATCCACAGCTCTGCAGACTGTTTGAGAGAGACGGGGTGAGTCTAACTCAATTGATTCAAATATTGGCTACTTGTTAGTAATTTACTCTTTGAGGTAGAAGATCATTTCCGATATTTATATTGAAGAGTTAAAGATCCAATTTAAAAAAAAATGTAATTGGAGTACAGTATTTAAGACGTTTGTGTAAATTTACTTGCTAATATTAAAAGCTTCTTCAGGAATTTTACATATTTTTCAGCCCGATTTACGGAACGATTCATCAATGCCTCAAGAGTATGACTTCTCTCACCATTTATCCCCGTCAGTAGCTGCTGGATCACTGAGTCTAGATATCCCTTCACCAGTTCCTCCAATAGATTCCAGGCCTGATGAGCACCAGTTTCTCAATGGTGATGAGGAAGACGAAGACGAAATCCAGCACGTGGATAAGGTAGCAATTTTCATATTACATCAATCAATCTTTTATACACCCTCCTTTAGACAAATTTTACAAATTTCGTTTATTTTTTATTTGCCAGTTACCAGCACCCATTTTACCAGAAGACATCTATCCACAAAACATTAACCAGCCAGCTCAAGCCGTCCAAATAGTACAAGATGATAAAATAGAAATACATAAGAAAATAGAAGAATATAAAAAAAATGAAGAAAGTAAGAAATTAGAAGAAGATGACTTAATAAGGAAAGAGACTGATAGCCCGCGTAGAAGTATTACTCCAAATGCTGCAAATGGTAAATGGGCAAATATTTTTAATAACAACAAAATGTTGATCGGTTCTGTCGTTAAAGTCTGGTTTTGCTCTGACTGAAGAAAATATTGTGTCATTTAAATATTAGTACTTACTACAAGATTCTAGTTTGGTTTTTTGTAGTTGCAAAATTACTTATAAAACATTTTCAAAATAACGGATTGTCAAATTAATCACTGTATTAATTGTAATCTGATCCCTTTTTACTAATTTACGCAAAAATTAAGAAAAGTGTATATCTACTTTCTAATTAAGATACATACCTATTCCAGGTTCATTAGTTAGAAGAAGAAATAAAAGTGCAGGTCCCAGGTCTACATATGAAGCTTACGAAGAACGACTATTACCAGCTTTAAGGCAGTAAGTTCCCATTTAGTGATTACCTATCTCATGATCATTATCTCTTTCGAAAGACGTTGACATATGCCCAATGATCTCCACATCAAATGGTCTTGTATCACCCGCATCTATCTTATATATGTATTCACTAAAGTTAACATTGTGAACTTTATTTTATTACTATTTAATATATCAAGACCATCATTACGATTACCGTTATATTGAATAAATCACACTTTATCAAACTTACACTTAGTTTTGAATTTATACTTCTTTTGGCGCGTTAAGGAAAAATGATATTAGTAAATTTTTAAGATGCGCGCGCAACCTTCACGAAAAAGCGACACCCTGAAGTTAGCTAGTCAACATACGCTGCGTGCGCAACCGTCACGAAAAAACGACATCCTGAAGTTAGCTAGTCAACATACGCTGCGCGCGCAACCGTCACGAAAAAAACGACTTCCTGAAGTTAGCTAGTCAACATACGCTGCGCGCGCAACCGTCACGAAAAAAAAAAACGACATCCTGAAGTTAGCTAGTCAACATACGATGCGCGCGCAAGTTAGCTGTCAACGTTTTAGTTTTTCTATTATTACTTCAAATAAGTAATAAAGAAGTGATGCGTACACACCTTTTTTATGTCAATTTTCTTAAAAGAATAGAGAAACTATTTATTAGATTTACTTATATATATATGTAAGTTATTCATCAGATATATGTAAAATCCGCAATTTTGTCATGACCAAATTCAATAAAGAACTTCACTACTTGAAAATACTATGTAATGCGTCTTTCACAGCTTTGACCATAATCTCACCTGATATTAGGTAATAATGTGTTGCATAATGGTAAAAACACTAAGTCTGATAAACATTTTCAAATTATAGTTCCTGAACATAACTATTAGTATTTGTTATATCACTGTGCTATGTTTTCTTGACGATGCATTCCTCCACCAAAAGTTCTGGCTCATGAAAAAGTTAAATGGGTAGTTCGACTCTATGACCATCGACGCGGAATCCGACCGCACTACCATCTGCGCCTTCATCGCTTCAAAGTTCATCATTTTTTATCGTCAAGAAACACACTGACCTATTTTCAGTTCTCACACAAACGAATACCTCCGAGAAGCTCGCGAAGAGGAATGCAGCGGCGGGAGTGCCGCGTCACACGCTCGACCTCCTCACAAACTAAACGAGAGGGAAAGAAAGCAAGCCGCTTTACCTATAGTTATTTTTGGATATCCTCTAGTAAGTTAATCTTATCAAAAATCGTCAATATATAATAATGTTTTTATACTGTGCAGGCTCAACGCTTTAATCCATAATCTATCTCACCTGGTTTTAAGTGATGTGGTCCAGTGTGGTAAATACACTATGCTTAGGTCGCAACTGATACTGCCGCAATTTGACGAGAGATATTCAAAGTTGAGGGTCGTAGCTATCCAAGTGTGTAATTCCAGCAACATAAAATTCCCTAAGCGCCATGTTATGGATGTTGTCCTAAATAGGATAGGATAAATGACTTCATCCATCGTTGCAAAATTCCACCATGCATAATTCCACATGAGTTAAGTAAATAATCTTTATTAACCAGCAACAATTTTATTATTGTTCCTAATTTGTTTTCATAGGAACATATTATGTAACATCCATACTTACCAATATTTACGTTTCAGGTAGAAAAGTTCTTTTCAAAAAATTACTCGGATAAAGAAGAAGGGCTAGCTCGCCTCCGTGCAGAAATGACTTCTCCCTCAAACGGCAGTACTAAAACATCGCCGAACAAGACAGCCCGAGCAGCAGCTATTCTTTTACAAAGATCCCTAAGAGACAAGGTCTTCTCAGTTTACAGCCAAGCGAACGAAGTCGTCAGGGTGCTTTTTCAGGAATTTGTGCCAGACAGGTAAATATTTGCATTTAGAAAAAATATAGATTTTTTTTCGATATGTTACATAGTAATGTTGTATCAATGCTATGCGATATATCGTATGCTCAGATCCCCTCTATGAAAACTACATTTTTAGAAGTGACATTTGTACATCAAAATATATAATTTTCCTGGATATATTTATATCGGATGAAATATATGGATATCAGATGATTCGATAATATCGGGTTGATTTGATATATCGAGAGTATTCATCGATATTTTATTGAATACCGATATATATCGCACCACTCCTAGTTAAAATACGTATTTGAAGAATATCAGTTGTTAGGTGATCTGGATTTTGTGCCTGATTTAGTTGCGACTATCAAGCATGTTATGGAAAACTCGCCACTGTAACACGATAGGGCGCGTCGTGTAGTGGCGAAGCAAGACCATAATTTGATGTAAGCCGTCGCCCACGTCACCCACGACTTACAATGCCTATGGCGTCGTGTTCCAGGATGCAGCAAATGAATATCCAGAACTTGCTTTAACCGTGGCATGTTTAGGCCCGCATGAAGATGGTAACCGTCAATATATTCTCATTTATCGCGTGTCGTCATCGTTGTCGGACTATTCTTTGTATTTTTTTTTTAGTGTCCCCCGCCGGTTTCCCCCTGGCATGACCAGGGACCTTTTTATTGCATTTTGTCAATGTCTTTGTCTAAGTGTTGTCATTTTACTCAGCTCGAATAAAAAAACAAATTCGTATAAAAATATATTTAGGCTTAGCTCGTCAAGGTTAAACAATTTCATTCATCATAGCTTGTCTTTGTATTTTATAATAACAACATACATTCTAATGTGTCCACTAAACTTTTTACACTTCTTGCTTTTTCTGTTCTTATTTAAAAATTATTTGCTTTATATATTATATAATAATATATGCCGTCGTTTGTAGGGTTTGCGCTGCAGAAGTAGGACGCTGTTTGGAGAAACTATTACCTGAATTACTTCGTGCATGCGGAGACCCCGCACCGAGGGTTCATTCTACAGCTCAGCATACTGTACTCACCGTAGCGGATTGTCCACAAGTAAGGTGAGTGGTGGTTTTACAATTTTACATAACACCGACTAAAATATTCGAAGTAAAATAGTCATCCGTCTTTTTCTAATTGCTACCACGGACGAGGAATTTGACTGCTGTAAAAGAGACAAATATTTAAATGATTTCTAATTTCAAAGCAAAGTCGCAGTGTAAAAGAAATTATAAAAGGATTTTAGACATAAGTGCATTTTTTAATTATGTTGTCTTTATTACATTGTCAGCTTTAACAAGTTCTTTCGTTTATTTCGCAATAGAATTGAAAGAAAAATAATTAAAAATATTTTAATTTCAGAGCTCTCCATGTTATACCACAGCAGTTAGTGCGTCCAGTGCCCGCGTCCATGCATCCTCGACTGGCATTATCTCGGATGCAAATGCTGGAGCAACTAATCTTAACTCACGGAATATCCACTGATAAGAATAGGTATGAGTTCTTTTGGTCGAAATAACTGCATTTAATCTGATGTTCAGATTGGTACCAGAGCAAAACCGTAAATGCAGGATCCTACGGCACTTACTGTCGTCAATTAAGCACACTGTAATTTGTAGAGCATAGTAAATACAAACACTTTTAAAGTAAGAGAATCATGGTCCCTCATATTTGATAGAAAAAAAAATTGTCTGTAAAAAATTGTTAGAAAACTGGTACCTCTTATTTTAATGAAAATAATTTTCTTACTAATCAAGTAAGAAATTAATTTATTCATTCAAATATCATAAACGAGAAGCCGATGTAGCCGAGCTTATTACTATATGAAAACGAATCCATACATAGAGTCTGATGTGTAACGAAAGAAGAAAGGGAATATTAAAAAAAGCTTTGTGTTCAGGGGACACCCGGACTTGAACCAGGGACCTATCGATCTGCAGTCGATTGCTCTACCACTGAGCTATATCCCCTATGATATTTAACATAAAATGACACATCATAATAAAAAACGACAACAATGTTTATAATACAAGTTTCCATATTGAAACCAAAAAGTGCAAACGTAGGTGTAAAATGTAAATACAACAGCTGTTAGAGAACGTCATCGACATAGTTATACCTACATTTTATACAAGTTCTTATTAATATCTCTCTTTGTATTGCAAAAAAAAAAGATTAGTAATTAGTAACGTTTTAATGACTAAATAATGATAGCGTCATTAATTGAACTTCAATTAAGAAATACATATACACTTGGACATTGGACATGGACATTCGATTGATACTTAGTAATTTTAGAATACACAATGACCCGATTATTAAGACGTTAATTAAAACTGGATGTGCTTATTTCCCATAGGGTTAGTACAATCTGCAGAATTTTTAAGTAGCAACTCAAGCCAAAGTTCGTACGATTATCGTCTGACTGCCTTAAGCGCTCGGTCTATAATCTGATGAAGCTGTCAGGAAAACTTAAAATATCGTAACTTTGAAGCGGTCTGACTGTACGTCGCCTGGCGGAATGTGGCGCTGCTGGGGTCCAACACGCGGCTGGATGCGTACGCGCAGCAGCCGAACGCATCCTGCTCGTTGCATACGCACGTTCTCCTCGGCTTGTACGTGCTCAGCTTCCACCAGACGATGCCGTCACACGAAGGAATCTCATCTACCGGCACCTATTCCAGCAATTCGACAGAATTGATATGGAGGTAAAAGGTAGCAAATAAATATGTTATCAAATTTGGAGTTGACGAGTTAAAGCAATATCTCGAAATCCTTCCATAAATGAGAGATAAACAATTTAACGTTGTGTTTCTGTTCTAAACACTTTTCCATGCTTATTCTGCGGAGTTTGTGTAAAAGAGTGACACTGGAACTCCAAAAATATGATTAGGAATATAGTACTGAACAACATCGCGTGTCCATCAGTTTTTTAAAATAAGCCACTAAACTATAATTTATATTACATTATTAAAAGGTTTATGCATATCCTTATGTGTAGAGATGTCTAATGAAGGAAATGTCTGATCTTAGTATATTTTTAAGCTATATGTAAGCATTGGAAAAGTTATATATTTTTCAAATCTTATTAAATATTTATCTAGACACTAAAAATTTTAACAGAAAATGCTCAATCAAGCCAGCAATGAGGAACAGCTAAATGCCGATCAAATAACTGACAACCAAGACATTGCCAGTGTTACACCATCAACTAGGAGTACCATAAGCGGAATGACGACATCTTTAGGAATGACTTCTTCACTGGGAGCGACATCTTCATACAGTCTTAAATCTATGACATCAAACTCCAGTGCAGTCACTTTGGCCCCTTCGAGTCTTAGCGGAAGCTATACAACCAAATCGAAAAGTAATCTAAAGAAATCACCTACAAAGAGATACACACCGAGGACTGCTAAGGAACTTTCAAATTATCCGGGATATAATAAATTGAGGCTAGATAGTGCTGTTAGTCCAAAGCATTCCCCGCGATCATCCGCTTCAGCAACAGAGAAGGTAGGTTGCATTTTGCATTATCGTAGGACACTCTTATATAATATAATTTAGCATTTAAGCCGTTTTTAAGACAAAAATATATAACCGCTAAATGCGTTCAGACAACATTTATTAAAAATCGGTTTTATTAATTTTAGCATGATGTTGTCTTCGTACATATAGCCACATCAAATAGAATAAGAATGATACATTCGGTCAAATACCTTTAACTGTAGAAATACCGGTGATCGATGTACTCGGTCTGAAGTTATTCAGTTGAAATATAAGTTCCACGAATTAGAACAGTAAATGAGAAAACTGGTCTAAGCGTTATTTATATATTTTGAACACGTAATATATTTTTCTTTACGGTTAATTCGCCAATGAAACCGTTATATCATTAAAACAAATCTTTCACGTAAACAATTTCAGGTACACTTCCAAGAGAACCAAACCTGTCAAACCGAAGTTATCTATCGCCGAACAAATCGTAACACCGAGAATCGGCACTCCATGATCCACTACGATCACGAATCGTCTAAACCACAGCTCAAAGATCGTCCCGTCACCGTATACGAACCGTTACATTTAGAATACAGAAATTCCCCGACTTTAGGGTCCCCGAAAACCTCTAAAAACGATATCCGGAGCATGGATTCATTACCGATGGACTCACCGCAAATGTCGAGGAATGATTTGAGGTGTGATTCAGATTGTAGGAGCCTCGATTCTCCGAAGATCAAAACGGAACAGTTCCGAGAAGCTGCTCTGGAGTCTCCAAAGCTGGTAGCTGGTTTGAGGAATATGCTTTTGGACGAGAGTAGCCAGATGGATGAAAGTGGATACTATAGTCCTGGTAAGGGGCAATCCTTTTTTGTTAAATATGTTGTCATTCCTGTACTAATCTATTCTATTACATATTTTTACACCACTCTAGTGTGTGATTTTGTTGGTCGTTTGTTTTGCTAGTGATACATTTCTCTTTTAACAGGACGAAAAAACAAATGATATCTAATCTGATACTATTGAGTAACAATTAATATAATTGGTTTCTTGGAATCGATTTTATCGGTTTGGATAAGATTTTGTATTGAAATAACGCTTTTCTTTCCAAGTTTATCTTCATTAGTTTTTGCGAGAAATACATTTAAATTTGTATTCATTTCTCCATAACAAATATTGCAAAACGCCGAGTACAACTTAATTGTCACTTAAATATGATTTAAATACCATTTTTTTTTTTTGCAATGAGCATGTCTTCTATCCGATTCATCTGTTGCCATACATCTTGCTTTGATATAATACAAACAGTTTCTCTACCTTATTTCGCTTACACCAGTTTGAGAATATATTTTTTTCTAGAGTCCCTCATCTTCACTTATTTTGTCTATATTTTTAATATATCCACACCCTTCGGCGCTATCTCAATGCCCCCTTATTTTTCTCTGCCATGGGTCTTCTACTTAATAATAAAAACTATTTGTTACCAAAACATCTTACATAAGCTTAAAAATAAACATTGTGTGATACAATAATTTGGGCAATGGGACAAGCTCAACTGTTGCTATATGACCGTACCACATAGCGCTGATTTTCAGCCTGCCCAGCCTCGATACATAATTGAATGATTCAATTTTGTACTGCCGCTCGGCCCGTTAACTATTCAAATTTTTAATGAAATTACTTCCACATGGGACTTTATCGTTTACGTTTAGAACCTAGGAATGAAACTCTTGTTAGCCTCTACATTTTAAAAGTAGCTAAGGCAACTATGAAACTTGTTATATTATCATCTATCCATTCAACTGAAAGACGTCTACATACATAGTTCTCTCCCTCCCCCTCCAAAGTTCTCCATAATGACCGGTCTTACGCCACTCACCTCCGATAAATTTCCGCGAACTTCACCAGGCCGTCAGTTCACCTAATCCACCTTTTCATGCTAGGTTTAAAGTCCAACTGGGGGACTTTGATCCCCTAAGTACAATAGATAAGGGTAATGCGTAAATGCATTTCCCCTCGTCAAAAAAAAAAAAAAAAAGTTTACAGTCCAAAAATACAAAAAAAAAAAACAATTTACTTAACTAATTAGATTAATTTAGACTTTCTTATTTGATACCAGCAAAATGACTGCATTTCATCTGATTTAAAACAATTATTATACCGGGTTACATCTATCACGGGTAAAGCGTCCATGTAGTAAAACTTTTTGCCCACAGAACGTGAAACAGCGAAATATGTACTGCGTCGCATTCCAATCGCTCTCTTTATTGACACTGTTACAGAATCATTTGTATATAAACAACTTTTTAAATAGTAGATTTTCCTTCATCATCATCATCTCCCTACCCTTTTCCCATTTAAAGCATCTAAATATTCTTCAAAGATTTTACAGTACATCGTTATATTGCAGGTAGAAGGCAGCAAGTGCCGAACAATGAACAGCGCCATTACGAAGGGTATGACGTTGGCGGTGATATCTGTGGGGATTCGCTGCCGGAACCAATCAGTTTACAGTAAGTCGTATTTGCATGTAGTTTTTTTATTAATATGGGCATGCCAATATAGACGTGCCACTGTTTTTATAAACCTTTGTAGTAACAGTAAGTAAGTTTGTTGTAATACATTGCTTAGGAAGTGTCTGGCCATTGATAAATTTAAAAAAACTAGTTGTCAATAAGAATTTCAAAGCTCGTTTTAATAATTTGGAAAGTTATTAGTTCAATGTTTCTCGGTGCACTAAATAAATCTCGCATAACATGGACATTAATTTGCCTGACCTTTATCATTCACATATTTTCCATGAATCTCACGATAAGTTAGTTTATTTTAATAATTAAGTTACATTTGATATTAATATACATATCGTCAAGAAAGGTGTAGATAGGTATCCTGAAATTTTGATATTAAAGCGAACATGCCCTAGTAGCAGTGCGATCAAACACATAGTCCAAATAAGTGGATTTTTTACACGGTATTAGGCTCAGCGCTTTGACCACAATCTTATTTTATGTTAATTGACGTTATGGTCCATTATGGTAAACACACTAAGCCTAGAGGTACTTGTTCTCAAGTGATGCTGCCGGAACCCACTTATTGATATTTGGCGAAAAGTTTTAAACTTGAAGGTGCAAGCTAGTCAGGCGGTATTATTAGAAAATGTCATACCACTTGGATAACTATCGAAGTTCAGTATGACATACTAACAGCAATCAAAGTATTTCAATACACTTATTTTAGGAGGATATCCATAAAGATCCTCATCTTATATTAAAACAATAAAAAATCGTATAAACTATGTTAATTTTTTTTAATAATCCTAATCATTAATAAATTAATTAAATGGTGACCCCAAGTACGACATGTACGTGGTGCGGGCGTAAAGTTCGCGCTGAAGGTCTGGAGGCACATTACTGGAGACGTTGCGTGGTGCTGGCTCGCTGTCCACACTGCCGGGTCGCACTCGAAGCTAGGACCTTACACCTACATCTACTAGGTACGCTAATTAAGTAACACATTAAACTGAGCAATGAAATAATAGTTTTATTAATGCCAAAAATTCACAGACCAAGACGAGAATCTAAGACTGTAAATTTTGTTGCGTTAGAGATTAAGGTTCATTAATAGGATATTAAAAAGAGAAATGAAAAATGTACAAAAAAAACTCACAATAAAATTATGCTGTTTAGAGAGGCACGGAAATAAATTTGAAGTGTTTAGTTGTTTAATTTTAAGGTTTTACGAATGTAGGTAAAACTTTACGTTAAAAAGTGTGAAAAAACAATGCGTCTGTACCTAAAACACTAACGAATAAATTCATTTAACCCCTTGAGCACCTTCCCAGTGTTTACGCCAGCTTTCCATTGTTTTCCTATTGTCTTTCTATTGTTTCATTTTTATGGGTACTCGACACATTAAAAATTATAAAAAATATAAATTTCGCTTTAACAGCACAAGTCTTTTTTTTCTAACAAGCTATTGCTGTTGACCTTAAGAGCCTTTACAGCTTCGCCGTGACTTTGCGGGCGAGTGTTGAAGGCACTCAGCCTTCTAAAGTATGTTTCAGGTTTCTAAAGTGGTACAAACCTCAGTTTGGCCACTACCTGAATTTAAAAAAATTCCGCGGAATTTTGAACCTAGCTAAATCTAACAGCACAAGGGTAACGCATCTTACTCTAATGACTTTTAAACAGCGTCTGTGCTACTACAGACACTCCGTCTTCTGGTCTATCCTCTCAAAGTAAACGTAAAATGACCAACATTAATGACGTAGAATGACATGAATGAATAACCTTTAGAGACCATCAAGATCCCTCAATCGCATCCTTTGACTAGTATTAGACCTAAAACTTGACGGAGGTACCCTATGACTCATATCAAGACAATTATGTTTAAATTTATATAAATAATTTGAAAGTCTAAATGTAAACGGAAAAGTAGTGGGAAAAGAAAGCACTTTACGTTATAGATATTTCCCTTGTTTATTTTCAGAGGAATGCTCAATGAGTGAGGGATGTTGGAAGCCATGTCCTAGTTGTGGAGCAGCACTGCGCATTGACGAGAGTGATTACCACATCAATTGCGTACGTAAGTATTTTGCCTATGAATAATATTTTTTAAATATTTAGCATCAGACCACGATTACGTTTGATGTTAAGATTTGACCAGTGATAGTATCTTTTTTTTACGTGGGAAATCCAAAACCCATGGTATCAATCGACGCCTCTGGGAGAGACAACACGGGATTTTTCGACCCAGCGATAGACCCAAACCGGGCCAGTCACTTTATCTTCTAACTGAGGAACAGTCTGGTACCCTCCTTCTCCAACCGCTAACCTAAAAGCCTTCACCTCTCTTCTACGTGTATTCTTGTCTTTCGACAAGAAGTCAGGAGGAGAGGGGGTAGGGTCCCGCAATTAAGTAAAGGAGGCGGGAAACGCACGAACATAAGAGTCGCTTCCGTGCCCTCCTGTGGTGGGAAGGATCTCCATAAGGTGGCAGGGGAGTCTCCGAAGATATTAGCTAAGCTAAGCTAAGATAGCCTAGAAGCACTGGTTCTAAAGGGATGCTGCTGGAACACACCTTGAAATGATTGGTTTTTTGATGATGGTAGCAAGACGGGTATAAAAAAATACCCTGTCATTATGTTATGGTTTTATCACACATTTTTCTTTACCGAAAGCTTTGGCTCATTGTAAGATAATGTTCGAAACTAATCGACGCGATATCCTATTATGTCTCGTATTTTGATGTAGATTTCATGTAGATGATATTAAATTGACAATCTATTCGTCAAATATTTCTTACATTTCATGCAGCCTTGGGATTGGATGAATGGAAGTGCCCGTATTGTTTTACCAATATCTTAGCTAGGGATTTGCCTTGGCAAAGGCATTTGATGCAGTGCCCAAGGAACCCTAGGCTGACTCAGTCATCGTAATTTATTATCTTATGATATCTAGATACTTATCTATAAAAGATTCTGGCTTATTACGGAAATTATTATTATTTATTTATATGACGAATCAAAAATTGTTTAAAAAAAAGCAAGTATTGTCATAATGAATAAAAAACAAAATATTTATATTCAAGAAGGTAAAAATTATTATAGAGAAATTATGTATGTATGTAAATACATTTTTTTTAATATAATTCGATTTTATTTTAAATAAAACAATTCCTTAAGCATATTTAATAACAGTTATAATATAATTTTATTTTTTTATAATCTTCTGGTCTTCTTACTACATTATCTTAGATATATCAACAGATTATGATAATTCTTTAACGTGAGTATTCTGAAATTAGCTAATACCCCTATTACCTATCTGTGTAGAGAGCATATTGATATCTAATGAAATTAGGATACCAATAAATTTAATACTTTTCTAATTTAATTTCAGCACCTACAATTTGTGTGTATTTATTAACAATATTAAACGTTTTTATTTAATACAATTATTTTATTAAATGTGTTAATAATACGTAGTAACTAATTTAAAAGATCTTTGCATATAATTATTTATGTTACATAATTATAGTTTCTAATTGTATTTTTATTTTAATATGCTACTATTATTTATATAGTGCAATAAATAATACAATTTGTCCAAACATGTGCAATCGTATATGTGCAATATTTTGTGTTTTTGCGTACATATAGATGTTTGTTTCTTCGGTATGTTTACATGAATAGAATATTTTAAGTAATTATACGTTAAGTTATTCAATCTTAAACACAATGTTTAGATTTACAGGTTAACTATATTTATTCATATATTTTTTTAGACAGTATAGAGTTTTAGTATGATTTTTGTTTAAATATATATTATAATATTGAAAAGAAAAAATATATCGCTTTTTATGTTAATAATTTGGTTCCTTTTTTAGTTCTGTAAAAAAAGTATTTAAAATTAAATTGTTCGAAATTATTTTGATATGATAAGTGAATAGAGCACGGCTTCTTAGTCCATTACTACCGTCCACTGTATTACTCCGTCTTTATATTATTACTCATTAATTACTCTTTTTAAATAATTCACTAAGCTATTTATGATTTTGAGAATTTGGCAAATTTATGTTGTTATAATTAATGATAACGCTACAAAGTAACGAATTCATAATTCCTGAAGCTAATTTAAAATCTACAGAGGATTCTTGATTCTTTGATAATTGTCTTGTCCTCCAAAATGTTTATGATATATGTATAGATCACATAACACAGCAATCGATAATGTCAATTTAATAAGAGTTTCAAATAATATTTTTAATATGTAGGTTATTCATAAATAATAATAACGTGATTTCAGTACATTAATCTCTATTGCAATTAAATTCAAAATCTAATTTATAGCTCTCTTGTTTTTTAAATTCGTTTTTACCTAATATTGTTTTAAAAGGACATTGTCAAATGCTTAAAAGATGTGGAATCAGTCACATTTTTTAAACTATTTTACCTTAATATTTATTTTCATTCATTGTAACTTCCATCATATTTTTGCCACCATATCTGCCGGAGGTATCGTGATGTCCAACTTTTTTGTGTTGTTAAATTGTATGTAGGTACAATATATAAATTACATACTTATAGCAACACTTTCATTAAATAATTCGATATCGAATTTTGCTACTAAAATATTTAGCTTTTTAGTTTTTGATATACTGTTTGCCTTAAATGAGTTTGTTTCTTTATTGACACTTGATTTTACAGATTATTTATGAAGTTGTATAAGTCAAATGGATTTAAAAAGTATTCTCTTAGTGTGTACGAATATTTAGAGTTAAGATCATACGATAGGATTTACAAATTGAATTTCAACGTATTTCATATTTTATAGTTGAAATTGTGCATAATAATTTTATGTACTTATGGTTAAGTACAATACATATAATACAATAGGTAAGGGTAGTGCGTAAATGCATTTCCCCCCGTCAAAAAAAAAAGTACAATACATATAACATCTTTGCTTAAATAATTATCAATTAATATAAAAATATCAATGTTGATAGAAAGATATTTTTTTAGTAGTAATTTCATTTAAAGACACAAAACGAATTATACAAAGGCATTATAAAAAAACTTAGAATTATATACCTGTATACAAAATTAAACATAAATGAAATGGTCGTATGGAATAAATAAAAGATGTAGTCTCTGGGTTAAATAAACACTTGTAAGTTAGCAACAAACAGCATAATAACCAACAAACAATAATTTCGGAAACAAGACAATCGCTTGGTTAATACTTAATTATTATTATTCTGCCTATTACACTTGGTCTTATGAACAATCATTCCAAAACAAAAATAATGGTTGTAGATAGAGCAGAAAGACTTCCGGTAACTAACGCACTTGACGGGTACGAAAAAGTCAGCGAGTTTGTATATCTTGGGTCATTGATAACCAGTGACGGCAGCTGTACCAATGAAATTCGTCATAGAACCGGTATGACCAAAAGTGCTATGACCAACCTCGATAAGATCTGGAAAAACAAAAGTATTCAACGTACAGCTAAAGTACGCTTAGTTCGAGCTCTGGTCTTTTTTGTATTTTTGTATGGCGCCGAGATTTGGACTGTGAGAAGCCGTGATAGCTGTAAAATATATGCCTTGGTGTTGTGGCGTTGGCGAAGAATGCTATGTATACCTTGGATTACCATGAGTACCAAGAAGTCCATATTAAAAGAGCTGAACATTACGACACGGCTCTCCACGATCTGCCGACAAAAAGTCCTCTGTTTCTCTAGACATATTATGCGGTCTGCAAATTCATGTCTGGAGAAACAGATTATTTTAGGTAAGATTGACGGCAAAAGAGCTCAGAGAAGGGCGTATACAAGATGAGCTGAAACAATAAGGAAGGCGGCGGTAGACAGCAGAATGTACCATGCAATCCACTCCACATGTGACCGGCCCAATGGAGATTGTTCAGACATGGTCGCGATCCTCAGCTGTCAGGAAATGAGGAAGAAGAAGACTACCTAAAACGAGTAAGCATTTAAGAATATTTACTCAACTTCGAGTATCTTTCAGTACTAAAGCCTGTTTAATCAGAACATCTCATGATACATATTGGAATTCCTTTCGTGTTTACTAAACACATTATTTTTAGTACCTACATTAAAAATAGATTATCACGTAATAATGATCCTGTCCTTTCGAGATTTTTAATGAATTTCTTTTCGAAAACACATCCTTCTATAGTATTTTATAGTGCATAGTATGTCTTATTCTGTTCATCTTAATATATGTATACATATATACCACATCACGTTCTGTGATATTGGGTGGAGATGTCATATTGAAATGTGTTCGGATACGTGGCTATTTTCGAGATGGAAGTAGTTATAATTAGAGTAAATACTTAAATCATTACTAGGGGATCATGCATTAATCACGTGATTTGTTTAGCAACTTGTTTTACCTTTACCTAAAAGCACGTGTAGGTACTTTTTTGTGGTACAAAATATTTTCTGGACAAATCTTTGCCTAGCAACGGCGAGTCAGTGTAACGCGGTGCTTGTTAGTTTACATATCGCACGATCAACGAAAAAAAATAATTAAATACCCCGTCATATGTCATGGCACCCTTTCTCCTCTTTTGAGCCTCGCGTGATTAATGTACGATTTCTATTACCTTTAAGCCTTTGACCTTTAAGCCGCTTTGTATTACAAACTTACCTTAACCCCTTAAGCACTTACCCGGCGTTTACGCCAGCTTTCCATTGTTTTCCTATTGTCTTATTTTTATGGGTACTCGACACTTTAAACATGTTTTAGATCACATAGAAAATTATCAAATAGGTAAATAATTTTGCGTCCATTGAATTTGCCCCGCGCTAAACCTTATTATAGATTAATTTAAATAAAAGATAAAACAAGATCTGTTACAGAACGCATGTACCTACGTGTGGTGTAAAGGAATGTGTGTGTGTGTGTGTATGTTATGATAATGAAACTGTCACTGTATCACGCTGGCGGCGGGTACAGAAAGGTCCCCAGATGGGGACCTGACCCAAGTTGTAAACCGAAGGGAACCCGGGATGTGATTTGAATTATTATTATTATTATTCGAAAAGGGGCTATGCAGGCTTAAACAGTCCTGTATCACTGCGACCTAGTCAGATCTATTGTGATCGCCCCTATATTGCTAAAGCTCACTGCCTAGACCTACAACTTGAATATACTGTAGTATCTTTTTGGCAGAGAGCGTCTGTACCTCCTCCGGAAGCAATACATGCTTACCCAGAATTCGGTTACGAATGGGTATTAATGTATGGATCACATTCACACAAGATGTGCTTTGGTGTTTCGTCTGCTATTTCACAGAACCTGCACTCTCTTGTGTTCTGGACACCGATGTTGTGCATATGCTTGCCCAAACAACAGTGCCCAGTTAGTGCTCTCACTAATACTCGTAGCTGATTCCTACTGAGCATCAGGGCTTCTTCAGCTTTGCGCTGAGTGAATGCTCTGATGAGCTCTTTGGAATGAATTTGTCCTGGCAATTTATTCCAGAATTCTATAGCCTTATAGGTATATTGGTCCCTTATGGTCAGTCGAACTAGGCTTTTTGGAATGCCACAAAATGGTTCAGGCCCAATTTGTGTTTCCATAGCCCCTGCTCTTGCAAGCGCATCCGCAGCTTCATTGCCGGGAACTCCTGCATGGCCTGGGACCCATCTTAAAATCAGCCTGTTATTCTTACCCAGGCTGTTTAGCATTGCCACACAATTTGCAACTAGCTTCGACTCAACTACGTCCGAAGCCAGCGCCAAGAGAGCGGCTTGACTATCCGAATGGATATATATTGTATGGTTCACGTAGGCTTTCTGCAGATTTATACAGGAACATTCTAGAATCCCGTATACCTCTGCCTGGAAAATGGAGGCAAAACTACCAAGATTAGTTGTTTGACTAAACTTAGGTCGCTCTCCATATATTCCACAGCCTACGTTAAGTCCTATTTTGGACCCGTCGGTAAACCACAGTAAGCTGCCTTCCTTCCACGTTATCTCACTGTTTAACCAGGAGTCCCGTGGAGGGATTTCGACATCATACAATTTTTTAAGATTACTTTCAGGAATCATCATATCTGATATCATCCCTAAAATTGGTGTTTCTATCACTGAGTCTAAGAAAGATCTCATGGACTGGGATATCCATTGTCTCCTCCCGAGGGCGTACATTCTGTGCATCGTCAACCTCGCCACCTTCTCTACATGTAGATGAAGGGGCGTCAGATTTAACAGAGCATCCAGAGCCGCTCCAGGGGCTGTCGACATGGCTCCTGTCACTAAGATAGAAGCTATTCTTTGTACTGAAGCTAATCGGGTACAAACAGACTGCTGTTGTGCCTTTTTGGACCAAGCCACACAGGCGTATGTTATTATGGGTCTGACAACTGCCGTATAAAGCCATATGGTTAGCCTGGGGTGTAAACCCCAGCGCTTTCCGGCCATTCGACTACAGATCCCCATTGCTATTTTAGCCTTTTGAATTATATATCCAATTTGGCTATTCCAGGTCAGTTTCTGGTCGAGAATAACACCCAAGTATTTGACCTCTGGTGAGAAGTTTATTGTCTTGCCATTTAGTGAAGGTTGTACCAATTGGTCAAGACGCCTTTTCTTGGTAAATGGTACTAGGACAGTTTTGTCTGCATTGATTCTCAGTTCATTGTCCTTGCACCATTTGTCAATGACACTTAGTGCTTTCTGCATAAGATACGAAATTGTACTTTGAGAGAAACCTCGGACAACTACCACCAGGTCATCAGCGTAGCCCTGGGCGTCAATCCTTAATTCCTCCATCTTATGCAGGAGTTGGTCCACTGTTAGGGTCCACAACAGGGGCGATAAAACGCCTCCTTGTGGACAACCTCTTGTGGTTACCACCTCATGATTAGTGCCATGCAATGTTAATTTAACTATACGGTTTGAGAGCATTGATTCAATCCACTTTATAGTGGTTGAATCTACCTTTTTAACATTTAACCCATGAACTAGTGTTCTAATGGGTGTGTTATCAAAAGCGCCCTCAATATCCAAAAATGCACATAGTGCAATTTCCTTATCTTCTAATGCCTTCTCCACTCTATCTACAAGATAGAGCAGGGCAGTCTCAGTGGATCTTCCTCTGCTATAGGCATGTTGTTTAGAACTTATAGGGTTTGTGGTTAGTACCACTTCCCTAATATTTCTATCAATTATCTTCTCCATAGTTTTCAGAAGAAAAGATGTAAGGCTTATTGGTCTAAAGGACTTTGGCATAGCGTATCCTTTTTACCGGCCTTGGGTATAAAAAGCAGTCGTACTTTTCTCCATAGTTCAGGTATATATCCCCAAGCAAGGCTTGCCCTGAAAATCTTAATAATTACAGGTGTGAGGATGTCAAGACCTCGCTGTAATAGCACAGGCTGAATTCCATCCTCTCCACCTGTTTTATATGGTTTGAATGACTTTATAGCCCATTTCACACTCTGTGGTCTTATAAAGCTTGCCGCTCTACGCCAGTCCTCTAATTGAGGCCTTATTGAAGAGGGCAGTCTTCTAGAAGTAGGTCTCTCAGAACCTGGGAAATGAACTGACGTAAGGAGCTCCATGGTTTCCTTTTCACTGTAAGTGAAGGTCCCATCTTGTTTTTTAAGGAGTCCTATTTGTTTAGGTTTGTCCTTAGCGAGCACCCTGTGAATTCTTGCTCCATGAGGCGTATCATTGATTTCCTCACAGAACTTTCTCCAGGAAGCCCGCTTCGCTTTCCTAATTTCTTTATTGTATTTGGTTAGGGCCAGTTGGTATGGCTCCCACTCCTTTGTGTTTTTGGCCCTATTGAAAAGCCGCCTAGTTTTTTCCCTAAGCTTTTTAAGCTTAGAGTTCCACCAGGGAACTTGTCTTATTGAGGTCTTTTGTTTTAGAGGACAACTCTGCTCATAAGCATCAGTAATAGATGCCGTGAGAGCATTAGTTGCCAACTCTAGACTCTCAATTGTCTTAATATTTTTAGGGAGCGTTTCCAGGTTAGACCTTAGGGTATCCCTGTAGGTATCCCATGAGGTATTCCTGGGATCCCTATATAGAACATTCTGACTCTTTATTGAAAATAAGAGCTCGAAATTAATATGCCTGTGATCAGACATAGAGTTTTCGTCACTTACACACCAGTTTATAATATGCCTAGCTACATTGTTAGTGGCGAATGTTATGTCTAAGACTTCTTGTCTGGCACGTGTAACAAAGGTTGGTTTACATCCTTTGTTTAAAATAGTTAGGTTACTAGTTGTAGTTGTATAAAATCAAAAAGTAACTCTCCTCTTGCGTTAACGTCACTGCTACCCCAAGTAGTATGGTGAGCATTGGCGTCACACCCCACCAGCAGCTCAGCGTTGTGTTTCTTCGCATAGTCCACAATCCGCATAAGCTCTTCTGAGGGATTACTGTTCTCTCCAGGTAAATAGGCTGAACAAACTAATAGTTTGGAGCCCTTCCACCCGTCAAGATTAATATACGCCGCAACCAGGTCATCTGAACAAAGCTCTGGAACAGGTAGAAAGTTAGTTCTTTTGCTAAAAACTATACCAGCTCTGGGCTTAGTCCCGCAGTTGTGTGCAAAAACACTCCCTGCGGTTTTCAATCCCAAAATTGCATTATTGCGCACCCAGGGTTCTTGTATAAGAGCGAGGTCCACAATGCCCCCTGAGAAGTATTTCTCCAGTACCGCCGTCGCTGCAACAGCATGATGGAGGTTAACCTGGAGGAACCTCGCATGACCACTGATGTGTGCTATTGGTTTTTTGCGTAAAGGTTTCCAACCGGCGGTCTTCCTGCCTGTCTGGGGACTAGTAAGTCCACCTCGAGGTTGGATTCCGCCTGTCTTCCTAGTCCTGCCTCCTCTGTAACCTCCTCTACCTAAGGGCTTTGGAAGGATATGCTGCGCCAGGGGCGCTGACCCTTCCAGCCCAGAGGCTGTAAAGGTAGAGGAAACAGGACCGCCTGTAACCGCAACTGTTTTACCTTTACTTACCTCGGAGTCAGTCTCCGTGGGCGCTGAGGTCGCCGAAGCAACTTCCGCCTTAGGATCTATCCTCTGGGCTTTTGAGGTACTTAGTCTGGGCGTTGGGAAGATGTTATCTCCCTCCGTCCCAGAAGAACTGACGTCACTAGATTTCTCTAGGGCGTCAACGAGGGAATTAAAATTCAACGGTATGATGTTTTCATCCATACTGTTCCCACGATAAGCTAGGGAAATAACAGGTCACCACCGACAGAGCCCCGCATGTCGGTGAAGAAGAGCAAAAATTACTCTCTGAGGTGCTCCGGTATCAGAGAGGTACCGTTCACGACTGGGCTCCCCCCCAGCCACGCATCCCTCGGCACGGTTCACTTAACACCTTGGATTGGGTTGGTCCTCCTCGCCAATGATCAGCAGTAATCCTAAGAGAACACTGTCGATCATTGCCCAGGGTGCACCACGTGAGGGAGTCGCGCTCTGGCTGTTGCAGAGGTCGGACGTGTCGGTCGGACTCTAATTGTCCCAGTCAGAGCTCGGTTAGCAAATAGCGCTCGTGGCGTCGTAAAAGTTCAACAGTGAAGTGTGAAGCAAACAACAGGTGGTTTATTTAGTAAATCCCCTAGTTAGATTGTTGTGAGTGTGTAGTGTTGTGTTTGCAGTTTGGAAGGGCTATTAGTAATAAAAATTACAAAACCAGGGTATGTACCGTGTAGAGTAAAGGTGCCGGTGGATAATAGAAGTGATAATAAGATCACATGGGGGAAACCAGTGGAAAGCGCGAGGGAGGAATTGATTCGGAGGAGAAAGATCTGAAGGGGGCTGAAGGGGGAGCTGACTTAGGGAATAATCAGGTGGAGGTGTATACAGTAAAAAGAGGCTTTGAAAGAAGAAAAGAGTTTGCCGAGGAGGATAGGCGTCGGGGGAAAGTCCAGTATAGAACCTATGGGAATAAGATGAGGGGGAAAAGGGGGGAGAAGTTGAAAGGGGGTAGGGGGAGTGCGAAGAAGTCTTTGACGAGAGACATGGGTAAAGAGTATGAGGGGGGGATAGATGAGAGCGAGGGGGGATATAAAATAGAGCAGTCTCTCCATAGGAAAGAGATTGTGAAAGAAGTACTCTGTGGAAACGAAGAGGCGAGGGGTATTAATACAGTGGAAGGTGAAGAAATGACAATGGACGAGGAATTGGGTGAAAGGGGAAATGAGGGGGAAATGGATGAAGGAGAAGTCAACCCGCCACAGTTTGAACCATGGGAAGAGACACGGTGGGTGGGTGGAAGGTGGTGGGGGGGGAATACACAGAGACATATTCATAGGGTGCTGGGGAAGTTGGAGGATTATAATTTAATGGATTTAAGGAGATTAAAGGAGGTTGCGGGAAAGTGTATTAATTTGGCATCTGATGCTGGGTCAAAGACAACGAAGATGAAGGGAGTACTTAAAGGAGATATAAAAGTTTCTACGTCTGTACTACGAGAGATTATAGAGGAGATGTCTGGCAGAATTGAAGCGAAAGAGGACAATGTTACGCTGATTCAGGCAAGACGATTTCGAGATCAGGCGGAGAACTTGAAGTTAGAAAAAATGAGGCATTGAAGAAGAAACTACAAATGGGGGTGGAGACCACAAAAGCGCCTCCTGTGGTGATTGAGGGGGTGAACGCGACAGGGGGTGTTTCAGATAATATTGTGGAGGTGCTAGGGGCTATGATGGAGGGGATGGTAGAGAAGTTGGGATTGACCCTGAGACGGGATTTGTCGAATATGCTGGATGCCCGTTTGGAAGGCATCAAGGAGCGGTTGCCGCCAGAGCCGATAATGCGCGCCCGCCGCTAGCGGCTGATAGGAGGAAGGAGTTAATAGTGACTAAGGTAACGGGGCGTGGAGTATCCGCTCGGGAGATTGCTCCGCCGCTGGCTGATGTAATTCCGATTCGAATGGAGGGCAAGCGAGTAGGTTGGAACGTACAGAAAGATGTAGGAAGTGAGAGTAGGAGCATTTTGGAAACTACAGGAGAACAACCACTAGATATGGAGTGGACTCCACTTCCTTCTACCTCGAGGGCGCCTGATAGTGATGCAGGTTGGACGTTGGTCTCGCATCAAAGGCCCAAAAAGCAGATGCCGATAATGAGAGACCAGGGGGTATCTGTTTCTGTGGCTAGGGGGCGCGGAAGCGCTGGTCTGAGATATCCACCGATTCCAGACAAAGCAGCAGTGGTGGTATCACTCAATCCTGAGGCAAAGGAGAGGGGAGTGACGTACAAAGAGGCTTTGGCTGTTGCGCGAAAGAACTCATCGGTGGCTGAACTGGCCATTGAAGACATAACGATGAGGCCAACAGTCACCGGAGCTCGAATCATAGAGATCTCAGGGCCTGATGGTCCCGCGAAGGCGGACTCTCTGGCGAAAGTGCTACAATCGACGCTGGCGGAAGTCGCTACAGTTGTGAGACCTGTAAAAAGAGCGGACATCAGGGTTGTAGGACTGGATGATACAGTGGAAAGACAGGAAGTGGTGGAAGCCGTAGCTAGGAAGGGAGGGTGTGAAGCGGGACAAATAAGAGCAGGGGAGATTAGAGAGCAAGGAAGATGGGGGGGGGGTATGATGTTTTTGTCTGTCCCAGTCACTGCGGTCCACAAATTGTTGGAGGATAGTCGTCTGTTGATTGGGTGAAGTGTGGTCCGCATACACTTACTGGAGGCCAAGCCACTAAGATGTTATAAGTGTCAGGGATTAGGTCACACTCGACCAATGTGCTTAGCTAATGTGGACAGAAGTGGAGTGTGCTATAGGTGTGGTCTTCCAGGACATCTGATGGCCACGTGCAAAACGGAAAGGGCAAATTGTCTAGTGTGTCGAGATGCTGGTAGGGCGGCCGAGCACATCATGGGCAGCGTGTTGTGCCGGCCTCCGGCCTCTAGTAATGGGATAGGACAGAATGTAGGATTAAGCAGAGAAGAGATTCCTCGGGAGGCATCTGAGATGGAACACTGATGGACACTCGCCAAATCAAGTGCCTTCAGGGGAACCTTAATCATTCGGCAGCCTCACAGGATTTATATGTACAGAGTCTTGCTGAAGGAGGTGTGGATATTGGAGTGGTGGCTGAGCCATACTCGGTTCCTAATAGGCCTAATTGGGGGCGGGAGACGAGGATGGATCAGTTGCAGTATTTGTCGGTATTGGCTCACTATTGGTTAAGAATGTAGGATTGGGGTATGTGACTGTAATATGGCGGGATGTGGCGATAGTAGGTGTCTACTACTCGCCTAACAGGACTCTGGCACAGTTCGAAAGATACCTAGACCTTCTGGGAACAGCTATAAGGCGCCTTGCCCCACTCCCGGTGGTGCTGATGGGTGACCTCAACGCCAAATCTCAGGCTTGGGGTTCAGTTATCACAGACATGAGGGGTTTGGCATTGGAGGAGTGGGCTGTGGAGCATGAGCTGTTAGTTGCGAACAAGGGAAAAGCATTGACATGTGTCAGGTGGAATGGAGGCTCAGTGGTGGATGTCACTCTCGCCACTCCCTCCCTGGCTCGACGTATCAGAGATTGGCAGGTCCTGGAAGACGTGGAGACAATGTCTGATCATCGCTATATAAGCTTTGAAATTGTACCCATGTCTTCCGGGATGATGATGATGTCACAGTCTGGTGGAGGAGTGATCCCAAGGCGCTGGGCAGTCAGCAGGTTAGATAAGGTATTAGCAGAGGAGGTGGCAATTCTGAAAGGATGGTGTGGTATAAGAGATGGGATAGAGGATGTAGAAAGTAGAGCGAAGTTCCTACAAGCTGACTTGGCAGACATGTGTGATGCGGCGATGCCAAGAATTCGTCATTTGCCAAGGAGGCGTAGGCGCCCTGTCTATTGGTGGAGTCAGGAGCTGGAGATGTTGAGGGTGAATTGTGGAGAGGCGCGGAAGCTGTACACGCACTACCGGAGGAGAGCGGTGCGTGATGTGGAGGAAGAGAGGAGGAGATACACCAACTATAGAGACTGCAAAAAAGCCCTGCAGGTGGCGATTCTTAAGGCTAAGGATAGGGCTTGGAGAGATCTGATGGATCTGTTGGACAGGGATCCCTGGGGAAGGCCGTTCCGTGCTGCAAGAAATAAGCTGGCTGGACCGCAGCTCCCTCTCACTGAAGTGATGAGACCAGAGCTACTGGATAGAACGGTGAACGAGCTTTTCCCAAGGGCTAGAGATTTGCCGGAAGGAAGGCTATCTGAAGGGATGGATAGGGATAGGGAAAAACCAGTGATGTTTGGCCCTCCGCCGCCCATCACTGATGAAGAGTGGGAACTGGCAGTGGAGCGACTCCACCTAAAGAAGAGTGCTCCTGGGCCAGATGGGGTGCCGGGGAAAGTTTTGGGGGTGGCTGCAAAACATATGGAGGAAGAGATAAGGGATCTGTTCAACCGATGTTTGGCGGGAGGACAGCTCCCTAAGCTTTGGAAAGTGGGTAGGCTGGTTTTGGTGGCGAAGGATGGACGTCCCCCAGACTGCTCATCCAGCTACCGCCCCCTTGTATTGTTGGATGATGTAGCGAAAATGATGGAGAAAGTTATAGCTGGGCGGGTCATGCAGCACCTTGAAGAAGGTGGGCGGAATCTCTCGGACGCTCAGTTTGGGTTCAGAAGGAAAAGATCTACAGTGGATGCGATTCTTAGGCTGAAGAGTTTGTCTCTAAGGGCCATCAGTGAAGGAAGAAGGGCATTGGCGGTGTCATTTGATATCGCCAATGCCTTTAATAGTCTGCCAAATGAGGTCGTACGGTTAGCGCTAAGACATTTCGGGGTGCCTTCGTATATACGGAATTTGTTAGAAGACTACTTGGTGGGAAGGGAGGTGGTGTTCCGAGATGGTATGGGAAGGATGGTCATGAAAGAGATGGAATGCGGTGTCCCTCAGGGCTCAGTCTTAGGCCCGCTGTTGTGGAACCTTGGGTATGACTGGGTTCTGAGGGGGGAGCTGCCGGAGGGGGTGAATGTCATTTGTTACGCAGATGACACATTGGTGGTGGCTTGTGAGGAATCATGGAGAGCGGTGTCTGAGCTTGTAGAGGAGGGAGCAAGGATGGTGGCAAGTAGGATCAGGGCGTTGGGACTCAACCTGGCCTTGGGTAAAACGAAGGCCATTCTGTTTCATGGCCCACGGAAGGGGCCCCCTTCAGGAGCAAAAGTGACAGTATGTGGCGCCCAGGTCAAGGTAGAGTCTCAGCTCAAATACTTGGGAATCACCTTGGATGGAAGATGGAAATTCGATGCGCACTTCGAAGATCTGACAAGGCGGGTGGTAAAGTCTGCGGCAGCTCTTACCAGGTTTATGCCCAACTGTGGGGGACCTGGTAACAGATGCCGCAGGCTTTACGCGGGAGTGATAAGGAGCATGGTCGTCTATGGGGCCCCGGTATGGGCTGATTCCCTCAACGCTCAAAACATCCGCACCCTTCGTAGGGTGCAGAGGGTTGTGGCGCAGAGGGAGACCCGTTGCTACCGTTCGGTGTCCGGTGGGGCGGCCTGCGTCCTCGCCAGCTCCCCACCCTGGGAGTTACAGGCTGAGGCGTATGCTTCTACCTATCACCTGACCGCACGGAGGAAGCAGCAAGGGGAGTTGCTGACAATGGAGGAAATCAGGGGTATCAGGAAGGAATGTAGTAAAATGGTTATGACTAAATGGAAGAGAGGGCTGAGGTCGGCCGTATACGGAAAATACACGACGGAGGCAATTCGCCCGCACCTTCGGAAGTGGTGCAGGAGGAAATGGGGGATATTGACCTACAGGATGGTGCAGATACTGACCAATCATGGATGCTTTGGTTGGTACCTGCACCGTATTGTAAGGAAAGAAGGTGACTCCTCTTGCCATGAGTGCGGAGCAGAAATGGATGACGCTCTTCATACCCTGGTAGACTGCCCTAAATGGGACGAGCAGCGGAGAGTATTGGCTCGGGTGGTAGGCAATGACCTTTCACTGCCAAGCATAATTGCTGCCATGATTGGCAGTGAGAGGGCATGGGATGCCTTTAAGGAGTTTTTTGCGAAAAGGTAATGGTAGCAAAAGAAGAGGCTGAAAGGGGTAGAGAAGATGACCCTGAGGCCCCTGCAAGAAGGAGAAGAAGGACAGGAGGAAGGCGTCGTCGACGATATGATGGGGTGACGATAGATTTAAGATGATGTTTTTTCCACGCCACGGAGATTGAGTATAGAAGAAGTACCTCAATCTGCAGGGCGGATATTCGGGCGTGGAGGAGTGGGGCTTGCTAAGCCAGCCGTCGAGTGCCGCGGTCAATGCCAGCTCGATACCGGGGCATTCAAAAAAAGCGGAGGAGGGAAAAAAAAAAAAAAATTTTTTTACATATTTTTAAAGTAAGTTATTTATTAGTTTGTTTTAATAGTACTGTGCATCCATTGACGTAAAATACTGTTTTATATTGATATTTGAATTTATAAGAACCATATTATTTAAAGAAAGGGGCCGGCTATGTATCACGTGAGCAATGTTTGCTTGTTTACTTTAGTTTTTATTAAATTATGCCAATACTAAGGGAGAAATGGCATTCAAAAATGTTTTTAATAACGACTCCGAATCAATGCATAAATAATTCATTGTTATTCTGATAGTCCGGGTAAATGTGAAAAATAAATATTTAACCAGTAAATAATTAAAATTTGTAATAATATAATAACTAAAAAAATAAACCACTTTTATTTTTATATTTAGCGGCTATCTTTTAAACGGTATGTACCTACTGTGAAAAATAAATCGTACCTACGGCCTACACTATTTCTAAGGTAAAGAATTCTATATTATAAATTTGTTTAATGTTGTAGTTACTTCATTCTGTACAAAGTTCTTTTTCGTAATCGCAATTTCACGTTATACATATTTTCCAATTGTACTGATTCTTTTAATCGAATTATTTCAATTAATTAAAAGTGTATACGTGTACTTAACAATTATTTTTACTGAATATAATTTATGAAAAAATAATGAAAATTCATTAGTAATGTTTTAAAAGAATTTAGTATTATTGTAACTAATTGGACTGATTATTGTGTAACAATTTAAAATATAAAATTCAATTGCTTATTTCTATGACACATACGTAAGTAAATTCGATCACCATTTAAAATAGATAATATGAAATGTATGCTTTTTTCGATATTAATTTTGTATTGCATAAAAAATGCGCGCGATGTATGTTAATCATTTTGATCAAGACCGGATTTAGGGAAGTGAAACAAGGAGGCGTGGGGACCCAAGTCTTCATACGAGAGACCGCTACAATGTGAATTATTGAATATGTCGTAGGTAATAAGAAAAAAATAAAAGCTAAGCTGATAAGAAAAGATTACATTCACTTGCTACAAATATCTCAAATCATATTCATTAGGAACATTCCTTGGCCATAATTTTTCCTTGCTATAACGTTATGTTTTATTATAATCTGACAACGAATCACTTTAAAAAAAATGCGAGTATTTCATAACATTTAGACAAAACGCATATAGATTATTAAGCGTAGATACATTATGGTGTTTTTTTTTTATTTTAACCATTATTATGTTTAATTATCCTCCGTAAAATATATGTAAGCAGAATTTGATCATTATGTAGATACACTTCAAGGGTGAACAGAAGTTATGAAGGTGACGTGATATAAATATTAATTAAAAATATTTTCCATTATTCGTATCTGGAGCCCAAAAGTGCTGACGCCCTGTTGGTGTACAACTTAGTTGCCAAATACTTTACATAAAATTTAAATGTACAATTAGGCCGGCGTTACCCATAGGATTAAAGACCACAATATATTGGAAATAAAAAAAATATGAACACGTGGTATCTGAAATATGTCAAGCCGTATGTACACTGATGTCAGAAACGATTTCTTTAGAATCCGTAATAACCTTTACAGCCTAGCGAAATGTCTAGAATAAAGAATTTGTTTTTTTTTTATTCATGTAATTGATCAACTTTTTTCTTGTTTTACTTACAGTGATTTATATTTAATACATTGATTTAGATTTCATAAAATTGTATGGAGTATATAATACAAGGAGGTAAAAAATAAGTACATATAAGCTGTATTATGTACTAGTTACGTAGTTATCATATTGCGAGGAGTCAAAAGACTACATTTTAAAACAAAATATGCCTTTGTAATTGAAATATTATATGTACACATAATTAAAATAAATAACAGGGGAAAAACAGTAGGTATTTGCTTTTAATTATTTATACTTACATATTAGTTATTGTCGCTTTAATTTACAACTTTTGAGAATGAAAAACTTTTTTTAGAGATAATGTCAACATTTTATAGAATGAGTAGCAAAAATAAATATTACTTTTTTTTATTACTTCTCTATTATTTTTTCTAAGTATAAAAATAATTATGTATACGACTAAAACAGAATTTTCCACCTAAAGTTTAAACAGACATTAACTAAAACAAATGGATATAATTATGTAATAATTAAGTACTGAGCAAAAATAATCACAATAGAGCTTCAAAATACTATGTGGTACGACATTGTTATCTTTTAAATTCTTATAGACTTACCGTATTAAATTATATTTTACACAAATACGACAGAAACAATACTTACAATTGAGATATTTATTTTATTATGTACCTACGTTTAGAACCATCTTGGGGCTGATTTTTTGATCCGTAATTAACTCGAGAAACGGTCTAATTTGTACTAAATGGTTAAATGATGCGTTTTCTTTTAGAGATAGTTAAGTTAACCAATTGTCAAAAATGCGACTATTTGATAAAAAAATTAACCACTCAGCCTTGTCGTTTTAGCAGGGTGGCGGATGGTTAACTCTTGTGCGAACAGCTTCATTTTCAACAATTCAACAGTTTCATTGCTTTTGTGTAATATTTGAAGTAGATAATTTGATGTTTCATAATACAATTAATTTGTATAATATAATTTTTAAATCATTACAACATAAACAAATTAGGTATTGTTATTTCTTATCTTTTTCGTAATATTTTCGTTTATTCTAAATTTTGTTTTTCATAATTTGTTTGTTTCTTGATTAAAAGTTCGTACTAATATTTCTTTGGCCAGTAAAATATATTAAATGTAATCATGTTTTTAAGACGTAAATGATAAATTAAATAAACACATAATATATAATAAATAAATGCACAGTTATCTATATCAAAAAGCAAAGATCATTACTTAATTTAGTCAAGACGAATGTTCGAGAATTGGTCGACCCTTTTTTAACAACTCGAATTATAGACCTTGACACATTTTACTGGAAAAACATAAACAACTATTACGAAATTTAACAATAGTAGATTTTGTCATCAAAAAACTAATAGCGAATATAACTATTGGTCTTAGTAATAGTGAAATTGACAAATGGATATGGTAACTTTGACCACGGATCTAAAAATCGGCCCTTAGTGGGTAGTCAGGTACCTATCTATCTTATCAGGTACTTGTTATATGTATTCGCATTCGCTTCAATACGAACTACTTTGTGCTTATAATTAAAGCTATGAGATTGTTATCGCCAGTATTGCGAATTTCGAGAAAGTTGGTAATAAAGAATTTCTAAAGTGTTTTTTGTTTTGATTGTGGAACCTTCTCGATTTGCACCAGTGGTCGTCAAATTGCGGGCTATGACCGATATTTGTGCGGCACGTGATATACCAAACAATTTTAATGAACATTATTAACTTTCAAAACCGTAGTTTGCATATTATGCAGTTACGCAGAGTGCGGGTTGCTGGGATACGTTGCGACAACAGCGATTCCACCGTCTGCCACCTTTTTTAATCAGCTGTTTTGGCTGATATTATTATGAAGCTTAATTTTAATTTAAAGTTACAAGGGCTTCAAAATATAACCGTACAAATGACCGTACAATGAATGATCTAATAATAAATATTTCTCTAAATATTTAATGTTTGTTAAAATAATAAAAAATCTAGGCAACCATGGGAACTGCCGAGAGAAGAAAAACTCGAAACATTGAAAACTGGTGTTTGTGATGTTTAAATTTCATAACTTGTTTATTGAAATTATCCATCCATCCATTTAATCGAAAGACGTCTACAGCTGGACATAGGTCTCACCCAAAGCTCTCCACAGCGAGCGATCTTGCGTCACCACATCCTCCGGACACATGTTAAGGACCATACTCAAGCGGGTAAAGCCGCGGACACAGCAAGTATAACAATATACAAATGGATAGTTGAGACGATCAACAAATAGTTCCAAAATACAATCGTTACTATTAATTACTTGAACTTGGCGACCAATAAAAATACAGAACATTGTGCAGCTTAATGCTCGATATCGATATTTAACATTGATACAACAAATATAAAAAAAAAAACCATTAAATAATATTTTGAGATTTATACACATTAATATGTCGCTTACCCATAAACATGAGACAATAGGAAAACAATGGAAAACTGGCGTAAACGCTCAAGTGCTCAAGGGGTTAAGGTATGTTTTATAATTTATTTAGGTGTATTTAATAGCTGTGTCCCGAATGTGTTGACAATTTTTTTTGTCGGGGAATCTTCAAGAATATGGTTCAGGGATACACGGTCAAACATATACAGAAACATTCATTTTTACGCATTTTAATGAATTTTAATTAATGATATTTTTATAATTCATCGTAGTAATTATTTTTTTGTATATACTGGTATTTTCGATGTTATGCAATGAAAGACACAAGTAACATTTCTCAAAATTTCATTAAAATGAATAATAAAAAAATGTGACCCCGGTACGGGAAGCCCGGAAGGAATTCAACTTTAAAATAACGCCTATGCTCTGCGATAATATATTACATGTAACACGAAATTAAAGTTTTATTTGCATTCAATGTTATTGACTAACAATTCTCGCAAAGAGCTACAACACTTGGCTGTGTTTCCAACAGGATTCTATTGCACGATTGATTTTTTTTAGTTTTTAGAGTCTTTTATAACCGATGATCTTGTGGATTGTTCTTGAAGTAGACTTTCATAAATGCGAAAGTTTTATAAAAGAGTAGTAGCTCTTCGTGGTTTTATCCGCGTAGTTCCTATTCCCGTGGGATTTTCGGAATATGTCACTCCCTGGATTTTAAACTATCTCCATACCAAATTTCATACAAATCGGTCCAGTAGTTTTTAAGTTTATTCATTACGTACAAAAATACATATCTTTTCTCATAATAATATTAGTGAATATGTAGATTACCAAGTAAAAAATTAATTAACAAAAAAGTGAAGGAAAACGTACTTAACAATGACTTTTGCTCATTATTTTAGTAAATAAAATATATTTGCAAAAATTGGAACATGTTTCGTTATTTTAATGTTCTATTTGGAATCTTTTGAGGTATCGCTATGGGCAACATTAAACAACTTGTTTTCTACTTCTGTCGAGACTGTCAACCGGGCGGTACATTGTTCTCACTTCAAAAAGTTCAGTCGAGCTGATATAAGTATCATTCACAGTTAAGAAATTTTATCAAATAATTTATTTATTTCACATTAATCAAGATGAGAGAAATTGTTCACGTTCAGGCCGGACAATGCGGTAATCAGATCGGAGCTAAGGTAGGTAACTTAGTTTTTTCTTAATACCTTCGGTTACATTTTTTTAAATTTCTATCTAGTTTTTTAATTTTAATTTGTATCACCATAGTATCACGATCGGTACAGAATGTTTAACAAAGTGCTAGTTTTATTATTGTGACTGAATCAATGCTGTTTGATTAACAAAAAAAACATACCTACCTTACAATGTGTAAAGTTTGCTACAAGGAACAATATGCCTATAGCATAACCTGAACTGGTGTCGTTTTCACAACCCATTTTAAGTATTCCGTAGCATCAATAGAAATATTTGACTTCCCCTCACCCTTGTATTATATAGAAAAAAAAAAACAAATGTAATAAGTGAATATTGCTCACATAATTATTTAGTTGCCCCAACCCCGGACCCCACGACATCAAAAATAAGCTAAAAATAGACCCCCGTACACTACTGATATTGACATAACACTTGAACGGCCCTGCATATCGTTATTTTCAGTAACATGATTTTTGAGTTGAATTCAATTATTTATATTTGTATTTAAGAGAATATGTTAGCGGCATTTTTCCATACAAACGTATCCCGTTTCCTCACTGGATAACGGCCTTATAGTAAATATTTTTATATGAAATAATGTATATATTCACCATCACTATGGCCGTACGTTTTGATTTTTTCCATAAATTAGTTACTGTAAAACCAATGCTAAGAGCATGTGAAAATAAAAAAAAATGCTGGATTTTTACCGTTATTTTCAGACATCCGTCAAAAATATTTGATGAATAAAATTTAAAAAAGCAAAACATAGTGCCAGGTAACTGAAAGAAAGTTAAAAAATCGGTTTAGTTTTGGAGGAGGAAACAGGGTACAACGAAGTTATGTTTTCGACTATTTTGCATAGGTAAAATCAGCCCGAACTGCAGTTGCCCCCGTCGTGCTTTATAACTCTTTCGTTTAGGCGCCGATTTTTTCTATGACTGGGTTGTTTTTGGAAACACCGGTAATGTTTTGTCGTTTATAAACACCTTACCAAGGACTTAACTAAATCAAGTTTTTTAATGTTATTTTGATTTCATTTGGAGGCATAATCCACCTGTTACTCAACTATTCCGTTATCTGTACCTAGACATATAACCATTTGTTTGAGTGCTGATCCGAGTTTTTAAATATTACAGTTCTGGGAGATTATCTCTGACGAGCATGGTATAGACCCGACCGGTGCGTACCACGGCGAGTCGGACTTACAGCGGGAGCGTATTGATGTATACTATGACGAAGCATCTGGAGGCACTTACGTACCCCCGCTCCGTTCTCGTTGACCTCGAGCCCGGCACCATGGACTCTGTCCGCTCGGGAGCCTTCGGACAGATCTTCCGACCGGACAACTTCGTTTTCGGACAGTCCGGTGCCGGTAACAATTGGGCCAAGGGACACTACACAGAAGGCGCCGAGCTCGTCGATTCCGTCTTGGACGTAGTTCGCAAGGAAACAGAGTCCTGTGATTGCTTACAGGGATTCCAACTCACTCACTCCCTCGGTGGAGGCACCGGCTCCGGCATGGGCACCCTTCTTATCTCCAAAATACGGGAAGAATTCCCTGACAGAATCATGAACACGTATTCTGTTGTACCGTCACCCAAAGTGTCAGATACTGTTGTAGAACCGTACAATGCCACACTTTCAGTACATCAGTTAGTAGAGAACACTGACGAAAGTTTTTGTATTGATAATGAGGCGCTCTATGATATTTGCTTCCGCACTCTTAAATTATCGACACCCACATACGGCGACTTGAATCACCTTGTGTCGCTGACGATGTCCGGTGTTACCACCTGCCTCAGGTTTCCCGGTCAGCTGAATGCGGATCTCCGGAAGCTGGCGGTGAACATGGTGCCATTTCCACGTTTGCACTTTTTTATTTCTGGTTTCGCTCCCTTAACATCGCGCGGCAGTCAGCAGTACCGTGCGCTCTCCGTCCCAGAACTCACGCAGCAGATGTTCGATGCTAAGAACATGATGGCGGCGTGTGATCCTCGCCACGGCCGCTACCTCACCGTCGCAGCAATCTTCCGCGGACGCATGTCCATGAAGGAGATCGACGAGCAGATGATGCATATCCAGAACAAGAACTCGCCTTATTTCGTGGAGTGGATCCCGAACAACGTGAAGACTGCCGTGTGTGACATCCCGCCCCGTGGATTGACGATGTCGGCGACCTTTATCGGTAACTCGACCGCCATTCAAGAACTGTTCAAGCGCATCTCAGAACAGTTCACCGCTATGTTCAGACGCAAGGCGTTCCTGCACTGGTACACCGGCGAGGGCATGGACGAGATGGAGTTCACAGAGGCGGAGAGTAACATGAACGATCTCATATCTGAGTATCAACAGTATCAGGAGGCGTCCACCGAAGAAGACCAGGAGTTCGACGAGGAAGTGGAACAAGAGATAGCCGACTAATCTCTTATACTTATTAAACCTTTTATATCACTTTCCGTCGTTTATCAGTGATGTTGTAGTTGTGATAGTTTCCTTTGTATTTCTACTTGAGGCGCGAGGGCAACTCTGCGCTCTGCTGTTGAACAGAAAGGGAAAATGTCTTTGTTTTTGATAAGGCTATGGCTTATTTCAAATACTTTATATCTTGTTTTTTAATTTGTGTTTTTAAAAAGATTTTTGTAAAATATTTTTTAAGTAGCTCAGGTATTAAAAATTAATTAAACTGTGAATAGTCTAGGATTTGAAGAAATATATGTTTGAAACGATTAAACGTTTAATTATTTTCTTATTGTACCATACATTTACGTACTAATCGCCTAGTTGTTGAAATTCGGCTATAGGGGCGTCAAATATATCAACTTAGCTCTTTGATCACTATCTCACCTGATATTAAGTGACAATGTGGTTCAGGATATAAGTAAGCACATCTACGCTTACTTGAAGGTGGTAGCTACGCAGGCGAGAATGATTAGAAAATGCCCCCCCACCACCATGCTCTATGGTTTCTCTATATGTTTTCCTTCACCGAAAGCTCAAGCGCTTTATAGTTAATAAGTAGGTTTGAACTTAAGTTTAACGATGCTGAATCTTTTTAAAAATAAATTGTGCTATTGAAAAGTTTCTGTTGTTTTGACGATATAAACCAATTTACGAGTTAACTGTTCTCACTAAATTTTTTTTCATTTTTTTTTTCCACTTAACGATACACTTATTGGTTAAAATAAATAATACCAAATAAGTTTCTTTAAATATTTTTATTATTTGAAAAAAAAAAAACATCATTATATCGTACGTTTTTTAAGACACTTAAATATAATATGCTAAGAAGTAGTTTCCTCTAGAATCTCCTTCTCATTCTGAACGTCCCCCTCCTGCATGTCCGATGCGGTGGACTCTTCCTTCTGCGTAACATCCGCTGGTTCTGTTCCGGTCTCTTGTTGTTCTGCTGTTTTGAATTTATTTACGTCTGAAATCGCAATACATTATTTTTTATTCGTTTGATTAAGTTCATGATAAGGCCACATCTGCGTCTATCGCTATAAAATAATGCGTGCGTTGTGGAAATTTCGTTTATTATGTTCACTGAAGTTATCGTACTAATAAAGTCGTATGGTGCACGGTGGTAGATTTTCTAATAATGCTTCTCTGGTTAACGCAACACCTTCAAGTTTGAAAAACTTTTGGCCAAACACCAATATATGTGTTCCGACAGCATCACTAGAAGGTCATATACTTCTAGGCTTTTACCGTCTGGAATCATATCGTCACTTAACATCATGCGAAATTGTGGCCTAGAAGAATTGCCAAAGTAAGTGGCAATGGGCAGGGAACATTTTTCGCAGAACCGATACCCGATGGAGCCAACGCGTTCTCGAACGGCTACCACGCATTTGATGACGTAGCGAGGGTCTGCCCCCCCCCCCCACCTTCAAAGTGGACCGACGACCTGATGAAGGTCGTGGGAACTGCTGGAGGCGCAAGACCGGAGATATCATTGGAAGATCTATGCCCACCAGTGGACATATGATTGAACCTTTCGGTTCAATTCGTACCGTATAAAAATTAATAATTACCATATTTAGTGGTGTCAGCGCCAAGCAGTCGGAGGTAATGTACGGTGTCGGAAGTGGGCGTGTACGCGCGCAGGGATTGAACCCCGCGCCACCCGACCAGCGTTAGCCGGAGACCAGACTCCTTATCACTGTAATCTAATACGCAGCTACCAGTCGCTGGGAATAAAAAAAAAAAAAACAAAAAAAAACTATTATATCACTTCCGTTCGCATTGTGGTAAAAATTTGAACATAAATCATTGTTGAAAATTTTAAGGAAAAAAACAAAAGTCAACCACGAGGTCTGGCGATAGAAGTGACAACTGTAAAGATTGAAAAACAAAAACAGTTTCTTTTAACGTTCGTAATTGAAATTACTAACATAACATTTGTCATGTTTTTATATCTATCGGCGCAACAATTATGTACATTTACATATAGTTCATTCATAACCAAAACATACGTATATACTTATTATTTATCTCTGAGAGCCAGCATTTAAACGCCATCTTATATATAAATCGCTCAATGCGGCTAAAAAAATGTGAGCCGTCACGGGACGCCTGGCAGATGTGAAACATCGACATTATTTTGTAAAAGTAATATGCAGAAAAGAACAGATTATGATAGGAACTAAATATGTCATAACGATAGAATAAAATATTACGATTTTTTTTCCAGATAACGATGACTATTTATTGAATAAACATTTTTTTTTTAATTTTCCTCTGGCATAACCAGTGACCTTTTTATTACGTCTCATTTTTTTTGTGCTCTTTTTTTTTTTCTTTTGCTAGGTATTTTCTTTTTGTGTCATTTTGATTTCATAACTCTAAACAATTTACTACTAATCTAAATTAATAATAAACAATGTCCAATTCTTATGATATAGTGTTCGTGTCAAACAATTAAAAACAATAATACAATTAAATTAATTTAAAAATATACAATTATAACAATAAAAACAATTAAAAATAATTAAATTATAATTAAACAATTAAAGTCAGAGCAGTAATATTATAATTTTTTGAATATTTTATTACCAATTACTTAATATTTAATCCAAAATAAAATAAAATTATAAATTAAAATCAAATTTGTTATCAAATAAGATTCAATAATTGGCCTTTATAATATTTCAAACTTTATGATTTAGGATCAGTAAGTCCTTTCCTCGTTTCCATTTGTATTTTTTATTCCCTTTCCGCATTTGTCACCTCCAAACCAAAACAACATGTGCAGAATCTATGTCCGAGACAACGACGGCCAGTACTGCCCTGTTGAGAAACCAGGAGCAGCCCCACCCTACAGACGACCACCGTTATTTGTTTCTTTTCCCAGCTCTTCTCGCTACATCTTCGATGTATCGCAAGAAGGCTGGGCGGTGGTCGTCATCCCGTCATCCAGCAGCAGGGCCGCCAAACTGTCCGCCGTCACCCCGACCCCTGTGCAGCACTCAAGGTCGAATCTGGACGAGCCGAATCTAGGACAGTCCACTAGAAGATATAGGACTGTCTCGGCGGTATCCGGATCACAGGCACACGCGGGACTATCTTTAATTTTGAATCTATGCAGGTACGCTGCGAAGCCCCCGTGCCCCGTAAGGGTTTGCACGTGGGCTGGTGACAGACGGGTCTTCTTCAACACCCGATGGGCCCCCTCTACCTTTGGGAAGAAGATCCGCGTCACCGCCCCCGTGTCGGAGGCCTCGTAGCGTGCCTGCCAAAGCCTAATGGTGTCCCGACGTATAACCTGTTTTGCGTAGGAAACATTTATTTTCATTCAATACAAAAATTTACGAATTTATTTAATATTATAATAAATAGACTGTATATATATATACCATCATATAGCGGGGCGACGCGTCGCCACGCCAGAATTCGGTTTTACGTGCGGCTATAAATGTTTCACATCAAAAGAAGACATATAATGATATTCATTTTTTTTTTACATTTTCACGGGTAACGCCTGGTATTAGTTAGTATTATACGGGTTTAACTTACCAAAGTCTTTAACTAGATTCTGCGTATGTTCTGAAAACACTCTGATGTCGGGCGGATTGCTCTGGTCGTCGTTTTGTAAAACCAGTATGAGATCTTCCTTTAAGATATTCAGTCTACGTTTCTCGCCTATAAAGTGTGATATACTCTGTAGACCCTCCTGTGATAATCTGTAATAAATAAAAACGTATGCTTTTTGTTTTTCTTCAAAGCATTCCCGTTGTGATTTGAAACTCGATGAAACGAAAAAGCGTCATTAAAAAGGGACAGACACATATGTACATGTATAGGATTTAACGTGCGTTAGAATGAGCTAGTTATACATTATACAGTGTTTCTTTCATATTTATTATACAAAACATATTTCTTGTATACTTTATAAGCTTAAGTACCGTATTTAACAGTTTTAATTGTAGTTATTTATTGTCTATCAGACTTCGTGTCCTATATTATGTAATTTTAGTTTAATTTCATTTAATATAGTTTCGTTATTATGTACAAATAAAGTGCACACTGGAAATAATGACCCGGGGGTTTAAATTAAGAAATGTAACAAGAAGTCTTGGAAAAGTTCTAACAAAGAGCCACCATTTTGTTAAAACGTATGAAAACTTTTACTAACGTCACACTTGACTGCATGGTCTAGATACCTTTGCTTTTTTCTTTCACCGGAACAAATAGAACTAAAACACATGTTTGTATTATTCACCTATTCATTTTAAAGTCCATTATAATTTGTATGACAATATTGTATAAGTGACATTCAAATTTCCTTAAAGCAATAAGGGTGACCTTTTAGCTGATAGCAATTAATTCTTTGTGAAAAACAGTAACTTATTCAAGATTAAGTACGTCATAGTGACTAATTTTTCGCAATTCTCGATCAGTTAACATTCAGTCTGACTATCAGATGAGAATAGACCTTTGTACTCGCTAACAAATACCATAGTGACGTCATTTAAACTAACTTAAAAGGAGAAAAATGCTTACCTAAACGGGCAAACCATATTCTTATTGTCACATCGCACGAATGTCTTTACACCGGTGTTGATTATCTTTATATTAGATTCGTTCTTCTGTACAATGTCTTTCACAGTCTCTGATACCATATATATGTTCTTCTTTTTCCCCACATGACATCTCGTTAATAAGCAGGTCGCATTAAAATCTTCTTTCAGATCGTAAAACTCTTTTATCGAGGGGTAAACGTCTTCTGTGTCACCGGAGAAGAATACGAAAGGGTCTTCTCTATACCCGCCCATTCTTCTTCTCTTCTTTGGCGGTTCTTTTTTTCTCTTCTACGGGTTTTACATCTGTCGTCTCCTCCGTTTTCTTTCCTTCCTTCTCCCAGGGTAATGAAGTAATCTTCTCGAAGACGGCGACGAAGAAGCCGCCGGTGTCTTGGTGGTGCGGTAGGATTCTTATGCTGGGAAGGATTGTTATTTTTTATTATTTAATTTAATTTATTATTAGTATTTTGATTTAAATATTTAAGGAGTTTTTAGTGGATTAATCGGGTATTCATATCAGAGGATTGCGACCACTATACACAAGTATGTGTGTGTTAGAGATTTAAACTTTTTTTTATATTAAAAGTTAATTTACGTACTCTTTAAAAATATATATATTTTAATAGATTTTTTTAAAGAGTACGTATATTGACTTAGCGAATCTCGAGTTATAAATGAGCTAATAGATAGAAAGACAAACAAGCAGAAAGATTGGACCTTACTTTTTATGTATGTATGTGATAAAAATCTCCATACTTGCAGAAACTTAGGGAGCATAAATACCATCAAAAATAAAAATCTAGATATTTTTGGTGCCAAACGTAAGATCGTATAAAGACGTACATTTTACAAAATAGTGTTATTTGACATAACGTAATGTACTATTAAAAAAAACCAAAATAGTTTAAAATCAAATCAATATCGTACTGACATGTTACATACGCATACTTTAACATACATCATACACTTCATACATATCAATATTTTAAAGTGAAAAAGTTATAAAAAATATCACAAACCAGTTAAAATGTCTATAGTAGTAACTAAAAATTATTTAAAAAGATGTTCTAAATATTTAACTACATGCATTTTCTCGAAATTGTGATCGCCAAGTCTGGGGAGCGTCCAGGAACTACGTAAGCAAAATTTTGAATATTTGTAAAATCCCTCACCCTGTGTCAGATATCATACGCAAAGCTCGTACGTAAGCATAGACAAAATTAAAAAAAAAATATTGCGTAAATATTACTAACGTACTCAACATTCAGATATGTCTCTCCTACCCCTATGACACGTTATATTAGAACAAGCCCTAACGATAAATATCGACATATTAGATCGCAATATTATAGTAAAATTAGACACTAGTTTTTGAATAAACCTACCATCTTTCTAGCTGATACTTCTCCAGGTCTTCCGGTTGTGGGGGGAACATTTGCGGTCTCACCACAGTCTGCCACTTCTCGGGGACATCTTCGTATTTATCATAGAACACCATATCCTTCGAAGCCGGTCGCCAGTGCGTCATCCCTGACAACGTTTTTATAAATCAACTAGCTGTGTGACCGCGGATGCGCCCGCATTTCATTCATTCTTCACTGCGTTTTAATTTTTTTTTTATACGGATCCCTAATTTTTTTTTTGTTGTTGTAAGATTAAGTAAAAAAATATTACTCATAAAGTCAAGCACTTGTCCGTAAAACTGTGAATTGAATCAGATTTTATTGAATTTTTTATAAGTTTTAATTTTTTTACGCGGAATCCCAATTATTTTCGTAAATTAAAAGTATCCTAAGTTACGCGGAGTAACTTCAGCTATCTACCAAAAAAGTCCCGTCAAAATCCGTCCAGCCGTTCCGGAGATTACCCGGAACAAACAGACAGACAAACAAAAGTTAAAAAAAAATGTATTTTTGTTATAGGTAATCGAACATACATTCATCTCTATTTATTAAAAAATAATCATTTCATATTACAAGCAGACACTTCAATTATATTTATAGATAGGAACCACATACCTTCATATTATTTTGATAAGTGAACAGAAATTTAATATTCATAAAACATAAAAAAACAATTTTTTGAAGCAATGATTGAACTCTAAAAATCAGTCTGAGCTTTAGGTCAAGGAAAATATTGTGATGAAATCATAGCTTGGTGGTAGGGCATTTTTTAATAATGTCCGCTTGGGTAGCTACCACCCTCAACTTTGAAAACCAGTTGCCAAATACCAACAGGTGTTTTCCGGCAGCATCACTTGGAGAACCAGTACCTCTAGGCGTTAGTATGTTTAACAGCCTGGACAACATCTTCACTTAACATTAGGTGAGATTGTGGTCAAAGCCTATAAAGTATATAAAAAAACTTTACAAATTCATACAACACAATCATCAAAATCATACAATACATTTATCAAAATTATACAATACACATATCAAAGTCCTATAAATACACGAATCAAAAAACAATTTCAAAAGTTACTTTGAAATATGTAGCATAGTAGAGAAGTAAAGTGGTCATAGTAATGTTATTATTCTTACTAATATTATATATAGTAATTTTAAATGTAAACTTATAATCACTCGACTCAACAATCTCACATGATGTTGAGTTACTATGTGGTGTGAGATGGTAAACACGCTAGACCTGGAGGAACTGGTATTGGTGATGTGCTACCACCTGAAACTATAACCTCACCTTTCAAGTGCTTCAGTCCGGGGAGCATGTCCTCGACTTGGCAGAGCTTCATGCTGCCCTCAGCCTCCTTGAGGACCCTGTGGACGACCGCTTCATTCTCCACCGGGTTGAAGGAACAAGTGGAATACACGAGGCGTCCACCCAGGGACAGAAGCTCGCACCCTCGTTTCAGAATCCGGTACTGTATGCTGGACAATAGATTTTCTTTATGTCATGTCACACATCATCATTAACCTTTTCCCAATTTGTTATCTGGGGTCGGCGCAGATGACTTCTTCTTTCATACATTTCTATAATTCACCAATTTTGCTTTTATATCTTACCTCACACACTCCATCTTTTCTTTGGGCGTCCTCTTCTCCCCCGTCTCTCATCATTCATAGTCACCACTTTATTCGTCACGTGCGTTTTGTCTCTTTTAAAAACATGTCTATACTAAGACAAACGATTCCCTTTCAACTTTTCTTTCGCCACTTTCAAAACTCCCTCACATCTATCTCAATATTCGCATCTGATGTCACACACTAGTTATATATTTTAATATATTTATTATAGATGGCCACATAATTGACACTATTTTAAAGCATTTGCTATTGAATTTTAAATGTTTTTCTTTGCTTGTTTTGTTTTTATTTAACTTAAACATATTCGATCCTCATTTGTATTCAGTGTATGCGCGTGCTTATGGCTTTTTTGTTCTTTATAATTTATTACGGCCTTTAGACAACGGTTAATAAGCTTCGTTCCTACCGGATGTACCACGACACTTCTCGTTTATCTACTTATACAAGTTTATATGTCTAGAGTTGCTAATATTTTTCCGAAATAAAATATTTAAAAAATCATAGTACATTATATTACGGAAAGATTAAAATAAGTTAATAAAATGAAAATAGAGTAAGAAACTACAGTTTTCTTAAGAAGGTTCGAGCATAATCTTGAAAATTTGAGGAAAAAACCTACTTGGTTTCTAAAATGTTTTTTTTACTATTATCCATAACACAAAAAAAAAATTAAAACTGAAAAATACAACTTGTTTACTTCGCATATTTATACATATATAGGTGCGCCATGATTTTGCACCTTTTATTTAGATTTTACCCTCATTTGTACTCCACTGCCTTTTAACTATTTTAATTAATTAATATAATATTTCCTACTAATTTTTAATTGTCTATTACTACTAGTTTATGTAAAATTCATTAAAAAATACGATACCCGTGCAAATTATTTCCATTTCCGGTGGACCATTTGAGCCAAATGTCAGGGTTCTTGCGTAAAGTGGCATCTCCTGAGCAAGGGACGTCGCAAAGAACCCGGTCAAACTTCAGTGGTTTCGTTTTACTCGGTTCCTGTTGATGAATAACTCCTAATTTGATCTAATTTCCTATTATAGTGACCTTTAATGTGATAGTTTTAAGATAAAATGAAGATTTGTTACTTAATGAGCGAACAAAAACTTTGTAGAGACAGCAAAAAAAAAATTGTATCCGTTCCGAAATGTATTATTTTTAACTAAAGACTCTTACTATGGTAGTTTTAAACGAAATTTTGTGACACAACTATCGCTGTTTTTGTTATTATTAAATCTGCAATCATTTTTTAAAGTCAGCAAAACAATATTTCCTAAACTATGTTACATATTCTTGTATATAGCAGGCAGCGAAACTTAGAGTTACAATTAAACGCCTGCTACAAACACCTGTATCAATATGGAAAGAACTATTTAACAATCTTTTTATTTAACAATTATCTTACAAATCTAACTGTAAATGAGTTCAACACTAAATTAGGCATTATATAATAGTGAGTAAATCTCCTTTTAATTAGTCTTCGATTTTGTTGATTTTTGGTAATAAAATTAATTAATAACTATTATATTAAATTAGTTTCTCTCTTTAGTCATTCCATCTTAGTTTCTTGTACATTTTTTTTTTTTGTTGTATTTTTGTATTTTTTGTAACATAATACTACTTAGAGAAACTGAATATTATGTTCGCATAAATAATATTGCTCGCGTAAATAACGCCGGAGCCACCTCTATAAGTAAGGTTACATTTAATATGGACCTTAATAAAAATGTAACTTTTAATAAATAACCTAAGGTTATTTTAGATGTTGTTGGTGATTTAATAAATAAATAATAAATCAGTTGGAGAATGACCTACTTGTTCATCGGTGATGACAAGTGAGGGCATGACACCAGAATCATGATTGGTGATGACAATACATGGAGAATTGAGCCTCTTCGCTTGATGCACTAACATGTAACAACGGTTATTGTCCACGTCATTGGCCATCACGAATCCTTGTAACAGAATTATGTAATGAAATTTATTGACAGATTTTTTTTCACACGGTATAGGTTAATCTTTTATAACGTTTAAAAATTTTACGTTTTTTTACACGATATAGACTTAGTGCTTTGACCACAATTTCACCTGATCTTAAGTGACGATGTGGTCCAGGATTATAAACTCACTAAGCCTAGATGAACTAGTTCTCAAGCCATGCTGCCGGAACACACCTGTTGGTATTTGGCGATAGGTTTTCAAACTTGAGGGTGGTAGCTACCCAGACGGACATGCTCTACCACCATGCCTTTTCACTCCATGCCATGGATTCCTCACGATGTTTTCCTTCACCGAAAGCTTAAGCTGATTTTTAGAGTTGGATTGGTGGGTTTTAATCCGCCTCTATTAACGCGAAATCCGACCGCACTACCAATCAAGCCACTATCGCTTCAATTAGGCTTAAATTAAGCAAGGGTGTCCTAGATAATCTAGATTTTATGAAAACTAATTCTATGTAAAGTCACTTGAAGGGCACGGAAATGGTAGTGTTTCCTACATATTTTTTTATATTCAATCTCTACAGCTACAGTTTTTGTTTATTTATACAGTTATCATAAAGAGCAAGCGACAAAAATATTTTCCCTTATTTTGAAATAAAATTAAGTAACAAAATTTTCTAATTTTTATATAATGCCATCATAGAAATTATGATGAATTATTCAACTAAAAATAACATGAAAACTTTTATCTACAACTTTGGTTTTTAATTTTATCTTAATAAATAAAAAAGACGCTGGCAACCCTATTTATACGTAATTAATTGGTAACACAATATCAATGGTTGCTTGCTGCGTTCTATTTAAAAAAAAACTTAAAGAGCTAATTTTACTATATTTCAAAGTTTTTTTTTTATTTAAATTAATAGTGAGCCCTGCAAACGTTTGTAGTTTAATAAATAAACTCATTTCTTACCTGTAGGTATTTTGTCTTCTTCGGCGTGTAGGAATTCAATCAACTGTGCTGTTTTAGAGCCGGGAGCGGCACACATGTCCAACACCTGGAATAGAATCACTAAATTTATCCATTACCATATTATAATAAATTAGGATTTTGTTGAAGACAGTTACATTCATACTTCTCCCCACCGACTACATACGATACACTACCAACAGATACCTCGGAGCTGATTTCTAGTTGAAGATAATAAGTTCTGTTCTGCATCTTTATCTATACTAATAAATAAAATTGAAGTGTCTATTTGTACATTTTTTTTCTAAATACATATAAATGTTACCTATACCAAGAATACAATATTTATTTTTTGTCTGTCTATTTGTTCCAGGTAATTTTTGGAACCACTGGACCGATTTGGACAAGACATTTTTGGTAGATAGCTGAAGTTATTCAGCGTAAGTTACGGTGCTTTTGATTTTCGAAAATATTTAGGGTTCCTAGTAAAACAATTAAAACTCATAAAAAAAGTAATAGAATCCAATTAAATGCAGAGTTTTATAGACAAGTGTTTGAACTTATGGGAAATATTTTTACTTTAACATTTTTTAGGAAAATAATTAGGATTCCGTGTAAAATAATTAAAACCCAGTGAAAAAACATATGAAATGCGGGCGCAGCCGCAGGTACACAGCTAGTGGTTCATAAATTAAAACTATAGACAACCACCTATAGATGAAAATCTGCTGACAATTTGCATCATTATGCTGGACTAAATCAAAGGTAAAAAAAAACATCTAGATAGGCTCTGGGTATAACTCTCTGTTAACGTAAGACGCGTCTTAACTTGTCAATATGGCAGTCTTTTCACAAATATATGGTGCTCGCGACCCAGTCTGGCACAAAAGCCATATCACCCCACATTAATTTGACAAAATGTTTTTACACCATATTTTATTTCCAAATATAACCTAAACCACCAAAAGAAACAGGCATCTTAAAGTACAAACTTAAGTTCACAATATGGTGTCCAAGCATACAAGCTAAGTAGAATACCATAATAACATTAACTTAAAACACACAAGTCCATGATTTAATACTATAAGTTTAAAAACAACTTTAGCGTAATGGATGCGGGTTTGAATTAAGGTATAAGTAGGGGGCTGACTTATTTTAGTTTTGTAACTTTTTCAGAACACATTACTGCATTAATGCTCTCTATGTCGTGTTCAAAATGAAATTTTTGCGTTTACAATGAATTTTAAGAGGTCTTATTAGACAATTGTTTATGTGATGGCGTAGGCGTGGTGTGAGGTACTTAAGAAATGAAAAGGAAACAGTCGTCAACACTTTCGAATATTTTGTGTTTTTCTTTCATATGATTATTCTGAATATTGGATTGCAATTAATATTAGTGTCATACCTTGTGGTGCGGTTTGACATCAAGTACAACAGGTGGGATCATTGACACTTGTTCTTGTCTGGACACACCTCCAGCTTCAGTCTCCCCTACAAGAAAATTATGGAGACGGTAAAGAGGTGCACTGCGTCTAATGTCAGTGCGTGACAATCTGACTTGCCATGCAAAACCACCGGGGTACCTATAAAATTCACTCTATTAATAAGATTATTTAAGAATAATTTTAAATATATTCTGATGTACTAAAACATAATATGTTTTTTGTAATAAAATTAAATAGTGTGTGTGACAAGTGTTGTGAAAAATTGATGGAAAAAATTAGATGTCAGAATTTTGAACATGAAATTTATCTATAAAAGTGCGTGTGACAGTTCACTTCTTAAGTACCACTGTTTTTTGATATTATATAGTCAAAGAGGGTAAATAATCGCGTTTTTTTGGAACGAATTCTAGCTTGCAGAAGGAGTTAAACCGGAAGAAATTGTCACATACTCAAAAAACGTTATGGCAACCAGACAAGAAAGAGAGGATCTTTATTTTCTATAAAACAAAGTATATGTGGCGCTTTTACCATAATTTCCATGACATATTTGCAACTCAGTCAAAGACTACAATAATAATATATATTTATTTCAGACAAAAGTCCATTTGGTTAGTGTACATAGAACTTAGAAACTAGTGTTAGTACTTACTACATTTCTACATTTCCACCAAATAATTATTTTTATAACGCCACAGTAGCATGTAAGCGTACCCAATGTCCCAGTATGGGACTGTCCCACCTGTCAGCTAAAGTATTCAGGATGCTGTTGGGGCTGACGCGTACCCTGCTCATGAGAGAGGCGCATCGCTTGCGCATGATGGCATGAAAGCCATCAATTCTCGCCTCTGCGAACATCCCTGAAGCGCTGCAGTACCGCGGCAACCCCATCAGCACCCTGAATGCATTGTTGTATTGTACACGCAGAGCGTTGTATGCCCTCTGCGTGTAGTTGACCCACAGACTGCATGTGTACAACGACTGACAGTATGCTGTGAACAGCGTAGTCTTCACTGCAGTCGAGCATTTAGCAAATCTGCGAGCCAACATATTACACCGAATAGCCAACGCTCTGCGCTCACGCTCAATGTCCAGGCTATCTTTTAAGTCATCGGATACCCAGTGGCCCAGATACTTGAAACTAGTAACTTGCTTTAAGGGGCATCCGCACAGACTCAACTGTTGTGCAATTGGGTAAGTCTTAGTGCCTGCCTTAAAGACTAATACCTCACTCTTCTTTACATTGTATCTGAGCCCATGGGCCTCCGCGTATCTTTCACATATTGTAAGCAGACCAATCATAGCGTTAATCGAGGGGCTCAGCAACACCATATCATCAGCATAACTAATATTGTTGACGCATACTCCGTCTACATAACAGCCTTGATAAGTGTTACTGAGCTCAGCGATCAAGCGGTTGATGTACAGACTAAAGAGGCGAGGAGAACTCAGACCGCCCTGCCTCACACCGCACTGCAGCCTATAATCATCCGACAACGATCCTGCCCACCTAACACAGTTAGTCTGATTGTTATACCAATACTGTAGTATTAATATAATTTCTCTATCCACTGATGTGTCTTTTAGCAGTTTCTGCCACAATAAATCGTATGACACCAGATCAAATGCTTTGGAAAGGTCTAGAAAACACGCGTAAACGGGTGTTTTCCTAGACGTATAATACTGAACAGTATGCTTGAGAGACAGTATGGCACTTTCGGTGGAAAGACCCGGTCTGAACCCAAACTGCGCATCCTGTAATTGGATGTGGGCTTCCATATGCCTGTCAAGCAAACCATCCAGCACCTTAGCAATGATAGTAGCAAGCGATATGGGCCTGTAGTTCGAAAGATCTGATGTGTCCCCAGTCTTATCTTTTACAACAGGCACAACCACTGTTTTCATCAGATCACTGGGCAGATGAGCATGACTCAGACAGAGCGAGTAAAACATTGCCAACACCCTAGGCAAGTGAACTCCTGCATGCTGCAGGTGCTCGATGCTGAGGTAGTCATGCCCAGGCGATTTGCCTCTAACCATGCTTTTTATAAAACTAGTTATCTGTTTTGCTGAGAACCTGACGTTTAACTCCGTCCGAAAATCCTCAGTATCGACCACCTGCGATGCTGAACCAAGAGGAGATTCAACTTTAAACTGTTTTACAAACAAGTTTGCGATAGCAGTATGCTCATGTTGACCTGCTACGTTCACGGGGATGCCAAGCTTCGGATTCAACTTATTCGTATTTTTCCAAAACCTTGAAAAATCTTTCGATTTATGATTTTCAGCTATTATGTCCATTTTTTTATTTGATCCTGATTGTTTTGACACCATCTTAATTTTGATTTAAAGGCTTTTCTTGTTACATACATATGTTTATACACAGAACCACAAGTCGGTTTACCAGATATATTCCAGATTTGAAATGCAAGCCGGGCATCCGCGTGAGCCCGCTTAACATGCCTATTCCACCCAATAACAATTTTACCTCTTCTACCCACTCTCGCAACCGTATTACTAGGACATTGGGCAGCCTCTGTAAGTATACCTATAATGTTTTTATACATGTTGTCTAATACCAGTTTGTGATTGGCATCCGTACAAAACCCTCTAGCACATTCTGTAAATTCTACCGGAAAATGAATTTCCCGTAACTTAGTGTGACAACTTTCTTTATATTTCCTTATTTGACTAGCATCCCGTTCACCCCATATTACAACATTTTTGTTCAGATTGGGCGTTATAATAATAGGTCTTATCATTTTAAAATTACACTGTATCTGTATAGGCATGTGATCCGACCAATACGTGTCATACAATACAGTTACACTAATGAGAAGACGCCTCGCGGCCTCGGTCACTACACAGTGGTCGAGCCAGCGGTGGCAACCGTGCGCATCACTCACGAAAGTATACGTATCTTGCGATAGTAAGTCCAGGTCCGCACAGGTCCAGCACTGATCTACACAAAAACTCAACAATTCATTGCCGAATAACTCGCCCGGATGTGCGTTAAAATCACCGAGCATAATCACTGATTGCACATTATGACTTTCTATTATAGCACTAATTTCACTAAGGCAGTCTGTAAACACGGTTACATTATCGTTCGAGTCCGTAGGCATATACACCGAAAAAATTAGTACGGAACGATCCTCCGATACTATCTTAATAGCTACCAGGCGAACGTTGTTACAATCAATTACTGTGACAGATGGAAATAGGCTCTTTCTCCACAACAAAGCTACACCTCCATAAGGCCTCCCACTTAGTATTCCCTCTGAGGTGTCAACTGCTGAGTTGCCAAAAAAGGCGAAATCATCATCGATTTGTCCTAGAAAGGCGACATCATGCGGCAAAAGCCAAGTTTCTTGTAACGCGATAACGTCAGCCGATACACACAGACGCCTCACACATTCAACAGATCTTTTTATACATTTACAATTGAAACTTATTAAGGTCGTATTATCCATTTAAATTTTTGCTAATATTCATTCTCAGAGTCATTTCTCTGTCTGTTTTCTTTTTAGAAAAGTCTATAAATTTACGATATGATATACCTTCAGGCCAAAAATCATCATTCATGAATATGTCACATTTGTGTTTAGGAACCGAAATCTTATATGCATCGTAACTTTTAGGCACCTTCATTATCATTTTCTGCACATCCACCTGTATTCTAGCTTTTTCGTCAACATACTTCGTTATGTCATTCTGAGTCACTTGTTTATCCACATTGTAGATATATAACACTATTTTTTCATTTACAGCCTTAAAATTATTTTTGGTTCTATAACTGCTTTTCCTATATTTCCCACAAAGCGATTTCTCAATTTCTTCTTCTGTTTCTGTACCAAGGTCCACTCACCTTTACTTACAATCTGAGCCATCGTCTTAGGTTGAGGTTCCGAAGTAGGTTTGACGAACGCTGAGACCGTGTGTCCCGAGCACCTCGCAGAGTTGTTATTATCACTTTTATGTGACGCGTTCGCGGTCGCATGCACCAACCGCGGCTCGGTATTGTTGTCGATGCCTAGCTCTGAGCCTAAACCGGTTTCGCACTCATTCTGACTATGCTCATTCATTATATTTATGTTCTGTATGTTATGATTAGCTGATATTGGCGAGTTGTGGGTAGGCGAAGATAAAGTTTCATTTTGAATTATTGAACTCTGATCAGTTGTATTTTTGTTAGTAATAGAAACATGTTGCAATCCCATCGGCCCGCTATCATTATCACACCTGTCTATCATATGGGTTCCACCTCCTCGTTTTGCGTTTACATACGAAGAACATGTACTTTTTATGTTCGTCAACTTTTTCAAATCTGCTATGTCACGCTTGATTGATTCAAGTTGACTAGCAGACGCATATTGTGATTTTATTTCTTCAATTTCGCTTTTCATCCTTGTTAAATCTTTCAGTAGTTTTGTCACATCTACGTGATCAAATAGTACTGGGGGTAGTTTTTGCAAATCTTTTGCAACGAAAACTGGCCGGTCGTCAGGATGGGTTACTTTCAATAAGCTAATAATATCCTCGATCTCACGTACCTTTTTACCATCTTTCCTCCTCACAATCTTTCGTTTCAAGGTTGTTGTTGTTATCGCATCAAATAGCAAGTTTTTTGCTTCTACAATATCACTATCAGGGAAAGCACTAGTACATATTCGAATTAGGCTTTCCTCGTCCATTATGTCTAGTTTATTACACACGAAAGCTAACACTTCGTTAATAACGACATTACAGCTCAAACATTTTACTATGTTAGAGGAATTCATCCTGCACTTAATTAAACACACTTGTGACGTCCGATCGCCAATGTTATTTTATTTTTTTTTATGACAATATAATGCTGGACACATTACTCAGTCATGTTTTAAAAGTATGTCAGAGCTGTTGTGAAGAAATTGGTTTATATGATTCATTATAATCAATAATTTTATTTGTTATAAATGGAATTTTGAATGGTTAGCCATTTATTGAAACAAAAATGAAATACACAGTATTTGAACCTGTAACCACTTTGGAAAAAACACGAAAATGATAAAAAAAAAAACGAAACGAACGAAATGAAAAAAAATGAGAAAGGTCACAAACACACAATCACATAAATGTAGTGATATTTTGTTAACACTTGTATTAATTTCACTACTCATAAAATTTCCATAGTGGGGGCCTTATATAAAAATCGATTCTTAAGGAGTAAACTTTAAATAACTGCATTTTAAAATAGTTACATAACATAGTAGTATTAAAACTTCTAAAACTATATTAAAGTTTTATTTAGTAGTAGGATTTACCAAGGAAGTAATATTCTCCCATGTAGTATGGCTGAAGGAAGAAAGGCTTAAATATAATAAGTGTGGCAGTAATAAGGGTTAATATTATGAATACATTAATTATTATTCTCATTAACTGCTGTATGAACAACTTATCATTTAGCAGACCATACTTTGTTAATCTTAACTATGAGAAGAATGGAAATATATTTATAAAAACTTTATTTATTGTAAGAAACAAAAAATACATTTTATTCTCACCATGGCAAGTTGACAGGCTTTATTTCTTCCTCTTCATCTTTACCATCAATCTTTAACTTAACATTCAGCAGTTCTGAGAAGTATTCACTCCTAACTATGTTCATTAATGCATCAGCTTCACACTTAGATCCAGTTATACGGAATGCAGTTGGTAAGTTCTCTTTGAGGGTTTTAATAAATATAGGCCATTCTTCTTCCGGACAAACTTTTTGTGTCTGAAATATTTTAAATGAATTACTTATTAAAGATACAGTCTACCTAGACACTGTTGTGAGATTATAGAATCATAGTATTCTTCTTCTTGTGTTAGTCCACTGCTGGACAGAGGCCTCTACTAAGTTGCACCACTGCCAGTTGATCCTCGGCCATGTGAATACAACCACTTGCAGCCGATTTTCTAATGTAGTCATTCCATCCAGCAGGTGGATGTCCTACACTACCTTTACCCAAACATTTTAATATACAATTAAAAAGTACACAATAAATATGTATACAAAAATGAATATTTTTATTTGAATTTTGTATCACTGTATGTATCACTTTATGTACACAATATAGTAATATAATTTCCATATTTACATCTTTGTTTTTAATAAAAATATTTTCTATTTTTTAGTTGATAATAGTTTTCACCATAAACAATAATATATATAAAGGATTTCAAACAATGCATGTTGTTGCTATAATAACCAAATAGATTATATAAAGACATAAATAAATCGTTTTGAGAATAACTTTATCATATAAATTTGTTTTATGAAGTAGAACTAAATCTTATTTCAGTAATGTTACTGGTGTTTATGCTAAACAGTACATTGTAGTACAATTAGAAAGAAAAATATAACATTTCAAGTTAGATGTTAAATGTAAAAATTTTGATAATGTAGTAGGTAAATCAGTTTTGCTCTGACTAGAACATGTACAATATTAGGTAAATATTGACATAAAGAAAGGTCAATTAACATATAAATACTCAACCTATGGCTTTTCATGTTTTTTTGGTGAATGTTTCAGACATGATCCAGAATTACCAATAGTAGATAGCAAGCTTAAACAACCAGGCATAGCTAAAATTATTTCTGATTTAATCGTTTAGAAAATATATGCAGGAAGTTAGTGATTTATTAAAATATCTATAATGAAATATTACTCACCCTGTAATATTCTTCAAAAGCCGCATTTTCTCTAACTATATCTTCGTACTCCTTACGTATATCTTCAGCTGGTTTCAGTTCGTGATTTTTTTCCTAAAACAATCCAGATAATTTATTTGAATTCTCAGCTATTTATACCAGAATTTAAATATCGATTAGCGTTTGAGTCGAGTGTTCTTTCGCAGAAAAAAGAGATGATATCGTGTCTCGGGTTGGGCACGACCAGACCCAAGCTGTACGTCTTGGTGCTGTTACCGTACACGAATGTTTTCTAAAAAAAATAAAAACTTCTACTAAGATTAAAGGTTATAATAGAGTTTATGTACTTGTTCTCTGCGATCACGTTTCCTCTGAGCAAATTTATTGACGTTACGATTTTTCCAACCCATTCTTTTTAAGTAAGCGCCAAGGGAAACAAATCTTTTCTGTAAAAAGTTAACAAAATAATACATGCATAAATGATATCTGGTTGAAAAATAGACTTGACGTTGACAACAAATTAGGAAAGTTAGGTTATGTTTGTAGGTACGTTCAGGTTTAAATCTTGCTTGTTTAAATACAAAAAATAAAAGTTCTACTAATCAGAAGTTATCATACATTAAAAGAAAAATCAAAATAATTAGTAGATTTAACTTATTATAAAACAATCACAAAAGTAACAAACTAATAAGACAACAGAGAACATAAACTTATTTTGTAATACGAACGCAGCATTTAGAGAATAAAATTTTAGAAAGAGATAGAAAGTGTGTAATGATTAAAAATAATTCATTAATTTTCAAGGTAGGGATGATGATCAGAGGATGAATAATAATAATGAAAATACTGAGATGGTGTATAATTAAAAAGAAACTATTTTTAAATCGATTCAAAATTAGCGTGATAAATTACTTTCTTATATAAAATTAAAGCTCGTTAATAGTTATTTAACAAAAACTCGAAAAACAGTAATCAAGCTAACGAGAGAATAATACTGAACTGTTTTATCTTTGCCTATTCACAAATAAATCCATATCGAGGAAATTGAAAAGGACATTATATTAATCGATTTTTGACAATTTTAAATATTTAAGTTGGTTTGGTGAGTACATCAAAGTAAAATATGAGTGGTTTTGGTGTTGGCAGCACGTCCGGAATACCCCCCTGATGTTGTACCCACCAGAGCCGTCGTTACTGCGAAGTATTTGCCCACAAGTACTCTCGAGTGAACGCCCCAACCAAGAAGGCCGGACCTATAACCCGCGAAAGGACTAGTTCCAGTCAACCAAGACTGAATTCCCTGACGGCTTCCCTGGTGCAATGGAAGGTCAGGTTCCCCGTCCCTTCCTCCTTTGAGTTAGCAGCACTCAATCACCCTGCGTCCGTGTTATATAACCTTCCTAAAAATACTTTTAATCGTATACCAATTACCTCCTGATATCATTTATTGCATCCGAATTGCCGTTTGAGAATATAACTATAAGTATTTCATTTTGACCCCTATTAGAGGACGCCAGGATACTGGTTCCACACGAGCGCTACAATGACTAGAGCCACCGCTGGTACCCGTACATGGGTTACAATCAGCGGCGTCTCTAGCCTTTGTAGCGTCTGTGTGTAACTAATACCTTGTCGCCCTCTAGTAGGCGCGTGGGCAATATTTATTTTCTCCCCCAACCCCTACTGATTTTTTCTTACTACTTTCTGAATAAATAGTAATTATCGTATTAAATCCCTAATACAAAATATATACTAAGAAAATAAAACATATTTGTCAAATTAAAGGAAGTTTAAATCTAAAATTATGGCAACTAGATTTTACTAGCCTGTCGACACACAAGACCGTACTCGATTTAATGAAATAATCGGGAATTTGTTTGGTTTTTCTCATTCACAAAAAGCACGAACCTTCAATACAATTTCTTTTGCATTATTTTTAAACTTCTGTCGCATGTTCTGTTCATTAATTTCTGCTCCAAAATCACAGCACTCGACTTTGACAGAATCGATTTACTTTCCAATGACGGTTTATAGTAGAGGTGGATCGTTTACATTTTTGACGTCGACGAAACGATACCGTTTATTATCGACGGTAAACTAGTTTATAAAACAGTCTAATCTTTGACTAATTTAAATATCGTTGGCAAAACAGTCGTTGTTTAACACTCGATTGTTCTAGTCCTTTCTACTTTTTCTTAGGACTGGCAGGTTGAATAATAATGAAGATGTTGTGACTATATTGCAGTTTGTTATATAGTTTTACCAAATTCGTTACATTAAAGTCGGTAAACGTGATGATGGACTTTTCATCATTGCTTTTCTTCTTGACAACGTATTATATAATAAATACAGTTTAGCTACTTATTACATTAATAAACTAGCTGTGTGCCTGCGGTTGCACCCGTGTTTCATATATTCTTCACTGCGTTTTAATTTTTGTATGCGGAACCCAAATCTTTCCCTACAAATTTTTTAGTACTAAGATAAAGTAAAAAAAAATCTTAAAAATTATACCACTTGCCCGTAAAACTGAGCATTAAATCGGATTTTTTCAAATTTTTATGACATATATTTTTTTTAAGTTGAACCCTAATTATTTTCGAAAATTAATAGTCCTAAGTTACCCGGAGTAACTTACGCTACCAAAGAAAGACCGTTTAAAATCAGTTCAGCTGTTCCGGAGATTACCCATTACAAACAGACAGACAAAAGTTTTTAAAATTGTATTGTATTGAAAGTGACAAGAAAACTTTTTATATCACGGTGGTTGCAAAAAACATCGAATTTCGTTCGTTTAAGAACACAAGAAGAAACGAAAAACGATAGCAGACGAACAGTTCGCACGCTTCGACTACATACGATTGAATTCATGTTTTACTCGTTGATCGTAAGACCAGACAACCACAGGTTAATTACTTTGCTCAGCTCGCTATCTAAGCTGTTCGAGAGCCTCGTGCTGGCCAAGATGATGCCGCACATGAACCTGAGAGCCAACCATTTCGGGTTTAGAGAACATCACTCTACTGTTCTCCAACTTACGAGGGTCATAGATATAATAGATACCGCAAGAAAAAAAAAATAAAGAGTATGTCGCTGTAATACTACTGGACATGGAGAAGGCGTTCAACAAATGATGGCACGAGGGGATGCTATACAAATTGTCAACGACAACCGCGATCCCTAGGAAAATTCTCTATGTCCTATAGTCTTTCCTGGAAGCATGCCGTGTCGAAGGCCTTGTGTCTCGGGAGTTTCCTATGAGAGCCGGAGTCGCGCAGGGAAGTTGCCTTTCTCCTAGCTTTTACGGCACTTATACAAACGACCTACATGTTCTCGGTGGGACAGAGCTTGCGCTCTTTGCAAATGACGCTGCATACTTCCATATCGATAACACGCCAAAAGATTCAACAACTAAAGTCCAAAAAATTCTTGACATCCTTCCCGAATGGCTACGGAGATGGAGGCTAAAGGACAACGTAGGGAAGACACAGACACTCATGACTAGAATAATGACGAGCAGATTACCACCTTGTTTGACGCTCCAGGGACTGACTATACCGTGGATGAGGAAAGTCAAATACCTGGGAGTCACTATAGATCGAAACCTGATTTTTTCAAGTCACATAGGAGATGTGAACGTGCGGACAAGAACGGCAAGGAAAATATTGCTATCTTTGAGAACGAGGCTTGGTTTATAAAAAAACCTATTTGAGGTCACGATTTACTTATGCCGCTCCCTCCATGGTTCAGTTGCTTATCAGAAACGAACAAGAAACGGCTTGGAGCCTAACAGAGCAACTCAGTTCGCATGGACGCGGGGGCACCGCAATACGTCAGTAACCACGTAAATGCGCGTGACTTAGAGAGCCTGAACGCATTAGTAAGGAGCCTTGTAACCAACATGTTCCGTAGAGCGAATATGTTGCACGCTAGACCTCCCGATGGAAGGAGAGGAAGAGGTGGATACTTGTCATTAAAACACAGGCCACGGGCGCACGATCTCATACGCCAGTCCTCGCCTAGCTGAGTAGGTAGTTGAAGGAGGACCTAGACTATGACCCGTACAGATAGGGCGCATCTCCCTGACTCCTCAGAGTCCGATTGATAGAAGGATTGGCTCCCAGGAAACTCAGAAGATTACTCCATGAGCGACGCACCTTGTGTGCCTCACCCAGCAGACTTGTCCGTAGGCGCGGACAAAGGAGAGGCCATCATCGAAGGGAATAGCCCTGTTGCGGTTTCCTCATGTCCCCCATTAGTCCGTAAGCTAAGCATAGTTTATAGTATAAGTAGTTTACCTGTGTATTTATTTTAAGCAGAAAATTGTCACAATTATCATTGTAAATTGTAACAATTATTATTTTTTTAATAAATGACTGTTTGGAAAGTGCGCAGCGCTTGTGCTGAGCTGTTCGGGCTGTAGTGGGCTGCACGAGATGATTTGCTAGATCGTTGATCGTGGACAGTTCACACAATGCGCGTCGATACCACGATGCATAATGTCGTTTATGATTCAACTATACAGTTTATGATTGAACGATAAACTGGTCTATTCGTTTACGTCACATAAATACTCTAAAAAAACTGTTCGTCCATTCAACGACTACCACTATTTGTGTAGTGCCAACATAAATAAAAGGAAGCAAGGGATAAGTTATAGTGAACGGACTACAATTAATTTTAAAAATCGATTCTTCAATTAATCAATTATATCGTCATCCCTATTTCAAGGATAGAGAGTAGGGGCTATTTTTAATTTGTTGATCTTGATAACAATTGATAAGAATTACAATGATCATAGTCAGATAATATTCTATAGCTAATCATTGTATATCATAAGTAGTCACCTCTCAGTAGTCTGCGATAATAGTAGTAATTAAGATTTAAGTACGATTTCAAGCTTCAAACAAAAACTAAAGTAAACAAGTTCGAACTTTCTGTAAGTAATAATAAATCATAATATTTTTAATTCTAATTTCAAAGAATTTAATTATAAACTTGGTTTTAAATATTTCTACGCCCTTTTGTGTTGTTATTTGTATATAGATAAGTTTTTATTAGGTATAAGAATTTGAATTAAAATGTAAAAATAATATTTAATGCCCAGGTAATTCTGTTCATATATATGTTCAAAAATATCATTAGTCCCAAATCTATATTTCGGAACTTAGTAACTGAGAACCAGTTCTGCATGGTTTTACCTTCTTTCTTGTTATATTTTTCATAATATTGCTTCATATTATGTAATTATAGAAATAATATCTTTATTTGACTTTCTTTCATATTATGGTGTGAGACAACTATTGTTTTAATTGATTGATATGACTGTTTTAATTCCTTATTATTGTATTTTACAATAACCTATTAAAATAATAACCATTTTACATTTTGAATGAAAACTAATTTATTGAACAACACTAAGCTTACCTTCATATAACACATAAATAACATTGAGCATAATCATAATTGAGCATAATAAATTTTTCATTTACACTGATAAGAGAATGCCTGTTGGGTTTAAGTTAATACTATTTTAAAAATGTTATGTCTCAGTAAATTATTATGATTGGCCTTGATTTGTAAAATAATATACATTATTAAGTATTACACTAACCAACATTATAAAGGTAGTAGGGCATTATCTAACAATGCTCGCCTAGATAGTTACCACCCTGAAGTTTGAAAACCTGTCACCGAATACCGATTGGTGTATTCTGGCAGCATCACTTGAGAACCAGTATCTACGCTTAGTGTGTTTACCATCTTGGACCACATCATCACTACATCAGGTGCAATTGTGGTCAATGCACTGAGCCAATACTGCATAAAAAAATTTTATACATAAGATGCAAATGCTGTAGAGATGAGAAGTCTAAAAAGTATGGGTGGTGTGATAATGATTAACAAAGATTGAAATAGTTTGATAAGGGAATATTGTGGTGTGGTAGAGGATATAGTGACAAAGATAGAGAATGGGATGGTTAATTGGTTTGGATAGTTGGAGAGGAAGGAAGATTAATGAAACAAATTTACAAAGCAAGGGTGACTGAACAAGCCAGTAATGGTTGTCCTATGTATATCTCAACTAGATTGATGACAATAATGTCTTCATAAGAAGAAAGGCCAGGCCAAAAGTACCTGTAATTGAAGCGTGATGAGTGTCATAATGTATAAAATAAAGTAGCGAAAGATGTGTGTAAGGATCATGGCATGTGGAAGGATGTTGTCTCTGCCTACATTTATGTGAGAGAAGCATGATGTTATATGTGTATGTACAATAGTACAAATATAAAAATAAAATGTAAACATATATGAAGTGGCAAGACAACAATTACTGTATATCATAATATAATATTGATTAAAAGGTTAAATACACTTCTAACAATTCTCTGAGTTAACTAGTTAAGTGAGTAGAAGAAATACTTTAGTGGCATTATTTTGCTTGTTTTTTTAATGTGTTTACATCTTGCCCACTATAGAATCTATTACTTATGTAACATTAAAACAATTTAAACTTTTTCAAATTAACATTACCTACATATCTTGTCAAATAATATTACATAACTGTATCATTGTTTATTGGAAATGTTTATATCTGTAAATAGGGTTAAGTTTAAATTAACATATATGGTAAGGAAGAACAAATAAATCTTAAAACAAAGATTTTATTGCAATATGGTTTTTAAGCATTTGTAATAAAAGCTATAATTGTGAATAGTTGTCTTTGTACATTTTATCAAGTCATCTGGAATTAATATTTTGTCACATTTATGGTGTAGGTAATAATTTCTTAAATAAACAAGATACCTAATTATAAATATACTATTCCTTTGTTTCCACTAAGAATATTTATATTTATTTTTGTGTTATCCAATACTACCTATTCAATAGTCCCTGATCAGTTCAAATATAGTGCAAGTAATGATAATTAATCGAACTTATCGTAAAACTTAAGATGACAGTACATTTAAAAAAAATAGCACAACACTTGACATAGAGTGATGCTATAATAACAAACTGATAAAGAAGCAAAAGACAGTCGAATTAGTTGTACAATAGTTTTATCACATTAAAGATGACTCATGAATATTATTTAATTAATATGCAAAAAAAGAAGGTTGATTTAATTGCCGACTCTTTGGCCCATGACTAGGCTGATTTCGGAACCGGTGATAGTGACATTTCTTAAACCTACTCAATGCTAAAATTGAATAAAGTATTTTTCATTTAAATATTTTAGATAAAACCATGTCTTCCGAAGGATTCCAATTTGCAATTGACAGAGGAGGTACATTTACGGATGTGTACGCTCGGTGTCCAGGCGGCAAAGTTAGGGTTATGAAGCTTCTTTCGGTAGATCCGCAGAACTATGATGACGCTCCGAGAGAAGCGATCAGGAGAATAATCCGGGAGGTAATTTTATTTAAGGGATTAGAAGAGGTACTAAGAAACTTATTTCTTTCCAAATAGATTCCGGCTTGTATTTTGGCAACTTGTTATTGCAGTATTTGCTTTTATTATGTTTTATTAAATGCCAGGAGGTTCTTCTACCTAGGCGTCATATTGACAGTACACGTGAAATATATAGTGCTCCGTGTATTTTTCATAATTAATCTGATTACCCATTTTTTATTTCATTGTTGAAAATTTTTAAGCTGGAAGCTAGTAATTTATTTAAAGCCTTTGTACATTATGTATTTTTAAGGAATTGTCAATTCAACGTGTGAGATTTGGGAGGGTGGGGAGACGGTCAAGACACCTACGACTAATATTCGAACGACTCCTATACTGCAATCTAAAATAGAGTACTACACGGCTAAAGTTACATGTTACTAGTCATGTAAATCTTCATCCATTCTGTCGTTAGTGTAGCACTAACTCATACTGTTTCTGTAAATAATTAAGTGTGATAAACAATGATTCAGGAAACTGGAAACGCGTTGGACAAAGACGGAAAAGTTAATTCGTCTCTCATAACATCTATAAGAATGGGCACCACTGTGGCAACTAATGCATTGTTGGAAAGAAAGGGGGCTAAAATGGCGCTAATTATCAACAAAGGGTTCAAGGATTTATTATACATAGGGAACCAGGCGAGGCCGAATATATTTCATTTGGTAAGTATAAATGATTTAAACGAATAGGTCGTTTTACAGAATTTAGGTACCTTAGAGATTATTTGTCTATTATCTTCTGCCTTCTTCTATTAAATTTATATTGTTATTTGAAGCTTACAACTCTATCATAATCTAAAAATATTGATGATATATTGTTTGGGTGGAACAATCTTGATGACCATGATAAATACGGAAGTTACAAAAGGAACATTTATTTTTTATGTATTGTTTTATAGGATATAAAGCGACCAGGTGTTCTATACCAAGAAGTGGTAGAAGTCGACTGCAGGGTTATTCCAGCATTAGAAGAAAGATGCCAGATGGACAAAGACAAAAACTGGAAAACGGTGGTTGGTACTACTGGTGAGAAGATGCTAATAGTCAAAGACATAGATGAAGAAGCAGTTAGAAGAGATGTGAAGAAGTTAATGGAGAAAGGGATTGAGAGTGTAGCAGTTGTTTTGGCGCACAGTTACACGTATCATGACCATGAGGTCAGAATTGGGAAGATTGCTGAGAATTTAGGTACCTAAGTTATTGTTTATGTGTTATGGATTTTTTTAAGGGTGTAGCTTGTTTATGTTTATGATTTAATTTGAAAAAGAATCTAATGATAACCGATTTCAGATTCAAATGATGAAATCTGTTAATCGTCCATCTTAATTGTCAAAGATTGGATGAGTATCTTCAATAGTAGCTTATATCCATTAAACATAATGATTTGGATCCCAAAAGAGGGTTACATTTTTCTGGAGAAAAATGTCATAAAATTGTAGCACGATGAAAGACCATTCATAGTCCTAACTTCTTAGGGCTTTCGTATCCAACTGGGGTGCGAACATCATACATATGCTGAATCGGCCATAGTGCAAAGTTTCGGGATCAGCTACTTAGAGACTTGGGTCGTGGTAGATTTAAGCCAATTGTCAATAGGTTTTCATCATTCGGGTGTCGTCATCATCCTCGGAATTGTATTAACAATAGCTGTTTCCGCGGATCTGTTCGCGTGGATTATAAAATTATGGCCTGTGTCCCTTTTTTCAATAACTCTGAACGTACATGATATCGAAATATTAATTGCAAGGCATTTATACACCATTTATTCCTTCAACTATAATACCAAATAGGATACTGTAAGGGACTGACAGTAAACGTAAATTATGATAATTTTTATTTCCATTTAGCATAAAATTTTACTTTTTATATTTAATTTTATAATTGGTTATCTATACAAATAAACAAATTTGAAGTGTTTGTTTGTACGTAGTATCAAAACAAAAATTGTTACGGTATCGTACAATTGAAGGTCTAAATTAGACTGAGGAATCTTGGTGCAGATTATATTTTTGATTGATATTTGACGTCCGTGTGGACGTATAAGCCAACTTACGGACAGGTAGACGTGGTGTTTCATATAATGTGAGGGTCAGGTGACGTGCAGCCATTTTGCCAATTTCGAATAAAAATAAACTATCTCTATTTGAGAGGCTTTTCTAAGCTTACTACGTTGGCACCTTCAAACTGTGCCATTTTCAGGCTTTAAACAAGTGTCACTGTCCCACGCTGTGACGTCTATGGTGCGGATGGTGCCTCGAGGGTTTACAGCCTCGGCAGACGCGTACCTCACTCCCCATATCAGGGAGTACGTGAGGAGTTTCGCTGACGGCTTCACTGATGGACTACGGGGTTCTAATGTCCTCTTCATGCAATCTGACGGTGGTTTGACACCAATGGATTTGTAAGTGCCTTAATTTCCTCCCATATTTCTCGATTGGGATAATGCCTTCTTTGCTCGGTATTTACGAATAGGATTAAGCAATAAAAAGTTATTGCTTGATTAAGTGCTATAGACATCATTCTTACGTGGAGAAATCTTTGAAAGAGGTTGCCTAACTTCCCTATGGTGTGGGGGGGGGGGGTTTGAACGGACGGAATCTGGTTTTTACAGAGTAAAATTCTAAATAATTGCAAGGAGTTATAAAAATAAAATGTTTAATGATGATATTTTTTTGGACATTACCAATAATTGATTGGGGAGGTAATTATATAGTAAGTGATCAAGGAACTGCACCAACTTTTTAGGTTCAACGGATCTCGTGCTATTCTGTCAGGTCCAGCGGGTGGGGTTGTCGGATACGCGATGACATCTTACCAGAAGGAGACTGGATTGCCAGTTATAGGTAATTCTTTTTTAATTATTTTTATAAAGAACCTTTTATTTCATTTATAGTCATATAATATATATTGTATAAAAAATGAATTTGGCTAATATAACCCTAATATATAGGCGTTTAAAGTTTTCGACGGGGATCGAGAGGAAATGCTCGATCAGTTTCCAATAAAACCAATATTAGAACCTGTAAAAAAACACAAACGGTAACGTTATATCTTAGTATGATATCCCTATCTCTGGGATAATATTAAAATGCGTCTAAGTTCTATATTTAGAACGCGCGCTATGTGAGTAAAATTTCAAGGTCGGCCCACGAGATAATAATGCGATTGTTACATATTATGCTTACCGTTTTAAATATTAAAGGACGTATAGAAATACTTAGAGTGAAAGAGACAAAAATAATAACCACATTATAGTTTTGACTTTGGAATAATTATTTCCTTTCTTTGTGTTATATTTGTTACCGTTAAATTTATATAGATTTCCTTTTGCCTTATAATGTATGTGTGGGTTAGGTTTCGACATGGGCGGTACTTCGACGGACGTGTCGAGGTATGCGGGTTCGCTGGAACACGTCCACGAGGCGACCACGGCTGGAGTCACCATACAGGCACCACAGTTAGGTAATTTGTTCGTTTTGTTTCTTGTCTGAAAAGGTCCTTCGAGCCGTATTTTCACCTTTAAATTTCACCATTCAAATTCAAAATTCATTTTCTATCAATATGCCAATAAATTAATTATATAGATATAGTGTGCATGAAAATCATCGTTCTGGTTTTAAAGCTACGATTGCCCAGTGCATCGTGTGGATAGATGCAGATTCGAATCTGACAACTTTGGAGAAAAGAACATCCCGATGCTAGTGTCTTTTCTAATGCTTGCCTGGTTAGCTACAATCCTAAAATCCAAACGACGTCACCCGTACGGTAATATCGTATCTTTTGCTCCGTTACTTGCAATAGTGAACAGTTAACATTTGACGTTGTCTTGTCAATTTCGCGTCTGTCATAAAACTTTCTTCATATGTTTGTAATACAGCGACAAATTTATCTGATCTGGTGGTTAAAAGAGGAACTAGCGTACGCCATCTCGAAATGTCAATAGTCTGTCGTTGAGAATTCGCCTGTTGGATCATATTTGCGTGTGTTTATTACTTTTCTTAATAAATAAACCTTTGATATCCATACCATGACTTATAATTTCAATAAAAAATCGCCAATCGTTATACGTTACGATATGTGTATTATATTGTTTGTACTCGCTTTATTCTATAAATAATTTACTGGCATTACTAAAAGCTATCATAGCGACGCCATCACCGGGTCAGATAAGTTTGTGGGACTATATGTTTTGACAAATGAGAGTTATTATGACGTCAAAATTGTTACAATAAATTTTTTGTTGTCGTTGTTTTAAATGTCCATTCAGCCTTATATTTCGTGTTTTTTTTAAACGAAATCAACCGCAAAAATCTCATTTAACAATGTACATAATATTAATTCTAAAAAAAAATTACTAATAAATACTTTACAGATATAAACACGGTCGCAGCCGGGGGCGGTTCCATGTTATTCTTCAGGTCGGGCTTGTTCGTGGCCGGTCCAGAGTCCGCGGGGGCGGAGCCCGGGCCCGCTTGTTACAGGAAGGGCGGACCGCTGACTGTCACTGACGCTAACTTACTATTAGGTACATATGCACCGAATAATTGGATGCTGATAAGAAATACAGTGTCAACTTTTGAAAAATGAGATATAATAACGAGAAAGTATAACGTAAACATTGAATATTTGCGGGGGGGGGGGGGGGGGGGGGAAATCTATGCGTTGCTCATTTTTGAGGACAATTATTGAAACGAAGGGTCTGAATGGGTGTGATTACGTAAACAACATTTATTTATTAATTATCCTTGTTTTTTTTTTTACTTACGTATTTTACGTAATACTCGAACGACCCCTTATTCGATTTTTTTATAGGTCGATTATTACCGGAATACTTTCCTAAGATTTTCGGACCGAACGAGAACGAACCTCTCGATCGAGAGGCGACAGTCGAGAGGTTCAAAGAGATGACCGACGAAATTAAAACTTTCCTCAAAAAAGATGGCGGAAAGGAGGTACCTTAATTTTAGCATTTATTATAAAAGGCAACGTCTATCTGTCTGTTAGTTAATTTCATTATAAGAATCACTCAACCGATTGCAAATGATCCTGTTTTAAAATCATGCACGGCTCGGAGAAATTATAAATATTAATGTTTTAATTTAACCATTGAGTATGAATTAAACGTTTTAAAGAATAGAAATAACATGGCTTAGTGAATTAATAAAAAAAAAAAAAACAACAATAAATTATAGAAAATGGGTTTTAATTTTTTTGGTACATCGAAAGAGCTGTCTGTATGTGGTTATAATTCCTGTGGGTATTATTACATTTTTTTATAGATGACGATGGAAGAGGTGGCCATGGGCTTTCTTAACGTGGCCAACGAAGCCATGTGTCGACCTATCAGGTGGAGTATTATCTATACTAATAACTAAAATTGAAGTGTCCGTTTGTAATGTCCAATATTTTTTTTACTAAATAGATATGAATGTATATACGATACCTATATAAAAATGCAATTTTTAAAATTTTTGTCTATTTGTCTGTCTGTAATGGGTAATCTCCGGAACAGATGGACGGATTTTGACGGGTCTTTTTTTGGTACATAGCTGAAGTTACTCCGGGGGTAACTTAGGGTACTTTTATTTTTCGAATATAAATAGGGTTCCGTGTAAAAAAAAATTAAAACTCCTAAAAAATTGGATAAAATCCGATTTAATGCACAGTTTTACGGGCGAGTGCTTGAATTCATGACAAATATTTTTGCTTTATCTTATTATAAAATAAATTATTAAGGTTCCTTGTAAAAAAATTAAAACGCAGTGAAGAATATATAAAACACGGACGCAGCCGCGGGCACACAGCTAGTGTATATATGTAAGATTTTCAAGGTTACATGATCAGTCATTGTACCCTTTTAATGTTAATAGGCAACTTTGCAATCTGATCAGAATTGAATGAAATTGAAAAACAAATCTATTAAAACAGATAATAAATTTATTTCAATGGGAATCCCCAAAGAAATAAAAGTAAAACAAAACATTAAGGGAAGTCCCCACATGAAAAACTTTTCTTTTTTTTTTTTTCAACGACGCTGATTAATTTAAGCATCAAATGTGGTGTCATTAAAGTCAAAAGAAAAAAAATTGTCGAGTGTGAATCGCTCTTGGGTTAAAGATTCTGAACTGTCGATGAAGGTATTATCATTATACTATATTAGCCATAAAAATGGCTTCAAATAAGTATTATAGCTTTTGAGTTTATTCATAGCAAAAAATAATAATTTAATATTAGTATAAATTAAAATTTGTTATCGTTATTTTAACGACAGTTATTTATATTTTAACGTTATGTCAAGTTAATGTAGCTATGTTAGTTGTTTGGGTGGACATTATGTAATTTATGTGTAAATATGTCAGGGCATTGACGACAGCCCGTGGGCATGATGCGTCTCAGCATGCATTGGCTTGCTTTGGCGGTGCGGGGGGGCAGCACGCATGTGCGGTCGCCAGACACCTGGGTATATCCACTGTACTCATACATAAATACGCAGGTGATTTTATATCTTACCTAGCTATATTTTTTTATATTTCGTTGTAAAATTTGCAGATGTATTTAAAAAAAAATCTTTCAGTTTTCCAATCTTACAGTGTTGATTTGTATTGTATGAGAATTTTGAGACATTTGAATTAGTTTGGTGACCTTAATCCTAGAAACTGTGAAAGTTGTTGGTTCGATTTTGTTTTGTCATACAGCAGTCCTTGTTTTTAATTAATTAGATTCAGTATATTATGTAATGTTGGAGATATAATTTGGTTATTATTCACAAGTATTAAAAATATTGACACGGATCGCGAATTCGGAGATCTCACAACAGCTTCCTTGGAACAAACACTCTTTAACAAATGGTCGCCGTTTTGTTAGAGCACTGAAGTTTAGTAAAAATAATACAAAGTTGGGCCTAATTGGCCGTAATAAATTATAAAAAAGAAAGTACCGTGTCTCAAATGATGTCACCTACATTACCTTACAGATGCTTGGCTTTTAAATTCGACGGTGGTTTATAATCAGACGAGCATTAAACATGATAGGACTTTTTAAATTTATCAATTCGTTCATTTATTCCCTCATTCGTTCATTCCCACAAGGTATATTGTCAGCGTACGGTATGGCATTAGCGCATATAGTTCAGGAATCGCAGCAGCCTTGCGCCTGCGTTTACAGTCCTGGGAACTTCTCCCAGCTGGACATGCAGTTGGAAGTCTTAGGAGCTATCTGTAGGGACAAACTTCGTTCCCAGGTAATATTCTCCTATTGTTAACTTTTTACAGGTGTTATTCGTCTGCGTTGTTTATTATCTTAACAATGTATTAAATCCATTTTTTCCATGAAATCCATCCATATTAATGTAAAACGTAGAGGAACGATGGTTTTTCCTACAAACGGTTTTAACACTCTATGCACTAAATGGTCTATAAGATTACAAACGACTTGGCAATCTGCATCCCAGCACTCGCAACTTGGCTTACTGCCGCAGTAGGCTAAGTAACAGCGTTTGGTGTTCTTCGAGAATATTATATTTACATTATATATAAAAGCCAATATCTGTCTGCCTTTCCGTTGGTTAGTTTGTAGCCAACGAGTAAAAAAGCAGTAAACCGATTTACTTTAATATTTTTTGAAATAGTAGGTATGTTATCTGATCAGGTTTTAGGATATAATTACATTATGAGTATATAGGAAAAATTACGAAGATAGTAATAGTGAATGAAGTCGAAACAAATCTGTTTTTTTTGTATTATTATGAATACATTTTTTTTTATGGAAATCAATATTTTACAAACACGGCATTCCACGCTGTCGGATTCACGAACACAGATAGTTAATTATGAAGCGATGATTGCGCAGTGGATAGTGCGTCCGGATTCCGTGTCAATGGACGTGGGTTCTAACACACCTATCCAACTTTAAAATCAGCCTGAGCTTCCGGCGAAGGAAAACATCGTGAAGGTACCATAGCTTGGTGGTAGGGCAATTTCTAATAATTCCCGCCTGAGTAGTTACTTGAGAACCAGTATCTAGGTTTATCATGTTTACCATCCTGGACCACATCGTCACTTAACGTCAGGTGAGATTGTGGTCAAATCGCTGAGCCTCTACCGTGTATTTTTTTTATAAAAAACAGTGAGCAGATTCGCATGCACAACATGTTTAAAAAAACCCGTTTCCCAGGGGGGTATTCAAGAGTCACAGATAGTATTAGAACCGTATCTGCATCTGAGATATGCAGGGACTGACTGCGCACTGATGGTCTCACCCGAACCCGGGGATTCCCCGACCGCCACCAAACACGGGGACTTTTACACGGCCTTCGTTAACAGGTCAGTTCGTTTATCCATTAACTTTTGCACGTTAGTTTTTGTCGGGATCTAAGTCTGTCGTGTAGCAGTTGTTAATCTCGGTGGCGTTTTGTGTGATACGGTTTGGTTATTGTGTTAAAGTTAAGTTTATTATAGAAGATAACGCGTAACATATATTCCGAGGTGCCGACAAAGCTCCATGGAAAGTTCAAGCAGGACGAGTCATCGTTTTTCTGATACAAGATTGAAAATACATCTCACCCACATGACACTGGCAGAAATTGTTTAAACACAGATTGCCAAATTAACTAAGTAGAAGAAACTTTGACGTATGCTTTATCGGCTGTGTGGTGCCGGCTAATAATAGTACCCCCCCCCTACCCATAACGTTCCCGTGGGTGTCGTAAAAGGCGATTAAGGGATAAACCAGGGGATGGGCGGCAGCATCCTCTGACTACCACAAACTCCCGCCTGCCAAGCGTGCCGATTATGGCAATCTCCCCTTAGTACTTTTTGATCAGCTTTTAATTTCTCTTTTAGTTGTCCTCACACTTATTTGTGGTTTGTTTTTCGACGAGACAATATGAATAATCATGTGTACGGAGTATACGTATCAGAAGTGAAGTTCTTTTTTTGATGCAGTAATTAAAAACGAGTAATAATTATAAGTATATCGTATAAATTACATGTTTTGTTATTTTGTTTTCAACACAATAATTCTATCATTAATTGTAGGGTCAAAAAGTATAGTATGTTTATTTTTTTTTCTCTTTCTTTCCCATTACTGAATACATACTTCTATCCGTGCTTTAACCCCTTGAGCACTTACCTGGCGTTTACGCCAGCTTTCCATTGTCTTCCTATTATCTTATTCTATTTATGGGTACTCGACACATTAATATTGAAAACAATGACGCTTTTCGTGTGACGTGACTTTGAATTTTACTGTCATTGCTCCCAAAGAAATTTCACTTTAATGTGTCGAGTACCCATAAAAATGAAACAATAGACAGACAATAGGAAAACAATGGAAAGCTGGCCTAAACGCCGGGAAGGTGCTCAAGGGGTTAACTACGATAGGTATTTGTGTATATGTATATTACAGATATAAGAATGAGTTTGGTTTCACTCTGGCGGATCGTGACGTCATTGTCGATGATATCCGCGTGCGTGGGGTTGGCTTGAGCGCCGTACCGCAGAATATATCGCCACCTAGTGGTAAGGGGATCGAACCTGCCGTGGAAAAGGTCAGTTGTTCTCTATGAACCTATAACGGCTTGTGTTTCAAACTAAGACATTTTTGATATCTTTACCTAGCTTGGGACGTTTGCTTAGGGATTATCTGTTCCCGCTGGTCCTTTAAGAGGATATCCTAGCGGCATTTATTCTATGCAAACGTAGTCCCCTGTTTCCTCCCTGGATAATAGCGTTAAGTATGGTAAATATTTTTATATCAAATAATAATAATCTATCACAGCCATGCCAGTACATTTTGATATTTTCCATAAATTAGTTTTTCTAGAAACTAGGAGCTTTAGAAAATGAAAAAAACTGCTCGATTTTTATCTTCATTTTCAGACGATCGTCAAACAAATTTGATGGATAAAGTCTTATTAAAATGGTCTTTTGGATAAAATAATACTAAATATTCCATCTTAGTTCGAGATGTGGTGAAATAATCGATATTTGCTCGTAGAGTGATACAATTTTTTTTTCTTAGACCGTAAAAGTATACTTCGAAGGTGGTTACCGTGATACGAACATATATCTGCTGGAGAAACTCATGCCCGAACAGGTCATACCGGGTCCTGCCATTATAATGGACAGTTTATCGACAATTCTCGTTGAACCTGGTAAGTTATTGTTTCAGTATTCAACTGGGGTTCATATTTTATTTTCGAAATTATTGGCAATAATTAAATGGTAGCTTGTAATGAATTATATTCAGAAATATTTTTAAATTGTTCGACGGAAAAATATTTAAATAAAACTATAAAAAAATGCATTATAAATTCAATTAAAGTATCAAAAATCGCGTAGCCGTTTTGCAGAGGTTGATGACCCGGTAACCATGTAGGTAAAATTATCAGCTGATGTTCGCGAGCGCGAGCGGGGTCATCGACCGCCGAATACGCATCGCACGGTTTTGATACTTTTAATTTAATAAAAAATATAACTATATTTTATAACTGCTTTTGATTTCAAAGTTACCACCTGTATGTCCCTGAATATATCGATTTTATTAATATCTTCAGGTTAGCGTTTGCCTTTAAACTAAATTAAATTAGCTTGCATGCATTTTTCCTAGTGATATTATATCTATGGTTGTAGCCGTCATAGTCTAGTAATTATGGCCAATGATAGTGTGGTTGGAGCCCTGAAATCACCTTTAAAATGTATGTCTGTACTCGATCACGGATATTTGGTACAATATCTAGTAGCATGTTTATGATCTGTGTCCATATTTTTTTTTGTATAATTTATTATGGGCACGTATACAAGTTCTTTAGTCCCAAATTTGTATTGTTTTTCTAATTTTCTGTGCTCCAACACAACTCTACATACTACATACACTTCGCTCGAGCAAGGTAACCGGATTATATCACACAAAATGTCACAAAAATTACATAATAGAATACATAATACATACAAAGTATATTACATGACAAACCAAGAACCGCTAAATCATTGGCTGTATGGTTTATGTACCTTTGCCCTTTTCTTGTTGTCACCAGACTGTCGCGCTGAAATAACGAAATTTGGTGACATACGAATCACAGTAGGATCAGGTCAAGCGAAGAAGGTCACCACAGACCTGGATTCCATACAGCTGAGCATTTTCTCGCATCGCTTCATGTCGATAGCTGAACAAATGGGCCGGTAATATCTCGTATATATCCTGATATAGGGTAAATCGTATTGGAGACAGTTTTAACTCCCATGTTCCCTTTGTCATCAATAGCGAGTAAATCTTTTATATAAAACTAGCTGTGCTAGCGACATGGCTCGCGTGGAATTTAGATAATTATATGCACCCGTCCCGTCAAATAGATACACAGACAATTTTTAAAGTATCAAAATATGTCTTGTAGCATACTCTAATGTTATAGATACATTTTTCTTCAATGAATCCACCAACGTTTTGTTCTTGAATAAGACTAAAACGCCTTTGCTTACAAAATCTTATTTCATACTAAAGTCGCCGCGTGTCATTCAAATTACTATAACTTTTGTTAGAGTGGACCGATTGGAATGAAATAAAGTTTTGATGCTACTCCAGAATATACTTTATAATTATCTTTTCGCATTTTTGAAATATACTAAGTACTCTTATTGATACCTGCACAATGAAACAGACAGACAGACAGTTCTAAAAATGATAGAAATTTGTTTAATTTCCTATTTTAAGTCACTTGCAGTAATTCTTTTCACAAAAATCGAAAATGTAAAGACACGTGAAATTTACAATCTTATTAATAATATGGATTTAAGTGGTGCTAAGTATGAAGTAATCATTATTACTTTTTTTTTAAGCAGAAGTAAAGTATTTAACACCTCTGGGAGCTTTTTAGTATGCGCATTTTAACTGTGTCGTTCTGAAGTATGTTACAAATGGATGCCCAGTAGGCTATTTAGTATAACAGAAATTATATTACTCATGCGCTTTGCTTTCTCAGTTACTCCTTTACATTTGATTCGTGTTTACATCTCTTCTGTTCTCCGTCGTACGATAACTTTTTCCTATGTTAATATTTTTGTTCATGAGTGTACCTGCGGCGCCGCCGTTCTGCCTCGGTTTCAGAGCGGCACAGTTAAAATGTACGGTTCTGGAAGTTATACCAGAATATGATTCTCAGAATAATATGTGTGGGATCGTACAAATAGGACATAAGAATTCATGTGGAGGGATGCATGTTTAGCTTATTTTTTGACAACATTAAAGATGGTGGGTGTCACATACTTAATATGTGCAGGGCTGCTGGATTAATTCTTTAAAATAAAACTTGGTGCTACTTACACGTAAGACAACTTTATTCAGGCGAATCCCTAGACTGTCTAATCACAAACATAGACAATTATAATTTATGCAACAGTGGGGGTCTGAATTGTGATTACATTTTTTATTAATGTTCGGTTTTTTTTTTCAAAATTATCATAATGCTTACGTAATAATTGGGGGCTAAGTTTTATTTATAACGAGCGGGGAGGTTAAAAAATAAGCAAAATTTTGTTTATTTGATACTGGAATGGGCCGTAACGTAGATTTTTTTTTTTTGTTAGCTGTACATTGGTTACACGTGGGCTCACGTGACAAGATCTTAGCGTATTAGTAATTTCTGTGGATGATGTATGTAATTGCGGTATTTTGTTACGTATTTTAAGGAAGGAAGAGACCATTTTGGTGTTGTAGGGTATTACAGAGGACATCGATATCGGTAAATATCAAGGAGCGTTTGGATTTCTCATGCGCCCTGTTCGGGCAGGACGGTGGGCTGGTCTCGAACGCTCCACACATACCGGTGCATTTGGGAGCTATGCAGGAAACCGTGCAGTATCAGGTATTTCATGTTGTCTGCACAAAAACTCTGCAGAGTATCGAGCATTTTTTTTTTTGTAAAAATATCCATAGTTTTTAAACGTTATATAGCGTTCCGTTAAATGGCATTCAAAACTAATTTTATTCTTGTTACCGTTTGAAATGATGAACCAACTTTTATTACGATAGTTTTTTAACCCCTTGAGCACTTACCTGGCGTTTACGCCAGCTTTCCATTGTTTTCCTATTCTCTTATTTTTATGGGTACTCGACACATTAAGTATATAAGAATTGTTATGGTTTTTTTTCGAATATTTATCATATTATATGGGGTATATTTATTTTGAATTCCAATAGTTTATTGTACGTTTGTGATTAATACAAATACATGAACTAGAGAGATAAATAAAAAAAGAGTAAAATCGTAACAATTATAAAGACATGTTACATTGTCATAGGACGAGAATAGGTCATCTAAAGGATTTTTTTAAATTATTGTTACCTTTCGAGTATAGATCATCTGATCTATAGATCTTGAATTTGATTTAAAGTATCGATGATTAGATGAAAGTTCGCGGGGACTCTTTGAAGCCCGGCGACGTGTTACTCGCGAACCATCCGAAGGCCGGGGGCTCACATTTACCGGACTTGACTGTCATTACTCCAGTATTCCACAAGTGAGTTGCTGTTTTTTTACACGGTACAGGCCCAGTGCTTTGTCCAATCTCACCTGATGTTAATTGACGATGTGATCCAGGATAGTGAACACATTAAGCCTTGATCCTTCTTTGTGTATGTGTTATGTAAAGTATGTAAGTATCAGTGCTTTGACTAAAAATCTTACCTGATGTTAAGTGAAGATGTGATCCAAAATGGTAAGCACACTAAGTCTGGAGGTACAGGCTCTCAAATTTTAAACACCTATAGTTGTTTAGGGTGAGATTAATTTAGTTAATTTTGAGGGTAGTTTATCCAGGCGGATTATTAGAATATGTCCGACTATCGTGCAATATGATTTCTTTACGATGTTTTTTTTTCACCGAAGCTCCGTATTGAATAGAATAAATGGTTTCGAACCTACATCCATTGACACAGTATTCGACTACACTAGCAATGAGCCGTTATTGCTTCAAATCGAATCTTAAAACCATGGGTTCGAACTCTGAAATTATGTACAAGTTTTTAATGAAAAAAAAAATGTATACATTACATGATATAGGCTTAGTGCTTTGACCACAATTTTATCTGATGTTAAGTGACGATGTGGTAGGATGTGTGAGGATGGTAATCACACTAAACCTAGAGGTAGTGGTTCTCAAGTGATGCTGCCGGAACACACCTATTGGTATTTGGCGACAGGTTTTCAAACTTGAGGGTGGTAGCTACCCAGGCGGACATCATTAGAAAATGCCCTACCAGCATGTTATGGTTTCCTCACGATAATTTCCTTCATCGAAAGCTCAGGCCGATTTAAAAGACGGATAGGTGGGGATCGAACCCGCGTCGATTGACGCCGAATCCGGCCGCACTACCCGCTGCGCCATCATCACTTTATATAGTCGCGGGTGGCGCAAGACTGGTCGTCGTGGAGATCTTTGGGGAGACCTATGCCCAACAGTGGGAAGGTTTCTTTCGTTTGAATGGGTGGATGGATATTCTTATGCAGGCAGATAGATGTTTACTCGATACTACGATTGAGATATACTTAAATTCCTATATTTAGCATATTAGTGTTTTCGGATTCATCTTTATTGAATCAAACCCTCATCAAAATTTATGCAAAAACATCGATAAAAAAGGGGTAATTTATTAACTTACCCAAGGTCACAATCTCGTCCGATATTCTTCGTCGCGAGTCGCGGTCATCACGCTGACATAGGCGGTCTGACTCCTGGCTCCATGCCGCCACATTCCACCAGCCTCAGTCAGGAAGGGGCCTCCTTCAAAATCTATGCTACTCCTCGACGGTGGAATATTCAATGAGAAACTATTAACTGAAGGTAATATATATATTTTTTTCATATATTAGATTTAGAAGCGGTGATGGCTCAGTTAATAGTTGCGGTCGGATTTGAATGGACGCAGGTTTGAACCCACCTATTCAAATAGATATATTTACCATCCTGGACAACACCGTCACTTGATATCAGGTGAGTTTGTAGTCAAAGCATTTAGCTTATGTATATATATATATATATATAAGAAAAGTTTGTTTTCTTTGTCCGAGGTAAACTCGAAAACTACTGGACCGATCAGCGTGAAACCACAAGCATTCGACACGGAATTAATCGTAGATGGTTATAGGCTATATATATTTCAAATTCTATGAGCCCTTTGCCATGTTTTCTCAATTTGTTTGTTTTCCACTTCAATGTACGCTTATATACATTTTACTCTTACTTTTATTCATTCATTTGTTTTTTTTTTAATTAGCTATAAATGAAACGTCATATGCACAGAACATATGAAACGCGGGCGGTGCCGCGGGCACCAGCTAGTACATTATAAAAATGTAATGATAATTAAAACAGGATGTATTAATGTTTGCGTTTACATTGGTGTCGTTACACAAAGTACGGTACATTAGTAAATTGGAAGTCATCCGTGATATACTCGCAGAAGGGTATTGGCTATCCCGCTCACACGCACATGCGTTTACTATCTTGTGTCTCGCTTACACTGCCCATAACATTTAAAATCTGCAACGACGCGATAGTAACGCTTAAATTTATTCTTATTATTAGCACAAAAATCTTCCTAATAAAGTCTATTAAATTGATCATCGTTTTAGTCTTAAGCCTGATATAAGGTAGGTAAAAATATTGTAGGTTTATTAGCAGAATTGTATATGTAATTGGCATTAAATTAAAAAAAATTAAAGCAATGGAATAAGATAGGATGTTGTTTCAGAACTAATGAAGCCAAGTAAACAACCAGGCTGCACGGGCACACGGAACTTGGCTGATAATCTGTCGGATTTGAAAGCTCAAGTAGCTGCGAACCAAAGGGTAAATAAATATATTCTCAATACAACTTGAAAGTAATTAACCCCTTGAGCACTAACCTGGCGTTTACGCCAGCTTTCCATTGTTTTCCTATTGTCTCATTTTTATGAGTAATCGACATATTAAGTATCTTTCTATTGACAGGAATGGTTTTCGATGTATCGACAACTTATTCATATAGAAATTCTAAAATAACCTAACACGCAATGTATTTCTTTCAGTGTATCAAACCAATAAATCAGAAGTGGGATTTCTTTTTAGGCAAATTTTCTCATTGTTAATTTTAGATCTATAAGTTTTGCTTTTTTTAAGCATATTATTTTTCTATTTTATAGGAATAACGATTTTTGCTACGGTCATAAGATATCGAGAATGTAACTTTAAATTTCCTATTTCACGATACTGATATAAAATACAAAATATGTCAGTTTTTTATTAAATTTATTATGGACATTAGAATTTTTCAGTTCATTAGTTTGAATTATTTATTGTGACAAAAAGCAAGTAAGACAAAAGACAAACGAGACAAGAAACTATACAGACATATTTTTAAATAATATACTGTTAATTGTTTTTCGAATGTACTTTAATAAAAAAAAAGTGATGGAGGTTGTATTTATATAAAAATTTCACTTTATATATTTGACAGTGAAATATATAGTATATAAGAAATCTCCGAATGGAATCGCCCATATGCAATCTCTTCCAGGGTATACAATTAGTGGGGGAGCTTATAGAAGAATACAGTCTGGAAGTGGTACAAGCATACATGGCTCATATACAGAAGAACGCAGAACTTGCTGTTAGAGATATGCTTAAGGTAAATGTTATTTTTTAAATTCTTTAATTGGTAGACCAGTTACATTAATATCTTCGAATATTTATCTTAATGTTTTCGAAGTCATCGTTCTCCTATCGGACGTAGTCGCTGGTGTTGCTAGTAAACAATAATAAAAATAAATGATTTATTTTTACAAACATTTTTTCTATAATTTATTACGGCCATGAAATGAAGTTATTGAGGTTCATAATCAAAGGTTTTTTAATCCCGTCTCGAAGGACCATGAAAAAGAGCTCGAATAATCGTATAGTAAAAAATATATGTTACTCAGCCCTAGGTTTTATTGAGAACGGAAGAAAATACTTTTCATATTACCACAGATAGTTACTACTTTATATAGTCGCAGACTAAATAAATAATATATTTGTCTCAAACATGCATGGAAATATTGTCATTATTTTTTCGAAAAAGAACACGCAATGTATCGAATTTACGGACAAAGAAAATTAAATCCATTGCAGGAGCGTTTTTTGAATTTGGAACATTACAACGTTCCAGTAATGCTGTATGTATAAATACTCTTTGATTGGATCTCTTTTATCATTCTTGGCATACCAAAGTCTCTTTGCTTAGTACAAATTGCGTTCACGTGGCTGTATAGCCATAAATGCGCTTGCCTTTCGGCACAGGTGATGAATAGAAAATGGGCGGCAAAATAGAAAATTCGTTTTGATATCTTATTTACACATAAAAAGTATAAAGTTTGATATTTTTAAATAATTTACTACCATTAATCTATTTATAGTTTATAGTTTATATTTATAGCTTAATGCTTCCTACAGTTTTGATCAAGATTTATTAAATTATCTATGTTTTCTTTTTAATTTAATTTCTTATATTAATAAGGTTATTAAAATATGTTTTTTTAGGAAGTAGCTAAAAACGCCCTCGCTAATACAGGATCGAAAGTATTAAAAGCGACTGAGTATATGGACAACGGGACTCCGATATCATTGACCGTTACTTTGGATCAGGAGAATGGGAGCGCCCTCTGTGATTTCACGTGAGTTCATTTGCACTTCGCACATACACATTCATTTTGACATACAGACGTACACATTTATTTTTTTACACGGTATAGGCTCAGTGCTTTGACCACAATCTCACCTGATGTTAAGTGGCGATGTGGTTCAGGATGGTAAACACACTGAGCTTTGAGATACTGGTTCTTAAGCGATGCTGCCGGAACACACCTATTGGTATTTGCCGACAGGTTTTCAAACTTGAGGGTGGTGGCAACCCAGGCGGGCATCATTAGAAAATCCCCTACCACCATGCTATGGTTTCCTCACGATGTTTTACTTCATCGAAAGCTTTTAGATAGATTTTTATTATTAAAGATTTTAGAGTCTGACAGGTGGAGATCGAACCTGCGTCCATTGACGCGAAATCCGGCCGCACTACCCGCTGCACCATCATCGCTTCTAAAACAGTCTTATATATTATTTTTTTTTACAAATAATTGTAAATTCGTTTTTGGCTTTATTTTTATTAATAATTTTAATATATTATAAGAGCTGTGAATGTTAATGTAAATAAATAAGTACATTAAAAAAGCGTAGGGCTGGCAATATTTGATTATAGTTATCTTTTGTAAACTAAAGGGTTAATTGCACCATTTATACCTTCAAGAAAGGTTGGGCCGATTTTTATGAGCTTAAATTTCACTCGGGTATTGGAAGAAAAATTTATTTTAGAATTAAAATTTAGCTGAATAGCTAATAACAGAAAAATTAATGATTCTGTACATACAAAGTTCACCGGGACAACTAGTTTATAATATTAGTTTTAGTTCTCGTCACGTAAGAAGAGCGCTAGCGTTGGCCCCGCCTACTTAGTACATTTTTGCGGTATGAGGTAGGGTGCGGGGAGGTGAGTACAATGGTATATTTATTCGCGACACCCTATTGGCTCGTCAGACCTCGTTTACTTGCGTGCCAGCGCCCACGCCTTGTAACCGCCGTCGGGGACAGGTTGCTAATTTTGCTCCCGCACACTCTCCGGGCCCCCCCTCCGACGTTGACCCAAGCCGTATCTCGTTCTCCAACTGGGAAGGCTCTTAAAGCCGCCGCCAGCGCGATACAGTGACACTGCCCATGCATCAAGCATTACATGCACAACACTGCATACACACTCCTGTACATAACACGCAGGTACATAAGTCCTGTAAGGAACCAATTTTTTTTTATTAATAAATGAAAGATATAGATTTAGCGAGGATTAAATTCCGCGGGAATTTTTAAACATAGGTAGCGGCCAAACCGAGGTTCGAACCCTTGTGCTAGATACCTTTTACAGCATTCGCCCCCAAAGTTACGGTCTCCCTTCCGGTCAACAGCATTAGCTAGGTTAGAAAAAAAAATTGGCTCGTCAGTTGTCGTTAGCTTACCGTTTATGTGCACATATCGCTTGCTCCCGAAATACAATCACGCACGAAAGTTTCTTTGCAAGATATAACTACATAGAGTGGAAATAAGAATGATTTATAATGTTTTTGTTTAACAGGGAAACAGAGGTAAGAGTTCTTGACGCGATTTTGGACTGCCATGTTATGGTTCTTGTTTTTAATTCATTAACTTGTAGTATATAGCTCTATATTATGTAATTTTGGTGGCGTTTTACGTGATATAGTTTGATTGTTATGCACAAGTGCAGTGTATCGAAATTATAATGATATAGAGCGTGATATCTGAAATCTCCCAACAATTCCCTTGGATCATTTAACAAATGGCCATCGTTATGTTGGCTATTGTAGATGACGAATAATAAAATAGCGCGAATATAGTAAAATAACTAAAAGCTCAAAAGGGCTAGAAGCCAGGGCCTTTAAACAAGTTAATAAGAAAGAAGAATATACCATTGACACCACCTATATGTAAACAAAGACAGTTTATATCACAATTATAAAGTTCATTTTAGTTTGTATGTTTTTGACATGTTCCAGTGATTGTTTAGATTTCTAAACGATAGTAATTTCGTGCGCGATGTTACCCTTGCGCAGATCTTGTGTGAATGTGATTCATTAACTAATCCATATGTAACCGAATGTTGGGTAAGCACGCGTTGCTCCCAGAGGAGGTACAGACACTCTGCCAAAAAGATCGTGCAGTATGTCCAGGTTGTAGGTCTAGGCGGTGAGCTTTAATAATATAGGGGCGATCACAATAGATCTAACTAGATCGCAGTCATACAGGACTGTTTTAGCCTGCATGGCCTCTTTTCGAATAATAATAATAAATGCGCATGGGCGTAGACCTTACTATATAGCGCTCTTTTTACGTGACGAGAACTGTAGGTTAAAGTTACCAATAGAGGTCAACAATTAATGGTTAATTATTACAGGGGTACGGGGGTGTAGAAGTATGGGGTAATCTGAACGCGCCTCGGGCTATAACCCTCTCAGCACTTATTTATTGTTTGCGATGCATGGTCGGACATGACGTGCCACTTAACCAGGTATCTCATTAAGGTCCATCCATAAATCACGTCTCACATAATATGTTTTCACTTCAAACTCACCTTCTTTTGTCGCTCTCTACAGCCCTGATTTATGACAATATACTATGATGTTTTTTAAATCTTCTATTTTACGAAAGCTGATATACTCTCAGGTTTATATTTTGCTTTTTATTAACATTTAGTTTTTGTAAATTTATGTCAGTGGTCGTCAAACTGCGAACCTTGGGCGGTATTGTGCGGTCCGCGATCTCGCAAACATTTATCGTAAACAATAACTCAAAACCGAGTGTACATGTAGTTAGGGAATCAGGTTGCTAAAAATGACATCATAGGTTGTCATTAGCATACAAAATCTATGTGAAATTCGCGTTTGACAACTCATAAAAATATGTCAATTAATAGATGGTATCAACTGCCATGTTATCCATAAAAGTGCGAACTGCAGTTGTACAGAAAAATGCGACGAACATTGATCTAATTTGCTAAATTATCGTATGTTGTGCTCGCCTTTAATTAGTATACTACATTATCGTAAATTATACTAAATTTTAGCCGTGTGGTGTCGGATAAGAATAATACCCCCTATATCGTTCCCGTGGGTGTTGCAAAAGGCGACTAAGGCATAAACCAGGGGGTGGGCACCAGCATCCTCTGAGTATCACAAACATCTGTCTACCATCGCCAACACGCTAGCTAATCGTGGCGATTATAGAAATTCTCCCCCTGTTTTTGGGGGAGACCTATGTTCAGCACTGGACGTCTTTTGGTTGAATCAATCATACTAGAATTTTATTATCGTCTAAATCTGTATATGTAATCTGTTGGTGTGCCAAATAAATATAATATCTCGGACGGGATCGTTCAAGTATTACGTGTTCAAAATTTTAGACATTTTGACCTCCCCTTAAGAGCAGTAGTAAGCATAGCATAATAACAATGCTTAATTGGCTTAAAATTTGAAAAAAAAAAAAACGAAACTATTCACTAAGTTCAAATTGCTTACATAACGGGGTTTATTTACAGGGTTGTTTGAATCCAGTCCAGGTTATAATCCCACAAGGGTCGATCCTAGATCCGTCTGAAAGTGCGGCCGTGGTGGGTGGGAATGTTCTCACCTCCCAGAGGATCGTAGATGTAGTCCTTAAAGCGTTCCAGGTGAGTAAGCTTTTTCTGACTCTCTGTAACTTTCATCTATAGGGTTACATTTACAGCTTTATTGGACTTGGTGATAAGCGCTAAATGGCATTCAGCTGGAAGGTAAAAATACTTCGACTGTTAAATAAACTTTTAGCATTGGAATGTCATTTTCAAAATTGATATTTCTATACGCCCTTTATTGCACCCCATTGCAAATGTACTTTGCCCAATTAGGCGATTGTGTATAGGCGATTCTTTGTGTTTTTTTTTTCTTCACAGCGAGAGATTTGAAATAAGTAATTTTGTTTTATCCATATTTTGTATTTTAAAAAAAAAAACTTTAGCTTCTTTATTCTTTAACGGACATGCCACATTAGAAGGACTGACTTAATTTGTTTTCAACTGAAAGTCTCGAAACCAAAAATCTTGAAGGTTATCGAAAAATAATCACAATGCATTGTATTCCTAATGGCCGTTTAGTGTTTAATGCTTAACCAGGATAAGGGTTACAAGAAAAAGAAAAGGTATAACTGACTCACGGCCAACACCTGGATCTCATACTCGCACTGTACCGCTGGGTGGTTTTCTGACTTATTTTCTTGAATATTTTGATTTCTTTCACGGAGCACTCGCGACTTTCGGTTTTTGTTATTAACGGCACACACTACTGTTTCTATTGGCTAGCGAGCGCCCGGGTAGCACGCGTTGCTATTGGTGCATTATGGCCGCGAGAATTAAATGGGTAAAGGAAGGGATGAAAGGAACGGTTAAGCTTGTCCAGTTAGTAATAGTTGGACTCGATCTTACGTCGAATGACGAGATACGTTGTTACTTAGCATCTTAAGAAGCGATTATGGTATTAACCTGTACAGCATGTAAAAGAAAGAAACTTTTCGTCTTAAATTTGACATTATACTGAGTTTCCAGCTGTCACATGTTTAGGTGATTCACAGGTTTGTGCAGCATCACAGGGCTGTATGAACAATCTTACACTCGGCGAGGCTGACTGGGGCTACTATGAAACGGTAGCCGGCGGTAGCGGAGCGGTGAGTATCGAGAAACTATTATAAAGGCATTTTTAAAGCGCAAAAGTTTATTCAAACATCAGTAATACGATCATTCTTGTTCTAATCCATTCTGTTGGGCTATAAAAAATGTGTATTTTCCATTTCAAATTTTTGTAAAAAAACAGACCACAAATACGAACATGCATATATAACAGAATTCCATTTTAATTCTAGGAGGTGAAGTCATAAATCTTTAAAGTTCTGCTTACGTAATAACAGCTTTAACAGCTTCTGGTTAGCTACCACCTTTAAATTGAGAATATTGGTCTATTTTTCCAGTCTTCTTGAATTGTTAGATTCGTCAATCTTATGCCCTGTTCCCAACTCACTTGGTGTCGAAGCAGTATAATTTTTCCTTTCGTATTTCTTCTATCAACCGTCATCTCTTATTTTACACTTTTCATATTATTCTTTACACACGCCATTCACGTTTTTTTGGCCTTCCTCTACTTTTCCATCAATCTAAATATATATTTATTGGATAAAAATCCACGTTATATATTATGTTATGTTATATATTCTTATAACATGCCCACGACAAACGATTACCTATTATCTTGGTGTCACATTAAAACTCCCTCATATATATTAATTCCTGACACTATCTGAATAGTTATTTTGAAAAATAAATATCCAGGGACCAGGTTGGGAGGGTACTGGGGGAGTGCACACGCACATGACGAACACTCGCATCACGGACGTAGAGATCGTCGAGAGACGGTATCCAATGTTGGTCACCAAGTTCTCGCTACGAGACGGATCCGGGGGCAGAGGTATGTACCCACATTAGCAGGACAGATTTATTCTAAAGAGCTCTTCTTAGATAAAGGGAATTTGTGTAAAAACAATTTGTGCCAGTGTCATGTGGGTAACATGTATTTTTAATCTTGTATCAGCGTTTTCAGGTTCCAGCAAAACTGTGGTTCAGCCTGCTAGAACTTTCCGTGGAGCTTTGTCATCAGAATAAATGCTATGCGTTATTTTCCATGATAAAATTGTACACTTGTAATAACTAAACTATATCATATCATACAAAACGCCGCCGATATTACATGATATACAGTCAAATACACAAATATAATTAATTAAAGAAAACAACCGCTGCATGACAGACTGAGATCCCGCCAAAAACTCCTCTAAATAGCTCATTAGGGCATATGTCCTAAAAACAATATTAATCGGAGGAAGGCTGATAAAGCTTTGTTTAAAAGGACTCAGCTAAAGTGATGTTGCTTTACTGATAATGTGGTGTACCATGTTGATGGACGTACGTCCAAATCTACTTTTCCCATTCTATATGAGCCTCAACTTTTGATGAAGATGGATAGAAGTTTTCTAGTAATACCCCCCTGGTTAAGCTACCACCCTCAAATTTGAAAATCTCTCGCTAAATATATATAGCTGTTTTAAATTTAAATGCCAAAAGTCAACATGTATTTTATTACGCCCGTTTGGGGGATCTAACCAAATTTCATTCGAAGCTAAAATATGAGATGCAAATAACACTCGTCTGACATCACCCATAGATATCCAAATACAACCGTATATGGCAATGAAATGCTCCCTCAGAAAGCATATCCTTTTCATAACAAATACGTCTTGCAGAATATTAAGGTTATAGATGTAGGCACTGACTGGTCTTTAATAGTTTGGGGTGAACACAATAGATTTAATTAGTTTACATTTAGGGATGTGCGAATATCGTTCGAATCGAATCAAATCGAATATTAATATCCGATTCGAAATTCGAATATTAATATCCGATTCGAAATTCGAATTGAATTATTCGAAAAGCGACGAATAATTATATCATTGATTCACTAGATTTTCTATTGTTTCCAATTTACATCGCGTGTAATGTTCTACTTACGAATAATATACTTTTTGATTATAAATCAATTACCCGGAGAAAAAAAAAAACAATTATTCGAAATTTTAATAAATATTATTATGATATTAATATTCGATTCGGAACGAATAATTCGTAAGTTCGAATTTTTCGCACACCAATTGTAACAGTGTTATGAAATTATGATATAGTATCCTAAAATTATAAAAATGCAAGTCTCTTTCTTTCGCTTGTTTTTTGATGCAATTTAAATCCTAATTCAATTTAAAGGAATAAAGATCAATGTTAGCATTTAGTATTATTTTTCGAAGACCCGTATAACCTATATTTTGTATGTCTATATCGGGAGTTAGATTTGAATTCCTATCTAGTTATATTACGTGAAAACGGGTTGATATAACGCATGGTAATGTATTTAATTACGGGATTTTTGAAATAGGACAATATGTGGAACTCTTACAAATTTTTTTTGTCATTTGTAATTCGATTCCGTCTTAATTTTTATATAGGGTTATTTAATTTATGGCATATTTTTAAGCAAAGTTTCACTCGCCTTTTCGTTTGATTTAAAAGAAAAGTCGCTGGGACTCTGCGGAGAGAACTATTTAGAGCTAAAAAGTCCTGCCCTAATATGTTCTGTTTTTTTTTGTTTTTTTTTAACAAATACATGGTTTATAAAATAATGTGCGAAGAGAGATAATTTAAAATGATGTCCTCATTCGCCAGGTAAATGGAAGGGCGGCGACGGAGTGATCAGGGAGTTGGTTTTCCGTCGCACGGTACAGTTGTCGGTTCTGACTGAACGCAGGGCCTTCCAGCCTTACGGCATGAATGGTGAGATACCTCAGTTTTAATTTATTATGCACTAGCGATCTCTCCCTGTCTTCGCACGGGTACATGTCTAATTTAAAAAATGCCTATAACTAACATTACTCGCTGGTAGTGATAACAGGTGAAAGAATTTTAAAATCGGTTCAAAAATTTAAAGATCCGTTTGGTTTTCATTTTAAACTAGCTATGTGTCACAGGCTGCGCCCGCGTTTCATATAGCTTTTAATTTTTTCATACGGAGCCCTATTTTTTTTGGAGAAAATAATTGCAATTGGCATTAAGCAAATATATTTCTCACAAATTCATACGTTATTGAAATATGTATCGTGTAGTCATTCGTATCTATTTAGTAGAAAAAATATTTTGAAATTACAGACACTTCAATTTCAGCAATGCTCGAAGAGAGATTTCTATATTTTTGTGTTGCCACCAACAATTTAGTGTTGCTATTATAGTAATAAAAATTAACTAAATTTGTGTAGGATTTCTACAGGGTCCCTAAACCTGACAGCGTCAATCATGCATTTTAAGTTCGGGTAACATTAAAAAAAACTTGTCGGTCTGCACTCTATTTCCATTAGCTATACATTACTGTATGATTTTTTACCATTGCATTTATGGTACTTTTTTTTTCAATTTGGGGACAGCCTTTAAATGTCAATAAATGTAAATAAATCGTACTCCATCAGGTGGGGATGCGGGGGAGAGAGGTCTAAATCTACTTCAAAGGGTAGACGGTCGCATCATCAATCTTGGTGGGAAGGCTTCAGTCGAGGCTTATCCTGGGGTAAGAAGTTTTATAATTTTCCTTTTAAATAGCTCCGGATTAAGGGGGATTCAAGTCGGGGTAAGAAGGGTCCCGGGTGGCAATTTAACCCCTTTAAAATATGATGACAGATGTCAACAAGACCACGTGTACCAGCAGGAATAGTGATTTCCTCGTGTTGTTTTAATCAGTATAAAATAAGTTGTTTCTGTTGTTTATATATTTATCAAATCTATAAAAAGCCATCTTATATGTATATCTGTTAATTTTCCGTTTGTTGTCGTTTCCATAAAACAATAAAGCACGGATTAAATTATATTTCTAACACATAATAATGTAAGTAATGTGTATGTATACATTAGTTTGACGACTGTCGTTCTGATCAAAATTGTTAATCTAAATTGTAAGCAAAATCAAGTATAAATGCATATTTTTTTATCTTATTCATTAAAACGCCTATCTAATTCTATATAATAATATAATTTTAAAATTATGTTAATGAAATATGAGTTCAGAGAATTCAAATGTCATGTTATTGCTCTGGTTTAGAAAAATCAATTATTTCGGTCGAAAATTTATGTCGATTTTAAAAAGAAATAGAGAGTGAGTGGACACGCGATAGAAGTGCAACCTTGTTCTAGTTCCATATGAAATATACATCACGTAATATCAGGGTACGCATAGGAGTAGTGGGGACGCAGACCGCTACGAATCATCGCACAAAGAGTAGACGAAGGATAGGGAATCTATATAGAAAAGCATTCTATCTCATTCTCTCACAGCTGAAAACCTATATGTACATAATATATAACTATCTCTTTTTCGTTACACATTTTCGTTTCATAAAATCCAATTCACACCGTCACATAAGAAGTTATACATAAAAAAAATCTTGTTTATTTATTTCCAGGATAAGTACATAATGAATTCACCAGGTGGAGGTGGTTATGGGTCCCCAACAGACCCCGATGGTGGTGACTCCCATACCAGTAAACGTTATGGTGAATTCATTGAACGCGGTAGTCTTTATGAATATAGGAGTGCACAGGAATCCGTATAAAATTATATAATAAAGTATATATACGAATAATTTTAAAAAACAAGGATGTTAAATTTTAAAGAGTAAATTTTAAAATCATAAGTTACTCTAAACTGGGTTTTGGTTTGGTAATATTTAAGTGGAAAGTTTTTATAGTTTATATAATGTTTGTTACGACTGTGTTTTTTCCCGAAATTAACTCTGTAAAATATTCAGACATTAGATTAGTAGTGTTATATTTACATATTTGAAGATATATCAATTTGTATCTACATATAATTTGAATTATATCATTTTCCTATTATATGGGACTTTGCCTCCTTTGATATATAATACGAGTATATTAACTTGTCTTTTTATTACCCTTTGATTTCCTTAATAAGACGCGCGTCTCAATCATGATACAAGATGTACTATGACAAATTAATATTGTTATCTTGTATTGTATAAGTGCCCTTATATATATTGTATGTGTAAGCGATGATGGTTCAGTGGTTAAATGCTCGGATAACACGTTGGTTCAAATCCTACAAAAAATATTGTTATGAAATATAGCATAAGGGTAGCGTTGTTTGTCTATCTATCATCCTGAAGTTTAAAAATCTATCACCAAACACTAGTAGTTCTGGCGCTATTATCAGGGAGCCAGTACCTCTAAGCTTAGCGATATATCATCTCCGAAAAGTAGTGCCCTCTATTATGACTGACCTTTTTTTTTTTTTTTTGACGAGGGGAATGCATTTACGCACTACCCTTACCCATTGCATTAGTGAGATCGAAGTCCCCCAATTCAATGGGTAAGGGGGTGCAGAGGGATGTCTCCGCACCAGTGTGGGACTCACCCGGACGTGAAGCGTCCGGAAATACCCTTAAACCCCCCGGGGCCGTCCACCGCATTTGGGATGCGGACGATACGGGATGGCTCTCGCAGGCACCGCGTCGTCCCCTGCGGCAGACCCAACAGGGCCACGTCCATAACTTAGCCCGTTGGGGATGGGGGGGAGAATGCCGATGCCTGACCTACAGGCTCTCTCCCCACCCACCTCTCCAAGGAGAGGCATGACCAAGCGGTCAACAGTCCAGGGGCAAGGGATTATACCCCTGCCCCCATATTATGACTGACCTGACCTAATCACGATTTTTTTTAAAGCTGGTTTTACATATTTTTAGAATACAATGATCATTTAACAATCAGGTTTATTGTATACTTACAACTTTAATATTATAAGAAATGAAACAAAATATTTTTATTAAAAAAAAAAAAAACATATTTATTAATTCTACAATAATTATAATGACATAATATATACCATATTTCAATTAAAAATAATTTAATGTACACTTTAATATAATAATAAGTACAATGCAATTTTCTTAATAATATGTACATTTTTTTTTTAATTCTGATAATATTGCGATTCATATTTTCAATACATATATTACAATATAGGTTATTTAAGGCGTTACTTGCAAACAATTTTAAGTAATATTATATTTTATTCTAAATAATTCATTGTTAAAGTTTTAATTATTCGTTTTAAAATATTGCAGAAAATTACTTCTTTTTTAAATCGATAATGTTTGTTAGAGAAAGTGAGACAAAAAATGTACAAATACTATAGTATAGTATTGTGTTTTATTCAAATTCATGTTACAATGTTAATCTATATTTAAAAAAAAGGGGGTAAATTTTTAAATTTAAACTAGAAATATTTACAGAATTATTAGTTTTGCTATATAGTAGTTTTAAAATGAGTTACACATTTCATTCCATTTTCGTAATTTTCATTCACCGAATCTATATATGCCTTTTGTTATCATTTTTAATTAATTTATATTTTAATATAGTAATGTTACTTTGTTTATATCAGTTAAATTAAAATATTGAAAAACAAACTATATTGTTTTATTAGTTGTATATTTAAATTTCACTCGTTTCTCGCGATAGTTTCAAGAAATCCCTTTAAAGTTACAAACTAACAACAAAAATTACGTAGTAAAAAATATATAATTTAAAATAGTTTTGTTGGTATTAACTGTCATGTTTACTGTACAATTCTTTACGATTATTATGTGCAGTCCGTTCACTATCAAAAGTTCTCCCGTTCAGGAGTTGGTAGCTCTGACTAGTCGGGTTGCATATTCACCCATTTTTTACCTCCCAAAAATTAGGGTAGACGAAGAAGGTTGGGATAAATTGTGACAAAAGATTAATTATGAGTGACTGAAATTAGTCATTTCATTTAAGTGAATTATAGTTTGTTGTTCGAGTATTGAAATAAAACATAAATAGCAATACTATTGACGGATATTTTACACACTGCTAAACTAAGGAAAGCTCTCGAGGCTAACTTTACATAGGAAACAACATTAAAATAAATATCTGCAAATCATGTATACATTCACAAGTCAGTTTCAAGTGTGTAGCCATTACTCAAGTAACTCTAATATTTAAAAACTACTGAAAAGCAAACACGAACATTTCCGTTAGTATTACGTTAGTGTTCGACAAAGAAAATGTCATTTTGTATGAATTATGCGAGTAAATTTTACCTTGGCTATTAAAAAGGGTAAATTTCATTCGAACAGATTCGGTGAACTGCCATAATGCAGTAATGTAACACATAAAAAAAAAACATCTATACAAAATATAGTTTATTTTTACGAAAAAAAAAAATCTTACAATCTGTCCGTCACTTACACTAGTCTAGTTCAAGCATGTTATCTTATTTTTTTCCAAAGTACAATAACATGCCTCTACATTAATATGAATCTTTCTCGAGATTTCTTTTCTCGAAGTCATCCATTTTTACAGTTTATTTTATTCACTTCTGTCGGCAGTCCCCAATGGCTGCTTAGTTGCTTCTTTTTTTAGTTATTATCAGTCTACTTGAAGCCTTTTGCTGATGAACTCGAGCTTGTTGTGCGCGTGTCAGGTTTGATCCCCGGCGGCTGCAAGCGCTTCCCGGTTCTCGTAAGCCCAGAACCCGTGCAGCTCGACCAGTATCGAGAGCGCCGTATGCCCGTGGCCGCTACGCACTAAGTCGTGCAGGTATATCTTAGTTGGCTCCTCGGGCCTGATCATGTCAAAGATTTCATCTTTGACGTCATCGAAATTAACAGGTTCCGCGCCGTGAGCTATCATCTGCTCCTGTATGGCCTATTAATAATAACAGAATTTAAAGGAGAACAGAAACGTGAGAATAAACTAAAACACTAATACACAAAATTGAAGTGTCTGTTGTAATGACGAAAATACATTTTTTTTAAATTTGTAGATGGCTGAAGTTACTCCGCGTAACTTAGGGTACTTTTTTTCTTCGGAAATAATTAAAATTTATGAAACTGAATAAAATCCGATTCAATGCACGGTAAATAATTAATCAGGGTTCCGTACATAAATTAAAAACTATATTACGCAATAGATTTAAAGCGCAGGCGTACCCGAGGGCACACAGCCCGTCATAAATAATAATAATGAATTAATAGTCATCGATATTAAAATCCTAAAAATTGAAATTGAAACACGAAATACAAATTCGAAACCAAAAACTACATAGTTCATTTTTTCACGTCCAATCTATTTCCCATTTTAATATGTCGATTACCCATAAAAATAAGACAATAGGAAAACAATGGAAAGCTGGCGTAAACGCCAGGTTAGTGCTCAAGAGGATAAATTTAAAATTCAAAGAAGCTTCATATAATGTAAATTCATTAAATATTTTTCAAATTATAAGTTTACATAATAATGGTGAGAAAGACGTTATCTTTTATAATACATAATACTAGCTGCGTGCCCGCGGCTGCACCTGCGTGTCATATGTTCTTCACTGCGCTTTAATTTTTTTTATACGGAACCCTAAAATATAGGTGCAGTATATATATAATATAATAAAAATAAATTTTAAAACTTCCCCGTAAAACTGTGCATTGAATCGAATTTGTTAGGAGTTTTAAATTTTTCACGCGAAACCCTAATTATTTTCGGAAATCAAAAGTACCATGAGTTACGCGAGGTAACTTCAGCTATCCACCAAAAGAAGTCCCGTCAAAATAGGTCCAGCCGTTCCGGGGGTCACCCGGAACAAACAGACAGACAGACGGACAAAAAGTTAAAAATTGTATTTTTGGTATAGGTTATAACTACATTCATATGTGTTTGGTAAAAAAATGTTATTATGACATTACAAACACTTCCATTTTATTTATTAGTATAGATGTAAAGAATAAACATAAAGAATAAAAATTTAAATATTAAATTGATTTGTTTAGATATTTCGACAAGTAGTTACTTACTTATTATAAAGGACTTTATTATGACAATCGCAAGCTTTTTTATTTGCAGTGAAATGGCCAATTTATGTTTATTATCTAAAAAATAATTATTATAGTAATAAAAATTAATATAATAAAAGATATAAAATAAAAATGGTCACACTGACCTTGAAAAAATAGTTGAGGGTGAAAGCGTCCAAATAACCGACAGAGTTAATGTCCAGCACTCTGAAGAGGTAAGCGAGGGCCGCCGGCTGCTTCCTGTTCTCCAGGGCTAGGACCAGATCCAGGTAAGTCTTGTAGTCCATCTCGCCGTCATAAGTCAGGCACTGCTGGAACACGCGCTGCAGGAACGCGCGCGTCAGAGTGCCTGAACCGTAACTGTATGGGATTGGACTGATTGAGATACGTGAAAAAAAAACAAATTTGTATGATTCTCGAAAGTAGATTTTGAAGTCATGTTGACGCAGTTGGTAGTTCTGCTGGATTCCACGTCAATGGACGCGGGTTCGATCTCACTTATCCAACTTTAAAATAGGTCTAAGCTTTCAATGAAGAAAAACATTGTGAGGAAACCATAGCATGGTGGTAGAGGATTTTCTAATAATGCCCACCTCGGTAGCTACCACCCTCAAGTTTGTAAACCTGTCGCCAAATGCCAATAGGTGTGTTCCGCCAGCATCACTTGAGAACCAGTACCTCTAGGCTTAGTGTGCTTACCATCCTGAACCACATCGTTATTTAACATATCATAACATAAGCTCACGCCTGTTATCCCCGAAGGGTTAGGCAGAGGTGAAATAGCGAACTACAGCACCCACATTCCGCCGAGCTTAGTTCCGTCCCAGATGTGACAGGGGGCGAGTATGTCATCATATCGAGCACAAACCCCAATATCACTGACCCGACCCGGGGATCGAACCCGAGACCTCAGAACGAGTCGTACCGTAATAAAACTGCGCCACCGCATTACCGTCATCTAACATTAGGTGAGATTGTGGTCAAAGCACTAAGCCTATACGATATTTTAAAAAAAAAAAGGTAGAAGAGTGTCGAATTTTGTCAAAAAATTAATTAAATGTATGTTTAGTTTCATTAACATAGAAGCTGTGAATATGACGTACATATCTAGATTTGATTTAAATCTTCATTTAAAACGAGCGAAACACGCGGAGATGTCTATATATTTATATAGATCTATTAACTTGATATTCGGAAAATGCAATTTGTATGACATTACACTCCCTGATATCGTTTAATTTTTATGAAAACTGAAGCGTATTAGAAATAAAAGTACATTAATTCTGCCACTAAAACTATCCGAACTGTTCCAACAAAATAGACTCCATTATGCTGAAACATTATATAAAAACTAAAAAAATCCATACTCATAATAAAAATGTAAAGAAACAAAATACATGTACATTCAATCTATATGACAATAGGACAAGAACTTTTGGGTCTTAAGAAACATATCAGAAATTATTTTTGAAAATAGGTGAAAATCAATTATATGATAAGTTTCATTTTGCAACTGTAAATATATATCTAAATGTAATATGTCCGGGGATACTAATAAAATGCTGCACTTTTAATCCCTGGAATAAGAGAAAAATATTTATGACGTTCATTAATCTGAATGTATATACTATAGAATTAAAATAAGCAGGAATAAGGCCCTAGAGAGAAGGGGGGGGGGGGGGGGAAGAGAGATGAAGAGGAAGAGAGAGAGAGTAATAAATATAAGAAACATAAAATTAAAAATTGTGTAGAAAAAAAAAGAAATAATAAATTTCCTAAAATCTTAAGTTATTTAAAAGTCATAAAGGATGTGTATAAAGAATCGGGTCACGTCCGCGGGGTGAAGGGGACATAAAAAAGATATCTAAGAAGAGGGAGGGAGAAGCATCGACTCACCCAGCCAATTCGTTGATGCTGAGCATTCCGTTGTGGTCTCTGTCCAGATTAAGGTACTGCCCGTAGACTCGCAGCGCTGACGCTGCACTGAACCAGTTCTGCTCCTGCAGCTCCATCGGCAGGTCTTCTTCGCGCAACTAAGTAATATTTAATTAGTAATAACTAAGTAACCTTTGTTCAATAAAGTTTATTATTATTATTATTATTATATTATTATTATTATAATTATTATAATTTCCTCCAAGTACTGCCGAAATTCGCCACAAGTAGAACATTTTGAAAGCCCTTCTTCGCAACAATAGCGAACGAAACTTTTAAGCAGCTTAAGCACTGGTATGATTATAAAACGTAAGAAATGGGTGCAGTGCACGGGGTGTGGGGGGGGGGTGTTTGGCTATAAAAATTAATAAATAAATATTGCCAATCAGTCCCCCCAACTACCAGTCGCCGTATACGCCACCCATACATTGTAAAAATAACATAAATTTGAACGAAGCGTTTTGACTCTTCGTTTATAATGAGAACTATGAATGAATAGAACAAGTAAACTGCGTCTGTTTCCGAGTTCCTACAATATAGGGGTCTTTACGAGCAGGATTTAAAAAAAAAAGAAAGTAGTCATGGGACTACCGACAGAAGTGAAAACTCAAAACTATGGAATAACTGTTGTAGAATTTTTACATCCACGATAAAATACTATCAAAAAACTAGAACTGATTACTCTTTAAGATTGATTATAATTAGTCAAATACTAAGTGAATGATGTGTATCAAGGCAAATGGAAGGATTTAACTCTTACTATGTTGAAAAAAAGCCTGTTGATTGATATGTGTAATGCTATTAACACACGTACGAACCGGACCCCGGACATGGTACGACAGGCAGCCGAGGCAGTTGCCTAAGTAGGGATGGAATCCTTTCCGAAAAGGATCGATTTTTGAATCAATTCGAATCTTGATGAATATATTAACAAAACATAATGGTTCAAAAGCCCGATCTTTCAAACTAATAAAGTATCGATTATAAGAGTATCTTTATTGTTTTCTATGATATTATGATTATCAGTAAATAGGCAAAAATTCAGTGTCATTTTTCCATAGTAGGTTAGGCGTTATTCTTTTTTTGTTTAGTTGCTATAGAAAGCCTTTGGTGCTGTTAATAAAAAAAAACAATTGGAAGCAGTTTTTACAATTAAACGATGATTATAGTCTAATTTCGACCACTGAAAGAATAAAGTTTTCTAAAAGTCAAATAAAACAAGTCGAAAAATGAATCGAATAAAAAAATGATCTATTTGATTAATCTTATACGTCATCTCCACTTAGGCGATTGTTGATCTCCTCCGCTCGCTATACCATGTCCGCGGTCCGGTCCGTACGTGTATTGACACCATAAGTAAATAGTATAATGCAAACACCAAAAGGACTACTTATATTAAATTTCATTTTAATTTTAAATTTAGAAACTTTATTCATTTCGTCAACATAAAAGAAAGTATTACTTCTCACTCTTACCTCTAATAAATCATCAAGGAAAGAGCAGGACAGGACGTCCCTTATTCTAACTCGACCGATCCGCAATGGATCGAGAAAGAAAAGGAATTTTCTAGCCGCAGTACACACATAGAATGATGTGAAAGACGAATCCAAGCCATCGAGTGCCGCTAGAGACGGCACCAGCTCCGCTATGTAGCTTTCTAAATCCTGTACAAAATATGACAATAATTATCTCAATTATATAAAAGTTGGCATTATAAACTGACATTTAAATATCATTATTGTTAATAATATACATATAGAATGATTTAATTTCAAAACCTCGAGAGTTTTTCCAATTTATAATTTCCTTAAAAAAAAATTAAACAAAAATTTAAGATTACATCCAAAACAGATTTATTTAAAGGAACACAATGAAAGCCAACCATACTAATAGGAGTATAATGCCGGAATGAATGAGAAGTTTATTAACTCAAAATACAACTACCCACATCTATGACAAATATTTTTTAATTCTGAGACATTATAATAAATGTTGGGGCTTCATATAGGCATTAATTCTATGCTTATTTATGATGGCATAAGGGAAAGTCTGAACTTTTTTTTTTGTCAAAATGATGACTGTTAACATTATAATGGAGTACTAGATTGGAAAAATCTAAAAAAAAAATTATGCACTACTTGGCCCTTAATTTCTATCGAAAGTCGGTACAAACAGCTTGTAACAATAAAAGTTATCACATTTAATTCAAAATAAATCTACTAGTTTATGACAGTGGGTATGCTTTGTAATGTTTGTAGTACATAACTTACATGTTCAGTTAGGTAGCCTTGTCCAGTGACGTCATACAATGATAACCCAATCCTGGTCTGCTGTAACCATACTCTACGCATGACATAGTTAAACAGTGATACAGCTCGGACCTTGCCCTGTCCCCCTTCAGCTGCTTGCAAACGCCCAAACACTTCTGCTGTGAAATATGGCCTGTTTCAAATATAAAGAAAATTATTTTAGCTATAACAGAATTTATAGCTTATATAAAGGCTTTATAGGTAACAGTATTCAGTTTTATAATAAGGTCCCAAGTAACATTACCGATTTGCCTGAGAATAAATTCAAGTATTATGTAAAGCGAGTTTTAATCTCAAAAGGTTATTACAGGGTGGATCATTACGTGAACGATAGTGATGTCTGGAATTAACCCACATCTCTGTGCTTCTGCTAACATTGGTTAAGAATATGATTTGTATAGTTTTTTTTTTAAAAAAAAAAATGATATATATTATATTTATAAAAAAAAGCTTCAGATCGAGTTTCTTGCCTGCTCTTCTCGACTGGGTTGTTTTCTGAACCGGTGGTAGTATTTTAGATGTTCATAATGTTTTTCAAAATAAGAGTTACAAGAAAATATTGTACGAGCCTTGAAAAATCAGATGAGGTACACTCGATGTATATAAAAGTTAAAATTTTGGTTGGATTGAACAGTTCTTCATTAATTATACCACTCTTTATTCACAATGGTCAAAGAGTGGAGTCCCAAACTTGGAGGTTTTGCTGTTTACACAGAACAAAAACAACATATTAGATTATTTATTAGGAAACACCAGATTATCCAAGTAATGATACTTGGATTGGTATAAATGAATGCAATTAGTGCACATACACTCAAGGGATATAGTTTTAAATTAGGATTATATAACAATAGGAACACACTTAGATGATTCCTATTTTTTTAATCATGGATCTATTATTATTTTCAGTTTTATTATATATTTTGCTACATTGGTAATATGTAAAAATGAGATATGAATAAAAATAATACCTGTATTTGGGTCCTGCTTCATCCCTAATCTTCTTAAATTGTGGATAGTTTATAACTAACTCATCATTATTACTAACACTATAGTTTCCATTAGATTTCTCCAACAAACACCAGAGGTGTTTCAACTCACTGTTATCCAACAATTCTTTGCTTTTTTTTTGAAGAAACTGTGCTCTCGTCTCTTCTCTTAACTTCTGTGCAAGTACATCATCATTGCGAGGAAGTTTGTAGTAGAATTTAGGTATTCTCTTATATGATTCCTCATCCCCATCTAATTTAGGTTTGTAGAGTTGCTTAAATGTATCTGCTTCTATCTTATTACTTTCTTCTTTTCTTATACTTGTTCCAGCTTCTGCAAGTTTTAACATTTGACAAAAAATCAAGGAATTTCATATAATTTTTTTTTTTTTACTATAAGTAAATTGGTGCTTATTTTCCCTTGTTATACTAAATTGAAAACAAAGGCATTTCATTGTTATTCGCGTATTTATATAAAAAATGAAGCACAAAGATTTCGCCTTTTGTCAATCATAACAAAAAACTGTCATTATGTTCATCAATGAGAGATTGTGAGATATGAAGCAGTTCATTTATCCAAGGTTTACGATGATAGAATGAAAATGTTTCTTGAAATAGTTAAGAATTTAGGATTTCTAAGAAAAAAAATTAATAAATTTTGAAGCATACCATCTAACTTTTTTATGTATCTTCGAAGACGATCCTTTAGTTTATTGTTTATATTTATTTCTTCCTGCGTAAGTGGTTTCGGCTCGGTTGCATTGTTGTTGTTATCGTTTTGTGTGGTTTTAGTCTCTTTTACAACGTCCGACATAGTTTTAGTTATACAATTTTCATTATTCAGTTTGTTATTATTTATTTACAAAAATTGAAACTGCAGAAACTTTTATATATCTTCTTCTTCTTCTTAGTTAATGGCAATCTGTGTGTACACACAATTTGTGCCAATGTCATGTGGGTAAGATTTTCAATCTTGTATCAGCGTTACCAAGCTCCAACAGAATGGTGGCCTATCCTGCTCGAACTTTCCATGGAGCTTTGTCGGCACCTCAGAATGTATGCTACGCGTTGTCTTCTATAATAAACTTAACTTGAACACAATAACAAAACTATTTCACACAAAACGCCACCAAGATTACATGATATAGAGTCCAGTACACAAGTTTAATGAATTAAAGAAAACAATTGCTACATGTCAGACTGAGATCCCGCCAAAAACTCTTTTATATATCGTTTTCATTTTTCTTGGGTTTATTTTTTCCTTTCTAATGAAAAGGCAAAGGTACTAGACAATGCAGCCAAGTCAGATGTTGCTTCATAAGTTGATGTTTAATCTAAAAGGCCGTAGTCAAGTCCTTTGTATTATCAAAATAAAGACCAGAGCCAAGTCTAAAATTATTATGTTTATATTCCCAATTTTATTTTTTATTTAAAAGCTACAATCTTTTCTGTAGTTTATATATGTATATAATCCATAGCAGTATAGTATTCTGCGTAAAGAAGCCATTGTCCTTACACTGCATCATAATTAGATATGACCAATGCTAACCCAGACGTAGTTGCACACAGAATGATAATATTGCGGCTCAGAATGCGGATTCTTCAATATTTCTTGCAGAGTGAATACTCTCAGGGTTTTTATAACTTTCCGTGTAGGTTTTGATTTTTTGGTTCCGTCTACTCCTTTTTACGGAAAAGGTAAAGGTAATAGTAGACCATGCAGCCAAGTCAGATGTTAGGAACACTATCAATAAATGAAAGGCGGTAATAAAATGGAGGCCTTCTGTTAAGACCATAACGGGAATGATTGGGATATTTCAGAATTCACGCTCCATGTCATTATTTTCACTTTAATACACTTGTGTATCATAACTAAACTATATCACATAAAATGTCACCAAAATTACATAATATATAGCCAAATACTGCAAAATAATGAATTAAAAACAAGGATGACAACATGACAGACCAAAATCGCGCCAAGCACCCCTTTCCATAGACTAATTTTTTGGGTCCATTTTTTTAATTTATGATAAGGCAAACGTACTAGATCATGCAGCTAAGTCTGACGTTATGAATATTGTTCATAAATACGATAACAAAAGTCGACCTTCTGTTATAGCTATTTCAGTGAATCAGTTAGGAGATATCAGAATTTACGCTTCGTCTCATTATTTTCGATTTACTACACTTGTGGTCTGTAACAACTAGATGATAAACAAAATCGTTCGAAGCACTCTGAGAAATAAATACAAGTTTTAATGTATTATCTAAGGATAAATAAAAAATTCTAAATCTACATTACTATTTAAGTTTAAATTATCGTATTTTCTCATAAATATTATCGTTTTTACGACAAATTAGAGTACATTCTTAAATATGATATTATAAAACAAAAGGATAATTTGTTGCCACTTAACAATATATCGATAAACATTAATGCATTTAGTTAATTACGTTTTTTAAGATTGAAAATTTTCGAACCATATTCACGTGTTTTTTTTAAATTATTTCATCATATACATGATATTGTATTAATAACGATAAATATCCCACATGGTTCTAAGCCATAAGAATTCTTCAAGTTAATAAACAAAACCATTAATCGTTAATAAACAAAAAAAATATATTTGAGTAATGCTATAGTATAGTTCAGACCAAATTTAACCATCGAGAAAATAAAACTTTACTTATTTGAATACTAATTGTAAATATTGTCGATTAGGTCTATAAGGCTTTCTTTATAAGCTACAATGCCTGCGACAGGTAAGCCAGGTAGAAGCTACAGTCTGTTGGTGCTATTGCGGTTAATTATTGTTTAGGAGAAATGCTTTTTTTTCTATTTTATTTTTGGGCAGTTATCATACATCGTGCAGTGACTAACTTATCGTATGCCCCCATAATTATCATATGAGTTGGCAACACTGCAGCGTAGATACTCTAGCCAGGCAATGTTGCCAGCCCCCAAAAGTATTGACCCTTAAAGTTAGTAATGTAAGTAAAACTCAGAAAATCGCGAGATTTTCGCCCGATTTTAGACTGTCATGTTGTAGTCCTTGTTTTTAATTCATTAACTTGAAGTAAATAACTCTATATTATGTAATTTTGGTGACGTTTTACGTGATATAGTTTGGTTGTTACGCACAGGTGCAGTGTATCGAAAATAATGATACAAAGCATGAATTGGGAAATCTCCCAACAAATCTTTTGGATCGCTTAAAAAAAGCCTACCACTTAGTTGAGCATTGAAGATGAAGGTTTATAAAGCAATACGAATATTGTAAAAAAAAACTAAAGGCTCAAAAGTGCTAGAACCCAGCGCCGTTAAACAAGTTAATAAGAAGAAGATCAGAAAATCGTCACAATTCCAAGAATCTTTAAAAACAAAAGCAATTTACTTTTTGCATTATTTATAAATTGATATCACATATTTGAAAGTTAATTAAATTTTCTTGTAGTTTCTAGACTAATAGTATTGCACTAAAGTGCTATATCAACTAATAAATATAATTGCCAAGATTAGGTTATTCCCCGACACCTTAATAATTTCAATCAAAACAAATACGTAAAGTTAAAGTCTTTAACAATACTCTTAAAGATATAAAGCTCCTAGAGCCCCATCCTACTTATTTCGTAAAAATTATACAATTGTCAATAAAACTTTTCTGGCAGAAGTAAGTCATTATCATTTTCTTTACCTTATACCTTATCTTATATTAAATAGAGTCGGTATAACGAGCTTTCTTTATCCACTCTTCTTTTTCAGTTGTCATCTAAACATTTACAGCATTTGTGCACGTGTCATTCTTCTAACAATTTATTCATCTTCCTCTCTTCCTTCCTTCTTTTACCTTCTTCGGTCTTATTCTACCTCTGTATCTATTTCTATAAGTAAGTAAAAATTCACAATTAATTTGAAGATGGGGAGTAATTATAATTAATATAAATAATTTGAAACGTTTTTACACGTTTAAATTTTAAAACATTACTATACGATCGTTCTGAATACACTAAAGAGCAAAAGACTTCAACGAACTCCGAAATCTAATGTGAATTTAATGATACTACATTTTCAAAATAATGACAAGAGTAAATATGTCAATAAAAGACCAAAAATAAATGTAAATATAGGAAACTAAATATAAACAATAATCATTCTACATGGCTTATTAATATTGTAAACGTTTACGTAGAAAAACGATATTACGATAAATGTGCATTGAGTAAAAATGTTGAATACCACAAATGTAAGGCAGACTTTTACTTCAATATTTACCACTCAGTAGTTTGTGGTTACTTATCTTATTCATCATTACCATTACACCTCTGACTCGTGACGCGTCACGCGTTTCACGCAAGTGAAACATTCGCCATCGTTACTGAAGTGAGATTCTGTTAAATGCTAAACAGAACAATAAAAGAGATAATGGGTTAGATATAGTAAAACTAGGCGCTTCGTTGTTAGACGTCGTTTAGATTTATTCATGACTCTGAGGTTTAGATCGAAAGAAAATCTAAAGAAATTTCATTAATAACATCAATTATTACCCACCACCAACTCACTGTCACGATACATTCATAATACGCGATTGAGTTGGGATCAAATACCCTTTTTTTTTTTTTTTTTTTTGACGGGGGGAAATGCATTTATGCACTACCCTTATCTATTGTATTTGGAGGATCAAAGTCCCCCAAATACAATAGATAAGGGGGCACGGAGTGACGAGCTCCGTGCCAGTGTGGGACTCACCCGGGCGAGAGTCGCCCGGAAATACCCACTAAAACCCCCGGGGCCGTCCGCTGCATTTGGGATGGGGGCGACACGGGGTGGCTTTCGCAAGCACCGCGTCGCCCCCGGCAGCGAACCCACCCGGCCCGTCAGTGCAATGGCCCGGTGGGGATGGAGGAGAAAAATTCCCCTCCACCTCTTAGCCCGCCTCAGGAGAGGCATGACTTGATGGTCAGACATCCAGGGGGCGGAATAAGTTTCCGCCCCTTATAAGAAGAAATGGCAAGAGTTGGACAGAGCAGTGGCGGGCAAAGGGACAAAGGGGAAGAAACCCGCCACTGCTTTAAGGGAAGTAGGTCCCTCCCCTTCACAGGGATCAAATACCCTACCACTACACTAGTTGCTGGATTTATACAAAGTTTAGAATGTACCTGGAAAGGGATACGGTTTTGTCACCACATCCGTGGTACCTATTACTAAGTCTTTTTAAAATACTATTTATGCTCTGTGGTTTGACCACAATCTGATCCGGGTTAATAAACACACTAGGTCAAGAAGTAATGGTTATCAAGTGATGTTGCCGGAATACCCTTTTTGGAGGCAGGTGTTTAAACTTTAGGGAGGTAGCCACCCAGGTGGACATTATTATAAAATAGCCCACCACCATGCTATGGTTTTTCTTCACTAAAATCTTAGGCTGAGATTTATTTACTTTAGACTTTAGAGTTGGATAGATAAAGAACAACCATTCTACAACTGGCTTAAAAATTAATGATACTCTAGATTCTACGTGTTTCATTTGACTCTTATCAAATCCTACCATATCAGTATATGTTATAACGGAATTGATCAGGTTATTTAACCAGTAACGAACGCTGCATAACCGTTACGAATAACTTATTACGTAACTCATAATTTTATTGCGCTAACAATGCGTTGTTGTATAAGGTAATTATGAAAAAATTAACATTTTTTTAGAACCTGCTTGTAGTGTATATAACGTTACACGCAGCGCGTAGTTGCTCACTGTCTGGAATAAATGTTATAATTTTTTTGTACAATATGCAGCGTGTTTGTAAAATCTGTACCTTAATTCAATTGTAAGTTAAACTGATTATTTAAAAATAAATTTATTGTCTATAGATTTGAATTAAATGTTGATTGTTTTTCACATAAAAATAAAGTCGTTCTGTTATTTAAGTCTCCATACATATTAATTAAGTTTTAAAATTGAGTAAATACATGGTAATAACTCAGTATTTTAAAGTTAATTTAAGTAAGTTAAGTACATTAAACTAAGCATTTTGTTAACAATTTCTCGTGTTGTTGTTAAAATATTTTCACACATCGTATGTGCAAAGTGTGTAAAGTAGGTTTAATTTAATTATTGATGTAAACTTAACGGTTAAAGTAACTTTTATAAGTTGAAACCCAAAGAAAAAACTTACTAAAACGTCTAATAATAAAACCATTATTATCCGTAATATATCAGGTGGCTCAAATGTTTAACAGCTGTATCTAATCAGATCATACCAACTTTTTTTTTTAACGTTGAGCAGAAATACCTTGATAGTTTCACCGGACTTTGAGGCGAGTGCTTAAGGCGCTCAGCCTAAAAATGGTAGCCAGTGCAAGGGCACCAAAATGGTATGAATCTCGGCTTGAGCTGATACCCATGTTAAAAATTCCGCGGAATTTGCCCTAGCGTAACCGTAGTAACCGTTCGGTTACGAACGGTTAATAAAATTGTAAAGTTAAAGAGGTCCCTTATAGAACCTATGTACTTTTCGTGTAGCGTGCAAGTATGATTGTGCAATATGATGCGCTTGGTGCATGCAGTGTCACTGTATCGCACTGATAGCAGCTACAAAAGCTTCCCCAGATGGGGATTGGAGCACGTCTTTTGCAACTGCCGGAGGGGGGCTCGGGGTGTGTGCGGGAGCAAAGTTAACCGCCAGTTTACGGCGGTGGGAACGGTGATTACGCAGGCGTGAGTGCGAGTACTCTCGATGTCTCGGTTGAGAGTAAAAATTTCTGTTCGCGAGCGTTATCTTGTCTTATGAATCGGTTAGTATATTATGTGGACGTCGGTTCTTTCGCAGTGGGTTCGGGTTTGGGTATAAGTCACGGCGGCAACGAACGAATAGAATAAAGAATGTGGTTTAAAACAATAGTGCTTGTTCTGTGTTAGGATTCTGTATGACGTAGTACGCATTATGCACTACATACGAGCTGTTTTTTTACACAATATAGGCTGAATGCTTTCATGATAAGAGAATGTCCTACCATAATACTATAGTTTCCTCACGATGTTTTCCTTCATCAAAAACTCTGGTTGATTTTAGAGTTGGATAGGAGTGTAGGCCATTATAACTTCAATCAAGTTGCTTAGACTGTTTACAGGCATCTTCTCTATGCCGACGGCGTGTAGCGAACTGTCCTGCGTGGAGAGAGTCTTATTGGAAGTTTGATATTGTCATAGACCAGGATGTATTTGTCCCGCTACTCGTTAAAGTGATGGTGCATAGCGATAGACATTGCAAAGCGGTCACGTCCTTCTATCAGCTTGTTTTGCTCGCGAAGAAAAGGCAGACAAACTTTTTGCTTCTCTTCTGACCTAGACACACTGGAAGGTGGACAATATGTGGTGACTTCCACTCTCCATATTTTTGCAACTTAACGATTCAACCTCGTTTAAAAAATAAAAGTAGAGATAGGAGAGTGTTGTGTCATAAACGTTACATTCTTTTGAGTGGGTCTTAGAGTGGTTGAGAGGTTGTCTGAAAGTAAAGCATCTCTACATCATAGTGCAAATTGCAATTCGATAAAAACTGAAGAGTTTTAGCCAGTTTAAATAATTTATTGTGTCGGCCCAACCTAACTCCATTTCAAGCATCCAAAAAGGAATCTAAAGCCTTGTTGCATTTTTCAATTTTTTTTAGTTTTGACTTGAAAATATATTTACGAACTTCAAAGCTACCACCAATTTGGATCAAAGGAGAGTTGAGAACTTTTGGATGTTCCATAAATTGAACCAGTTGTGTCCAAACTGTCGCAGAACACGACACCAAAATGCAGTAATAATTTTAATTTGTATAAAGCAAAATTCACATCGCAAAATCAGTTTACGCATAAAGGTCCGTAAGACACGCGAGGTGTAACAAAGAAGAAAAATAAACACGATACATAACGCAGTTCACGTAAATCGTAATATTTAGCTTATGCTAAAAATATTACATAATTTAAGCATTTACACGAAGTGACAAAGGCACGGTAACAAATGAAAGAACCGGACCATCCGATGCCGGTGCGAGCGACGCTCACGCTATGTTGGTTGGGTGCGCAGACGCAAGCCTACCTAGCAAGTTTCCGATCTAACCACCAGTTAACAAACCACGAGTCGTCAGTCAGTTACGCGAAAACCGTCGCGGGGTGCGGACCTTGCGTATTCCTCGTCCATTCGAAATTAATTCGCCGTGCGTTTGGAAACAGTGTTCTATTATTACTCTATCATTGTGCCTTGCGATCCAGGCGTGTTTGACCCGAATAAGTTTTAATATATACTACAACTTTATGTGCAACAATTTCATGGATAAATGTGAATACAACGTAATTCTGTGAAGGTAAGATAGATAATCTGCAGTAGTAACCGCAATGTTGTATAAGGTTTTATGTTATTATTTCAAGTTAAACGGAGTTGTATGCTAAAGGTTCATCGGAGACTTTTGCAAACCGATTCACATTTTTGCGGGTCGATAACTGTTTGTCAACAATTGTGCAAGTGTTGGGAAAAATATTGATAGAAGTATTTCTGTTTAGTTTTGTAACGCTGTGTATCCGGCCTTGTTGCGTGCTGTTGTCTGTTGGTTTAGTGAAAATGTGAATGTCTTGCACTCTGTGGCTTCTAATCTCTGATATTGAACCAGTTTCGAGGCAGTACCACTTTGTTTTTTTTATCTCTCTAAGCAGCTTTGAAACAATTCTTTATGTAATTCGTTTGATCGAGATTATTTAAAAATCATTATGTTCGTGATTATCTGAAAAGATTTACTCGAATTTACAGTGTATTATTAATTAGCTTCATTTTTAACGATTATGATACTGATTTTTTAATGAAGAATTCTTAAGTTTAAATATTATTAAGAGCGACATGTTTCACTTGGAGAAATGAGTTCTTGTGGAACTATTTAATTTAATGATTTTGACTAGTTTGTACTCCGTACAGGTCTAACTTTTGTGTGATAAATATATAAATTGTCTATTTGTTTTAATTTATTATTTATATATATGCATGCCTATATGCTATCATTTAGCAATTATAATACTCTGCCGTCGTACTTCTGTATTTTGTATGTAATTAAAATAATAAGTATGATTTTTCAAGGACTACCTCATACATAATTAGTGTGCGTGAGTAATTTTATTCATTAAAGACCGATTGACTTTTGATTCAATATTGCTTAGTGGTATTCATTAAAGAAAATTAATGATTGAGTTTCAATTTATTTATTAATATTTCGCATATAATTCGATTTAGTCATATGAAAATTATTTAATGAATTATTATATATGGTATAAATTAAAATGCTTTTTAGAAAAATGTAATAGAAAAAATGATAATTTCAAAACCTTGAAACGAACAAAGGGTTAATATATGAACAATTAAAAAAAATATAAGTCTTGTTATAATAAGTATTCCTACTCGTCGAGAGGCTAAGTAGTAAGTATCTATTGTGATGCTATTATAAATTACTAACATATATGTTTTACAGCGAAGGTATGAAATTCCGTAAAAACGTAAACGTATTAAAGAAACTGACGAAAGTAGGTATTTAATCTATCTTTACTATTATACTATATATAAAAAACACGTAACCGTTTTTTATTCATCAAAATCAAAATCAAAAACATCTTTATTCAATTTAGGCCCTAAGAAGGCGCTTATGAACGTCTAAAACACTACCACCGGTTCGAAAAACAACCCAGTCGAGAAGAGCCGGCAATAAACTCGATCTGGTCTATCCATCCATTCAACCAAAAAACGCTCACTGTCGGAAATAAGTCTCCACCAAAGAAGGGGGGAGTTATCACAATTGCCACGCTTGGCAGGCTGGTTTGCAATCGCAGTAGTGTGCTAGTAGTTATCAGAAGATGCTACTGCCCATCACATGGTTTATCCCTTAATCGCCTTTTATGACACCCACGGGAAGATATGGGGTGGACAATTCTTAGCCGACACCATACGGATAATTTTCGGACGGATTTTTATTCATGCAAATATATAAATCTATTGGACCTACTTTGTTCGATTTTTTTTTCTTACAAATATTGCAAAGGACTATTTTTTTCGTTTTCATTTTGTATTTGGTATTTAATAAAATCAGACATTTCTGAATAGACGATAACTATGCGGATCGTAGTTTGGGCTTAGTCCAGGAGCGTATCTACCATCATACTATAAATATCACCGAAGTTTATAAAGAAAATTAAATTAAAAACTACTTAATATCTTAGTTAAATCTTTACCACTAAATTCTTAAATTTTGAATTCCTAACAAACTTATCAGAACTGACTATAGAGGAAGAAAATTTGTATAAACTGAAATTGTCTCTAGCTATGAACTATTTAATAATTATTGTTTCCAAAAATTACTAGAAAAGTATACAGTAGAATTGTTCAGTTAACTTGGTTCTTAGAAGCCTTTAATTGGAAGTAATTACTTTTTTGTTTACTAAGTTTAACATTTTTTCTACCTATTCATGATCGTTTAATATTATTTTAATCAATCCGAACGGTTTTTGTTTATTTTGTGGAAAATATTTGCTCTTCATTCGGGGCTCCCCACAGTCGGGTATAAGGGCCTTTAGAGGGTAAACTGCGTCACTGGTGTAGTCTATATTACAATATTACATTATATAACTTAAGAACTTCTTGTTTTTTTTTAATATTCAATTGTTTTTCTATATTATTCACTACAATATAATATTCGAATAGTTTAGATGAAGTAATAACGCCAGATATGGAATATGCTGGCGGTTTTTTTTTCACATACGTAATTATTATACCTTAACATTTTTTTTACGTAGTAATCTAAGATAATTTAACAAAGGATATCAGAGTCCAATCTAGTAGAAATAATTATATAAAAATAATACGAACCTTAACAGACAGATGTTGGCTTTTACAATAAAGCATAAGCAGGTTTACTTCACTCTATTTCTGTTCAGTATTGAATTTAGAATAAAATGGTCGTACGTATATTTCTTGTGTATGCAAGTATGTGATGCACAGTATGTCACATGTGTTCCTAGTACATGAAGTTCATTCTCTCATGCTGGCAGTGGATACAAGAGTTCTCCTGTAGAAGATTAGGGCTCGTAAAAGCATAAAGTAAGCAGAATTTAAGCCTTTTTTTCGTACGTAATACTTGATCGCTTCATTACCATACAGATACCTTTTTTTTTTTTTGACGAGGGGAATGCAATTTCGCACTACCCCTACCAAGTTCATTATAAATACCGAGGTCTCCCCAATGAAGTTGGTAGGGGGGCGTGGAGAGACGTCTCCACACCAGTGTGGGACTCACTTGGCGAGAAGCGCCGGAAATACCCACTAAACCCCCCGGTGCCGCCCGCCGCATTCAGGGGACGATACGGGATCGTTGTCACAAGCACCGCGTCGTCCCCTGGCCATACAGATACCTGGTTAAATTCATTTTATTATATTACTGTACAAATAAATTTGGAAGATTTTCAGTCATCAAAATGATACAAAAACCTACGGTCACGGGTCCAATTGATCTAAAGGTTTCAACGTTTGTCCCGTCAAATATGAGTAGCTCTTAATATGTCAGTAAAATTAATAATGTTACGTTACTGACGCTGTTGCGTGTTTTCCTGTAAGTTGTAAATCGACATAATTATTTTAACTGTTCTGTAACCTTTAGAACATCCTGTAGTTTTGTTTCTAGGCCAATTGAATTAGAAATCTACATATGTATCGTGTTATATCAATGCCCTATCATCGTCTTTGATAATTTTAAATTATGATCATTGTTCAATAAGAGATGAATATAAACATTGACCATTGATAAAGTGTAAACTACAATTTTAATTTGATACAAATCATCGTTTTTTACGAAGTTAGCACTTAGACAATATTGTATCGCATTTACAGAGAAACACCAACAGTAATTCTATTCTGCTTTAATTAATTGTTGTCTCCATTTTTTTTATTCTCATCAGTTACCGTAAATTTTCGAAGTATGTATGAATATTTCATCTTCTAGAAGATTTGCCAGCGACTCTGAAATATAGCTACATTATCTCTAAAGAATGAAGTAAAAAGGTTCAGCGGTTCTCGAATTATAAGCAAACGAACTAATATAAATATTTTGCCTTTTGTGCAACGGAAGTATTATAAAAGGAGAGTATAAAAAGATTTTCCAACATAAATTTTAAATATTTAATTGTAGCAAAAACTTCATTAGTGGCGTTGACCAATTCTCGGTGGGGGTAAAACTTATAGATTCGCGTTACTAATGGAATGTGACATTAGCTTTCAACCTGCTGTCAACACATGGAATTTTCCATCGAAAGTTTTTTTTCCTTGGCGTCGCAGAAGCATTTGTCAGCATTTTATATTTATCTCTAATGAAAAGGAATCTTAAGTATGATGGCAGATTCTTAAGGTAACAAATAGTATATCTTAATTCTATGCATATTAACTTTACTTAACTTCAATAAAGATATAAAAACCAGATAAATGTTACTAATTTTTGGGAACATATTATGAACTTTTAATTATACGTCATTTAAGCAACAAAAATACACGTCTTTTTAAAAAGTGTTCACTTCTGTCGACAGTCCTCATGGATGCTTAGTTATTTTTTTAATAGTAATTTTATTAGTTTAGTATACCGAACAACTCGAGAACGTAAATATGTTCCTACCATATTACAATGCCGACACCCGTTTGCATTCTACCTACACCTTGGTTCTCTTTATGTGCTTATCTCAGTAAAGACATATCGTCGTGATGATAGTTAAATCGAAAACAATGACATAAATAAGGCCAATAAACTCATCATAATTATTATTATGCAACGAACATTAAAACAGTATAGATATTATTAATATAGACGCTAGATTTAAATATACATATTATAAACTCGTATTATTTCATTAAAAAAAGAATTCTCGTATATATATGGTATGTATAGGATTTTTTTTCTTCTATTTCGAATAAACAGATTCCAGTAAAGTCCGGTTTTTATTGTGCTCGCCGGTGTCGCGTTCGTTGAACTGTAAAAAAAACAAGTGTGTGACGTCACTGTGATATAACTCCTTAATTACGTAAACAAATATACAGACAAACGTAACTGTATCATCATTCCATCTCTCGTTTAGCGTTTTTAATGACTAAATTCGACACGACAAACTGGGTAAAGACATTTTGCAATAGCTAGTTTCTTTCCTTCATAAAAGTAATCTCTAACTTTGAAAATCAAGTTATGATTACATGAAAACAAATATTTCTGTCTGTACATTAGTATACTTTTGACCCGAGCGCTTGGATCATTATCTCACCTGATGTTAAGTGAAGATATGGTCCAAGATGTTAAGCTATATAAAGGTTCTTCAGAAATAACTCCACCAGAATGTCTTAAGCATTAAAAATTGTAAGTACTATATCTATGCTGATGATCTGCAGCTATATTTGTCTTTTTATCCGTTTAATTTGGCTAACGCAGTTAATAAAATAAACTGTAACTTATCAAATATTTCCCAGTGGTCTTAATCTAATACACTTGTTATTAATCCTCAAAAGTTTATATTCATAGTTATTGGCAGTAAAAGTAATATTACCCGACTTAGCCACTTAGCAATTAACATTTTAGTAAATAGGGAATCTGTTCCACGAATCACAAAGGCTAAAAGCCTGGACTTAACTTTGAATTGTCACTTGCGTTTTGAGAAACATTTAGCAGAAGGTGTCCGATATTGTTTCTATCATCACATACTTTTATACAAAATACTATCTTTCATAAATAAAGAAATTAGGATCCAGCTATGTGAGTCTTTAATCCTTTCTAGGCTGAACTATTGCGATGTTGTATACACGGATCTTGCTTGCTTGCCAGAACTAACAAGATAATCCAGCGCGTACAAAATGCTTGCGTACGTTTCTGTTTAGATGTTCCACCACGTTCGCATATTACTCCTTACATAAATAATTCCAAATTACTTAAAATGACGGCCCGTAGGATGCGGCATCTTGCAGTGCTTTTATTTGGCATAATAAATACACAAACCCCAAACTACCTGTATATGAAGCTTGCTTGGGCTGAATCAACATTTAAGGACGAGAAGGATGAAAACCATAAGAGAAACCAAAATTTGGATTGAAAAATCTGGATATGTATGTAACTAATATCTTATGTATGTGTGTATATGGATGTACATATATGATGCTTATAAGTATGTAGACATACGGTTAGATTTATACGTATTTATAATTGGAATGTATATTATGAATATATATTAGTTTTATTTTGTCCGTGAGTCTGGTCAGGATGTATACCCAGAATACCAGCGATAGGCTGTTAACGCACTATGGGTTAAGCGCAGTATTAATGGTAAGTCTGATCCTGTTTGTTCTCGCACAACATTCTGTATAATTTTTTAAAAGATTATGTAGTTATAATATATAACTTTACCTCTTGATAATAATAGTATAGATGTTCTTACGCATACATTATTATTGTCATTATTATATCACCCATGACATCAAAAATAAACAAAACATGAACTGCCTAATTATAATTAAATAATATTATATTCCCCGCCATATTTACCTATTGATATTATAATTGAAATTCAGTTCACTACTTCTATAAAATGACTCCTTAAAACGGCTAAATTGCTTAGGTATTATGTAAAAATATCAAAATATTGTTTTCTCATTTACTATGTTTTAAATATTTATTATTTTTATATTTTACATATATTTTATATAATATCAATTTGTTCAATTTTAATCAATACATCATTTTTTTTTGTTCTCGAATAAATAAACGTATTTATTTACAAACTCTTCTTTCATACTAAAAACGCCGCGTGTCATTCAAATTACTATAACTTTTGATGGAGTGGACCGATTTTAATAAATTAATGATGTTACCCCGGAATATACTTTATAACTATCGTTTTCAGTTTTTGAAATATGATATTTTAAGTCCCTTGCAATAATTCTTTTCACAAAAATCGAAAATGTACAGACACGTGAAATTTACAATTTTATTATTAGTATATAGATGTTTCTGTGTTGTGTTGTGTTGAGTGGTGCAAATAAATACTTTCTTTCTTAAAAACTTCACGCATGTTTCAAAATACTTTTGAGTGCCTACTTATTTTTTTATTTCATTATTTAGACAATTCAAGCAGGAAGCTAGAACTTCATTTAAAGCTTTCGTAAATTGTCTATTTGATGAGGTTTGTCAATTCGACTGGTATGATTTTGGGGGGTCATGACCCCGACGACACAAACCTATCGGACTGCCACATTTTTAAAATATTTTATTTTTATTTTCAATGTTTATTTATAGATAAGACCCATAAAAAATAATCAGTAGACAACTCTATTAACACCCAACTTGAAAGACGGTGATAAATGTTTACTTCCTGAATCTCTTAAGTATTAAAACCGTTTGAAAATCGACGCATAGTAGTGCCGTATAAACACAATTGTTAGGGCATTGTATATAAAGATACAAAGTTACATTTATACAGCGAAATAATTAATCAATAAATTACAAGGCTTATTAAAGTCTAGACGCTCGTAAAAGCGACGGAGGATATTATATTATATTTTACAATGTCTTCTGCTGACTTCATTATTCTTAGGGTTACCATAAACTGATTCAGAGAAGGTATTATTATATTAAAGGCTACAACAAAATGCGAAAAGATTTTTTAAACCCCAACTGACCGTTCTTGTCGCATCTTAACAAAGATAAAACTGATTTACATGATTTTTTTTGCTAAATCATAAACATATATTCTGGACACTTTTTGTTATATTATTTAATGTTCATAGTGTCATCTCTTGTCAATGTTGTCGAAATACTGCATTATGATGATTTACGGCACTGATACGTGGTTGCTTACAATGGGCATAATTAGGCAGCTCAAAGTTACCCAAGAGACAATGGAGAGGCCTATGCTCAAAGTTTCACTGGGTGATCAAATCAGAAATGAGGAGATCCGTAGAAGAACCAAAGTTACTGACATTGTCCGAAGAATTTCCATATTTAAGTGGCAATGCGCACATTGCTCGTAGAGCCGATGCCCGTTGGAGCCAATAGGTTCTCGAATGGCTGCCACGTACCAGAAGATGCAGAGTAGGTGGACCTCCCAAAAGGGGGACCGACGACCTGGTGATGGTCGCGGTAATCCACTATATTCAACAATAAAATGATGTAAAGGGAAATAACAACTCATGATATTTTTTTTTTAAATTTCTCATATCATGGCTATTATAACATCATAATACAATCTAAATACTAATAACTGTTAAATGATGATCGAGTAAGTTACTAGATTGGTTACTTGCCATATTTTTTTTAAAATCAATTACAATTAGGTAATTAAACTGTTATTAACTTTGGATTTATGTTTATATTTTATTTAGTGTTTAGGGACTGTTCAAATATTGCGTAACCATCTTTGGGGGTAGGGTTTATGCTTTGCTTATTTTTTGCTACCATAAGGCAAGAGAGAGAGAGTCATTTCTATTGATGAAATTTGACGAACTGCAGAGTTTCGTTATGTTTTTATACAAATAATTACCTAATAATTATTAAAAAAAAAATAGGAATTTTATCCTACAATGAAAAAATTGATATATGTATATCGAGCAAACAATTTTCCTAATCGAATCTATTGTATTAACAAAGAAAACAAATAAAATTTTAAGCTGTCCGTCGTTCGTACTGAATAAATCTTTAAGTTAAATTTTGAGAACACGATTTATGTATTTTAAAGAGTTAATACGTGATAATTATAACTTAATAAGTAAGCTAATCCTAATAGTTTTCCCGTAAATTAATATCTCTGCATATCACGGTACAGTTTGCATAATATGTATGTATGCATAGAATTAAAAAAAAAGAACTAAACCATCCTCATTTGCATGAACAGTGAACTTTATAGAGGTACTTTAATAAAAGGATTACAAGCGAAAAAAAAACTATTTACCTTCGCGTTCACGTAACAAGGTGTATCGAATAAATTTAAATAAATTGAACAGGTTCTTTTATTAACCATTTGTATTTATCTTATAATTTAAATGATTATTATTTTTTACACTTTTCAAGACCAGTGTTTTGGCAACAATCTCACCTGATATTTAAAGAGATTTATTAATGAATCTAGTTTATAAATACATGTTTTTTTTTACTCGGTATAGACGCAGTGCTTAGACCACAATTTCACCTGATGACAAGTGACGATGTGGTCCAGGATGGTAAACACACTAAACCTAGAGATACTGGTTCTTCTGCTGCCGGAACACACTTTTTTTTTTTCTTTTTTTTTTTTGACGACCCAAGCGGGCATTATTAAAAAATGACTTACCACCATGGTATGGTTGTCTCACGATGTTTTCCTTCACCGAAAGCTCAGGCTGATTTTAGAGTTGGATAGGTCGGTTCGAACCCGCGTCCATTGACGCGGAATTCGGCCGCACTGCCCGCTGCGCCATCATCGCTTAATCATGTAAATTGCAGATTGCCATTCGCTAAGAAGTAGAAGGGCATAGAAAATACACAACATAATCAATTGTATCAAAAAGTTGCATCGTGTTTTGTTTTACAATATAAAGGCTTAGTACTTTATGTTAAGTGACGCTGTGGTCAGGGATGGTAAATATACAAAGCCTAGAAGTACTGGTTCTCAAGTGAGGCACATACTGGTATTTGGCGACAGGTGTTCAAACTTGAGGGTCTACCACCCACAACCAGGCGGGTATTATTACAAAATGCTCAAGCTTCACCTTCATTGAAAGCTCAAGCTGTTTTTAGAGTTGGACTGATGGTCTCGCGATATTTCTACAATACGGACTATGCACTATCCACTGCGCCATCATCGCTTCAAAATACTATATATATATATATATATATATATATATATATATATATATACTATTACTGTGTGCCGTTGAACTGAATAGTTTTAGGAACTTCACGCTTCAGCAGAGTTTTGGGGTGAGTGCTTATGGCGCTCAGCCGAAAAAGGTACCAAATCAGAATGAACATCAGCTTTATATTTTTAGTAACAATTCAAGAACTTTTGCCCTCAGTGTTGTGGTAAATTAATATAGTCACACATGTAAATCAAAAACAATTAATTGCCTAAATCAATTAATATGCAATTTAGATTCATTTGCGGATTCGTTTGACCATTACTAGTCGAAATTTTGATGAATGTCCATATTTTTATTCGTATTTTGTGGTTCCTAAATCAGAGATGGCATTACATGTCCTTAAAAACTTTAAAAGTTTGATTCACATTTTGAGAAATTCACTAGGTTGGTCTTGACTTGATTGGTCCCGTAAAAAAACCTAAAAGGCATAGAAAAAGTGACTTTGTGATAAATATAATAAAAAAGTAAACAACTACTGCCGACAGAAGTGAAATCTTGAAACCTCGGGTAAACGGTTTTTTTCAAATTTTTAAATTAAATATGTAGCCTACAACATTTGACTGCTTTTTTACATCTATTGATGCTCCGAGCAATAATTATGTACATTTTCATATTGTTTATTCATAATCAAAATATACGATAGGCTATATGTATGTATTAAAATATATCTGAGTCTGAGTTGCAGCACATAAACGCCATATTATACTTGACATACTTTAGTATGTTGACGACTGACGTCATACAAATAGTAACACGTATCTTTAAGTTTTTCTCAACGCCGTTAAGATGTTTTTACTTCAATAAAATTGTGACTTATAACCAGTAAGAGGAAGGCGATCTACCAGGATATTCTCATTGCGTTGGTTTCTCTGTATTACAGAATACTATTACTCGCTTGTATGTTATTTTTACATTCACCTAAGGCAGGTACTTGTTTATTTTTTAAATTGTATTGTAAACGCATATAATATATTTGTTTTAAAATACAAATTGAATAAAGAATTATAGTCAACTTCGAAGTGAATGTAGTCAGTAGAGGCCCGCGGCGTGGCATGGCGAGCGGCGCGACATTCCGCCGTACTGTGCGTAGATGCAGATCGCACTACACCTAAGGCGCAAAGCGCCGTCATGCCCTTTTTGTGCCTCGTTAAATAGATAAGTCAACGTTTGCGCTTTTTTTTTTTAGCTTCAGGTTAAATAGATAAATCATTGTTTTGTTGCGTACGCTCAACGCCGACAGACAGCGCTTGTATCTGCATGCCAAATTGGATATCTATTTTCATATTATGTTAATATGCTAATTTATTATACGTAGATTTGTATTGAAGATAAAATTATGCCATTTTACAAATTACATACATGATAATACCGTCGTTTGCCATCTGCCATCACATATATGGAGATATATTTAATAATAGGTATGACAGTTATTTTGCATAAATATGTATTTTAATTTTTAAACTATGCAGATCGCGAGTTCTTTTTCCAATAGAGCGAAGATATTTTAATTGATCTGATCAGGATAGTCTTGGATAATAATCGGTTTTTTTTTTTTGCATAAGACAAATATATACACCATACTTTACGATCCAATAGGCGGTAAGAGAATTAAGTTAAAATACACAATGAAAAAAAAAAATCTTTTTCAAAATAGATAAACTGTTTTATTTTAAGCATTTCATGCCTAAGATATGTAACTAGATCATCCCAGTTAGCGTATTGAAATAACAAATGTACAATAAATTAATTATTTTATTTATTGATATGATGATATATTATGATTAATTAGTAACAGATTGTAGTTGTAAGTAAGCACTTGTAATTAAAATCGATTCTAGGCGTAGTGTCTTTACCATCCTGGACTATATCGTCCCTTAACAATGTGTCAGATCGTGATCAAAGCGTAGAGTCTATACAATGTTAAAAAAAGATTTAAAATTATAAAAAAACAACGGAATATTCTATAAAAAAAGTCATTATAGGAAACTGTTTGAAAATATAGGAAATAATACATAGTCGCGTTTAAAGAACTCGTGTTCAGTGCCCGTAATAAATTATAAAAAAGCGGTCGCAATGTTTGTTGATTTTTTTAACAATGATCAAGTTTTTTATGAAAGAATGTTTTCACACGGTCGAATTTGAAATTACTAACTAGTTTTATTGTGAAAACGGGCATATAAGTTAAAACTGTTTAAGTTATCTACTCGATTTAAAATTATAATCCAACCAATTCATAGTATTTGAACGTAATTGATCGAGTCACAGCGGCATCCTTTGCCGCGTTTTATAAATGAGGGCTTCGCGAAATAGGTTGTTATCAAAGAGGGCGCCGCCGCAAAAAAAGTTTGAGAAATAGCCGATAATGAGTCGAGCGTTGACATGTCTGTGTGAAATAACACATAAAGATAGCAGCTAACATATTTTTACTTATACACACTAAACGTAAGGGGTGTTCATCTACAAAGAACATCGATTTTTTTTTCGATATGATTTATCGTAACATTGTATCGATACTGTGATATATATCAATATATCGTGTGCTCAACTCAATTCCACCAGAACTCAGTCTCAAAAAATATTATAATTAGGTACTTATCTATTACTGAAATATTTGTGCAGTCCACCAAATTATTATGAATTTTTGACATCCGAGGTTGAATAGAAAATATATTCAGAGTAGCCATCATCAAAATAAAGTAGAAATATTGTATTTTTAATTTTGTTCGATATATTATTATAAATTGTATTATAGATGAAATATACGAATATCCGAGTAAGATGATTGGATAACATCGAGTTGATACGATATATCGAGTATATGTATTGATATTTTATTGAATATCGATATATAACGAACATTCCTACCATACGTAATAGAATGAACACATAATCAGACCCTTTAGCATCTCAACTAAGATAAACAAAGAGGCTAACTGTAACAAAACAACTTCTATATCAGTTTTTCAGTTTACTAATGTGCCAATGAATTAAGAACTGTAGAATCGATTTACACAATGTATTCTATGGCAAAGTTTGAAATTTGAAGTGGAATTTAGCAAAATAATATCCATATAAATAAAATGATAGAGTAATAATAACTAATACCAATTTTGGAATAATTCACAAAAAACTAAATTCCTTTGTTTAAAATTTTATTCAGGTCATAATAAGTGCAATTATTTATGTGCTAATAAATCTTCGAGATACACTTTTCTGGATGTCATTCCGAAGCGAATGAACTATCGCAAGTACTTATAGGAGTTCTATCAAGAGTTAATACGTTCTTGAACTTGTTAACTGTAGTACGAGCCGAGTAGTGTGGAGAGATGCTTGGCATAAAAACCTACAGAAACTTCGAGTCTTTTGAGTTGGGTGTAAAAGCGAAGAAGTGATGATGGAGCAGTTGGTAGTGCGGCTGGATTTCGCGTCATTGAAAGCGGGTTCGAGTCCACCTACCCAACTCAAAATCAGCCTGAGCTTTCGGTGAAGTGAAACATCGTGAGGACACCATATCATGGTGGTAGGGCATTTTTTAATAATGCTTTCCTGGGTATGTATGATGTATGTGTTCCGGCAGGATCACATAAGAACCAGTACCTTTAGGCTTAGTGTGTTTACCATCCTGGACCACATCGTTATTTAACGTCAGGTGAGATTGTGGTCAAAGCACTGAGACTATACCGTTTATAAAAAAAACACTAACAACTGAAGTCGCCCAAGACGAAGTGCCCTTCACACTAGCTTTCTCGTTTAACTTCGTCGAACTTCGCGAACAGTGTGGCCGCGCTTTAATATTAACAGACCATATAACGTCAGCTTATGCAAACAACGAAGGCGGAGAATCGCCGAAGTAAATATCTTCAGTGAACAGACACTTTCTCCGATGACCGTATTACGTCGCCCGTGATATATTGTCACTGTGTAAGTCGTAAATAAATAATTATTAACATTCATTTCATTCATATAGCTACCATGCAATAGAATAGGATTTTTTATGATAATAATATATGTGGTGATAAAGACCTTGTGATATACCGGATCTCGACCATGAAGCTTGTCGGATACAATTCGCTTTAGTTTCGTGTCGCACGCTTATGTGACATGGTTCCAGATCTATTGTCGTATATTCAGTTAGTCACATGTTTTAATCTTGTGGTAATATTCATCTAATACGAAAGCGAAGGAATTAAACCATACAGCCAACTGTGACTCTAGCAAAATTGTGGTCATATTGTTGGAGTTTTTGTGACACCTCATAATTAAATTTCTGCGTTATTATGTCTTATTTTTTCTTTCATATTTTTATCAGTCGTACACAAGTATTAAAGATAACAACTACTAAATGAAATAACTTAGGTACCGGTGAAACTCCTAAGTTGTATAATTTTTGGTTGTCGTTTACGATTTATTACGTTCATGAAAACAAGTTTGTTCTATTCTTCTAATCTTCACGCATAATTATGTGATTTACTATTGCTAAAAACAAATTTAGTTTCAGGTACTATATTTTCATGATATAATACATTTTGAGTAAATCGTATGGCACGAGTCATTGACATATCAAACATCTGTCTATTTTACTAAAAGCTGTGTATACACGTAAATGTTTGAAAAAATGTATTGTTAAGTCTATAAGGGTCAAAGTCAAGGAGTCAATAAGTTCCTATTTCCAGCTGTACGAACATAACACTGTACATAAAGTATTATTTGAAATCAGACAAAAGTGGAACATCCTTCTCTGATAACAATCCAATTTCTATAGTAAATTGAGCCTTAAACCACGGCAGTAAAGTTACAAATGCAATGTAATGTAAGATCAAACACTGAACTTTATTTGACCGAAGTTGTAACATCTGGCATGACCTTCGAAAGTGTCCAGGTGGCAAGTTTTTTTCCGGTATTTTTTGGTTCAAAATTTTAAGCGTGTGCGGCTTTTTTAACTATATTTTGATCAACGGCAATATTTTATTATAACGTTACAAAATTAAGGATTCATTACATAGTGATGGTGTTTAGTCTTTATTCATTTGATTTTAGCGATGAAATGTTGATAAAAAGTTCATGTGATACATATTGAAAAGAGTCACTGTGACTTAGAAAACTAGTCGCTGTGACTCGGATATTCATGTTTTAATTCGGGACCAGCCAGTCTCAAAACATTTGGTCAATTCGATTGTAATGTCGAACTTGTGGCGTTACCAAAATGTATCACCACTATATGTAATTTATATTTTCACAGTGACCATTGAGAAAAGAATGAGATTTATTAAGAAAGAAGACAATATCTGTCATGGTAATGTTTTGGTTGACAGATGAAATATTGTATTGACTAATCTATAAGGGTTTTTGTCATGTAAGTAGCCATTCAGGTAGGATGTTCAAAATATTTTGGACCTCTGTGACGGCATCTTCGGACTGGCGTAAATTGTGTGTACACAGATGCCATTAACTGAGAAGAATACTAATCTATATGTAATAAAGCAATAAGTAACAAGGTTTACTTAAAATGTATTAATTTTACAATAACATCTCAAAGAATATTTCCGATTCTTCTGACAATAAGTTATAGTACTGTGTAAAGCCAGTTTTTATTTTAAAAAGTGCTATTACATGGTCGATAATTAGTGAAGTGAGTTAATAGTAGTGATGTCTGTAAATGACAACCCGTATTGTGCTTCGATAATTAAGCTTATAAAACTATATTGTGTATAATATGCGTGTAAATATATTTACAAGAAAATACAAAACTAGTTCGAGTTTTTTTTGCCGGCACTTCTCGCCGCTGTTTTCCAAAACGGTAGTAATGTTTGAGGTTTATAAGCATCTTCTCATGACCTAAATTATATTATATTTTTTTTTTTTTTTCATTTGAATTTGATCCATTTTTTTTTAATTTTGATATTTTTCTGATGGACAAAACTACCATGTGTAAAAATAGATAAGTTTTTCTTAAACTTTGTACCTGCTTTTTATTATTATACTTTTAGTGATTTAGTAAAAAAAAAATCAACAAAAAAACTTCTGAACAAAATGTCGCATATACATATTTTTGAAACTACAATGAATTAACTATTAGAAATACACGCCCAACATATTAGATGATAGTAATATACAGCGGATCTGTATTTTGCAGAATTTTGTAACATACCTTTTAAAACTAAAGGTGTATTGTACACAGTTTATTAACGGAAAAAGATATTTAAATATAAAAACATGTTTCAACTGCGCCACTCTGTTTACGCGCTAAAAGGCCTGCATTTGTTTTTCGCTTATAAATAAATATCCTTTGCGCCGTTGTCTTTAATGCCAGTAACAGTTACGAACAATATTACGGTTTTACAAAACAGATAAACATCGAAGTGTATTAAATGTTGTTTTTGATGTCGATCGTTTTTAAAAATCAGACGTAGTATTGATTTTAAATGCGACTTAAAATTGTAGAGTTGCCGTTGTTTAAAAACTTACCTGTTTTTTTAATGTGTTTTACAAAATATTTTTTTAGCTTTGTAAGCATTTTAAACTGAGTCGTCGGGCAATAAATGTCACTAACTGTAGGATTTGGCTGTAGGGCTGTAATTCATAAAGTGTTCCTGTTTTTAAAAGAATCAGATAGTGAAAAATTATCCCTATTAATACTTAATATAATTTAGCATATCGTCGTACCTATCCCGTTAAAGATATGCACCTCTACAATTTTTACGTACATCACTACACCTCTCCATAAGACCTGTAAGTGTGAGCGAGACAAACAGATAAATGTGATTTATGACCCGAAGCCTTAGTTCATAATGCGTGGACTATATGTACATTTGATAATGTTATACGACAAATAGTTTTGTTATATTGCATATGCGTTAAGAAATAATAACAAGAATTATAGTGCTCCACATAAATTCCCTGGAACAGTTATAGCAAAAAGTATGCTTGTGCATTATAACTATAAATATATTATGATGAAATTCATACAACGTGATATTGGTAGAAACGTATATACTCACAATTATCATTAAATAAGAAGAATGAGGATGAAAAAGAAAATGTTTTTGATACCTTTTTCAAAATTTATAAATAAAAAGTGAACTTCTGTGATTACATTTGATATAACGTATGTGTTTTAAATATTACATTTTTTAGCGTCGTGTCAACCAGAAAATAAGCGTAATTTTAAATATTAAATCCACGCATATATTAACTGTCATGATATGTAATAGCATAGGTAAATGCTTATTTATTAACAAATACAATGAACACACGCAGCTATGATCCAACGAGGCGTTCGCTAGTTCCCCTTTTGACCATCGCGTCAGATAATATTGTAGCGTTATAGTTTTGATTTGATGACAGGACAGACTGCGGCCTACAGTTTTACATTTACAGAGTAAATCGTAAATCAGTCGATTAGCAAACAGATTCTGCGTACCCATGAAATATACCGTCAACCGTGAAATAGCTTCGAGGGTTTTTTAGAGATTTGGTAATCTTTCCGTTTCATGGTCACTCGGTACGTGCTTTGGTAAAATATATAGAAAACTATTTATTCCATAATATTCGTTGATCAATTATGGTATATACCTATATATTATCTATATAGATAACGCCTTTAATTGGATTTTTTATGACATCTCTTGGTCATGAAGTGGATTTTATTTTGTATACAAAAACTGAGGTAAATTCTAAGGTGTTACAAAAGCACACTAGAAAGTTCTATTAAGATGGCTACCGTTTTGTCAGTAAGATGAAGCGTGAATTTAACATCTATACTAATAAATAAAGTTGAAGTGACTGTATGCAATATCAAAATTAACATTTTTTTACTAAATACATACACATAATGTATATACCTAAAACACAGTTTTAAATATTTTTAATCTGTTTGTTTCAATTAATCTCCGGAACGGTGGGACCGATTTTGACGAGATTTCATTTGGTAGATAGCTGTAGTTACTGCTCGTACTTTAATATATCTAAAATAATTAGAATTCCGCGTAAAACCTAATGAAACTTAACGTAAACTTAACTTAAAATGAAAACTTTAATGAGTTTGATTAAGAATCAATTACGTTTCAATGCAAAGTTTTACAGCCAGGTGTTTGAATTTGTGGAAAAGATTTTTGCTTTCTGTTCGAAAATAAATCAAATCGAATCAAAAATAATTTCAGGAAAATTACTAGGGTTCCGCATGAAAAAAATTGGCAAATAAAAAACGATTCAAATGTCAGTTTTGTAGGCAAACGCTTGAGTCTATGAGAATTTTTTTACTTTTTTTTAATACCAAAAAATTTTAGAAAAACAATTACAGTTCTAGGTAAAAAAAATGAAAACTTATGAAATTGTGAACACAATACAACTTAACGGACAGCACCATCAAAATATTATTATTTAATGTGTCCGAGTACCCATAAAAATAAAACAATAGAAAGACGATAGGAAAACATGGAAAGCTGGCGTAAACGCCAAGTAAGTGTTCAAGGGGTTAAAAAGACGCAGTAAAGAACATGTGAAACGCAGGCGTAGCCGCGGCACACAGCTAGTTGGAGACCAAATACTGCACGCTTTTATTAAGTCATCGTAAACTTCGTTTTGAAACGTAAACTATAAGGAAATATATATCATTAAAAATTTAAACTTATTCATTAGGGACATTGGAAATTTACCCGCGTAACTTTATGTCGATACTCACGATAAACACGAAATTTAATTAAAATAAAATAATCTTTATTTGGAATCTTAAAATTTAATAAGCCACAAAAAAGAGATTATATTTTTGTACAATATAATTTAAACTGCTTAAGGTTCAATTACATCTTTATTCCAACACAAGCGCCCTGCACGTTAAGTTTTTAGTTCAGAAAAACATCAATGCTGACGTTATTCAAACAATATACTATTTATACATAATTTTCAAAGAATGTTTATAGTCAAGTGTCAAATCAATTCAGTTCTTGTGAATGTTTAAATGATTTTCGATTGAAAGAAACCATTCATCGTGTAGTCACGTAGATGCGTGAATTTCGTACACAAACACAAACTCATTCTATCTTTTCCTTAAATACTCGACCTCCTTTTTCGATCTTAACGCACTGGCATAAAGACTTTTTTATTCGTATAATAAAACAAATCAATGGTAACATTATCATTGTTTCTGTAACTATACACAAAGTTTCCTTTGCTACTCGTTTAGCTTTTATTTTATAGAAGAAAAGGAATATTTTCAATTGTCTCTTATTATATGGTCTAGAAGTTCATTGAACCGTTTAAAAGGTTGGTAAATAAAATATAGGTGCGACGGATGCAAGAGTGGAAATAAAAATTCGACGGTCTGTTACGGTATTTTGGGAGGAGTTTGTTGTGTAATTTTGTATAGAGGCCGTAGTGTTCCTTTTTCTCGATTGCAATTTTCAAACGGTCTGTATGTTTAGAATCTGATATATTTACGATATTAATATCCTAGTATTTTCGTTCTGGATTGGATCCAGACTACTATGCTTATGAGTCATTCGAATATTAAATAAGCAAAATATTGGTAATTTTTGACCCTCCTTCCTTATCGGCAATAGTACGCAAAGCCCTTAATCCCCGCCGCCCACTGGAATACGTAACCAATTAGCATAATTTGGAACAAAAAAACGAAAATTCTTAATTAATAATTGCCTACGTAATCACCATTATTAATCTGAAAGTAAAAGAAAAAGATATGGTAACAAACGATATACTCTCTGCAGGATATGCATAGGTAAGAGGCGTGATTGTTTTTATGTAAAAATCTAAAAATCAGCCGTATGGTGCCGGCTAAGAATATTACGAACACCTTCCTATGGGTATCGTAAAAGGCGACTAATGGTTAAACTAGAAGATAGGCAGCAGCGTCCTCTGAGTACCACAAACACTTACTGCCATCGCCAACACGCCTCCCAAGCGTGGCGAATCATCAATCCATTCAACCGAAAGACGTCCACTGCTGGACATAAGTCTCGCCCAAAGATTTCCACAACGACCGGTCTGGAGCTTGAGCATCCAGCGGATTCCCGCGACTTTCACCAGATCGTCGGTCCACCTAATGGCGATTATATTATAGTAATTTTATAAACCAGAATATTTCAAGTGACTTCATGGTGTATTTCCTCACCGTTAAGTTAATTTTGAATTTAAATTTGTAAATCTACGCAAATTGTTCAGGACATGCCGTGGATTAAGCCAGCGGACATCCGTTCAATATCCAATGATTATAGCACACGCTTAATGTTTGCACAAATAAGTATGTTGTATAATGTTTGTAGGTTAATGTATTACTTACGGCTGACCGATCCGATCCGATGCGTATGATTGTAATGATCTAAAAAAAAATTATAATACAGTACAGTATAATAATATAGATTTTTTTTACTATAAGATTTACAATCTAGGATATTATGTTCTATTTGATTAGATAATTATATTGAGCTTTTTCAGTTACTATACTCTTTGACCTACGTCCGGGTTTTTTTTTTTGAAGCAAAACTCTCTGACACTAATTCTCGATACTTATGGTTGTCATATTCACTTTATGTAATTTATTTTATACCTTTGTAGAAAAAAAAAAAGAGTAAATTAGTATTACCTGTACAAGCAGCAGAGGATCTGCGATTTTTTCGAACCGAGGCAAAACTTTATAGTGATGACCCTCTTTCCAGTGTTTTGAATAAATTACTTGAAAAAACTATACATAAATATATAACGTTTGGGATATTAACGGTTTATTAACCTTTTCAACTAGGCTTCCGTATGCTAGACGCTGTGTGGAGCAAGTTTATTTTTAATCATAGTATAATATGATTTAGGCAGCCCTGGAACTGCCCCCCCCCCCCTGATTCAGGCCTGTGTACAAGTGCAGATTATATATTGATTACTATAATATTTATCAAAACCTTAAAAAACTCTTTTTGCGAGAAACGGAAACATTAAAATGACATGTTATATGATCAAAGTGTTTATTTCAACCATGCACGAATATAGTACACACTAGTCTTTCATCTCACAACACTATACACAGTCGTCAAACTGGAACTGAACTGACTGGGTTGACCCGTAATCCATTTTTATAGTGGCTCAGAGGAGGGTTCATACTTGGATAAATAGGTTATATTTACGTCAAACCTACTTCTAATTTCTCTAAGAGGCCGGTCAAATGTTACGTAAGTATTAATGAGGAAAGAGGGGTTGACGCTTTGCTTATTTTTGATGACATGACGGTCTGACATCATTTGGACAAAAACGATGATTAAATATTGCTTATGTAAACATCATTCAGACCGTAATCATGGGGGCTTTTGGAACTTTGCTTACAATGGTAGGGGGCGTCAATAATGACCAAAATTTTGCTATTGTATTTTTTGACACGAAATAGGCTCAGTGCTTTAACCACAATCTTATCTGATGTTAAGTGATGATGTGGTTCAGGATGGTAAATACACTAAGCCTACAGGAGTTTCTCAAGTGATACTGCGGAACGGAACACACCTATTGGTATTTAGCGACAGGTTTTCAAACTTGAGGATGGTAGTTACCGATGCGGGTATTGTTAGAAAATGCCTTACCACCATGCTATGGTTTCCATACAACGTTTTCCTTCACCGAAAGCTCAGGCTGATTTTAGAGTTGGATATGTGGGCTTGAATTCAGCCGCACGTGCAATTGCTTACGTGATGGTACCCCATCACGTTTTACTTCAGTTCCTTTTGAGTTTTTTCAGCGTCAACCCTTGCAGGTAACCACAAACGACGTGCATTTTTTCTTCGTATCAATAAAGGGCGTGACACTACATTGGAATTTGAGTAATAATGATCTGTATACACAAAATAAAATAAAACTTCAGGACAACCCTAATCTTAAGTACGCGGTACACGATTTGAAAATCATCGTATCTATTGACATTAAGTTACAGTTACATTACGGTTTTCGCATTACACTTCTCTGTACTAAATAACCAGTATGTGTAATAGCAAATCGATTGTAAAGAGTAAAAAAATCATATGTAAGACTTTTTTTTGTAATTAACTTATACTAAAATTATTATTTTTTTTTTTGGACTAACTAGAGTTAACAACAGGTCATCGAAATCTTGATCTGGGTTTTGTGATGAACGCTTACGGGAGTCAGCATGAAAATATAAATCTAGCGTTGAGCACCATAATGGTAGAAATCTCAGATTTAGCTGTTATCGCCATGCAAATACCTCAGAAGTTGTTCTAGATATACATAACATAAGCTCACGCCTGTTATCCCTGAAGGGTTAGGCAAAGGTGAAATAGCGAGCTACACCACCCACATTCCGCCGAGCTTAGTTCCGTCCCAGATGTGAAAGGGGGGCGAGCCGGTCGCCATTTCGGGCCCAATTTCCAGATTCCGGGATGATGCTGAGTAGAAAACCCAATATCACTTGACCCGACCCGGGGATCGAACCCGAGAACTCAGAACGACAGTCGTACCGTAATACAACTGGGACCCCATGCAGTCTAAATAAACGTAACTGAAAAAAGGCTCCTTACGTAATTTGTGTGTAAACAAAATAAAACATTCAAAAATTGTTTAAACAATTTGGGCCCTGAAAAGGCATTTATGGAATGTACTACAAAATACTACCACCATTTCGGAAAACAACCCAGTCGAGAAGAGCCAGCAAGAAACTTGATCAGGTTTCTTTTTTATACGAAAATGTTTTCTTTTTGTTTAAATTGTACAAGTCATAGTTACAAACACTTTTAGTGTAAGCACAGAAAAGGGTGTCATTTCCAGATATAATCATCACGTAATGATTCACCCTAAAATAACCTTTGAATATTAAAACCTGCCTGACATAATGATTAATCTTATTGTCAGATAAATCGGTAATGTGCTTTGGAACCATATTGTAGAACCTGACACTATAACCTAAAAAGTTTTTATTGGACTTACTGAGCCTGTGATTACTTCTGGTAATAAAATTATGCCGGCTCTTTGCTATATCAATATGAGATATGTAAAACAGCGATTTTATAAAAATAAGAATTAAACCAGTTTCATATTATACACTGCGTAAAAGGACTTACTTTACTACAGGGTTGCCATACACTTGTGTACTGTTTCATTAAAAACTAGGGAAATCTAAAGAGCGAAGTTAATGTTGCAAATTAAGATTTTCTCTAATAACGATTTACATTAATCGTTTATAAATAAAGGGAAAAGTAAAAAACTTTAACATGTAACTAAACTCGAGATTTCTGATTTAAAAAAATAATTACTTTTTTTCAGAGGTTATAAAAATTATAACAGATTTAAAAATAGGTCTTATAAATGCAACAAAGGCTAACCTGCGGGTACAAGAAATGTGTAATTATTCTTAGATCAAATGCTTCAAAATAATGAAGAAAATGAGAAAACTCATTATTTCTAGAACTCTTTGAGATTTGTTTTTCTATAATATATGTTTTTTGTGGCAACCATTTTACAATTATTAATTAAAAAATAACCGAGTAATTTTGTAAAACTTGATTTTTCGTTTTTATTGCATGTCGAAATGAGGTAGTTAACATGTTTGTAAATTTTGACATTTACGAGCTGAACGTGATGAAAGATAAATATCAGATTAACGAAGGATCTGGGCTCTGTTAGGTATATTGTATTAACATCGATGTGTGTATAATCGAGTTAAGAAACGAAACAAATGTTTTTGGCGACATATTGTTCTGACGTATAGTGAGATTTTTTTCTTCTAATTCATTAACTTGCAATGTTTGATTACATATATACATATATTCAGAAATGGCTGTTTGCCCGCGGTTGCGCCTGCGTTGTATATATTTTTCATTGCGTAATTTAGTTTTTAGTTTTCTTTTTATATGGACCCCTAATTATTTTCCAACAATTTTTTTGCTACTAACATTAAGTAAAGATATTCCTCATAAATTCAAATACTTGCCAGTGAAAGTGTGCGTTGAATCGAATTTTATTTGAAATTTCATGAATTATATTTTTTTTTACTCGAAACTCCAAATTTTTTTTCTAAAAAAAATGTACCCTAAGTTACCCGAAGTGACTTCAGCTATCTACCAATAAAAGTCCCGTTAAAATCGGTCCAGCCGTTCAGGAGATTACCCGAACAAATAGCCGGAAACAAAAAATTAAAAAAAAAAAATTTGTTGTAGGTATCGTAAATCCATTCATATTTAGTATAAAAAAATAATTTGATACATTACAAACGTCTGTTCTTTTTAACTTGTTAACTTCAATTTTATTTATTAGTATAGGTGGCTACCACGCACCGGAATACGACCTGGTGAAGGTATCCGCTGTATGCGGGTGGGACAAGACTGGCTGTTGTAGAGATTTTTTGGGAGATCTATATCCAGTAGTGGACATACTTAGGTTAAATAGATGGATGGGTGGATCGATGTTGTTTTCGTACTGGCTAAATGCTGTTTATCGGAAGTGACTATGAGATTCAAATTTAGTGATGCTGCCAGAACACATCCATAGTTTTATATCTTACAACATACTTTCAAATTTGATAGTGGTGCTCAGCCAGACGAGCTCTAATATTTATACCCCATGCTATGATTTAAATACGATATTTCATTCCACCAAAAGCTTAACCCCTTGAGCACTTACGTGGCGTTTACGCCAGCTTCCATTGTTGTCCTATTGTCTTATTTTTATGGGTACTCGACACATTCAGCTCTTTATTGAATAGGTAAGGTGGATTCTAATTTCGAACCTACATCCAACAATCCACAAATATCACTGAGCTTTGTACAATAATGTTCTTCTAGTTTATCAGTCATAAAAATTGTTTTAATATGTGGTCATATAGAATATGACCGTTATTATCCTTATGACGCAAGCCGTAATGTACAGTAAAAACCTAATACGTTTATATCTTACACCCTCAGTTCAATATCATCCTCATGAAATCGTAAAAGGCATTTTATATGAACGTAAACTGAGGAACGGATTATAAAGTATTTGATGTGATAATAACTTATTATATGATTATGGACCTCTATGATCGTGTGGCAGAATGTATCGTAGAATATTTTCTAATGTTCGCTTGTTGTGTTATGGCAGAATGGTTTGAGACATAATGTGTTGCCATCTTCGTCATGTTGACACTTAGTGACAAATGAGATTTTGGTCAAAGCGCCTAAGCCTTTGCCGTACATAAAAACATTTGTTTTAAGTTGTGTTTTAAGTGAAAGTTTGAAGGTAAGCCATGTTACTAACAGTGAATTTATTGATATTTATTCGCATATAAAATACTTTTATACTTTTATAAAATGATAAGACACAAATAAAACTTATTAACCGGATTAACCGACGCAATTACTTAACAACTGTGAGTTTATGATTTAAATAGTCCCAAGTGAATTTCATAAATTCACTACTTGAAGCGATTTCCTAGAAATAAATTAGGTTATATCTTTATATTTAAAGATAATATTCTGAATTTTCTTATCATACTGTGTACCAAAAAAAAAGTATCATGGGACTACCGTTATAAGCAAAAACGCAAAACTATGAAATAACTGTTATAGAATTTTTAAATCTACGATAACATACCATCAAATCTATTTACTCCGCTGGTAAAATAATTTCCAAGCCGCAATGAAATATTCATTGCATTATGTATTACAGAGATTAAATATTAGAAAACTAAATAGTAATATCAAAAAATTTCAACGTAAATATTATAATAACAATATTCGAAAACTCAGGGAAATTCAGAAAAACCTTCGAATAGTATAGACACTTACATGTTTTTCATATATTCGTTTCCAAAGCTATGAAGTAGGCTTCAAATCAATACCTAAAAGTACATAATTGAAATAAAAAGTAGAAAAAATACTTTTTTAATTAAAAACAAATCCACAAATGCACTAAAGAGTCAATAAATAATTACTTTATTTTTCTGCTTCATTAATTATGGAATCAGTGCCAGCTAGAGTTAACCAATGTACTCATTTACAAACGGAAATAACTGCCCAAACTTTATCATAATAACGTATAAGCTAAATAAAGGGCTAGGGTGATTTTAAAGAACAATTAATAAAAATCGAATATAATTAGCGACGTACATTTACACCACTTTGTTATCCGTAAGCTGGCATCGATTTCAAAATTAACGAAGTAGTAAATTATATAGTAATTATTTATTGACGTTTTAGTGTATTTTTTTAGTTTATTCTTTTGAAGTCGGTTGTGTTTTGAATTTAAAAAGTTTTTTCTATTATTCATTTTTCTACATAACCAGTTTAACGTAACACGTGACATTAGCATTTCGGTGACGCGAACCCATAAGTTTTGCTTTTTCCAAATATCGTACGATGCGGCTAAAGAAGTTTACACTTCAAAAATACGCAGGAATAAATTCTACGTTTCCACGTCAAGATGCGCTGATTGATGACGATGGGAAGTTTTTTTTCAACCTCCTACAAGAAAATTTTTAAAGTCATGGAGTATGTTAGGACTAAGTTTATACAGTGATGATGATGACTATGAAGATATCCATTTTAAGTTTATACAAAGTCTTTCGATGACTTTCCTAAACAAAGACCCATTGTTTTTTTGTATATATTGTGTTACATAACCACGTGGAAACTGTTACACGTCAAGCGTACACCGTAATGATATTGTTTTAGTAATTCTAATGTGGGACGAGCAATGACATAGTGTTTACACTGCGCTCGGGTGGGAAGTTGGTAAGGAATTTCACTCCGATTTAGTAACAAGAAGTCAAGAACATCTTACAGAAATATGCCTTTGTTCGTAATAATATTATTATTACAAAATATTTTTGCATTGTTTGGAAATAATATGTACGTATCTTTTTTTTTTAATTACTAAGTTTGCAGTGTGAGTATTATTTTTTTTTTTTGAGGTTATTTACTATCAGCCTGTTTATTTATTTACAATTTACCAGCAAACACAGTTTGCTTGTTTGATTTACGAATATTTATTTAAATGTGTTTTTGTGGCGATGAAATAAGAGATTTTCAACCATTGATAATACACTATTGATTAAAGAGGAATGAGTTTCTGAGGAGTTAAAGAAGAAAACTGCCTCGATGGTGCAGTTGTATTATGGTGCGACTGCCGTTCTGAGGTCTCGGGTTCGATCCCCGGTTCGGGTCAAGTGGTATTGGGTTTTTCTACTCAGTATCATGCCGGAGTTTGGAATTTGTTCCCGATATGGCGACAGGCTCGCCCCCTGTCACATCTGGGACGGAACTAGGCTCGGCGAAATGTGGGTGGTGTAGTTCGCTATTTCACCTCTGCCCTAACCCTTCGGGGATAACAGGCGTGAGCTTATGTTATGTTATGTAGTTTTTAAAACCTTTATTGAAGTTGAAAATTTACGAAGTAACATTTTGTATAATGTTAGGCTTTTAGAACTTTGACCATAATCTAACCTGATGTTGAATCACCATATGATTTAAAATGGTAAACACACTAAGCGGAGAGGTACTGGCTCTCAAGTGGTGCTGCTGCAACATACTTAATGGTGTTTATCGACAGGTTTTCAAACTTGAGGGTGGTAGCTACCCAGGCGGGCATTGTTATAGCTATGCCATGTTATGACTCCTTAGGATGTGTTTCTTCACCAAAAGCTAATTATTCTAAATGAGATAAAATCCATAGTGCATAGAAGTAGTTATATTATTTAAAAAAAAAACAATATTGTTTTTAATAAGTTTACAAAAATAGTCTGCTAAAATCCAAGGACATAGTCAGAAGACATTTTACAATTATTCACTGCGTATTATAGTTGATAAATAAGATCCTATTTTTTGTACAGAACCTTAAATTTATTCCTGGCACTTACTAAAAGAATGCCAAAATACTTTATATTTCAAACTCTTGCCAGTAAAACTGTCCATTTAATCGAATTTCGTTGACAACGTCATGAGTTTTACTTTTTTTTACGCGAAACCCCTAATTGTTGTAAAATTAAATTTATATCTATGTTACACCTTATAACTTCAGCTATTTGCTACAAAAAGTCTCGACAAAATCAGTCAAGCCGTTCCGGAGATCAACCGGGAAAAAAACTTACATACAGACGTACAAAAAAAATTAATTGTTTTTTTGGCATATACATTGATTACATACTGAATGAAAATCTGTTATTCTGAAATTATAAACAGATATTTCAATTTTATTTATTTGTATATATTACAAAGAAATTCTATTGTTCAATTTTATATCCTGTACGTTTTTCTAGGCTGTTTACTAAAGAATGTAAATCTAAGTAACGCCGTACGTAATCATTACGTCTTGTCCCACGTTCCATCTATTGTGTTAGACTTGTTTAAGGGTATTTTTTACCACAATCCAGTAGTAAATTGCGTCGAGAACGAAAGTATCGTTTTTTATGTCACTCATCAACTGCTGTTGTTTTGTAATCCGCAACTGTGTCGTGATCGTTTCCTATTGAGATGATTTAGTTAGATTATTACGTGACGTACTATTTATGTGTGTCGAGTAATGTGCTTTATAAATTTCTATGTTGTTTGTTGTAATTACTTATGTTGCTTGTTTAATTAATGTTTGTATAGTGGTACTAATTCGACCATAATATTTTTTAGTACACTGTACCTATAGGTGTTTTACACTACTTAGGTTTAGTGCTTTGACCACAATCTCATATGTTGTTAAGTGATCATGTGGTCCGAGATAGTAAACATACTACTTTTATCAACTTAATCATTTTTTTTTCAAATACATTATCGGCCGGATTACTTCGTGTCGGCTTCCAATTTTCAAAAAAAAATTACTGCGTCCAAATTGGTAACACACGCTGGCTCATTTTTGCCAAGTATTGGATTTACCACATTTATGTTTCCAAAGCTTTTTTCATTTTATTTCAGGGTAACATTTTTTCGTTCTGACTAATTAATGCTAATGCCTAAGGCGGCAAATTTCGGAGGCTGAGAAAAATATTCCTCTGCATAATTCGAATTTGGCACTGGTCACTTACGATGCATCCCACCCAATTCTGCCCTCAAAAGTTTTGCATTGCATTAAAGACTAGTTTGTTGTCATAACTAATTAGTCAATTGTCTACCTGTTTGACGATGCTAAAGAAGCAATCGATTATATAATCAAAATAAAATTATTAAAGCGTGACTAAGTAAAGTTGATTAATTTGCTATGGAAGTCGGTCGCCAGGCAACTTCCATTGTAGTCCATTGTAGACCGTTGGAGCATAATGAAAATTGATCCTTGCTTATATTAATACATTATTAATTACATATATTTTACATTGGTCCAATTCTTTCATGTAGTTACGTAAGAAATGTGTCGGCTTACAGTCCACTAAATATTTATTCAGCTACTAAACACTTTGTTTCGGTTCTCTTTAATCTGAAAGTGATTTTAGTAAAAACTAGTTATAGAATATGTTTCTAGCTTTAAACCTAAGACCATCCTCATCTTTGAAAATCGGAAGCATCTATTGATGTGTTTAGACAAGATCACTTTATTACGAAAGTGTAGTCAAAGCGTTTTAAAGCGTCGTAGCGTTGTCACAAAAAGAGTCATTTTTGTGTAAAGCTATTTTTTTTAACCTAGCTAGCTCTGTTGATCTGGAGGGCTTTTCAGCTTCACCGTGACTTTAGGGGTGAGTGCTGAAGGCACTCAGCCACAAAAGGTAACTAGCACAAGGGTTACCAAAATGGTACAAATTTCTGCTTGACCGATACCTGAGTGTGAAAACTTTCTCGCAGAATTTTGAACCTTTTTTTTTTTTTTTTTTTTGTTTGACGGGGGGAAATGCATTTACGCACGGGAAATGCATTTACGCACGGGACATGCATTTACGCACGGGAAATGCATTTACGCACTAAATGCATTTACGCACTAAATGCATTTACGCACAAATGCATTTACGCACAGAAGAATTGAACCTAGATAAACCCTACATTTTTTATTAACATAAAAAAGGTTCCTTACAGGACCTATGCACCTGCGTGTTACGTGTAGGAGTTTGTGGAGGTGTTGTGCGTGTTGTGCGTGTATGCTTATTGCATGGTCAGTGTCACTGTATTGCGGGAAAAAGCCTACTCAGTTGGAGCACGAGGCAGGTCTTGGGTCGCCGCCTGAGGGGGACCTGGAGAGTGTGCAGGAGTAAAGTTAGCCGTCTGTCCCCTGCGGCGGGAAGGGCGGTTTCGCGGGCGTGTATAAAGCTGTGCAATAAAGCCGATGCATAGAATAAAGTACGGATCACACATAGTGCATGTAAGTTGACAATGATAAAACACTGCTGCCCAATACTACGCAACCTTTAGATTCGTATCAGAAGCAGTTGTAGGTAAAAACCAAGGATTTTCATACAATTATATTATGAACGACGTGGGAACCGACGGCTTTATGGTTAATTGTTTTATTGTGTATTACGACAAGAGGTCGATTGCGAAGTAGGAAGTTTCAAAGGTAAATCAACAGATGACTCTGTTACTTGTATTGTGTACTAGCTGTGTGTCTACGGTTGCACCCGCGTTTGATATATTCAGCATTGCGTAATATAATTTTTAATTTATTCACAGGGAACCCTATAAACATATATATCATATTAATCTCAATATACATTTTCCAAAAAAAAAATTGCTACTAACAACAGAGAGCAAAGATATTTCTCAAAAATTTAAATAGCTGCCAGCCAGTAAAACTGTGCCCATAATTCAATCGGATTTTATTCATGATATCATGAGTATTAATTTTTTTACGCGGAGCCCCAATTATTTTCGAAGAACAAAAGTGACTGAAGTTACACGGAGTAAATTCAGCTACCTATCTAACAAAAAAAGTTATGTCAAAATCGGTTAAAACATTCCGGAGATTACCTGGAACAAGCAGGCAGACAACAATTTTAAATTAATTGTATTTTATACATGTAGGTAGATGGTTAATGTAACTACATCGTTCATTCAACGCTTATTCTTAATTATTAGTTAAGTACTTAATATCGGAAATTTATAGCTAATACGGGAAAACAGTATTGTGGTTGAAACTGGTTCAGTTGTCAATCGTTGTCTTTAAATTCAACACTTATCATCTTATCAACTTCGTAACGAAGGAAATTAGAATATCATTATTGAGTTGTAAAAACATATGTAGCTACGTGTCTACGACTGACTGCCGAAGCTAGTAACTTGATGATAATATTTTCCTTATAAGTCGGAGGAGTGGTTATATTTTTTTTGTCCCGCCAACTCCCACGCAAGTTTACTGTAGAAACATCAGACGATCGCGGTTTTTGACCAGCAACTCTGATACAAGGTCACGAGCTTTTTTTTGTCACATCCGCGGCACAGATAGCAAAACAAGTTTAGTGATAACAATTATATTACACAAATTAGTATTTGTTTGAAGTGAAACATCTGATGTGGCAGGTTAGACCGACTGTTGCTGTGGCGACGCATCGCCACGCTATATGTTAGTATGAGACATCTAATACACTGAAAGTCGTCGCGTGGACATAAATTTTATTCTCATTGCGCGTAAAAAGTTAACACTGAATATTTTATTTTTGATTATGTAATTTTTTTTTCATAAACTATCATTTTATATAAAATAATTTCAGTTCACTTTTGAATATAGCTTAGGTTTAGTGATTGCCCACAATCTCATCTGATTCTAAGCTAAACTAAGCTGTTAACAATATTTGTGTGGAATTATTAAGATGCACACATGAAAACTTGTTCATCCAATGACCCAAACACAATATTAGAGTAAATTTTACTTTCGAGACCAGAATAAGGATACACTACTAAGCTCCCACGTATTTAAGGTTTTGAATGTAGCAATAAGTCAAACGGTGACGGTGACGGTCATTAGATCAACAGTCAATTGAGTATTCCTTAATGTGGATTTACAGTGAATAAATAAATTAAAATCAACGAAATATTTGAATACATACAATTCAATTTTGCACTTTTTTTGTTATACATTATACAATATTACGCGCCCAGTGAATATGCATAAGAACTAATATTTATGGTATAAAATAGATTTTATTATTAATCTTCCAGAAAATAATTAGTAGTGACGGTGCTGACGATGCTGACGGTACCTAACATCGCAGACTTGAATACTGATGCCTGCATTTTTGAAGATCCGTTTGCGTTATTCAGATAACCTTAAATACATTTTATTCTATTCGCTATAAATTTTCGTTGAAATTTAAAAAATACTTTTTTTCTATATTTACCTGATATATTCAAATAACAGTAGACAATATATTACAATGAAAACAAATAAATATTTCAAAACATTTAATGCATTTGTATTTATTTGTGCTCGCGATTCGTTTCGCATTTAAAAAGTTATAAATTTTAAGAATTATTCAACCCACAATATGACTTAACCTAAGAAAAAATGTTGCCAGTATACTTTTGTCGAATTCACATAACAAATTTATTAACTGAGATTTTACCAGAGAACACGTCGTATGTTTTAAAAAAAGAATCATGTTAATCGGTTTATTTCTTCTTGAATTATAATCCGACTAATGTACTGACAGATAGAGGATCGTTGCTTTTTATAATCCAAAAGGAAGTATTAAAACGTTCTTTGTTTAATATTTCATATCTGTTTTGTTAATCTATGAAAGTTGAAATATTCCCCAATCGTCTTTGGCTCATTATATGATAATCTGCCGCTATCCTGTGAACACACACCTTTACCGGCATTTATCAAAAGATCTCAACTAGACGGTTATTAAACGTTGTAGATATGGACGCAAAAAAGTAATAACCATTTCAATGTCAATACAACAAACACGTGTGTGACTCACGTCGATCTTATTTATATTGTAGTAATTTTATTCAAGGTTAGGAATATTTATTAAGGAAAATTATAATAATATACACATCTAAGTATGAATTACTAAATTAATTATATCAAATTCCGCTTTAAAGTCTAAGATTTCAACGACTCAAACCTGCCCTGAAAGCTAGCCCAGACGTATTTTGATCCTCAACTGTGTTAACTCTTGCACCCGCTGCAAGCCTGGTCTAATAACATTGCAAACATCAAAAATACATTACACAGAAATGTACCTAAGTTCTGTCTGTAATGGGCCTTTTTTGTGTAAAACAACTTTATTTATGAGGAATTTTGTGCAATTCGGATACTGGTAATTTGTGATACCCTTATAATTATAGTTATTAATGATCCTTTGAATAATTTCTTAAGTTTAACAGAGTTAGTGTGAACAAACACTTAAATCACAAAACCGGTCTGAGTTTTCATGTCCTTCTCTGCCAATTTTCTTTTCGAAGAATAACCTGCTTAGATAACACTTGAATTCAAAAACATGTAGAATAATTATCATTCGATTCCTTAAAGCAGCGTTTCTCAACATTTTTAATGTCGCGACCCACAAATAAGCCAAAATGATATGTAAAAAGTCTCCCGACCCCTTACTATAAAATTATAATAATATTTTAATTGTTTATTCATACGTTTAATAAACAATTTTTATTTTATTACGTCTCGATATTGTATCATTCAGAAAAAAAAATTGTCTTCTTCCGGACTTATCATGATATTGGTTAAAGTCAATTAAAATATATTGTTTTAAATAACTAATTTCATAAAATAGTAACTTTTTCAAAGCTCCCACAGCTATAAGAGCGCTAAACCGCGCATTATAAATATACATTTTCGGACGTATAAATATCTTACAACTTTATATAAAGCAGTAAAATATTACAATAAATCAATACAAAAAGATAAAGATCTATAATTGAAATCACTTTTACGATTAAATATTAAACCTAATCGGCAAAATATGTGAACTAACAATGTAATCAAGCCTGTCTTAATTACCCGTGAAAAGTGTATTTATTTAGATTATTATGTTGTGTAATTTCACATTCACTCACTGAACAAAAAATCAATTAATATTTTTACAGTTTCGTCGAAGAATATTAACTATTTAAATAAAATTACTCCAACAGAATTGACAACGGTCTTAGGGGTCATAGCAAGTATAGATAGAAATTGACAATGTGTTATTCGATTCGCTATCTCTTTTTGTCTTAGGCAATATATACCTGATCATTACTTCTCACTCCCGCGCTCTGTTCGTCTATTGAGAATAGAGAAAACATACTATGTCTATGGTTAAATACGAATTTACAAGGCCGTAACAAATATATTTAATTTATGACAGATAAAGTCAGTGTCTTTATCAAGAAGCTTAGTGTTTGGATTATACGCCTAAAAAACGAAATCTTGATGCATTACTTCAACTTCTGAATTCAACAAAAATTCGAATTAAAAAAATTCAGTTATTCATCGCCTGTCGGAGAGCATGAAACCCCATTTAGGTGCATTGTAGATTCAGTTAGCAGAATATTTTCCAAATGACAATAATCAGTTATCAAAAAGATGGGTTCTCAATCCGGTTGATGACAATATTGTTGCAGCTACCGAGTTACGAACTGAGATACATAATCAACTCATTGAGCTGTCGGCTGATAAAACTTTACAACTGGAATTTTTATCTCAAGATTTAGATAAATTTTGGCTTGCACGTCGACGTAATATTTAATTTTACAACACGACACGAAAACTTATTTAATAAACGAATCTTTTATATAGTTTGTATGTTTCTATGTCTTAATATTTTTCAACAGACTGCGACCCCCTTTAATAACATACGTGACCCCCTAGGTGTCGCGACCTAGCGGTTGAGAAACATTGCCTCAAGGTATTCCAAAGTTAGATCAAACATTTTCTTCTTGAACTACTAATAGTTTAAATAACTAATACTAAACTAGCATCACATCACTTTATTGTGAAATGCTTGCAGGGACTCTTGAATCAATGATGGCTTCAGAATAACATGCTCACAACCACTTCGATTTAGCTTTAAGTAATGAAAAAATCATGATAGAACCGTATAAATTCGAAAAGCAATTCTCTTTCTAGGCTTATCGTAAAGCGATCTTGAGCCATAAGCGAAGTGAACCCATTTCGATTTCAAACGAGCGGCATGGATAAAGCAAAAATAATTGCGTAAATTAATTATTACATGTATTAATTGACTGTATAATTATAAGAGTCCAGTGACGGAGATATCAAACGGGATGAGACCACAGCAGTCTTCAATTACTTCGCTTAATATGCCTATGTAATTTAATTTACATCATTTAGTTTTTCATTCTAAACGTCAAAATATAACGGATCACATCCTGTATACATCTCGGGATGTTATTAAATACCTTCTATTAAATTATATTACAATCCTAATTTTTTTGTCATGACTTATTTTTTTATACTTATTTTTTTTTATATGAAGAAATCTTGAAGAAAATAAGACAGACATGTCCCGTATTTGGGAGGTTCTTACTGAATATCATTCTAGGACTACGAATTAATTGTTCATTATGTCCATCTACATGGGCCTTGTTTAGCGGATTATGGGGTAGGTTGTTTAGGACCCTTTCGACGACCAGATGGAGAACATCGAACACTACTGTGCCTAAACCCGTATATGTTTAATTGTAAATATAATGTATTTACTTGCCCGTGTCTATCGCCCGCAGGGCCTTTCTACGGTAGCAATAGGTCGTCCTGCATGACCCTACATCGCCATCCGGTTCGTCGACCGCTGCAAGGGAGCTCAGTTGTCTACTCCCTCTCCCTAGCCGCTACCTCTATTATCCTTATATTATTATATATAAAATTCCTTGACCTGAATGATTCATCAACTCAGAGCCTGGGCCTGGCCTGCGCTCGGCCTATAAACTTGAAATTTTAGCAATAAGTACCTCTTACGATGTTAGCATCCACTAAGAAAGGATTTTTGGAATCATCACCCCTAGAGGGATAATATAAGGGATAAACCTATACTATATTTACTAATAAATAAAATAAAGTGTTTGTCTGTATGTAATGTTAAAATAACATTTTTTTACTAAGTACTTATGAATGTATATACGATACCTATACTAAAATACATTTTTGTCTGTCTGTCTGTTTGTTACGGGTAATTTCCGCAACGGTTGGAACGATTTTGATGGGACTTTATTTGGCAGGTAGCTGAAGATACTCAACGTATCTTAGGCTACTTTAATTTTTCGAAAATGATTAGGGTTCCGCGTAAAAAAATTAAAACTCATAAAATTGTGAATAATATCCCATTCAAGGGACATCACCATCAAAACATTATTTTCTAAAGATTATTTAAAAACTACATTACGCAAATAAGAATATAGGAAACGCGGACGGAGCCGCAGGCACACGGCTAAACGTAGGTAACGATGCATAACTGGAAAGAAAGAGAAAAAAGGAATGCAACACGTAAAATTGTTATTCATTGTAAATTCTCCACAGAACTGTCATAAAAACAGATTTGAGAACTTTATTACCCGGTTAAAACCCACATTTTATGCACGTTCAACACAGGCAACAAAGAACAGGCAGACAAAAAAAAAAAACTAAGTTCATAGACCTTGTATCTGGTTACATCACTGCTAGTATATATACCTTTTTATACCTATACTTTTTTTTTTTTTCTTCAATTCATATTATAAACAGGAAATCTATTGATTGATATTTATAATAATGATAATAGACCTTTTTTAAAACACGTGCAGCAACTATGATAGATCGAATATCCAATTGCTTAAGAGTTTTTTTTCTTCCCTTGTTTTCTTCTTCCCTCAAATGTTTTAATAATGCTGTTCATATGAATGGTTGTCATACCGTCATAGTGTTAAGTAATGAAGGGTCATTGGTAGCCGTGCTCAAAAGCCGCATCGTACGACGAAATCCGAATCTCACAATGCGATTCGAACCTTGTAATTAGCTCGCGCTATGGTTAGAATCGTATTGATAGCGCTGATAAAATGGTCATAAGATGTTGAAATTAAAAAACGAAAAATGTCATAAAATAATACCTTTCCATTGATATAATTGCAATGAATAAAAATAGGTATATATTTATCAAATACTAGATGTATTCGGCAAGCGTTGCAATGCCATGGAAAGGATTTTGTCAGGAACATTCGAGTGTATTAAATATAGCCAATATATTCAATTTAATACACAACAACTCACCAAAATTTCATCATAATCATATGAATGGTTTATAAGTCCATAGAGAACAAACATACATTGATTTTATTTATATACACAGATAGATATAGAGTAATTTTTATATCTTTTTGGTTTATCTATTGCAGATTTTATTACACTCGTTATTCTTTTGGGCCGTTACATTATTTTTACATAAATTTTGGATTCAAATAATTACTAGTGTAGTATAGCAAGCTAAGTATAGAAGTAACTGTTGGGTGTCATTATTGTGGTAGCGTGGAGGACACCGCATAGCAAAACGATTGTCCTATAACCCGTATGGGATTCATCACGTCGTGGCATGATGGCTGTGATTGGGCATGACTTTTCGATGCCGACCATCATTAAGACGGTTTTCGAGAGTAGATTATGCTCGCAACACAGATGGTGGGGAGGGAGAAGGAGCAGACGACAGAGCTTGCTTCCAGCGGTTTACGAACCGAACGGTGATGTAGGGTCGTGTAGGACGACTTACGGCCACCATAAAAAGAGCATACGGGTTATAGATATGGGCAATTCTGTTACGCCTGCAATTAATGCACACTTGCCGGTTTGATGCACATTAGTGTCCAATTCTCAATAACTAATCTCTCAGACCGCAAAAGAAATACCAACAATAAGTACAGCCTTCACCAGCACAGGAGTCGACGTACTTCGAAAGCAGAACCTTCCCCGGTTAAATATGTGAACGAAGGAATGCTGGGAGTTTTAATTTCCAAATTTAAAATAATGTTTTTATCAGTACTCTATAATTAAAGAATAACAGATTGTTTGGAAGTTTTGAACGGAATTAACATTGTACATCACAAAAAATTACATAAACCAATTTGCCAAACACCATAATTATAATACATATTTATATTATATTATATATCGTAAGACGTCATCCGGATTCGATAATTACTTTTCAAAAAAAAAAAAAAAAATAGCTCCATTGTTAAACATTATAGTATATAACACGTCAAATAAAATCGCCTGTAAAATTAAAAACGGGTTACAGAGCTTCTAAAAAATCCTACGGGTACCTGGTATTGACCAAGTTTATTTTGCAGTCGCAAAAGTCAACGAACCACTTATTTATTCTATTATTCGAAGGGCGACGAGGCGACGCGATCGGCCTATTACGTTGTTTGAATTAATTTTGACAGCTGCTTTTTTATCATGGTTTTATTTATAAGCCGAGTGGTTACTTGGACGTACTTATAAATTATTGTAGACTTCATTCTTATAACGTTAAAGTTGTAAATAGATCGATTCATATTGGATATAAATATACATTAGATAAATGTCTACTACTCATCAAAGTTTGATTTGTTGCGATGACGATATTTTTTTTTTCTATAGATTATAAAACTGTCCTGTAGGTATTTCACTTATCAACGTTTGTATTTACTTTTAGGTTTATATCGATGGAATTCCTATTTTTATCGACGTAAGGAAAGCTTGAATTAATCATCACGGCAAATATGAAACGTTTTTTTAATGACAGATTACTATGAATTAGATAAACATTGGTTGGATCTTCAACAATTAACTTATGAGCGTATATGGACTTCAAATGTGAAGAAGAAATAACAATTACAGTCCAGCTTATAGTTCTTCTGTAGCAACAAACATTAAATAGCCCCATAATAGAGATTGTATTAATAGACTCATTTGCCATATTAATCAATTGAAGAATATTTTATTAAAAGATATCGATATCAAAAGACTGGTAATATCGGAATCTTGATATTTGCTAAACTAACAATAAAAACCTGCTTTGTCGGTAGAGTTTGGTATGTCTAAACTGTATGTAAAACACTAAGCTTTCACCGTAATCTTTACGATTCAAATGTTAGGTTTTTTCTACACTGTATAGGGGGGACGTGTTGTGTTTTTGGTAAACATGTCGGGTTGGGAGTTCTGAATGGTGATTACGTAAGCAATGTTGACTGATTAATCTTCTTTGCTTAGTTCAAAATTATACCAATGCTTATGTAAACATTGGAGGGGGTAAAATTGCTTATGCCCTGCATGCAGTAGCAGAAATAACAACGTGTCAATTTACAACGATACGCCATATTATAACAATTTATATTAGCGACAATGACGTCCTGAATACATGATTTTACACATCTGTCGACATTCGCGTATCGGCGTGCGAACATCGAATAATAGCTCGGTCCTTACATCTGCTTATTATGTTGTGAGAAAAAGCCATTTGTATGGATATTAGACAATCTCTTCTATCAAAATTGTTAGCTATGTTTAAATCTGATATATTTAGTGTTTTGCATTTTATCGTTGTTTTATGATATTTTATATCAGAGTTTAAAGGCGACGATTCTGCGTCTGTTACTTAATAGATTTATTACTAGTATATTCAACCTTTGGGATCGTTAATAAATAGTTTTTTTTGGGATAAGAAGAAATTTATCATCATCGACTGTCACTACAACATTGATCGATTGATTGATTTAACCGAAAGAAGTCCACTGCTGGATATAGGTATCTCCCAAAAAGGGGGAATTACCATAATAGCCACGGTTGGCAATCGTAGTAGGTGTTTATGGTGTTCAGAGGATGCTGCTGCCCACCCCCTGGTGTATCCCTTAATCGCCTTTTACGCCACTCACGGGAAGATATGGGGTGGTGCTATTCGTAGCCGGCACCACACCAGAACCAGATAATATATAATAAATGTATTATGTGAATAAATAAAATTACAAGGTACGAGGATAACACTGTATTAAATAATCAAATAAATTATCACCGTCATGTTACTTGGAATAATTAAATGAAACCATGTAATATTCAGAAGATGAAAAGTTTGAGTGTGATTAAAATATTTGAGTAAAATAATGACAAATACAATATTGGATAGATTGGTATAGTATAATATAGGGGTGCATATATAGTAAAGTATGAACAAGTATTATATATATATATTTAAACGTCTATAAAATTTGAAGCAAACATTAAATTATACACTTGAATAAAAAAAAACCAGCCAGTTTATTGAATAGAATATCTACTTCAAAGAATGACATTTAGTATTAAATCAGTTTCATGCACGGTTTCGCCACATAGCGGGCGGATCGGGATGCCAGCGCGATGTTTCTGTCGACGAAAACTGAGCCCGAACCGTGCACGACCTCTTCTGTAGTAAAAATGCGCTGGCATTCCGAGCTGTTCGCTGTATGGCAAAACCATTACTGATTATTTATCCCCAGCCATAATACGAGCGATGGCAAGAGAATCTGTTCATGAAGTCATAACCGGCAATTCTTTCTAGTGTTATTTAATAATGTAACATAAGCTCACACTGTTATCCCCGAAGGGTTAGGCAGAGGTGAAATAGCGAACTACACCCAGATGTGACAGGGGGCGAGTCTGTCGCCATATCGGGCACAAATTGGGAAAAAAAACCCAATATCACTTGACCTGACCAGGGGATCGAACTCGAGACCTCAGAACAACAGTCGTATGTAACACAACTGCGCCACCGAGGCAGTGTTTCTTAATATGTCTATCAAAATGATTGACTGGTTGAGCTTGGTTTTAATTAAGGAATATTATTAATATTCAACATTTACCAAAAGTGTTGCTTTAAAAAAATACGTTTTCCTGATACAAGTACAAGGGTATTTTAAAGGAATACAGGTCAGAATATATTGGCATATATTATATAGTATAAAAAGTTAAAGTGTTGTCTATAATGTAAATAGCTAGTTAGTGTAGCGGGTCGTGGGTTCAAATCCACGAGGTCGTACTGTTGGTTCAGATGAAAGATTAGGCCACAGAATAAGCGGATTTTTACCTTTAAATTAACTGTTAACGTATTAATTTACACGTAAAATATGAGGCAAAATAAGTTAACGGCTGTGAAGTACGTTTTGAATAAATCTTTTACTAGTCAAATGTAAATAAAAAATATATATCATTTTGTAGTGATATGTAGAGCTAATGTTATCGTGACTAACTTCAGACTGTTTTACATAGAGAATAAATAAAACAAAACAATCTGTTAAATGGCATAATATATTCCATGATAGTTAAACAAATATCTATTAAATTGTCTCTAGCGGAAATACGAAGGTAGTTATTAAGTTAAAACAACTGAAATCTATCAAAATATTATAATTTTTTGCACGGTCTCAGCAAAACACTTCATCTGGTGTTCAGTTATATTAATATTCATCTGTCGACAGTCGCCATGATGCGTCAAATAGAAACAGTTATTATACAAAATGACTATATTGCATTCTTAACACCTAGTAAAAATAGAATATTATTTATTTTCACATCACTATTTATCGATTACGAACAAAAGCATTACATTAATATTTAGTAAAGCCATATTTTTATGTATTTCTTTATAAATGAAAATAGCCTTGAAATTATGTTAATGTATTTAGTTATAACCGATATCAAACTTGATCATTTTTCAACATAATTATTATTAACTAGCTATGTGCCCGCTACTTCGCTTGTGTATCATATTTTTTATTCCGCACAATTCTTCACTGCGTAATATAGTTTAGAAATAGTAATTGAAAAATAATGTTTTGATGGTCACTGTTATATGCTTCTAAATTTTTATCGATACTAATAGAAAGCAAAGATATTTCACACAGACTCAAACACTTGCCAGTTCAACTAGGTATACATTTATTCGTATTATTCTTACAATTTCGTGGGTTTTAATTTTTTAACACGGAACCCTAATTATTTAAAAAAATAAAAGTGGTCTAAGTTACGTCGTGTAACTTCAGCTATCTGTTAGAAAAAGTCTAGTAAAAATCGTTATTGTCGTTCCGGAGATTGAGTACAAAGTTGTTATTTTGATATGACAAACAAACGCTTGAATATTATTTATTTGTATAAAATATTATTCCGCTATTAATTTTACGCATCTCTTAATGTGTCGAGTACCCATAAAAATAAGACAATAGGAAAACAATGGAAAGCTAGCGTAAACGCCAGGTAAGTGCTCAAGGGGTTAAAGAAGGAATTGTTTACTTCTCTATAGGTAGTTAATTAATTGGGCGTTAACAGTAACAAGTGAGTTGTTACATAATAGATCGCTAATTTAAGGGCGCACGTTCTAAAAATGTAACCCAGCGTGACAGGAGTCCCGTAACTCATGAACAACGATTGTCTAAGGTTAATTGAAAACTTAATTCAAGCGTGATTGAGAGGGACCTTAATGTAATCGATTGGATCGTGGGGAATATAAATTACTCGATCTATAGACAACTATGCCAGAGTTAACCTTTAAAGGCCCTCTCTAGAGAATCTGGCTTGGTGGTTTATGCTCGTTTTTGAAAATTCTATTTAAGATTTTCTCTTTGCAGTTTTAGCTTAATTAATGTAATTATATATTTCTAAAGTAACCAACCAAGCCGGTATTAACCGGGCACGATGTTGTGATAAGAGGAATAAATAAGGGAACTATAAAAACCACTTTATTCGGTAATAATGAATACTTGAATTTTATAATCGTTATTTATTATATTAAACCATTTGATAAGGACAAATATTTAATAAACATATGTTTATTAAATTAAATGTCGATTTCTGGCAAGGAAGCGTATAAGTATTATGTTTAAAAAAGTCCCTTACGTGTAAACATGCAAGCCTCCCATCGGCAATGCAAAAATAATGTTCAATAGCCTCTATCTGACATTAGTCAATTGTCTAAGTCATTATTCAATTGTCTTTATATTTTTTTATCTATATGAATGTAACTACTTGTAGCCGGAAGTTCTAACATGATCAAATTTTTTATTAAATTGAGAAGAAAAATAATAGATGTCCTACTAGTACAGTAATCTGGATCGGAAAAAAAGAATTTACCTGAAATATTTCCGAAAGACAACTTTGCTAGTTTGTATCTTTTGATAATTAACTGTAGGAATTTTTCTCTAGTAATGTTATGTGTTACTAGCTGTGCCCGCGACTTCGCTCGCATGAAATTCAGGCGTCTCGTCCCGTCCCGTCTCGTAATAATCACATTCATAGCACTTCGTCCCCCTTGTCATCAAAACTAAAAACAAAACATGACCCGTCCAATTATAGTTAGAATAGATGAAATAATATTATGTTCCGCGCCATATTTATAGCTGATATAATACTTGAAGTTCAGTTCACTACTTCCATAAAATGGCTCCTTAACCCCTTGAGCACCTTCCCGGCGTTTACGCCAGCTTTCCATTGTTTTCCTATTGTCTTTCTATTGTTTCATTTTTATTGGTACTCGACACATTAATACAACGCCTAAAATGCCTCCAGATTGTGTGAAAATTGAATATTAATATTGTTATCTCATATATTATGTCTAACATATTTACATTATCTCATTTTGCTTAATTTCAATCAATCCATCAATTGTTTTACTTGTTAAGACTAAAACGCATTTACTTACCAGCTCATCCTTCATACTTAAGACGCCACGTGTCATTGAAATTACTATAACTTTTGATAGAGCGGACCAATTTTAATGAAATAAAACTTTGATGCTACTCTGGAGTAGCTTTATAATCATCTGTTTGAGTTTGTAAAATATACTTAGAATTTTCTAATTGATGCCTGCATAATCAAAGACAGCTAGACAGACATTTAAAAAAATAATATAAATGTATTTAATTGCCTCTTTTAAGTCTCTTGCAATGATTCTTTTCACAAAAATCTGAATTGTACAGACACGTGAAATTTACAATTATATTAGTAGTATAGATATGCACATATTTTTATCGTGAAATGAGTTAGAAGTAAGATTTTGTCAAAAAACTGCTATTAGGCGCCATTTTTCCAAAATTAACATTCAGAAAGTATATATTCAAATAAAAAAAAAAACAAATCTCTCCAGATAAAAATACTAAATGATTGTTATGTATGTCCTCTATAATAAACATGTAATGTTATTTTTGTAGTTCAGTCATCAAATCAAAATCAAAAATACTGTATGCAATTTAGGCCCTGAAAAAGCGCTTATAAACGGCAAAATACTACCACCGGTTCGGAAAATAGCCGAGTCATCGAGAAGAATCGGCAAAAAACTCGATCAGGTTTTTCTTTTCAGATTTATTTTATAGAAGTATACTCACTCATAATTATAGGTTTATTAGTCATAGAGAAGGGTGTCTTTCCAAACATCACCATCGTCTACATACTGATTGACCCTATAATCCACCTCTTGCAAATTGAAACTTGCTTGGCATGATGTCTGAACTTATTGTCCGGTAAATCGGTAATTGATCCTAAACTTGAAATATTTGTTCCAGGTGGAGGGAGTGACATCAATGTCCTGACACGATGTTCAGAACGGCGTCAGTCGAGGGCTCCGGGCCGAGGACGCCGCCCGCTTACGCCCCTCATCCCCCTTACGTCCAGCCCCGCTTCTTCCCCCCACGCATTCGCCCACCACCCCCTCAATATTGCTTCGACGCAGCCCGCTTCGCCTGCGACGCCTCGAAACCGCGCTACCTAGACGTGGAACGCGAGAGATTAGTTACCAGATGGCTAGCCGAAGCCAACGAAGCTCTAGTCCGTAGAGACAGGCCTCCGAGATACAAACCGAGGAGTAGCGAAAGGAGGCCGGAGTACCTCGACCGCCGTCCGGGCCCGGAGTGGTCTGATAATTTTCTCCTGGGCAGGCGTAACGGTTCCGTCGAAGTAGATGACGATGGTAGTGAAGTTCTCACGTTGAAAGATTTCGTGGATAAGTTCTCACTGCCGCGGGTAGTGAAGTTTGAAGGGGAAGATAGACCTGTGCTGCTGTATAGAGTGTTGGAAGCGCATAGAAGGGTGGAAGCTGTTCCACTATCAGGGAAGAAAGGAAAATTGGTCGGAAAGCCGCTTTACATTCCAGACTCATATGATGGTAAGTCCATTTGTGTAATTTGTAATAGTAACTTTTTTCATCTTAGTTTATTACAATGACGATATAACGACACATTTTGAGTTTTATATCAACGATTTTAATCAGTAGCAAAACGGTGGCCCATCTTGCTAGAAGTTTTCGTGGTGTTTTCGTGGCATCTCGAAGTATACGTTTCGCATTATTAACATCAATACACTTCACTTGTGCTCTATAACCAAACAATATCACGCGACCACAATTACATAATATAGAGTCAAAATACGCAACCTAATGAATTAAAGACAATAACTGCTACATCACAAATTAAGAACACGCCAAAAACCAACAACTTTCTTTTATAATGAACACACATGCCAATAAGGATTTAAATTTGTAATCAGATTTGAGTTTAAAAAAACGCTATCAGAAGATAATCTGATGAAAATTCAAATATCGAATTCTGAAACGATGCCAATTATCGTACCTTACAATACAAATATGACATAACGTAAATTCCGCGTCTCTGATTGGAAAAAAAAAAAAAAAAACTATACAAGCAAGAAATAGGAAGAAAAATGAACTAAAATATTTTGTACTTGACTGTCTACAAGATAACTAATCTATGTTACAAAGAAATGGTTTTGTATGATATATGTTGTTTAATCTAGGAGTTTAAGTTTAACAAAAACATTTAATAATTTATATCGCAATCCTTAAAACCTTGGGTAACCATACAGTTCTCAAAATATTTAATAACAGTACACATTGTATTTAAAAGAGTCACAGAACAATAAGCACTCAAGACCTAACATGTCGATCGGTCCTAATGTTCACCCGCAAAAATGGCTGCACAGATCATCAGTTTGAATTCTATGTGAGGACAATTTTTATCAGTCGTGTTAGACGTCATCTAAATCGCTATAACACCATGCCCCTAACGGGAATAGGCAAAGATAAAAAAGTGATACTTATAGATATAATAGCCAGCTAACCAACACACAGACAGATAGGTAAATAAATACGTCATCAGAATTAATTCCAATGTCGGACTGCAAATCCGTCATAAAATACCAGGGTAAAAGATCCTATAACAGTTTATCCGGCTACTAATGATAAATTTAAACAAAGTTACTTCTGTTATGTATTATTATTTTGAACTACCTGTGTGCTGCGCCCGCGTTTCATATGTTCTTCAATGTGTTTTAATTTTTTTTTACTGAACCATATTTAAATTCTTAAAAATTGTTTAGTACTAAGATGAATTTATCGTAAATTAGTTTAAATTTTTTTACGGTTTCCTAAAACAAAAGTTACAGAGTGTAACTTCAGCTATCTACCAATAAAAGTGCCGTCAAAATTCGCCCCGCCGTTCTGGAGATTAGCCGGAAATAACAGACAGCCAGACAACAAATTTTAAACTTGTGTTTATGGTATAAGTATTGTATATTCTATATATACCTTACATACCTATTTAGTAAAAAAAAATCCTAATGCAAACAAACACTTAAATTTTATTTATTAGTATAGATAAGACAAAAAACGCAAAGCTTATCCGAACATCCCTAGACTTAACATTTAACAACAGTTTCTCTGTAAAACCAAATGGTAATTTAACACAGATTGCTAACTTATCAGGCACAATAGGCTGTTGTTAAAAATACATTATGATTAATATATGTAAAATAAAAAATCATATTGTACTTTGTTAAACTGGCCAATTATTAAATAAATAATAGATAATCGACATTGTTCAGAATGGTAGACTATTATAATTGTACGCCTCCGGTTGTCGGATATGTCACTTCGACATTAAATGTCGAACATTTCGGCGATAATTAGTTTATAGTTTAGATAATACTATATATGTGTAAAATATATTATTATTAAATACAGCCTGTAACCAGATGTCAATAATATCAACGTACAGTAAATATTATTGGTTATAATTATAATGAGTGTGCCCGCGACACACTCATGAATGAATAAAATTGATGTGTCTGTTTGTAATGTAAAAATTATTATTTTTTACTAAATAGATATGAATGTGTAAAAGATACCTTTACCAAAAATCCAATTTTTAAAATTTTGTTCCGGGTAATCTCCAGAACGGCTGGACGGATTTTGACGGGACTTTTTTGTAGATAGCTGAAGTTACTCCGGGTGACTTAGAGTAATTTTATTTTCGTAAATATTTAGGGTTCCACGTATAAAAAATAAAACTTATAATAAATTGAAGCAAATCCGATTCAGTGTACACTTTTACGGGTAAGTGCTTGAATTTTTGAGAAATATATTTACTTTATCTTAGTACTTAATTTTTTTTAGGAAAATAATTAGTGTTTCGTCTAAAAAATTAAAAACCAGTGAGAAACATATAAAATGCGGGCGCAGCCGCGCGCACACAGCTACACACCTTACCATATACTCATTATAAAACTTATAAAAATTATAAGTTATAATTATTATACCGAATTCGATAAAAGTAGGTAATGACATATATTGCATCCAAGAATAGAACATAGGCTGCAAATTGTCTGAATTCCAAGCGGGTAAAGCCGCGGGCACAGCTAGTACTTAAATACAATGATTATGCAATATATGTAAATTAATTTAAAATCAAACTTCATTATAATTTATTACGCTTGAAAAAAAAAAAATTGTTACGTGAATAAATATTTATAAAAAATCTCTCAATATGTTGATTTATACTTGCATTTGAATTCAGTGGCCGGTTAGTACTGATGCTAAGGTCGCGACCTCTGCCGAGGCGCCATATAAGTAAGCGGCTAATGGGACATTGCCCCCAATGATTACAGGAAAGGAAATATCCATCTATTACGGCCAGACAGACACTTATTATTTGCATTATTTATAGGATCTAATATAACGTGCAGTTTAAACTGTCAAAAAGTAATGATATCTTCTCATTATTGGATATTGTTTAAAGGCAACGACTTTCTCTGTTTATTAGTGAGCTGTTTATAACTTAAAAACCTCTACCCAATTTTATATTATTATGATAAATTATAAATCTATTGTTTCGCCGTGTCTAGTAATGTTTTTATTACAAGCGATATATTTAATAAGTAATAGGAATAGTCGCGAATGAAGTTTATATAAAAATTACATTGATCATTTTAGAGAAATAATACAATTTAATTTATAGAACAAGCTATACTCGCGGTTTCGCTCGTGTGAATCTTATAACCAGTGTTTTTTTTTAATAACTTTTATATCATATAAAGTTGGGAATGTGAGGAAGGAACAGGACTATAGTCTTTTTTATAGAATTATTTTATATATACTCTTATATACAATCTCCTTTAACAAAATGTAGACTAAAACCCAATCAGATAATATATCAACAATTAAAAAAAATCCGGTGAGTGATTCTCGAGTTATAAAAAAAATATCATCAAATCAACGAAATGGTGTATTATTTATTAGTTATACTTGGTTATACATTTACTGAGACGACATGATAAAGGTTTTTGTTCATTTACCACTTTACTCCAGTCCAAACCTATTTGAAAATGACAGTGACATATCTCAGCGATTAGATTGGAAATGTAAAGTCAAAAAATATTCAGGCTAATTTCTGCGTATTTCTATAGATATTTCTCTTTAGTTATTGATAGTTATATAGTAAAGGTCATAAGAGCAGTCATCAGAGGCCTAACGTAATTTTCTAAGATGACTTTAAGCACGCGTTGACATGGATATTGCATCATACGGAACGCAAGAACGGACATGCCAAGAATCTACGCCATTCTTACGATCTTACCGGTAGAGTCCATAGGGATGACAAATAATAAATGTTGCTTCAGACTACTTGTGGGACATAGCTCTAACCTTACAGATATAATGTATGTTCGTAAAAATTTACATAAGCTCGATCTAGTGAATGATCGTCATAATTTTAATATTAGAAGTAAAGACAAGTTGGCCGTCCCACCCTTTAAGATAAGTAAGTCTAATAAAAGGTAACGTATAGGTAATAGTATTCGGTTTTACAATAAGATCCCAAATAATATTACCGATGTACCTGACAATATGTTCAAGTTCTGTATCAAGCAAATCTTAATTTGAAAAGGTTATTACAGGGTGGATCATTATGTGAACGATAGTGATGTCTGGAATTTACACAGATCTCAGTGCTTCCGCTAACATTGGTTATCACTATGATTTGTATAGTTTTTATTTAAAATATATATTATATAAAATATATTTATAAAAAAAAGAACCAAATCGAGTTTGTTGCCGGCTCTTCTCGACTGGGTTGTTTTCCGAACCGGTGGTAGTATTTTTGACTTTCATAAGCGCCTTCTTAGGGCCTAAGTTGTAGAAAGATTTTTTTTGTTTTAATACCATTAATAGTTTTGAAATCAATTAGGTCAAGCAATTTTATATAGGTATATAGATTCATAAATATGGTACAGCATTAAAAAAAATTTTTTTCAACTTCTACTCGTTGAAATGTTGTACCTTCCATCATCAGATCTGAGCTATGTACCTGCGTGTTATGTGCCGGGGTGTGTCTACACGCACAACACTGCACATTACCAGGTTTATTCCGAGTTTGATAGTGATGACGTGAATTATTCCAATTGAAATCTGAGATTTTAAAAGCGATTATGGTACCTCGGTATTCTGCTCTGTGGTATCGTATAAAAATGTAACAAAATATATTCGAACCATTATACTAGCTTATGAAATTTTACAACTGCTACAACATTTAAAGTCTATAAATAAAAATGTAACTCTACAATGGATACCATCTCATATAGGCTTAGTGGAAAACGAGCAAGTAGTCCAATTAGCAAAAGTTTCTTTTATTAATGGCATGCCATTGGCATATACACCCTACTATGTTGATCTACTTTACTTGATAAAAAAACAGTGGCGCACAATGTGGAAAGAATACTTTGATAATCGTTCAGTTAGTAAAGGAATCTGGTACAAAGCTATACAACTCACCCTATTGAATTTTGCTTGGTTTGAAGAACTCCAAAGTGGTCGATCTGAGTTGGTTACTGCCTTTAGACTTGGTTCAGGACATGTACCATTCAATACTTCCTTGCATGTAATTAAACTTAAAGTATCACCATATTGTGATGTTTGCAAAATTGTAGAAGATGTTTATCATGTAATGATCGAATGCAAACGAAATCAACAGAATAGGATATTAGTACAGAGTAAAATTAATAATTCACTGTATTGTGTAGGAATATGTAACAGCATCCTTGATTTTCCGACATCGGAGGAAGCAAGGATGCTTTACAAAATGGTTATGGTAGCAATAAGAAATCGGTGAAATTTGTGTTAAAATACGCTCTTCACTGCCGTGGCATGGTCAATATTTGACCAAACTCCATAAATCACAGAGAAAAAAAAGCATTATACAGCTTGTAGTAATTTACATAAAAACATTTAAATTTTGTGTACTGAAATTATATAATTTAGTAAATACAGTATTGTATTACTGACGTAGGCTATGGATAGGAGTAGATTGAGAACTGGGATATTACTTGTTATGAGCGTAGGTAACATAGGATTTCACTTGGCTTTTTAGGTCGGGAAATAGGATAAGTATGGTGATTAAGAAAGAGTTACAGTTAACTTAACTTAAAACGCTTATATAAAAACCTGAATAATCCGCACAGAATTTGATTAAGCTAATGCAAGTGTTCACGTTATAAATCGACTCGTATTCAACTACGCACCCAATATTATTTATAATTTATAGTTCGAATGTGTTGTGGGAAATAATTTTAAGTCTTCTATACAAAGAGTCATCATAATGCATGAAGCACGCACGTATGTTTGAGGTTATGGCCTCTAAAACCAAATAAGGATCGTATTTAATAGGCCGACTCTCCCACGCCGCGAGGCCGTCACAAGGCCTCTGTGAATAGGACTCCGGCAATAATTAACTATGGGATGCCCTTAGAATAGTGTTATTGAATAGTTTTAAAAAAATACGATGGTCTTTACAAACGGAATTATCTATTCGATAATTTTAGAATTTACTTGCTGTGGCCGCGACTTTAGTCATTCATTGAAATCTCTATATCTTCTCGATTTTCAAAAGTTTTATTCTTAAATTTCTTAATGAGGTTTAAGAGGAAACTCGGTTAGAAACAATTTGAAGAATTAGTATTTGAGATACCTATTGCTATCGCATTACGTTCCAATGAAAGAGTTATAAAGCGCGAATGGGATAACTGCGCCATGTGCTGGTTAACTTTTTTTTCTTTTTTTTAACATGGGGAAAACATTTACGCATCCCTCATGGCAGCTCTAATACTGGAGTAAAATCTTCCAGATTAAAGATTCCGGGAAGGCATATGGGTCTTGGCCGGCGAGAAGCGACAGGAATTGGAACACGGGGACACGGGATTGGTTTGCGCTGATTATATCTGTGCAAATACATTAAATCATCAGTCTGGTTCTGTTCAGTTCAGTCTGGTTAAATCATTCGCCTGGTTTCCCTCCAAAACTAGATCAATTTAAATTTTTTCCCAGTTGTAAAATGAAAGACTTTGGCGTTTTGATTTTTTGCGTTTTTATTATTCAAATTTATTTGACGGACGTTTGAAAGCTATGGTAGAGCTAGGTATTTTTTCTTATCTTTTCTATAATAATGAAATCATTATTCAATATCACAAACAACTATTTTTATATAAATATATAGAGATCAAAAAATGTTTATTGAAACGTGATAAAAACATTATCGTCATCTTTCTGTTAGTGACAAAATAGATACAATACTAAAAAGTTTATGTAAACATAATCTCAAGACGAAAGTCTTCGACCAGTGTGTGTTGTCAGTGATGACATATGGCACTGAGACGTAGTTGCTTACAGTGGGCTTAATAAGGAAGCTTAAAGTTGCTCAATGGAGAGGGCTATACTTGGAGTTTGGACTGCGTGATCGAATCATGAATGAGGAGATCCACAAAAGAACCAAAGAAACGGACATTGTCCAAAGAATTGCTAAACTTAAGTGGTAGTGGGCTGGGCACATTGCTCGCAGAACCGATGCCCGATGGGGCCAACGGGTTCTCGAATGGGTACCACGCACTGGAAGACGTAGCGTGGGTAGTAGCCCCCCCACAAGGTGGACCGACGACCTGGTGAAGGTCGCAGGAATCCGCTGGATGCGGGTGGTGCAAGACCGGTCATCGTGAAATAGCAAACTATACCACCCACATTTCGCCGAGCTTAGTAACATAATCGTATTGAACTTTATTATAGTTTTATCAAAGAAAACTCCAAGATATTTTTATTTTAACACGTCTAACGCCTCTCTTCTTGTTGTTTCAACATCTTCTTTTTATTGGCCTATAATAAGCTGTGGTAAGTTTTTTTATACCACTAAAGTAGCAAACAGTCAAAAAACCGGCTGATGTTGAGCGGTCATCGTAGCCTATGGACGCCTGCAGGACCAGAGGTCTCACGTGCGCGTTGCCAATTCGCGTACTCAGCTGTATTAGATTATCTCGCATGCAGCTCCTAGAATACTCGTTCCTTGGGTTCCTTGGGTGTACAATAAATATGAAAGAAAACGCATGGAAATCGGTTTAGTGATTAAAGAGTTCAACTAATGAACCGACATGTAGACATAGTTATTGCCTTTTGTAACATGTATAAGGGTCTTCAGAACCGTTAATCCCATGTTTGGTGATAGTATTGCAATAAATAAGCTTGTACTTACCTAACTACAATCAAATAAACCGTGTAAAATGTTAACATATCTCAGTCGACGATGTTAACGTAATCTTCCAAATAAATAACCATTAACTTACGGAAATTTAACTAAACCATAGTACTATAGAACATAGCAAAGTCACTGCACAATACCGGTGATATAGTAAATTATAACAATTTATTTTTTTCAATTTACTTTTGTCAGAGCATTAATTTAGTCTTGCTAAAAACACGGTCGCTCATTTGAAAAAAACAGAACGTACATTGTTTTCTTACTCTACGCGTGATAGCGATTATTGGCTCCCCTCCTCCACTTCCTTGTCAGCAATAGTAAGCTAACCTATTAACCCACATCCCCTTATGCACAGTTGCTAGTAGTGCAATTGGATTCCTTGTCAATGGACACAGGTTCAAACAGGCGTAAGCAAATCTTGATATTGAGTCTGGCCTTTCGATATCATGACGAAAACCAAGGCATGGTGGTGGGGAATTATATAACAACGCCCGCCCGCCAATAGGTATATTCTGGCAGCATAACTTGCGAGTCAATACCTCAAGGCTTAGTGTGTTTACCATCCTGGACCACATCCTCACTTAACATCAGGCGATATTGTGATCATCTGAATATAAGAAAATAAGTAGGAACACAGAGGAAACTGATTTCGATATGGACAATTTACCAAACCTAAAATGTATTTCTGTCACATAGATATACATAAATATTTCCCTTATCTAAGATAAACATATAATATTATTACGAAACAGTTATCTAACAATATGGAGAGATATTTGTAAAGTTAACTTCGCTTCGGGATTGATCCCGCGACCTCGACCATCGCGCAGTCAACACCGTTATCCACACCGCGCATATACTTCTAAATATTTGCGCATAATATTAAATTCATAGTTTTCCACTATATTTTACTAACATTGCCGGCACAGAAAACAATACCTTTGATTTTGTATGCCTATGTTTGATCCTCCAGAAAGGAGCCCTCATGTCCATTGCATAGTAATACAGTACCTTTAGTATACTTGTATATCAGTAAACTCATTGGTCCAAGACAAATGATACTGTATTCGATACGTGCACATTTATAAGGTACCTAAAGAGACCGTCAGGCATTTAATTACCGCAAAAGTTAAGAAGTTTTAGGGCTTAGTAGAGATCATACATACTTTAACATTACGCGTATCTCGCATAAGGGTAGGTAGAGGCTACATCCTTCCACCTGCTACGACCCTGACACACGTCTTTCGCTTCTTCTACTTTCGCTTTCATGCGTGTTTTTCGGTTAAAAGTACTTTTGACTGCGACTTTTCTTTAGAACATTTTTTTGCATCTGAGATAAGAGACGGGCCCTGGTCATTCGGACGCGGATCGCCTCGTGAATGACAGCAGACAGCATCGTGGGTTTTTAGTGACTATTCTCGGCGCTTCACGCAGGGTGTCCCCCACAGACCTTTTACCATCTCTAATACGAGAAACGTTGCTCCCGGATTAGAGCTGGTAGAGGGGTGCGTAAAATGCTTTTCCTACGAAAAAAAGGTCGACCTTTACCGACTTGCCTAGTCACACTCGGCTTATTTAATTTATTTATTTATTAGGGAAACACGCAGGTAATAAATCTGAAATAGAATAACAATATTACACAAACAATTCAAGTTTCCATTAAAAAAAAACTGTTTCGTTAATCTTCCTTCATCCATTCTCTTCATATGTTCACAAAGCAGTACCAATCAGCTACGAGTATTAACGAGAGCACTAACTGGACACTGTTTGAATAAACACATGTATTGCACATTGTTGGCAAACACGTTATACCATCGGAGGCAATAACGCATATAAGATTATTATAATAATAAAAGTGTATACAAACCGTAAATTATAAAGCACATAGGTAATAACGAGTCTTGCATAAGTTACTGCGTTGTAAGGTCAGAACGATTTGCATGCGAGAATCGTAATGCAAAACAATTGGAAACCAAACACTGACGCGCGCTCAGAATCGCGACAATAATATTGACAAGTCATTTGTGCTCGATGCAGACACGATACGACGTAAGTTTTAAATCTAACGATTATCTTCACGGATTTGTACATACTAATGGCTGTACCAGCTGTTACCCTCGCGTGAATTACAAAATTGTAGGCAGTGTTTTTGAAGTGAAAAGTCTTGAGCGGCATTACCAATGCTATAATGTCAGCCGTATGTCAAGTATAAGATAGTGTTTAAATTCTGGCCAAAAAAATTACACTCACGCAGTATTTTGATTATGAATAAACTATATGAGAATGTACATAATTGTTGCTAGGAGCGCCAATAGACGTAAAAACCAAACAAATGTCATATGTAAAATATTAGGTTATGTTAACAATTGCAATTAATAATTAGAATAATTTACTTACTCATACTATAGTTTTAAACATTAAAAAAAAAAGTTTTCCATTAGTTTCTAGTTTTCACTTCTGTAGGTAGTCCCCATGACTGCCTAGTTTTTTCTATGAAACTTCTATATAATACTAGCTGCACTCCGCGGCTTTACTTGCTTAGTTTCCGTTCCAGTGGAATTCTTGGTTTAAAAATCCTATCCTATGTCATTCCCTGGATTTCGAACTATCTCCATACCAAATTTCATCCATATCGATCCAGTAGTTTTTAAGTTTATTCGTTACATACAAAAATACAAATCTTTCCTCTTCACAGTATTAGTACAGATAAGAAGAATAAGGATGTAAAGAAGAAATACGTTATTTTGTGAAGTTTTTTAAATTATTTAGATTAATTTTATTATATACTCGTAGATAGTATGTAATGTAAAAAATGTGAGCCGTCACGGAACGCCTGGCAGATGTGAAACATCGACATTATTTTGTAAAAGTAATATGCAGAAAAAGAACAGATTGTGATAGGAACTAAATATGTCATAATGATAAAATAAAATATTACGATTTTTTTCCAGATAACGATGACTATTTATTGAATAAACATTTATTTTCATGCAATACAAAAAATTACGAATTTATTTAATATAATAATAAATAGACTGTATATATACCATCAAATAGCGTGGCGACGCGTCACCACGGCATACGTTGCCACGCCAGAAATCGGTTTTACGTGCGGCTATAGTATTTCACATCAACAAAGTATAATAACCTTCAGATTAGATTATACATATAGGATCTTACAAAAAAAACATGAAAATCGGTTCATTGATAAACCAACAGATAGACATTGCCTTTTATACAATTTAAGAATAAACTACGCAATATTGAACGTGCAAATTTATAATATTTAACATTCCTCGACACGTACTAAGCGTGTTTGAATCAGGCGACATTTAATCACATACCATTCTACAAGTAGTAAGTACAAACATAATCATATTTTTATTTGATATAAAGCAATTAATTCTTGACTCAGTTACGATGATGATCTGCATTATTATAATGTAATTAATTGTTCTCTGCGTAATTCGGAATTTTTGAGAATAAAAACTATCCTATCTCACTCCCTGGTTTTCAAACTATCTCCATAGCAAATTTCATCCAAATCGGCCCAGAAGTTTTTAAGTTTATTCGTTACATACAAAAATACAAATCTTTCCTGTTTATATAAGTATAGATAAGTAACTTTATTCGTGATTTAATATTTTATGTATTTATCATACACAAAAGGGACTCTATGGGGGCTCTATGTTTTGCTTATTTTGGATGACAAATCCGTATTTTATTTAATAAATTATGTATATACATTCTTTGTTCACTTATCATATGAAACTAATAAGCTATAAATGAACAAAATCGGCTATGTTCTTTACTCGTGCTATTTGGTTCTTCAATAAACAAATAAGCTTCTAGCAATACCCTTGCTATATTTTTCGCTTTCGTCATTATTATTAGGTACGTAATGTATAATTGGGTCGAAGGTGTCTGAATTAGAAACATATTTATAAGCAATGTTTATTTTAAATTATTACTTAAATTGATTTTGTAAAAGAAATGGTAATGCTTACGTTACAATCTTAACGAGTTTTGCTCACTATTGCTTATAATTCTGTTAACGTAATACTTGCCTCTTATGCATTTAAAGCGATATTTTAAGACAACAATATTATTCAAACCACTCGATGACTGTTTTAAATATCATTCAATAATTACTATTGTTAGTGTGTGGGTGTAATAATTTCATAATCCCTTCAAATTAATTGACCGAAATCAAAGTTTTATGACAAAGAACGATTATTGTGTACCCATTACGGAGACAATACCATGAAGTGTTGCGATATCTAACGACAATTTATAAATCAAGTAAGAACAATGCATGCTTGTGTACATGTACATACGAGTACATAATGCAGTGGGTAAAATAACATCGATTGAAAAACAATAACGTAAACCCACACGTACAAACATTTGCATTGACTGTTAACAATATAGTAAATAAATATTTTGAATTCCTCGCGATGATTAGTCATGAGTTGGTTGCGTATGAATTGTATTATTAAAGGAACTAGCTGTGTGCCCGCGGCTGCGCCCGCGTTTCATATATTCTTTACCGCATTTATTTTTTTATACGGAGCCCTAATTTTTTTTTACTAACAAGATAAAGTAAAATATTTCTCATAAATTCAAGCACTTGCCCGTAAAGTTGTGCATGAATAGTACATGACAAACCAAGACGCGCTAAATATATGTAAATTGTTGATCTTTTTTTTCGTGGCTTTGTTGCGAGCGTTCAGGTCACTCAGTCCGGAATTGGTAACTAGCACAAAAGCACCACAGTGGTGCGAACCACGTTTTGAGTTGTTGTTTGGGTGAAAATTCTGCAGAATAGGGATGTTCTTTGATTACTCTACCATAGTTTTTGTGCCAGGTACCTTCGCGGGCGTATGCAGGACGACTCACCAAAGTTTCATAGTAATCGGATTACTAGTTTAGGAGTGCATTTATTTATTTAAAGACGAACAAACATTGATTTTTATTTACATAGATATATAAATTTAAAAGTATCAGTAATCGTCAGGTTTGTAATTTTTCGCTGAAAAGATACTGTAAAGCTTTTTTAACAGTTAGGCACATGTGATTTGCATGGACTCATATATATGTAAACCATCTGTATGCCCGCGGCTGCGCTCGCGTTTCATATACTCATCACTGCGTAATATAGTTTTGAAATAATCATTGGAAAATGAAAAGGTTTGTTTATTTTTTTTTGCGTAGCCTAAATTACGCAGAGTAGCTTCAGCTATCTCCCAGAAAAAAACCCAATCAAAATCGGTCCAGTATTTCAACCAGCCGGAACAAACAGACAAAAGTTTTATAAGTTGTATTTTTGGTATAAGTATCTTATACATATTTATATGTATTTAGTAATAAATTGTTATTTTGATATTACATTAGTTATTTATTAGTATAGATTATTAAGATAATGAAGTGAAACTATAGTAATCATTGTATGTGTTGTTCACAATACGTGTTCCGTGAGATGTTGGAGGTATTTCGCCTTAGGTACTTGTTTGCACGTCACGCGCTCCATCGTGTTAACGACTCGCATCGATATCAAAGCATCGATATGCCCGACAGCACTAACCACTCACGGAAACGTCGATAAGTCCGAGTGCTAAGTTTAAATCACTTCCTTACGATCGTTGACGATAGACACGGTCTTTTATTGTAATAAGTAATAGAGCTATATGGCCGCGACTCAATGTGATTCAATTTTGTGTTGACTTCGTTGAATATTATCCTCACAACTTTTCTTAAATATTACCCCATATAAAACATTGTATACTAAAACGTATTTCACGTTAGGAACATTTTAGTAATTTTTGCCTCACCCCCTCTTTTAAGTAATAGTAAAGCACTCTTACTCTACATGATTACGTAAAAGTTGATATAATTTTGTATTAAAATATTTATGTAATTAAGTAAAAATTACTTAAAAAATTAAGTAAATATTTACTTACTTATGTAGAATAAACAAACAATTGAATCGTTTTTATTGAATAGTTCTTGAGTTTCAATTTTTACGCGGTACCCTAATTATTTTGTGCATTGAATCGGATCTTATTCACACTTTCAGGAGTTTTAATTTTTTTACTCGGAATACTCATTATTTTCGAAAAATTAAAGTAGCCTAAGTTACGCGTAGTAAATTCAGCTATCTGCCAAAAAAAAAACCCGTCAAAATCAGTCCCGCCGTTCCGATGATTTACCCGGAACATACAGACAGACAAAAATAAAATAAAAAATTGGTATAGGTATCGTATGTATTTAGTTAAAGATTATTAAATATATTATTAAATTATTATTATTATTCTAATATCACAAACAGACACAAGACAATTTTACTTATTAATATAGATGACATGGAGGACGGAGGGTTTTGATCTTTATTACGTAATAATTGATAGATCCCTAACTTCTTGATGATCACGTGTTATTACGTGTATTTAACTTACATAATTAATTTATGTATTAGAGACTTATACAGTATATTACGTAGTGATACACAACTAGTCAAAAATAAGCAAAGAATTGATATGATGCCCCCATTGATGCTTACGTAATTCATAAAAGGTCCCTTATATATGAGATCAGGAAACACGAGGCATGCTAACAACACCTTCTTAAGAACACCAGACGTGCTCGCCCTCAAAAGACTTCCATTAATTTCGTGGTAAGTTCGGCATTCCAAAGAGGTCTAATCACTGTTCCCAACTTAACAATGATTTCTCATTAAAAACGTCCTTACGACGCGTGATAAGTATGCTAAACTTCCATCACTCGCGTCCCGCCGTCCTCTTTCGTCGCGTCGTAGGCAGAACAATGGAATTCCCTTGCCTGTAATCAACGGACGATCTGAATCACGCGTGCGCGTCTGTCGCCGTAGTATATACCAATTTACATTTATGATCATGCAAGGTTTATTCAACCTTATTTCAATGGAATAAGAATCAAAACTAATTTTTAGAATTATATAGTTTTATTATGATATGGTCATTCGTAACTAAGAACATCCAACCTTTTTGGCTGTTAAGGGATGTTATGGTTGTTTAAAAAAATATAGTTTGAAAATCTTCTAAAGGGATACCTATTTAGGGGGATCTCAGTCTATAATGTAGCATGTATTTAATTCATTAACTTGCATATTAGATCCTATATGATGCAAATTTGGTTGCATTTTGCGTGATATAGTTTGAAACAGATTAGAAATAAAACGCGTAAAATTCATTCCGAAGTGTCATAAAAAACCCATGGAAAGTTCTAGCAAAACTGCCAACGGTTTAATAAAAGCGTCGAAACACTGAAAAAATAATATAATATTTAAAAAATACCCTATGCCAAAGTCACTAGCAGAATTGTGTATGTAACTCTCAGATTGTCAGTAACTAAAAAAAAAATTCAGCATTACAAAACTTTGTGACTGGCATTACCGGACAATAAGATCAGGCTATTTTTAATTTGCAAAGATTAGTGTAGGGTGGATCATTATATGAACGATAGTGATGTCTGGAAATGACATCCCTTGTCTGTGCATCTATTATAAACTTTGTAACTATGAGTTGTAAATTCTTTAGGAAAACATATGAAAACAAGTCGAGTTTCTTGCCGGCTGTTTTTGATGACTGGATTGTTTTAAGAACCGGTGGTATTCCAGACGTCAAGTACAAATAGTTTATAGATATTTCGTCTCCAGTAAAATACATTCAGGATTTTATGTTCTCCCTTTATACGTCGATTAACCTAACCGCAATTGTTTCTTTAAATTGTGAAGAATAATAAACGCCCATGACACGATTTCCTAACCGACAACACTTAGTTGTACATTTTCAGAGGAGACACGCTGTTTACGCGATTTTTTTTTTCCTAATCTCCTCTAACCTTTACCTTAATCTGCGTATTTCCTTTACATGGTAAAATACGTTTTTCAATGACTCGACTATATTAAACGGATTATTCTTTATTTCCTATGACGGTCAATACCAAAACCTAATTCATCCATGTTAAACTGTTATTTATTTTACACCTTATAGATTTAGTGCTTTGACCACAGTCTTAGCAGATGTTATGTGACGCTATAGTCCAGCATGGTAAACACACAAACCCTAGAGGTACTGGTTCTCAAGTGATGCTTCCGGAACACAACTATTGGTATTTGGTTCCCCAAACGTTTTCAAACTTGAGGGTGGTAGCTATCCGGGTGGGTATTGTTAGAAAATCCCCTACCACCATGCTATAGTTTTATCACGATGTTTTTGCTTCACCGAAAGCTCAGGCTGAATTTTAAAATTGGATAGATGGGCTTGAATCCGCGTCCATGGAGACAATATCCGACCGTACTGCTAACTGCGCTATTATCGTTTATTTCTTTTTTAAATAGAGAGGAATGGAAGTAAGACATGTTGCGCCGACCTCAAATAAAAATAGGATAAGAGTAGGGAGATGATGATGTAAATGCTCTACTTTTAAGGTGTACCAAATATGAATCAAACTAATGTGTAACCTGCAATTAAAATGAGGTTGAGTCTTCTTTAAAATAAAATTAAATCTTACGAACATTTTATCTCTGGGTTAATTTGGGTAAATTTAGACATAACTTTAAAAAATTAAAACAAAAGATCGTTCATCCGGAAGGCATACATACATATCTTTTTTATCTTACTAATGCTTTTGAACTGAAGCATCTTGATAGCTAGGTAGGCGTTCCTCCCACATGATGGACCAACGATCTGGTGAAGGTCGCGGGAATCCGCAGGATGCGGGTGGCGCAATAGCGGTCGTTGTGGCGATCTTTGGGGGAGACCTATGTCCAACAGTGGACGTCTTTCAGTTGAATAAATGGATTGGATGAATCTTGACAGCTTGACCGGGCTTAGAGTAAACAGCTGGAATATGGTAACTAACATAAGGACACAACACTGGTACAAACGTCCGCTTGAAAACCCAAAAAAAACAGTTTGCAAAAAAATGCCCCTTACACAACCTTACCTTGACTTAGTCTTACTGCATGAAGAGGCGCTAAATCACTATGGTGGTGAATGTAAGAGCTATCTCAGTAGGGAATTAAAGTAGCTGTTGGACAGCTTTTGAAATTTCACACACAATATTGCTTTTCTGCTCTAAGCGCGGTGCCCTTAAAACTACGGGGGCCTATTTGACTCTAATCCTGCATCTCTCTTAGGAGCATCCACACCGAATTTTCATATAGCACTATGCCAGAAATACACAATATAGTGTGCCTAAAAGTCAATAGAATCTCCGATAGATTTCTTTTTTGTTAATATGCCTAATAGTCCATACAATCTCTGATTAAATTTCCCTGCTTTTGTTTAATTTTATGTCACAAATTTATAAGTCGTATAATAATTATACGACCTATAAATTACTTACAATAAATAGAGTTTTGTATTTTCTTTAAAGAAGCCATCCACGACTAGCTTATGACAATCTAGATTTAGATGTTTTAGTGCTATCCGCCCATGATTCTTTTAGGATTTCAAACGCCAGTAGTCCTAAAAAATCTCGGTACTTAGTTTACGTTAGTAGTAACTATTTACGGTAGTTTAAAATTACGTCTAATATTTTATAATATGATCCTGTCAATAGTTATTATACCTACCATTAAGACATAGACCCGTATCTCCACTTTCTTGTTCAAGTGACGAGGTAAGAAAACAAATGTCAATATCGTATCTATAAATTGAGTGGGGAAGATTTTCAAATGCGATCTGATTATAAATTCAATGCGTTATTTTTATACTTTTCAATTATTTCTTTTTTTGTATAATTTTAATGACGTAATAGAATTTAAAAAAATCCTTTATTATTAAATCAAACTAAGGCCATATATAAATTACAGACATTAGCAAAAATAGTATCCATCCATGTAAAATATATATGCATTTGAGTAAGAAATACGCGTAAATGAAATACCAAGTAAATACTGCACAAAAAAGCGGATGTCTGTCGTTCTATCAGTTAGTTGGCTTATACTCGAGAATAACCCAACCGATTGTTATGATTTTAAAACATAGATGTACTATTTGGTTAGGATTTAATATATTTTTCGTTGCATCAAAAAGTTATAGAGATAAAATTGAATGAAGTCATAAAAAAAAAATAATACCCAACATTATGTTTTCTTTAATACTTGCAAATAATTGATTATTTAAAACATATTATGTAAGTATGCAGCGTGGAATTTGTCTTACGCTTGCGAAGCCGCATGGACAGCTTGAAGAAGTGTAAGAAAAAATAAATGTGTTGTGAAAATTACCCGCTCATTTAAGAGTTATTTAGCCCAGACTGCAAACACACATACACATATAGGTACAGATATTTTGGTATGCAAACACAGCGAAGGCAAGCCAGCTAGTGCACTGCATAATTGGACTTTGTAGATATCAGATAGACTAACAGTGCATGTGAAGTTACCGTATTTTGAATAAATGCATGCGATTATGCAAGCTTCTAAAGGTTTGTTCAGGTATTCTGGGATTAGACCTATCTATACACAGAATCATTATAGAAAATCAGGAACAGTTGTCTCTTAGTGTTAGTCTAAATAAATACAAATTAATAAATAATCATTATATACATGTCGTTTGGGGTCAAGATTCTAGGACTAGGGTCCGACAATCCAGTATCTTACACGGTGTATAAGCAGTACCATACAACGTAGCAATTTGGCCAGCTTTCTGGGAACATTTCTGTCTGGCAGCTAGCTGGACGGTATCCATTATTAATAGTTATAATTTTTTAATGGGTTCTATGTAATCGTTAATTATATACAATGGATGTATGTGGAATAGTTTAGAGCGTAATCTGTGTTGTCGAGTTTCATTTGTTGGCCAAGAAGATTCTCATAATCATGTAGATAATCCAACGATTTTTTCTACGACATAACCGTAAATATGATTTTATATTGTATATTTAAGACTAGCTTTGTCTTGCGATTCCAGTCATTTATTCTTCAAAATGTTCTAAGAAAATTTAGTGGGCGGTAAAGAATGTAACAAAATTTATACTAACATTTGGCCAAATAAGAAATCTATGATTTCAAAAAAGATTAACGTTAGTTTAAGTGATTTTCGAGTTATAACTCAACTGATAGATAGACAGAGTGATGTTGTTTTTTTTATTTAATCATATCTATATTAATAAATAAAATTGAAGTGTCTGTTTGTAATGTCAAAATAAACTTTTTTTTACTAAATAAATAAGAGTGTATGTATACAGAAAATACAATTTTAAAATTTTTGTCCGTTTGTCTGTTTGTAATGGGTAATCTCTGGAATGGCTGGACCGATTTTGACGGGATTTTCAGCAATACACAGAACGATTCACGAGGAATGTTTAGGTATAGAATTTATTGAGGTTTATTCAATAACTTGACGCATATTTTTTGGGGTCGTACGTTTAAATTGTGACAGAGAGATTACTGAACTAACACTGTTCAGCGTAAAACATGTGAAGTGAAGGAGCTGGTCTCCATCGTCTCTGCAGACATCGAGGCATGCGAGGCACGTGTAAATGCTCCCTAATGACAAATAATGTACAGTTAGATAAATACACAATGACGCAAGTCGTGTACAATATCGCTAATGTTCAACACGGTACCGCCATTATCAACAATCGTGGAAAGGGATAGATAATGACCTGAAACCGAAGATAATAAGGAGAGAGCGCGACGGAAGATGGGTATTATTAACGTATTGGTAATGATCGTTTGAAGAGAGATGGTGTTGACTAAACGATGATATTTTCAGGGAAGAATTTTAAACATTCTTGGGGGGCATTTTGAAGAGATATTAATCTCAGTTCGAATCCATTTTTCTTAAATCAGTCTGAGTTTTCGATGTAGAAAAACCGCTGTGTTAAATCATAGTATCTTGCAAAAACTCAATTTGATCGATATTAAATAGGAAATGAATAATTCAGAGATAGTGAACAAAGTCATATCAACCAAATTATTTAGTTATATAATACTTGTAGGCTGCAGTCACCACTTAAAGTGAGGTGAAATACACAACAAAAAACACTTCGAAATACTAACACTGAACTTGAATTTTGATTCGACTCTAACTAAAATCTTTGACGATTTGACCGTGTAAAATTCACTTACAACTTACATAAAAGTCGGTAAGAGTGACGTCACTAATTCAACTCCAGTTACATACAATACTTTCGTACAAAGTAAACTTTGACAGTGGCAAATATTACTGCGACGTCTGTTAAATAAAAAAAAGAATAATTATCATAACAAATTTTTTTTTTATAAATGGAACGTTATAACATAAAACAGTATTAAAATATAATCACAAATAAGTCTCACCAAAAAAACCAACCTCTCTGACTTATGTTGGTACGTGTGCCATGGCATTGTTTTGTGATTTTGCAATAAATTTCAACTCTGTGTGTATCAGACCTCCGTTAGCACTATTGTCTTTGCAACACGATTTATTACTTGAAAATATATTAAATCTATTATTACGCAGGTGGTCGAAACTGTACTCCGTTTAACCGCGGGAAGAACTAATGTGATACATTGTAGTGCCGTATGCGTGTTTTAATTTTAATTTGAGGAATTACGACCATATACTTAAAAAAAAAAACAAAATACTTTAGTCAATTTAGGCTTTGATAAGGTGCTTATGAAATCCTGGGATCTCAGTCTGTCTTGTAATATAATTCTTATCTTTAATTCATACAATTGCGATATTTGACCCTATATTATGTAATTTTGAGTTATATATTTTGACTATCATGCATAAGCGAATTGAAAATAAAAACACGAAACATGTATTCTATGGTGTCACAATAGTTCCCTAGAAAACTCTAGGAAAAGAACCACCATTTCACTTGTGCAGACCGATTAGTTATTTACATGGCACTAACCAAAATCAGCATAAAAAAAAATGCATAAATGGTAGGCGGGGTGGTCTGCATGTTTACTTTATCATACTTGCCTGCATATGTGTTATGCATGCATATGACTTTGGGCAAGACGGTATGCGGTCATGTTCTCTGCGCACGCGCGTCTCGATTCTGTCTCAGAGCTGGATCTCTGACCGCGGTGGAGCCCCCTTCTAAGGACCGGACCGTCCTGGGATTGGAGCGACGAATGCACTCTACCGTGTGCCCCGCTCCACCTAGTAACAAGGTTTGAGAGTACAGTGGGATTTTAGTCAGTAGAAGTCTGACATAACCCACTTGCCGTTGTCCGACTGATATCCTAGGACTATTTTACCCTATTTAAAAGAAAATTGCTTACGTTATCATGTTATTGAGCTTATTATTGCTTATGTTACTTACTATTGTTGGTAATTGGGAAGGGTGTATAAAAAATCTTAAATTTTGCTTACTTAATAATTGTACAACCCCTAACTTACAGATTGTCATTAACTAAAAACATAGAATTAGTAAGTAACAGCAACAACTTTGTTACTTTATGACTAAAAAGAAGTAAATACTGTACTAATTGTAATCTCTGGCTTTGTTGCCATAACTACATATAACTTCTATAAAATAACAATATATCTCAATTTCGATCAATCTGGAATTATTCTCCTAAATTATATTCCAATAATCGTTCTCAATGTTCATTCCGTACTGATTTTTATTAATTCTCTATGTTATTTCCTTCACTATAGAGCTCGTGGCGTTCGTATGTTACCAGAACATCATAAATATTGCGTCACAAACACATACTCCCAATTCGCATTATCAGAACTAGTATAATGTCGACGTTAGATAGAAGTCCATACTTTATTGTATGCGCGTACGCATGCAGATTATCGACATAACATGGTAATTAACACTTTCCATTTCACGAGGCGGCGGTGCGCGTTCCACAGTACGATTCTCAGTCTATGCCTGTATTATTTTCACTTATAATTTGTCTGTGATGTTTTGTTACGATCCAGCTTCGTCTTAAATCGTTTCTTTGAAATGTTTTACATAAGGAAGCACTTTTTTTTTTTTTTTTTTTTTTTTTTGACGGGGGGAAATGCATTTACGCTTATCTTAATGCTTATCTATTGTACTTAGGGGATCAAAGTCCCCCAGTACACTAGATAAGGGGCACGGAGTGACGAGCTCCGTGCAGTGTGGGACTCACCCGGGCGAGAGTCGCCCGGAAATACCCACTAAAACCCCCCGGGGCCGTCCGCTGCATTTGGGATGGGGGCGACACGGGGTGGCTTTCGCAAGCACCGCGTCGCCCCCTGCAGCGAACCCGCCGGGCCTCGTCGTGCAATGGCCCGGTGGGGATGGGGGAGTGTACACACTACTCAACCCCACCTCTTCGCCCGCCTCCCAAGGAGGCATGACCAAGAAAGGTCGGTCGACCGGGGAGGCAGAGAAAAAACTGCCCCCCCATAAAAAGGGAAAGTTGGGACAGTTCAGTGGCGGGCAAAGAGAAAGGGGAAGAAGCCCGCCACTGAGAAGAGAGATTCTGAGTCCCTCTCCTTCACTCATCTTGTCTCCAACGACAAGACATAGCGAGGAGAGGGATGCTCAGGAAGAGAAAGGGGAACAGAGAAGAAGAACAACACAAACACCAAAAACACAAACAAACGCAAATATACGGACATAGTCCAGCAACAACCACCGGGGCTCCTACAACCTTAGGAAGCCCCGGACATACCGAGCCCACCGCCCTCTCGGCCTCCTCCTCCGCTGAGGGTGCGCCAACGGGTCCTCCTCCCTCAGCCTTTCGTCAGCCTCCTTCTGCATCAAGATGTTCTCGCAGAAGGAGGCGACGACCCTCCAGACCTCCTCGCTGCCGACCATGGCTCTAACGACGGTCGGCAGCGAGAGGTCCTCCCCCACCACCGCCACCACTTCGCGGCGCGGCACCTCCCACGCGGCGCACTCAGCCAGCGTGTGGTGCGCCGTATCCTCCGCCGCGCCGCAGTGGTGGCACACCGCCGACGGCTCCCTCCTGGCTATTTTGTGCAGGTACCATCCGAAACAGCCATGTACATAAGGAAGCACCTAATTGTTTTGTGTAGTATTTAATAGCTTACTTAGACTTTTTTTTTCAATGACTATGTGGTCGGATTCTGCTTCGATGCTCTATAATAAGCTTTCGATGAAAGAAAAGCTCGTAAAGAAACCATGGTTGACAGTGGTAAGGTATATTCTAATACCCATTTGGCTAGCTTTTTTTATATGAGGATAAGAATTTACACATCCCCCTTTTTTTTGTCGAGGGGAAATGCATTTACGCACTACACTTTTTTTTTTTTTTTTGACGGGTGCACTACACTTACCTATTGCATTAGTGAGACCGGAGTCCCCCAATGCAATAGGTAAGGGGGCACGGAGGGACGAACTGCGTGCCAGTGTGGGACTCACCCGGGCGTGAAGCGCCCGGAAATACCCACTAAAACCCCCCGGGGCCGTCCGTCCGCCGCATTTGGAATGGGGGCGACACGGGGTGGCTTTTCGCAAGCACCGCGTTGCCCCCTGCGGCGAACACACCGGGCCTCGTCCGTGCAATGGCCCAGTGGGGATGGTGGAGAACTTCCCCACCCACCTCTTCGCCCACCTCTCGAAAGAGGCAAGACCTAGAAGGTCAACCACCCGGGGGGGGCGGGATATAGTTCCTGTCCCCCAATAAAACAGAAAAACAGGTGAAGAAGCCCGCCACTGAGGAAGAAGAAAAAAAATGGATCCCTCTCCTTCACTCATCTTATCTCAGTCGACAAGACGTAGAAAGGAGAGGGATACCTAGGGAAGACAAAGAAAAGAAGAACACACACAAAAGAAACACAAACACAAAAACACACACACACAAAGACACCCCCCCCCCCCCGGGCTCCTACATCTGCAGGAAGCCCCGTACATACTGTGCCCACCGCCCTCTTGGCCTCCTTCTCCGCCGAGGATCAGCACGCGGAACCTCCTCCCTCACCCTCTCGACCGCCTTCTTCTGCAACATGACTCGTTCACAGAAGGAGGCGACGACCTCCCAGACCTCCTCGCTGCCGACCAAAAATGTGTTACCCATCCTGGGTTCGAACCTCCGACCTTCCAGTCGTACCGTCTATGAGACGCGCGGATTAGTCTACCGGGCTAACCACGCTCTCTTACACATCCCCCCTGACAACTCTAGTCCAGGAGAATTATCTTCTCCGGGAATACATAACCTGTATCATCCGCCACCTACCAGGGGCGACATAGGATTACCCATCCGGCTACCAAGCATGCTCAACATTAATTGTCTCTAAGCTTCTATATGTGGGTTCTTGGAGCATCATTCGAGCGCTAGTAAGCTCTAGGCTTACCGTGTTTACCATTTAGCTATAGCACATTGTCACTTAACATCAGATGAGACGTTAAGTGCTGAGTTTCTACAGTGTAGAAAAAATAACTAAATCGGTCAATATATCGTTGTAATATTTCATAATAAATGTATGAAATTCCAACAGATTTCTAGATTTAGCAAAAACCTATTGAAGTATTTCGTTTTAGGTTAAGAGTTGCTAAATTATGAAGTACTTTTCATACCGCCTTAAATAAAGTTTTGACGTATCTTCTGTAATGGATAGGTTTTCCGTGAAGCCCAACGTGGCTAAATATAAACAGTCGAACAAATAAGTGCTGTATCGGTGTGCCCTCGATGGTTCTCCGACTTCCTGTCGACCCACATCCATTGTCGCCGTTCGGTTTCGACTAACGGTTCCAATTTGATAACACCGTAGCGCTTGCTCGGATCGTCGTGTACTGTGAAGTGAAGTGAGGTTTTATTTATTAAAACAGTCAGAGCTCTTTTGTACATTTTGGAATACTGTATAGGGTGAGTGTTTTGAAAGCGCTGATGTCTTAGTTGGTAGAGCTGACGGATTTCGCGTCAATCCTAGGTGCGGACGCGGGTTCAAATCCTAGGTGGATTGAACTCAAAAATCAGCCTGAGCTATCGGTGAAGTAAAACATCGTGAGGAAACCATAGCTTTGGGTTGCGTAAATGCATTCCCCTCAAAAAAAAAAAAGAAAAAAAAGGGTAGTATTATAAAATATTGCCCGCCTGGGTAGCTACCATCCTCAAGTTAGAAAACATGTGGCCAAATACCAATAGCTGTGTTACGGCAGCATCACTTGAGAACCAAGTAAGTACCTATAAGCCTCAGTGTGTTTACCATCCTAGACCACTTCGTCGCTTAATAACAGGTGAGATTGTAGTCAAAGTACTGAGCCATGTAAAATTATACCATGCCGTGTAAAAAAAAGTAACGATGTGTTCCAGAATGGTAAACACTTAGAGCCTAGAGGCGTGCTGCCGGAACACATTTATTGGTTTTCAAACTTAAGGGGCGGTAGTTACACAAGTGGGCCTTATTAGAAAATGACCTAACACCATGCTATGTTTTCTCTCGATGTTTTCCTTCACCGGTAGTTCAATTCAAATTAAATGTTAAATGGCGTTGCAGAGGAAAATAGTAGCAGGTTGGTTTATAAGAAATAGCTCTCAAATGACGCTACCAGAATATATTTATTCGTCCTTGACAACAGATTTCTAAATTGAGGCACGTGAATAACTATTAAAGATAAGGGTACCTTATGGAAAAATGTATGCAGGCAATAGCCTAAAACAAAGTTGTTATCGTTATGATGTATTTATTAATTAACATTCTTGTCTGAGTGCTTTGTGAAACTATATGTTAATGCCCCTAAAAAAAATAAAAATGAATGATACAAAAGTCGTTTTAAACGCTAAATGTTTTAAACTTTGTAAAGCCTGAGGTGCTTGATGACGGGTCGAAAATATGATAAAGATGATACAGCATTCTTTAATGCTCAACAGAACTGTCAAGTGGGAAGTCTGCAAGCAAGCTGTAAGTGCTGTGTTCCGGCAGTTGCACTTACTTAGTATCCTTTCTAGACTTACGATATTATATCAATAGCTTTAATCAAATTGTAACTTAACGTCAAGTGAGATTGCGGTTTTGCATGAGTTCTCACTTGATTCGACACGACGAGAGATCTCTATCAAATTGTACGAATATTAATGGAAATTCGTACGTCTGTCTCGTTGTGTATTAGTGGTAGTATTAGTGATTTATTTAAAATCTATACTTATAAATAAAATTGAAGTGTCTATTTGCAATATCAAAATAACAATTTTCACTAAATACATACGAATTGGTATAATATACGATACCTATACCGAAAATACAATTTCTAAAATTATTGTCTGTATGTTTGTTCCGGCTAATCTCCGGACCGTCTGGACCGATTTTGACGGGCCTTTTTTTGGTAGACAGTTGAAGAAAGTCCGCGTTTTTAATTAGGGTTCCACGTAAAAGTAAATAAAACTCATGAAATTCTGAATAAAATTCGATTCAATGGCCGAGTTTTACGCGCAAGTGTTTGAGAATTTTTTTAGGTTTTCTTTGTTTTCTCTTAGTACCTACCAACTAAAATTTTAGGAATATAATTGGGGTTCCGTGTAAAAGAATTCTACTCATGAAATTGTAAGCAAAATACGATTCAATGCCCACTACTGTTTAAAACATTATTTCCAATAATTATTTAAAAACTATATTACGCAGTGGAGAATATAAGAACGCGGGAAGAGCCGCGGGTACACAGCTAGTTAGTAATATATAAGAATTATTGTTATTCGAATATCGTTAAAAATGGAATTCCATTTACAACGTTGCCAGTTTTCGCTCGTGCATTGTTTTTAGTGTGAGAATGGACACACCGGATTTCATAAAGCCTTTATCTAACAACTACTTTCGGTTCTTACTTCGTCTTATATATCATTATTTCGATAAGTGATCATCAGCATCATTATCACCCCATGTTGCCAATAACACACATCAAAGGTTTTAAGACTGCTGGATATCTCAGGCACTACAGCTAACTTAACCTACATAAACTAATTTGCTATATCGGTATTTTGTAAATAAATTTTATCATACACACACATAAACAGCCATGTGTAATGAATTCGACGTATAGGGAATTTAACCGTACTGGCCACTAATATAAATGCTCTATTTCTTAACTATTTAGAAAAGTTATACCTTTAATTATTGGATAGCCCCCCCCCCCCCACAAGGTGGACCGACGACCTGGTGAAGGGCGCAGGCATCCGCTGAATGCGGGTGGCGCAAAATCGGCCGTCGATATAGTGGACGTCTTTCGGTTGAATGTATGAATTTAAGATACTATGAATATTTAGAAGTAATTGTTACTTATTTTTAACCATATCCGTTAGTATCATAATAGTACAGGATATTTTTTTTTGTAGCGATTCCTACACACCTTTAAAAAAATAAAAAAATGTTTCCATTCAGTAAAATTTGCCATTATCAATACATTATAGGGTACTTTCTCTCAAACTATTCGCTATTTCTTTCACCCTGTATAAAAGATTAAATATTAATTAGGTTCAGTGATTTATAGGGCCACTAACGTTGAGATAAAAGATAGGATATAAAACACTTTATTATCTAATTCACAGACGTACATAAACGTACAGACATAACACACGGGCTTGAGTCGAGAGAGTCTTGCGACAAATTCCCTACTAATGAGCCAGTTGACAAGCCAACAATTAACGATTAGCATAGAATGGTGACAACTCTCTACAATACTCGGGGGTTACGAAATCGCTTTGGTGCGGGCTACATGTACTTTATACAACACACGTAAGCTTGCGAGAATGCACAGAGGTGATTCTTGGTCATTTATTACTATCAGGGTTAGGGGTTACACACGATTTGTTGATAAGATGATCGGGTTGGCCTTGATAGTTTCACCAAAGTTGTGGGTTGAACGCAAAGGCATCAAAATGGTACGGATCTCGGCTTGAGCTGCTACTTGAAATGTAAATTACGTGGAATTGAATTCGCTAAAGCTACGGTGGTTAAGGGAACTGTGTATCTCAAGGTTCCTTAAAGAACACATATTCTTGCGTATAGTGTGCAATGCTAGTTTCTTAATAAGAACTTGCGAGAAACATATTATGAATAATAGTGATTAAGTTTTAGCGGTACATATTAAATTCAACATCAATTTAAGAACAGTAAATGAAATAAATTTTAAACTTGTATCGAAAGAACGACACAGTTTTAGATGATATAAAACTGTGTCGTTCTTTCGATACAAGTTTAAAATTTATTTACTGTTCTTAAATTGATATTTAATTCAATTTGGTAAGTGAATTCTCAGATGTCACAAGAACCCCTGAAAAGTTCTAACAAAGGGCCGCCATTTTATTAGAGCTGTTTTATAAATTAAATAATCAATTTGTATTTGAACAATAAAGAAAAGTTATTGTTAAACAGATACATTTGGTGATTATTATATAAAAATTAATTCTATTTATTTTTTTGTTACAGGTATGCATAATCACTGAAATCAGATGTAAGACGTAAAGAAACACTTCGTGGAGGTTTCACATTATCTGTTATGTTTATTATGTATATTTTAACCTTAATAACCGCTTCGCATATCTCCTTGCTGTGCATGTTTAAATCAGTTTTAATGTTTGTATGAGATTTAATTTATTAACACGGGTTCAGTAAAGTTTATGTTTTATTAATAATACGCGAAGGAAGGTACAAAATAAAAAAAACGCGGTAAACTATTTATGCGGTACCCTAAAATGATTTTCACGATTGGGAAATCAGGAAATCATAGGTTAAGTACAACAATAATTATCTGAAGCGAACACTTAACACGTTTCCTTCAATTTTATTAAAGGCCAAATTAATTGGTTTCGTTATTTATTGGTTTATTTACATAATCCGCAGTTTCACGTGAATCAAATAATTACGGTTATTAAAACTTTAGATCTTATTTATTATGCGTTCCTGGTACTTCCGCGATGAATAGCTTTTAAATTTCTCGATTTTTAAAGTAATAATTCAATATAGAAAAGTATAAAAAAAGTAATAATTTATTATTAAACAAATACGTAGAGTAATCAATGTAAAACTTGTATTTGTCTTAATGTTTACTACATAAACAAAACATTAATTTAGTTATTATAATTGATACTTGCAATCAGAAATAATGAGGTGACCATGCCATTCTGCTAACATTTATTCAATATACATTTTTAACAATATACCTACCTATCAATTACACTTTTTGAATCATAAAGTTATTCATAAAATGGAATGTTACATGCATAAAATGTTTTGTTAGATATCACTTACCCATTATGACGTGTTATTTCATATTAGTAATCGCAGACAATGTTGTTCGCCTACGCATGTATGTAAAGTATACCTGTTTATAATTTCGACTTTACTTGTTAGTAATAAAATATCAAATACGGATTATGTTTGTCGGGCGGTATTACGTCAGTAACAAAGTATTTTCAACCTTAGGGCAGCGTATTAAATTTTATAATAAAATAGATTAGTATGACCTAAGAAGTATCTTACCTAAGTAGCTTACTTTATTGGTAATATTATTAACTAGCTGGTAACGCGGTTCCGATCGCGTATCAATTTTCTTTCCCGTACAAATTACCTACTCACTGACCGGATATCGAATCGGAAAATTAACCTAAGAAACTCCTTGTAACTTATGCTATCTACGTGAAAAAGTACGCTCAAATAGGTCCAACCGTTTCGTAGATTAGCTAAAACAAATAGACAGACAGACACATAAATTAAAAAATATATATTTTTGGTTTAAGTGTCGTATGTCTATAAGTATCATACACACACACACATATAATATTATATAAGTAACATACATATTTATTAAATAGTTGTTGTTCTGATGTTACAAATAGGCACTATAATTTTATTTATTTATAGATAAGTCACTTATTAGTTATGGGTGCTTGGTAAATTATTTGTATGTGTTTTTGAATTAAAAATGTATATATTTGTAAACAACTTCATAAAATATCAAAACATAATTAAAAATAAATGATAAAAAACATGATATCGTATTAGATTTTTCATAAAACGAATTTCACATGCCACTAGCATTTAACGTTCATTAATAAACATATAACAGTTTAATCGTCCGTATAAAATTACGTTAAAACTGGTTATATTATTTAATAACTACTGTGTATTCATTCCGCTGCCGGTTATTTATAAATCGCATTCGAATGATTTAGTATGAAAAAATATACACATTATTATTTATTACACTAGAAATTCTTGTTAACTTTTTTTAAAACTAATATTATTAAGTAGGATTAAAGTTCCGGGGGAAATTTTACACACAGGTAACGGCCAAGCCGAGATTCGTGTGCCTTCAGCACTCGCCCACAAAGTTAATTAAAGGTGTAAAGGCCCTACCCGGTCTACAGCATTAGTTAGGTTAGAAAAAAAAAATTTGTTACTCTATAATTTTCAATATGAGAAGTTTTAAAAAGTAAATTTGACAATGGTTCTCATAATTAGGCACACATAAATTTGAATTAATTGGAATGTATTAATGAATACCGAGTCATTTCAAATCCCAGGTCCCTCTCCGGCATTGGTCTAAACACGTGATACCCAACTAGGGAAGTTCTTGTAGCCACCGCCACCGCGATATAGTGATTCACATCACTATAGGTATGCAGAGTGCATAGATTATCTAATGGTTGCAACAATAGAATTACTACTCCCAGAATGTTACTTAATATGATATAATAAAATCAAAAGATTATTTTCTTGTCCTTGTCGCCGTGGCCGATTTTTATTCTTTGGCGAACTTGAAGGTTATCCAAACAAACTTATAGCGTTTAGAGTTTTCGTTTTTTTTTTTCATTCAAAAGTTCGTTATGTGGCATTGATTCGTTGATCTTTATGTTAATTCCTGTATATTTACCTGTAATTACAGTAAGTGCGATGGTGGGTTGCAGAGGTTTAGGTTGCAAAAGCCGTACTATTTCTGCCTCATGTCCGACCACGGTATAGGTCGATCTGTATAATCTGAAGTTTCAACGTACAGCGCATGAGTCGAATATTTATTGACTGCGTATTATAGTTTTAAAATAATCAATGGTAAAGAATCGACCATATTTTTTATACAGGCCTTAACCCCCTGAGCACTAACCTGGCGTTTACGCCATCTTTCCATTGTTTTCCTATTGTCTCATTTTTTATGGGTACTCGACACAAATACTAACAGAAAGCAAAGACATCTCTCTCACAGATTCAAATACTTGCCAGTAACAATATGCGTAACAGAACAAACAGACAGACGGATAGACAGATGTTGTATCTTTGGTATAATTACCGTACTCATACCCCTTATATGTATATAATAGAAAACTATTATTTTGATATTACAAACAAACTCTTCAATTTTATTCATGTTAGATGTTGTTTAGTAAAGTTTTGTGATGAACGAAATCGGCATGGAGGGGCCTCTTTTGATTGGATAGTCATAGTCGACAGCCATTTTTTTTTGATTCCTTACCTCCCCCAACCCCTTTCCTTGCCACTTGATATTCAACTCTCGCGTGCATCGGCACAGTTACTGTTTGCCAACGAAATTAATAGAAAATTCGTGTATATGCTGATGGTGGATCCCAGTATCCTGATTATCTTGCCTCATGAAAACTTCGTAACTGATTGTGATTTACCAAATAGATGTCAAAATAACATGACTTCATTATACGTAAAGCCGTATTATCATGTCAGCTGAAAGATGTACACTCCTGAACATAGTCCCCTCGAAGGATCTCCCCAAGGACCGATCTTACGCCACCGGCATCCAGCGGAATACCTTGATCTTCACCAAGTCATCAGTCCACCTTTCATATCCATGCTGCATCTTCTGCTCTTTCAAAATTCCTGATTTGATCACGCAGTGAAGCTCTAAACGTAGCCTTTTGAGTATTCTTGCGCCTTCACAAGAGCTTTATTATCAGCGTCTCAGTGTCGTTTATTTTTTCACATATGAAATACATTACATGATGCATAGGCTTGTCTGTCGAAAAATTACGAATTGCAAATAGTAATTTGATGAAGCATGATTATCTAAGTATAAAAGCCATTCCTAAAGTTCGGGAGGTTGTTTGTTGGTGATGTTTTTTTTTTTGTTTTTTATTATAATTATATTTCATGTTTTAAGGCAGTTGAGGTCACAGTTAGATCCGGAGCCGTTGCGCTCTGTTTACAACGACTTTGGTAAGCGATCAGTGTCACTACCTTGCTTCTTGCGTATTATCCGTAATGACATATTATTTTTAGATCTATTTCATTGCGTTCTAAATACCAATGAGACAGACGTCACACAGTGATAAGGCATACGTAGAGAATTCTCTGAGTCTCTCAAAAATATTAGTCCCGCGTTATACAGGGTTAAAGGCTGTTTAGAATAATTATAATTTAAATTATATATATTGTAATTTGAAGCGATGATGGCGCAGCGGGCATAGCACACGGATTCCGCACCAATCGACGCGGGTTCGATCTCCACCTATCCGACCTCAAAATCCGCCTGAGCATCCGGTGAAGGAAAACATCGTGAGGAAACTATAGCATGGTGGTAGGGCATTATCTAATGATGCTCGCCTGGGTAAGTAACACCTTCAAGTTTGCAAATCTTTCGCTAAATACAAATAGGTGTGTTCCTGCAGCATCACTGGAGAACTAGTACCTCTAGGCTTAGTGTGTTTACTAATCTGGACCACATCGTCACTTAACATCAGGTGAGATTGTGGTCAAAGCAGCGATCCTATAGAATAAAAAAAAATGTTATTAATATAAAGTTAATATTTATATAAAGTCGATATTGATTAACATTATATTTGTAACAAAATGTTTCAGTATTCTTATAATAATATAAATAATGTATTTTTCACCCAAAATTAAAATAAAATATTACATAATATTTTTACAATAGACTACTACTTAAATAACCAATTTCTTATATTAGTTACCAGAACTGCTAAAGTACACGGTTGTCTGGAAAAAATGAGACATAAATAGTACCAAAAATATCATTTGGGAAAGTTTGTTTTTCCAATGATATTTTTAGAACCAAGGTAGGTAATTTTAATTACCATAGTTAGCGGGACATTGAAAGTACTGATATATTACTAATCCATTCATTATGTTATTAAACTGATCTATAAAGTAAACGATCTACACATATTATCCAGTAACACAGATGACAACACTAATCTCATAACACTTGATCGTTGTATTTGGCGCGGTCATTTAAATCGAAGGTAATCGAACTTCTTTAATTATGAACCCAGTAAACCGTAATGTCTAATGAGAACGTGATGCAGTAATAACCCCAAAAGCAGTGTCTACGTAACAAAAACCACATTCTAAGCTATACGAGTTGATACCGAGAAAAACCACGGTCCAGACAACGAACAGATTGTAGATTGTGTTCGGCCGGGCATCGAACCCCGAGTTCGCTACATCTCCATCGAGATAACAACGACAATTGAATCAAACGGCTACACAGAGATTTTTATCTCGTAGATATATAGGATTAAAACTGGACACGACATACGTTTTGTGCGTACCGAGAGCAATCTATTGAATACGCGATAATCTCATTTGTCTTCAATAATGTGGGTATTAGTAAATTTCTTAGCAGTATAATATGGTTTTATCATGAAAGCTTTAGTTTATGATACAACAGTATTCGAGATCACTCCGAGCACTTTAAAAGGTTCTAAAATTATAACATATACTTCTAAAACTCTATTACTGGACAAAGGTGATACTAATAAATAATATGTGGGCAGTTTTCAAACGCCCATAAATTAATAGAGATTTGCGTATTCTGCGAGAATATTTCGTAGGTGGTTAGGCTTACTCACAATATATGTTCGATTATTATTGATAATTTAACTGTTCGGGTATAAACCCTGTCATACCGGGTCAGGACACTCCCTGTCTTCCGTCCAGAAGGGAGCTCAGTACAAGCAGTTACCCTCGTCAGACGCCAAACTTCCCTATCTGCGGCCACCTTCTGCAGCAGGATTTGCTTACATAAGAAGGCCACAGCCTTTCAGACACTGCGAGGCTGCTCAACCCATGCAGCACACTCCGCCAGAGTATGCTGCACGGTGTCTTCTGTAGGACAGTAGTGGTGGGAGGCCGCTGTCGGCTCCTTCCTAGATATTTTGTTCAGATACTATTCGAAACAACCATCTATCTGCACAAGACGGAAACTGAGAGCCGCGCTCCCAAACCATCCATACTCCCATGACCGTAGCGCACATCCGCCAGATCTTCCTTCCAATGCGTGGCCTCCCTTGCTCTCCACCTTTCTTTCATCACCTCTTCATGTGTAAAGAGGAACCCTCTGCCATCCCACCTCGCCGTCGTGAACCGGTACACGGCAGCGAGCACCTCCGCTTCACGCTCTCAAGTTAGGGATCCCGCGAGCATAACGGCCACCGACACCGTGTGGTACCTGCGTCGAAAATCCGTCTTAAACTAAGCGTACTCGACCTACTGTATTAAAAAATTCTAATTTATAAGCCACATCTAGTAGCGCTATTATCTACGGTCGAACAATCTGTTAAGTAAGGTGCATCGACCAGCAATGATTATAGAAATACCATTGTAGTACCTCAATAGCCAGTTTAGTTGTAGTATGTCGTAAATAGATTTGAGAGTATCGCGAAGTGGTTAAGCGCTTGATTGATTAACCAAAAATATATTTGTGTTGCTAAACTAAACAGCTTTCTGTTATTATCTCTGTTTGTTGTTGATTGATTATGAACGTCAACTCTAAATAATATATGTAGGAATATCTCGTTCTGCAGAGCTGGATTACGAAAATAATTTGTTGCTTAAAAAAAATAATTACAAATTATAATTAAGGTTTATTTACCCTTAAAATATAATATATTTCTGTTGGTTCTTCTTTTCCTTAATGAATCATGACAATACGTGGATTGGCAGAATTGTGATCATTCTTGGTAAAACTTTCTAGCCTACTAAAAGTGTAATTTCTTTGTTTTTATTTTAATACACTTTATTTGACCATAATCAACAAACTATAGCACGCTAAGTGTCACGAAATTTAGAGTAAAATAAAGCTAATTTGTGTATTCTAATAAAATCACTAAATAAAAGATTCCGCCAAAAACTCCTTGTTCATTTGTTTTTCATTTTACACAGTCAAAGCTACTGAACACGCGTCCGTTAAACCTAACTTTAAACAAAGTTTTCTTAAATCAATAATTTCATTATTAAGTGCAAAGTTGCCATTATTAATTAATATGTCGATTACCCATAAAAATAAGATAATAGGAAGACAATAGAAAAACAATACAACGTTGGCGTAACGCCATGTTAGTTAGTGCTCAAGGGGTTAAGAAGGAAAAATAATTTGAAATAAATCACTAACGAATAAAAATATTTTAAAAAAATGTGTCAAATTAATTATTGAGACAGATCATCATTTTATGATATGTTTTTTCGTATTCATAAAATATTTACCGAACAAAAAGTCTTTCTGCAAGCAAAAAAAAAAACAAGCCATTTTAAAACTAACGCGAAAACATCTAACAGTGAAAACCTGTACCAGGTTTACATAAAAATAAACAAGTAGATAAACGCTATCGGTGACATCCGGGCGTTTTCACCGACAGAGAATTGCGGTAACAATTACATATAATCAATGTGTGAACTGTTAACGTTCCACTGTAGTATTTTGCTTTCCTGGTACATAGCGAGCACTTTCCGTGAAAACTTTCCATGCGATTTTTTGTTACTTTGCGTTGTTATTTGATTGAGTAATCCGTCATCTCTAATGAAATGATAATCAAGTAATAAAATGTAAGTTAACGAGTTATTAGTAATACTTTTTTTATGACCGATCAACTACTCGAATGATAATTTTTACCGCCATTGTTAATCTAGTAGGAAATTGTTTCTTACATCAGTCAGTTAAGTATACCAGATCATAACATCCATTAAAACCGCTGATAGACGGTTTAACTTTATCTCAAAAAGTGACGTTTGAATTCTTTTGCTTTACTTTATTTTTAACAAAAAACAATATGAAATAAGTCAAAATAACAAAAAAAATATGCAGCCAAATAAAACACAAATTGAAAATATGTATTTATGGGAAAATAATTTAAATGTGACGACACAAAAGTGCCACCTTTTAAATGACATTTTATACTTGAGGTACTGTAGCATGTGGAAGGCTGACGCCATATCATTGGTATCGCGAATCTATAATTTTACCATACCGAGAATCGTTTAACACGGCTAAAAAAGTTTTCACTTCAAAAACGAATAAAATAGAAATAAATCATCTATAATAAAATTATATAAATCAGTAATCGGTACATTTCGACGGACATTCTCTCGAATATTTATCTCAGAAGTAATACTCTGCAGTAATAATATCAAGTAAAAAATGTTGTGAAAATCAAATTTAGAGTATAACTTATACCGTCCGTTTGTCGGTATCCCAAAAAGGAACCGGCAACGCATAGTTCTGTGAGCTTGCGCAATTTGCAGATAGATAAACTGTGTATCGTACATACTTCTGAAACTTAATGCATTTCCTCTACACTATGTAATCTCGTAGTTTATTGTAACGAATATGATTATAGCCAAAAACAAATCTGAAACTAGATTTAATGATAACACTAATAAAGAATTTAATACAAGTGATAGTTAATAATTAACGGGCTAAATAATGTGATTGAATAAATCAAGGTTTAAGACCGGTTGATTAGAATTTACCGGTAATGTGCCGTAATAGTGATGTGATTAGATAGTTTTATTCCTGATTATTTTCACACCCGAGATTCCGTTAACGAGGCAACAAATTGTTAAATGTTTAGAATGTTAATTCTAGTACGTATAAATATAATAAATTTTAAATATTATATATATATAAATTAATAGAATCTCTATAAGCTTAACTGGTCTGATTATATTTAGCCCTCAGTATATCTTTGTACTGGTTATGAAAACGTTAAGAAAATTACTAGACCATTTGAGCTCTTTAACTTAATGATATAAGCGAGAGTTGATGATATAAAAGAAAACAATCCTTCCCAATACATAAATTTTATCACACTATTTTCCATTAAACACTTTGAAAAAAAAATGTTAGAAGTATATATAATTAATGAAATATAACAATCAAAATAACTCTACATCTATCGATAAATTACTGGGAACAGTGCCTATGATTTTGACATTCGAACTTACAAATATTTTATATTATATACTTTATCTTTTAGGTGATTGATGAAAATATAGCAAATATAGAAATATACTTTAATATTGAATTAAAGTAAAAATACAAATTTAGGCAGATATACCGCACTGTATAGGGATCTAAAACATACATATTGCACCCACTTTCCATTATTTATACTCTATGTACGTTCTCCTTACTCACAGCAAGGAGACGTGAGCAGAACACAAGGCGAAAACATTATTATTCATTAACAATTTATAATATTTTACATTACTAGTATTTTAGGAGCCTATCTAATACTGAAATAATGTTATCACAGAAATATGTTCATATTAGGTCGGCGAAAGGTTTCTTCGCATTGTTTATGAAAACTCAAGGCATCTTTTTCCAAAGTTTATTTACATTTAATTACAGTATTTATGTGCCATTTTGTTTGATGGCTTTCTGCCATCTTGAAGGTAGGGATATGATCCCGTTGCTGTAGAAATTTTGGGATATCTACTCAAAAAAAGGCGACGCTTATTTTTGGCAGTCCTTTCTTGATGTTAACCTGACACTGCCCGAAGAATTTTGAAAAGACCGAAATAGATGGAAATGTGAAAGTGCAAGGTCAAGGCTATGTAGATACGTTCTTCTTAATTAGTTTTGCTCATTTTGACAGAAAGAAAAACAAATTAAAAACAGCTAGAAACAACATTTTACTATTTTTTTTGTAACCTTTTTAATGTCACCAGCTAGATACAAATAGTACAGCCAAAGAGATTTTATTAAAAGTACAAGACTTTTTCTCCGACCTATTATGTTTGTGTCGAGAATAAGTAAAACTAACCTATTTTTATTGATATTCAATACAATATTATTAGAAGGCATCAGAAAATCATCATCTCGTCGTTGATAATCTGCTTTTTTTTTTTTTTTTTTTTTTTTTTTTTTTTTTTTTTTTTTTTTTTTTTTTTTTTTTTTTTTTTTTTTTTTTTTTTTTTTTTTTTTTTTTTTTTTTTTTTGACCTAGCTAATGCTGTTGACCGGAAGGGCCTTTACAGCTTCACCGAACTTTGGGGGCGAGTGCTGAAGGCACTCGCCGCAATAAGGTGACTAGCTCAAGGGCTACCAAAGTGGTACGAACCTCGGCTTGGCCGTCACCTGAGTACTCAAGACTCACTCGCGAGTTGTATCCTAGCTAATCTTTATTTTTATTTACATAAAAAAAAAAAAAAAAAAAGGTTCCTTACAGGACCTATGTACCTTGCATGTTATGCATGAGTGTGTATGGAGTGTTGTGCGTGTAATTGCTCAATGCGTGGGCAGTGTTACTGTATCGCGCTGGCGGCGACGTCAAGAGCCTCCCCAGTTGGGGAACGAGACACGTCTTGGGTCGCCGCCTGAGGGGGACCCGGAGTGTGTGCGGGAGCAAAGTTAGCCGCCTGTCCCCGGCGGCGGGAACGGCGGTTTCGCGGGCGTGGGCGCTGGCACGCATTCGTACGAGGTAAAGGAGGGAAGATCCTATTACTACGAGTTATGGTATCGTCGCGGCACGATAAGATTCTTTGCGGCCGACGTATACGACGCGGCTTACGTCCTGGCAAGTACGAGACGGCTCGCACGATGAGGGGGTTCGAGTGTGTCTCTGCGCGTTCGAAGAATGCGCGACACTGGGTCTTGAAAACGGATCTAATGGAGGGCAGGTTGAGATCCCTGTGTAAGTCCACAGTTCTCTCGAACCATTGGGCACCTACTGCCTTCCTTACAAAGCGATTCTGAATCCTTTGTAAGGCGTGCATGCGTGAACGAGTGATGTGACCGAAGACAGGTGCGCAATACGTGATGATGGGTCTGACCACCATCTTGTATAGGGTAATCTTATGGCGGAGTGCCATTTTGCTCTTGCTGTTGTAGAGCGGATAGAGACGACCTAGCACCATGGAGGTCTGGCGCTTCACTTTCTTTATGTGAGATTTGAAAGAGAGTCTGTCATCTAATTGAACTCCTAGGTACCTGACTTCGGAGGAGTATGGGATTTCAGTACCCGCGTACTGTATGGGCTTGGGAGGGTCTTCCCTAAGTTTACGGCTTCTAGTGAATAATAACGCGGCGCTCTTACTCGGGTTTATCGCGAGACGCCATTTGAAATACCAAGCGCTGAGTTGGTCGACAGCGCCTTGGACGTATTTACGTAAGACCGTTTTCTTACGAAAAGCGAAATAGATGACGGTGTCGTCCGCGTATAGACCTAGCTGAACTCTTCCGAGATCAGGGAGGTCCGCTAAGTAGAGGTTAAAGAGGACAGGCGCCAGAATGGAACCTTGGGGGACTCCTGCGCGTACGGGGTGGGCTATAGAGAGAGAGCGCTCTCTACTCTATAGCGGAAACTACGATCGGTGAGGTAATCGTGTATGATTCTAACCAGAGTGTCGGGGATACCTAATCTAGTGAGTTTGTAGACGAGGCCCGTGTGCCAGACCTTGTCGAATGCTTTGGCAACGTCGAAGAAGACTGCGAGTTGATAATCTGCTCAATTACGGTTTATATAAATGTAGATATTGTTTTATAATGTATACGTTCATTGATTCGCTATCCATCGTGATCTAGACGATCCACTGAACCCATTCGATTACAATTACGACCAGTATTTGAAGTGCAGTGAAAGGCAAACGCAAAACGGTTCAAGGTAGATAAGACAACTTTGGTATTTTGAGATTTTTATTGAGATTTGAGTGCGAAACGGAAGTGATTTTTGGACGGTGATAAAACATACACGAAATCATGTATTTGCTAAAATTAAAAATTTAATAGTTAAATCAAGTTCTCGTATGCGTAAACATATGATTTAATCCGTTGTGTGGGATTTAAATTCGAAAATGAGAAACGTGTTGTTCTATTCACGTTGTAAAATAATTTCCTACAAAATCTGAATACGAAAATTTGAAGAGACTTATTCTTTATGTAAATATACTCAAATAACTATTTTTTTTATTTAACATACATTACATAAAAAAATAAACGTAAGTATAGAAGTAAACTTTCATTGCATATTACGTGTAACCATTGCAGCCCTGGTAATTACCGAGTGTTTCACTTCTGAGCATTTACATTTAAAAAGAACGACACTGAACTTAATTGCTTAATGGTTAATGCTTACCTCTACATATTTATGACGGCCTGGTACTATATAATATTTAATTAATGTTCTTTGAAATAAATAAAAAAAAATCTTTGTTGCATTGTTAACAAAAAACATATTTTATAAAAAATAACAAAAATTTTATTAGTGTCTAATGAATAAAAAAACTTTAATGAGAAATGTCTTCACAGAACCGTCATGGAGCGGGAATCTACAGGATTACTATAGATTTTCTTGGCGTTTGAAATTGCTAATACATTATGGACTGACAAGTTGATTAAGCAAGTAATTTCCTTCTTGAGGAGGCCATTGCCCAGTATATTGTCATTTCCGGCTTCATATTCTTTAATAATAACTTATAACAAAAACTTAACTCGAATTATTTTTAGTTTTTGCAATATTATTTTAACTCTTATCTGTTTGAAAAACAATAATCTCTCTCCCTGGAAAGGTCATCACCGACCTACGCCACACTAATCAATAAACAACCACTACCAAATTTGGTGTTCATTTTCTCCATACATCCGTGTTACATAAACGGAATATTTAATATAACAGTATAATAACCGGTGTTGCAAACCGCCTACGCAGATTGCGACCATTGTTTTACTGATGTGTATCTCTTACATTGCATGTAGGTAAGCTTGGACAGTTTCGGCTTGTAACATTTTTATTAATAATTACAATTTCTTTTAAGACCAGTAAAGCGGTAAACTGGAATATTACTCAAAATTGTAAGATATTATAGAATAAACTTTGACTAACCAACTTTGAAACAACCAACGTTCAAGTATTTACATAAGACTATAGCGAGTGGTTGGATGTATGTTTTAATTATATTTCATGACATGGGTGGCGAAGTAAACAAAAGAACATTACTAAAGTAATTATTTATTTACTTTTTAGCGCATTTTTATAGCATATTTTTTACAAGTTGGTTTTGTTTTTTAATTAAAAAGCTGTTTTCTACTTTTTAGTTTAATTATGGAATTTTAGGTATCGTTTTGAACCCACTTTTCGTTTTTTTTTTTCGTATTAAATAATATTATCACCGTATTAAATTTTTCTTCCCCTTCTTTTTAATTCATAATTAAGGAATGTAAATAAAAAAATACAATTACAAGTCGGTCCACAACTGACAGAGACATCGAGAGAAAAAATATCATGCCGACTTATTGAGAACTTCCTCCTTTTTGCAGTCGGTTAGTAAATGATAATACGAGTACATTTATTATTTCGAAAGATAATATTATATACCTAGTTTTATTTTGCTTGCCTAACCTAGGCTTTCGTCGATCACAGTTTTAATATCATATTACACTGCGTTAGTAAACGTCGACATAGAACCATGACCAACAGTCGTCAATTTCAAATAACAAACCTATAAAGTGGCGAGCGTATTTGACAGGCGCTGGTATTGGCGTGCGTCGTGCTCAGGGTTACTAGCGTCGTTTGCTTAAATCGGGAAAAGTTGTAATAACAGCGTAAAATGCTCTTGAATGTATCCTATATTGTTTCTATTTCCAAATGCAATCTAGGGTCAAAACGTAAGCGATCCTTTAATTTTCAGAAATGTTAGTTAAGTTTTACTGTCGTCTGACGTATTTTTTGCGCATGTAGTTTGGAAAATGAACTTTGACAAAGAAATAAAAAAAAATGTCGATGCACAGAGAAAACGTTCTATTCATCATAAGATATTGCAACTTAGTGTTTAATCAATTTGATAAATATATTTGTTTTCTTAACAAGTTTTAGTTCCTAATCAAACTAATATTACGCCAATTTATAATAAATTCCACTTTACATGACGCTTAAAACTGCATCGTTTCGAATACAGTTTTTACACTAAAACAGGAATTAATACAATTAAAGGTGTGAGCTAGTTATTATAATGAATTTTGTCTATCACCTGAATTCAATTTAATAATATATATAATCTTTATTAAACAGCAAAATCTGGATTAATTTATTAAAAGTATAGATTATTATTTTCATTTAAAACACCTTTATCGTTGACAAGAACAAAATTCAGAAAATGAAAGAAGGGTTTCAAATACAGAATAATAATAATCTAATAAAATTGCGTGCAGGAAATGTTTCTAAAATTGAGCGAAAATAAATAGCGAAATAATCGTCGGATAACATCGGAAGTCAAACGCTACTACCAATTTCAAGTTTCCACATAGTATACATACATAATAACAATTCACAAGATACATGTTGTGTCATCGTTACAAAAAAGCTGACGACACCGATAAAATCTCTACGATTGGCAACCCTAGACGCATCGATCATACCCGCCTGCGCACGAGGCTTTATTGCGAAATATTGCGCCTTGTTTATTTATTTATACACTTGTATTTTTATGAGCGTAACTTTGCACTATTAGGAATCGTTTGACCGCCCAGTACAGCATTAAGCATAGGTAGTTAGGTATCAGGTTCGAATACTGCTAGTGTCAGATATTACTTAAGTCCTCATATTTAATAGGCACGCGGTGACTGAGATCGTAATAACTGTAAAATGTGTGTGTGCGTGTTCACCAGTCAACCGATAGACGTCCACTGACATAAGTCTCCCTTAATAAGGGAGGGATTGCAGTAGATGTTTGTGGTACTCAGAAGATGCTGCTGCTCCTGCCCTGGTTTATTCCTTAGGCCCGATTTTTTGATCCGTAGTCTTTGTAACAAATGGTTAAAATAATGCCCTGGTGCGTTTTTGAAACATAGTTAAGCTAACCATTTGTCAAAATGTGACTATTTGTTAAAAAAAAATTAACCATTCAACCTAGACGGGTTAGCAAGATGGCGGATGGTTAACTCTAGTGCGAACAGCTGTTTCATTGCTTTTGTATAACATTTGAAGTTTCATTATGTAATATTAATTTATATAATAAAATTTGTTAAATAATTACTACGTAACCTTATTAAGTATTGTTATTTATTATCTTTTTTTTTAATATTTTTGTTTATGAATTTTTCTTTTTCCTTTATATATAGTATATCAAGTTCGTACAAATATTTCTTTGGCTTGTAAAATATATTAAATTCAAGAATTAAATTATAAAATCAAATAATATTTTAGACAAGACGAAATAAAAAAAAGCTAATATAATTAAAAAAACGATCACAAGAAATAATAGTGGACACAGATGTTCGAGAGTAGCTCGACCCTTTGTTTTTTATAATGTTTGTTTAATAACTCGAATTATGGACTCTGACACATTTTTTATTCTAAATGATCATACAAAAAAAAAATTACCGTAATCAAAAGTATTCTATTATACAGCTCATTTTACTGGCAACATAAATAACTAATGCTAAATTTAACCATAGTAGATTTTGTCATCAAAAAATGCATTGTGATTAAAACCACTGGTTTGTGTAATAGTAATAGTAAAATTGACAAATGGATATAGTAACTTTAACTACGGATCAAAAAATCGGCCATAAATTCACCTTTTAGGCCACCCACGGGAAGTTATGGCCACTATTCTTAGCCGGCACCACTTGGGATACTAACTACTAAGTTACTAAGTAAATAACTCCTTGAATGGAACAAAGTCGTCTGGATATGTACTAGAAACTCATAACTATAAAGCAGTACATTACAGTCTATTACGTCTAAAGACTCAAAGCAATTTTGTAGATAAGTAGGTAGGATTTTGATGGTCGCAACCCAGTCATGTACAAAGGCTCTGCTATGCAACCCCGCATATTTGTAAAGCCTATTAAAGCGTAAAATACAGAAGTAACAATCATGTTTCTGAGGCAAATGTTGTTAGCATCAATAGAGGAGCGGTTGGTCTATCCTTTGCTAATTTTTGACGACATGAGTATCGTGACAAGTTACTGAATGAGGATAGTAAGTAATGAGAAGTAAGCAATATTTACTTATTAATTTCCGAATATTTATTTCAAAACCATATCAATGCTTGATTGAATTATCCTGGTGGGTGGAATTAAGAGCTTCGCTTTAAAATTCATTATCGGATGCGGAGGTTCAAACCTGCTGACATAGGAGTGCTAAAACGAACATGACGTCCGTATTTACCGTATTAAAATCGTTGATGCAAGAAAATATTACTTTTAAATAGTATTTATAAAATCCACGAAAACGAACCAAGAAGGATTTCTTATTATTATTTATCAAGTGCAATGTCGTAAATAAACACAGCTTTCTCGTAAAGACGTATTTGATATGCTTCTCGCATCGAGAATAGAGATTTAAGGCATCTCACTCGCTTTCCACGTAGCTGCTTTATTACTATTAGCTTGAGAATATTTTTTGTAAATTAACATTTAATCCTAACTATAGTAGTATAAAAGCGAATATGAGTTTGTTTGTTACGCTTTCACGTCTTAACTACTAAACCGATTATTATAAAATTTAAACCAACAACACGTCAGGAACACAGAAAATGATATATGGTATCTTTCATACGTAAAATTTTTGACGGAATCTACATTTATGCAAGCGCAGACACAAGTAAAATCTTGTTAGTATGTATAAATCGAAATTAAATCCAGTTCATTTATATGATCTTATGGACGTGAAAAAGTTTTGCATACGAGATAATTTGGATGTATTTTTTACTATTAGTAAAAGTTTAACGTTTTTTCTCATATGAGTAGGTACTGTATAGGCTCAGCGCTTTAACTATAATCTCACCTGATGTTAAGTGACGATGTGGTCCAGGATGGTAAACAAGCTCTCAAAATAAACTATCAGTACACATCTACATAAATCCTCGGTGACAGATTTTAAAACCTGAAGATGTTAACAAGTACACAATAAGGACTCATTCATGTGTTACGTGAGCACAATTTTAGACATTTTTGAATTTTCCTTTCCTCTCGTCAACAAAAAGAAAATAAAACACTTGAACATTGACTATAATTCTTACAAAAATTTAATTTGTTCCCGATTGTAAAAGAGACGTAAAAAATGCTCACGTAATTAATCCATTAAAAGCCCTCGCCCCGTATACAGGGCGGTAAATATTTTTTGAAGGCTTGCCAAGCGATTTTCTTTTTTATTTAGTACTTCTACAAACTAAAGTGCTTTAGAATTATCAATAAATAAAAAACAAATTTAAAACAATTGAATTGGTTTTTCCCCTAAATCTTTAGTTATAATTTTATGGTCTAATAGTGATCACATGACGAACACTACTTAATATAAATAATTAACCAATATAAGACATCATAGCGAATGTGAGAAATAATATTTATTATGGAATATCCATGCTACCTTAGCGTCTCGAATCGACTCTTGAAGTACAAGAAATAATACTATTTGTCTAATCAGATCTCCGTAAGTCACTCCCGGACTAACCTTTGCACGTAGAGATTACGAAAAAGGGTACTACATGGTAGTGAGTGCATTTTATCTTTCCGAAGCTTACGTCCGTCAAGTTAGACCTCCACTAAAGTTTTAAAGCATTAAATTGTAAAAAAAAGTTCTATTGAGCAAAATTAACATGTAGTATATTCGTGAAAAAAATCAGTATTATGTTTATAGTTTCAAATAAACGTCTGACATGTTTCAATTTTTCAAATGGTTGTTTTTGCAACTTACCTCCTCAATACGATAATTGGTCGCAAAAAATTATGTCTCTTTGAATTTTCGAATGTTTAGAGTATGTTTTTTTTAAACATTGAACAAAAATTCAAGTGCATATTGAGAGTTAGTAAAAATAATAAAATTTCAAGGTATATTTATATTTACGTAATATGCATAATGACTTTATATTATGTAATATTGTTGGCATTTAACCTAATGTAATTTGTAATTCTTCTCAAATTCACTGAATTCGAAAAGATAACATGAAATGTGAATTCGAAGGTGCCATAATAACTCCATGGGAAGTCTTAGTAAGATTGAAGAAAAAGAGCATTAATATAAAATTAGAACATATTTTATCCAAATAACACTAATGGAATTGTGTATGTATTCACACGTAACCATTAAGAAAAAGATAATAATTGACTAAAATTTAGTTTGCTACTCTTATCTGATATCACAAAATGAACAAAAAAAATGCTCAATATGATCATATGTTCTATTTCGTAACACAAAACACGCGTTGCATCAGCACAATTTTTTTTTTTAACTCCAGAAGTGGTGAGTTGCACCAAATTTTTATAATAATTCGATGAATAGTTTAGGCGTGTAGCGGACATATATATTTACATTTTTGTTATACGGGTGTATGTAATACCTATGGTAATACATACAACAATCTTGTATAATAACTTTGTATATAATTTCATTGTATATTTTTTTTACAATAAATTAATAGCTGTACATAGCAAGAGGGTTGTGGACACTATGCCTATTGCTTTTATCTGTTTTTAGAGAATAATGCAAGCGAATATTTTATTGAAATACATAGAATTTTCTGCTTTACAAACGATAAGATAAAGTTGAAAATAACTTTAAACTAAATTTAAATTCAGAGAAAGCTGATGTACTGTTCTGAAGCATTGATAAGTGTGTTTCCCGGTTCCAAGATAGGGCTGTATCATGGAAGTAGGATATCGAGATATTTTTTTTAATGATTCCTTAATTAATTTCTTTTTAAGATTAAAGTTCCTTGTTGAAAAATCACTTATACTTTGTTCTACTTTTATTTAATAAACAAAACTATATGACCATGGTTTATAAATCGCCATAAACGAACATTTTTGTTAATTTAAAAAAATATATATGCGTATATTCTTTTTATTTTCAATGTAAACATTTAGGGAATTGAATTAAAATTTAATTGATAACCATTAATTAATTATATATTTCTAGTAAAATACCATACATAATTAATCCACAACAAAAAACATTTAGTATATATAAGTAATAAAATAATTAATACATAAATTAATCTATATAAAAATTGTTGTATGTATAAATGAAAAAAAAATAACCAATAGGTGTTTTTGGTAGAATCTTATTGTGTCACGCATAGAATTAATAATTAGCACGTAACGACTTTGTGTCTCTATGATATCAGGTAGTAGTTTATTTTACCTTTTATTAACCTCTTGAGCACTTACCTGGCGTTTATGCCAGCTTTCCTTGTTTTCCTATTGTCTTATTTTTATGGGTGCTCGACACGTTAAGTAAGTTGGATATTTGAAATACTATATTTTGTAATTTCAGTGACATTTTACACTATATAGTTTGTTTATTTTTCACAAATAATGTGTATGACAAATAATAACACGAAACATGAATTCTATAGGGCCACAAAAATCTCTGGATAGTTCTACCAGTCACAGTAACTTTTAATTAAAAAAAAAAAGAATAACAAACACGATATCACGGTTTTTTATTTTGTATCTAGTCAAGTCTGTGGCGTAGTAGGTCTTTATAAAAAAAGACTTTTTTTAAATGAATACGTTTATTCGTTAGAACAGATACCTTAAGACTAACTTATTCGCTACTTATTCTTAACAAGAAAACAACAGGCCACCTGAGGCGGATGCTCTTATCCATGTCGACTCAGCGCCTGATTATTTAGAAGACGGGATGCTGACTCTCCGGTCTGGTAGAGCCAGTTTCCATAACTATCTATTACTTTGTTATAGTGATCCATTTTTTAAAGTTTCAACATCTATCTATCTATCCAACCGAAATACGTCCACTGCTGGACATAGGTCTCCCCCAAAGATCTCCACGGCGACCGGTCTTGCGCCACCCGCATCCAGCGGATTCCCGGGACATTCACCAGGTTATCGGTCCACCTTGTTGGGGGCCTACCTACCTACGCTACGTTTTCCAGTGCATTGTACCCATTCGAGAACCCGTTGCCCCAACGGACGTCGGTTCTGCGAGCAATGTTCCCAGTCCACTGCCACTTAAGTTTAGCAATTCTTCGGGCAATGTCGGTTACTTTGGTTCTTCTGCGGATGCCCTCATTCCTGATTCGATCACGCAGTGTAACTCCAAGCATAGCTCTCTCCATTGTCCTTTGAGCAACTTTGAGCTTCCTTATTAGGCCCATTGTAACCGACCACGTCTCAGTGCTGTATGTCATCACTGACAACACACACTGGTCGAAGACTTTCATCTTGAGACACTGCGGTATTTCGGACGAGAAGACTTTGCGTAGTTTCTCGAAGGCAGCCCAGCCTAGTTGGATTCGACTATTAACCTCTTTCTCGAAGTTGGATCTACATAAGTTTCAACATTGATTGTATGAATTGTAATAGATTATTAAATGAAAGGTAAAAGTTTTTTAATTATACAAGGTAGAAAATAATTCAGTCATAAAATAATATACAGAGCAAAAATGATATGCATATCGATCCATTCCATACCATATGACCTGATTTATCTGTGACCATAACAGTGTCAACAAATGCAAGTGTGAATTGCTATTAGAATGCGGGAATTGCCATTATATATGGCAATGATTATTCACGATAGCTCGGTTTGTTGTAAACGTGGAATAAATTAACGCAGGAAGTAATAAAAATGTTCGCTTGAGATTTTTAAAGAATGCATAATGTTCTATAATGCGATTCTGCTGTTTGTTGAATTATAATTACACGAGAACTTATACTTTAACGAATTTATTTTAATAATAATAAACTAATACATTTTATTTAAATATCTTCCAAATAAACGGTTCTGTATTGAGAAAAACTTTGACACTGGCAGTAACGAGTACAGCGCCTTACCGAAGTAAATAAAAATGTCGCAAAACAAAAAAGTCAAAATCAAGAAGTTTTTGGTAGTTGGTACCTATTTTACTCTGTTTATGCGAAAACAGTGCGGGGAAATATTTTCATTTTACGATAGGATGTGAATTCAGGAATTCAGGAATTCAGGATCAGGAAAAAAATTCAGGATGTGAACGATTAATTTGCGTACGTTAATACTATTTCCACCTTGGTAAAGTGTTCAGCCAAATTCAGGATAAAGCCGAATATAAATCGGACAAACTGCAATGAAAATCATTATTGTAAAAATATCGGCCTAATATTTTAAATTGATTAAATATTTGATGCATTCGAGATGCTACTCATTTCTTTCAAAAATATTATCTATTTTTAGTGTGTTTAACTGGATAATCGAAGTTATTAAACTGAGTTGATAAGTTTCTAGCTTGTCCCTTTGATATAACGCGTATTTGTTGTCTAAAACAATTATATTTATAATAATTCCATCTTATCAATGATTTATGTTGTCATAATTTAAGAAAATAAATCACACTTCAAACATTTTCAAATTATACTGTGCCGAAACTTTGACAAGAATATAATCTATACTAATAAATAAAATTGAAGTGTCTGTGTGTAATACCAAGATAACATTTTTTTTTTACTAAATACATACGATATCTATAACAAAAAATATATTTTTTCTCTGTATGTTTGTTCCGGGTAATCTCCGGAATGGCTGGACCGATTATAACGGGACTTTTTTGATAGCTGAAGTTACTCCGCGTAACTTAGGGTTGTTTTTCGAAAATAATTAGGGTTCCGTGTAAAAAAATTAAAACGTAGTAAAGAACATATAGAACACGGGCGCAGCCGCAGGCATACAGCTAGTAAGGCGAATATAATTGATAAGAATACATGGAGCAACCCTATCGGATTGCAAATTATATCACCATAACTTTGACCCGGGTCGGTGGGCGTCGCCGCGGCCGCGGCCTGTTCGATGCGTTGCATAATCCTTATTTACCGACCCACATTTACATTTTAATAAAATATAATATCTATCTTAAGCACGGTAATACCGCCTCCGTTGCTTAAACATTTATTGTCGGCGATTACACATGCGTTTGCGTGTGCGTGTGTGCGTGCGATTGTGTGATATGCAGTATGATGCGTTTTGCTTTAGTGCAGTGGTTGCCAAACTTTTCTCGACGAGGTATAACTTTGATTTCTTCCTAGATTGGGATACCAAAAATAAAATTGTACGAAAATCTTAATAAGAACATTTATTAAAAACTAGATATCAGGATAATTATTTGCTCAAAGCTAGTCAACCGAGCATTTTAATGTATACGCGGTGGTACGATGACCTTCTTTTGGCTCCTGCGGACCATTGCTGTAGTATGTGATGGCTAAACATGACTAAATACACTTTACATTGCAACGGGTGGCGTGGCGTGTTAAAAGTTTCTTTCCACTTTAATGTATACAAGTGTGTTCGCAGTGTAGTGCGTTGTTTGGTCTCGTATTTTTTACTATTGTATAAAAGTCGATGCACACAATGGCCTAACGCGATGGCCAGGATTTAGTATCATGTCTACACGTTGGCGCATTGATCATTCCGCATGTGCCTACAGCCACGGTATTTTATTTATGTAGTACTTCTTATTGTGACCTAAATATGCTGAACCTTGAAATGCTTGTGGTACTGGATCCTGCCATTATAGATTTCTTTTTCTTTTTTTATTCATTTACAGGAATATTAAGCCTATTTTAAATCGCATAGATTTCAAATCAATGATTTGTGTTAAAAATAGGTAATGATTTTATACTATTTTGTGACTTAAAGAGACCGCTGTTTTAGAGTTTTAGGAGGGGGGCTGGGGGTTGAACGCTATTGGCCGAACGTGCCAAGTTCCTTTGATGTATGCATGAAAACCCGAGAATACTTGACCGACCAATGCAGGTCGCTAACTACAAACGCACGCCAAATAGTCGTTCACACGGTCGCTCAGTGCGCTGGCCCAACTCATTGAGCCATTGTGTAGAGCGAACATAAAATATAGAGTTATGTGATGCAGCGTATAATATTTTCGATCGTTTAACTCGATAATCGAAGTTATTAAACAGAGTTGATAAGTTTCTAGCTTGTGCCTTTAATATAACGCATATTTGTTCTATAAAAACAATTATATTTATTATAATTCCATCTTATCAATGATTTATCTTGTCATAATTTAAGAAAATAAATCACACTTCAAACATTTTCAAATAAAACTGTGCCGAAACTTTGACAAGAATATAATCTAGTGCACGAAGTGAGTGATGTGCAATGTGGTACGTGTATGGCAAGTGCATGAATAATACGATGTGCAGTTTTGTGTGTGTTGCGCTAGTGTATGAAACAATGAATTGTACAAATGTGCGATAGGCAGTGTCGTACGTATGTAGCCAGTGTCTGAAATGTCACTGCGAACTTGCAGATCGTGCAAAAGCTTCCGCAGTTTTGAAAAGGGAAAATAAACGTTATTACGCAATTATATAATCCAGCACTCTTAGAGGTACAGAGGCAAGAATTTTCAGAACTCAAGTTTCACATTCCCTTACGAGATACAGTCACTGGAAATTCAGATGTCGTACAAACCGGTGCACACTGTCCACGCGGAACCGGTTATGTATAACAAAAACTATGCGTTGAATTTACAAATGGATAACTCATTTGTCATAGAAATGACAGATTATGTCAACGGAATAAAATATTACTATTTGTAGTAGCTGGTATTCGCCCGTTTTATTTGATAAATGAAGAGTTTACGTAAGGCAGCGAAGCTATTTGAAATAATAGTAGGAAGCTTAAGTTTATTCCTTCGATAAATCGATTTGCGAATTAACGATAATCAATGCAACATCAGTTATATGGTTCAGAATCTTCCTCATCGTCACATAAAAATTTTGTCTTTACGAAGAATGAACACAGTTCAACGGTAACGCTGTAATAAGGAATCTAAGACAGAACAAAACAGAAGGACGATATAACGCTTTTTCACTCGATCAAATCATTTCATATGCTAACGTCAGCCAGTAGAAGTAATAAATACAAATGATAAAAGAATTGTAATCGACCTATGTGTTGTTACGAATAACATATGTAACAATCTCAACAATACATTCGCTGGTGTTGCGCCGACAGTGAATGTTAGCTGCTATAACTACATGTACGTACAGATACGTTGTGCAAGTGTTGACATTTGACTATGGGAGGAAGGATAGAATTAAAATCGAACTCAACAGAACTGATTTAGATGGACCTTTCATGTATTACGAGACGCAACAGCAAGCGAAGAAACTCTTACTCATCCCTCACGCTTACGTTTACATTGGCATATTTTGAAGAAAATAAAAACGTTCATACAGAGTAAATATTGCTTATGTATACACCGTTCAACACACACCCTCCCACCCCCCCTCCGTACGTATCAAAAATAAGCATAAAAGTATATACCTCCGACGCAATTAATGCTTAAGCAGCCGCAGTAAAAATTGGTGGAAAATTATTTTAGAAAACGGTTGCACAAACTTATATATATATATATATATATATATATATGTGTGTATATACGGAATACTCCGTGTTCCCTTTTGCGGCGGTTTCGGCGACCCCCAACTAGGGAAGTTCTTACTATCGCTCCGAGCGTGATAAAATGACATCACATGCATTTTAGCATCTCATGAATTACATTGCTCGAAGAATTGTCTATTGATTTATTCAACCGAAAGACGTCCATTGCTGAACATAGGTCTCACCTAAAAAGGTCATAATCGCCACGCTAAGCGGGTGGGTTGGCGCCTTTCACGACACCCACGGGAAGATATGGGGTGGTAATATACCCGGCACCACACGGCTAGAATTGTCAAACTTAAGTGAAAATCGGGGCGACATTTATTTCCTCCCTGGATAATGACATTGTAGTAAATATGTTGATATCATACATTTCACTTGCGTTTAGATTTTTTCCGTAAATTAATTTATATGAGAAACATTTGTTTCCGACTGCATCATATAGTATTTATATTCATATTTTAATTCATATTATGCAAAATTTATTCGCTTATTCATATATTACGTTATATTGTTCATATTTATCTTTCTGAAAATACGTGCGTAAAAATTTACAGCAAACTAATTTCAGAGCGGCCGAGTTTCACCGGCCGTGGAGTACTCTGTGTACAGTCTGTACGCGTAACATTTTCATACATTAGTATTGATAATCGTTTATATAAAGGTTTATAAAATAATATTATTATTATCAATTAATTATTAACCTTTTGCTGCATATCAAATTACGAGTATTTGAACATTTTTGATGTGAAACGAGCGGGTCATGCATCGCTAAGCTATATGATAGTGTAAAACATCTAAGTCATTTTTAAACAGTCATTTTTAAATTGTAGTTATCTTAACTTAAAACGGTGTAGTAAATTAATATAAATGTTAATTACATAAACAATCACTACTTTCTTGTTAAAAATTTGAATCTTTTTATTTTTATTATGTCACGTCTTATCTCTTTTTATTAAATGTTATTTTATGCATATTATCTGAACAAAATAAATTAATTTCGATGTATCACATCAGCCAGGTGTCACACGGCGGCTAACTTTTTTTTTCGTTAAATATCTATTTTAATCCATCATTATTAATAACGATATCTCTTTCATCTTTAAATCTTCATCAATAAAATTGTAGCTGGTGCAGACAGTGGCTAGGCTAAAGTGCAGTAGGATTATAAATCAACGCAAGCGACATTCTTACGGCCTAACCGGTAAAGATCGGCGACTAACAATTTCGGCATGTCCGCGCCGCAAACAGACTGACCACAAACAAAAGCGACTCGAATGACAATTATACTTGTTGCCTATTCGCAGTAAGGTACGTCGATATAGAGTCGAGGTATACAGTTCGCTCACTCCGTATGAATGTCGGCAATTCAATTGAAAATATTTATTACTTTAACACTTACTTATTATTTTAAATTATCAGAACGTAGTAGTGTTAATGGCCTATCGATACACCATCTGGTTACTAGTTATCTGTTTTAATCTAAAATAACATTATTTGTGCTGTCAAAATAACAACTTTTTACTAAATACAACTTAATGTATTTACGATATCTATATCTAAATTATAGCACATGAAAATGAACGAAATACGATTTAAAAGACGGCACTAACAAAAAAATATTTTCCACTCTAAACGTTAAAGACATTAAAAACCCACATAAAGGAGTGTTTCATTTGATCGAAGAATTAGCTTGAAGCTAACAAATCACACATATCTTTTTTCACTGATAAATGACAAGATAACTTTGTAAACTGCCTTGCACTAAATGTAACATCTACCATCAGCGATACTCAAGCCGCAACTTGCAGACCGCATGCGGCCGATTGTTAACCATTTTTAACATCGCGCATATCCAAATACAGTGTCTGCGGAGACAAATAAAAACTTTGGTTGATAAAAGAAAAGAGTATTCGTATATAAAGAAAAGTAACTGCCAAAATTCTATTTGCATTGTTGAGATCTACATTTATGAATCTTAATTTTAGCCAATAATATCCGCAGAAACAAACTTGCAGAGAAAAAAGGTGAGCATCCAATTCTTAAATCTGTCCTGTACGTCCCTTGACCAGAAAAGCGTTACATCCACTGCACTTACTATAGTGACATTTGAAACGTGTTGCATTTCACCTCAGCAATGTATCAATTTATATTCAAATGTAAAAAGGCTTCGAAGGTTGGCTTGATAACGGTGACTGGAGAAGGGATTTCTCAGTGATTGCAGCTCATCAAGTACAGTAAATTTTCTGTACTACAGTAAAATGAATACAAATAAAACCTGAAATCTGCATTGTGAACTTTACTAATTAACGTGAACACCTCTGCGTAGAATCCGTTGTTAGGAAATGTCAAGGTTCGTGATTTGTCAACGCTTGCACACCTGGTGGGCATTATTAGTATCGTGTGTAGGGACTATGAAAAATACAACGATCAAATGGTTGAATAAAATACCCAGCAGGCGTTGCAGTGCACTGTTAGTCAGTCCGTAACCACGATTGGTGTAACCCAGACAAAAAGTCGAAAACGACAAAAGTTAGAAGTATTATAAAAAAGGACGAGTCTTCTATCAATATGTTTAAAAAGTGATACACAAAAATGTTTAACATATTTTTTATAGCTTTTTTTTTATTTTTATTAAATAGTTCAGATATAATATAATATGTAAAAGGTTTGTATAATATTAACTAACCATATTCATATTATTAAAGATAAACAAATTTAAGTAAAAAACAATCTTAAGTGTTAACTGTCAGTTGCTAGCAGAAACTATATAGTCGTCAATGTAATTATTGCATTACGTCCTTCCCGGCGTCTTGTTAAATATACATTGCGTACTGTAATAAAAACCGCATTGTTTGGAGGTAGTCCCATTAATTCTAATTCGTTTTTCCCTTACTTGTTATAGCTTCGGAGAGTGTACTATCTGTTCTTTGACAACTTTACCATCGACAATGCAGTGGCTATATCGACGGGTCGTTGACCCGCTTTGTAAATGAATCAAGGTTGTCGGATGTTCGAATTTCGTACTGTTGTTTCCTTTGCGTTATTTGTGAGACAGTACAGTCAAATTAGTGCACGTTTGAATCAGCCAAATAAGATTTTTCCAACGCCGTGATTGTGAGTAACTTAAGAGGCCGTTATTACGTACGCACCAATAGGGGGCTAGGTGGTCTATGCATTGCTTATTTTGATGACATTGGGGGGGGGGGGGGGGGGGGTGATTCTATTATCTTATTTACTGTTACTTTACCACTAAACAGTACCGATTATAAGTGTCTATCTATACTAATAAAAAAAATTGAAGTGTAATATCAAAAAATAACAATGTTTACTTAATCCATATGATTGTATATACGGTACCTATACCAAAAAAAACATATTTTTTTTACAATTTCTGACTCTCTGTCTATTTGCTTTAGCTATTCTCCGACCAATTTTGACGGGCTTTACTCAGCTGAACTTGCCTACTTTTATTTTTCAAAAATAATTTGTTTTGCGCGTAAAAAATTAAAACTCAGAAAATTGTGAATAAAATCCGATTCAATGGACAGTTTAACTGGCATGTGTTTGAATTTGTGAGAAATATCTTTACTATGTGTTATAGTACCAAAAATCGTTTCAGAAAGACTATTAGGGTTCCGCGTAAAAAAATTAAATCTCATGAAATTGTGAACAAAAGACGATTCAATGGACAGCGAAAAACATATGAATAACGGGCAGAGCCACGAGCACACAGCTAGTACAATAATATACATTTACTTTGTTCATATAAGTTAAGCTTATTAACAACATTGAATAATTTTGTCTGATTAAACAAAATCTTATAAGTAGAGGATTTTTTTTTGGCGGGGGGAAATGCATTAACGCACTACCCTTACCTATTTCATTAGTGAGACCCGAGTCCCCCAATGCAATAGGTAAGGGGGCACGGAGGGACGAACTCCGTGCCAGTGTGGGACTCACCCGGGCGTGGAGTAGAGGAATTATCTAAATACATCCTTAGAGAATGTTAAGTTATTAGTTATCAAATATTAAAAGAAATATATTCTTTTTAAAATGGAATAAATAAATGTGATAGATTTTAATTTGTTAATGAATAAAAGACGACAGAAAGAGGTTCGTCATACCACAATAACTATTATTCAGATAAACTATCGAACGCATGGATAATTCGATCGACCGTATCACATTTAACGTTGTTTAAAATATACTTTAGCTAAAACGTGTAAGAATTAAAATCGTTTACAAACTACTTTATAATTTACCGAATAGATAATGAATTTCTTGGAAAAATACGAATTCAGTAATCAACTATATAACGGGTCTGGATGTGACGATTAAAACAAAAAAGTGACAACCCTAACTAACAGCTGAACCTAAGATCAGGCGATAGTGCGCACACGCAAAGCTCTTATCAACTGGCGCACACAGATCTATCTAGCCCGGCTAGAAAACACCGCAGGGAAATTCTGCCGATCCTTTTATACGATAACACAAAGGCTTTGATGACTTTGTACCCATTCAAAAACCTTTGGTAAGATTCAACATTGAGTTTCTCCTTTGGTTGTTGTCGCCCTGGTACACTGTTGAAGTGAATACTTCTTTAGCGATTCCATGAAGGGGGGGGGGGGATATCGTATAGATTCGCGTTACCAATTCTATAACGTCGGCCGTCAACATGCTACAGTATCTCAAGCATAAGATGGCACTCTCTATAAATAATAAAACGCAGTCTTATGTTTTGATTATGAATAAACTATATGAAAAAGATTTTTTAAATACAAACAAAACCGACTTCAAAAGGTTAAACTATAAAAACGCACTATAACGTCAATAAATAATTACTTCTTCGTTAATTTTGAAATCGGTGCCAGCGAACGTATAACAAAGTAATGTAAATGTACTTCACTAATTATGTTCAAGTTTGATTAATTGTTTGTTTAAAATCACCTTAGTCCTTTATTATTTAGCTTATACGTAATTGTGATAGAGTTTAGGCTGTTATTTCCATTTGTAAATGAGTACATTAGTTCACTCTAGCTGACACCGACTCCAAAAATAATTAAGCAGATTCATAAAGTAACTATTTATTGACTTTTTAGTGCGTTTTTACAGTTTATTCTTTTGAAGTCGGGTTTGATTTTAATTTTTTTTTATCCTCTTTTAACATTAAGTAAGTACTTTTAGATATAACAGTGAAGCCTACTTCATAGCTTTGGAAACGAATATATGGAACACGTGTAAGTGTCTGTAATATTGCGGGGTTTTCTCTATTTCCTGATTTGGTGGAAATGGAGATAGCTTGGAAGTGTACTCCTTCGATAAAAAATAAATTTGCAAGTCAGTCCACAAATGACGGAGAAATCGTGTAACAAGCATACAAAAAAAAAACAGACAAATTGATAACCTCCTCTTTTTTGAAGTCGGTTAAAAACGTACATAAACTATTGCTCGGAACGCAATAGATGTAGAAACCAGACAAATGTTTTATGTTAATAATTACAATTATAAAATTTTAATTACTCATTTAAACATTAAGAAACTGTTTTTCTAAAGTTTCTACTTTTCACTTCTATCCCATGGCTGACTAGTTTATATTTTAGCTAAATATTTAAACTTCATCTAATCGTAATGACGACCGAAGATAGTTGTCGATATTATCATGCCGGTCTACATCTATCACGCGTAAAGGCTAGGTAACTTCGGAATATACAATTGCTGATCCCGGAATCGGAGGCGTCTTAACCTGTCACTATGACAGGAAGTAAGGAGAAAACGGTTATAACATCCTTACTGGGCCAAATGTCAACCTCAACTGCACGCCTCGGACGGCGACGACCATGTCGTTGTACTTCCTGCTAGATAACGGACGAGGCTATGGCGACCGATCTTTGGCGATATAACGAAATTACCAGCAGGACAACCGGTTTGAAGAGGTATCAGCGGCCTTGGGGATTAAATACCCCTAAAAAGTCTGGTGCAGAAAGCTACGGAGAACTACTGCAACTAACATCCCCCAGAAAATCATTATGAACAGTTCTAATAAGACTTCAATAAGGAAGGAAGAAAGGAATCGCGATCCTCAGCATTAAGGAAACGAGGAAGAAGAAGATGACGGGTTTGAGGTCTTTCAAATATTACACAAGCATTAATGAGGGCAGGGAATATGATTTGCTTATTTTGCTTCACATGGGTTACGGGGACTTCTGAATCGTAAGCAATATTTACTAATTACTGTTCATTTTGGTTTTAGTCCACATTATGTCAATGTTTTTTACGTGATCATAAGGGGTGGAGGTAAAAAGCTTCGCTGCTGACGTTGTGGAAGGGGAGGGGGTGTGAAAGGAGAGAGGGGGAAGGTTAAATATGACTAGAGTTGTGTTTACGTAATACTAGTACGGCCGCTTTTTCAATAGTGTACCGTAGCCGAGATCCAGGAAAGTTCTACATTGATTCCTAAATGGTATAGGAATCTTCAGGAATAACTTCTAATCTGAACTCAGATTAGTGTGTTAGGTTAGTTAGGTTGCACGACGAGGCCCGGTGGGTTCGCTGCAGGGGGCGAAGCGGTGCTTGCGAAAGCCACCCTGTGTCGCCCCCATCCCAAATGCAGCGGACGGCCCCGGGGGGTTTTAGTGGGTATTTCCGGGCGCTTCACGGCCGGGTGAGTCCCACACTGGCACGGAGCTCGTCACTCCGTGCCCCCTTATCTATTGTATTGGGGGACATTGATCCCCTAAATACAATAGATAAGGGTAGTGCGTAAATGCATTTCCCCCCGTCAAAAAAAAAAAAAAAGTTAGTTAGGTTATTTCTAGTTTGAACTTAGTGTGTTTGTCTAATGGTCGAAACGGACGTGCGGACGAACCAGTCATAGCCCATGTTCCACAAAAGCGGTCCGGCATCGACCCCTTTGGGACCCCGTAGCCCATAGGAGGCCTGATGGTAATACCCTCACTATTGACGTAGACCACCTCCCTGCATTGAAGATAGCTCTCCAACAGCCTCCGCATGTACTGAGGCACTCCGAAGCATCGTAGCACCTAAAGTATCATGGCATGCGGAAGGCTGTTGAACGCGTTGGCGATGTCTAATGACACCGCCAAGAGCCTATCTCCTCGGGATGTGGCCGCCACCTCTTCAAACCCATGAAAAAAGAATCGAATCCCATCCGGATTTGAACCTTCCATCTACGCGGTCATGCCGACATCAGATACGCGGTTTACCCCACGTGCTCAAATTAAAAGTACCCTAACTTACACGGAGTAACTTCAGCTATCTACCAAAAAAAGTCCCATCAAAATCCGTCCAGCCATTACGGAGATTAGCCAGAACAACTAGACAGACTGACAGACATAAATATTATTTTGGTATAGGTATCGTATATATTACATTTACGGTAAATTTATATCTATTTAGTAAAAAATAATTAATTTTGACATAACAAACAGACATTTCAATTTTATTTATAAGTATAAATTAACTCCGCATTCAGAGTTGCAAGGGTGCAATTATAGTGGTTTTTACAGAGTAGTTTTCACACCAGACCGAGTTAAAGCCAGCAGTGGTCGTCAACCAGTAATAACGAAAGGGCGCTTAAAGTCCTAAGTGGTCGATTATAACAAATTAACTCCATTCTAAATGTAACTCCCACTAATTTATGAAACGTTTATATATGTTTAAACCAACCACCGACGGCGTTAAAATAAATCCTAAATTGACTATCAACCGACTGTTGTTACACGTCAATTTACCATAACAACTAAGCATTAACAATAATAAATAGCATAAGGGGAAACAAAAATACAATAAAAAATAATACAAAAATTTAAAACAGGATATTCTTACTTCTTGTGTTTTTATGTTTGAAAAAGTTGAACGCGAAATCTATACTAATGAATAAAATTGATGTGTCTGTTTGTAATGTCAAAATAATTTATTTTTACGAAATAGATATGAATCTACATACATACGATACCAAAACCAAACATACAATTTTTAAAACTTTTTGTCTGTCAATCTGTTTGTTCCGGATAATCTCCGGAATGGCTGGACCGAATTTGACGGGATTTTTTTTTGTTATATAGCTGAAGGTACTTAGCGTAACTTAAAGTAGAAAATAATTAGGATTCCGCGTTCATTAATATTTCGAGTGCGAATTCGAGTGTACAGTTTTTTTCAAAACCAATATAGGTATACGTTAAATTTAGTTTTCAAGATAATTATCATAGAGTAATAATGATAAGAGCTATAGTTTACTTAATACTTATGACTACATAAACTCGCTTAATATGTCGATTATCCATAAAATGAGAAAATAGGAGGACAATAGGAAAACAATGGAAAAAAATGCATATTCGCTGGCACTGGAAACAAATACATGGCCTTTTAAGGCCAACTTAAATTGGCTGAACTCCACCTGCGTCTACTGCCGTTCTGAGTGTTTTAATTGTGTGATAATTATTATTTGCATTTTAAGTTTTTTTTTGTATCTGTTCAACTTTGTACAAGAAAGCGCGGGAAACCTTCGAACTTGACGGACGCGGTTTTTTGAGTATTTTATTATAAATTTTGTATATATTATAATTTGTGATCAGAATAGTGATAGTTTGTAAATAATATTAGATTAGTGTATTTTGTTTATTTATTAATTGTATTTTCTGCCTAGGGTAAGTTTTTTATTGTTGTATAAATGAATGAACCACCAGACCCGGGGGGAGGCATTTTGCACCCCGTGGGTGCTTTTGTGACCGTTTCTAACGAATCGGGTATGGATTCCGACTGTTCTTCTCTATCTAATAGAAAATTGAAACGTAAAGTAAATACACATAAAGCTTGTAAAAACTGTAACAAACATAAAAGAAAACATGATTCTGATTCGCTTAAAAGCACAGACTGCCATTGCTATATTAATGAATTTATGGAGTCACCCGTTAGTTCTCTACCTTCATCTATCCCTTCTAATTATATTTCTCCTTCCCAAGTTCCGACACAAATTGGCAGGGCTAGCTATGATAGCAATGAACATGGTCCCTACATTGTACATGTACACAAAATACAGTCAGCGGAGGACGATAGTACCACTTTGCATCCAGTAATGTTTGGTAAATTTTTAAAGAAAAACGCTTTTAACAACATTATAAATGGTAGCTTGAAAAGAATAGGCCGAAATAAAATGACACTTTCTTTTAGTAATTATTCAGATGCCAACAGCTTTGTTAATTCAAGTTGTTTAACAAATAATGGACTGAAAGCTCATATACCAACTTTCAATATTACCAGAATGGGTTTAGTTAGGGGAGTCCCTGCAGAGTGGTCTCCTGAGGACATTAAAGAGAATACTAATGTACCCATTGGATGTGGTGAAATTATAAAAGCTAGGAGACTGAATTATAAAGTCATGGTAGATAACACACCAACCTGGAAACCCTCACAAACAGTTGTTTTGACCTTCGATGGCCAAGTCCTCCCTAAACGCATTTTTATGTGTTTTAACTCATTGCCAGTAGAATTATACACATACCCTACAATACAGTGCTACAACTGCTGTAGATTTGGTCACACCAAGGCCAAATGCAGATCAAAGCCCAGGTGTTATAAGTGTGGTCAAGGCCACACTGGTGATAGTTGTGATACTGAAGAAGATCGTGGCTCTTGCTGTTTGTGTTCTGGGCTCCATTTTGCCACAAGCAAAAGTTGCCCGGAGTACTCCAGACAAAAGCAAATAAAAATCTCTATGGCAGAAAATAGCATCTCTTATGTCGAGGCATTAAAATTACACCCTCCAATCACAAAATCGTATGCAGATGTGTTGGTGTCTACACCTTGCAGATCTCAGCAAGGAAATACTATAGTACTCGGTTCTCCACCTCCATGCACTATATCTTATAAAAAAACATTTTTCTCTAAACCCAGAACCCCTCCAAAACAAAATAACATAAACGATAACAAACACGACAAAAATGACAAAACATAAAATAAAGTATTGAAAAAACTAAACAAAAGCTTTTAAAAAATAACTTTTTAGTATAAAATAATTGGCCAATGTCAGAATAGCTAGCGACGGTACATGCTTAAACTTTTAACATGTCTAAATAAGTAATAGGTAAATACATGTTGCAAAAATTATATAATGACCAAGTAAAATTTATTAGCGAGTCAATTATTATTGTTATGGAGGTTTATTAACCCTTGGAGCGGCTTAACTGACGAGTCGGACGAACCCGTCGGCCTTGAAAGAAGGTCGGCAATGGCGCGGCGCGGCCGATACAACAGGGTATATATCGTCTTTTTTAACCTATAAAAATTACCCATGAAACGTTCGAGCGGTCTTTCGTACAGAGTAGTTTCAGTAACAGATATTTCATGCATCGTTTTTTTTTAATCAAGATAATTATATTGAAATGCAAAATAATATTTCATAAATATTAAGCTCCACGGCTTTCTTCGTAAGTGATATTCAATTCTTTGAAATATATCACTTTTTTATAAATATTTTTATTATTGGATTTAACTGTCGAGTATATTTTTCTACGTCTTGCTTCAAATATTACATAATTTAAGACAGCTGTCCTTTAAAATAAGTAATGTAACAAATTCTATTCAAAAGTTCTTAAGTTATAAGCCCACTAAGAGATAGACAGCTTTTTTTATAGTATTATACGTAAATACACTTCAGTTGAAAACAGCTGAACCGATTCAAATATAGTGTTCAGTTTAATATGACTGAAAATGTTGTATAATCTAGACGTTTTTTTTTCGTAGGTGATAGCTGATATTCTATATATATCTAATATAATATAGACTAGTAAAAATACCTATTTTCATTACATCCGAATTTTATTGGGTAGATTTCCTACCTAGTCTATTGAAATTATTAGATCCCATAAAAGTGTAATTTTAATTTAAAATGACTTTTTTAAATTCTTAAATAGCATAAAGATTCAATAAAGAAAAATAACAAACTCAACTTCATAGTAAATATTAATTGAAAACTGTAACTAATATAATATTTCTGCATTTAAAATTAATCTATGCTAGTGAGAGTGAGTGTCCATAGATAGAAGCGGGTGCTTTTTGCTTAAGCGCATCTACGCGGGGTAACAACCGCATTATGTGCCCCTCGTCGTCTCCGTCTATCGAACTAGGTGTGATGATAATCTTATTTAATTCATTGCTATCAATGATATAATATAATAAGAACATATACATATCTGTGAAATAAAGTAATTGATTATTTTGTTAATTATAACCTCAAAGCGAAAACAAGAAACTGACTCCGATGACATGGCCGCCATTATTATTTGTTACTCTTTTGTTTTTTATTAATCGCAATCTATGAGTTATGCACACAATTCTATAGCGTTATTTTTTCAACGCTTTAACGAAAGGATGATCATCTTACTAAAACTTTCCAGTGAGTTTTGATGGAATATGGAATATCTACTGCTAATATACTTTACATGTGCACCTTTACTAAACTATAACAAGCTAAATTTCACAAGTATTATGTAATAGGTAAATACTGCAAGTTAATGAATTATAGACAAGGAAACAATAATCAATACAATTCCTGCTTCAATAAAGATTGGTACGTAAATAAAAAATAGTAAAAAAAAGTTATTTAATTAAATTATATGCGTATATTATTTCAAACAATAGTTTTGAAATACATACATACTTTGTAAATCCTCATTATATTAAAAAGGCATCATTTATCGATTTATATTTCAAAATTATATAATCTGGCCTAGTTTTAGTGTATATTCTGTTGCATTTGAAGAAATAAATTAAAAAGAATATTTGTAAGTTCTTTTGAAATATTGTACCTAAGTCATAAAATATTTAAGTGATATATATGTCAATTAATTAATGATTTTATAAAGTAAACAAATTATAAACGAACAAGAGTCGGAGAGAAATCTTTTAACGTTATGAGCGTAAATGTTTGTTCCTAAATAACTTTTTAAAGAATTGTATTGATTTAAATTATATTTAGCATACATATACATATTCTATCGTACGAATTAAAAAGGTATACCTTATTTAATTCTAAATAACTCCATCGAATTAAATTAACCTATCATTTACGCTACGCCCAACGAAGCGAGCAGGCAATAGCCATTATTAATATGTATGTGTCTATAAATATCTCGTATGGATGGCATCGTTGATGTAAAATATTTAATGTCACGTATCCTTTTCAAGCCCTTAAAGATCGATTGTAATGGTGGATATATTGTCTATTTTCCAATTGAATAGCAATTTCAAATTTGTCAATAGCATAGATCTTTTTCTGTTTTTTTTTGGTTCCATTTATTCCTTTTTATAGAAAAGGCAAAGGTACCAGTAGACTATGCAGCCAAGTCAGACGTTAGGAATACTATCAATAAATTAATGGTGGTAACAAAATTCCTTCTATTACGACCATAGCGGGAATGATTTCAGAATTCACGCTCCGTGTTATTATTTTCACTTCACTACAATTGTTTATCATAACTACACTATATCACGCAAGATGGCACCAAAATTGCATAATATATAATCAAATACTGTAAAATTATGAATTAAAATAAAGAAGAAGAGATGATAGACCAAAATTGTGAAGCACGCCTATCATAGGTCATTTTGTTCCATTTATTCCTTTATTAGTAAAAAAACGATAGCCACACCATGCAGCCAAACTTGATGTTAGGAATACTTTTCATAGAATGCTCTGATCAAAAAACTATATATCAAAATACACACTGATTCTTATTAATTTCAAAGAGTTTTACTTATACATAACAATCAAACTAAATCGCATAAACTCCACCAAAATTAATCAAATAAACGCAATGCAATTATTGCAAGTTAATAAATTAAAAATACAGACTACTGCATGGCTGACCAAGATGCCAAGGACAATAGCATAGGCAAATAGTTTGAGTAATATTGTTTTTACTGGCGTTAATTTTATTATTATATAATAATTTTATTATTAAAAATTGTGTAAATTTTTGATTTATAACATTTATAGTTGTTTTATATGTGACCCATCGTAAGTGTAACTTAGCCACTTGGCTCTCTTTCTCCGTAAATGTGCAAAATGTTTGTGATTCAAATTTCAAGAACTAATCAGAAGGCTAATCAACTTTTTGGGAGAGATGAAATTCTGTTTTGATCATTAATTATACAGCACGTTTATGATTCTGCCTCTTGTTCTTGGTTAATGGCAATATGCGATTAACGATCAAAGCTCCATTTAAACAAGTGGCTCATTTTGTTAGAAATTTCCATGGGTTTTTAATAGCACCTCAGAATAAAGGTCCCGCTACATTATTTCCCATACACTTTACTTGTGTACCTACATAACCAAACTTACAAACCAAACAAAATTACACAAAATAGGATTAAATATTCAAGTCAATGAATTTCTACGACAGACTGAGATCCCGCCACCAACCTTACCTTAGATTGTTGTACTGATTTATAACATTTTATTTTGGCATGTAAATATGTAAATTTTTTCACACCTAAAGCGCTGATATGCGTGATTTAGATATTAGAATTCAATTTAAATTGAAGTTTTGTTTTTACTCAGGTTGGTTTTCTGCGTGCGGTTGCAGAGGCGGGGCATTAGCGACGGCGCGGGGCTCCATAGCTGCACTGCTCCGTTCTAGAGCATTCGCCCTCGTGTCCCCGCGGGCGATCTCCGCGTATAGAGCGCGACCGGCTTCTGGTAACTGAATTATTAAATTATAAATAACATGCCGAGTGTTGACAGCCTCTGAGATATGATCATTTATTTATTATAGTTACGATTCAACGATTGAAATGTATGTACATTTTTATTTTGTTCCGAGTGCCGTCGCCGAAGCTTTTGCCAGTGTAAATATTTATTGCTTTAACATTTGATATCATACATTCAACTGTGCTTAGTATCTAAACAATTGTCCAAGATGTATTTATACCTGATGTTAAATGATAAACAAAGATGGCAAACAACTTAAAGCTAGAGGTAATAGGGATTAGGAACAGAACTACAGAGGCTTGGTAATAGATTTTCAATCTTGAGTGTGATACTTTAAATCTATTATATTTTGTCTAGTAAATTATGAAACTCAACCCAAACTATGATTATTATAATATTTAAATCATAGTAACGTAAAAATTGATAAAATTGTCTATTAACAATAATTAAATTTTTAACATATTTTTAGTATAGGTTTTAATTTACTGTCTTTATATATAATCATTTTATTATAGTACATTACACTAGTAGCACTTATACAGTTCATAAGCCGTAAAAAATCGTAACCCGCATCTACTTTGCAGTGACCTATAATTTGACAAATGAAAATATTAAATATTTCCTCGGACAATTAAGTTTTAGCTATACCGTTTTATTTGGGACGCGTTTAGAAATTTAGTTCATAGTTGAACTTAATGTGTTGCTATCTCCTTTGACTACATACGTACTTAGTCACCTTTAATTTTATATAATACTCATATGTACTATGGTTATATAGCACGTGAATTTTAACTGCGTCGGTCTGAAGTACGCAACAAATGACTGTTATCTGTGACTAAAATATAATTGCGCATGCGCTTTGGTTTCTCAGTCACTCATGGCCGATTTTGCATTCTTTAGATAAACAGTCAGGTTGAAATTCTTCGATAGATAGTTAATATATGAATTTGTCAATAGTTAGGCCTTAGTCAACTAATAACTTGAGTATCTGAAGATATAACTTTACCTGCCCCTTCGAGGGCCAGTTAACGGTTATTCTAAGGACAATTTTGATTAAAAATCAGATGTTATTAAGCAAACAATTAACCCGGAACGGGTATTACACTTTTGCAAAAAAGGATTCATGTGATTAATGGCCTACGCCTAAGATGATTGGCGACACGACAAATTAGTCGATTGAATGATTTTTATTGTGACGTAATAAAAGAAAAGCATTATTCTTTAATTCCTCTTTCCAACTCACAGGAGGTCGGCGCAGTATGTTTTCTTCTTCGATTCATCCTTCCAGCCTTCATTACTCTTCGTTTATTCCTTTTTCTCTAATTTCATTCCTCACAGACTCCATCCATACTTTCATTGGCCGTCCTCTACTTTTCTATCCTTCCACATTCATATTCAATACAATTTTATTAATATTCGTTTCCTTTCTTCTCATAACATGTCCATACCACGACAAACGGTTCCCTTTCAAATGTTCTACCACTGGTGCTACTTTCAAACTTCCTCTAATATGTTCATTCTTAACTTTATTCATTCTTGTGATACCAGCCATCCATCTCAGCATGCAACCGTCTCTCATCAATATTCTTACTAGCTCAACATTCTGATCCATGGAATATTGACAGGTCTTTTAATAGTGTTAAATGTAATGCCATTTAATTTGATGTATTCTACTTATTTATTTAGGTAACATACAGCCATTACATAAATGTGGTCCATAAGAAGATATACCAAAAGGCCTACAGTACCATGACTTAATAAAAGATAATTAAATGAAGCTTAATAATTACAAGTTATTTTATAAGGAATCGTAACGTACGTTCAATAAAAATAAACAGGTTACAATTATGTAGTACAAATAACAAATAGAACAATAAAAAAAATTACACATAGTATTATAAAATCGTATGTCATAGTTATTTTTATAATACATATTAGCCAATTTCTTTTTATAAGATGAATAAGTATTTGAAAATATGTCAACATCGTTCAGACATTTGTTATAGTTACAACAGGAATGTTGAAATAACTAGTTCCTGAGATTATATAATCGATTATATATTTTATACAGAAAGCGGTAGAATAGGAGGTCAGTACGAGCGGGCGGCGGCTCGCCCTGGCACACCTCTGCGTTTGGCGGGAGTGTTCGCAGACGGCAGCAAAGCGAAGGCGCCGAAATACGCTCAACTCATCGATCCCCAAGGGAATGTGAGTACATTATCTTTCCATAATTGAATATATTATTTCGCCCAGGAACCTTCGCGGGCGTATGTAGCACAACTCACCAATGTTTTAACATAATTTGATAAATAGTTTAAACGTACATAAAACTGGTAGTAGAAATATTCGTCCGATAGGACAAGCTGTGAGACAATTTTGTCCATACTGCCTATTCTGAAGTTCAAACTTGTATTAACACCTTAGCGAGACGATACCAATCCATCTAGAATATTCTTTGGATTCTCGTGGCACATCTGAATAAACGCTTCGTGCCATTATTTTTAATTCACTTCACTTGTGCTCAATAACAACAAAAAACTATATAACGTAAAACGCCACCAAAATCACGCCACATAGAGCCCTATAACACACGTTATTGAATTATAGATAACAGCTACAACATGACAGACTGAAGTGCCACCGAAAAGCTGAGTGCATAAAGGACAGTCATAAATTGTTGTTCTATTCATAATACGATTGCGGTCATTGACTATAGGTCTTTTGGTCTGATTTTGTGGTCATTTATTAATATTCAGTGTTTTATCCAAATACTTTGATAAAATTTCATAAGGAGATTTTTTGATACATCAGAGTTTACTTGTGCAGAATACAACGACTTGTATTACGTATGTTTCACTGCATGCACGAGACAATAGATTCATGTATTAAAAGTAACTAGTGCTCGCCTGTGATCGAAATTCGACCATAATTCATCAAAACGCAAACAATTTTGTTTTTTTGTTTTGTTTGTTTGTTCATTGTCAATTGCTTAAAGAAAAACCTTCTCAAAAGTCAATATTCTGTCTACACGGTAAATAAATGACAAGTCTCACATTGACATGTGATTGTGATAATGCATTGGTAATCGTAAGGGCTAATGATAGATGTGTATCTGTGTCAAACTAATCACAGTGTTTGAACTGTATTGTTTTATTAATTTAATGTATTATTATGCATAATTAAAAAAAATATATTAGCATTCTGAAATTTTCGGAAAAAGCCATACAAAGTCTTTGCTTCACGTAATAATATTATGATTAAGCTGATAGATAGCTATAATCATAGTTCGGATAAAGCGTGCAATTCTGGTGATCGTGTCGTATTGGTGAATGGATACACGCGCACCCTCTTCCTTATGACCTTCAATATCCAATCTATTATCTAATGATTATGAGACTTCATCGTTTACTAACATTTCCTCCGGTGTACCAATTTTATTAAACGATGAAGTAAAGAACGGGATTGTCTGGTCTAAGTAAAGAGCGGCTAGCAGGTAAAAAAAATACTATATAGATTCGCGACTGTCTCCCAAGAGTTCCAAGTAATCTGGCCAGAATACACATACATACAATCATATACATACATATGAAAAAGTACTTAGGAGATGCGGTCGGTTTTGCGTCAATGGACGCGAGTTGGAGTCCACCTATTCTAATCTAAAAACGAGACGAGTATGAGCTCTCGGTGAACGAAAACATCGTGAGGAAACCATAGCACTGGGTTAGAGAGCATTTTCTAATAACGCCCGCCTGGGTTGCCACCACCCTTAAGTTGGAAAACATGTCGCCAAATATAGGTGCGCATCACTTGAGAACCAGTACCTCAAGCTTCATGTGTTTATCAAGCTGGACCAAATCGTCACTTAACATCAGGTGAGATTGCGATCAAAGCACTGAGTCTATAACGTGTAAAAAAAATGATATAATATCTGAATGGGCCCTTACTTTAAATTCAATGTGTACAGATTTTTCTACATAATAATGTAACCGATAAGATATCACTTATTATTTAAACCATACATTAAATCTTTACAATAATTACTTTTAATTCGACTATAATCATATTAATCACATTAGCTAGTTTTTTCATTTTTTTATTCTATTTTGCACAACTATACAACGTAATATAGTTTTTAAATAATCATTTGAAAATAATAGACACTATTTTTTTGTTCAGGCCCAAAATTATTGTGTTATATATAACAGAAACCAAACGTAAAAACTAAAGTTCAAACACTTGAAAGCAAAACTAATTATCAAATCGGATTTTGTTCACGATTTCAAGAGTTTGAATTGTTTACGCATAACACTAATTGTTTTCCAAAAATAAAAGTAGTCTAAATACCGCCCCTTAACTTCAGCTATCTGCCAGAACATGTCCAATTAAAATCGGTTCAGCGATTTCGGAGATTAACCAGAAGAAACATACAGACAGGTTGATAACATTTTTGTAAATTTTGTTTTTGGTGTAGGTACCGTATATATACCGTATATTTCGTAAAAAAATGTTATTTGATGTTACAAACAAACACAATTATATTTATTTTTATAGAAATATGTAGTTTTCTTTAACCTTAAATAAGTAAATCTAATTAATACCATCAAATTACGAGAAGGAAACTAATTTAAAAAACCTACCATCCTTTATTTTTTAACTAAATTAAAAAATCTATACCGATCTCAAACACCACGAGATTATGTATTTTAAAAATAGTAAAAAAAGAGAAAAAAGGTACGTAAAGAAGCAGCAATAAAACCTTCACACTCAAAAGAACATTACATTCTTTGTCTATTTTTGTTTGACAACCCATAGTAATAGCAGGATCTCGGCAGTAAAGCGCCTACAAATTTAAATAAATATTGGGCCAAGGCGAAAGCGAGCTTGCGTCTAGGGAATAAAGTACATTCTGAACGTGACTAGCAAAAACGAATGCATACGTTAGACAAATTTAAATTTTCAGTTGTTTCAAACGAAACTTAACCTTATTCGTATAGAGAAAACGGTTTATATACTATTTCAGAATAGCATATTAAAGTTTGCCGTATATCCGCAACGTAGGGCAGTGTCCTCCGTGAACCATGTTGCTAAGAGTCCAGAATAGGGATGTCACGATTTCGAAATAAAACTTTTTCTTTAACATTTTGCTTTATTTTTACGACCGAGAAATGTTATTGTTCGAGATTCTTAGAAACAGAGAGAAATGGTTTAAAGATAAGATATTAAGTGAGTTAAGCTGTTCTATTAAGTAAATATTAATGTTTCTATTACTTTTAACGTTTTTATTACTCTCCAGTGTTAGAGTTTACAGCTCTGTAAGTTTTATATCGGCTACTGAGCTTGAATCATTCTATAGAGTCTGCGCGACTGTCGATAGGAATGTCATTTCTTTAAAGTTTTTTTTTTGATTGCGCTTGTAGACTTGGATTCATTTCATATTAAACATGACATTTTCATATTAAAAAAAATTGAAGCATCATAATCGATTTTGTGAGTTAATATTTTGTAAAAGTAAAATGTCCTCATATGCATAGATTACAAATTCACGAAAACCCTAAAGAACACAAAAAGTAGAATTAATCGAAACAAGGTACTGCGTCTTCGGAGGTTTTATTTAAGCAATAAACTTTAGCTCAAAGGAATGATCTGTTCGAGAGATGGGTGCTTAAGTAATTTATACGTAATTTATATACAGATTAATACATCACAATTCAGAGCAATGGAAGCAAATCTATAGTTAACTTAGATTTCATTAAAGTAATTGATTGTTTTTAAATGTATTCATTTTTTTTATAACTTGCAAGCTTATTTTGTTTCTATTTTTTCTAACAAATAGACGAATTCTTTAAAAACTTTTTAACTGGAATTGAATTTAATAACTTTTTTTGTTGTGCTTCTAACGTAGAATAACATTAGTTATCAACTGTCTTAAATTACGTACTTAAACGTGACCTTACGTAGCCTAGATTGTTTCTAAATAAATACATTGTCTAGTGCAAAAACAGTTTTTGAGATTAGTAGTGCATTGTTGCATTTCAGTATACGGAAGATTGTTTTATGCTATAGTGTGTGGTACTTTAAGTTATAAATAATGGCGTTATGGATGAGTTGCTTAGCGTACGCTAGCGTTGTGAAATGGGTTACCCAGCTTGGTTTTCCCTGAGGGCTATGACATGGGGCTCTTCAAGATGGGATTGAAAAGTCCTCTTCAAGGTCGGCAACGCAACAGTAATGCCTCTGGTGTTGCACTTGTTCATAGGTGACGGTAACCATTTACCATCAGAGGTACCGTTTGCATATATGCTACACTTTTACATTAAAAAAGACAGTATTATTTATCATTTATTATCAACAAAGGAAATGTAATAATGATAATTTACAATAACATTTTTAGGCACCACAGATAAGCTAAGCATATACATCGCATACAGATAATCAATAATCTGATACATGCGTACAAATAGATCGATAATTAAAAAGATATTATCTATAATAATAAATAACATTGAAGTGTCTATTTTCATATCGAAATAACAATTTTTTACTAACTATATGTGTATGTTTATAGGATAACTATACCAAAAACATTATTTTCTAAAATTTTGTCTGTCTGTCTGTTTGTTCCGGCTAATCATTGGAACGGCGGGACCAATTTCGATGGGACTTTTTTTGGTAGCTAGCTCAAATTACTCCGCGTAACTTAGTTTTCATTTTTCGAATATAATTAGGGTTCCTCGTATTAAAAACGCGCTGAAATTGTGATTAAAATACGATTCAAAGCAGAGTTTTACTGGCAAGTGTTTGAATTTGTGAGAAGTCTCTTTGCTTTTCGTTAAAACTAAAAATAATTTTAGGAAAATTATTAGGGTTCCGTACTAAAAGAAAATATGAGATTTTTTTAAATTTTATCTTATTACCAAAAAAATAATACGACAATAATTAGGGCTCTGTATAAAAAAAAATAAAACACTGTGAAGAATACATGAAACGCGGGCGCAGCCATAGGAACACACCTAGTATTAAATATAAAAACATCTAATCAAAGTACCTATATGTTTTAAGTCATTTGAATTTAAATTAATTATTCAAAGAGTGATTTAATCTCGCAAACTATACTGGTTGTAGCTAATAGTTGTTAGCTCGAAACATTGTTTCGCAAATATATGTCACCGAATTAAAAAAATGTGTAAGTTATATGCCTGTTAACGATGTTAATATCTAAATTAAGTGCGTTAAAATGTGCTAAGGTTGACCATTTTACTATGAAACAGATCTTCACGTAGCCAAAATGACATGTTCAACCCTAGCTTTAAGTTTCTGCGAAAAATGACGCGCGTCGTCTTTTGTTTATGGCGAAGATTCGCCTTAATTATGTAAAGAGCGGTTATACCCGCTGCGGGAGAGACTACACAGCTAAACGTTAGGAGTGTATCCTAAAAAGCTGTAGAGTTTCAGTGTGATTCGATATAGCACTGATTTATATCATCTGTCAAAAGTTTTTAGTCCAAATTTTAGCAATAAGTGCTAACTGTTAAAAATATTTATCTCTAGTAATTGTTATTATTCCTTGTTCTATTCTAATTTTAGATTATATTAGATTTTTTTCCCATGTTAAGCTGAGATAATAAATGAAAGTGAAAAATATATTTAAATTAATTTCAAAAAATTATTAAATATTCACATCTTATCAATCGCTCATTAACTAACATATACTTCATGCATAGAAAATTTTATCGAAATCGATTTAAAAGAGTTAATTTCGAAAATCGATATAAAAGAAAGAATTACATACATACCCGTACATGCCCACTGTTAGAAAGACGACATTTTTTAAATGTCAGATTCGAGATTAGTAATGACTCTAAAATAGACGTTTCTCAAAAAAATTTTACAATAAAAATTGAATATATATAAAGTGATATAATTTTTAGTATAGATGAGAAATATCTCACCAGTCATGATATATTATACGGAACGTACCCATAATAGATACCCAGACGCTTCGACCCTAAGTTCAGTGTCGAACATGACGTGACTGACGGTACCCTTCAAGCTTACCTGATGGAACCCATTTTAATTATGTTAAAAAAAAACCAATCTAGACTAGAACACGTAGCGAACCAATTTTGTATTCTATTTTTCGCAAAATGAAATTCGCGCTTTTGGATACTTCACTTCTGTTTCCTCTTTTTTTATGGTTTTCATTACCACTACATTTCTGTCGGAGACAAAGAAATTGGTGTTTTTAAGGATCGATTCTTAACATGACATTTTTACGTATTACGTATAAAAACTTCGCGTCTAATACTTTTACAGAAATCTTTGACTATATATAATGTCGAAATAGACGATGGGATTTTAATATTGCTTTAACAGCTCAAAAAAACGTGGTGCTTAATCTTAGTAAGAGATTTTATTAATTCAAAACATGCAAACAAAACAGAAGACACCGTCTAGTTTGAAGTTTGTTAAGAACCTCATTAACGAATCTCCGTGCATTGTCAAACAGCCTTTTACGGGAAGTCCAATATAGGCGCACTCTGTACAAAATAATATTGCCAGATCTAAAGTTTTTGTTCGAAACTATTTATTATTTATCAAAACTAAAAAGTTTTACAGTTGTAAGTTGTACAGTATATTGTCGTGTTAATTTGTTTTTTGCCCATTGGGTTTGTCATAAATGTAGAGTAAATTTATAGGGCTATTGATATTACCAAAATCGATTTCTTTTATTTGTTAAAAACATATGCCCAAACTCCATATGTGTTAATTATTTAATTATTGTTTAATTAAAGTAATGTACCTTTTACGCATAGTACCGAAGGCAGGGATTTTTGACCATCGATACTTTAATACAGATCATCAGTATGGTGCGAGGACAATTGAATTAAATTTAGATGAATAAATAAAAACGAAATGAAAACCGAAGGTTCTCTTTACACACCATAATTATACAAATATAGAACGAATAAAAACCTGCTCTATCAATCGTGGAAAGATCCTTAAGGTCCTCCCTGGCCAGCATAGAAACCCGGCCTATATAGCACTGCAATATTTTTTACCAGAATTTGTTGAACACTACGCCTGTATCGGTCATAATATTATAATTATCCGATCATCTATGATCTTCGCTTCCCTCATCCAAAAGTCTGAACGCTATAATGTAATAGTGTTGCCGGATCTTTTATTGTTCATTAATTTATTATATTGAATAAATTTCCCGTCGAGTGTCACTTATTCTTCATCACCCCTAGTGTGTCTGATTACATTACTTTATATAGTAATCTAAAAATTGGTTGAAAGTTCGCTTTTTTATTCCTTTATATTACGTCCTCTCACTCTCGACCCCCTTTTTTTAATGACATACTAATTCTATTCCTTCTCGATCTTCGTAATTTTAAATGTTCCTTCTTAAACGGCCTACTCAATAAATCCATTAAAAACTCATATAAGATTAGCAGAGCGCACGCGCAAGATATAATATAAAATTAACAGTTGAAATAAATAGAAACTAATAGGAAACCTTCGGGATTTTCAATGAACTTAATAAACAAAATAATGATTTTACATATAATATAATAAATATTACAAAAATAAATTATATTAAAATTGATATTACAAGTATTTCACATTAAGGACAGACAAAAAACTGATAAGTTTTTAACCTCGTTTTATACTAAAATCAAATAACTTCCATCAGTTATCTTACAAGATTTTAGGTATACTCATCGTCGCTTAATGCCAGATGGTTAAAGCACGGAGTCTATACACCAAAAAAGAAAGAATTTACTCTATTTAGGATTACGATTTGAAAGCAATTGAAGTGTCGAATCTAATTTCGAATTTAATCTTAAAATCCTACATCAATTAGGAAAAAATTATCGGGGATAACAATCAGATGAGTTTTACTAATAAATTATATAATATTATTGCTAGTTTCGATTATTTAAATATGTACTCTGGCAACTTTACATGCGAAAGTTGACAGCGATTTGATACCATCCCTATAGTAATAGAAAGAAATTGAATACACAATCTTTTGGGAATATGAGAACAAAGTTTTATCTTCATTTAATAATCGAAGCAATTCTTATGTTAAAGCAGTAAAGTTCAATTTTGTTTGAATAACATATTAAAAGACAGTAAATGGAAATTTGTGTTCCTGTCCGTGTTTGCATGAGGAAAGCGACCTAGCTATGTCAGTCAGACGCAAGTAATGTCATGAATACGTGTTCATAACTCACTTTTGGAATTTCAATGTATGTGATTTATTATTCAATTCTAGTCTGTGCCCATGTGGGGTAAAATTCAAAATCGTTTGCTTTGATTTAAGCTTTGATTTAAGATAACTGACAACATTTTGTCGTTGCATCATTATGGTTTATATGTATAAACGAAATCGTATTTTATAATTATTAAGATACGTGTCAGCTTTTACTATCACAACTTAATTTAAATAGCGTCGACCACACATTTTTATTTAATTTTGACCTCGTAAAAGCATTTGCCAGTGTCAATTTCCTTTTAATAAACTTTGCATTGTGGACCCTTTTAAGCCCCCGAAATTCATGTATGAATTTGTTGTTGATAGTCAAAATACTCAGATTTTTATTTTTTTTTTTTAATATGGGGCTCAACGCTTTGAAAAGAGTCTGAACCTGATGACAAAGTGATCCAAAATAGTAAACACACTTGAGTTACTGGATCTCATACAATGCTCTTAAACACACACCTATAAATATATGCTTAGAGACAATTTCATAACTTGGTGATAACCTGGTAGGTGTTAGAAAAAGTGTAATAATTAATTATGAATTTTTAATTATAAAGTGATTATAAATAATAAAGTGTATAATTTGTTTTTGTAATATTTATTATATTTATTTAAATTCATTAGAAGCCCCCGAAAGTTTTAGTTTCTATTTTTGTCAACTGTCAATTTTATATTATATCTTACGCGTGCGCTCTGCTAATCTAATATAAATTTTTAATGGATTCATTGAGGAGGCCGTTTAAGATGGAACATTTCAAATTTCAATTTACGAACGTCGAGAAGGAATAGAATTTGGATGTCATAAGAAAAAGGGGTCGAGAGTGAGAGGACGTAATATAAAGGAAAGGGGATATCACTATTTTATTTAGTGGTAAAATAATTAATAAAAAGAAATGCAGTGTCTGGTCTTCTTGCTTACCCAAGTCACTTTATTATTTTAAATTATTTTTAATTGTATATCATCGTTTCTATTTAAAGAGAACCTTTATTATTATCGTGTCAAAACACAAAACACCGAACCAATTACAAAAGCTTGCTTACACGGCTTCGAACAACTCAACAACAGTAACAATAAAAAAAACTTCTACAAACAGTTAAATTATATTTACCTTACCCGCTTCATACATGCATCCACACACCGGTTATAAATACCATTCAATTTTCCAAGTTATAATTAGATATGTGTATTATAGTCGTTTACAGACTTCCAGAAGTGCGATACACTTTGTATGCGTAGGAGCATCGTAACTAATTTTCATAGAAGATACATACTTCCAGTTAAGTTATTATACTTACGACACTCCCGTGGGAAACCTTTCTTTATAATTAGACAGAGCTATGCATACAATACACAATTCGAGAGAGAACCTTTGAATTTCCAATTCTGTTGTTGCCGCGCTCAATAAATATTCAATTATCTAAAAATATGCCAAAAATGTTACAAGTTGTGGGTTAGTTTTAGTTTGCATAACTATGCCCAATTAGAGTCAGTTTCAAATTTTCATAAAAGAGAAACATTTTTGGTCCCGGTTTTTTCCTTCTTAAGGCTAAGGTACTTAGATCATGCAGCCTAATAATGTCAGACAATGTCATAAAGCGCTCTACTAAAATGGCGGCTATTTGGATAGAGCCATCCAGTGAGTTTCTGTAACACACCACAATGCATGTTCCGTGTTATTGTTTTTAATGAACTTCATATAGCCAAACTATGTTAAAATTATTTAATTACACATTAAAAATGATTAATGAAAATTATAAACGATAGATTAAAATCCCCTATATTTATTATAAACCTTCCACCTGATGTTGTAAATCTCATTTATTTTTATAGGTATATTACAACCACCAAATAATAGTTTGCAAGTAAGCCTACGAGTATTTTTTGTATTATTTTGCCAATTTTCAAACAGTGCCTTAACAAAATTATAAGATTCCATGGAATTTTAGAATTTAATTTTATGTTAATTACTCACATTAGTCTTTACTTTGGCACATTAACCAAACTATATCACGTAAAAGGTCAACATTTTTATATAATACTAGCTGTGTGCCCGCGGCTTTGCCCGCATTTTACATATTCTTCACTGCGTAATATAGTCTTTAAATAATCATTGGAATATAATGGTTTGATGATGCTACCCCTTGAATCGTATATTGTTAACAATTTCAAAAGTTTTAATTTTTTTACACGGAACTCTTAATTATTATCGAAAACCAAAAGTATGTGCCCTAAGTTACGCAGAGTAAGTTCAGCTATCTGCCAAAAAAATCCCGTGAAATCAGTCCATCCTTTCCCAAGATTACCTGGAACAAACAGACAGACAGACAAAATTTAAAAAAAATGTATTTTTTTTTGTATAGGAGTCATATATACATTCCTATGTAATTAGTAAATTGCTTGATATTACAAACAGACACTTTACATATAGATGAGTATAGATAAAGTCAAATACTACAAATTTATGAATTACAAACAAGAATGACAATATGACAATTGACAACAAACCGAAATCTCGCCAAAGACTCCCTTTTGAGTTTCCAATCAACGAATTATTGCCACTATAAGAAAAAATTTTAACAATTTTTTTAGATTTAATAATAATTTATTTATTTATTTCATTATAAGTGATTACAATGTTTACAGTGAAGGCTCTGTCCTTCTAGGCATGTACCTGTAACTTGTAGGTCAGTGTACTTCCGTATACAAAAAAAAATCGACTAACAGACGAACTATATCTAAATACAACAATAGAAAAATAATATATATAAAATAAGAGAACAAAATTAATAAATGGAAAACATGCAATTGATAAAAGAGAAAGAATATATATAGGAAGCAAATACATAACAACCAGAATAGCTCATAAATAACGCGTCGTTAATCAGCAAATTTTCTGTTTCTTCGTAACTTCATTCACGTATTCGCAACATAATAGTAATGACTTAAGAAGCAGTAACGGTTTTTCGGCTAGGTATATTTTATTACTAAAACACATTTTACTGTTATTTTACAAACACATTTAAGCACACAACGTTTGCACGTCACGTCTCGTATTATTTCTCAGCAAATTGTGATTATCATTCTTAGGAATGTATCCGTTCGGGAATGAATTTATTGAATTCGGATATTTCAAGTCACGTGTTTAAACATTACACTAATTTAACTATTGCAGTTAAACATTTATTTGGACTATAAATTACTGTTATATGTAATATTCTGTTATTTTATCGGCTTAACAAAATGTATATATTTACTCATAAATGCGTACTAAGGTATCTACTTCTTTTTTTGTTGGCAATGCTTAAAAATGTATTTACTTATTTCGAACCAGGGATAAATAATGCAATTTTTTAGAACTCTATAGACAATGTCGGATTAACAGACTAGATTACTGGCATTATACAGTTATTTTCTTGCAAATATTTAGCTTATATGAGGTAAACATTTTAGCAAACTTTTACAGCAGAGTTTACTTTTACTTGTATTTTTATAAATTTTCGTCTTGTTTTTATTTCTTGTCTATAAAACGTCATTGATCATATGCTAAGTGTACTATTTGTAATATTTATTATCTGCGCTTACGAATATCTGTCAGCTACATATTGTCATATCTGTCAGATGTGATTTGGAATTAATTAAAGTATGTTGAATTTTAACTAAATTTCATTCGAGATCATTCGTCATAATGAATCAAATATCATATAATTATCTATCAGAGGCAATTGTTTATAACAAAAGGAATGAGATTGTCCCGTGGGATTGGATGATAGAAAACGCTGAAATTGTCGCCCTCCTTTTCACAGCGAAAGGAATAGATAAGGGCGGAGTATTAATGGATTTCTACAGCATATACGAATCACTGAAATACAATAATTTACCTATTGAAGTAATCAACGTACCTATGGATGAGACGGAAGAAGAGTCGAAAACCTGCTATGAAGGTCAAGCTAATTGGTTCACTCTTAGGTTTGATGATCCCCTAGTACATATACTGAAGCATATGTACGAAATAACTTCCATTCCTCAATTTTTAGTTCTCAAAATCGATGGCGCAGTAATATCTACTCACGGAATTCTAGATCTAGAAAAATATGGAAAGAATGCTATCATTATGTGGTTGTCCACTTCTGCATCTTCTAAGAAGTATAGGAAAATGAGTAAAGATGCTTCTATGTACGGAACAAAGTGGCAGTACTTGAACCTAGCCAATAATGGCGAGCATAAGTATCAAAGGAAATTTAGTACTTTTAATAAAACGTCGCCGCCTTAAATAATGAACTTCTGATCCTTTAACATAATAGCAAATATGTGTTAGGAATTAATTATAGATTAACAGAATACATAAATTTCTCTGTGAATTACTATGAGTCTTGAAGTCTGTTATAACTATCTATGAACTATAAATCAAAACATTATATTATATATATTCATAAAAAGAAAAGTCCGCTGAACAATAAAAGCTAAATTTCGATAAATATACTTAATAAAAAATGTTGGTTAATATGTGCCTTAACCAATTTGTGTGTTCCATCCTTGTCAAGGGGAGTGCTAACCGTCTCTCCTTTCAATAGACACAGAGAGTATTTTCGTGTTTTTAGAATATATACTCAGTATTTTAAAAATAACACTTGTGTGATGTAGATTTTTAATCTATATTTCACCATTTACATAATAATAATTACCATTCAATAATGAAAACGAAGAATAAATATATTACTATACAGGTTTTCTTATAATTATTGAATAATATGCGATATTTAAACTGTGGTATATAAAAATATTGAAAAAAAAAAAACAGAAAATATTGTACAGTAGCGCCATCTAGCATCATCATCAAGAACTAATTTAGCCGTAAGACATTCACTTTGCAATGTTCAAGTTTCGTTTAATGTAATTCATTATATTAAACGGTAATTTTATAAATATGTAATAGAATAGAATATGTCGATATATAGAATAACTATAAAAAGCTTTAAATTTTGTAACATTTAAAAATATGTTTTTTGGTGACGAGATTTTTGATAACTCTACAGTAACTATAGCGTGGTGCTTGACGCGATTTTGGTCTGTCATGTAGTCCTTATTTGTGAATCATTATTTTGCAGTATTTATCTATATACCTACTATGTAATTTTGGTGGCATTTTACGTGATATAGTGTAGTTATGATTCAACACAAGTGAAAATAATGACACGGTGCGTAAATTCTGAAATGTCCCAATCATTCCCGTTGTAGTCGTAACAGAAGGCCACCATGTTGTTACCGCCATTCATTAATTGATAGTGTTCCTAATGTCTGATTTGGCTGCATGGTCGACTAGTATCTTTGCCTTTTCCTTAAAAAGAAATAAATGGAACCAAAAAGAAAGAAAAGGCTATGGTATAGAGAGGCACAAAAGGCGCGAAATCGATTAGCATAGACAGTGGATTTTTAAGACAATGGCAACGGCCGCGTGCATCTCGCAGTGGCTGAATTGATTAGGTAACAAACCAGTTATTTAATCTAGATAGACTTTAAAATTGCACCATTGTGTTTGATGAAGCCCTGTTTTTTATTTAGGTTGAAATATAAACTCGTTTTAAATGTCTGGCAAGTGGTATTGTTAGGCCATAGATATGATATTACCTGTTTAGTTTTTGTTACAAATATTAATGCAGGTTTTTTTGCTAATCATCATTGCTTTCGTGTTGCATCTAAGATTGCCATAGACAAAAAATGTCTAATATTAATGTTACTGTATCCAAAGAGATTTGCATTTTTATATGTACGACGGTACATGCACTATTTTATATTATTTTTGTCGTAAATTATTTTTTTCAAAACTTTAATCGTATGAATAAAAATATAATACTTATATTAAGCTCGTACCGCCTCGATTGTGTGAATTTAGTGTTTAAGGATTATTAATATACGTTTCCTTACTACTTTTGGTATTAAAAACATCAATAAATCATTTCTGTATGCTTTTAAATAAATAATCCTCTTTATAACTTATAATAGATTACAAACCTGCTGACGTAATTTCATATTTATATCAAGTAGCTTCGGCTCAGCCTAGATATCTCATAAGTTAAGACATGTTACATATTATGTTAGGAAATATGAAACCTTTTCGCAAGCGTTATAATACAAACCTATTTGGAGACTTCGTCTATTGTGAGAATTTGCACGATAATTAACAATGTAAGCTTCAAATAGCATTGTATATTTTTGCTAAAATATTTTTGACTATTTGATAGTACTTTTTTTGTCATTACAAAAAGATTGATGGTATTTTTTTTTTAATTTTCTTTCCACGGACAGGTTGAAACACCTCTCCCGGTGTTACATTCTCCTCATTTTTGATGACATGGGGGGGGGGGGGGGGGGGGGGCTGTAAGGTATACGTAATATTTGATTTGATATTTTGTATGATGGAAGGTTTTTTCTGTAACACAATAATTTTATAAAAAGATTTTATTTGCTTATACTTAGATACAATGAGAATATGTTATGACAAATATTAATTGTATCTCACTGAGATTATGCTGAAAAAAATTTCACTATAAAAGGTGCTTCACAATAAATCACAAATAGCCAAAAGGTCATTGAGTTGGATTTACTACCGAGTTGTAAACGGTAGGTCTGTCTGTCTGTCTGTCTGTGTAATAAACTACGGGGTTTTACGATAATTTGCAAATAACGTTAATTCATTACATGAAATCTATTTTAATTAGTACCTATTCAAGTTTTCGATTATTTCTATGTTAAATATGTTATTATTGTTCGTTTAATTTAATTTCAAACGACGATAGCTCAGTGATAGGTGTGATAGCCTTGCTAGCTACCAACCTCAAGTTTGAAAATCTGAATTTTCGCAAACTAAATAGACTACACCATTTTATTTTAATAGGTATTATTTTATTTATGTTCTTTTATATATCTATTATTATGTTTATTATGCGCCTCGGTGGCGCAGTTGTATTACGTTACGACTGTCGTTCTGAGGTGTCGGGTTCGATCCCCAGGTCGGGTCAAGTAAAAAAGGGTTTTCTACTCAGTATCATCCCGGAGTCTGGTTTTTGTGCCCGATATGGCGACAGGCTCGTCCCCTGTCACATCTGGAACGGAACTGTACTCGGCGAAATATATGTGTATAGTTCGCTATTTCACTTCTGCCTAACCTTTCGAGGATAACAGGCATTTTGTACATGTAAATGTAATCGATTATCAATATTTTATTTCAGCATAGATCTAAAAAAAATTGAAGCTAGATACATAGAGTGCTAATTCTTTACAAAAAACTCGTTTAGCATTGAAACCAAAAAATAAATATGTGTGTGTGCATGTGTGTAAGCGACACGGAATTACGTAATCACCGGCACGTAACGTAATTACGTAAGATGTACGTGGCCTTTTAAGACCAATTTAAAATGGCTTCACTCCGCGTGCGATTACTACCGTTCTGAGTGTTTTTTTATTTTCTATAGAGGTCATTTTTTGAGCAAATCCTTGTAATTATCATGTAGTTAATCGAACAGTATTTTATCTATCTAAGATGAATGAAAATTCGCTTTATGCTTTTCCTCTTAAGAATTTTAGAATGTGGTAACAATGGCGGTTGAGTTGCCATGCGACGGTGCATTTAACGCACGTCGCGTGACACTGAATACGTTAAAAGTAATGGCGTGGACAATAAACACTTTACAAGACGCACTTGTTAGCTGTTAGTAGATTCAAAATGGACGTTGTTGGCTGCCAGCGAGATATATATTAACACAGCATTCACGAACAACACATAAGTACATTCGACACATTGTACATAACACGCAAATTACATAGGTTCTGTAAAGAAACAAATTTCATTCTTTTTTTTTTTTTTGCTTGTTTAAAAGGGAACGCGGTCAACAACAAATTTGTAGTGTCGGTATTTCAGATTTCTATTGCTATGGCATTGCGGACCTATGGAAGAGTTTTATAGCCCATGAGGGATAACTGCAGTTAGGACTGCATAATAAACGAAATCGTCTATTCGTATTGCCCTGCTTCTTCCACCAAAACTGAACTGATTTTTTTATTTTTAAATATAATGTAAGCCGTCAGCTATGTTTTGGTATATAACTACATAGTTCTAACTCATTCCGTACAAATACTTAACCCTTTTTTTCATTTAGGCACTTTCAAATGTCATAGAAATGTGTTCTGTTATTAATTCTAATGTACTCACAGAGTGAGATCACAGATTACACAGAGTGGATATTCCTTCAAAAGGGAACGTTCATCTATATGTCCGTTAGCTGGCATCTAATTCGAAAACCACCGAACTGATTTATACGATTATTTTCTTAAAACGTGAATATATTCTCAGGTAAGGTTTTAGTGTATCTATTTTGTTTCTTTAATAATTATTAACGAAATATATATTATAATATGCTTATAAATATATATAGAATAATAGAAAAAAAGCCATTATAATGTTACTTCTAAAATCCTTATCCTTCCTTAAGAAGCAACGTTTGTCTGTCACTCTGTTCACTATTAGTTGTACGCGAACGAAGCCGCGGCCACACTAAGCTTATACACATATATTTAGTATTCAGATTTTTTTTCATTACAGTATTTTATCAAAAAGGCATCAAGTTTGTATATGTAATAGGAAATACTGTCATTGATCATCCATATACTCAGGATACCGTCCCTTGATTTTGTGTCAAATACTGAATGTTCATTTTTTTTTACAGTTTTGTTATAAATATAGATTACATATCGAAAATAATCTAAATAAGTAAATTTATATAACATTTCAAAAAGTTTGTGTCTTCTGTTTCCGATTTTCTTCTGTTATTCTATACTTAAATCTGTAATAACGTTGACAGTTTTTTTTGTTTTGTAGCTATTGATTAATTATAGTGTTTTCAATAAAAAAAAATAGAAAACAGTTACTTTTTTCTCTTTAAAATATTGGTAATGATCATGGTCTCAACCTGAAGACGTAAAGACAGGTAAAGCATTTTGAGGCATACTTTTGTACTAGTTTTATCTAGGCTTAGCGGTTCTAACGACGGTAAAGATTCGATTGTGGCTAAACATTAGTCTTAAAAGATTGTTCCCGTTATTATCAGTAAATAACCGACCATCGAGTATTTCCTATTTACTGTAAGTGCTACAGTTAAATGAAACGGTGACTGATTATATTCTTTATTATGTCAAGCAAGGTTATTAATCTCAAAAGGTTATTACAGGGTGGATCATTACGTGAACAATAGTGATGTCTGGAATTAACCCACATCACTGTGCTTCCGCTAACATTAGTTAAGACTATGATTTGTATAGTTTTTCATATGAAAAAAAAAATGATATGTATTATATTTATAAAAAAAAAGAACCAGATCGAGTTTTTTGCCGGCTCTTCTCGACTGGGTTGTTTTCCGAACCGGTGGTAGTGTTTTAGACGTACATAAGCGACTTCTTTGGGCGTAAATTAAATAAAGATTTTTTTGATTTTGATTGTCTCATCAAAAAATATTACATTAAATAAATCGAATTACGGTAAAAAAAATTGATCAAAAAACAAGGAATTTGTAAATACATATTTTAATTTTTATACTAGAGAAAGAAAGTGCGTACTGTACTGCGATATGACATCACACTAAGGTTTTTATTACAAATTGCATATTCCGATAGAGCATCCTTTCTTGATTCCCACCAAAAACTTATTTTTTCTGACTTTTATTAGCCGTTTGTTTCTTTTTCTTCACAAGTTTAATTATTTTATTAATTGTGTAATGATCCGGATTCGTCGAGGAGGAGAATGAGTTGAGACTAGTATTTTAACAATCGTTTTATTTCGATACTATACATCCAAGCACAAACAAGGGCGTTTCCTAAAACTGTAACGAAATACAATATAATAGGATGTGCATTTATATCTACTTAATATTACTATTTATATCCTTTTCATTTATACTAATTGTCTACGCACCCCGTCTCACGCGTGATTCCCTATTAACAGCACAATTTCTGTAAATGTATATGGAATATATCAACAGCACCAAATATTATTCTGAGGCACTGGAGCAACGCCAAACCTCCACGTTTTTTCCGTTATACCTCCCATATTCAGTCAACAAGAAAACAGTCTCCAAGCGTCATCTATTATTGCAACATTACACAATTACAATTGCATCTGTTGTTTTGAATAAATTAAACACTAGTAAAATGCCTTAATACCTCATAAGAGTACATCAATTTACCTTATAAAAATTTCTATTTATTTAACCTGGCAACCGTTAATCAAAACACAATCGTTGGAGTTTTTGGCGCGAATTTGGACTGTCATATTACGGTCCTTGCTTATAATTCATTAACTTGTAGTATATAACTCTATATTATGTCATTTTGGCGGCGTTTTACGTGATATAGTTTGTTTATTATGCACAAGATGCAGCTTATCGAAAATAATGAGTGTGAATGATGAAATCTCCCAACAACGACCTTGGAACACTTAACAAATGGCCACCACTTTGTTGGTCATGGTAATGATTAATATTAAAAAAAAGTGTGTGTGTACTTATGTACGCACGTAAGAAGTTATATTTCTTTGACGTAATAATAGAAAAAAAATTGAATTTAAGTTTGGTCATTTTTTAAATATTTTTATTGATTTCTTAATTTAATATTCACTTTTCATTTTTATCAAAAAAATTTCATTAAATTTATTTAGTTATTTTTATAAATATTTATTATTTATTCAATTTAATAGCAAATATTAAAAATTAATATTATAATTTGATGTTCAATTTTAATTTTTATCACAAACTTTTTATTAAACTTATTTCTTTATTTTGTAAATATTAAATAATCAATAATAAGTATTTAACATTAATAATTTAATAATATTTAGTGTTAATTATATTAAATAAAAGTATTTTAATTTATATCAATAAATAATACATACGGATAGTTAACCTCAATTATATTGGAGCACTTGAAAAAGTATATAAGCACAATTTTTTTCACTAATATTCACAAATAGTAAGTGATATCAATCAAAATATTCAATTTAAATCACTACTGAATATAATTTATTAGCACATATATAATTCGCACTTGTATGAAACGTGTTGTGAATGTATAAACTGGAAACATGTTGAAAAATATTATAAATATGAAAACAGTGATCAGAGGTGACGAGCGTACCAACATGCGCGACTAATATCGAGGTTCAATTTCTATTTTGTTGGTAGCTTTTTTTTCGAGACTTAATGAGCGGTTAAGCAGACAACTTCATACTGTTAATTTTGTGTCACAGATGCGCGCGCATCTTAAAATTTCACTCTCATAATTTTTTCATAACGCGCCTAAAGAAGTATAACTTCAAAAAATATATGAATATTGTTAAATATATCTACAGGGTCAAAATAACCCAGGGCCGATAAACAAGTTAATAATAAGAAGAATACACGATCATTAAATTAAACTATTTCTATAAAATTTCAGGAACTCTTCGTACCAATAAATACTAAGGGGGAACTCTACGAGGTTTGCCCTGAAGAGCTTTCGCCGGCAGAATGGGATGTTGGGGACACACCGACGGCGCCTCCACCCCCTGAAGCAGGTATCAGAGCCCACCGAATGCCGCACTTATTGAGCCTGTGGCGGCTGCCGACGCGCGTCCGGCTTCTGGCAGGAACAGTACCGATCGAGATGGCGCATGATGTTGGAGGTAAGACTTTCCTATATTTAAAACTAGCTGTGTGTGCGCGGCTTCGCCCGCTTTTCATATATTCATCAGTGCGTAATATAGTTTTTAAATAAACATTGAAAAATAATATTTGATGGTGCTGTTCATGGAATTTAATTTTTTTACGCAGAACCCTAATTATTTTCGAAAAATAAAAGTAGCCTCAGTTGCGGATAACATCAGATATCTGCCAAAAAAAGTCGCATCAAAATCGGACCGGCCGTTTCGGAAATTAGTCGGGGCAATCAGACAAACAGACGAAAATTTTAAAAATCGTTTTTTAGTCATATGTTTCGTTTATACATTCATATATATTTAGTAAAAAGTTGTTATTTGGATATTACAAACAGCCATTTCTATTTTAGTTTTATAGACTAGCTAAGATGGCGAAACACCTTACAGTCAATAAAATCGTCCATATAAAATGTATGAGAAAATGAATTCTCTTCATGATTTTTTGTTTTAATAAATATTCTGGTATTCAATGCGGAGACCAATCCTAAAAAATTTTCTTCTTGAATTATATATGGTGTTACTAAACCGATTTTGTTTTATATATTTTTTTAGAAGCTAACTTCTAAAAATAACTTCTAAATTTAACTTCAATAAAATTATTCCTTAGAAAAAGGGCCTTGAGGTTTTATAGTTTGAGTCTGGTAACATTAGTTTCAAATACCAGTTGATGACGTATCAAAAATACAAATGTCTTCCTTTCTTTAATAATAAGCTTTATTTAATTTATTTTATCGCCTTATTTCGCAGATAAAATTAGAAACCAAAAAATATACGATGACGTCACAGATACGACTGAATCGAGTAATTTTCTTCGGTCATATTATTTCACACATAAATTTCAATGTATTCATAATGTCACAACGTGTAAAACAAGACGCTAAATTGACAAGACAATGTCAAGTGTAACTAACTAACAACTAACAAACCCAAGCGGGCATTATTAGAAAATGCACTACCAACATGCTATGGTTTCCTCACGATGTTTTCTTCACCGAAAGCATAGGCTCTTTATAGAGTTGAATAGGTGGGTTTGAAGATACGTCCATCGACGCAGACTCCGACCACAATACCAACTAAGCGATCATCGCTTAAATCGATTATTGTGACGTCATTTGTGTAAACTTTCAATATTAACCAAACACGAATGTTATCAAATTTGAAAAAATAACCTAGAAATATTATACGAATACAATTAAATGAGCGAGGAATTCTAACATTTTCAGATGACCTTCTGCTGCGGGCGGCAGTTACGGAACCAGTTCTAGTTATGTGCAGTCTCCCCGAGTACAGCTCAATGACGTCCAGCCCGAGCAAGCAAGCAGATCCGCGGTACCACACGAAGGAAGCCTTGCAACTTATATCTCTAAACAAAAACGTGAAGGTCCGTCGCACGCAGCTCGGTTTCGAAAACGAGAAGCGTATGTTCCTCTCCGCACGTCTACAAAAAGCTCTAACCTTCTGTCAACTGAACGTTGACAACTGGATCAGGCAGATCTCGTACGCCAACTCCACGGTCGTCGGTAAAGCGAAAACAGCTGAGGACATCATCAAAGAAGACCACGAACCCGTTAAATTTGAGAAAGAACGTAAATTCACATTACAGGGATTAAAAATTGACACCTCCAGACTTTTTGGTAAAAAACGAGAAAGTACTAAAAGATATTCCCGACGAGACTGAAGGCTCGATAATATTTTTAAGTAAAAACGAGCTCGAGCACATGAATTACGATGTGTACAGTGATGAAGAGGGTAAAGAAGAGAAACACGATGATAAAATAGAACAAGAACCTTTCTCTAATGATAAAATGCATGTATTCAGAGAAGATTTCGGACAGAAAAAAAATAAATGGTTTAAAAATTTGAAACTTTTAAAAAGTACAGAAAAACTAACGGATGAAAAAAATTACTGTCATAGAAAATATTGAGAAACATAACGATATTAAGGATCCTTTTGATCCTTTAGGTGAAAAACATAGTTCTATAGAACGTTATCAAGATATGTCTAAATTAATAGAAGACAGATTTGGCGCGGTAAGAAAAAGTGATGGTACGGCGGAGAAAAGTTATTCTTACAAAAGTCTAACTACGTCGTCATCTGATATGGGTACTAGTCAATGCAGTTCAAATCATAAAAAAACCAGTGCTAACGAAGTCTGTGTCAGTACAGACAGGAATGCCTGATAATTCGGAAGACGATAGCGGAATCAACATGACGCACGGCAGAAAGAACCTAAGCGTCGATCAAATAAACTACTGCGGATCAATGGAAAGTGATTCCAGTTCCGGTAGAAAATTAAAGTCATTAGATGAGAACATGTTAAAAAAGTCTGCGATGAAATCCACTTCGAATCTCGAAAGGCGACAACGAATACAACCAGATTTAATACCAGAAAAGGCTATGGTTAAATCGGAGTCCTACAATCAAATACAAAGTTGTGAAGACATCAATATGTTTGGTGTTGGATCATTATACAATGATAACGACTTTGAGATAAATTACAAACAGCATTCGTTCATAACTGAGAAACTATGCTCAGAATTTCACGTAAAAACAAAGAAAGTACTGAGCAAATCGACATCCAATTTGTTACATCCGAAAAAATCAAACGAAAAGAAAGACGGTAACAACAGTAACAGTATGCCGACTAAAACTGAACGATCATCAGAATGTGATAAATACAATTTTAGGAGAAAAATCGATAAACCTCGAGCTCCTACGCCTAAATCGGAAGAAGAAGATTTTACAACAGTCGATATTTCTGAAGAGACACCGGCCCAAAATAAAATAAGAAGATCTATATCATCTATACAGAAACGAAAGTTACCTGTGATAGAAGATTTACCGTACGGGCAAGTAGCCGATGCGGTTTACGTTTGAAGAAGAAACAGTAGAATCCGACACTGTTTCTGATAATATATACGCTGAAATTTGCACACCGAATGCCAACAACAAACAAAATGAAGCAGTAGAAGAATATGATGACAGTAATATTGATGTATTAGCTAACGATCCGGTTATATGTAATGTTAAAAAAAAGAAGTATTGATAAGAAATGATGAAAGAGCTAGGCAAATGTTAGAGAATAAAGATAATCCATTCAGACATATAGAAGTCGTTGTTATAGAAAAGACAACGGACTTTGATTTAGACAATTCAAGTGTTAGTGATATAGACGAGGGAAGGAACGATGTTTCTATTGTAGATTCTTGGGATAGAGACAAGGGTTCTGATGGTAAAATGCACGCTATCAGATTAGAGATAACAAGCAATGAGTATCCAAACGAGGGAAGTCAGAAATTAGAAACTGATGACGTAATCGGTAAAGATAAATTGAGTTTTAGTAATAGCATACATTTGAATGGTACATATCCCAACGAGGCCATTTACGATACTTTAAAATAGGTTAGGATACTTTTAAAAAATTGATTTCATAGTTGAGTAGTGCAAGATAAAATAGCATAATTTGATTTAAAACATACGATTTTTCAGGTCATCGACAAAGGCAAGATTTTTGCTAAAGTGTCATAGAAATAATACGAAAAGCAGTGTTCGTTTTTTATCAGTCACTTTTTATATTTAAATGTTTGAATAAAAAAAAAAACCAACTTTAATGTAATATACTTAAAGAAATCAATCATTTTCCTATAAATATATATTACATGTTTTCATATGGTGATAAATCTCAATTAGGCGCATAAGGCTTTATCCTCACTGACATAAAGTCAAAGCGAAGCGACTAATTTACATTTGTACATACTCACCAGACTCACTATAAGTTATATCTTTGTAAAAATTTGTATCAAAGTAAAAAGTGTATAACAGGGTTATAATAACAAAGACATCGAAATCAAATAAACATAATTTTGGGTACTTTGCTAAATAACATATAAAAATATAACAGCCGACAGAAGAGAAATCTACAAATTTTGGAAAAATTATTAAATTTTAAATTGCATAATTTTTTAGATTTGATTAATTTTATTTTCCATTCATTCATTCAATCGTACAACCTCCGATAGTGGACTTAGGTCTCCCCCAATAAGAGGGGGGGAGGGGGTGGGGGTTGTCATAATCGGCACGTTTGGCAGGAGGATTAGAGATCGTAGTAGGTGTTTGTGGTACTCAAAGGATGCTGCTTATCCCTTAGTCATCTTTTACGACACCCACGGGAAGATATGGTGATGATACTATTTTTAATTACGGTTTATCAAGACAAATATTTGAGAAAGCGCCATCTTCTGATATACCAGAAAAATGTCTTCCAAGCTACTACATCTGAAGAGGATAATATGCTAATTAATCTCGATAGATGTCACTGTTTAGCTACACCAAAATGATGGATTTACTTTCTATTTTAGTTTGGTCGATTGTAATCATGTGTCTATTTCGTAGCTGAAGAAGTTAGAACTTTGTATTAATTGTATCTAGTATGAAATGAAAAAAATCAATCAGTATTGTTTTATGTATCACGTAACTAAACGTTATTTTTCGTTTCACGAAAGTCGCCATCTCGCGGCGTCCTATTAAAATCAAATGGTTAAAATCCACGATCACAATTTTTTTTACAATTTATTAAGTTATCATAATTATAGGAACATTTATCACAAACGAAATGAATTTGACATTTCGTATTTAGCGTGCTAAATAGTTTTCATCTTTAATCTCAAAACAACTTCCCATACTCGACATGTACTGTTTATGTAACTCCAGTGAAGTCAAGTATGGTGAAGGTGGTTAACGCTAACTGCTACTGGATATCTTCGCTCAGCAGCACAAGCATCCATCATTCATTATGACGACCAGGTACATTTTTTATGCTTCGACTTTACTGACGATTTTTTTCACGACTCGCCACTGATAGGCTGCGTAAGTATAATACATTTTATTACTTAGCTTTGAGCGCCGGCACTGAAACGTCACCTTATACTTGACATACTGTAGCATGTTGACGGCTGACGTCATAGAATTGGTATCGCGAATCTATAAGTTTTTCACCTACCGAGAATCACTCAATGCCGCCAAAGAAGTTATCCCTTCAATTAACACTTCGTTTCGCTTCGACTCAATGTCAGTGCGAATTAAAATTAACTACCCAAAACGGAGTATATAGAATTTCTGTGTGTGTGTTAAACTATGTGTAAAATTGTGTAAACATTAACACAAAGTGTACGTAATTTTATAAGTATCATAAATAATAGTACTATTTTTGTAGCACCTACTAATTATAATTTACCATTAAAATATGAATTTATTATTATAAGTACTTATTTAATTTATGTTTCTTAAGTATTCTATAATGTTAGTGTAATTACTGACATAGTTTTTATTTGTAATAAATTTATTTCATTACAGATAAAAGTGCTATACATCTAATTAAAATCGTTCTCAATTAAGTGTTCTTTGCTGAGTATTTTTATGCGGTAATTGCTTTAATTGAGACTACACTGATATTATGTTATAATGTGTTCAATTAGTGGCCTTTATATGTATGTGCTTAAGAATCTGATTTAGAGGAAGTCAACAGAGGGTTTTGTTTCAAAAATTCTTTACGAAAATTAAACTAACATAATTCGCCATTCGCGAACCATTTTTTTACATTGTTTGGCTTTAGTCATTTCAAATATTGTTGGGGGTATGAAATTCTAAAGCTTCTTAACAATCAATCCCTATATCATCTTATTCTTTGTGTTAAAATACGAAGAAAAATTCAATAGGGATTTATTTTCCATTAAAAAAAGATATAAAAAGTCGCTTAAATAATTTGGTAAACAACGCGTAACCAGCCCAATGTAACCGAAAATATTCTACCGAGTTTAGCACTAGTCCTATAAATGTAACTTTATTGTAATTATTATTATGATATCGTGTGAGGGAAAAAAGACGAACAACATTTTGATAAATTTACAAAACATTTTTTTATAGATACTTCGAGTTGCTCGAAGATAATGATTTCTAAAAAAGTTTATCGTTTAACGTTTGAATTTTGAAATAAAATTAAAAACAAAGATGTAAAGATAGTAAAAATACATCTGCCATAATATTATCTTCGGTGGACATTTTACTCCACTTTGACAAATGTAGCTAATTGACGCGCCATAATTATGTGTACCACAGAATATAAAATATCACAGAATGAAAATTGGTGCTAGTATAGGTGCTCTAGTATAAATGTAATTTCTATTTTAATAAGTAGAATAAATCACATATCACATGACAATAATAATATTATGTAAATTCTTGTATCATATAGTTTAATGTAAACAATAATTATTATTTTAAGCCTGACGCTCTCGAAAAAGTGTAAACTTATTTGCGAATTAAACGAATACATAATTGTAGAAAATTTTATGTTTTTATTTGGTGGTGCAGTTGTATTACGGTACGACTGTCGTTCTGAGGTCTCGGGGTTCGATCCCCGGGTCGGGTCAAGTGGTATTGGGTTTTTCCCAATTTGTGCGCGATATGGTGACAGGCTCGGCACCTGTCACATTTGGGTGTAGTTCGCTATTTCACCTCTGCCTAACCCTTCGGGGAAAACAGGCGTGAGCTTATGTTGTGGTATGTTTCTAGAGATCCTATTTTTAGCCATCTAAATACATGTTTTACTGGTTAAATTAATTTAAAGACCCTAGGGGTATAAGTATGGTGAATGTACCCTTGGAAGATATTTAATCGATACTGTTTTAGTAGGTACTTATTAGGTAATATGATCCTGAAAGTTTGAAATACCTAACTCAATTGGTTTTTGTGAAAATGCTAAATATGTGAGTCATTTTTTTAATGACTATATTTTACTACGTAAAAAGATTTGCTAGTGTCAAACTTAATTAAGAAGATTGCATGTATACAATAGGTTTTTATCAAAATAAATAATTGTTATTGTTGAATTAATTCCTCGTATATTGGCATTCTTATCTGAATCCATGACATGACATTTATAATACTGTTATATATGTAATATCAACTGGTATTAAGCGACGATATGGTTCAATGTAATCATCTTACCAGTGATGGTTCGAAGAAGGAGCTGGATCATAATACACGTCGAATAGAAAATTCTCTTTAAAACAGACAATTTATTTACAAAGGCTTTAAAACAATCACTAACTTACAACACAATTTTGAAAAATGCGTGAAACTATAATTTGCTCCCCAAATATGAACCCCAACCCCAAAACCTTTCTCTTAGTTAACTAGGATTTCTCTTTAACCACCATCATTAAAAAAAATATGTTTACTTCATATAAATCCACTAGCGACAAATGCCACGCAGATATACAGCCAAGAGCCTCGCAGATGTATAGCGCTCGGGGCATTAGAAAATGGTTTATCACCATGATTCAATTTGATTATGACGTTTTCTTACACCGAAAGCTCAGGCACCTTATAAAATAGTGTAAATCCCAACCGTCCTTCAACGAAGAATCCAACTAGGTATACCAAAACTGAGGTATCATCGCTTCATAAATCTCGCACTCGAAACTACATTCACACCACAAATTAAAAACTAATATAATTATTCTACAAAATTACATTTCACGTTTAGACAACAGGCAGTCGCCGCCAAAGATTTAGGGGTTCCCATTTACTCCATAACCTCCAAGTGCAGGTGCATTAAAGACTTTCACGTATTTCACAAAATAGGCTCAACGCTTTGAACACAATCTCACCTGATGTTAAGTGACGATGTGGTCCAGGATGGTAAACACACTGCGCCTCGAAGTACCGGTTTTCAAGTGATGCTGCCGGAACACACCTATTGGATATTTTGCGAGAGGTTTTCAAACTTGAGTGTGGTAACTGCCCAGGCGGGCATTATTAGGAAATGCCCTACCACCATGCTATTGGTTTCCTCACCATGTTTGCCATCATCGAAAGCTCAGGCCGATTTTAGAATCTGATAGGTGGGGATCGAACCCGCGTCGATTGACGCGGAATCAGGCCGCACTAACCGCTGCGCCATCATCACTTTATCATCATTGTTTAGATGCATGAAGTCCGAAGTTAGTAATTTATTTTAAGCTTTCATAATTGTCTCCTTTTAAGGTATTTATCAATTTGTACGGTTTGGGGGGATGGGGTCATGACTCCTACGAAGCGCCCCCCTCGGGCCGCCACCAATACTCATGTAATGAAAATTAATAAAAAAACTTCATCATTCATATGACAAATATACTGTATTTTTAATTAAACCAAGTAAATTTTAATTACTTAATTTTTAATTACTTTCATCATATTTAATAATGGAATTGTTTTAATAATCCCGTAACCGTGTTAATTTATTTAAAAAAGAAAATCATAATTATCACAAACAGTAACTTTGATATTTATTACAAAGTCCTAAACTTTGTGCGAAACAACACTTGGTCTCAAACAATACAAACAGGAATGAATTTAATTTATTTATAACGAATTTTATTTTTGTTATACTATACAGTTAAAATGTTTCTCCCTTTATCATCCTTATTATACTTACAAACGTTTATTTTTTATTTATTTTTCATTTAATTTTATTTTACAATATACAAGAATATATTATTACATTTAAATACACTTAATAAAATTGTTATATTGATGAGATTAGATGTATATTGAAACTGCATTTTTGATGTATTAATTTTTAAAATGAAAATCGTAAGAGGCATTGTAAAACGAAAATCAATGCCTATAATCAGCATGCATTAAACTAGCCCCCCCCCCCCCCCCCCCCCCAGCCCCCAAAAGATCACATTCATCGAATATGTATATTTAAAACAGATTTCATTATATATCATTATTCCTATAAAACTTTCTCTTGGAACGTCCTTTTTATGTACAAAGTAAAAACAAAATATACAAACGGATATTAAAAATATTATATGAAGCAATAATAGTAAACATTTATACATGTATATTTCTAGCACACAATAAAAGGTATTTTGTAGGACGCTCCAAATCACATAGATTGCACTGCGGGTTTGATAGGGAATATATGTGTATCAGTCTGGATAGTTTTAAGTCTGGTTTAGGCGAGTCGTATTGACTGGATTATCTGGAAGATAGCTGAGCCGCAAACGACAAAAATAAAGAGAGCTAGTAGCCAGGGTGCGACCGGGTATTGATCTTCCTTTTCCTGTAAATAATGAAGCATTGAAATTTTTTTTAAAAACTCATGCAAATAAGTACATCACGTCAATCATTAATACTAAACTCACTTGTTTACTATGCATATATTGATACAGTTTATACTATAGTATAGTCAACAATATCTACTGAACCCTTATCATTTTGTACAAATTCAATTTGTAAATTAAGAGGACAAGCGGTCGCAAAAGTAGGTATTTAAAAAAAATTTGTTGCTAGTTGCATTGCGCATCAAAGAAATAATTATAAAACACGAAAGGGACAACTGCAGCTCGGGCTAATTGTACCTATGCAAAATATATGAAAACATCACTTCGTAGAACCCCATTTCCTATTCCAAAACTGAACCAATTTTAATTTTCTTTTAGTTTTAGAATAATAAAGATTTTATGTACGTATACCTGTACGTTTTAAATTTTAAATTTTATCCATCAAATTTGTTTGACGAACGTCTGAAAATGACGGTAAAATCGAGCATTTTTTACATTTTTAAAGGCTCCTAACCTAAAATCAAACTGTACAGGCATGACGGTGGCGGATATATATTATTTGATATAAAAATATTTACGATAATGCTATTATCCAGGGAGGAAACAGGGGACTACGTTTGTATGGAATAAATGCCACTAGGATATCCTCTTAAGGGTTTATTTTGTTGTTGTACTATTCTATTATCACTTCTAAAGAAAGAGCAGTGTGATATGTACTGGTAAAATATGTTGACCATGTAAATGTGTTGGCGATAATGGCTCAGTTGGATTCCGCGTCAATAGACGAAGGTCAAAGAAACCATCATGAGGAAACCCAGAGCATGGTGATAAGCCATTTTCTAATAATGGCCGCCTAGGTAGCTACCACTCTCAACATTGTAAACCTGTCACCAAGCACCAGTAGGTGATTTCCTGCAGTATCGCTTGAGAACCAGTACAATCCATGACCCACAATAACATCAGGTGAGATTGTGGTCAAAGAATTAAGCCTAAACACTATTAAAAACAATTAAATCCAATTCATAAACCTATAAAAAACGAATAAAAAGGTAATTTGAATTAAAAATTAGTTTCTTCAAATTATAGACTTAAGCTGTGGTAAATGTAGTCATTTATGATGACTGATAATATATATTCATCTATTGTGTTTTCACTATTATCTGAATATACTTTATTTAACATTAGAGGAAATGAAATCATTTCACTAAGCTTAAGAGGATATATAATATCTCATGTCAAGTGACAATGGTCAAACAACATGGTGCCAAAGCACAATACCGATTTACCTGATAATAAGTTAAAACACCAAGTCAAACAGGTTTTAATGTCCAAAGATTATTAGAGAGTGAATTATCATATAAGTGATGTCTGGAAATGACACTCCTTTATGTGACTAAAACCATTCAATACTATGAATTATATAATTTATATGACACTTTAGAAAACCAGATCAAGTGTCTTGCCTGCTCTTTTCAGCTGAAGTGTTTACTGAACCTGTGGTTGTGTTTTTTTCACGCTCTTAAGGTCCTTCTCAAGGCCAAAATTTGATTTTTATTTTGAACGTTTTAGCAAAAGACAGGCACTTTATAATATATTATTAAAATTAATCAAATACCTTTGTGGATTTAGGGACATTTCCTCGCAAGGTGATATTTTTGCTGGCGATCTCATTAGCAATGCGCATCCTCTGTTTTGGTGCCATTTTTCTTGGTTATAGTATACTTGTCCTTTCAAAAAAAAAAATACAATTTCTCACTTATTAAATGAAATAATTATTAGTAACATATATTACACATAAATATTTATAAGTTGTTTTTTAAATCATATTGTTATTGAAAAATTTGTGGAAAATGAATCAACTTTGTAATGCGATTACAAAGTCATTTATTAATTAGTATTACAAAAAAATTAAACAATAGAAAGACAATAGGAAAACAATGGAAAGGTGGCGTAAACGCCAGGAAGGTGCTCAAGAGGTTAATAAGAAAACTTTAGAAGCTAGTTCCATTCTGGTGACTTTGGGTTTGACATTTGTGAAATGAAACATTCAATCAGAAGATTGAATATGAAGTATATATTTATTAATAAATGTGCCTACTTTTATACCCGAAAATGTGGATCTGTGTGAGTGAGAAATCCAATGATAGTGACACATTATTTATAGGACAAATTGAATTAGAATTTGGTATGAGTAAATTATTATTTTTCTTATTACACTATTAAGGAATAAACTGTGGGAACTACGTAAGGAAAAAATTACGAGATTTTAAGAAGAAAATAAAGGAGGTGATAAAATAAAATTATAGGTTTAGATAAATAACTAAATGTAAACAAACACAATCTGATACAAGAACATTTGAGTATTCAAACTGATAGGTATATCTGATCCATATGAATTTTATTATCTAACAACTAATTCAATAACAATTTCAAATAGGCTCATGTAAAGCCCTAAGCAATACACATGTAACCATATCAAATTATCAGTAAGCAGAACATTAAATTTAGGGATTTTTATTTCAGATCCAGACAACAAAGTGTGTCCCACTACAAACTAGAACAATAAATTTTCAATAATTTGTCACTTGTTTTTAACACTATAGATCAAAATCTGTTAGACCTATTGATAAATAAATGACGTCGCAACAGTGTTACTCTCCAGTTATAAAATAAAGTTATTGCTAAATTTGGAGAGAAAAATATAAAGTTAACAAAACTACCTGCGTAATAAACTCTACTACGCTTGAACACACATATAAGTTTATTGATTACGTGTCATTAAAAATCTGTGTTATCAGAATCAATCGGTTACAGATAATTTAACTGTGTAAATCAATTTTAATTCTAAACATCGAAGTTTCTAGGTGTTTCTTCGCCGTTGTGCTATTCAGCTTCATTATATTTAGTTTCGGATAGCAAGTAAAAACAATAGTACTGTTGACACAGCTGTTCGCGAAATAATTTATATCGAAACGTAACTTTGTTATTGTTATAAATGGACGATTTATCGTTAAATGTAAACTGTACGTGGCAATTATGATCGTTTGCTAAGAATGAAGCGTTTAATTAATCTTTCGTATCGGAATACATGTTTATAAATGCCATTTAGTAATAAAAGCAGTAGATTGTTACTCTCGTAAAAAGTAGGTACGTTTACAGTTAGAAGTACAACTACATTTCTTTGTTGTATATTTAAACGACATGTTTTCCTACTAATAATGCAGCAAAAAAAAAACGAATACTTACAGTTATTTTCTAAAATTAAAGGCTGCGAGAGCCACAGCTCGCGTCTCGTTAACACGTATGTAAAAAGTGAAATGACAGAACTTGACACTATTGTCAAACGCGTCACGAAGGGTGCATAAACTCATCCATTGAAAAGACACGCGTCCATTTTTATATGTTGCTATTCTAAAAATATCTGGTCAAATATAATATACTCTTTAAAATAACATCTAAATATTTTTTATATAAAATACATTTTTTACTTTACAAATATTATAAATGCAAATAGTAACTAAAAACGTTGTATGAAATATTTTGTTAAAATTGCGAAAATAGTTTTGTGTTTAGCGCCATCTATACTTAGTTGTAGAAATTTATTTCATGCACTACTTTTGCAATAATACAAAAGTTAACATGAAAAAGTACTAGATGGTACTATAGACACAACCCAAAAATGTACACGTTAGTATGATGGGAGCCCGTTTTAGTCATTAAATATCCTCTTAAACTCGACTAGATGACCAAAATAAATTCTTTTCAATATAATCATCTTCTTTACCTTTTCCCATTTTATTTGGCGTCGGTGCAACATGTTTTTTCATTCACTCCTTTCCTAAGTATATCATCTTTTACACAGACTCTTACAACTTCTCTGTTATTGGTGACATTTTTTTTCAACATATCTATATAAAACAATTAAATTAACTAATAAGTGGTATAAGGGTATTTTTAATGGAATAATTTTAAAATTTAATTTAATAAATATATTCAAACATTTTCATTTTTTATGATTATAAATCTGAAGACCTTCATTTTTATAAAATTGTTACTACAATTCTCTCTTATGTTTTTTAAATTTTCTAAAAGATATTCTTTAATTCGTTTAATTATATTATGTATCTGCTTATTGTATTGTTTTATGTATTTTTTCTTTAAATTCAATCTCAATTAAGACTGGGTAATTCATAATTTATAAAGACGCATAATAAGTTTAGTTTAGTTATTATAAAATTAGTGTTCGTTGTCATAAAAAGATAGAACATCTTTTTTTAAAAAATTAAAAATTAATTATTTATTTCATTCGTACATCATTGTCGTTCAGTATCAATTAGGTGGATATTGTAAAATAAAGTACTAAAGTTTTGGGGGTTTTTTCATCCTTTTACAACGACGATTGTCAATAATTAGATAGTTATAAAATATTAATCTTCTATATCTTAGTATACTTAGCTATTTTTTAAAATATCATTCTAATTATATAATTTAGTATTAGATACGTTTTTATTGTAAAATGTAGAGTAGTAAAGACACGTGAAGATTATGGCTTAAACAGAGATCAATTATTGTCCAGGGTTGCGCCATTTACAACCAATTCCTTTTATCAAAATCATAATGTTTGAGACAGAGGATTGTGTAACAAAGACGACAATACTTATGTAAATGAAAGAGACGACCGCGGTGAAGGATCATCAGGACATGACCAGGTGTCTGTATTGACCAATCAAAACCGACTGTTATCCTTGAAGTGTTATCATCGAGCTCTGATTGGCGGGTATAGATAATGCCCACGGAATGATCACGCCCACAAACGAAATCCATTTGAATTTGAATATCGAAGGGAGCGTGCAGAGGTACTTAACTATTGTACTATGTGATGTAGATACAAATTTAATACTCCTTGTTAGAATGTTGAAGACAAATGTAATTTTTAATCCTTAAAGTTTGTATTCAAGGTGATATTTAGTCCAATAACACAGGTGAAGAAATTTATTTATACTGCCAATTTGAAGTATGATACTTAGTTTCAAATTATCAGAAGTTTTTTTTTTTTTTAGTGAACGTTTTTTTTCAAAACTACTTTCGCCTTTGGTGTCAAATGTCCTAAAATGTTTAAACAAATCATTAAACTTTATTGTCATAATTCAATTATAAAGTTTATTTGGTTGTTACAACTCTTACTTACATGGTATAGGTACACATACCATGTAAGATTAAATTTAAATCAAACTTCCAGGTAATGTATGAAAAACAAATATGTATGTATAGATGATTTATTTATTTACCTTCATAAACAAACTCGTTATGAAAGATTTTTCAATGAAGTTAAATAAATGTGGAATTACTTATCATTATAATACATTGTGTTTCACTAAAGCATGACAACATTTTCTTGGCCTGTGGATTATGGATAGGTAGTTGGTTTAAAAGTTCGACAAAAACAATAAACAGAAATATGTTTCAAACTTTCGCTGATTTCGAAAAAGCAGGCGCCATTGTGTCATCTTTGCCTTTTAGTCTGTCCTAAAACAATATTTGATTTGAATTTCGAAGTGAAAGTTTGAACTATTTTTTTGTACTTATTCCTTTGGTTTACCTACACAAAATTTAACCGACGGATTTATTATACTCGTATGTATTTTACTATTGATAAAATCAATTGTTTATGTGAAAATATTGTTAATAGAAAAAACCTTATCAAAATTCATTAATTATAAGGAGTAATTAATACATCCATTATACCGAAAGACGTCCACTAGTGGACATAGGTCTACCAAAATATGTCCACTACGACCGGCCTTGCGCCATCCTCATCAAGTGGATTCCCGCGATCTCATCGGTCCACCTTGTGGAGGGCCTACCCACGCTGCGTCTTCTGGTACGCAGTAGCTGTTCGAGAACCCACTCCCATTTAAGTTAATACACTTAATATTAAAATTAACTAAGAAGAACATTCGAAAAATTTAATAAAATATTGAGAGAAAACAAGTAGTCTATAGGACCCAAATCAGCCCCGCTAGGCAGAGCCCCCATGAAAATAGCAGCTTTACTACATTTTAAAACAATACTGAATCTCTGGGTAAAGTTGAAATAATTAATTACGTAATTAATAACAACAGGATATTTTTAACCGACTACAAAACCTCAATTATCGCTTCTCAATACGTTTGAATTTCGTCAGTTGTGAACTGATTTGTAATTTTTTTTTATTCGAAGAAGTACACTCCCGAGGTGGTCCTATTGCCATCAAGGCAGGCTCTGATCAGTGAATCTCAGGGAAATCAAGAGAATTTTTGGAATATTATAGACATTTACACGTATTTCATATATTTGTTTTCAAAGCTATTTAATATGTCGATTACCCATAAAAATGAGACAATAAGAAAACAAGGGAAAGCTGGCGTAAACGCCAGGTTAGTGCTCAAGGGGTTAAGTATTCGCGTATATGCAGTGACCATTTTATTTTACTGATCTGATGATTTTTTTTTTTCTAACTAGCTCATGCTGTAGATTGGAAGGGCCTTTAAAGCTTCACCGTGACATTAGGGGCGAGTGCTGAAAGCACTCAGCTGCAAAAGGTAAATAGCACAAGGGTTACCAAAATGGTACGAACCTCGGCTTGTAAAAAAATCCTCGGAATTTTAAACTTAGCTAAGCCCTACATTTTTTATTTAGTTAATAATTTTGAAAAAAGGTTCTTTACTGGACCTATGTACCTGTGTGTAATGTGCAGTGTTGTGCGTGTATACACACCCCTGCACATAACACGCAGGTACATAGCTCTGATCTGATGATGGAATGTACAACATTTCAACGAGTAGAAGTTGAAGAATATTTTTTTAATACTGTACTTTATTTATGAATCTATATACCTATATAAAATTGCTTGACCTAATTGATTAAATTATTAATGGTATGAAAACGAAGGATAATTCGAAGTTAGCAAGAAAAAAACAAAAAAATCTTTATTCAATTTAGGCCCTAAGAAGGCGCTTATGAACGTCTAAAACACTACCACCGGTTAGAAAAAAACAACCCAGTCGAGAAGAGCCGGAAAGAAACTCAATCTGGTTCTTTTTTTATTAAATGTAATACATATCATTTTATTTTAATTTAAAAAACTATAGAAATCACAATTTTAACTATTGTTAACGGAAGCACATAGATGTGGGTTATTTCAGACATCACTAACGTTCTTCGGTAAAATAATTGATCTGATGTTAAATAAACGTACTAGGTTTTTGTTTAAATTACTCTGTTTGGGATAATTACTTATATTGTTGTTTTTTTAATATTATTTATAAGAGTTGTATATGTAAATTTAGATAAATATCTGTTGTTTTTTTTTTTAAATAAAGAAATAAATATGTACCTATATTATGAAGATTAACCACGTATATCGGCTTCATAGATCTTAAATCTGATAGAAGCACAACAAATGATCACATCATCTGATAAAGCACACCCATTGTGTTCTTGTTGTCGTTAGTTGTACATCCACATTTATAGGTAGATACTTACTTACGTAAAGATTGTTTCGTTTTCTCCTTGGATTAACAGAGATCAGTGCAAAAGCACGTGAAATCTTTTTTAAATACACCAATTTTAAAGTGTACTATCGCTTCTATTTAGACTGTGTTTAGCCTTTACATTATATAAATAAAAGCCAACGTCAGTATGTCTGTCTGTCCATTAGTAGGCGCTGATAAAGCAAATACGATGTTTGTAAAATATAAGTACTTATAATAATAGATTAACGATATGAAAGCTGTACATTAAAGGTATTTAAGAAACAATATTATGCTGTGCTCCAGAATAGAGTACGAACACATTTCGATAGTTTAAAAGGTTTTTTGCTTTTCTATTTACTAATTTCTTCGTCAATCACGCAAAAACTACTGAACCGAATCTATAACTTTCTTAGGGACAGTTGATTACATGCCATTGCAACCCCGTATCGCCCCCTATTAATGCGGCGGACGGCCCCGGGCGGTTTTAGTGGGTATTCCCGGGCGCTTCTCGCCCGGGTTTGAGTCCCACACTGGCACGGAACTCGTCACTCCGTGCCCCCTTACCTATTGTATTGGAGGGACTCAGGTCCCACTAATACAATAGGTAAGGTGAGTGCTTAAATGCATTTCCCCCGTCAAAAAAAAAAAAAGGGGACAGCTGATTACAAGCCTCAAGAATCATCGTCATTTTAGACATTGAAAACAAAAATGATAGCTACATAGGTAATCGTACAAGACCGGCGGCGCACGAATCTATTAATTTATTATGTTTATCTAAAACTTGTCAGTTCCGTTTGTAACAAATAAGCGTTAGAAGGGCCGTCTGTCTTATTCTATATACACATTACGTAGGCTGTACGTACAAAAAAACAGTTTTGGGATAATCCGTTTTGTTCGTCCGCGCGGACGTAAGCTGTCGCCAGCCGCCGCCGCCTCCGCCGCCATCCGTCCAAATACCTCGGCGCCAAACTTCTAAGTACACCTACTTACTATGGTATAATTATATTTAAGCTCCACGCTTTTTACAATCAAATTAATTACTTTATTGATAACCTAATTAACGTTTTACAAATAATAAACTAGTGAACTTTACATCGCAATATAACGAACTATCCATATTAAAAAAATATTTTCTCACTTTTTTAACGGGCTAGCTATTAATACATCTTTTTAAAGTGTATTTTACATAAAAACCGAAACGAATGATAATTTTATTATAACGCCGTAAGACTCGTGCTATTAAGTAATACTATGAAACGTGAAAATTGCAAAATTCATATTTTAATTTCGTCTGTTTTAATCCAAAAATAGCTTTAAAAGTAAGGTATATTAAATCCAGTTGGAAGTTTGATGCCGATAACAACACTTAGAGTAATTTCCATTCAATAAAAATCGTTAATCTGATTTTAATTACATCCGTCGTTTTGAAGTAAATGAAAATTAAATTAGAACATTCGAAGAATGTCTGAAAACAACACATATAATCAAAAGAGCTTTTTTAGATTCAAATGATTCATTTGTTTCTCAAAAAAACATTGTATATCTAAATATTAAAGTGTATATAGATAAAACAATAATGTTAGATTATTGAGTTAATAGCCAAAATTTATTATGAAGTTAAAACCTTTTTCGTAAATTATTTTTTTACGAGCGAAACTCCTTTCCGTCTGATTTGAGTTCTGAAGAGGTTTGACGTAATGCAAGGAGCTGGCAACACCAGCGACCACACAGCCCGATAACTGTCTGGGAACGTTATGGAATTTGCACAAATCCAATTTTATGGTGGTTTACTGCTAATAACTTACGTGTTAGATTATTTGAAATGTTTAATAAAATATTATTTTTCAAAATATTATTACATTTCTGCTTAAACGTATGGTTTTTTTTGTTTATAAATCGAAACATAGACGCTATTTTGTACGTACTAAGCACGAGTATATACTTACTTCGTTGTTTTGCTTGAATTGTTTCTTTTAAAATGGAGGCAATTGTACAAAATCGTCAATATTTTTTAAATAACTCAAAGCCATATTCGACACTTTTTATCACTTCACTATATTTGTGTCTACTTAATTAAACAGTTTTTAGTAAGATGCTATCGAAATAACACTATATAATTGGATTAACTTAAAAATAAAACAGAAAAAATATTTCCACATTTTCCTCCAAAAAAGTCATTGAGAAAATTAATTTTCTTTAAATCCGATAAGCCATAGATTATGCGTAATGCTATTTACATAAAAACACCCTTTAAATTAATAAGTGTGAATGAACGAATCCCGTTCAGCCCCCAACCCCCAACGGCTTGAAGCGGGCATCGTAATAAACATCCCCCGCGGGTGCATCACGCCAGGCGGCCATATTGCCCCGGTTATACTCAGGATGCGCATTTGATTGTGGGGTAATATGATATTTTATTACTGGGCATTGTTTAAACAATTGCGTGAGCGATTGTGCGGGCCCCGCCGGAGTGCGCACCTTGTTTGAACGTTTCAAACGAGACTGAGTCAAGAAGTCATATAAAATTTAATTTAGCTAAATGTTTGTAATAGGGTTTTTAATAACAACAAACTAAATAAATACAGTAATTAAATATATTACGTATAATGAAAAGAATATTTCATTCGGCTTATAAAATTCGGAGATATAAGGGCTTAAAGTTGTTAATAGAGATCGAGACAGAATACTCTATCCCTCTCCCGCAAAACGAATGTTAGAGTAAAAATCGTTCGTACATGTCATCATATGTGTGTGTGTTTTTTAATATGTAATAAAAAACAATCAGTAAACATTTTTATTGTCAGATACATTTTCTCCGAAAAAAAATTATAACAATTCTATTTTAAAAAATCTGAAGGTAATAAGTACATTTTTGCCCGTTGCCCGTTTGCCAGTTGCCCGTTAATAATTGATGCCTATGAACTTCATAGTCGTGATTATGTCGAAAATAAAATAAATGGTTTGAAGGGGTATAATAATATAATTTTGAGTACCAAAAAATTTGTAATTTTCACATTCGGTACTTTTAATTAACTAAACTTTAGTTTTTTAAGTTTTTCTTTTTCTTTGTTAATATGAAATCGTCACTAATTAAACTCTTGGCTATCTTGTTATAAGTACACTGAAAACGTCGGCCTTTAAAACCGCCATTTTAAAATTTGTTTTTATTTATTATTGCATAATGCCATCAATAACCATCCAGTATTGAGCGAGTGCGGGCATACGTTCCGCGTACCGAGGGGGTAGTGACGAGTGCGGGGGGGTGCGGGGTGGTGCCCGGGACGAGTCCTATCGTGTTACAGAGCAGCTTCTATCCGACATGCTCTCCTGGTTGTCTGTTCTAGTTAACTTTAACTTTAGCTCCGGGACTTTTCAAGGAGTAGTGTTGTTGTTGTGTCGGTCTGTCTGTCTCTTTGTATATTTTATGTCTGTTATATTATTAAACTTGTTCATGTTTTGTAATTTATTTCTAGAAAGTGGGATGAAATCTCACATACCTCTTTCTGCGCACGATATTATTACGTTAGAGTTTGAAAAATGTAACTCTGTAATTATTAAATAGAATACTATACTGATACAAGGAACATTTTAACTCTACTTTTAAACGACTTCAAAAAGGAGGAGGCTATCAATTCGTCTGTATTTTTTTTGTAAGTTTGTTACGTGATTTCTCCGTCAATTGTGAACCGATTTGCAAATTTTTAACCGAAAGAGTACACTCCCGACGTGGTTCCACTTCCACCAAATCAGGATGTGATCAGTGGAACTCAGGAAAGTCGAGAAAAACCCACATAGACACTTACATGTTATCATATATTTGTTTCCAAAGCTATTTAGTAGGCTTCACAGATATACCTAAGAGAATATACATAAACTAAAAAGTAATAAAAACTTTTTTTATTAAAAACAAAACCGACTCCAAAAGAAGTAAAAAGCAAATAAGTAATTATTAATTTGCTTCTGTTTACTCTCTATCTCTAATACATCTTTTGTTTTAATACTATTAATAATTTTGGAGTCGGCGTCAGCCAGAGTTAAACAATGTATTCATTTATAAATGGAAATAACTGCCTAAACTTTATCATAATTACATACAAGCTAAATAAAAGACTGAGGTGGTTTTAAAGAACAATTAATGAAAATTGAATATAAATAACGACGTACATTTACACCACTGTATACGTTATCCGTAAGCTGGCACCGGTTTCGAAATTATTAATAGCATTAAAACAAAGGATATATTAAAGTAAACAGAAGCAGATTAATAAAGTAAATTATTTATTTACTTTTAAGTGCATTTTTATAGTTTATTCTTTTGAAGTCGGGTTTGTTTTTAATTTAAAAACGCATGCCACATGTAAACATCGTTTTTAAAAGAATAATAAATTCATTGTTGTGTCTATAATTCACGAATAGTTTTTTTTTTTAATTTGAATTGTATCTGTACTCTATATACTAAGAAATAAAATTGAAATGTCCGTTTGTAATGTCGAAATCTATTTTGCAGCGTAAAAAAATAAAACTAGTAAAAATTTGAATAAAATTCGATTCAATCGACCGTTTTACGGGCAAGTGCTATAATTTATGAGAAATATATTATAAAAATATTACTTTTTCTCAGAACTGAAATTTTTTTAGGTAAATAATTAGGGATCTGTTCAAAAGTGTGAATATAGTATAATATAGTGATGAATATACGATACGCGTACGCAGTCGCGGGCACATAGTTTGAAATAAATTAAATATAAATAGTAAGGAATAAACTTTGTACAAGACATTTTTCTCCTTTACTTTTTTTTTCAGTAGCTAATCCAATTGTAGCAATTATAATAATTATGGATTTTCTAGTTAGACACTATTTAATAGGTATAGATAGATTTTTGTCTTCACCGATCTTAATTTTTTAATATGGCATAACACATGACAGTTTTTATGTTTACACTCGTTGATTTAAGGACAAAAAATTATTACAACTTAATTTTGAAAACTTTACAGTATGTTACAATATAAATTCTCTATTATCTAAAATAACAAAACGCTGAACGACATCTCCTTGTTTTGAATTCAAATGGTGCGTATTCTAATTCCGTGAAAGTGTAACTCAAGTACACTCAATGACACTTGATATTATCGCTCGTTCAACTACCTGCTTGCAATGTTCGATAATAATTATCATTGCATGAACAAAACGCAAACTGGCAAACGTAAGATGGGCGCCATTGTTATTGGCGCCAAACGCTTGCATCACGTTGTAAATAAGTAGTATTCGCTTGTCTGAATTCTTGTTATGTTTCTGCGACATTAACTTTCAACTTATTTCCTTAAAACTTCTTTGTTAGGTTTTTTTTCTACGTTAATTTCAATAGTTTAATTTCTTCTGATTTGGATTTGTTTGGTGCACCTTTATCTGTCATTTGTTGGTTTTGACTTACTAGTGATTGGGTTGAGTTTTTGACGGGATCTCAGTCTGTGATGTAGCAATTATTTTTTTAACTCATTAAACTTGTGTATTTGACTCTATGCCATGTAATTTTGATAGTGTTTTGTGTGTTGATATAGTTTGGTTATTGTGTACAAGTTAATTATGTACAAATATCACGTAACATTAATTCTGAGGTACCGATAAAGCTGCATGAAAAGTTCAAACAGGATGGGTCACCGTTTTGCTGGAGCTTGTTAACACTCATACAAGACCCACATGGCACTGGCTTAAATTGTGTGCATACATTGCTATTAGCTAAGAAGAAGAAGAATACTTACTCGTATTATTCTTAAGTATTTGATTCACTAGTATATATAGGTAATGTTGGTGACATTTTACCTTATATAGTTTGGTTATTGTGTACAAATGGAGTGCAGTAGAAATTGTAATTACATGGTATTTGAATTCTGAGGTGCCACAAAAACTCCCTGAAAAGTTCTACAAATATACCTAATTAGAACGTTGAAACGTTGGTACAAATACTATAATGGTTGATTTACATATTCTTCACTGCGTTTAATTTTTTTATTTGGATCCCTAGTTACTTTTCAAATAAAATTATAGTACTAAGATAAAGTAAAAATATTTCTCATAAGTTGCATAGCACTTGCCTGTAAAACTGTGCATTGAATCGGATTTTATTCAAATTTTTATGAGGTTTATTTTTTATACGCGGAACCCTAATTATTTTAGAAAGTGTAAAACTTTAACAAACTTTGAATGCCATATTTATTTATATCGAATCAACAGCCTAAAAAATTCAAAGTTTTAAGCTTTTAGCTCCAAAAATGACAATACTTCCATATAACTTTTTCATCCCCCTCTTTCAGCCGTTTTTTTTCGCATTAAAAAGTAGCCGATCTCGTTTCTCAGGCTCTAGACTATCAGTGTACCAAGTTTCATTTAAATCCGTTCAGCAGTTTTGGCGTGAAAGCACGACAGACAGACAGACAAACAGAGAGTTACTTTCGAATTTATAATATTAGTATAGATAGTAAGTATATAGTTATACACACATAGATATGTGTGTGTGTGGCTGAGAATCTATTGACAGTTTCCATCATTATACCATACTGGTCAACCCCTAAGTAGGTCTGGATTCCGGACACTCGAACTGGCTTTACGTATGATTATGCTTAGTTTTTCAGATTTTTTTACACGGTATAAGATCATTTCTTTGACTACAATCTACCTGATGTTAAGTGACGATGTGATTCAGGATGGTAAACACAAATAGGCCTACAGGCTTAAGTGATGCTGCCGGAACGCACCTATTGGTATTTGGCGACAGGTTTTCTAACTTGAGGGTAGTAGCTACCCAGACAGGCATTATTAGAATATGCCCTACCATCATGCCATGGTTTCCTCACGATGTTTTTGTTCAGCTCAGGCTGATTTTTCGAGTTGACAGGTGGAGCTCGAAATCTCTTCCACTGACGCGAAATCCGACCACTACCAACTGCGTCATCATAGCTTCGTAATTGTACGGTAGTCGCGATTAACCACGTGACTCGACTGAAAAATGTGAAATAATCAGAAAATCTTTTAAAACCCACAATAAAAGGAAGTATTCTTCCTTTTATATTTAAAAAAAAGTTTTGCGTACCTACCGGTTTTTTTTAACCCCTTTAGTTTTAACAAGGGAGGTATTATTTCAAGGGCTTCGTTCGACTGTTACGCGTTTTACTTTTTTTTTTAGACTCACTTCCTTAGTCTCCCCTCTTTAAGAAGAGTTCGGAAGCCACATAATATCTACTTAACTTCTATTTTGTAAATAAAATTTATTCGGTTATTTTGTTTTTTTTTTTTTATTACTTTAGTAAACAAGTTAAAGGTACTTGTATGGTAATCTCTTTATTTGATCTAGGTATAGCTAACAAGTATATTCTCTAGTGAATCACTATTTTTTAATCATCGATGTATTCTTGACAGGTGACAGATTTTTAAACTTCAGGATTTCAAAATTAATAATGGTATAAAACAAACCGTATATTGAAGCAAACAGAAGCAGATTAATAAATTAATTATTTATTTACTTTTTAATGCATTATATGGTTCATTCTATTGAAGCCGGTTTTGTTTTTCATTTAATTTTTTTTAAGATCACATTACTAGAGAAACAAAATGCCCGACGTGATTTATCTGTTTTTTTTTTCGATTGCATTTTTAAAGCATAATTTGTTTTTGTTGTTTTTGAATTTAATATTAGTTATTCTAGGTATTGTTAAACTATTCGGGGCTTTTACAATATAAACGAATTATGTTTTTTTTTTATAGGTAAAATACAATATTGTAATCAGATAAATATTTATCTGATTACAATATTCGAATAAGAAATTTAGTACAATTCGAAATGTTTGAATAAGTAGTAAAATTGAACGAATATTACAAGCCCCACGTAGCAGATATGGTATTTAATTCATTACCTTGCATATTTTTTCTATATTATGTAATTTCATATTATAATTAACAGTATGGGTAATAAAAAAAAAACATAATTAGTGAAATAGGTCGGAGTTAGGCGTATTACATCGCCTAACGAAGTTATTAAACATGTACGTCATATTTAAGTTAACATAAAATTGAACAACGTAAATAGAAACAAAATATATTTTTAGTTTGGTAACATTGTTAATTATTTTATTTTCTTAATTTTTACGTGTGACAATGTATTTCTTGATGGTTGCTGGTAGCCATAGCACGGCGCCATTATTGTAATAAAAATGAGTTTGGTTCAATAAACTCAAGTTTCAGAACTGTTTTATTTAACATATAAATGCTATATTTTAGGCGTATATCCGGTAAGCGCTATCAAACACACGAAGCAGAATTAATCGTGATAATATTGACGGAACCGGGACTCGAACCTGCTCAGAACGGCGACCGCAAACATGGAAACAAACAGATTAACGTCTAGAACAATAGCCGATGCAAACATTGACAGAAAATATTTAACCGTTTTTTATTAGAGACGTGTATATGTAGGTATGTGTGTGTGTGTTTGTTTATTTTTATTTCTTCTAGTTGTATTTTTAATAACCGGAAGTTTTAGCGTACATATATACGCTCCTTCTTAATTTTTTTTTTTCTAGTAATACCATAGATAAAATATAAATATAGATATGTATAACCATACAAACAGTTTGTTACTCACGAAAAGCTATCTATTCTGGTAAGAATTGGACCACGTGGAAAATGAAGTCAGGCTCAAAAGGGCTTGAACCCAGGGCCGTTAAACAAGGTAATAAAAAAAGTATAAAACGAAGAGAGGCAACGTCGCATGCAACGAAGTGTGAGCTGGCAACGTGTCAATTATCAATTTAGATCAATAGGGAAATTATGGCAATAGTGCCGTCTAATTATGCTTTGCGTATTATTAAGAATAATAGTAAGCTCACGAAAATTCTTACGTCATTATAGATAGATTTAAAACACTCAGCGACACCTCTCATCCTAACAGGTAATCATTTATCGTGTTACGATTCTTTGTGTAGGTATCTTTTATATAAATTATTAACAGGACATACGGTCGCGTTGCACCCCAAAGAAAGAATTATAGAACACGAAAGGGGCAACTACAACTCAGGGTAATTTTACCGTCTGCTAAATAGACGAAAACATCACTTCGTAGTACCCTGTTTCCTCCTCTAAAACTTATCCGATTTTTAATTTCCTATCAGTTTTAGAATAATAAACACTTTGGCAATGACCGTACTTTTTTTTAAATTTTATCCATCACCTTTGTTTGACTAACGTCTATAAATAACGGTAATAATCGAGCAATTTTTTTTATTCTCTATGGCTCCTAGTTTTTACAATAACTAATTTATGGAAAAAATTAAAACGTACGGGCATGGCGATAGTGGATATATTATTTGGTATAAAAACATTTACCATAATGCTATTATCCAGGGAGGAAACAAGAGACAACGTTTGTATGGAAAAAATGCCGCTAGGATATCCACTTAATTTCTTTTTTAACTATCATTAAATTTAACATGTTTTAACCTCTAAAGCTCACTCTGAGCTTTCGATGAAGGAAAATATAGTGAGGAGATAATAGCGTGGTGGTAAGATGTTTTAGTATTTTTTTATGCTGGTTAGGTGAACTCGAACCCGGAATACGCGGAATCCGGCCGCACTATCAACTGCGCCATCATCGCTTTGAACAACATAACTTATCTTCTATATAAGAAGTAAAAGACAATCGCTTTTACTGCACCTGTGCGATTTACTTCGTAATTTTTTTAATTCTTTTTTAAACAAATATTTACCCATTCATCGGGTAATTTACTGCGCGTACAATCATTATGTCTGCTCGCCGCAAATGTTATTTGCTATGCGACCAGAAGGCAGTAAACATTGACACAAGTGTTCGGTAAAGATCATAACAAAAAAAAATATTCTTTCATTTTTGCAACTTTGGGACGCTTTGTTTTTCAATAAAGTATACGAGAAGAAAGCGAGCGGTTATTGTTTTGTTAACGTGTCTCTTCTATATACATTATGAAAAAAGGGTCCTTTGACCGCACCATCACCTAAAAACTACTGAACATATAGGAATGGGACTACTACCATTCGATGCGGAATTTTTCGTATATGGTTACCTATAGCTTATTGTTTGGATTCCATCAACCCTTTCACTTTTTTTTTTTTTTTCGATTTACTCTTTAATGTACATACATTTTTTCCCTAAATAAAAACAAGACACTCATTTTTCCTCCTTCATTGGTTTTTTTAGGTTAGGTATACATTTAAAAACGCGGGCGGAGTCGCGGGGACACAGCTATTTGTATATATATTTATTTCGCTCTTAGTTTTTGTATTTTAAGAGAAAAGTCTTGACACTATAAATAAATACATAACGTGAGCATACTTCTCGTTTTAAACGGGATCGACCCTTTTTGGGTTATCTGTTCCGTTTTCCAAATCGGCGTGTAATTATGAATATTATCGAGAATACTCCGAATTATTAAAAAGCTTTTTTGTAGAGCTCTCGTCAACTATGCCGAAATCTAAAATGAATCTTTAAAAAAAACGACAAAGATCACTAATATCACCTGTATTGAAACAAATTTGTTACTCTTTGCGGATAATCAGTTTAGTTTGTAATAATAAATGACTTTTTCTAACTAAAGAACTTCAAAAAATTTGACTTCTTTCAGTAAAACTACAGTAAATTTTGCATAAACGTCGTCAATGTTACAATACGACGATATATTCCTGATGTACAAAACCCACATTAACGCGAACGAAGTCACGGATTTAGATACGTATTCTGTTTTTGCGTCATTATCTGTCGTAATAAATTAATTTAATCTATACTAATAAATATATGTGTAAATATTTGTGTTCGTTTGTTATATGAAAATAACATATGAATGTATATATGATACCTGATACCAAAAACACAATTTTTACATTTTTTGCCTCGAAAGACGTCCACTGCTGGGCATAGGTCTCCCCGAAAATCTCCACGACGACTAGTCTTGCGCCATCCGCATCCAGCGGATTGCTGCAACCTTCACCAGGTCGTCGGTCCACCTTGTGGGAGGCCTACCCACACTACGTCTTCCAGTTGGTTTTTATTATATCTGGAATATATTATTATTCAAAATAGTTATTAGATTTATCTGTAAATATTTATTTCTGCAGATATCCCATCTGAACCCCAATCTAGTGTTTTTTCTTAAAAGCCCTTATCATTAAGTACTTTCCCATTAAATTACGGAAGTTTTTGACGGCTAATAGCTGAAGTCACGTGGCACTCGGCGTCCCATTGTGACCGGCAAACAATGCATTATATAGTTGCATAAATCTTATCCAAGTTTGAGAAACAAGCCATTTTGGACTCTATTTCTAATAAAGATAGAGTTGTGCAGCTCTTAACGCCATTATCTACAAACAATGATGCCATCAAAAGGAACTTTTGGATTAGTCCAAATAATCTCTTGATACTACTATATTTTTTAAATAATCTCTTCTTATTATTACTAATTTTATTTACTGGATACTGGGTCAAAGCCGTTTAAAATGGTGTTAGCTTGGTATAGTGATAATTCAAGCCCAATGATCCCATAAATTATGTAATTTATTTCCTTTCCTCAATCTAAGTCGTTGACAAGCAATTTGAAACGAACAAGAAACGGCTTACAGCCTAACAGAGCATCTCGCTTCGCATGATCGCGGGGACACCGTGATACGTCAGCAACCACGTAATTGTGCGTGACTTACGTATAGAGAGCCTGGACGCATTCATAAGCAGCCTTGCAACTAACATGTTACGAAGAGCGGACATGTCAGCGCACGTGCACCTCCAGAACATCACGCTGTTGCATGTCAGACCTCCTGATAGACGGAGAGGAAGAGGTGGACACTTGTAGTTAATACATAGGCCTCAGGCGCGATCTCACATGCTGGTCCTCGCCTGGCTGAGTAGGTAGTTGAAGGAGGATTGTGACTATGACCCGTACAGATCGGGCGCATCTCTCTAACCCCTCAGAGTCCGATCGACAGAAGGATTAGCTCCCAGGAAACTCAGAAGATTACTCCACGAGGGACGCACCTTGTGTGCCTCACCCAGCTGACTTGTCCGTAGGCGCGGACAAAGGAGAGGCCACCGTCGAAGGTAATAGCCCTGCTGCGGTTTCCCCGTGTCACCCATTAGTTGTAAGCTTAGTATTAGTGTAGTCTGTAGTCTGATTGTTATTTAAAAGAATGAATGTAATTATAATTAATACCTTTTGTTAATTGTAATTTACATTTTTTTTAAATAAACGCTAGATTGCGATGCTCTGGTGCTAAGCTGTTCGATTTATGGTGGGCTGCACGTGATGATTTGCCAAAAAAAGACAAGCAGTTACAAATAATGTGAGACTTTTCTAGTACACATGGTGAAGAATGGTGGTAGATTTATTTATGCGTTAATTTAAAAATATATATTTGATATCGATACTCTGAAAATGAATCTGTTACCGTAAAATTTAATTCAATTCTATTTTAACCTATTTTTTTAACTTTCGTGATGTTTTTATTGCCATTATTTATTTATTATTTCGTCTTAATAGTGAAATTTATTATCTTCGCCTTTATTATACGAGAATATTCAACGGAAAATCTAACAATGTAAGTGGTAAAGTCTCCATTACGCGGGCGTAGGTGTTTGTGAGAGCTCATAAACTTTATGATCCCCTAGTACAATTGCCAATAAATTTTGCGTTTTTATTTTTATTTTTTCTACTTACTAAAAATCAACATTTATTTTTATATTATTTTTAAATTACACCTTTACCTTGCAAGACCTCTCTTCTTCTTCTTAGTTAATGGCAATCTGTGTGTACACACAATTTGTGCCAATGTCATGTAGGTAAGATTTTCAATCTTGTATCAGCGTTACCAAGCTCCAACAGAACGGTGGCCTATCCTGCTCAAACTTTCCATGGAGCTTTGTCGGCACCTCAGAATGTATGCTACGCGTTGTCTTCTATAATAAACTTAACTTGAACACAATAACTAAACTATTTCACACAAAACGCCACCAAGATTACATGATATAGAGTCAAGTACACAAGTTTAATGAATTAAAGAAAACAATTGCTACATGTCAGACTGAGATCCCGCCAAAAACTCCCAAGACCTTTCTGTGATCGTAAGTAGGGTCGTCAAGTGACAATCCTAACTAATATTATAAATACGAATTTTAGTTTGTTTGTTCCGTTTTCAAGCATTAATTACTAATTTTATCTTGAATTTTTTTTATACCAATAGGTTTTCTTAATCCAATAAAATATGGCGTACTTTGTATAAATAATATACTTTATTTTTCATCTGTCATCTATGCTAATAAATAAAATTGGAGTGTCTGCTTGTAATGTCAAAATATTTTTTTTACTAAATAGGTGAAATAATGAATGTATATACGACACCTATACCAAAAATATATTTTTTTAAATTTTTGTTTGTTTGTCTGGTTGTTCCAGGTAATCACTTGCATTGCTGGACGGATTTCTTTTGGTAGATAGCTGAAGTTACTCCGGGTAACTTAGGATACTTTTAATTTACGAAAATAATTACGGTTCCGCATAAAAAAATTAAAACTCCTAATAAATGTAATAATACCCTATTCAATTCAAAGTTCTACGGGCAAGTGCTTGAATTTACGAGAAATATCAATTTCTTTATCTTAATACAACAACAAAAATATAGGGTTCCGTATAAAAAAATTTAAATGCAGTAAAGAATATATGAACGCCGGTCTATATATAAAATTGGTTGATCTGATTGATTGATTCATAAATCTTAACCGTTAAGTCTTCAAACTTGAATTTTGGCATTAGATGTAATGGCTATTTACACATTCGCCAAGAAACGATTTTTCTAAGAATATACTTCTAGTTAGAAATAAATGTACACACACGTATTGCAGCAATTTTCAAAATGTTACACCCCTTTGAGGTACGTAAATTTCACGTTTTAATCATGAGCGAGAGAGAACGCTTACAACTGGTTTGAAAATCACGCGGGCGAAGTCGCGGGCAAATCTAGTAAGTAGCATTATAATAATAACGGTATAATTTCTATTATTAATAATTTTTTAAAATACATTTAATTTTAGTAATTAAAAAAAAAAATAATATCATACATTCTGGTTTACAGACACACAAAAAGAAATTGATACCAATAAAAAAATGCTAATACTAGGCTTACATGAGTTGTGAGATAGCTGAAAAACAGAAAGCGTGGTTATTAGAACGGTGCAATTGTCGGTGGTACACGGGTGTCGGGTTTCCGCAGACCCTGGTCCGGTGCCGGTGCCCATCGAGCGCGACCATTGTACGTCAACTGTACGTTAACGTAATAATAATACTTGGATTTAAAAAAACAAAAAATATATTTTTTATAATACGTACCTTAGTAAAGATGTGCTTGAAAGTAAGATAAGCGTATAAAGGACACATTCATCAAATAAAGCTTGAACTGTCGGAACATGAATGCTTGGCGACAGAATTATAAATAACAAATATTTATTTAGCCATACATCCATTCAAATGGAAGTCGTACACTGCTGGACATAGGTCTTCCCCAAAGATCTCCACGACGACCGGTCTTGTGCCACCCGCATCTAGGGGATTCCCACGACCTTCACCAGATCGTCGGTCCACCTTATGGGGGAGCCTACCCACTCTACGTCTTCCGGTGCGTGATAGCCATTCGAAAACCCGTTGGCACCATCGGGAATCGGCAATAAAACCGTGAAATTTTTATGTAAAAGTAGAAAAGTATAATTACTTGTTTTGTAGGTTTGTGCGAAATTAGAAGACAAATTAAAAAACTGAAGTATGTGCTTACTATATAGAGTCCTATAAAACACAAAAGTAAATTATCCTAAAAAAACATGTTTGTATGAAAAGTAGTTTAAAAATCGTCATGACTTTAAAATTATAGCGTTAAGGAAATAGTAGTCTGGAAAAATACGAACAAAACGCAAAATTGCATTTCAATGTTTTTTAACTTAACCAATTTTTCAACGAATAGGCAATTTGAAACTGCGTAAATTGCCAAATTCCTATCAAAAGTCGCAAAAGTCAATTGTTGATTCGTTGAAACATTTAAAATAAAAAAGTCTTATTTAATTTTTATTATTATTTCAAGGAATAACATAATTATGTAAGGTTAAATTTTAAGTGAAATTATATCCGTCTAAAAGTGGAGTGTGTCGATAATACGCCCCGTAATTATGCGCTCTCTATCCACCGCCACGCGCCTACAAATGGAATTAATTATTCCAATTTTGAATTTCGCTTTCCCCTCACATCCCTTGTTACCGTAATAACATAATTTGACGTTATGTTTTGATATAGAGTTCTACTTGTTTATGATATCCCGGTAATTCTGATCTCTAATTAAATGTCCTATATCTTATGTATGTGAACATTCTTGACTAGATTTGTTTTGTGGCTTTCTTTGTTCACGTTTATTCTATGTTTGAAAAAAACCCTTGTGGCATAAATAAGTCTATCAAAACACATGAGCAATTTGGAAAATATGAAATAAACGCGGTTATATACAAACAAGCTAAATTCTCTATGTATATACACGTTAAAGTATAGAATATGTAGAAAGTAAAATTATACTTGTTTGTACTTTACTTTATTGTAAGACAATTTTTAAACTAAATTTTAACTACTAACTGCGTATAATATTACAATATTTGTTTTCAATTCAGCTCATAATATTTATGGCAATAGCTATTGATAATTTATTAAGGCCCTAAATAATAGTTCTTAGACCTAACTTCATATTATTTTACTAATCTTAAATACCCAACAGCAAAGTGGTGGTTATTCGTTAAGCGAGCCAAAGGAGTTGTTGGAAGATTTCAGAATTCGGGTTCAGTGTCATTATTTTCAATACACTTCACTTGTGGACCAAACAAACTATATCACTTAAAACGCCACCAAAAATAATATAGATATACTGCAAGTAAATGAATTAAAAATAAGAATATGACAGTCCAAGAATAACTCAATGCTTCTGATTTAGATAAAGTATTGTTATATGTAGTGTGTTAAATAAATGATAGAATTTATTTTATATAGGTGATTACTTACTGGGAAGCAGCCACCTTACTTTGGCACTTGATACTGTTCAAACATTCCCCGAGAACGCTCTTTAGGGATTTCCTGGAAGAATTTTGCCGGGTTATTGTATAAAAGCCCCCCGTTAGAAATATGTAACTATTAAACATATACTATTTTTGTTTCAATACCTAGCTAGAAATTATAGATACAGCACTGATCTCATGGAACCCTGGTACTAAATGTAAATAAATTAAGATATACTCATGGTAAAATATTTATTATTATTATTATTAATTAATACTTAATATAAAATATTCATATTTATAGATATTTTATACAATTATAAATAACTTTTTGAGAATTATTAATTTATTTTAATTCAGAAAATTTTATCTCCTATAGATATCTAAAATTCTTCTTGTTTCATTGACTTAAGAGGATATCCTAGCGGTATTTATTCCATACAAAGGTAGTCCCCCGTTTTCTCCCTTGATAATGCATACTTGGATAGCATTATGGTAATTTTTTTATTATACTAAATAATATATGACCACTATCGCCATGCCCGTAAGTTTTGATTATTTCCATAAATTAGTTATTGTAGAAACCAGAAGCCTTTGAAAATGAAAAAAAAATGGTCGATTTTTACCGTCATTTTCAGACGTTCGTCAACCAAAATTGATGGATAAAATTTAAAAAAGTCTACAGACATCCAAAGTCCCAGGACACAGTTGATAATTTTTGATGGAAAGTGATGGAATGGATCTAATACTTGACAAACTATAGCATGTTGTTAACAGCTGACGTCATAGCATTGATTACGTGTTCTGTAAGCTTTTTGACTCCCGAGAATCGCTCAACGCTCAAGTTTTTACTTCATAAATACAAATAATATTATTACATGGTGAATTCCCCACTAGCACATGTAATTCCAAACGATATAAACGTATTTTAAATTAATTAAAAAAATATAAAAAAAAAATTACATTGTAAATCTATCTGCTTTATAATAAGGTTCAATTTCGTGTGAAGATTATATAGTGCGTGCTCTTATCAAACAAAAAGGAATCTGTGTATTTGTTCTCATTGTCCCCTTTTAATAGAGCAAACAATTTAATGGGCGCAATCGATCGCGATCGTTCGTCTCCATTTTTGGGATTGGCCGGTGCGTCTAATTTAAATGTGGAACGAATGTTTATTTCATTTGAGGCTAACTCACTAAGCTGGTACTGGTTCTCAAGTGATACTGCCAGAACACATCTACTGGTATTTGGCAACAGGTTTTCAAACTTGAGAGTGGTTGAGGCGGGCATTGTTAGAGAATGCGCTATGGTTTCCTCACGATGTTTTTCTTCACCGAAAGCTCAGATTGATTTTAGAGTTGGATAGGTGGGCTTGAACCCTACGCCCTTTGACGTGGAAGCCGGCCGCATTACCATCTGCGCTATTATCGCTTTAAAATTTATATAATTAGGGATGCAATTGTCACTGTGGCGGGCACAAAAGCCTGCTCAGTTGGGGATCGGAACACATCCTGATTACTTGGGATATTTTTCATATTCCAAAGACTTGTTTGTCTTGAAAATACCTTTTTTTTACATCCCCTCTGTGTAATGTTTGCCGACATCCCCCGAAAGTACCAAGGCGGTATAAAGCGGGGGCGTTCGGGAGTGGTCGGCAAACACACGGCGCCGCGGTGACGCGAACAACCACCTGCCCATACATACAGCCTGAGATTTCGATTTCACTCTGCACCTTTTTGAATTTAAACTTTTTTGCGTGTACTTCTGCAAAATAATAATTGCATTTCCGTTTTATTATTATTTCAAAAATACTGCCTCTTTCGAACACGTAAGATAAGGTACAAATGTAGTTCTAAAAAGAATTACCTTTTTTAGAATTTTCAATATTGATTAATTGAATAGAATTGCATAATAGATACAGTATATTGATCATTTACTTTCGTGAATTAAAAATGTGACCTGTTATGTAAACTGTCATTAGTACTTGATTTCTTACATTTTTTTTACCATCTACACGTTTCATGTTTTCCTTGTACATTTCTTTGCCATGTAACCTTCACTTTCAAGTTTTCCTATATTATATTGTATATAATTAATTATTAATAGTCATTATTAGATATATAATAATATTATTATTATTATTACTAATTACAATTCTAGTAAATTTTATGTGTAACTAAATATTGTTTCACCGTTATTATTTGAATACACGTAGGTACTTAATATAAAAAAATAGTAACATTTTTTTTAATTCAAAATAATAGTTAAAGATTACAAATAACATAGGTACAACCCGTGAGAAACATTAATGACAAAAAGGGTTAAATGACATTTCTAAAAAGTGACCTTTTCTGAAGAATTAACCTAAATTATTTATTTTTACGTTAAACCCTTTTAACAATAGTACAATAATTGAGTAAAACTTTCATAGAATTACCCTTTGACCTTCATCAAAGAGTTTTACCTTTTTTTTTACAAATTTTAGAAAGAATTTTTTTTTATTCCAAACAATAATAGTAATAAAATAGATTGCTTGTAAATTTATTTTTAGAATTCTTTGCGAGCTGTAAATATCCGTGGGTATATAACATACAGGTAACTTCATTTCTGATTTAGCAAGTATTTAAATAAATAAAGATATGATGGCTCAGTGGTATTAGTGTGGTTGGATTGCGCGTTGATAGACGTAGGTTCGAATCTACCTAGTCTATTTTAAAATGAGTGCGAGTTTTCAATGTAGGAACACAGTGAAGAAACATTGTATTACAGGGCATTTTTTTAATTAAAAAACTTATTACCTTCACTTATAGATAGAACCAGTACTTCTAGGCTTGGTGTTTTCGTTATAATGGACTACATCGTCACTTAACATCAGATGAGATAGTGGTCAAAGAGCTGAGTCTATTCAATATAAAAAGGGAATGGATATATTAATAATTTAAGCACATTGCTTTTTTTTTTTTTTTTAGGCTGCCTCAAGCTTACGGGTGGCTTATTTAAAATACTGCTTAGTGACTATATTATGTATTAATACTAATTATATTCCGCGATTTCGCCCGCTTTATTTATACATTTATATTTGGTACGCTGGCGAGGTGTGGGCTGTCATTCTCGCACACATAACTTGCCACAATGGTAGATATGTATTATCTTTCGGTGAAGATAGATAGATATGCATGGGTTACTGATCCATTCCTTAGAGTTTTCTTAGAGCGGGCATATACTTTCCAGCTTATACAAATATCAATTACATTTATGATATGGATATATTTATTGAATTTCTGGATTAAAAAATTTAAAAAAAAAAAAATTAATGGGCATTATGAATAAAAGAGATATTGGTGTACATCCGTGACAGAATACATGAAACTTAAGTAATTATCATAATTGTACAATTTAGTAACAACATGCTTTCAATTGTGCGCTGGGCTTTATTTAGGTTATTTGAAATTCAGTCTATGGATGACAATGTTCTAAACTTTATGTCCAACATTCTGTAAAGTTTATAAAATTGCTTATTACATGTATCATTACAATACAGTTTTATTTACAGTAGGTACCTAATGACTAGTTCTTATATCTAATGATCCATAAGGGTTTTATTACTGATTCGATTAAGTAATATTTTCAAGATAAAACTAGAAGATTTTCTAGAGCAGAGGCGATATTCGTGAGAGCAGGCTAGTGCGGCGAACCACAACGTATATGTACGACCATATTATATTAGTGTTAGGACCTATGTCAGATCATATAGAGGCTTGCGGTTCGCTTAACGGGTGGAGTTGTGGTTTCTACCCTACTTATCTACGCCTGCTTACTACTTCATCTATTTATACAAACACTGAGTTACTATATAATATTACTAGCTTCGCCCGCAGCTTTACCCGCTTGGAATTCAGTCAATTTCCAATTTGCCTGTTCTCGGCCTGGATGCAATATATGTCATTACCAACTTTCATCGAAATCGGTTCAGTAGTTTTCGCGTGATCGGCGAAAAAAAATTAATAAAGAGACCTATAAACACATAACATTTAAAACTATCAAAATGTGTTCTGTAGTCTATTCTAAAGCCCCGAATAGTATTATACGTTTTGTCTTAAATATCGTCTCGTTAGCCTTTTATTAATAAGATAAGAATAGATTGATATACATTCATCCAGGTATGTATTCCTAGTATGTCATTAGAATACGTCTTGTTGTAGTCGTCGCTACAATATCTCCTGGTTATTTTTTATATATAGTTAATTTATTTTGTACACGGAAGAGAGGCTTAGTGATTTAACTACAATCTCACCAGATTTTAAGTGATGATGTGGTCCAGGATGGTAAACACACTAAGCCTAAAGGTACTGGTTTTCAAGTGATGCTGCCGGGAAAAACACCTATTGGTATTTGGCGACAGGTTTTCAAACTTGAGGGTGGTAGCTACCCAGGCGGGCATCCTTAGAAAATGCCCTACCACCATATATATCTCGGCTAAGGCTTTTAGGAAGATTAGTTGTTATAGATGATCTGATTTCAATAATTAATTAGTAAGCTAGAATTTATACCTAATATAAAAATGGCCTAAGAAATTCAATTGAATTTATTAGGTAGAGAGTGGACTTGTAAAAAAAAATCCGACGTACGGTGAATATATTACATAATTTTAATTTTGCTCCAAATTAATTAAATCTAAATTAAGACATAGAACAAATAATATCTTAATTTATTAATCTGTTACAAGAAATAATATAACAACCTGTCTCAAACGCGTGCAGACAGGCAGACTGACAAGAGAACTTTCTAGATAAACAATGCTTTAGTTAAAAAAATATTAATAAAATTCCCAGTACATTGCATTTACCAGTACCAGGAGCGCATATAAACTAAAGACGTCGTTGACAGCTGATTGACATCTCACTCGCACTGCACCCGCCATATTTATCTCGTTGTTACGCACAAACTAACATTTACACTCCCGAAATTCCATTTCCATATTTTTTTGTATGGAGATTAAATTTATTCAGCGGCAGATATAAGTTTGTCTCGAGTTCCTAATGTAATGAATGACTAACAACAAGTCGAGAAAACGAAATAGTTTGGCTAGAAACGGCCCAGCTGTGTCCGGTGACGGATTGCTTTAGTTTTAATTCTAAATGGGTACTAATTGAAAACTGTCCGCACGCGTGAAGTTATGTTGTTCAGTGTCATTTTATATTAAAATACGACGCATCCTGTTTCATTGGGAAACATTTATATAAAGAAATTTCTATCCTTCGTGGTACATGAATGTAGCCAACGTTAGTAGCAAAAAAAAATGAGATAATAATTAGGGTCCCGTATTAAACAAAATTAAAAACTATATTATGCAATGAAAAATATATCAAACGCGGACGCAGCCGCGGGCACACGACTAGTTCTTATTAAATATATTATATAGTCAACGAAATAATTATTACAGAACATTTTCTAAGAATCGTTTGTCTACCATTGAATATTTATACTTCTGTAATATTAAATAAAATTGAATTGAGTGTCTGTTTGTAATGTTATAATTCTTTTTTAATGGTAAATAGATATGAAAACATTAAGCAAAGTATTTCTCACAAATTCAAATACCTGCTAGTAAAACTATGCCTCCGCCCCCCTTGGGGAGGGGGGGGGATATGTCGAGCAGTGACCGTCTTTCGGTTGAATCAATCAATCAAAAAACTGTGCATTGAATCGGATTGACGCAGAACCCTAATTATTTTCGAAAAATTAAACTAAGTGCGCGTAACTTCAGCTGTCAACCAAATAAAGTCCCGTCAAAATCGGTCCAGCCGTTCCGGAGATTAGCCCGAACAAACAGACACACAAATATTCTAAACTTTGTATTTTTTATATAGGTATCGTATATACATTCATTCTATTTAGTAAAAAAATGTTATTTTGAAATTTCAAACAGACACTTCAATTTTATTTATTAGTATAGATATATATCGTGTGATGCCAAGAATAGTATCACCCCAATCTCCCCTTGGGTGTTGTAAAAGGCGACTAAAGGTATAAAAACCAGAGGATGGGCAGCAGCATCCTCTGCGTACCATAAACACCTACTGCGATAGCCAACCCGCTTGCCAAGCGTGGCGATTACGGCAATCCCCCCCCTTGTTGGGGGAGACCTATGTCCAACAGTGGACGCCTTATTATTGAATGGATGGATGGATGGAGTATATATGTAGACAAAACATTTTCTTAAATCAATTTATTATTGTCTTTTTTTCAAAGCTTTAGTCTTACTTAACACTAAAAACATTTTGAAAATTTACTTTCTTCAATTTTTTTAAATAAATATTATTGTCATATATCTCAAATACCAGGAGAACATTACTATTATAAATACCATCATCAAATTAGGTTCCTACTACCTACTCAAAATCGTATTAAATAAACATTAATAAAACAGTTTTTTTTCATAACAAATAGTTATAAAACTAGACTTGTTTTTAAAAATTAATACCTTAAGCAAAAGCCAGTTAGAAAAAATCGCTATTTCTTAAAAAAAAATTCTCATACAGAAATAATACCAAGACAAAAAAACTACATTTTTATGTAACAATTCTCACGGGGCAAAGGTCAATAGCAACAATCAGGCGTGTTAAAGGTCGCATTTAATTTCATAATTTAGAAATTTTAAGGGGTCTCCGTAATAAAGTGTTAACATAAAAAAGAAAAAAAGGTTTTTTGTTTAATTTTCCCCTAAAAAAAAGTTATAACATAAGTTGACCCTTTCTACGATATTTCAAGGGAAACTATGACAGGTAATAAAAAACGTTCTTTTTATTATTTATTTTTTTACATTAAACGTGGTAATTTAAAACCGCATATGCGGTAATTTTTTTTGTTGTTAAGAAGACAGAAATATCTACTGTACACAATTTTCGGACAATATTCGTTAATTTCTTCGCAAAAATATCGTGTTTCGTCCGCCGCGTCTAACCGGTGGTAGGTACGTTTTCGGCTGCCGATTTTGATTTAGAACACATGTCCCTGATAGAGGTTCCCAGTCTATTTTATTTTTGGGAAACAAAAGGAAGTGTCAATCTTTGTGTATTTTTATTACGAGCACTGTAATAGTGTATCATGTTACTCTGCCCGCAGCAGCGGTTTACATAAAAAGAATTTAATCTTCTTCATATATATAAAGTACATTTAATTAGTGGAATATTCAGAAGAAATTAACAAATATATATTTAAAAAAAAACTTCAAATAATACAAAATAAAATTATTGATTTTTGACAGTGAACGTTTACTTTTAGTACAGATGATAGGAAAACGTATTTCGTTTTTTAAAGAAACTCCCAACTTTTCCGACCATACAAGATATTATATAAACTTGACGATGTTTTGACAAATAAATCTGATGACTAATGGTTTGTTTCGTCATTTACACTAAGAGATATATTTAATTACGTTGAAAAGATTAATAATGTATAAAATTAGATAGATAATATAATACCCTTACAATTATTTAAAAGTACCTTAGTTGATTTATAACACGAGAACGACTGAACCGATTTACATGATTCATTTCGTAGATATATTCTTTGATGAAGTTTTAATATATATTTTATTAAGACAAATAATATGAAGGAGTATATAATAAGTTATATGAACAACAGAACCAAAACTTCATAAAAATCATCATTATCGTATCACTCAGTAAAATGATTGTAAATTTGTACCGAACGGCGTGGTAGCATATGCTAAATAATCAAGCGTAGTTTTCTTAATTATGTGGCTATGAAGCGATGATTGCGCAGCGGGTAGTGTGGCCAGATTCCGCGTCAATAGACGCGGGTTCGATCCCCATCTATCCGACTCTAAAATCGGCCTGAGCTCTCGGTGAAGGAAAACATCGTGAGGAAACCATAGCATGGTGGTAGGGCATGCCCTTATGGATAGCTACCTCCCTCAAGTGTGAAAACCTGTCGTCAAATACTAATAGGTGTGTTCCGGCCCTATCATTTGAGAACCAGTATCTCTATTATTAGTGTGCTTACCATCCTGGACCACGTCTTCATTTAACATCAGGTGGGAGTGTGGTCAAAGCAATGAGCCTACCCGCATAACAAAAAATCACTTTTTGTACACAAGTAAATGAATAGAAACAATAAATTAAGAAAAAAATAAATCAATTTTATATTATGTTTTGCTAATAGTGTACTAAGAAAATATTACATTATTAGTTTTAATTAATCAAAGATATAATGCCTTGTGATGCTTGCTAAGAATAGAACTACGCCTTATCGTACCGTGGGTGTCGTAAAAGGCGACTAAGAACCACAAACAACTTCTGCGGCCGCCATCCCGCCCGCCAAGCGAGGCAATTATGGCAATTCCCCTCCTCCCTTTTTGGGGAAGACCTATGTCCAGCAGTGAATGTCTTTCGGTTGAATCAATCAATCAAATTAAAGTTAACAAATTTGCGCTAATTTAGATAGTTAATGAAGTTGCAACTAGCAAAATGCCGGCTTTAATTATTTTTTGAAGTTACTTTCAAAAGATGTTATTGTTTAAAAAAAAAATAGAAACATTTATTATAATTTATTTACACAAAACATTAAACATCATCATTACTATGTTGTCGTCTGCGGTTTGACAAAAACCAGCCCGACGAACCCTTTTGGTGACAAGATAAATATTTTCGCTATCCGACACCCCGTGACGTTCCGTTACACGTAATGGTTCGAGAGAGAGAAATACGTTTCGTTTCAACCTAATAAGGACGCTGCGTTTGCACTAATGAGCGTACGAAATTAGAATTCGTTTTTTAAATTGACATTTTTTTTTCCTTTTTAGAATTTTTTATGTTCGTAGCAGTTGTTTGAAAGGAGGTTTGGCTACGGCTTACGTAAATGTAATTCAATCTCATTTTCTATAAATATATAGTTTTGTATATTAATTAATAACATATCCGGAATATTAAGCAGACTAGAAATCTTGAACATTGTGTGAAGTTAACGCGTGGTCACTTATACTTTCATTAAATACACAAATTTAGCAGTGTATGGGTTATTTTTCGAACTGACTAAACGCTGTTGACCGGAAGGACCTTGGCAGTTTTACATAACATTTGAAGCGAGTGCTTCAGATGCTCACTAAAAGTGGTACTGACCTCGGCTTTGGCTGCTACTTTAGACGTATATTCAAAAGAATTTGCCGTGCCTAAGTTAAAGTTATTCAAAATTATTATAGTAACATACCATCAACTTGTATTAAGGAAAAATACCTTGATCTCATTAAAAACCATAGTAATAAGAAGTATATACCAATGGTAAATGTTATTATTAATAAAATATATGAGATATGGCCGCAGGTAAATATGTGGTACCGAGAAATGCCAATGTGTTTGGAGACAAAACTCTCATCAATCGAATACCGTTAGGTTAAAGTTAAGTTAAAAATTAAGTAAAAAAAATTATTTTACAGATATTTTACTATAATAATTATACTATTGTTTTGAGATAATGTTACTATATAAAAGTATATAGGTAATTATATAAGATGTTATAATACCATGACCTGCAGTCATACTGAATGTTTAGTTTTGTGGATCCGTAACCGATATTATAAGATATAAACAAGAGAATTAAAAAAAGGAATTAAAAAAGGAAAAACTAAGGATCTCAAGGTCCGGAAGGTAAAATAAATCTAAAATTTTCTCAGGGAAACTAATTGGGGACTGCTCAAGTATTATGTATAAAATGATAATAAAATAATGGTCGTTATTTAAGCGAAAATTAATAGGTAATTAATTTATTGCATTATCACCATTTAGATGCTATGTCCTATAAGTCATCAAATAGCCGCAGCTCTTATTGATGCTTGCGTAATACTTCCACGATCCCTTATCACAAAGAAGTATAAGATCCAGACGGGAAATGTAAATTAATGCAGCAGACAGTAAGTTTCCTCTCGGAGAAACAACTGTTCATTTATACTTACTTACTAATAATGTAATTGTCACTATTATGCTGGAAATGCGATAAGTTTTTTGCAATAAAAGTCCTTTGGATGCGGTTCAAATGTTACGTGATGAGTTTTTAGCAGTATCTAAGTCTGTCTTGTAGCAGTTATTGTCTATAATACATTAGCGTATTTGATATACTTAGTTTGATTATAGTGCACAGGTGAAGTGTATTAGAAATATTGACGCAAACATTTATCCAGAAGTGCCATGAAAACCACAAGGAAAGTTCTATCAAGATAAGCCCGCTCGTTTTGCTTACTAGATTAGAAATGTTTACACAATATTGAAAAAATAACTTATAGAATGACGCTGGCAGATTTGTGTATGTAAAAATTAGCAAAAAAAAAATATAAAGTTAAAAACTAAATGTGAAGTAATTTATCTATGCTATTATTATTACACTAGCTGTGTGCCCGCGGTTCCAACCGCGATTCATATATCCTCCGCTGCGTAATATAGTTTTGAAAGAATCATTGGAAAATAATGTTTATTATTATGTGTTGTCTATTGAATCGTATTTTTTTTTCACAATGTCTTTTATTTTTTACGCGGAACCCTAATTATTTTCGAAACATAAAAGTAGCTAAGTTATGTAGAGTAACTTCAGCTACCTGCCACAAAAAGTCCCTTATTTTGATATTCAAACAGACACTTCAATTTTATTTATTAGTATAGTTAAAGACGTAAATATTTGTTTTGTTTGTTATGGATAAACTATTTAGTTAACTTACGTAAGTAATTTTTTTTACAAATGAACGATAGAAAACAATATACGCTCATCAGCCATCGGGATCACACACGTAACAAAAAATAAAAATAATGAAATAAAAAAAAAAACAACAACGAACGGGCTCCTCCGAGATAAAAGTCCTTTGGCTTTTTCTACTAAAGTTTAAAAAAAAAACAAATAAAAAAAGAAAGAAAGAAGGCACAAACAAGTACATTAAAAAATAAAACTTAAGGCCGCGCCATACTGTCTGCTATCCGGTTTCCGAGATATTAAGTTACGCGAGACTCCACTCGATGGTTTTTACTTCGAAATATAATAAAAATATGCATGTATTATTATTGTTATTATAAATTTTCTTTATTGTAATGGCTTTCAGCCCGGGGAGGTTGATCGAGAAATTTTTTACACATTTATTATGCTACTAGCTTTTCCTGTGGCTCCGAATTTATGCCATAGTTTCTATTACGATATGACACCCCATGAAGTTAGGTTAATTTCTAGTTTTCAATTCATAGTATAAGACAAACTCACACTCTTTATCTGCTTATTTATCCGCTAACTTCGCATAAACCGCGCAACGGATTCTGATGCGCTTTTCTACATCAGTAAGATATTTTTTCAAAGAAAGTTTGTACATATGTACCCATAAAATCAATAGCCTAAATCCTGAGAGATAGGTATATAAAAATTACGTACCTACTAGAGAATTACGTACCTACAAAAATCCTAAAGAAATTTTCTTGGTGTCATATCTCTATGATTAATGACTGAATCATAAAATAATGTTTCTCTCTGCACCAAATTTTAAAAACAACGCCGACGAATTTAATTTTGTTAAAAGACAATTACTCAAACTTTTAATTCCGTTTGACATACGCTTCAAAACGATTAAAATGTGTAATTATATTTATATATTTATTTTTATATATATTCACGCGAAATAAGTATAACTTTTCAAAAAGTACACACGCATAAGCACACTTTTTTAATCTGCGTATTTCTTCATTTAGATCATATCAGTTCATAAAGCGACAACGACCTTCAATTTTTATACCGCTTCAAGAATACTCTCGTCATAAATGTCATAATTCGATTGTAAGAGTCGATACTGTGGATAATAATGGTAAACATACATTGCAGTTTATTTGCGTTTTGTTACCACACCAAATTACATTTTCTTCTTAATTTTATTTTTACTACAAATTCGCAAGATTTCAAATTATAATTGATTTATTATATTATTATAGTAAGTCCAATGGTTCTGGATTTATAAACTTTCGCTTTTAATTAAACTATTTCCAACAGTACAAAATATCTCGAAAAATTATTTGTAAGCCAGTTATAAAACATAAGTAGAAAACACCTTTGCGACTTGCTGTTTAAAATTACTTTCATATTTTTATATTACAGTTATTAAATACATAATAATTAATATATAGAATGTTAACCCCTTGAGCACTTACATGGCGTTTACGCCAGCTTTCCATTGTTTTCCTATTGTCTTTCTATTGTCTTATTTTTACGGGTACTCAACACATTGAACAGCTAATATAACTAATGTGATTTTACACAAATAATCCATTTTATGTGGGATCTGCATAGTTAATCCGATTTCTTCACAATTGAGATGCATTGTAATTACTATGTAAATATTTTTAATTACCTTTAACATGAATATACTAAAGAAGTTTGCCAAATTCCATATGAAAGTTTGATTCCCATAATTCTAGGAAATATTGTTTGTTATAAGGTACAATAGAAGAAATGTTATTAGGAAAGTTACTAAACGAATTACAATAAATAAATACTTAATAATAGGTAAATAAAAAATAGATAGTTTTGGCGTATATACATACTTCTTTAGTTTACTTATATAATGCTTATTTAGTTATTTTGCATATTCGCTTGAAATAATATGTTCGAAGTATATACCAGGCGAGCAGAAAACAAACGTGTTATTTTATGTTTCTATTAATCTGAATCAGCGCTCTTATGGCTTGCGCAGTACGCTATCATCGTTTCGTCGACGTCAGCGGCGCCTGAATGACCTGATAAAGCAGACCTTCGTGTGTGTTATTATGTCCTGGTATGTTTTTATTATTTAAACCGTTATGTTTATATTAAACATTATTAATAATAAATAAAATTAATACAATAAGAAAAATAAGTAATGAATTATTAAATAAAATTATTATATTATTAAATAATATTTATAGTAAACTAAGTAGAGACTTATTTCCGTATGTATGAAAATTACTTCATGTTTTTTAAGGGGTGATCTCTGTCATTTAGTAGTTTTATTTTTAATTACTTAACTTGTGTTATTTTTTTATGTATATTATGTAATTTCGGTGACACTATACACAACTTTTAAGTAAATGAAAAATAACAACGTGAAACAAGAATTCGGAGGGGTTCGAAGATTTTACTAAAATATTATATAAAAATTAAAATATGATATTTTTCTGGTTACATTAACAGAATTGTTGCCATTGCTAATAGTTGCCATAGATTACGAAGTAGAATAAATGATCTAGAATATATTTTACTTTAAAATATTAATATATTATTAACAATAGTTTGTCATTTTGTCGCTTTTATTGAATAAATGTTTGTACTAATGGAAATGATAGTACAACACCAACAACTTTTTATATTGCAAAGAAAAAATCATTTTTTTTATCTAAAGAAAACTTTAATATCAATACATTTATAAGTATACATATTTTTAATATAAAATTTTGATGTAATAAGAAAATAATAATCGCGTGTTATCCATTAAAATTTCCACTCAATATAGAATAACAACCATATTTCGTATTGAAATAATAAAGTGACATATAAGCAAATACTTCGTAATACAACACCGACTAGTAATTCTTGGAAGTCCATTTGTTTGTATAAAATGCACCTTTGTGTCTACCGACGACCGATGATACTAATTTTGCAATAGTTCACTTTATACGAGTAATTCATCATGTTATTTATAGTCGTAAATATAGTAACCTTGACAATGGTGAGCTGATGGAGCAGTTATTACATAGAGTAAACATTTTCGAATCTAGAATCGACAGGTAGATGTTAAAAATAGCCACTGAGAATCTTTCAATTTCAATCGATTTCAAAAAGGAAGATTCTCTGTTTTCCTAGTATATTATTTACATTACCTTTTAAATAAGAAATCTTTAATTAATTACTATTGACTTTTTCCAACATCGACATCTTAAAAGTTGAAACCCATTACTAATTAAGTAGTTTTTGCAGCTGATATTGTCTTCTATTTTATCTACCAATATAAGAACTAATTGTGTACTGTTTCGTTAGTTCATTTTGTATTACTTTCAAAACTAGTGAAAACTAATGAATTATCAATAGAATTAGCATACCGGCCGCGTGTGCCATACCTCTCATAAATGGATTTTACATGTATGCTTCCTGGACGCCCTCAGTCGGTTCGCTCGTGTAAAATATTATTTTACGTAGGTAAGAACAATAGCCAGTTGTGCAATAAAAAGTTACAAAAACCATTATAGGAGCAAATCCTTAAAATCTACTTGCATATCTTTTCATATGTAAGTATTAAATGATTTTTACTTTATGTGTAGTAACATAAATAATAGTCATGACGCGCGGCATTTATTTGTATAGTCTTGTCTAGTGACCACGACGACTTTGTTACACTATACTTTCAACGATTTACTAATATATTATTAAGTCCTTTTATTGTTAAGAAAAAATGCTTCATTATTCACAGCTGGTCATAACTATAATAGTTTAGTGACGAAAACAACTCAAGTGTAGGTTGTAGAAATGTATAAAAAATTAAGAATTGATTTATGTATTTTAATCAGTGAATTAGATATGAGGTTGGACACTATTTCCATTAATTTGTGATCCAGTGCATATACGTAAAGTAACAATGACATTTCTGTGTATTAATTAAATACTCTTTGATCAAAAACTGCAAACTCTAATGCTGGTTTTTCAACGTTACTCGAAGTGAGCGTTTACTCAGCGGAATCGTGGGAACGATGCTTGTTTTTTATCGTGTCTTATCGTCTTTGTAATGTGCTGTTAAATAATAATAATTATTATTATTACTGCGTAGTAAGAAGCTCCTTCTAAAGTACCTGTATTGGACCAAGAAGGAAGCGATGAAGTCTTCTAAGTACCTATAATTACTGTCGATTTACGCTAGATTAGGGGTTCCCAGTGTTTTTCAGTCTGCGGCGCACATACATATTTACTATTTTATCTCGGTGCCCTAACCTATCTAGCTGGTCGAAATAGACAGGTACTATGAAACTAGTTAGGTAGATAGGCACAACAAGGAATTTAAAATGAACGTTAAGAAGAATGTTTGTTTTGTACCCGCCAACACTTAAGTCGAGGCTTCGGAGATTGGTAAAGAGAATCGCTTCACAACGCCCTGGTACACTTTCTACAGTGCACCAGGGCGTCGCGGCACACACTTTGGGGAACCCTGCTCTAGATTTTAAACTGTCCGTGATAGCTTGAGAATGAAATTCCTTACGTCCACGCTGCTACGTGGTTAGTTACGAGGCTTTCATTAGAGAAAGCCCTCTCATCAATATTACTTTTGAAATGGCTAACACTGACAGACTTACCAATGTCGGACCGGGGAGGGGATAATTGGTTGGAATGAAATTCTTACAGGCGTATGCTCAGATAAAATTTATTTATCTCAATTATATGATTTATATATAAGTGAAAAAATATTATTTAAATTTATACGGTATACTTTGAAACTATTATTCTTCGATTTATATATTATATTTATTTATACATATATCAGTTACCATTTTTCTTTTTGAGAATTTAGGTATGCGCGAAAGTTTGCAGGAATTAACTTAAAAAAATTAAAATCAAAAAAATCTTTATTCAATTAAGGCCCTAAGAAGGCGCTTATGAACGTCTAAAACACTACCACCGGTTCGGAACATAATCCAGTCGAGAAGAGCCGGCAAGAAGCTCGATCTGGTTCTTTTTTATTATAAATTAAATTATATATAATAATTTTTTTTTCATATAAAAAAGTAAAGAAATCTAGTCTTAACTATTGTTAACGGAAGCACAGGGATGTGGGTTTATTCCAGACATCATTATGGTGCACGTAATGATCCACCATGTAACCTGGTATGTAATAACCTTTTGAGATTAAAACTTGCTTGACATAATACTTGAACTTATTGTCAAGTAAATCGGTAATTTTACTTGGAATCTTATTGTAAAACCGAATACTATATACTATATATACCCATGAAGCTTTTATTACACTTACTTAGCCTAAAGCGTGGGACGGCCAACTTGTCTTTATTTCTAATATTAAAATTATGACGATCATTCACTAGATCGAGCTTGTCTAAATTTTTACGAATATGCATTAATTTATCGAAGATGTATTGGAGGGGAAAGTTAAGATATCATATTCTTGAAACTTGTTATTTAGAGGTTCCTTTTATGTCGGAACTAATCTAAATTTTGTGTTAGTTTATTTATATCTTTTAACAACTGCTTTAGCAACTATATTTAATCATTTTAAGCCTTAGCTTTAGTCTAGTTTTCTCGCTTCGCATAAGAGTAGCTAAAAATTCAAGGGTTACCTTTGTTCCGGTGCTAACGAGGCATACGTATACATACTTTTTACACTGTATAGGCTCAGTGCTTTGACCACAATCTCAGCTAATGGTAAGTAACTATGTGATCCAAAAAGAGTAAACATACTAAGCCTAGAGCCAAGTGACGCTGCCGGTCGGTGTTTAGTGACAGGTTTTTAAACCTATCGACATGGTACCTATCCTGGCGAGCATTATTAGAAAATCCCCTAACACCATGATATGGTTTCCTTCCCCGAAAGCTCAGGCGTATTAAAGCGTTGGAAAGGTGGGTTCGTATCTGCATCCATCCACGCGGAATCCGTACGCATTACCAACTGCGCCTTTAGTCATGTAAGCCATCGATTGAATATTGTGGTTATGTAATTCAAAGTGTCCCCTTCGTTTTTTTTGGTCTCCCCGACCGGAGCTCCCGCAGTTGTAAGGGTGCCGTCACTTCCACCTCGCGGGCATGACGCATTGCGGTCCAATACGACGTGACGTCCATGTGCAGGATGTTAAAATACGTTTTGTTTTTTATTTTTTATATTTATTTCAATGAATAAAAATTGAAAACATTGAGTTTACGGCATGGTAGGTCTTTTGTGCTTGCGAAAAAATCCATCACAGCGACTATGCTAAGGCGCGTTGCTTACATCCTTAATGAGACTTTCATTATTGGTTAAAACTAGCCGTGTACTCACAGCTCCGCCCGCGTTTCATATATTCTTCACTTTGTAATCATCATTCTCATGTATTTTCCCAACTCACTTGGGTTCGGCCTAGTATCTTTCATTCTTCCATACGTCCCTATCAGCCGTCATCTCTTCATTCACTCCTTTTTCTTTCATATCATTTCCTACACACTCCATTCACACTTTCTTTGGCCTTCCTCTACTTTTCCATCCTTCCACATTCATTACTATTTTAGCCACATGCTCTTCCTGTCTTCTCATAACATTTGTAACATACTCGTAACTTCACTTTGTAATGTACTTTTTAAATAATCGTTGGAAAATATTTTTTAGATGGTGCATTACATGCATTTTGATGGATGATGGTCCATTGAATTGTTTTTTTTTTTGCACAATTTTTTTTGTGTTTTATTTTCTTATTGCGGAACCCTATTAATTTTCCTGAAATTATTTTTTATACTAACAGAAAGCAAAGACACTTTTCACAAATCCAAAGAATAGCCAGTAAAACTGTGCATTGAATCACATTTTATTCATAATTTTATGAGATGTCATATGGCGATTTATTTATTTGTTTAGTTCAGATTTGGAAAAAGTTATAAGTATAGTGGTAAATTAAATAGAATTGCGAGACATGGATATTAGTGGATATTTGTAAATTATGAATTTTTTTATCCGACCGGAATCGCGAGCAAAAGTTAGTATATTTGAACTACGTTGTTTACGTGTAAAATTACACTGACTGTATCATAATAATATTATATTAATATGACCTAAATAACTGTGTAAAATTTAATTACATATTTAAAAAATTTCAACGTAGGTAAGTTATAAATACTATTCATATTTCCTTTTATAAAATATCAACATTATTTTATTTATTTATTAAAGCCTCTTTAATTCCTTAGTAATAAAAGTGTCGTTTTTTTTTTATAACATAGTTTTTATTAAGGACCTCTCGTAGAGTATAACCTTCCCCATCTCGCTTAACTTTTTCCTATCTTGGGCTGCTCTCATCCAGTTGTTGTTTGCGAATTTTTTAAGTTGGTTTTCCCATCTTTACAGGGGCGAACTTAAAGTCGCCCATTATGGTGACATTTTTGTAGCATTTTTCAAGAGCTTCTCGTATCTGGTAGCTGGTCGTAGAAGATGTCAGACTCATCCTCGCTTGCAGTGCTGGTAGGCGCATAAGCTTGTATAATAGAGATAGATATCTGTTCAGACTATTTTGAAATTTAATATGCATGTTCTTCCTGAGATTGGAATGAAGCTTTCTATGTTTTCGTTAAGATGTTTTTTTCAGTAAATCCCACACCTTGACGGCTTTCGGTTTCACCAAAGTGGCAGAATATATGATCATCGTCTTCCAGTATTTTGTAACCTGCTCTGCGTACCTCGGCGAGTTTGTTTTTGAGATACCGTCTTTTACCTCTAGAAGCTGTTCGTTAGACAGTAGGGATCGTGCACTGTATGTACATATGTAAAGTGAGTTGAGTGGAGGGTTGTGGTCGTTTGTCCCCGTGGTGACCAGCCGTATTGGGGACTGGAGATTGCGGAAATATCTACATAAATAGGCAAAGATATATAGTATCTGTTCATTATATTTTTTTCTCTGTAAAATGTGTGTTTTTTTTTTAGTTTAGAAGTAATTCACGAGTTTAAAAGAAACAGTTTTCAAAAAATGACTACCGTATAACTAATATTACAGTTTAATTACGCGAGATGTACCAATAACGTCTATTTTTAACGAATTTTAATGAAATCTTGGCCAAGAAACGGACGTAGTAGATACTGCTAGTACTTTTCTTTCACAGGACGACAGTTAATTTCGAATAAACTTTCTATATATAAAACCTTGTTATTTCTTGCATTATAAGCATATTTCATTAAACAATGAATATTTATTTTTCTGAAAATATATAATACTTTCACGTTTTTGGGAAAATTCTGTTTTTGCTATGTTTATTTGAGCTCAACAAAAAGTCTGGTACTGTGAAATAAAGTACAGTACAAGTACAATGACGAGAATTTATTGACAGTTGGCATGAATAAAAGCAAAAAAAAAAATTGAGGTATAATTACTCGAAGGTTTAGACACTTTCAACATCAAAATCTAAATACTACAAGAGACTACAGCGAAATGTCCATATCGGGCACATCTCCCCGATCCCTCAGAATCCTGAAGGATTATCTCTTTAGGTGACTCAGAAGACCAAAAGGTCAACGGAGGACGAACTTGCGTGCCTCGCCCAGCATACTTGTTTTTGTAGTTGCCAAAGAAGAAGACCGCGATCAGAGGGTTTCCCTGCCCTAAATAGCCCTGAAGCTGTAGGCTAGTTGTAAGTAACATGTTAAGAAATTTTTATGTTTAGTTTTAAGATTCAATGTAACATTTTTTATTGTAAACTTGATGACCTTTTGAACTTCGTATCACCTCTCTATTGGCTTGTCATAGAATATCCTATCATTGTGGTGCAGCTAAATTGTAGCACATCATATCATATATTTAAAAGTATTTCAAAAGTAAGGCATTACATTGTATTAATGTCGGAATAATTAAGAGAGTGGAGTTAAGGCCGCGCATTACCTTTTGGTTTCTCATATCGCGCTTTCAATGAAAAAAATAGGCACCTACACGTAATATATGACTGCACATCTTATGATACTTCATGATTTTTTTCCTAATTCCCTTCCCACCCTTTGAGCCACACATGATTAATGGACGATCGATGATATTGTTACATAAAAACACCTTACACCAAAATAACAACGAATCATGTAGATCGGTTCAGTGGTTATCGAGTTATAAGCGAACTAACGAACAAACAGAGAGACATTGGCTTTATATAATGTAATAACAAATTCTTCCACATATTATCAGGAGCTCTGGCTAGAAAAGGCAGTTTTTTTTTCTAATATTCAGATTATTTTTGTTTATAATCATATATAGTTTATTTGCTTACAGCGTCTACAACTTCTTTAAATTCATGTTGCATTTTAGGTTTCGGCTGTTTGATTTTACGAACGGCCACCTGCCTGACGTCAACCCTCCTTGGGAAATAAAAATAAAATAAAAAGAAATGGGAAAAGGGTAGGGAGATGATGATGCGCTACGGGCGGCCTACTGTGGACGCCATCCGCCCGGTCCCGCGCCATTCCCGGTCCTCCGGGAGTGGATGGGGAGGCGTCACGGCTCCCTCAGCTTCAGGCTTGTGCAGATACTATCCGGGCATGGATGCTTCGGGTGGTATCTGCACAAGATAGCTAGGAGGGAGCCGTCGGCGGTGTGCCACCACTGTGGCGCGGCGGAGGATACGGCGCACCACACTTTTGCGGAGTGCGCCGTATGGGAGGAGCCGCGCCGGGCAGTGGTGGCGGCGGTTGGGTCAGACCTCTCGCTGCCGACGGTCGTTAAGGATATGGTCGGCAGCGAGGAGGTCTGGGAGGTGGTTGCCTCCTTCTGCGAACAGATAATGTCGCAGAAGGAGGCGGCCGAGAGGGCCCGTGAAGAGGATCCGGGCCGGGTTTTTTTTTTTTTTTTCTCTATCAAGCAGTGGCGGGTCTTTTTCCCCCCTTTTTTCCCCTTTGCCCGCCACTGCTCTTCCTCTTTTCTTCTTCTCTCCTTCTATGGGGGGCGGGTATCTATCCCGCCCCCTGGATGTCTGATCTCTGGTCATGCCTCTCTTCAAGAGGCGGGCTAAGTGGTGGAGGGGAACTTTTCTCCTTCATCCCCATCGGGCCATTGCACTGACGGGCCTGGTGGGTTCGCTGCAGGGGGCGACGCGGTGCTTGCGAAAGCCACCCCGTGTCGCCTCCATCCCAAATGCAGCGGACGGCTCCGGGGGGTTTTAGTGGGTATTTCCGGAGCGCTTCACGCCCGGGTGAGTCCCACACTGGCACGGAGCTCGTCACTCCGTGCCCCCTTATCTATTGTATCTGGGGGACTCTGATCCCGCAAATACAATAGATAAGGGTAGTGCGTAAATGCATTTCCCCCAGTCAAAAAAAAAAAAAAACCAAAAAAAAAAATAAAAAAAAGGGAGATGATGATGATTGTCTACAACTTCTCTTTGTTCGTTAATTGGCTTATAGTTCGAAAACTACTAAACTGATATTCAAGATTCTTTTTTTGAACTGTAGACAATATTATCTGTTCAGATTTTACTTTATATTTTCTTACGATAAATATAGTATGTATGTGTTATATTAAATAAAACGCAAAGTCTATCTCCCTTACTGCTCGTTAATTGGCTTATAGTTCGAAAACTAGTAAACCGATTTTCATGATTCTTTTTTTTAAATTCTAGATATATTTTCTGGGCAAGATTTAGTGTATATTTTGTCACGTTAAATATAGTATATATACTTCCATTACTCATGTTACTTTTTTATGTATTCATATAAATACTACATGTATCATAACCAAATATAAAAACCTAGCCAGATAAAATATCTAAAATTTTAAAAAATAATCATTCAAATCGGTTCAGTAGTTCTTGAGTTCTAAGCCAACTAACTAACAGACAGACAGATAGATTTTCAAGATTTTCGCGTTGTGTCTAACCGTGCACACAGCTGTGCAACTAGGGCGAGCACAGGGAGACTGGTTATTTAGCGAAATATATTTTTTTCACTAATGAAACCTCTTCATATATAAAATACATAAATAAATAAAATAAAAAAAACCTTATATTTCTTATAAATTACATTCTCACTACGAACTACTATATTATAGACTATATAGAAACAAAATATTTAATGTTTTTTTTCTTTAGTCTACTAACCCCTCGTTCTTGAAGATGAAGGCCTCCTCCGGAGATATCCAAGTTTCTCTGTTCTCCGTTTTCTCAATCCATGTTTGCCAGCCACTTTAATGAAATCGTCTGCCTACTGGACAGCTAGTCTGGCTCCCTTCCTAGTTCCTGGTGGCTATCGTAAGTTAATGAACGGAGTATACAAGTAACCATAACTTTTTGCTTAACAATGATCAGCATGTTGCTTTGCATGACTTCACTCACGCTTCAAAATGTTTTCCTAGCATTCGAAATTCTCACAGCTACTTCATGTTAATTTCTTTGTTTTTTTTTAAACGTAATTAGCTTACCTAGGTATGATATAGGAGTCGACATAAATAAAAAACACCTTTATGTGTAAACGTTTTTTTTTTTTCTTCTGTAAAAACCGTTTTTTTTTTAAAACTATCATATAAACAAACACCGGAGCGTATTTAACAATTTTATTTTTATTGACTAATCATATTATACGTCTAGATAATATCTAAGGGCTGCTCGACGCCACGCCGCACCACCAGCGACGATGCCGTTTTCAAACACCAAACCCGTTAATTTATTCCCATATCGTTCGGTGTGGGGTTACATTGTAAAATTGATATTACCGCTGACAAATCGGTGGGTGTCGGCTCTTGGGGCGATTCCGTTGATGGTTGTCGATCGGGACGCTGTATGCAGCTATTTGAATTTGTAGTTCAATTAAATGTTATTATTTTAATTTTTTTATATGTTTGTACCTTTCTACGAAATCAGGTTCTTCAAAAGAGGCGTGAAGAGGCATCTTAACAAGCCAGTATAACGATGACCGCTGATGAAATCTACCAGCGACCGTGGCCGCTGTTTTTGGACTGTACAGCGCTTTCCATAGGATACTGACACTCACTCACTATACCGAGATCCTATTAAAAATTGTTTGGTGTTGCAATGACCAAAATATAGTCTAATGATTTTCAGAACAGACTCTCCAATGCACCTGCTTGCGTCGATAACATTTCAACATAATTGACTACATCGCTATGTCTTACTATATAAAAAAAATCAGACTGAGTATCCTATTTTTTAAATAATATATTATAAATTGTAATTCTATATATCAATTCATCAGTCATCAGTCGTTCCATAATATATTATTATAATTTAAAAAAAAATGTTTGATTTTTAATTGTGCTTTAGAATGTTTTTAATCTATCACAGATATTAAAAACTGTATTAACAAAGAATTTAAAAAAATATGTAATAATGAAAGAATTAACATTTAAGTATATGTATCAATTTTATTATTCTGCACATTTATATCAATCAAATTTGCTTGTAACCTATACGAGTATACGGTTACAATGAAACCTCTTTGACGTTCCAATAATTTTTTATAACTTATATTTTTTTTTACATAATGTTCCAAATAAATGGTATTTAAAAATAAAGATAATGATTTTATTATGTAGTTACATACCTTGTTTTATAATGGCTCTATCGTCCCCAATTCCTAAGCCTATAAGTAGGTGCGAATGACAGATAGCATCGCTCCGCGCGTCGCTGATATAATCTGATCATTTGGTGCGTGTTATCAACATGAAATTGTGTGGAATTATTGCAGTCTAGTTCTTAGATAATTGGCTAATGTTCTTTAGTTTGTGGTTGTCAACTCTTCATTTAAATACATAGATATTTGTCAACTGTTTTTGAAATAGGCATTACATTGACGTAGTGTAGAATACTGATTTATTTTAAAAATTACGCATTTTCGGCTGCGTTCAAACGTATAACATTACAAAGTGAGAGTTTTGGCGAAAATTTAATTGACCTTATATTTTTTTTTTAAATAAAAGTGCATTGATTTTATATTTTCTATGATTATCGTAGCATCAAAATGATAAAGTTTTAATAAAGAGACTTGAAAACTTTAAATTAACATGATGAATACCCCATATTCAATGTAAGAAATTAAGGCCACAGAATTATTAGATACAAAATATCTCTTGACAATAAAATATGAACATTAATAAAATGTTCAGCGAATCTTTAAAAAAAATATGGATGCCTATCACTAGTTGGATCTGGATAAGGCTTAACTCAAGATCGATACGAGTGGTGTAAAAGAAAAGAGACTTATGCTCAGCAATAGGTGATGATCAGATGATGATGATCACTAGTACCATAGATATCGTAGATTTGAACGTCTAATGTAATATAATTACGTACACATTAATTAAGATGTTTAAGCTAAACAATATGTACAAAAAAAGCAGCAATAAAAAATAATCAAACATAACAGAATTAACGACCTCCCCGGGGGCTGACCCCTAGTCCTCAGGATGCCTCCCTTGGGGCATGATCGCTTCATTATATCCAATGATTTTAACACCCCACACCAGAAAGGGATGTTATTTTGTTTATTTGATTTAATTACGCCGGCTTATTTAGCCGCCATTATTGACAAACAATTCGTAGATAAATCGGTTTGTAATAATTACAGTGTTTCTTAAAAACTGTAATTTATTAAACATTAAATGAAGTGCAGATATTTTGATGAGCTCTGAAGGCGTACTAATAAATAAAATTTAAGTGTCTGTTGGTAATATCAAAAACAACAACTGAATGTATATAGTATATATTTTGACCGGACGTTTTTTTGCAGGATAACTGAAGTTACTCCGCGTAACTTAGGTCATTTTTATTTTCAGAAATGATTAGGGTTCGGCGTGAAAGAATAAAAGTCATGAAATTGTGGACAAAATACGATTCATTGGAATGATTTTTTCAAAACTATGTTACACAGCGAAGAATGTATAAAACACAGGTACACAGTTAGTAGTAATAACAATAAAAATATTAGGGGGGGGGGGGGGGATACTTTCTTACCAATGCTTATGGGAAGGGTAATTTGAAAAATTAGAATTCTATAAGTTCTATTAATTCATTCTCATGTCTAAGCTCATCGTGTAAAAAAAAATAACAAAAGAATACAAAGATCAAGTTTTTACGTGAAATAAAAAACTATAAAAATACCTCCAAAAATAATTACTTTCAAAAGATTTTACTAAATGCTCATAAAATCCAATATTCGTGTCATACTAATGAACACTAATAAATGTCTTGTCGACTTCGTGTACCGTGTAGCTGTAAATTAGAAGCAACATCTTTAAGGAACGAATCAAATTGGTCGGAGGAAGTGGAAATTGAATTACTGTAAATCTCTGCTAGGCATATCATTCCCTAGACTTATTACTGGTGCTCACTATAAAATGAATATTTCTAATTAATGTATTAAGATAATTAATGTAAGTTTAAATAATTTCATCAATACTTGGGTTTATTATCTTTGATAAGCTATAGTAAACTACAACTTCGAAGTCCACAGTAAAACAGATCAATTACAAATTATGCGGCCTTAGTACTTGTAAACTTACGAACAATGAAGTATGAACTATACAGACACTCAATTCTTAATTAAAATGAAATATAACTTTTAAATTATATATACTTCAAAAGGCTTATCGAATTACATTATAAAAAAAAACTTATTAAAATGTAGAATAAATATCATAATAATAATAGACAAAACTATTAGAATATGATTCAAACATTTTAAATTCGAATGTCCGTTCCGTTTGACAGCTGTCAAAACGTTGTCACGCCGTGGCAAGATGGCGTCCGGTTACCGTCTCGGACTCGGCACCGTGAAGACGGCAAAATGAGTATTTGAATGTCATTTCCGATACTAAAATAGACACTTAGGTCGCGAGCAAAGATTATTTGCGAAAAACGGCTTCGACAGATTTATAGAAATATCTAGAGAGTTATGCTCAGAGTTTCACTGCGTGATCGAATCAGAAATGAGGAGATCCGCAGAAGAACCAAAGTAACCGACATTGCTCGAAGAATTAATCAACTTAAGTTATAATGGGCTGTGCACATTGCTTGCAGAACCGATGTCCGATGGAGGCAAAGGGTTTTCGAATGGCGGCCGCGTACCGGAAGACTTTCTATGAATGGATGGATCTAATAGGTACTAGTTACTAGGTTATGTTATCTTGGTAGTACAATAGTGTAGTACTTTAGTAATTAGTTTCGTTTGCGGCTGAGTGCCTTCAGCACTCGCCCCCAAAGTCACGGTGAAGCTGTAAAGGCCCTTCCGGTCAACAGCGTTGGCTAGGTTCGAAAAAAAAAAATAGTTTCGGTTATTCCACTTAGATCCATTAATACTATTGATTAAAAACGGCAGACTGATTATAAACGATGTAGGACTTTGAAACACAAAGCAAGCACATCATCACATAAACTTGTATACCAAAGGAAATTAACGGAGTAAGCTATAGGTAAAATCAATTTACATACAAAGATTCTATGAATTGAACGGGATTATCTACAGGAGCTAAAACGCAGCAAACACAAGCCCTTGAACCTGAATGAAGTTCTCGTAAACATTAAGTGATTAAGTCAACATTACTTATTATGAACTATGCAGTAAAAATTTACAAACATTGTGTTTGAAAAACGATATAATTACGATTGAAGCATTTAAGGCCGTGGATTCTAGTTCTATATTTTTTTTTTTTGTAAAACTGATTACGTTATTATTCTGAAAGCCCTTTACTAAGTGTTTTACACACAGCTATTAATGACAACTACGCCAAAGGTAACACAATATATTATTACCAATTTCAACTTGAATTACTATTGCCTTGCATGAAACTCTTCTGAATAGTCTTCTGAAAATAATAATGGAATAGGGTTAGCCTGGCGGATCAATCTGCATTGCGAAAGAAGTTACCTCACTTAATCTATATTGCTACTTTATACGTACTAGTACAAGCTGTGCTTGCGACACTGTATGCGTAGGTTTCCCCGTTTGTAAAATGACGATTTTTATAATTTTGCTGTATTAAATCACTTAAACATTCGTTGAATTAGTTAAAATATAGCAAGAAACACAATAGTGGATAGTTTTGTGTCGACTTCATTCACTATTATCCTCATAACTTATCTTATATAACACTTTATGTGATCAAATATGTACAAAAACCTTACCAGATAATGTATCTACGTTCCAAAGAAAGGATCATGTAAATCGGTTCAGTGGTTCTCGAGTTAAACCAACGAGTCCAAACTATCTAACGGAGAGACAGAGAGTCGTTGCTATATTTATAATGAGAGGATAGAGAGGCAATGTTATTTGTCATCTGTCATTATTTATCTATGTAAATAATATCTAAGATTGGTTACATTATTAAACAAACTTTAAAAAATCTTTTGATATTAATTCCTGTCCTTAACAATTACTTATACAGATTTAGAACAGAGTAAAAAGACAAAGTAGATGTTGTTTTTAAACGAAAGCTAATTTGTTGATTTAACGAGTAATTGCCCGACAATGTAAATTAGGGCTGTCCCTCTAACAACACAGTACGAGGCCGTGATCAAGAAGTTTCTATTTACGAGATGTTTTTTGAAATGATTTCTTAAGTGGCGTTGAGCGATTTTCGGTAGTGGAAAACCTTATTGATTCGCATTATAAATGCTGTGACATCAGCTATCAACATGCTACAGTATGTCAAGTATAAGATGGCGTTCAAGTGCTAGTACTTAAAGATAAATAATAAAATGAATACTTACGCAGCGAATCTTATGTTTTGATTATGAATAAACTATATGAAAATGTAGATAATTATAGCTCGGAGATCTAAAAACAAAAAATGCACTAAAAAGTAAATAAATTTAATTAAAAAGTAAATTAATTTACTTCTGGTAACTTCAATATATTCTTTGTTTTAGTATCATTAATAATTTTGAAATCGGTGGCAGCTTAAGGATAGTAAAGTAGTGTAAAAATGTATGCTAATTTTTTATTTAAACATGCATGTTATAGTTATGAAGTTTTAGCAATTATTTACGTTTATAAATGAGTACATTGGTTAACTCTTGTTAGGACCGACTCCAATATCATTAATGGTATTAAAACAAAGGATATATCGAAATTAGCAGAAGTAGGTCAATAAAGTAATTATTTATTTACTTTTTAGTTCATTTTTATAGTACATTATTTTAAAGTCGGTTTCGTTTTTTTTATTAAAAAGTTTTGTTTTCTAATATTTAATTTTAAGTATCTATTTTTAGGATTGGTTTTAAAGCCAGTTTTTGATTTATCTGTAAAAACTAATTTTATTTCCGTATTAATCTATTAGTGCATATAAATCAAATACAACAAAAAAATATTCTTCTACTCTTACTTGTTAAAATATTCCTTCCATCATCAGATCAGCCAAATAAGATGGTGACTGCAATACGCAAACACTTGAATAGCTGTGGAAACAGATATATATACAAATGTATAAATATGCTACAGAACTCGAGAGTTTCTCTTGATTTCCCTGAGATTAACTGATCAGATCCAGACTTGGTGACAATGGGATCACCTCGGGAGTGTACTCCTTTAAATCGAAAAAAAAACGAATCGGTCATCAATTGACGGAGAAATCGTGTAACAAAGATAAAAAAAACATACAGACGAATTGATGACAAAGTAAATAGGTTCACCTAGATACTTGTAGTTTTTATTTATTATCTCTATAAAAACTGTCGTGTCACAAGTAAAAAAATATCTACCGAATACCAGTTATTTAATAAAATAATTCAGCCAAACAACAACATATAAGCAATTTAGTATAACTGTACTGAATTTAATTATTTTAATAAGAACGTTACATTCATAGCACAAACAAACTATAAATTATAACAACGATTTTCAACTTCATACGCCATAAAGTTTATAACATACTTCATAACTACGGTTAAAGGTTAAACAAACAAAACAAAAGTTAATTATGATATAGACTAATAATCGACGAGACAGCCCTGACCTCGACATAACTTGAGTAAATCATTTTATGCGTTAGGCATATTTTTAGTTGTTAGACACAATAAGCGGCCGTGTTGTTTTGTATTGTTTCGAAGGCCTTTTTTGTTTTTTATCTTTACGTTTCAAGATCAATGTTGTTTCAAAGAATTAGTTTGTTAGAACAAGTATTGAATAAATTAGAACGGTTTTTTTTATCGAACTAAGGTTGTTGACGTTAAGGAATCTTGATTGCAATGACGTACCTTCCAAATGGCTAGCTAGTGCCGTGCACCCTTACATTATTCTTAGATTATTCTAAGGAGGAGAGGGGTGGACCTTTTGGCTGACGGCGGGAAAGAGGGGAGAAGAGGGGGATGATTTGTACAGAGCTCCCTCCTGGAAGGAAGGTGGGGGGGGCGATCTCGCATTGTGGGTTATAGCTATCATGCCGCATGTTGCTCAATCTAGTGTCGTCCCTCCCAAACAGCAGATGGTACCGTGGGTTTTAGTGAGAATTCTTGGCGCTTCACGCCGAGCGAGTCCCACATATCCCCTTGCCATCTCTAATCCGGGAGACATAACTCCAGGATTAGAGATGGCGGGGGATATGCGTAAACGCATTTGTTACGTAAAAAAGGTGGTGCCGTGCACAAGGGACCTTAACCATCAAACTAGCCGAACTTACGATTATCTCATAAGTTTTTATTATTATTTATGGTTTTAATTTATTATTATTATTAAATTATGCATTATGTCACTTTTAAAATATTAATAAGTAGAGCAACACAACTATCGTCATGGCAACTTAGTTGAAAACGATTTGTAAATTGGAAAAGAATTCCACTTAGGACATTTTTTTTTGTGTTGTTTGTATAGTGTTGCCATATTTACTTATTCAACTGATTATTTTATTTCTATTTTCTATAAATTGTTTGTTGAAAAAAAATTACTTCAATTTTTGTGGTAAATCTTATCATACCTATTAGTATCTGGCTCATGTAAATAAATAATAACACGACTGACTTATGGGGCTCCGGGTTTTATGTCCATTCAACCATAAAGACGTTCACTGTTGGACATAGGTCTCCCCCAATAAGAGGGGGATTGCCATAATCGCGACGCTTGGCAGGCGGGTTGGTGATCTCAATAGATGCTTGTCGTACTCAGTGGATGCTGCTGCCTATCCTTCGGTTTTATCCCTTACACGCCTTTTACGACACCCACGGAAAGATATGGGGTGGTACTATTCTTAGCCAGAACTACACAACTGCCATGTATGGGTTGTATATAGGGGCAAAACGTCCAGGTAGTTTTACTATTATACATTTAATATTGGACGTAATTATATATGTTCTTTCTCAAGCGACGTTTTCTTTCCTAAATTAAATGCTGTTGACCTGAGACGCATTGGAAGTTTCACCGAACTTTTATCGCGAGCGCTTGATGTATTTTTCCGAAAAGAATAGTTAGCGCAATACCACCAAGGTAGTACGTACTTCGAACATTGCATGGGTAACTAATTCCGCTAACTTTATTCTACATTGTATGTAAACTCGTTCATAATAACTGGCATAAGACTATGGAATGCATTCCCGCGTCAATTACAAGATGCGAAAACCATTTCCAGTTTTAAGATGCAACAGCACAAAGACTGGTTTTCTAAACAAGACTATGAATAATGTAAATGGTACATTATTATCATTCTTAACTTAGTTATCTAAGTATATACTTTTGTAAATGTATGTATGTACGTAGTATATTGATATTTAAATTTATAAAGTTATTTTTTCTTTATTTCGAATAGCGCTACCTTTATAGTGTGTGTTATTTCTGCATTATCGCTGATTAGCTGGTAGAAAATGCCTTAAGGTATTAAGTTCGACAGTGTACAGATTATTGGTACAATAAAACGTTCATTCATTCAACTTTGCACTAGTTAACCTACTCCTTAGAAAATGAAATAAATTAAAAAGGTTCCTGACGTAACCCGTGGCAAGACTGTGGGGTACAGTGTAATGCATTATGCATGTTATACGAGTATATAGTTTAAAAAATATATTATAAAAAAATTACTTGTATATTATTAAATACAATCGGTCTTATTACAAAAACAAAAACAAACTAGCGTTAAACAAGCTTTTTAATAAACGGTGTCTAAAATTTAAAATTGTATGAAATATAATCTCTAAAAACAACCCTAAAATACTCTGTTGTAATTGAAATTTTTTTAGACATGTGTTCAACAGGAGTTTAGCTTTTTTGTAATAACAAAAAATTTAGAAAATGTCCTCTAAGATAGAATTTTTTAAGCCACTTATAAAATAATATAATAAAGTAAAATCAAGTTTTTAGTATCTGCCTTTGATGTTCCTCATCTAAATTCTATGTCATCTAATCTAAATTTAATTTATACATGTTTTATGATTTTGATTCGAACCACAGAACGTCGTAACGCTCGCTCGTAAAAATACGCCTTATCTTTTATTTAATTGGAATCAATATATGTACGTAGGTTAAAAAATGTTAGTTTTAAGTTAAAAATTTCATTAACAAGAGTACTTTTTATATATACGCTTAGAAAGACTTATCATGAAAAACTTAAATTATATCATATAAATAAAAAAATATTTCGACTATTTTTCTGTAGTAATTATATATCTAAACTTTAAAAGCTGCCTTTCTGAACACATAATATTTCAACAAAAAAAAATTTAAAAACAAAACCGACTTCTTAATGTGTCGAGTACCCATAAAATAAGACAATAGGAAAACAATGGAAAACTAGCGTAAACTCCAGGTTAGTGCTCAAGGGGTTAAAAATAAGCTACAATCATGCACTAAAAAGTAAATAAATAATTACTTTATTAACAAATAAATAAAACACGTATTTAATTATAGGATTATTATATATAGGATTCAAGGGATTCTCTCGATTTCCTTGAGATCTACTGATCAGATATAGACTTAATGGCAACGGAATGAGCTCGGCAGTGTACTCCTTTGAATAATGAATAAATCGCGTAGCAAACATACAGACGAATTGATAACCTCCTCCTTTTTGAAGCCGGTTAAATAATTAAAATCAACTGAGGTCATTTCCGTTTACATAATATAACAAAAAATACAATGTTAAATGAATAAGTTACTAATATCAAAATGGCGACCTTTTAGAGTTGAGCCAGAACGTCCGAATTTCGCGATTACTTTTTTTCTTGTCCACCTCAAGAATTTGGAAGGAGAAGAGTTAAAAAACTTTTGAAGTGAAAATTTATGTAGCGGCGCTGTGCGATTCTCGGTAGATAAAACTTATAGATTCGCGTTAACAATGCTATGGCGTCAGCCGTCAACATGGTACAGTATATAAGATGATGTTTAGGCGCTGGCGCTTAGAGATAAATAATAAAATTTATTCTTACGCAGCTCTTTGTATGTTTTGATTATAAATCAACTATCTATATGAAAATGTACATGATTATTGGTCGTAGTATCAATAGATGTAAACGCCATACAAATATTACATGTGAAATATTAGGTTATGTTTCAATTAGAAAATTATTAAATAAAAAAAAAAACAGTTTTCTTTTTCAAAGTCCCGAGTTTTCACTTCTGACAGCAGTCCCCATGGCTGGCTAGTTTTTTTTTAGTTAATTACTGATGGACTAAGAAAACGATCACCATCGTTTTAAAATAATATTTTAAAATTTTCTTACAAAAATAATTGTATTATTATACGGGAAGTGCATACGTCGTTCGATAACTATGAAAAACATGAGAAAATCAAAACATCCCACATTTATAGAATTAAAATACGTAGACGAAGTCACTAGCACTCACTAGTTATATTATAAATATGCATATTATTCAACACATAATTGCTCCTATTGATACAATGACATCATACGGCAATAGAGTGCAGCGCTAATTGCAAATAATTGACTCACACCGTACGAGGATGCACGCGTTATTGGACTAAAAATTAATTTATTGCCTGTTACATATACATACATATATAAACACATATATCTCGCATACGAACACATTCTCAATGTATGACATTTGCATATCAACTTGGAGTATGTATTCATTATTATTAACCTTCGAATAAGCTAATAGAGACAGTGGTACAGTTAGAAAAAAAGAACTAGACAGCCACGGGGACTACCGCCAGAAGTTTAAATTTTGTGAATACTGTTGTTTTAATGTTTAAATTGTGAATTAAACTTATTAACGTTACATAACATTGGTCTGGTTTTTACGTCTATTGGCGCTACGACCAATAATATTATCATACAGTTTCACATTCATAATATATTCATAATGTAAACGTACTATAGGCTTCGTAATTATAAATTTTATTATTTATCTCTGAACGCTAGCACTTAAACGGCATCATATACTGAACAAATTGTAGCATGTTGACGGCTGAAATGACAGTATTGGTAACGTGAATCTATTAGTTTTTTTCCCTACCGTGAATCGCTCAATACCGATAAAGAAGTTTTCTTTTCAAAAATTTGTTACATCTTTACACATTATAAAAGATAAAATAACATTTGTCTCTCTGTCTGTTTGACAGCCCGTTAGTTGATATTATGAAATTGATATAGTCATGCGTAAAATGGCGAATTAATAAATACGTTATGGTAAATATTTTATACCAAATAATATGTATCCACCACTGCCTTGCTCGTACGTTTTTTACATAAATAAGTCATTGTAGAAAAGCCTTTGAAAATGAAATAATGCTCGTTTTTTACCGTCATTTTCAGACGTTTGTCAAACAAATATAATGGATAAAATTAAAAAAAAAAAATCTTTCTTAATCTATAACTGAAAGAAAATTAAAAATCGGTTAAGTTTTAGATGATGAAACAGGGTACTACTAAGTGATGTATTCGTCTATTTTGCATACGGTAACATCAGCCCGAGCTGCAGTTGTCCCCTTCGTGTTTTATTACTCTTTCTTTCTTTGAGGCGTAGAGAGGAATCAATACATTTCTGAAAGACCTACTGTTCAAATCTGTCGCCGACCGCATTTCCTCTTAATAATGCCTGCCTGGATAGCTATCATCCTCAAGTTTGAAAACCTGTCACCAAATACCAGTAGTATTCCGGCAGCAGAATCAGTATCTATTATTAGTGTGTTTACCACCCTGGACCACATGGTCACTTAAAACCAGGTGAAACAGTGGTCAAAGTGCTGCGACTATAAAGTATAAGTAATAACGATGGACGGTATATGTAACAATTTGGTAATTAGTTTGGACATCAATATAAAATTATTATCTGTAGTAAAATTGTTGTAAATATGTGATTGTTATGTATCCTATCATTTAGTATAATAATGATAGAATAAAATAGCATTATAAAGTTACTTTTTTACACTGCCTTTTTTCATTTAGGGGCCGTTCAAGTATTACGTAAGCAATCATGGCGGACAGGGTTTATGCTTTGGTTTTTTTATTACATGCGGGATAAGGGAAGTGTCTGAATGGTGATTACGTAAGCATTTACTTAATAACCTCCGTTTTTTGTTTGCTTGTAAGAGCTTTGTTTACTATTGCTAACAAGGGAAAGGAGGGGGGGAGGGGGAACAAATGAACAAAATTTTGCTTACGTAACATTTCAAAAGCCCTCCTAAATATTATATAGTAATTTAGTTTATTAACGTGCTGTGTGTGTGTTGTCCTTGAAAGGAATTGTTCATAGCGATGACTTTACAGTACCAGGAGACCAGACGAGTGTAAGAGGAAGCGTAAATAGGTGTGAGACTCAGACCATCCGGCCCGACACTGTAATGGTTGTTGTATGGTCTAAGTCAATACAGATTGGGTAAAATTATTACATTACGTTACATACATAACGTTATTTATACTCATACTTACAGTATATGGGTACAATAATCGCAATAATAAACAAAACACATCACAAAAATGACTATTATTATGTTCCTTCTTACATTATATAAAAAACAACGTCTATCCGTCTGTCTGTCCGTCAGTATTAGAAGCGAAGCAGTGGGAACACAGCTAGCAATTTGTAATGGGAATCGCATTTTTGCTTCGAGAAGAGCACGTGACTTATATACCCACAGATTTATTGAGTAAAAAGTCTCATATATCCAGAGGCGGCACTCGTCTCTCTCAGGGTAAATACTTCTTGAGGAGGGTCCGAGCCACAGATGCTGGGTGGAGATTGGTTAGGGGGGGAGAGAGGTGAGTTCAGCTTGAGCAGCAGTAATCACCTCTCTCTTCTTACTCTTTGCGGGGGGATATTTGGGGTGGACCTCAGGAGGAGATGTTCTTCTTCTTTCTCTTCGGTATCAGTGACGGGTTCCTTCCTCTTTGTCTTTGCCCGTTACTGCACTATCCCTTCTTCTTTCGTTTTTATTGGGGGCAGGAAGTATATCCTGCCCCCGGATGTCTGACCAGTGGGTCAGGCCTCCCTTATCTGGGGGGGGGGCGGGCGAAGAGGTGGGGTGGAGAAGTATTCTCCCCCATCCCCATTGGGCCATTGCACGGACGAGGCCCGGTAGGTTCGCCGCAGGGGGCGACGCGGTGGCATGCAGTGCAATCCCGTATCGCCCCCATCCCAAATGCGGCGGACGGCCCCGGGGGGTTTTAGTGGGTATTTTTTCCGGGCGACTCTCGCCCGGGTGAGTCCCGCACTGGCACGGAGTTCGTCCCTCCTTGCCCCCTTATCCATTGCATTGGGGGACTTCGGTCTCACTAATGCAATGGGTAAGGGTAGTGCGTAAATGCATTTCCCACCTACAAAAAAAAAAAAAGGGTAAATACTTCAGTAAAGTCTTTTAACCAAAATTTCAATTTTTATATGTGTGCCAAGAATGCTATGGTTTAAATATTTTTGTTATTGAAAGTGTTAAATGTACCTTATCTTGTTGGTGTCTGTGTACCTTTAAATTGAAACCTCTCAAAATCGCAATAGCTTGTAATATGTAAGAAGAATTTAGACAAATTAATCAGGCAAGTAGATGGCTTGATGAGCTGACTAGACGCGGCAACAGACGATCACGTGCGATGCAAATGAAATCGTCCTCAAAACCGTTTAATTTAAACTAATGTTTAGCTAGTTTAACTGAATTCGTTAGTTGTTTGTGTCGCTAACTGCAGTTACATTTATCTGGCGCTTACGACATGCAGCATCCTTACGTATAAACACGTTTTGTCTGTATGTTCACACGTTAGTGAATCGTGGATTTTAAAACATACTTATTTGTGTTTGTTTTCCTAATAGTATGTTTAAGTAATAAGTACTAGGTTTCCATAAAATAATATATATAATATTGAACATATATGTCAAATATGGTGGATTGAATGATGTATGGAAATCTCTTTTTATAGTTATGAATAGATTATCGAAAATATTTAATTAAATTAATATTAAATTTTTTGATGATATTTTTCCTTACCTTAATGCTCGGACCGTTAATAAATGTACAAACCAGATAAATGGTTAGGTTTTATTGTAATTTCAACTAACAAATTATATTATATTATAAAATAGTTTTTGCAAAGTTTCGATTTTTCCCTTTTGTTGTCAGTACATGGTTGCCTAATTTTTATTTAATACCCTTCACTTATTCTCAATATGAAATCCATATCCGTATTACAGAGTCACATGTAGGGTCAAATAATGAAATATTATAAATATGAATAAAAACACTACAAGACATGAACCTAAGTTTTTGGAAGCGACATGTCTTGTCACATAATAGTTTTTGTTAGATATTCATTAATTTGTAGTATTTATACCCTATATCATGTTACTTTCGGAGGTATATTACGTAGTACAGCTTAGTTATTGTGCACTAGTGAAGTGTTTTGAAAATAATGACAGGAAACGTGAATTCTTTGTTGTCCCTTACTTCAGATTAGGCTGCATGGTCTAGGACTCTAGATAGACCTTAGCCTTTTCCTTAGAAAGGAATAAATGGAACCAAAAAAGTCTATGATCCCGCCAAAAAATCCAATATGGTAGTAGCCTGATTAAGTTGCCAAATCCGAAAAGAACACGATCTCCCAAATAATTTAGTCAAATAAATACTTCTTATTCTCCACATGAGACATACTGAGCGTCAAGATCCAATTAACTGATCCCAATGGTTACACGCCGCATTCAATTAACACATGGCCATTTGCAGTTGTTTATCAATACGCCTTGCGTACACAGTGTAGGGAGGGGGAAAATATGAGTGAACTATGAAATTTTGTCAAATTTAAAATATATCACAATATGTTTTTATATTTATTCTAATGAGCTGTCGTTGAAATTCATTTTAAACAATTACAAGTATACTTAAATAATCACTACACTAAAATAGTGTTATTAGCCGACATTCAATTTTATGAACTTAAATGTGAAAAGAAAATAACAATTAATTGTAATAAACCGAAATCGACGATAATTACAAAAGCAAGAAAAAAAAAAACTACATCCCTAAACCAAATTAAACGTAATTTAGTTAAAAATAGTGAGCACGAGGCTGGCAACTGGCAGACATTATCGGCGCGGTTCGAATTTCAAATTACGCGGCGGTGTCGGATGGCGCCCTCAGGAGAGTCGCCATGGCAACGCACAGGTGTTGTATCGATCTACGCGCGAGCCGTGGGCGCCTGGTATATTTTAAAAAATATATTATATATAAATATTATTTTTTATTTAAATTTAATAAATAATATAAATAATCCATTTATGTTTTTATCACCATATCATTTGCGATCATCTTTCTTTTTTTTTTTTAAACAATACAATTAACGAGGATCATAGCTTCCTGATTCCTGAATGACTATGCCAGCCTCATAGGAGAAGTCAATGGTATTTGACACATCTATTTATTGTTTACTACTTTGTGTACACCAAAGAAACAAATGCACACAGAATTCTGGCAGCCTGTGACGTGCGATCATCTTAGAACATGATATAATGTTTTATTTAACTACATCTGATATAAACCACTTATGGTTACTTACTTATATTTAGAACAAGTAAACATTCTTTTGAGTTTCAAACCATCTCTTTACAATATTTTATCAAATGCGATTATCATACATAGTTTAATTTTGAAGCTGGACTTTATAAAATTAAGATAAAATACACAATTTTTATTAAAAGCAATAAATATATTAAAATAAATTTAAATGTATTGTGTTTAAAGTTCCAATGTGATAGTTTAAATATTAATGAATATTTCAAGAGCAGCATAATTTTATTTGTTTCGAACCTGAAAAAAAATGGTTTCTCTTATTTATAATGATAATTGATAATACGATGTTGTAATTTATAAGAAGTTATTTTAACGTTACGTGAGTACTTTTTAATTCATAGGTATATATCATTATTTGGTTAATTTTAGTGTATATAAATTTGTTACAAATTAATATATTACAAAAAAAATTACGAGGTTGACATTAAATGAAGTCGTATTCATTTCATTTTTTTTTTGTATAAGGATACTAATATCAATGAACCATATATTTTACAATCTATTTTCGCTAGGCGCAAAGTAACTATATCAATCAAATATCTTAACAAAACTACTTAATTTTTAAGAAATATTATATCTATATATAAAATTACTTGACCTGACTGATTCATCAACGAACAGCCTAAACCGAAGGGCCTATAAACTTGAAATTTTGGCAATAGGTGCCTCTTATGTTGTAGGCATCCACTAAGAAAGGATTTTTAGAAATAGTAAAATAAGTGGCAATATGTATAGGGGGGGGGGGGGGGGTGGTAAAAATAAGTGATAAACTGTTGTATGAACGTCCGTCACTTTCCGACTAAGAAGCACAATAATTTTAATTTTTCATCGGACTATCAAAAACTAACTAAACATGGAGTACAAGAGCATAAATCATTAGGAGTAAAATATTTTTTATTGTGAAATTTCTTCATATTGAAGCATTTTACATCGTGCATATTCAAATGAATCAATTTATCCGTCACTTGCCATCCCGAACACAACATGGAGTCTTTGATTATGACTTGAATGCATTTGTCATAATATTGCGTTAGATAACACATTTATCAGGCTTATATTATCAGAATATAACATTAACCTGATATTTCCCTATCGCTTTGGCTCAAAGACCAGTCAATGATTAATAAACAGAGGAGATATTTCGTCCACTGTTATAACGTGGTAATTTGGTTTATTACAGTTTAAAAAAAAGTACAGAAATAATTAGTGCAAGCTGTGCCCGCGACTTCACCCGCTTGAAATTCAGACAATTTGCATCATATGTTTTCCCCATGATGCAATATATGTCAGTACTAAATTTTATCGAATTTGGTTCAGTAGTTTTTGCATGATTGACGAAGAAATGAATAAACAAACAGACAACAGTTTTTAGCTATTGAAACGTGTTCTGTAGTCGATTCCTAAGCCCCGTATAGTTTACTAAATATCTTCAATGTACAGATTTCGTCTCGTTAGCATTTTATTATAAGTATAGATTCCAACGTATCATATTTTTTTATCTCATTTCTAAAAAATACGATACGTGAGAATTATAAATTATTCGTCATCGATTATTTATTTCTTTCTTATACATTTAAAAAAAAAAAATCTCGTTTCAGCCTTAAGATTAAGGTCCGAATACATAAAATTTTAAATATCTTATAAATTTAACAGATTCTCCATGTTGCAACGAGAATGTTATTATAATAAAATTAATGATGTTCATCATTTTGAATCCTAAATAAATCCGAAATATTTTTTGTTTCGGTTATTTCCTGTCACAAATACTTGAAAGGATATTTGTAGCCTATTCTTATGTTTATCGTTATTTCGTTAAATATTATTATTTATCTCTGGATCACTGGATCGATTAAAGAGGTTATTTTTGTAATGTACCGTCTTGACAAGTTTTAGTATATTTATTTTATGTACCTGTGAAGTCATTTATTTAAAAGTTATGAACCGTTATAAACATTGAATATACCTCGATGGCGCAGTTGTGTTACGGTGCGACTGCCGATCCGAGGTCTCGGGTTCGATCCCCGGGTCGGGTCAAGTGGTATTGGATTTTTCTACTCAGTATCATCCCGGAATTTGAAATTTGCGCTCGATATGGCGACAGACTCGCCCCCTGTCACATATGGGCCGGAACTAATCTCGGCGAAATGTGGGTGGTGTAGTTCGCTATTTCATCTCTGCCTAACCCTTCGGGGATAACAGGCGTGAGCTTAATTTATGTTATGTATGTTTTATATGTATATAATACTGTAAATAAAACTGTTACATCAGACTTACTGCTAGTAAAGAATATCATTTTTCTATAGTAAAAAAGTATTCAGGTGGTAATTAAAAAAATGCACTTTGGAAGACGACCTAGTAGTGTTAAAACATTTACACACATTATCTTCGTCATCATTCTCCTGCCTTTTCCCAACTCACTTGGGGTCGACGCAGTATGTTTTCTTCTTCCATACGTCCCTATCAGCCGTCATATCTTCATTCACTCCTTTTTCTTTCATATCATTTCTTACACACTCCATCCACACTTTCTTTGGCCTTCCTCTACTTTTCCATCCTTCCACATTCATATTCATTACTATTTTACACACATGCGCTTCCTCTCTTCTAATAACATGTCCATACCACGACAAACGGGAACCTTTCAACTTTTCTACCATTGGCGCAACTTACAAACTCCCTCTAATTTATTAATTTCTTATTTTATCCATTCTTGTAACACCACACATCCATCTTAACATTCGCATCTCAGCTACATGCAATCGCTTCTCATCCATCTTCTTACTAGCCCAGCATTCTGATCCATAGACTATGACAGGTATTATGATGGACTTATATGCCCTCCCCTTTAATTTAAGTGGCATCCTGGAATACCAAATCACACCAGAGACCTGTCGCCATTTCATCCAACCTGAGTTGATTCTTTGCTTTATGTCGCGGTCGATTTCGTGTCAGGCAGGCGGCCGGCTATAAAATTAGTGCCAAACCTATTTACATTATCCTCATAGATTTAAATAAAAGTAACCAGAAACAATAACGGTCGAGTAAAATATTCGAAGATGGCGTCAACTTCGTCTTGTCTCTATAAATATACGTTAGTATATTACTTTTTAAAGCACATTGCTTTTGACAAAATTTCTTTAGGATATAAGTATATCTGTTAACAACTAACATACAATTTTAGAATAACGGTCTATTGTCCTGCGTGGGCAGTCTCGTTGGTAGTTAATCGCTTTCGTAAGGCAGAATTATTTTGACCCGCTCCTTCTCAAAGAGATGGCGCGTAATGATATACAATGATAGCTTTTTGGTAGTGTGGTCAGATAACGCCTCGACGGATATAGTTTCGAATCCACCTGTTCAGTTATATTGCTGACCTTTCTTCAGTAAAGGAAAACATCGTGACGAAACCATACCATAGTTGTAAGGCATTTACTACTACCAGCTTGGCTACCAGCCAGCTCTATATTAAAATCTATCGCCAAGTGTGTGTTTCGACAGATTTTTAGTTAAGAGCCCGCCACAGAAGATAGCAGACGAGTTATGCGAGACTGTATCCACTGAAAATAGTTTTAGCGAGGTTTTATTCCTCTAGTACGCCCCTCTTGGGTATTTTTTATAAACAAGACGGTGAAGTTCAGTTTTAGCCAGAGCGGACAAGATGATTCTGAGATTACGATATAATTGACAGTGGCTGGAGAAATAAGGTCCATCCCGCCTGACTGACCCAGGGTCAGGATGTCAGGTTATTAGGTGACGCCCAAACAAAACTACGTTACCCAGGAGACGTTGCGTTACATCACGAGAATATTACCTGACTTCATAACCCCGAACTTTAAACCTATAATGTAAAAACAAAAATAAATTATATTTATCTACCTACGAGTACATATCAGTAAAGATTTATGCAAATTTATTAATATTATTAACGATTATAACTTAGTTCTCTGTTTAATTAGGTATATCTACGTATCTCATATAATTTTGTGTAAATTGAAATTACTTAAACATGTTTAATTTTTTTCAATAAATTTACATAAACATTTGAATAAATACGCAGAAGTGATACACCGAATTCGATTTCTCAGCATATTGATAATTGTGTCCGTTACATATTAGGTATTTGAATCTCACTGTAATTTCAATAACGAAATAATTTACCTGATCAAGAACGATATATGATTCGATATACGAAGATCCGACTTTCGGACACTCTTACGGTCATAGCTCGAAGAAAATAAAAGTGGGTGAGCTACATATTGCGAAGAAAAGATGGAAGATGTGGTAAGGTGGTCCCAGAACCGGTCACAGAAGCGTGGACAGGCCACGGATGAGATGGACCGACGATCTGGTGGCGATGGGCGAAAGGCGTTGGATGAGGTTTGTCATAGGTTGATCGAAGTGACATACAAATTAAGTTAATACGAAGAATTTATCTGATTCGCATCCGGTTGTGCCGTTAGGCATATTATATACTATCTGCCACATCTGTATTACTTATTCTACGACAAAGATGATAACATTTTATTTTATTTCCACATGACGTACATAAGTCGACCTCGAAAATCTAATCGGTAGATTGTTACTTTATAAATAAGACGTGTTTATAACAAAAAAATTCTAAAAATAGTTTTTATTAAATTTAATAAAACGTAATTTAAAAAGTTATATGACTATAGGATATTATATATTATGTGTCGTGCATTCTGAGTATATTTTATAAAGGATAATCATTTTGTGAACTTTTTTTTTTAATACAAGTGTGTATAAGAAAACCATTCAATTTTTTTTATAGCGTTTGTTACTTTTTGATCAATCTCTGGTATGTAACATTATTAATTACAATATAGTGATTACAAAATGTCAGTGTAAAAGATGTTTGTTTAATTTGTAACATGTTTTTTTATATACATATAACAAAAGATTTTCACGACATTTTTTTATGTTAATTAATCTTTCTAGGCCATACGCCATTTCTACCTACACAATTAAAATATAGAATTGGTTATGTTTAATTATAGGAATGTTGTTATGTTAGTAAAATTAATGATAACAAATAAATAACAAATTTTCTCCATACCCCTATATCCTTACATAAATATATCGACAAACATACATACACACACACACACACACACACACACACACACACATACTCACATTTTGCATTACCCACGTGCAAATGTTAGAATGTAAACTGGAATCCGTCACACACAGAACTAAGGGGTATTGAGGAAGATGACGCGAACATATACGAACATACAGCTGATACCAAGCTTTTGAAGTGTCTGGAATATGACCGACGGCTCCATACCCACTTTGTGCATGGCGATCACTGCAATTCTATTTTCTTTAAAACCCCATTCCATATTGTAGTTTGATAATGAAAACGAAAAAATACGTGAAATGGCGCAAAATCGAAAGAAGTTTTTAAAATAATATACGTATTCCAAATTCAAAATAATTAAAAAGTCGAAAAAAAAAGAAAAGTTTTTATGTAACAATATTTATGGCCAGACTAGTTATTTAAATGTATTGTAGTCTGTAAGCTTTTATAAATGTAATAAAATAAAATAAGAATAAAGCGATGATGGCTTAGTGGATAGTGCGGCCGGATTCTACGTCAATGGGCGCGGGTTCAAACCCACCTATCCCAGTCTAAAATCAACCTGAGCTTTCGGTGAAGAAAAACATCGTGAGGAAACCATAGGATGGTGGTAAGGCATTTTCTAATGATGTTCGCCTGGGTAGCTACCACCCTCGAGTTTGAAAACCTGTCGCCAAATACCAATATGTGTTTTCCGGCAGCATCACTTGAGAATCAGTGTGTTTACCAACATGGACCACATCTTCACTTAACATCAGGTAAGATAGTGGTCAAAGCACTGAGCCTATACCGTGTAAAAAAATGAATTTATTTATTCAATCAGCAACAAGGTACACAATGTGTTTAGCTTACATGTTATATGTAACCTTAATTATAAGTAACTACGGCATTATTTATCTCAGCAAAAATTATTTATGCAAGCATACCATTTATTTTTTCTAAGTAAATCTAATTATAATTCGTTAATATTTACGTTATAGTAATAAATGAATAAATATTGTAGTTAATTTATACATACGACTACAGGAAACACACGGTTCATGATGATAAGTCAGTTGTAAAATGATAAATGATAAGCTATCAGTCAACCTACTTCGATTAATGAAATCGTACATACCAACTATCGCTAATCTTTAGTTATATTATTATTACTCTTATTACAGCTCCGGTTGTCAACCAAATCGTGTCTGTTTTTAGTTATGTTTTTTTACCGACCTTATTAATTATTTTTTATAATGTTTTTACTACGATGTGATCTAGCATGGAAACAAACAGTAGGTACTGGCTCTCAGCGACGCGGTGCTTGCTAAAGCCACCCCGTGTCGCCCCCATCCCAAATGCGGCGGACGGCCCCGGGGGGTTTTAGTGGGTATTTCCGGGCGCTTCACGCCTGGGCGAGTCCCACACTGGCACAGAGTTCGTCCCTCCGTGCTTCTTTACCTATTGCATTGGGGGACTCCGGTCTCACTAATGCAATAGATAAGGGTAGTGCGTAAATGCTTTTCCCCCCGTCAAAAAAAAAAAGAAAAAAAGGTACTGGCTCTCAAGTAATTCTGCCGAAACACACCTGATAGTGACAGATTTTAATACTAGAATTAGAGCGCGGCAGCTAGGCTAGTGAATGATGAATGAATGAATTAATAATGAACGCTATTGAAGACGTAGCGTGGGTAGGCTCCCCACAAGGAGGACCGACGACCTGGTGAAAGTCGCGGGAACCCGCTGGATGCGGGTGACGCAAGACCGGTCGTCGTGGAGGTCTTTGGGGCAGACCTATGTCCAGCAGTGGACGTCTTTTGGTTGAATGGATGTATGGATTGAATTTAAAATGATGACGATAAATAAATTAATGAAATCATTTTATAAAGGATTTACATAAAAAAATGCTTTTTTTGTTTAATTTGTCAAAGTTCTTGTATTATTATAAAATTTTTAATTTTTTTTATACGAGCTATTTCTAGCCTATAAAAAATTTAAATTATCGGTCAGTCAATCTTAAGAACTTGTTTGTATTTTCTGTTTTTTTTTTACATAATTTTTCTCAAACACAAGTCGAATTAGAGATTAAAACTATTAGTATCTTATTATTTAACATACAAATACATACCATCACGCCCTTCTCCCGTGGGGGTAAGCAGAGACTACGTCCATCCACTTGCTACGATCTAGACACACCTCTTTCGCTTCTTCTTTCATGAGCGCTTTCACACATGCTTATGCGTTATAGGTAATTTTCACCTTTTTTTACACGATATTAGCTCAGTGCCTTGACCACAATCTCACCTGATGTTAAGTGACGATGTGTTCCAGGATGGTAAACACACTAAGCCTAGAGGTATTGGTTTTGTGATGCTGCCGGAACACACCTATTGGTATTTGGCGACAGGTTTTCAAACTTGAGGGTGGTAGCTACTCAGGCATCATTAGAAAATGGCCTACCACCATGCTATGGTTTCCACACGATGTTTTCCTTCACCGAACACCTTCGTTCCTTTATGATATCTTCGTTCTGATAGAGATACTTTTGCCAAGGTCGAACCTTACTGACGTGCCCAGTCACACTCACCTTGTACATTTGTTTCGTCAATCTTCTATCATTCATCCTCTCCACGCGCCCGAACCAATTAAGCATTCCTCTCTCATTCTCGGTCACTACATCCTCTACCACAGCGTTCTCTTATCTTCACTTCAGCTATACTTCTCATCTCTATAGCGTTAATCTTACTTTCATGTTTATTCTGCCAAACCCAGCTACTCGATAAACAGACAAAAGCGGTTGTTCAGTAACTTTCTGCCTGGACGTGAAGTTACACAGAGCTCCATTTACTCTAATCTCTGACAAAACTCTTCGCTCAATATCATCGTCATACTTGCATCTCTCTTAAGGGATCTGGCCACCCTGCCGGAACGAAAAAACACTTTTTTTTTAAATGAATAAATGCGAAACTATGGGCCGGAATATTTTTATTTTTAACTCAATATCATAAATGGTTTCAAGAAAGACATTGTCAAATTTATTTTAAAATATTTAAAAATGGTGCCGTGATGTTGATTGGCGCGATGTCCTCCATACGATACGTGCGGTCCTTGTACCACCTGGTACTCGGTTATGGTAAATCTGAAAAAAAAAAAACCTTAAATCCCAAGTATACACACTCTTTCATTTGTTCCACTGTTTTCCTTCGATCAAAATTGAGCAATCTGTAGTAATTTCTTATTATTTTATTATAATACACCATACTTATGCTCTTTACGATTATATTCCACAGGTCATTCTGTATATTTACAAATAAATCCATGACACGATGTTTAATTACAAATATTTAAGTGAAGCACATTTACATGGATTCAAAAAATATAAGGTATTATTATTTTTCTTATTGTTATGTCTATAACCATAGAAATAAAACACTCAGAAGGGTAGTAAACACACGCGTAGTGAAGCCATTTCAAGTTGGTCTTAAAAAGCCACGTACGTCTTTATATTGCGTAATTCCGTGTCGGTTGCTTACACACACAATTAAATTTTTTTGTACCTTCAATGTTAGGTGAGTTTTCACATGAAACTATCATTCTAAGCGTTATTGATCTATGTTTATAACTTAGCCCCAAACTATGATGGTAATGTTTCTCAACTTCGTGTTTCGTATCCCTTATAAATACATCTGATAATGTCAATATATGTTATTTTTACAAGACATAAAATTATACACCCACTTGCGAAACTACAGGGTGGCAGAGCTGGAATAAGCCACTGGCTCCGTTTCGATGGGGCCTCGGCCCGCGAAGCCGCGAACTCAGAAGTGTCCTAACGTTTTTATCATAATGAAAAAATAATAAATACAATTAAAGTTGGACACGACTAAATATTCAAGCTTTAGTGATTTATTAAAATCGAATCACAACGTGACAATTTTTACTGGGGCCCCATCCATTGAAATTACCACGGGTTTCAGATGGTATAGTTACGCCACTGAATACACCACTTTATTTTCTTTGTCTTGGAAAATATATAATAATATAAAATACATTTGATTTAAAATCTCGACATTTGGTGGACGGGCTTCAATAAAGTTTTATATGAGATTTAGAAATCTGAGTTATTCTATTTTTGTTTGGTCTTTTTTTAAATTACTAATTACAAATATTATTTAACGAAATATTTCCTTCAGATTCTTACTTTCCTAACCTTTATGTCGATGTTTTTTTATTAGATTCATTCTTTATTCAACATCCTTTGTAATGGAACGATATACTTTATCTTTTATGTAATAATATGTATTAGAGAATTAACAATGATATTTCAGTATAGCGCCATTGATACTAGCCCGATCAGTAACTATGTTATGCATCCATTCTGGAATTTCATCGTACGGGTAAGTGAATTGTCTAATTATTTGATTTTAAAAAAATATAGCACCTTCACAATAATGTTTATTTATGTTTCTTTGACAATTTTTTAAACATAATATAGATAACAATATAAAAAACACGGTTTAAATGTTATAATGTAGATTTATTTTTGAAGCGATGATGGCGCAGTGGGTAGTTAGGCCGGATTCCGCATTAACCGACGCGGGTTCGATCCCACCTATCCAAGTTTAAAATCGCCCTAAGCTTTCGGTGAAGGAAAACATCGTGAGAAAACCATAGCATGGGGGTAAGATATTTTCTAATGATGCCCGCCTGAGTGGCTACCACCCTCAAGTCTGAAAACCTGTCGCCAAATACCAATAGGTGTGTTCTGGCAGCGTCACTTGAGAATTAGTACCTCTAGGTTTAGTGTGTTTACCTGAACCACATCATCACTTAACATCAGATGAGATTGTGGTCAAAGCACTGAACCTATATCATGTAAAAAAATATACTAGTACATATTTACAATTCTAACTCGTAATCACGATTTTTAACTTTTCTAGTAATTTTCATTTTGAAGTAGCGATATCTAAATTTTAAAACATATGTATTATATATTAAATTACCATTACAAATTAAATACACCTATGATAATAAAAAAACTACTACCTACTGAAATTCGAAATTTCAATTCTGATTTTGTTTTCCCTAAAGCACAGTTACTCAACCTAATTTAGCTCAGCAGATATAGACAGTATTTTGCTGAATGTTTTTTCCAGTGTTCTTTACCTTATTTTTTTTACTTTTTAGTCTATATTTTTAACATACCCATGCCCCCTCTGCGCTATCTCTATATGTTAATATGTATTAACATTATAAGCGTATTAATAGCATTAATCTTATATATGTATGGTATTGGCATTATTAGTGGCATTGCCACTAATAATTAATGAATACTCTCTGGGTCTCCTACTGGCTCCCCGAAATTTAGGCCCTGATAAGACGCTTATGAACGTCAAAATACTACCAACCGTTCGGAAAACAATCCAGTCATCGAGAAGAACCGGCAAGAAACTTCCATCGGGTTTTTTCGCCTTCATGTTTTTTTTGGAACTTTACATCTAATAGTTACAATGTTTATTATTAGATGCACAGAGAAAGTTATCACTTCCAAACATCACTACCGTTCAAATAGTGATCCATTCTATCTGTACATATAATAAAACTGTTACTAGATCAAATATGTAAATTCAATATTTTTAGAAAATTATAATCGGGATGGACTTTGTTATCGATATAGAAGCAAAAAAAAATTATTTAGAATTTTTGTCTGTCTGTCATTTCCTGTGTACACGTATCACTCTAAAAGTACTGAACCAATTTGGACGAAACTTGACACAGTGATAACTAATATTATAGAGTAACATTTAGGATACTTTTTGTTCCATAAAACCCTAGGGGTTCTCCAGGATAACCAATAATAATAAATATAACCTATATAAATTGAAACTTGCTTGACATGGTGCTTAAACATGTTGTCCGGTAAATCGGTAATGTGCTTTAAGATTTGATTGTAAAACCTAACACTATCATTACTTAGAATACTCTTATTAGTTTTGCTAAGTCTGAAACATGGGACTGTTAATTTAAGTTTATTCCTTGTATTAAAATTATGAGGATCGTTTACAAGTTCAAGTCTATCTAAATTTTTGCAGGCATGCATAATTTACAAGTTGCATATAGTATTGGGTTGCATAAGAATGTTTTGAGTTTTCATGATAACAAAATTATTCATTTTTAACACGAACGAAACCAGTTACGTAAACTAGTATCGGTATATTAGAACCTGCCGTGTGCCGGCCACTCCGATCGCCAATATTATTATCCAAGCGTATTCCTCTCCTTACAAATATTAATTCCAAATGTCTATTCAGTGACAAAGTTTATGTATTCCAAGCGAAGAAATTACCAATCTCGACTTATGTTCACAATTCGGCCAGATAGTCTATCTACGATTTAAAAATTTACTCACAATTTTTTTTCTATTCGAGCTTGACAGACAGTAGTTGTCTTTGATATAATGTTCTAAGGATATTGGAAAGTTCATAACAAGTATAGAGGTATTTTTCACTTCAGTTCATACCAAAATGGGTAGCGCCGAATCTAATAACTTTCGCGGGATTTTTATGTTTGGTAACGATGGTGACGGTTTTGACGATCTATGATTACGACTTCAATGCCGTAGTGGGGCAGCCAGGAAGTAACACAGAGTACGGTATACCAAGCTGGGTGTTCACAACGTGCGGTGTTATGATATTTCTATCCTATAATCTAGGTAAGTGATTTTAAATTAAAATAAAAACGAATTAAAAACTCTGTTCTTCTTTAAAATAAATATTATTTTCCTTAATGGTAGGCAGCTAGTACATTCTTCCGCCTGCTACAATCTTTTGCTTCTTCCACTCACGAGTACCTTTGGCCTTTCTTTAGAACCTCACCGATCTGGTGGAAATACGTTCACTTAGGTTGACATTAAATGCATTACGCCACGTAAAAAAAAGTTGACCTTACCGGCCCAGTAATCCTTGATTTTGAAATTTGCTTCGTCAATCATCTTCTCCACTTGCCTGATCTTGTAAAGCTAAGCTAATAGATAAATAGCGGCTAAAAACACTATAATTTTTGACTAACATCAAGGTGATCGTTAATGGAGGCTAGTTGGAGCACACCTATCCAACGCTAAAATCAGGCTGAGCTTTCGGTGAAGGAAGGAAAAACTATAGCACGGTAACATCTGATAATGACAGCCTAGGTAGTAAAACCATCCTCTAGTTTGAAAATCTGCCGCCGATTACCAGCAGCTTGTTCCGATAGCTTAATTTGAAAGCCAGAAAATAGTTTCTAAGGCTATAGAGCCTTAGTGTGTTTACCATCCTAGACCACATCGTCACTTGATATCGTGAGACGTGAGACGTGAGACCGTGGTGAAAATACTAAGCCTATAGAGAATCTCATAATATGACCTTTTTTTTGCAGATGGATTAGATGGGAAACAAGCGCGAAGAATTGGTGTATCTGGACCTTTGGGTGAACTATTCGACCACGGTTTGGACTCGTACGGTGTTTTCTTAATTCCCTTTTGCCATTATATCGGTATTCGGCAGAGATCCAGAATATTCTGTGTCATGTTTCAGGTAAGTTATTTCTTTCTTTTTATTGTATAAAGTAATAATGCAAAATACATATCATGTTACACAATAAAGTTTTTTACTGTATATGCTTTGACCACGCTCTCACCTGATGTTAAGTGACGATGTGGTTCAGGCTGGTAAACACGCTAAGCCTAGAGGTACTGGTAGTTCTCAAGTGATCCTGCCGGAAGTCACTTGTATGTATTTGGGGACAGGTTTTCAAACTTAATCAATATTATGAGAAAATGTCACCACGCTATGGTTTCCTCACAATGTTTTCCTTCTCCGAAAGCTCAGGCTGGTTTTAGAGTTGGATAGGTGCGCTCGAACACGCGTCCATTGACGCACTACCAACTGCACCATCATCACTTCAAAAGTTTAAGCTTTCCTTGAAGGAAAAGTTGTAAGAAATTTTCTAATAACCGCCTAGATATCTAGTCTACAGCAAATTAAAAATAACAAACATCACAACGTGTATGTCGGCACCTAGTAGGTACTTATAGACTCTCCTTGTGGTTAGTTTCTTGGGACATACAGTGATAGATTTGGGAATTATTATTATTATTCGAGAAAGGGACTATGCAGGCTAAGCCAGTCCTGTGTCACTGCGATCTAGATAGATCTATTGTGATCGCCCCCATATTCCTAAAGCTCACTGCCTAGACCCACAACCTGGATATACTGTAGGATCTTTTTGGCAGAGAGCGTCTGTACCTCCTCCGGGAACAACGCATATTTACCCAGAACTCGGTTACGTATGGGTATTAGTGGGTCACAATCACACAAGATGTGCTTTGGTGTTTCATCTGCAATTTCACAGAATCTGCACTCACTTGTGTTCTGGGCACCCATGTTGTGCATATGCTTGCGCAAAACAACATTGTCCAGTTAGCGCTCTCACTAATAGTCGCAGCTGATTCTTACTGAGCATCAGGGCTTCCTCAGCTTTGCGCTAAGTATATCCTCTGGTGAGCTCTTTGGAATGAATTTGTCCTGGCAAATTATTCCAGAACTCTATAGCCTTATAGGTGTATTGATGATCCCTTATGGTTAGTCGAACTTGGCTTTTTGAAATACCACAAAATGGTTCAGTCCCAAATTGTGTTTCCATAGCCTCTGCTCTTGCAAGCGCATCCGCAGCTTCATTGCTGGGAACTCCTGCATGCCCGGGGACCCATCTTAATATCAGCCTGTTATTCTTACCCAGGCTGTTTAGCATTGCCACACAATTGGCAACTAACTTCGAGTCAATTGTGTCCGAAGCCAGTGCCAAGAGAGCGGCTTGACTATCCGAATGAATATATATCGTATGGTTAACGTAGGCTTTCTGCCGATTTGGGTAGATTCCGCCTCAATGGATCTTGAGTTTTTGAGTGAACAAAATAACAATGACTCTAACTATAGTATCGTGTAAAGCATAGAGTATAACTGTGCCAAAAATGAAATATACTAATTAATATGTCAAATGATACCTATTCATTATTAGCGGACTCTTCAAATACAAAGGACTGTGGTTTTTTTTTTACATTCATATTTTCCAGAGGCTTTCTGATGACGATTAGTATAGTATTAAATTTCTACGCGAGTCACTTCGAGAAGTATAGCACAGGCACTTTGTATTTACCATGGGGTTATGACGTCAGTATGTGGGTGAGTCACATATTATGTTAATAAAATTCTAGATATACGTACTTCATTAGAATTAAATCGGTATGAAGTGTATTTTTTTTAATAGATACAGCGTGAGTTCGAAAAGAGAACTGGCCGATGTAACAAGGTTTTTAGGATATAGTTTTTATTGGTAACGATTGTAGTAATCTAAAATGCAGTTGTACCATTATGTTCAAGAATCGAGGCAGCGAGGCTTGTCCAGTATCGAAGGAAAGTTGCATAGATAAAAAAATTAAAGAAATTTCTTAAGTATAAAAAGAAGAAAATGGAAAAATACATACATCCGACCATAAGCCGTCCACTGATGGACATAGGCCTCCCTCAATAAGGGAGTGTTCAAGTATTACGTAACGAATTTGAGAGGAAGGGGGTCTTCTGAAACATTACGATGCGTTACGGGGTTTTTTTTTTGTTTTTTTTTATAGGGGGGTGTTTGAACTACGCGTTGTGTAACATTGTTTTAACCCTTTAGAACGGTCCCGTAGAGATTTTTTTTCTCACGCATTTTTAAAACCTTTTTTTTCTCAAAATTTCAAATTGAATGACCACTTGAAACTTTTTTACCTTACAAAATGTCTTGCTTGCTTTACAGGATAGTGAATAATTTATAATATTTTTTTTTAACTCCAAATATAAAGCAAAATAAAAAAAAAATACCGCCCTTTAGATGGCTTCGTTATTCTTCGTTTTCATGCATGTGAAGAACAATGGCAGATATAGCAAAAATGTGGTAAAGACAGGAACAAGTCAGGAAAAGGACGTTAAAAAAGAAAAAAAAGAAATCTTTTGCATTTTAAAAACAAGATAATTCAAATGTTAATAAATATTATTAACGTCATTAAATCGATAACATAGGTATATTAGCGACTTTCCGGTAATTTACGCCACATAATTGTGACTTTCAGGTAAAAATGGTCACTTGGTGGTGGTTACATAACGTTTTACTAGGGGGGAAGGGTGGCGGTAAATAAAAAACGTTACGGCGTGTTACATGGGGAAAGGGGGATCAAAAATCCCCAAAAATTACGTTACGTAATACTTGAACGATTCCTTAAGGAGGAATTATCATAATTACCACGCTTGGCAGGCAGGTTGGCGATTGCAGTCAGGTGTTTGTGGCACTCAGAGGATGCTGCTCCCCATCCCCTGGTTTATATCCCTCAGTGGCCTTTTGCGACACCCACGGGACTGTATGGTGTAGTCTTATTTTTACCACTGTACTGCACGTCAATAGAAAAATAACAAGACAAAATCATTTACAAATTATCGTTCAAAGAAAAAAACTAAGAACTAAAAAATGAAACAGAAAGAAAGTCACTCGTCACAGGCACTCGTCAAAAGTAAATATTTACCATCAAAACCCGAAAAATCCCTGTCCCGAAAAATCTCAAATTCTTACCACTACTTTCACGCGCATTTTGGTTGGGAAATTCTAATTCGAGAAAAATTAAATCTCATAAAAACGAAACATAAGTTCAAATGTGAGAGAAAGCTTAGATAATTACAAATTACTTATTACGTTTCAAAATGTAACGTTATTCATGTTTATTTTTTTTATTTATAACATATTAATTAACTCTACTGTAAAATGAAATTTTTGTGTAATGAATTTTGTAAACGCTACAGCGACACTAAAATTTATTAAAAAAAAAAACAAACTTATAAACCCTTTTAACAATATGAGTATAGAAAATAATATCTAAAGTTGTAGTGTTATGGCATAAAATTACGACGTAATTAGGACATAGTTTAATATTGTTCTAGGTTACATCTTTAGTGTTCATAATCGCCGGCGCTTACGGACCGGACGCGTATAAGTTTTATGTTTTCGGTGACGTCACATTCGGCGTATTCTTCGAGACGATAGCGCATCTAGTAGGGTTATTCGGCACAGTCCCGATAGCTATCTATAACGTATATTTGTAAGTGATTTAACCAGTAATTATACCTACATATCATTATTCTTATTTTAAAAGTAACGTCTTTCCTGTCTGATTAAATGCGTATAACTCAAAAGCCATGATACAAATTTACATAATTAGTCTTTTAAGTCATCCATGTGTTATCTAAGTACACGTAAAGTATATATTATGTCACATAAGGTAATACATTTAACAAGTTTTAAGAGTAATAGTGAAAAAAGACAACAAAAAGTAATCAAACGCATTTTCTTTTGCATTTATTAGTATGAACTACCTACCATACGGCTCACCGTCGGCAAGGATTTCATTCTCATATCTCGGAGTCTGAATAGACACGACTCCACAGTAATTTTCACCCGTGAACAGTGGTGTGACTATGCCATCTGAGGCCCGTGGCATATTCGTTGAATGGGAGAGAGTGGGGGACAGTAAAAATTGTCACGTTGTATTTTGATTTTAATAAATCACTAAAGTGTTTAAATATTTGGTCGTGTCTAACTTTAACTATATTTATAATTTTTACTACATTTAAGTAAAAAATGTTAGGATACTTCTGAGCTCGCGGCCGAGCCTCAATTTGTCCGGGGCTTTTGCCATTTTGCCAGCTCTGCCACCTTATAGTTACGCCACTGCCCGTGAACGATTTGCATATGGAATACGCTCCCAGTATGCAATATCCCAAAGGGAAAACAAAATAAAATTCTTCAAAAGATTTAGCAGAAAATTTTTACATTTTAAGGGCTGTTGAAGTTAGGTAAACATTTCCTAACTTTGGATGTTTTTGACTCCCCCTTCCCGTTGTTGGCAAAATTAGAAGCAATGCTCTTACCGTGATTAGGCAAGCATTAACATAATCTTGAAAAAAGAAAGAAACAAAATTAAGTAGTAAACATTGCTTACGTAATGACCATTCAGTCCTCCCGTCCTCCATGACATGAAAACTAATCAAAGAATAAACGACCCCATATAGATGATTAATGTACTTATAGAAGGATATCGTTATAATTAGAATAATCATTATTACAGGTACAGGAAAAATAATATCGGTAAATTGAATACGATTTGGGAGACGATCCGGCCGCTTTGGTCCATTTTACAAATTTTAATAGTGACTATGACATGGGCCCTCCATTCGGCTAACGATATAGTCGAATACGACCCTAGGGCGTTTCTATTCATATTCGGTGCCCTATTTAGTAATACTACTGTAAGTATTATAGTAATAATTGATTTAGATTACGCGTGGCCTTGGCCTTAATTTGTAGCTAAGTTTTAGGGCACTCAGCTGGAAAATAGTACCCTTGATTTTAGATATTAATTTTTTCATATCATCCATTTAACTGAAAGACGTCCACTGCTGGATATAGGTCTCCCCTAAATATCTCCATAGCGACTGGTTTTGCACCACTCACATGAAGTCGTCGGTCTATCTTGTGGGGGTCTACCCACAGTGCGTCTTCCAGTACGCGGCAGCCATTCGAGAATCATAATCATCATGCCGGACTACATCTACCTTCATCTTGTTGATCTCGAAACGTGACTCTATGGCGGGTCTTTCACTATTTGCTTGGTGGTCGCAACCTAGTCGAGCACGAAAATAACGATAAATCTGAACGAATATAGTATAATACGCTAAGTGCAGAGCACCTGGCCTTGAAGTGACGCTCCCAGGACATATCTATAAGTGGTCTGCCAGAAATGTACCTGGAAGATGAACGATAAGACCAGTAAGTTACCAAGGCTTCATAAATAAAATCCTATCCTATAAGGCACGACTATCGACCTCGCGAATCTCTAAAGAACAAGTTTCAAGAATATGATATCTTAACTTTGCCCTCCCAATACATCTTCGATAACTTAATGCATATTCGTAAAAATTTAGACAAGCTAGATCTAGTGAATGATCGTCATAATTTTAATATTAGAAGTAAAGACAAGTTGGCCGTCCCACGCTTTAGGTTATGTAAGTGTAATAAAAGCTTTATAGGTAATAGTATTCGGTTTTACAATAAGATCCCAAGTAACATTACCGATTTACCTGACAATAAGTTCAAGTATTATGTCAAGCAAGTTTTAATCTCAAAAGGTTATTACAGGGTGGATCATTACGTGAACGATAGTGATGTCTGGAATTAACCCACATCTCTGTGCTTCCACTAAAAAACTACGATTTGTATAGTTTTTTATATGACAAAAAAAATGATATATATTATATTTATGAAAAAAAAAAGAACCAGATCGAGTTTCTAGCCGGCTCTTCTCGACTGGTTTGTTTTCCGAACCAGTGGTAGTGTTTTAGACGTTCATAAGCGCCTTCTTAGGGCCTAAATCGAATAAAGATTTTTTTGATTTTAATTTTTTTAAGTTAATTCCTGCAAACTTTCGCGCATACCTAAATTCTCAAAAAGCAAAATGGTAACTGATAAATGTATAAATAAGTATAATATATAAATCGAAGAATAATAGTTTCAAAGTATACCGTATAAATTTAAATAATATTTTTTCACTTATATATAAATCATATAATTGAGATAAATAAATAATTTGATTTTTGATTTTATCTTTTTTAACTTACTAAAAGCTGTTGACCTTAAAGGCCTTGACAGCTTAACTCAACTATCCTTTTTCTCTCTCGGTAGACAAGAACGGATAGGCTATGAAACACCGCATAAAGAAGAGATCGCAAATATAAGAAATACTTAACAAAGTATTCTATCTCATTATCTTGCATGTTAATAGACGTATGTGTTTCTCTCTCTCTTTAACATCGCTTTTTCGTTTCATTGTTTTCAAATCACAACGATGTTAAGTAAGTTTTCACTTTAATAAAAATTATAATTATTGCAGAGCCGACTAATTATAGCTGAAATAACACATCAGAGATGTGAACTCATTAACCCACTGTTCTGGCCGCTGGCAGGCGCTATTGCAACTTCACTTTACCAGCCCCACTTGGAAATACCAATCTTTTATGTTCTCCTGTTAATAATTATCTTTTCTCACATACATTACGGGATCTGTGTGGTAAGACAATTTGAATATTGTATGAAATAGTCACTTACCCAATTTCGAGCCATAGTTGATTTTTCCATAAATTTACATTTATTTCGAAATAGGAACGGTATCATTGTTGTAATAATTTCAATATTTAATTTATATTGAATGACATGATTTTTGATATAAACATTATTTAAATAATTCTATACATATATTTTTTACACGGTATATTTAGTGTTTTGACCACAATCTCACCTGATGTTAAGTGACGACGTGGTCCACGATGGTAAACACACTAATCCTAGAAGTACTTGTTCTCAAGTGATGCTGCCGGAACACACTTTTTTGTATTTGGCAACATGTTTTCAAACTTGAGGTTGGTAACTACCCAAGCGGGCATTATTACATAATACTCTACCATCATGTTATGGTTTCCTCATGATGTTTTCCTTCACCGAAAACAAAGGCTGATTTTAGAGTTGAATAGTTGGGCTCAACCCGCGTCTAATGATGCGGAATCTGGCCGCACCATCCACTGCACCATCATCGATGCGTATATTATATTATCTCGGTATATTTGTCAGGTATTAAAAGTGTTTACAAGTTATCTATAAGAGAATCTTGCCGTACTACATATATACTACAGGTAAAACTTTACCTGGGTACCTACGTTTAATCAGAACTTGCCAAAATTTTGCTTCCTAATATAGTACAAATTTGAATAGGGCCCAATACATAAAAACGCAACGAGAAACTTTATCAAAGCGTTCAGTTTTTCGCACGATATTTCCGTTTATATTCAAAGTAATAAATTATAGGAATTATCACAAAATGCATCGATATTAATTCACAAATAAGTAACGTTAATTCTTACGCAAATTAACTACCTAATAATAATTATTATCATACCTTAAGGTAATTTATTTTTGTTCTAGGTTCGACAAATTTGCGATCATTTCAAAATATCCGCATTCACTGTGCCAGCGGAAAAAAGAAAATAGACGAAACTACTAAACGTCATTTAGTTGTATTATTGTTTTGTTGTTTACTATAGGTTTTTTATTTATTTATTTTGATATTAAAACATACATTATTACACATTTTGTTTCTTATTTTATTTTGTAACTGTTTTTGGTAGCAAGTTAGTCTGACTTGTAAAGGCTTTAATTTTTCATTGAATTGTGTTTGTATGAATTATTAATGAGAGGAATGAGAAACGATTGGATATAGATGAGATGCAAACGTTGAAATAGATGTGGGATGTTACAAGAATGGATAAAATAAGGAACAAATATTTGTAGTTTGGAAGTTGCACCAGTGGTAGAACATTTGAAAGGTTCTCGTTCGTATGCACATGTTATGCGAAGAGAGGAGGAAGCGCGCATGTGGGTAAAATAGTAATGAATATGAATGTAGAAGAATAGAAATGTAGAGGGAGGCTAAAGAGATGGCGGCTGATAGGGACGTATGGAAAAGATAACATGCTGCGCCGACCCCATGTGAGTTTGACTGCAGGGCATAAGAATAATGATATTTGATTACCTATATTAGGGTAAAGACGCTCCTGGATTTCTCATAATCCTGGCTAACGTTAATCTTGCGTACTCATATGGCACCTTACCCTATATAATATTGATGACATTTTACGAAATATAGTTTGGTTAATGTGCTCAAGTGAAATGGACCAGAATGTAAATTCTAAAATGCTACAAAAACTCAGTTGAAAGTTCAAGTAATATCGCCATCGTTTGCCTAGAGTAGTAATATAAGATTGGAGAATATTCTATCCGCATGACAATGGTCCAGTTTTGTATCGTGTTTGACATTTTCCCAATAACTAAGAACTTTGATACCTGTTGTTGTCAGTTGTATAATATTCGTTGGTTATAATAATAAATACATAGATGCTCTATCGAAAAAATAATTAAAGGCGTTTTTTTTTATCGATTGGTTGAAATTGATTCCAACATTCTAAAATATATGGAGAATACAAGTGAAAATTTTTTCGTTTATCTAGGTGTAAACTATATGATAGCTACATATTAAAATAGTGTTTGTTTAATATTAGCTGGTAAATTTAAAAAAATTATACTTTTTCAAGTTTTGATGTGTTATATTACTTATTTTTATAAGTATATTTGCTTGTCATGTTTGAAACTATGATGACTGAGTAAGTATTTTGGTTAGATTTCGATTCGATGGTCGTATGTTCGAACCCATCTATCCAAGTTTATATTGTGCATGAGCTTTCGGTTAAGGAAAACATCGTGAGGAAACCATAGCATGATGGTAGGGCATTTTAAATAATGTCTGCCTGAGTAGCTACCACCCTCAATCTTGAAAAACTGGCGGCTATCATTAAAAATAGTTGTGTTCCGGCAGCATCACTTGAGAGAGTTACCTGAAAGTTTATTGTGTTTACTATCCTCGATTACATAATTACTTAACATTAAGTGGTCAAAACACTGAGCCAATACTTTTATCTAGACAGAATCGAGTCTAGTTATTTTGCTATAAGAGGTAATAAGGCCTACGAACAAAATTCAAACTTCACATCGACCTTCCAATATGGTTGGATTTTGACAGCGAAATGTCAATCACATATCTATTTTTTAAAAAGAACAACACACACCAGGTACAGAGCGAAAATTTGACACCACAGCACAATCTAATTCACAAAATTATACGTAACATAATACAAATGGCGAAAAAAAAAGAGCATCGCACTGTCAAAATGTAAAGCGGCGGAATATAATCCGCGCGCGAGCGAGACAAATATACGTCTCGGTTGATTCACACAGCTACGTCTTTAAATTACACGTTCTCATAGCCTTGCAGTAAACCAGGAGTTTTGAGGAACGTTATAAATTTGTAATTTGTATTTGTGTTTTAGACCTTAACTTATTTTGTTAAAGTAACATCTCGTTTGTTGGTTAACGGTTGTTATGACGATTGAAGTTCGATGCGAAATTTAGTAATGGGGGGTGCACGACATAGACACCGCAGTCGGGGTTTAGAATTTCAGTACAGCTTCGGATAGCTGCGAAGCGTTGCTTTGTTAGTGTAATAATTGTTTACCGAGGCTAATTTTTTTTTAATTTCCGTCGCGTCTTTTGTCGTATGCGTATCCGAAAATTCTATAATACAATTAACATAGATATAATTAAATATATATACCAAACAAAGATCCATTGAATTAATTAAACTGTAAAGTTTTTAAATTAAAAACAAAGTGACTAAAAGCTGTGGAGACGTTATTTTTTAAGCTTTGTGTGATTTTAGTGTGTGTCTTATTATTAGTGTATTTAGTTACGAGATAATAAAATTAACTTATCGGTAAGTGTGTTGTGTTTATCAAAGAATTAAAAATTAACAGTTAATAATTATTTTTACTATTAAAGAAATGTGGTGGTGTGGTATTAAAATATTATTGGCATGATACAAATAAAAGAAGAACGCATGCTCTGAATGATTTTCTTTAAAACATGGAATTAAAATAAATAACGGCATTATTTTAATAAAATATATAAATTCGTGGAGCGGATAATCATGTTGCAATTAATTGAAAAGGTAAATATCATGGAAATCTTTATATTATACAGAATATTTAGGTAGTACTTACTAACTCATAAAGGAAATTTATAAACAGTAAGATATAACAAATAGATGGGGCGTATTATATTTTTTTATTATTATAAAATTAGATTTACAGTAAATATTCGGTGTTTTGGTTAAACTGAATACATACATATATACAAAGTATCATTCCTTTTTCTCGTGGGGGTAGACAGAAACTACGTCCTGCCACTTGCTACGATCTTGACCCACCTCTTTCGCTTCTTCTACTTTCATGAGCGCTTTCATACATGCTCGCCGGTTATTAGTATTTTTTTTTCACCTGGCCGTTATTTAAGACGAACATTGGTAGATAGTAGTAAAACGACATGAATCTATTAGATATAAAATATTCTTATCTGCAATGAATTAAACAACGTACGCACAATAGAACGGATTATATATAGGATTATTTGTGTGGCCGCGGCTGCGCCCGCGTTTCTTATATTCTTCACTGCGTTTGATTTTTTTATCCGGAACACCAATTATTTTCGAAAATTAAAGTACCCTAAGTTACCCGGAGTAACTACAGCTACCTACAAAAAAACGTTCCGTCAAAACCGTCCAGCCGTTCCGGAGATTACCCGGAACAAACAGACAAAAATTTAAAAAATTGTATTTTGGTATAGGTATCATATACATTCATATCTCTTTGGTAAAAAAAAATATTTTGGTAAACAAATACTTCAATTTTATTTATTAGTACAGATTAGCATATTGTGTTAAGGCGTTTTTTTACACGGTATAGGCTCAGTGCGTTGCCCACAATCTCACTTGATGTGATGTTAAGTGACGATGTGGTTCCAGGATGGTAAACACACTAAGCCTAGAGGTTCTGGTTTTCAAGTGAAGCTGTCGGAACACACTTATTGGTATTTGGCGACAGGTTTTAAAACTTGAGAGTGGTAGCTACCCAGGCGGGCATCATTAGAAAATGCTCTACCACCATGCGATGATATAAGAAATTTCACTAAGTATTCGCTTACTATTGACCATTTTTTGAATGAATGAAACCTCAATTCTTGTTTGAAGTTAATAAATAGCCATAATTATTAAATACTTTAGCAGTTTATTCATTAATTATCGTAGCACGTAAACGTTTTATTAGTTGGAAAATGTATTATTAAATTATTACAATTTTAAGCCGAAGGTTCTTTGAGTATTGGTCGTCCGTGTCGATTTGATAGTAGGTTTGAATCCACATTTGCTAATTTTATAATGAGCCTAAACTTTCCAATGCATAGTAATTATCAACCGTAGCAATGGGCGGTAGAGCCATAGGTATGTTCTGGCATCATCAATAGCCATAGCGTGATCACAGTCTTGGGTCATATCACATACAGAATTAAAAAAAAAAAAACAAAAAACTAGGCAGCCGGCAGAAGTGAAAACTCGAAACTTTGTAAAAACTGCCAGCATTTAAGAGGATATGCGGTTGGAAAAGTAGGTATTTCAGAAATCTATTGCTATCGCTTTGCGCCCTAGAGAAATAATTATAAAACAAAACGGGACAGCTGCAGCGCGGGCTGATTTAACTATACAAGATATACGAAAACATCACTTCGTAGTACCCTGTTTCCTCCTCCAAGACTGAACCGATTTATTTTTCTTTCAGTTATAGAATAATAAAGACTTTGGCTATGCCTGTACGTTTTGCTTTTTTTAATTATATCTATTAAGTTTGTTTGCTAGGTATATATAATTTGTTGTAAAAATATGTACCATAATGCTATTATCCATCCAGGGAGGGAAAAGGGCACTACTTTTGTATGGATTAAAATGCCGCTAGGATATCCTCTTAAACGCCATCTTATACGTCTTTACATACTTTAGTACGTTGACGGTTGACGTCATAGCCTTGGTAACGCGAATCTATAAGTTTTTCCTCTACCGAGAATCGCTGAATGCCGCTAAAGAAGTTATTAATTCAAAAAAGGCAGTTTCGTTATTTCAGAGCAATCAATTTTGTTACTATAATGTAGTCTACTTATTTGTAAAATACCATTCATTTAAGCCATACAAAACGCTTTAATATTTAACAAGATATAAACCAACAAACAAACAGACAGAAATATAGACGTTTTCGCTTACTATAGGTATCTAAGGGAAATAATTTCTATTTTAGACTTCCCCTATATGAAATTACTAACTATTTATGAACCTATATTGATTAAATCCATCGTACTTTTAAGCACTTTATTCTCGCCAAAAATCGTAAATGCACATGTTAATGTAAGAAAAAAAAATTGTATTTTTGAAACAAAGTTGAAACATTTGGAAACTTTTTACCATTATAGATTTTTTATTATCTGTACTATTAAATTAAATTAAAGTGTCTGTTTGTATTTTTTTTACTAAATAGAGGTTAATGTATATACGATACCTATATGTACAAAAAATACAATTTTTTCAATGTTTGTTTGTTTCGGGTAATCTCGGGAAAGGCTTTACCGATGTTGAATGCACTTTTTTTGTTAGATAGCTCAAATTATCTTAACTCTGCGTAAATTTAGAGTTCCGCGTGAAAAAATTAAAACTCAGGAAATTGAGAATAAAACCCGATTTAATGCACAGGTTTACTGGCAGGTATTTGAATTTGTGAGAAATATCTTTGTTAATGTTAGTTGCAAAAAAAAAATTAGATTAGGATTCCGTATAAATAAATTAAAATGCAGTGATAAGTGTATGAAGCACGGGCGCAGCCGCGGGCACAAATGTAGTCTTTTATAAATTGGGAATTCAATACATACAAATATATAGGTACCTATGTGTGATATAGAATACTATCTTATCCGCCACACTTCGTACCGGTTTTAAATAAGTAAATACCACTCTATAGAAAATGTATGAGAAAATACTTTATTTCTTATTTTTTTTTTTATGATTTATTTCGATTTATTAATAGTTATCCAACAAATATAACATCATAAAAATCGGTCCAGCTGTTTTTAAGGTTATAAACGGTGTAAAATACTCGACTTTGTTTTATTTACACTTATAGATTAATAATATAATTTGATTAATTAATTGAAAAAACTTAACCTTATTAGGTAGAAATTCGAACTGATCAAGATGAACAGGATCGTTTAGTTTTATAACATCGATAACAAATAATTTATAATAAGATTATAAACATAGATAATAGTTTACGATCGTTTCGTATATAAATTAAAACATTTGAATTTAATCAGTTACTTAATTAAAGAATAAAAATATATTGCAGTTATTTTTTTTATTATAGTAAATATTTTTTAAAAACAAAATACAATGACATCTTCGGATGTTAGATGACGTACATAGTCCAAGAATGAGACGTCACTAGATAGATGCCCGGAGTACGACACGCATTAACGTCTCTCTATGACTGGTTTCTCACCTTGTTTATGGAGGTCGCGATACAGTCGGGCTTCATTACCCTACCAACTCGCTAACAACTGGATCTATGCTGGCTAATCCTAAAACATGTTACTTTGGTGGGTTTTCCACCATCTGTACAGACGTCTCGATCCAGGCACGTACAAATGCCCTACACCCCGTATTATTAAATAAATAAAAAAATACAAAAATGAATTTAAAAATAATTGTATAAAAAAGGTAACTTCATTCATTTTCAATAGTAATGCTCGACAATATATATACATAACGTCATGGCCTCTATCCATTAGTGTGGGTAGGCAGAGAGTACACCCTTCTACCTGCTGCGATCGAGACACATCTTTCGCTTTTTCTACTTCTATAAGCACCTTCATACATGCTCTTCAGTTACGGGTACTTTTGACCACGACGTTCCTTCAGAATGTCCTCGATCTGGTCGAGATACGATCCTATAGGATGACCCTTACCTGCTTGCCCAGTCACACTCTCCATGTAAAATTGTTTTCATCAATGTTCTTTCATCCATCCTATCCACTTGTCCATACCAATTAAGCATTCCTTTATCTATCTTTGTCTACATCTACATCCTCGACAACACCATAACGTTTCTCTCATCACGCTATTCCTTACTTTAGCTATCATTCGCAAGCAGCTAACACTTCTTAGACTTCTTAGGAACTAGCACGTGGCTTTTCGGACACATTCGGGTTACTCATAAAATTACGCAGATTCACTCGATTCCCTAACACAATTCTTCGCTCAATATCACCGATACTTTATCCATCTCTCGTAACCTTTGACTCCAAATATACAAACTCTTTTAATTTCACTTTTTTACAAAATAATAATTACTATTGACCCGGAGAGCCTTGACAGCTTCAGCAAACTTTTGGGCAAGTGTTTAAGGCACTCAGCTAAAAATGGTAACTAGCACAAGGGCACTAAAGTAGTATGAACTGTAGCTTAACCGTTACCTATGTAAAAATAACGCTGAATTTTCCTTAGCTAAATTCTACGATTTATCAAAAAAGCGTAACAAAAGAGGTTGGAACCTCCCGACCTGAATCCCCTGATGTTCGTGTCTGTTTTTCTGTTAGTTGGCTTATAATTCGTGAACCGCTGAACCAATGTACATATAATTATATGGCTAAATCGATATGTAATTGTTTATATAACGTAATGTATTAAAGTAATAATTAGATCAATAATATATATATTTTTAATTCATTAGCTAACCATTGAATAGAATGTAGTGTGTAGTTAGTTGTAAACGATTAAAAGAAAAGCTATACGAGAATTCAAAGAAATGTATTGGTACAGTAAATCAGTATTATTACTTATATAAAACTCAGTAATGATTTGCGAATAGACTTAAAAAATATAGTGGACAAGCTTAATCTACATTTCTGCTGATAGAAACGAATTATGTTTATCAAATATTAAAGGTATTTAGGAAACGAAACGCTGTCAGGTTTTCATAACTAAAGCAATCAAAAATCATAACAACGATGCGGGGTTTTTTTAAACCTGATGACGAATGAAATAGTTAATGATTAAATGTAATTCTTTTGAGATTTCTATTATTAACTTTCAGTGAAGGGAAATATCGTGAGGAAACCATATCATGGTGGTAGGGCATTTTCTAATTTACCTATCATCACCGTTAAGTTTCAAAGCCTGTCGCTAGTTATTTTTCCGGCAACGTCACTTGAGATCTATTGCCGTTTAGTGCGCTTACCACAGGGACGTAGCTACCACCTCTGGCTAACTACCACTCTGCTAGTAATCTATATATCTATCTCTCTCTCTCTCTCTCCATATATATATATATATATATATATATATATATATATATATATATATATATACTTTGAGGCACCATTACCTCAAAACTACTGAACATATCGAGATGGGACTATCACCATTCGACGCGGAATTTTTCATAGATCGGCTATTTATTTATTTATTCATTCCATCGACCCTTTCCCATTTATTTTTTTGGGTTACTATATTACGCAGTGAAGAATATATGAAACGCTGGCGCAGTCTCTCCAGAGTTGCCAAGTAGACTATCGATACATCAAAGCTTTGAAGGATTTGTACGAAAACGCCACCATATCAGTCAGATTACAGGACCAGACCTCGAAACCTATACCTTTGCGGCCTGGCGTTAGACAGAGAGGTGTTACCTCTCCGAAACTGTTCATTGCTGCACTCGAGGATATCTTCAAGGTTCTGGATTGGAAAGAGCTTGCCATCAACATAAACGGCAAGTTCATAACACACCTCCTCTTGCCGATGATACAGTAGTCATGGCTGAGACCGCAGAAGACCTAAATACGATGCTCGGTGACTTCACTAGAGCCTCCGAACGAGTTGGTCTTAAAATGAACATGGGCAAGACGAAAATCATATCTTACGTCCATGTTGTGCTGACTCCTATATATCGGTGACTCTACACTCAAAGTTGTTGACAGCTATATACATATACCATGGATAAACTGTCCAATTAGGTAGATCCAACTTCGATGTTAATCGTTGAATCCAGTTCGGTTGGTTCGCCTTCGGAAAGTTCCGCAGAATCTTCTCGTCCAAAATACAGCAGTGTCTCAAGAAGAAAGTTTTCGACCAGTGTTTGTTGCCAGACAATGGGTCTATTTGAAAACCTCGAAGTTTATCAAATGGCAATAGACAGGGCTATGATCAGTGATGATGATGGTCAGTGTGATCAGAAATGAGGATATCCGCAGACAACCAAAATAACTGACATTGCCTGAGAATTGCCAAACTTAAGTGGCTATGAGGACACATTGCCCGTAGGACCGATGGCCGATGGGGATAACGGGTTCTCGGATTCCTGCCGTGTACTGGTAGACACAGCGTGGGTAGGCATAAGGTGAACCCACGATCTGGTGAAGGTCACGGGAATCCGCTAGATACGCGTAGCGCAAGACAGGTCACTGTCGAAGACTTATGCCCAGCAGTTGAATGGATGGATTAAATATTAATAAAGTCTATCTATTTTAATATTAAATGATATTTGAATGAAATACAGCTATCAACAAAAATTAAGACTATTGTGTTGGCGAAGAAACGACGTGTGGAGTCGTCGGTTGATTATGTATTGAAAAAAAATTATGGGTTAATAATATTAAAATGAAATCTTAAAACAGAGTCGGCCTAAATAATTGTGCGATGAAGCGTTGTAGGTACTGTGAATGGTTCCACGAAACTCTTGTATAGTTTTAGCATCGAATTCGCGTCGGGAACATTTAGTTTAGTCAAGCGTATCTCTCTAGAGTCTTGATAGTTACAGTTTGGTACCTTCTTCATATTGATCGATAAATTTAAATATTTCTTAAATATTTAACAAATAAATTAAATTAGTCCCATTATAGTAATAGTTTAGCAAAATTTAAACTAATTTATGGAAATATATTGCTGTGTAAATTGTGCATTAATATAAGTTAAAAGTATCTGTAAGTATTTATACTAATAAATAAAATTCTGTTTATAATTTCTAAATAATATTGTTTTTTAAATACATATAAATGTTTTTACCACAAACACAATTTTTTAAATTTTTGTCTAACTGGCTGTTTGTTCGGCTAATCTTCGCAATGGCTGGACGGGACTTTTTCTGGCAGATAGTTGAAATTACAACGCATAACTTAGGCTACTTTTATTTTATGAAAATAATTAGGACTTCGTGTAATAAAAATTAAAACCCAATAAATTGTAAAATTGATGGATAAAAATCAATGGTCAATTTTATTGGCAAGTGCTTGAATTTGTGGAAAATTTCTTTGCTGACTCTTAGTACAAAAAAAGGAAAATAAATAGGGTTCCGTGTAAAAAAAATTAAAACGATAAAATGACCGTCAAAACATTGTTTTCCAGTGATTATTTATGACCTATATGAAACGCGGGCGGAACCACGGGCACAGCTAGTTATTCTAAAATTAATATATAGTTAATAGTTATATAAAATAATTAGTATAAAATTATTTAATAATTCAAGCTTGTGCATTATTCGTGTAGCATTTTATTTGTGTTTATTTAAAAAAAAATCATTAAAGCAATCCGTTTAGTCTGTAATTTTTCAAGAAAGTTTCTAATGCAAAAAAACTCAGTAATATTCGTAGACGGTTGTAAAAATATCAAAATATTTTTACAATAGGTAGGTATTATAGTACGATATAGTTATAGTCGAAACAGATAAAAAATAATAAATCAAACTGAATATGAGGCGTTAACGTGCCATCTTGTTTTATATTTTCTGACCTAAATCTTATAATAAATATGAAAAGATTTATTGAAAATATAACCGTCATTTTTAGTTTATTCTCGTAAAAGTTGATATTTTAAAAGTTTATAACATTAGTTCGAGCCTTGTTTTTTTATTATTAATTATTCCTTTTATAATGTTTTAACTGTTTCGATATAAATCATTAACGTGTTAATATGACGGGGGAAAAAAAATCAGCCCAAACGACGCGGTGTAGAATATCACTTGTTTTATGTGAAATGTAGATTTAGTAAACGTAGCTCGAAATAGTGTTTTATTTTATTAATTTTCACAAATACATATTTTTTTATAGAGACATTAAAATTTGATTTAAATATAAAATCAGATGACATATAAAATATTTTCCGAGTGAAGATGATAATCATTTGTTTTTTCTTTAGATAAATATTTGTTAGGTATGTCATTAGTCCGATTCATAGGTAAATTAAGAGGTTATGCTAGCGGCGTTTATTACATACAAACGTAGTCTCCTGTTTCCTCCCTAGATAATAGCTTTATGGTACATATTTTGATAACAAATAATCAAGAAATTTCCACCACCGGCATGACCGTACGTTTTGATTTATTATCGATTATTTACCCGTACGTGATTGTAGAAAAATTAAGATCCTATGAAAATGAAAAAATGCTCGATTTTTACCGTTATTTTCAGACGCTCGTCAAACAAATTTGATGAATAAAAAAAAGCAAAACGTAGATGCCCACCCAAAGTCTTTTTTATTCTATAACTAAAAGAAAATTAAAAATCGGTTCAGTTTTGGAGGAGGAAACAGGGTACTACGAAGTGATGTTTTCGTCTATTTTGCATGCAATAAAATTAGTCCGTGTTGCAGTTGTCCCTTTCGTGTTTTATAACTCTTTCTTTGGGGCGCAACGCGATTGCAATAGATTTCTGACATACCTAATTTTCAAATTTGTCTCCAACCTGATATGCGATCGGGTTTAAAGATTAGTTTGTCAAGAATATTGTTAGCTCCTTAATATAACGATAAGAATGTTGGAGACAGAGCCCGCAGTCTGAAAGAATAATTAATTTCTCAAAGATAAACTAACATAACGTGAACTACATGTTTGTTTATAATTTTCCCTTGTAAATAATCAACAAAATTATAAATATTAAAGTAATGTAAACTATTTCTAGATTTTTAATTTGATATTTAATCTAGTTGTCACATGGCTCCGCTCGCTGTATACTAAAGGACAGACAGACTGATACACCTTACCTTAGGATTACCTTTTAGGATTTTAGGGTTACCTTTTAGGATTTAAGAAAAAGAACGGGGTACTAGTCACTGTTCTGAAGTTTTTTTTCTATTATTCTGATAATGTTTCCTGTATGATAATAATTACCTACATAGTATACTAAAACATAAATAGATAATAAATATACGATTTATAAAAATACCATGCAAGTCGGTTCATTGCTTGTCGAGTTGTATGTCAAGTAACAAACAGTTGGCTTTTAGATATATAATGTAAGGATAAGTTGAATAATACAAGTTTCTAATATCATTCGCGGCAGAAAAGTTAAACCACCTAACACAATTAACCACTATCTATATAATCAACGGGTAATAGCTAGAATAACTGGATAATTTCCTATTAATTTATTGTTAACCACCTGAGTGCCCGCGGCTGCGCCCGCATTTCATATATTCTTCACTACATTTAATTATTTTTTTATACCTAACCCTAATTTTTTAGTAACTAAGATAATGTAAAAGTATTTCTCGTAAACTCAAGCACTTGCCCGTAAAACTGTGCATTGATTTGGATTTTATTAAATTTTTTATGAGTTTGAATTTTTTTACGCGAAATCCTAATTATTTTCGAAAATTAAAAGTGCCCTAAGTTACTCGAAGTAACTTCAGCTATGTACCGAAAAAGTCCCATCAAAATCCGTCCAGCCGTTCCGGAGATTACCCGGAACAAGCAGACAGACAAAAATTTTTGAAAATTGTGTTTTTGTTTTAGGTATTGTATATACATTCATATCTATTTAGTAAAAAAAAATAATAATTTTGACATTACAAACAGACACTTCAATCTTATTTATTAGTATAATCGTGTTATTAGTTAAGTTATTTAGTAAACAAATTCAAAACCGTAATCTTTTACAAGGATTAATTATTCCATTTAATCCCTGACAAGGCCGTGTGGTGCCGGCTAGTAGTACCACCGCAAATCTTCCCGTGGATGTCGTAAAAGGGGACTAAGGGATAAACTAGAGGATGGGCAGCAGCATCCTCTGAGAACAACAAACACCTACTGCGATCACCAACCCACCTGCTAAGCGAGCCGATTATGGCAATCCTCCTTTTATAAAGAGATCAGCAGTGGACGTCTTATACTTGAATGGATTTGGACTTTTGTTGTCATTAAATGACTAATTTAGAAAAACATTCTTTCGTCAGTGTTAAAGTTAACAAGTTAACACGTAAAAAGTTAGTTTTAACACGGTATATAACTTTATGCATGAAAGCAAGATAATTACTGTAAAGACGGAAAGTCTAAGCTGGTGTAAGAACAATAGATAAAGTAAGGAATAGTGTGATAAGGGAACCTTGTGGTGTGGTAGAGGATGTAGTGACAGAGATAGAGAAAGGGATGCTTAATCGGTTTGGACTCCTGAAGAGGATGGATGAAAAAATATTGACAAAACAGACTTGCAAGGCGATGGTGACTGGGAAAGTCGGTAAAGGTCGACCTAGACGAACGTATCTCGATCAAATGGAAGACTTTCTAAAGAAATTACGATAATACGGTTTTGTGGCACTACGAATTACACATTAGAGATGTACTGTATAAATAAATAAAAAATAAAAAAGTACTCTTAACCGAAGAGAATGTTTGCTCATGAAATTAGACCAAGCGAAAGACGTGTGTCAGGATCGTAGCAAGAGGAAAGATGTAGTCTCTGCCTATCCTTACGAGAGAGAAGCGTGATTTTATGTATGTAAATATGTATTTATTTATCAAAAGAATAACATAGTTAAAATATTTATTCAAACACTGAGCGATTAAAACCAACAGTCGATTTAGCACATACACTTCAGTTCATTCCTTTATTATTCGTTTTTTTTTTATTCGGCATTCGTGCTCACAACACTCTCATTGTATGCGCGTGCGCCGGTCCCTGGCACTTCCAAGAATGATTTCGTTGTGCGACAAAGACGAACATATGAAATCCACACTAATCAGAGAGAGTCGGATCGGGTGTGTGTATAATTTTATTTTTCTTTTCTCTTTAATATGTGACCACATGTGGCGATTGTTCTTGGACCTTATGGTCATTCGATGGGATGGCTTTGGTCCCTCGTTTATTTTGTCGCATGGTTACTAATATTTCTGGGGTGTTATTTTAATTAATATGTTGTAACCTAACTAGTTTATGTCGGCCGTTATGAGTTCCTGTAAGAATCATTTGATATTTAAGATATACCATGGTATAAACGAGTCGTCTTGAGATTTATGTGAAAGATTCCTATTTGAAACATGAGATCGGTGTGTGAAGTTTTTTTAATATCTAACTTTTAAAAACCGAATGAAGGAAAAATAACTTTTTAATACTAATGTTTAATGCTTTTAGTAAAAGTAGGGGTCGATAGATAAATAGGATTTTATAGACCTAATTTTAGTATATATTCTAATTTCAAAATTATTTTGGTATCGTTTATCAATTGTAAAGAATTGAAATAATATTTATATACGGAAAACCTGGCACTGGCAGGCACAGCGTGGGTAGGCCTCCAAAAGGTGGACCGACGACCTGGTGAAGGTCGCGGGAGTCCGCTAGATGCGGGTGACGCAAGACCGGTCGTCGTGGAGATCTTCGGGGGAGACCTGCAGTCCAGCAATGGACGTCTATCGGTTGAATGGATAATATGCACTTAACATTTTATAGTCTGTTGTTATACTCTGACTTCCTCTATTTCTGCCAATCTGTGATAATTTAATAATTCCTTTATCCAGAAAGAGAAATATCAGAAATGCACACGATATCATATTAGATGATTCGAACAAATTTCGTTAAAACTTACTTCATTTTCGCTTAACTTACAAGACAGATTATGAACACAATAATAAAATATATATCTCTATAATTTTATTCCGTTCGCATTAAGAAATTATTACTAACTCCATCAATAGAATAACAATAATTTTAACAAAGCCTAATTAAATGTGTAAATTGATTTTAATTGACTAGTTAGTGTGTGGGATGCAAAATATACTTTCAGTATTAGTGTATTTTCTATGAAATATACTATAACTAAAATCTAGTATTTATCGTAGCTATAAAAAAGACTTTTGATAGAAATAGATATAGAAATAAGTTTCCTTTTTTTATCTCTTACATCGTTGACATGAAATTACAAATTCACACAATGTAGCAGGCACCCAAAATCGTGTAAGAGGTGAACTGGAACGATAACGATCAGGGTTTCTTTCAACGTTCGTTTATCGCCACATCTAATTCATGTAGCTCTAGTATTTTTTATACGCATGCCTCAGATTATCTATACACGGAGATTAGTTACGGATTGAATAAATGTCTAATAATAATAAATTAGGTAGATTAAAAAGTATATTTTAAGTGAGTATGTAATTTGCTTGAAGATAAAATAATTGGTGACCATAGCGTTTATAATTGTTATACATACATACATATAACGTCTATTATTTGCCAATTATTGGGAACAATGTGATACATATTTTATTATTAATAAGTCTAAATTTTATAACACAGTAATATAAATCCCAGCATTGGACGTCTTTATGTTGAATGGATGGAATATAAATCTGTTTACATTAATTCTGATTAATTATTTAACTGGATTATTTCTCTTATAAAAACTACCTCTTGTATTTATGAAACGTCATTAGAAGCAGTTTTAATTTACTTACAAGACAGATGCGCAAATTAGAAATTACAATCTTTCAAATGGCCACTTCATCGATGCAACTTTTGAATCTAAAAACTTTCCGAGACTTTATTATACCATATACATATATCTTTAGTACATTCATACTAACTTAAACAATACAAAATGCATAATATGCACTGGTGTTATATTCTATTTATCAACTATTTATTATAGACCGACATAAACTACCTTAGCATCAAACAGAGTATATAATTTCTATGACTACGTCGTTTCAAATGACGCGAATTCAACAAAACACGATACCTACGTTTATTCCGTACAAAGTCGGCGAATCTTTATTATATGGTAGATCAAACATCTAATTACCTACCATACTCATAGTAGTTAGTTGTTTGTGTCTTTCTTTGTTACCTAGGTGTGACATCATCACAATTCGCTTATCGGGACCACCAGGCGAGCATAAAATATAAGCAAATGTGGCGTTACTCTCCCGATATGGATTTCGATGTGTAAATGTAAACATTCCTCGTATACAACAGGTTCTGCTGATGTTCTGGTACTCGTAACATTATTAGCTAAGTAAGCAGAAGGAATAGATAGCTAAGTGAGTGAGTGAGTTGTATTGTAAAAAACAAAAAAATAGCAATTACATTTGAAAAGGAGATTTTTTCCTTTGTTTGTAATTCGTATCTAGTCTCTGGTAGTTTTTCCAATTTTAACTAACCGTTCAATTGACCGCCTCTTCTATAAAATGTCAAGAGGTACCATGCTACTTAGCATGCTACATTTACACTTGTAAACGCTACTTATGTTTAAAATGGCTACTTTGACTACTTTGAATCTCGCATTCATACCTAGTGAAACCTAGTGAAATAGTGTTAACGAGATTTTCTACTCTGCATTCTATTTTTTGAATACCGATAGATATCAGTACAGAAACAGAGCGAAGTTTTATTTATGTTAATATCTAGTACGCTTGCAACTCCAGTATAATATTATAGCAATCGTACTTATAGGACTGGAATAGTTGATACATTCCAACAGGTTATAATTCCCTGGTAATTTGTTCGTAGCAACGTGTCACAAATGTCACACTTGTTTGAAACTACGTTTTAAATATTATTTTATTTATTTTATAGATAGATACACATACGTATATAATATATATAATAATATATATATATATATATATATATATATATATATATATATAATATACTCACACCTGTTATCCCCAAAGGGTTAGGCAGAGGTGAAATAGGGAATAGAAAAAAAACACCACCCAGATTCCGCCGAGCTTAGTTCCGTCCCAGATGTGACAGGGGGCGAGCCTGTCGCCATATCGGGCACAAATTCCAGACTCCGGGATGATATTGAGTAGAAAAACCCAATATAATTTGACCCGACCCGGGGATCGAATCTGAGACCTCAGAACGACAGTCGTATGTAATACAACTGCGCCACCGAGGCAGAGATTATTCATAATATATATTTATTTCAATATGAATACTGGTTATACTACAAATAAGGATTGTGATTATTTGTTTTCGCCTCAGCAATGTTCTTTGTAAATGAGTTAACATTAAGAATATAGCGCGACTTCACGCTGTGTAGCCAACATTCCAGGGATTTTATCCATATTTCTTATGCATATGTTTTAAGCAGGGCAGGCAACATTCTTTAACATTAACATTTTATAATGATTCGAAATAATAATTATCTTTAAAAAAAGTACGTAGAATAAAATAAACTACCTTTGGCTGGCAACTCTGTCATGATTTAAAGCATTTTACTCAAAAGGGCTTGAACCCAGGGTCTTTAAACAAGTTAATAAAAAAAAATTAAAGCTTTTTTATTTTAATCTTGAATTATGAACATTTCAGTTCAGCTACACTTGCGTATTAATTTTGTAAAGATTCTCCCTTGTTCTTTCATTTTATTAATCGACTTCATTAACCACCTTCAAAAAGGAGAAGGTTCTCATTTCGATTGGTTTTTTTAATGTATGTACACCGATTACGCTGAGATTTGTGATCCGATTTACATGATTCTTATTTAGTTTGATGCAGAATAGTTTCCATTTCGTCCCATAAAACATAGTTTAGCCCAATAGTTTTCATTTTATGAACATTTTTGTTTACGTGGACGATGTAATTTAGTTTGTTTTAGTTTGTGTAGGGCTTTTTTTCTAAGAGTTTCTTGGGATCGATATTGTTTAAGGCGCGCGGGCACCCTTCGTAGACCTACCCATAGCTACTTAAAAATTAAATCGATTCAACCGAAAGACGTCCTCTGCTGGACATAGGTCTCCCCCCAATCTCCACGACGAACAGTCTTGCGCTACCCGCATCCAGCGGATTCACGCGACCTTCACCAGGTACTCGATCCACCTTGTGAGGGGCTTACCCACGCTACGTCTTCTGGTGCTTGGTAGCCATTCGAGAACCCGTTGGTCCCATCGGGCATCGGTTTTGCGAGCAATGTGCCCAGCCAACTGCCACTTGAGTTTACCAATTTTTCGGGCAATGTCGGTTACTTTGGTTCTTCTGCGGATCTCTTGATTCCTGATTCGATCTCGCAGTCAAACTCCAAGCATAGCCCTCTCCATTACCCTTTGAGCTTTTTTATTAGGGCTATTGTGAGCGACCACGTCTCATGTCATCACTGGCAACACATACTGCTTGAAGACTTTCGTCTTGAGGCACTGGGTATTTCAGACGGGAATATTCTGCGTAGTCTCCTGAACGCGGCCCAGCCGAGTTGGATTGAACGATTAACCTGTTTCCCGAAGTTGGATCTACCTAACTGGACGTTTTGTCATATACATAACCGTCAACAACTTCGAGCCAGGGCAGGGGGGGTGCATTGTCCCGGTGGGTTCTAATTGAAACCTTACCCAGGTTAAAAAGAACAATTTCTCAAAAATCGTTGTGTCTTGTTTGAAGTTTTCTTTGTCACTAGATCTGTGCCTGCGGCTCCGCACGCGTTTTATATATTTTTCACTGCATATTAGTGGCGAAGCGCTTCTATAGCCCAATTCCTTACAGCCTTACAAAACAACAAAACACTCATTGCGTACACTTTAAGTCATTTATAAAATATACTAAAACAACCAGACAGTCATAAACTCGAAACACGCACACTAAGATCTTGCTCATACAAGCCGGTAGCAAAATGTCGGAATTGAGTTCACACATCCATGCACATTTCACTTTAATTATCACTCACACAATGAAAGCATTAGTGTACCTATTATGTAAACGTCGCGCAAATTTGGCTGAAAATAAGCCCCTTCGTTCCGGGTTATTCATTTAATCTTGATCATTATTGTCATACGATTACGGTTTATCGTTTATCGATTACACGTCGGATATATTCTTCTCTGCGTAATATGGTTTTTATATTTGTTATACGGAACGGTAATTATTTTCGAAAATTAAAAGTACCCTATCTACCAAAAAAATCCGTTAAAATTCGTCCAACCGTTCCGGAGATTACCCGAAACAAACAGATAGACAGACAAGAATTTTATAAATTGTATTTTTGGTATAGGTATCGTACATACATTCATATCTAATTAGTTAAAAAAATTGACATTAGAAACATACACTTCATTATTTATTATGTAGGTAGTTTATTATAGATATATTTATTATATACAAAATCTTAGGTATTTTGCTTACCTTCTGATTTTAAGACCTTATATTGTAATTTAGTTTTCTCAGTCAACCTCCACGTAATCATCTCTGCGACTATATTAAATAGTTAAGTAACTATTGTATCAAGTATCAAATTACTGCACGTAAACGAGAGATGTTTCAAAAACTTATGTTTTATTAAAACTACCTACTAAATTGGTTTTGTGGCTTCGCTAGCATAAGATATAGGCACCTATATTAAATATGTGACAACTATTCTACACTCTTCTTCTATACTTCTTAAAAACTTAATGTGTCGAGTACCCATAAAAATATGTCAATAGGAAGACAATAGGAAAACAATAGAAAGCTGGCGTAAACGCCAGTTAAGTGCTCAAGGGGTTAAGGATTATGCAATATATTGCAAATCTCTATTTGACTTCAATTCATCCGGTTTTCTGCGGCAGCAAATAGTGTGCATATTGAATGGATGGCTGTTGGATACTTTTACAATATACCTAATAATGCTAATGCGGCTGAAAATCGTAACGCACTAACTTTAAAAAATGACGATTTTGGCAATAGTTATGAGTGGCAACACTACTTCCCAGATGATGGTTTTTGCTTCACCAAAAGTTCTCTCGCACGCTCCTAGATATTAAGGAGGATTCAGAGTCAGTTTGATTAATCTGGTATCCAAACGCACAAATACTAAAACATCATAACTTACAAACGAGTAGTACAAAAAATTGTGTAATCCGATTTCCCCTATTTTACATCCAACGATAAACAATATATATATATATACATATAAAATATAATTTTGTCTTCTTATAAGCTCGTCTCCGATGAGGTAAATTATTTTTCTGCTATCAATAATTGCGTTGTGTCAACGACATTTTTTAATGGCTACGTCAGCATGATATACTTTAAGTTCGCCTAGTACCTGAACATTCGAAAATAAAATTATGAAAAATAACTGTTTTTTCCAAGTTGTTTTTTTTATTGACAACTATACTAAAAAACTCATATATAGCTACTAAAGAATAACTATTTAAAAAATCCCTTGATATTAGCGAAAAATGTTTTGAACTAGTTTATCTTTACTTAACTGAAAACCCTTTATAACGAACGCGTAAGGCACTCCAGCTATAACATTAAATTTAGCTTAAAGCAGCTCGTAAATCCTAACAATAAACATTAATGTTCTAAATTGTTACAATAATATTTAAAGAAATATTCCATTCAAACATCCAAAAAACGTGCGTATGAAAGAAAAGAAAATTATTTGCTATGTAGTCGTTGAAAGGCGCTGCGTAGGTTCTATCTATTTTACAAAAAAACTATGCGGCTTGATAATAATGGATATTACGATTAATTTAATTTTTTTGGTTTCGGAGCGAGGCCAAATCGTGTGTAATTCCATGGTTAGGCGGAAGGGGCGTGTCGGCGGGTGGGCGGGGCGCGGGACAGAGATAGTCGCCCCTCTGCCGGCGGTTGAATGCCGAATTGGCGGCCTTCTGCTTTTATTATCTCCCAGTTATGTAATCGATTGATTATTAAGTTCTGTCTTTATTCTTTTTAATTATTTAGGATACTTCTAGCCGGTCTTTTATTCCTAACAAACGTAGTCCCCTATTTTCTCCCTGGATAATATTATATTTATAGTAAATATGGTATTATGGTAAATATTTTTGTACCAAATAATATATATCCACCACCGCCATGCCCGACCGTTTTGATTTTTTCCCTAAATTAGTTATTGTAGAAACTAGAAGCCATTGAAAATGAAAAAATGCTCGATTTTGACCGTCATTTTCAGACGTACGTCAAACAAATTTAACGAATAAAATTTTAAAAAAAAAAGCAAAACGTATTATTTTATTATTCTAAAACTGAAAGACAATTAAAAATCGGTTCAGTTTTGGAGGAGGAAACAGGATTCTACGAAGTGACGTTTTCGTATATTTTGTATAGTTATCGTGTTTTTAATTCTTTCTTTGGGGCGCAACGCAATAGCAATAGATTTCTGAAATACCTACTTTTCTGTCCGTATGACCGCAAGGATTCTTGACAATATTCGCAGTTAGAAATCATTTTATATAGTATGAAATATTAATTAATAATAATAATATACTAAAAAAATTAAAAACAATAAAGTAATAATGACGGACGGAGCGAGAGAGAGCATTTGGTGAAGCAAAAAACATCATCATGGGAAGTAATTACCATCCTCATCTTTTGATGATCTATCGCCAAAATCGTCAGTTTTTACGATTCTCAGGCGCATTATCTTTAGTAAGTATTTTATATAAGTATTAAACATACTATCCTAAACTATAAACTTAAGTTTTTGATGAAAGAAGATATCGTGATGAAACAATAGCATAGTGCTACCAGGGTATTTCCTAAAGCCTGAATCTCTCTGGAAAATCTGTTTCCGAGCATCTTAAGTTATATTCTGGGAGCATCACTAATAGGTAAACACAATAGGGCTTGTAATATTTGTTCAAGTACTAAGTACGAAGTAACTTCAATTTAATTTCAAGTAAATTAATTATTCAAAGTATTCAAATATCATGAGACTTTCGAGTATGCTTTCGAGTAATCAGAAAAACGTCGTGATTTTACTTAAATACATTTTCATTAATAAAGTTCTTACTTATTATAACAGTAGGTATCTAGTACAACTTTTTTTAATGTGGAAAATGCATTTACGCATCCCCTCTGCTATCTCTAATCCGAAAGTAGCCTCCAAGATTATAGATGCCAGAGAGTATGTGGGACTCATCCGGTATGAAGCCCTGGGAATACACACTAAAATCCACGGACCTACGTGACGTCGCCTTTCTGGGGCAACATGGAATTAATCTAGCACATTCCGCGTCACTCCGGCGGCAGGCCCAAAGACCGGGCCACTACTTTGTCTTTCGTCCAGCGGGGGCAGCCTGGCTTCTGCCAGCTACTTATTTTCCCCCAAGCCTTACGGCCTGGGAGCTACTTCCCTCACGAAGGGTACCGACGTTTGATAAGAGGGCCGGCAGAAAATACATGTGATGGCAATCCTATTTTTCTTCTTTCCGATACCGTGTACTCTACCTCTGAATGGCCGCGTGCACTACAGCGGAAGCACTGCAAGGTATGTCGGGTGCGTGTGCCGTAGGTCCATGCACTTGAAGCACCGCAGCGGCTTTCCTCATGTGCATAAACCTGGATCATACCCCACCCGAGCCTTAACCGCTCCTTCTCCGCTTCTACCAGCAGGAACATAAACAGTGTCCTATTCTCTCTATTTGTGTCCCGGATTTGGCCAGCCTTAATCTCCTAAAGAACATCTGGTCGTATACTAGTACTTCATCTTGAATAGAATAAGCGTTTACTTTATTTTTAAAACTGTAATTGATAAAATAAAACAAATAGGTCCCTCAAATAAATCTGTTTTGTTTCTCTAGTAATGTGATCTTAGAAATGATACAGTATCCAATGTGTCATCATTTAAAGCACTTCTGAGGTAGTTGCATGTTCATCTGTAAGCCGAGAATACCCTCAGAGTTGATAATATTGCTATTATCAATAGTCTGTTGCCAGTAGTCTTATTTAATCTCTTCAATTTGTTTGATTATTTCGTTACTTTTGATGATTCGAATAGTTAGAATCCACGCATTGTATAAATTTGTAATTAGTTTTTACTCGAAATATTCGACTAAAACGAATATTCAAATGCAAAATCATACTTGAGAGTCAGTCCCTCTTATCCTATTGCATTTCAAATTAAATAATCACTTAACCTCGAATAAGATTATCATCAGATTCTCAACATGCTGCTACTAGCTGTGCCCGCGAATCCGCTCTTGTGTATTCAAAAATTATGGCCAGTGTTTTTTTTTAATAACGCTGAACTCCACGTCATTCTTCTAACGAAATATTTATCACAATTCCTTTTGTTCGTATACAGCATTTGTCTTCTAAACTTTGGCACCAAATACCTAGGACACTGTAAAGGACAGATTAATTAATCATACGTAACTATGATTTAAAAAAAATTCTTTGTTACGGTTTAAAATTATACCAGGACAGACAGAGAGACATTTATATAATTATAAGGATAAGGTTTGTTTTCTATTATTTAATGCAAAAAAAGTGTGCAATAAAACCTGACCACATAACCTACCTGCGATTTGCAGAAAGGATTATTGTAAATCAGTTTAGTAGTTATCAAGTTATAAGCTAACGAACAACCAAACAGACGAAATGGTAGATACATCGATCTTATTACCTTAGATAAAGAATGTGGCGATGTGACAAAAATAACCTAAATACATAATTTAAGTTCAATAAGTACCTACATGCAATAAAAGCATCCGACACCTTCTGTAAACAGACTACTCGGATTTCCAGTCACAACATCTTATAATTTGTGGCGCCCTGGTCATCGACATTGACATAATTACATTATCTAATTACACTTTATCTTTGAATAAATAAATAAATTAATTCGATTGATGATGATTCATTTAATTCAATTAATAAATTACCGCTATAAGTTTTCATGTGGGCTGACTTTAAGTAAAGATTACTATTTAGATTCTTACAAATGTATATATGTCTATATTGTGTAACATCTTTTTAACACAACTATGAAACTAATTTTAAAAAATCGCATTTACCAATTCAAGGGTACCTACATAAATTATAAAAAAATAATATAACAAAATATCATCTCCTTAATATCATTAGTATAGTAAACAGAATCAGTATTCTGTATACAGAACGAATGTCTGGAATAACTTGCACCGCACGGCGGTAAACGCTCGCGATTATAATCGCGGTTAATTTATGCCTAATATCGCGCGCTTGCGATGGTATCGGTCGAGATAACCCACTCGGGACTCTCGTACAAGTAAACACACTGATTTAACTTACATAATATTATGGAGCCTTGGTAATGTTTGCAATATTTCAAGTAATAGTAATTACTAGCTGGTACCCGCGGCTCCGCCCGCGTGTCAGTCAGCGAGTTTCTTTAAGTGTGAGTGAAAAAGTGCATATTAATGAAATAACAAATGAAGAAAAATAAGAGTAAATTGAAAAAAAAAAAAAAATAGAAAGGCTCGATGGAATTCAAAAAAACATTATGTGCAGTGGTTTTGTCACATTGGAGATAGAAATTATCATTTTTTATTCAAGATAACTTTAGCGATTAACTGAAGACCGGGTTTATATATTTTGTTCCTCGAGTTCAGTTCAGGTTCAACTTCAGTTTCAGATTTTATAATGACTTCGTAAATGTTACATCAGGATGGCTCTAATATTTTGTCTCTTATCGCAAACTTATAAAACAATCACATAAACCTTACATCTTTCCATACAAACTTTCATCCCCAATTCCCTATTGTTATTTTACACCCTTGAGGGTAAAACTTTTACAAACTTAGAATGTCATATAAATTTATATCGAATCAACAATCTAATAAATAAGTTTTATGGTCCTATCTTTAAACAGGACGACACTTCCATACAACTTTTCCTTCCTTTCAACCCTTTACCACCTTTTTTTATGTCCTTTCTCAAGTTCTAGACTATCTGTGTACCAAATTTCATTTAAATCGGTTTAGTTTAGTTTTGGCGATAGACAGACAGACAGACAGTTATTTTCGCATATAAATGCGATGATTATAAAATATAAGTAATAATTATTACCAAATTAAAAAATATTATTATCTCTTCGTTTAAAGACTTGTGGTTATCGACCAACACACGTATAATGAAAAAAAAGTGTGTGTGTGCTTATGTACGCATGTGAAAAGTTATATTTCTTTGATGTAATAATAGAAAAAAGCGTGTTAAAAACGAAAACGTTGACAGCTAACTTCAGGCTGTTGGTTTTTCGTTACGGTGTGCGCGCGCATCGTTTGTTGACTAGCTAACTTCAGGGTGTCGATTTTTCGTGACGGTTGTGCGCGTATCGTAAAAATTTACGCTCATCATTTTTTCCCTAATGCGCCTAAAGAAGTATAACTTCAAAACATCTCATTATCATTTTTATATAAATGTAGGTATCACTCGCTGGACATACCATGGTACCTAGATATCATGTGATTTCTAATTTTTTGAAGTTATAAATGTAGCCGTGTTGTTCATTCAGATAATTTAAAAAAATATTTAGTTACCTAAGTATATTTTTATGAAAAAGATAACCTAAATAACGAAACTTATTTGTTAGAGAAGTGGACAACCTACATCTAATAATTGTTAAAAAAGAATATTTTTTTTTTTAGAATAGTTGTTACTTTTTAATCAAAAATAAAACTTTAATACATTTCCTAGTGAATCTATCGAAATTAATTATTATAATATTCTATACAGATTAAAAAAAGCATATTAAGAAACCGTTTTCTATAAATCGTGGGACTTAAAATGTAACTAACAATTATGCATAGCAAGATCGTACTTTGTTAATGTTAATTTAAACTTCATTTTCTACCATTTGTTTATTTACTACCCAAAATCAGACTTTACACAGACTTTTTTTGACAGTGCAAAAAGAAAACCTTGATAATACTATTATTAATTGTAATTAATAATCGATTAAGGCAAAACGTTTGTAATTAGAATAAATCGGACAAACGAAACGGCCACGCCATTTCGAATCGAAGTTACAAGCAATTGATTTCAATTCGATCGTAAACTATATAACATAATCGATTCACGGAGGCTCGTCGACGGTCACCATCGCGTCTCCAGTTTGCATAATATTCACTATAATACCTACATAACATGAATAATATAGTATTATTATGAATATTCAAATATGGTAAACAAAGATTTAGATAATGTTTTTTGTGAATAAATTACTTTTATTCTGAAACAACAATCGTGATTTAGATGAAGTTTTATAGTTTAAAAGAACATAATGGTCATCAACTGGTTACATTATAACATCACAAAATTATTTTAAAAAAAAAAATAACAAAGTGTATTCAAGTAAAAGTATTTCCGACCATACAAATAGTCGACGATCTTTATAAGGAATGTCAGGTTTTACTGTTTGACCATTTTTTATCTCCCAATTAAGAGGATATCCTATAGCGGCATTTATTCCATACAAACGTAGTCCCCTGATTCCTCCCTTGATAATTATGGTATTATGGTAAATATTTTTATACCAAATAATATATATCCACCAACGCCATACCAGTACGTTTTGATTTTTTCCATAAATTAATTATTATAGAAATCAATTCCAGATTAATCTATTCCAGAGCCGGAAACTAAGAAAACGTACATTTAAATTGTTACAAAGTATAAGCTATGAAACTACAGAAAGTGTTTTAAAATCCCAGTTTAGAATTTAATCAAACACACTCTATACAGTACCACGCGACGTTCACTCATATGCACTCCTTACATCATTGGATTATTTACTTTTGTATTAGATTATATTTAAGTGTACCTTTATATTGTTCTGTGAAGTCTGCTGTACGGTTTGTATCCAGTGTAGATACGCAAAATCACTTGGCATATAGTACACTAACTAATCTACATCATCGCTCTTAAGTGTAAACGCGGACGGCAACAAACTCGATGAATGGAAACCATATTTTTTGAACGTCTTATAAAAATACGTCTTTACCTTTGTCCAATAAAGTTTAAATGACACTATTAAGATTTCATATGCTTAATGTGTCGAGTACCCGTAAAAATAAGACAATAGGAAAACAATGGAAAGCTGGCGTAAACGCCAGGTAAGTGCTGGGTTAAGCAACGTGCACTGTTGAACTTAACTATAATCACCATTAAATCAAAGAATGACAATCTGCTTATTCATTTAAGGAATCCTTGTTTTATATACTCGTATGGTACAGGTACTAGTGTAGCAAGACGAATCTTTAATTAATGATACCTATATTAAAATATTATCTTCATTTAATAAATTTAAAAATATTTTGCGTATTTAACATGACATCTAGACTGTAATGAAAAGTGTGAACCTCCAAATACCATTTGAAACACAGATAAAAAATCAATTTTCTAATCTAAAAATGGGGATGGTTTTACGTTCTAAAGGGCTTAATGCGAAAACATGTCAAGTGTAGTAAAAGTAAATTCTTTAAAGATATCGAATTTTGAATGTTTGATTAATTAAATTAATGAAACTTCTACTCTATGAAAGTTCTACATGTTGTAATAGTTATTCAAGCATCACTAATGCACGATCCGGTTAATTTCTATCGATTTTCTAGATAATAATTTATCGATTCGATTTACAGATCGGAAAACATATCATCGATTTACAAAAGATCTATTAATGTGTCGAGTACCCATAAAAATAAGATTATAGGAAAACAATGGAAAGTTGCGTAAACGCCAGGTAAGTGATCAAGGGATTAATACGATCTTAGCAATCCAATTTATGATATTATTGAATCGATCCGCTAAAAAATAGAATCGCTTTGAAACGAACCGAAAAGTCGCGAGAGTGCTCGTAATTCGCTCCTCCGAAAAATCGGATCAGATTGTCACATCCCTAAGTAATAAATGACGATTGATATACATAATACATTTTAGTTTATAGCAACTTACTTAAATGCTTTCATTTCAATTCTATAGGGTTTTTTTTTAAATTAAAATTAAACATTCTGCGGACTCTGGGTCCACACCTTTTTTATATTGGAGGTTTAATTCGAGTTGCTTCAGAAAAAAAATGCCTATAATATTTCAAGCAGCTATGCAGTTAGTAAACTACTTTTACAACTCTATAGGTTTGAAGCGATGATAGCGCAGTAGATAGCGCGTCCGGATTGCGTGTCGGTGGACGCAGGTTCAAATCCTCCTATACAGCTCTAAAATCAGCGGTGAAGGGAAACATTGTGAAGAAACCATAGCATGGTGGTAGGGCATTTTCTAACAATGCCCGTCTGGGTAGCTATCACTCTCAAGTTCAAAAATCTATTGCCAAATACCAATAGGCGTGTTCCGGCAGCATCACTTGAGAACCAGGACCTCTAGGCTTACTGTGTTTACATCTTGGACCACATCGTCGCTTAACATTAGGTGAGATTGTGGTCAAAGAGCAGAGCCTATATCCTATTAAAAAAAAACTAAAATGCCCAATGCAATTTCAACCTTTATCCTATAAAGATAAAGTCGTATCTATAGACTTAGACTTAGAAATAAAGTGTTTTTAAAGTTTTAGGAATTTACTAATCGATTTTTTTTTTCGTAGACTGTTTGTCTCCCGTGGCGAACTAGTAAGGTTTGTCAAAATAAATAAAATATCGTAGTAATGATGGCAATTCGTCTACAATGTATAAACATAATTAAAAGAAAAAGTAAATGGAATCCATATTGAGAATGGAAATTAATTTGTTTTTTTTTTTCCTAAATAATTATTTCCATAATAAATCTAAATGTAGAATTAGAGAAAATTATATAACCTAATAAAAACTACTTTCGTTTCGTACGTAACAAAGGTCAGTGTAGTGGAAAAGAATTCATGACCACCTCCGCGTCCATATCACGCGGCGTTGCCAACGCTACTGTTCAACCCCCCGTCGTCTCTGGAACACTGTCGTTTTTTTTAATAATAATATTTTTTTAAACAACACTCATTTTTAGTAATGCCACGGAACGCTGTGTAATCTCCATATTAGACGTTCGATATTTAAATTTTTATGTCAGAATAGCAGTTTAATTGAAGCGGACAGTCGGCTTCTTGTTCGACAAAAAATAATAATTTTACGTTAGGTAGGTCTACCCACATAACGAGCGTTGACGGTATGCGATCATTTAAGTATTCGAAATTCCAATCATGAATATTAAAAAAAAATCATTAATTATTACCTAATATTTGTTTGAGAATTAGTTATTTATTAAAATAGGTTGCATGTTTTGTAACAACAGTTACTTACTATGGGAAGGTATTATTGAAATGATTTTTTTTTAACGGGTTTGAGCGATTCTCAGTAGAGGGAAATCTTATAGATTCGCGTTACCATCGCTATGATGTCAGCCGTCAACATACTATTGTATGTTAAGTATAACATGGGATTTAAGTGCTGATGCTTTTATTTATATTATTGTACTTAATTATAAATTAGTTACAAGATGTCTGTCAAAGCTGTGAGCGCCTGTATTGGGTATGCATATCATAATTAGATTCATATGATTAAGTAGCGAATGTATAATATGTGTACTGCTAGTGCTGCCTTTTTATAATAAATAAAAAAAATCAGTTAATGCCAATTTATATTTTAAAGCGTTTACCAACTCTCAATTTGTTTATACTTCGATTAAGAAAATATTTTACAAGAACTTTTGTAAATATGCCTACACCATCATCTGATGTTAAGTGACGGTGTGGCAGAATAAAAAAACGGTACTGAACGTAGAAACCGTTAGAAAGGGCTCATTTCCAATTAAAAAAATATAATCATGACAAATTTCTACAATTTTGGTAGACGTGACACCATCCATCCATTTAACCAAAAGACGCCCACTGCAGTACATAGGTCTCTCTCAAAGATTTACATGACGACTAGTCTTGCGCCACCCGCATCCAGCAGAATCCAGCGACCTTCACCAGGTCGTCGGTCCTCCTTTTGGTGAACCCACGCTGCGTCTTCCGGTACGCAGCAGTCATTCGAGAATCCGTTGGCCCCATTGGGCATCAGTTTTACGAGCAATGTGCCCATCCCATTGCCACTTAAGTTTGACAATTCTTCGGGCAATGTCAGTTACTTTAGTTTTTATGGATCTCCTCCTTAACACATATATATATATGATACAGCTTTTGAGTTATAATTGAAATAGAACATTATAAAAGACAAATTAAAACAAATAATATACAGAGCACGCATACATAATTGTATAATTAATCGTTTATTCAACAGATTATAAATAACATATCTCGATACACAGACACAGAAGCCGCAAGACAATATATATCGGCATTACAAAGGATCTCTAAACAGATCACACACACATAGATACAATTATGTCAAATACGATTTGACACTTGATGAACACGTTCGATTTTCAAATGTGACGGACCGATGTGGGTGGTCGGGGGCGCGCGTGTAATTTTTTTCTTTTTGCTTTTGTTTTTATTGTTTTTTTTTATTCGTACGCTGTACGGGCGATGACTAACAAAGCTTTCAATAACTAGCCACCGGCGAACAGTTATAATCGCATCTGAATTTTTTTCGGCGAAAAAATCATAATCTATACGTGCCACACTTCGACTTCTCCAGGTTCTGGCGGTCAGAAGGTATAATTAAACAAAAATGAAAGGGTTAATTATTACGAGTTATACAAATAAATTGTGTAAGAGGATATTAAGGGAGCTACGCCATTTTCTTGTTTGTGCCTTGTTGCTTGTTGGTAACATCTACTGGTGGCCTTTTCAACTTAACTCACATGATTAGTGGTTAACCTTGGATAGAAAAATGTAGTCTTTTGAGATATGATGCATGAAACGCAGTTTATTAATTTCATTAATACATAAAAAAATGATTCGGTTTGGTCCAATGCTCAGTTATCATAGACAAATGTGCTAAGACTTCATAATAAACCGTAAGTGGATTTATAGTTTCTTTATACGATCAATTTTCAATTTGAGTTTATCCTCACCTGAAGCAAAGTGACTATGTAGCCAAAGATTAAATCTTATTCTAAAAAGGGAGAAAAAAGTAAATATTTATTATTCGTAACTAAATAGAGTTTACTTATTGTTCTGTACCCTGTATCGATAAGCAAATTACGTATATCAAAGTGGTACTTTTATAAAACACTTATTACTTCATACAGCTCTTCTGAGTTATGCCTTATGGAAAGCCAAAAAAATACAATAAAAAATCAACAATCTTGAAATTTACAAATAAAAATAATTAATCGCAAAATGACAGCTCAAAAACTGTTTTCCGCTCAAAGAACTGTCGCAGTGACATTGATGTGTCGTGTATGAGTGCGCCTTGGAATGTTCTGGAAAGCATGGTGACACTGATGCCGTGTAGCTTCCTCGGCAGCGCATCGCCGCGCTGCAGCTTGGAACACGCCGAGCCAAAGGTCAGAACCAACACGAATACCTCAATCATACAATAAACAAAGTTGTCGAATTAATGTCAAAGTGTGACATGTTATTGTTTCTGTCACAATTCATTAACATTCTTTTACTTTTGTCATAAAGAATGTAAGCAATATTCATATATTAAAATTTCTCAAATAGTACAAACATCGAATACTAATTATTTAAAAACAATATTCAACTAACAGAAATAATGTTCGTGTAAAAAATGTCGTCGAAAAAATGTATTCGTATGATTGAGGCGTAGATAAAAAACAAATGCACTCCAAAGTAATGCACCGTTGTATGCACAAAATATGTATATATTGATGTATGTTGCACCATTACTTGTTTTTTTTTGCTTATGTTCTAGTACAACGTAGTTTTATTTTTGTTAGCAGCATGATAGATAGTAAACTCTTTTTTTTCGCAAAACAATGTAATTGTAACATAATGTATCACAATAAAATAGATGATCAAAATAAAACTAATTGATTTGCGAATAAAATATTATTATTGCGTAGACTTGTTTAAAGTAGCTATTTCGCTTGCATTTTAATGTGAATTAATTTTTTATTACTACATATATTAGTGTTACAGACCATTCCAATTTTATCTTTATAATCAAGCTCACAATCAGAGTATCCCACCACTGCTGTTATTTTTTTTTGGTTCCATTTATTCCTTTTTTAGGAAAAGGCAAAGGTACTAGTAGACCATGCAGCCAAGTCAGGCGTTAGGAACACTATCAATAAATGAATGGCGGTAACAAAATGATGCCCTTCTGTTACGACCACAACATGATTGGGACATTTCAGAATTCACGCTCCGTGTCATTATTAATTTTCACTTTACTACACTTTTGTATCATAACCACCAAAATTACATAATATACAGTCAAATACTGCAAAATAATGAATTAAAAATAAGGACGACAACATGACAAACTAAAATCGTATTTTTTTTTTATTAACTTGTATTAAAGGCCCTGGGTTTAAGCCCTTTTGAGCCTGAACAATTTTAATAATCAATAAGGTTACCAATTATTACAACAACCAATGAACACGGGTGTTTATTTTCCGTGTGGCAAAACGTCCTCCGATCTCAAGTTACCCATTCATACTTAATGTTAGGGGGTAGTAGGGGGGAATCATTAAACAGTCGTAAACCATTGTGGCTCTCTCTGTGTGGCTTCGTGACTCGCCCGCAACGACAAGACAGTGCGTCGTTAGGCACCCGATACCAGGCTATCATAACTGCCGAGTTGGTGTTCTGTTGCGGCTATAGTTGATAAATTAATTTCGGTATGTGGTCATAACAATGCGTAGTTATTGTGCTGATAAATATTGTCGCTGTGATTAAGAGACTTAATTTGGTTAGATTATGCATTCCTAGTATTACATCTACCTTACTAAAACTAAAATATTAATACAGAAGAAAACAAATTCAACAAACATATTTGAATTAGGGTACTTTCGATATAGATTTATAAATCTACTCCAAATTCTTATAATTTTAAAATAAAGTTTGTTTATTACCTCTACGTAAGATTATCAAAGACATTGAACTGATTAAATAATAAGCATTTAGTCACGTAGTTACAGTATTATGTAAATTTTCGTATACTTACGATCTTCGCCTTCACAACTTTATTTCTTCAAAATACAATTAATATTACATTCATAGAAACAATATTCCAAATACAGAATAGATTAAAAAATATTTTCATTACAGAATCTTATATTATAATAAATGGTTGACCACTGATAAATAACCGTTTCATTTAACGCATAAACAAACAAGGAAAATAAAAAGACAAAGAAATTGAGAACATAAAGCCACCCAGAGAAAACAACCATAAAAACAAATTTGTCCGAGTTGATAGGTGAACACGGTGGAATTTATCGAACGAGATGTCTCTCTTTGATACACCACCTTAAATCGTTATTTGTTTTCCAAAACACAACATATCTAATTTACTTTGTTTTTGTTATTAAAATAATTTAAAAAAAAAAAAATCATAAACCGATTTTCGATATGTTAAGGTACCAATAGGAACAATGCGTTCATTATAAAACTTTAGCAACTATTAATAGGTGTTTAGAACTATAATTAAAAACGGATAAACAATGCATACAAGGTATAACTGCAACTTGCGGTTTAAATTATTCTAACTTTAGACTGATCATAAAATGAACTAGTTGTTGTCCGCGACTCTGCCTGCGATTCATATATTCTTCATTACGTACCCACAAAACAAATGAATGAAGAAAAATGAGAGTATCTTGTTTTTATTAGCGGAAAAAATGTACATAAGAGTAAATTAAAAAAAAATAAAAGAGAAAGGGTTGATGGAATCCAAAAAAGTAAAATAGCCTATAACCATCTACGAAAAATTCCCATCCCATGGGTTCTCATCGGTAGTAGTCCCATCCCGACATGTTCAGTCAGTAGTTTTGGGATCAGGGTGCGTCAAAGCAACCCCATTTACCTTGTATATATAGAAGACAGATTAAGAAGATTTACATACCTATTCATGTACTAATCTTATTTACTGAATGTTCCATTCATGTCTATGTATCTATTAATAGCGCTTCTAGTGCGAACACGATGGAAAATTTACAGTAGATAAAAACAACTCAATTCAAATATAAAAAAATCTTTATTCTATATGCCCTTATGCCCATGAACGCCCAAATACGCCGTCGGGAAACAACCTAGTGTCATCGATAAGAACCGGCAAGAAACTATCCGGTTTTTTTCATATGTTTTTTATCATAGTTACAAATTCATACTTACAAACTTTATTAGTAGACTAGCTGTGTGCCCGCGGCTGCGCCCGCGTTTCATATATTTTTCATTGCGTTTTAATTGTTTCCTACGGAAGCATAATTATTTTCCTAAAAAATTGTAATCTTAAGATAATGTAAAAATTATTTTATTTTTGAAAATCAAATGTACTCTAAGTTACGCGGATTAAGTTCAGCTATCTATTAAACAAAGTTGCGTCAAAATAGGTCCAGCTGTACCGAATATAACCCGGAACAAACAGACGGACAGACATACAAAAATAATAAATAAAAATTATGTTTTTGGTATAGGTTTCGTGTGTCTACACGAATTTATATTCATGTGTATTTAGTAAAAACAAAATATTTTTACATTTGAAACAGACACTTCAAATTTATTTATTATTAATAGACACACAGAGAACGATGTCATTTCCAGACATCACCATCGTTCACATAATGATCCATGATCCTATACCTTTGCAAATTAACTGTTTGAATGCATGCGAAAACTATGATAATTCTTAAAAGCTGTAACTAGTCATCACACATTACAACACGAACAAAACAACTCAAAAAACATTTTTTAAATCACTATTGTGTATCATCTCATTCCTATAAAATAAATGGAATACACACCGTTTCGTTCCCAGACTTATATTTAAAAAAAAGTAAGTACCAAAACATACTATGATTAACGCACAGAACAAAAAAAATGTTGCCAACATTAAAATAAATCACTATTAAAATTGACATTTTCACGCGATGACTCAAAAAATGTACGCATCTTATTAATATCGTACCAATATCTCCTGGTATTATCAACGATAAACCTGGCCGGTTATAAATTGGAGAATTTATTCCTGTGGTACGTGAAAAAGACAACACGACTTGTCCCGAGTCATTTAAGGCGATCGAGCGAGTGAGACGGTGCTATTGATCCCAGGTCGTAAATATAAAGTAAGATAAAACAATAAACGAATTACGTTTAAATAAAGAAGCGTTTTGTCCCAATGTTTGTTTAGAATACAGCGTGTTCTTTCATTTTCTTAAATAATATAATATGATTTTTATATGTAATCAGCAAGGGGCTCACCATGATTTCGTAAGCATTTGCATAATTTTGAACAAAAAAAAAAACAAAGTTGAATAAGTAAGTATTGCTTAGGTAATTCGTAATACGTAATCACTATTCAGATCAACCTGTCCCCCGTGTCAGCTAAAACAAGCCAAATATAAACCCCCTTGAGGCTTACTTGATATATGAAGGTCCCCTAATTATTCCAATAATAATTATATTAATAATAATCTAATGAGTCGATGTTTGAAATAAAACAATATTATTAAACCAAAAATTATACCATGTCCTACTTTCCAAAAAAATTCTGAAATACTGAGCTAATAGATTTTCGAATAGATCAAGTATAGATATAATAATATTCTACTAAATGTCTGTAAAATGTAAAACAGAATATCTGTTTGTAACAGAATTTGGCTGTCTAAATACATGGATGGCATTACGAACGCGAAAAAGGTCTCAGGTAACTTACTGTTAGGAGTTTAGTAGTTTTGAAGTTAATTTTTTCTCAAAATGCCAATAGGTTTACAGAGTTAGTAGCTTAACAGAATAAGAAAATAATTCATAATATATAAATGAAACAGACTGTATAACAAAGGACTGGAAGAAGGCACACAGGCGCGTTGTCGCCGCGTAAAACATATAAATTAGCCCGCGCTATCTGGAGATCGGTCGGCCTCACACCTCGAACGGAATGCGCCCGCTGATTTACGTTCTTTCTCACACGAGATCTTCTCTACCTCCGCATATCTTTTACTTTCCTGGTATATTAAAGCCTATATGCATTACTCAAATTAATTAATAAAAAATATGATCGTTACTGCGAAGTTTGGAATAAAAAAAATGAAACGTCAGAATTATCACAATTATATTTATGGTCCGTATCATTGTGAAAACTGTAACACTTGGAACTTTAAATTATGCAGATTATATTATTATAAAGTAGTATTCTAGTCCTATGCCTTGGTTTAAAAACGGATAATTCACTTTTCTTTAATAAATTAACAATACTGAATCACGTATAAGATGCTATTAGCATATCTTTTTTTAGATTGAGAAGATAGAACGGACGCAGCATTACTACTGGTATTTTCGGTCGTTAAAAATCTTAAAAATACATATTCTTATTTGCATAAACTAAAATATGTTACGACGGTTATTTTGTTTTATATTGATTTAGAAATGTTAATTATTACTTAACTGTGTAATAAAGCCTAATTAATTACCATTTTAACGTCGATAAATATGTCTATCTAGATGTAATGTCATGACAGTTTTTTTAAACGAAATATTTAGTTTTAATGGCATGTTTTTTAATAAGCACAATACTTGTTTTAAATGATTATTTTGTGACGTATGTGGATACACCCGTCATGTGGGAAATGACATTATTGTTAAATGCGTAATTCTAAATTCACACAATAAATATACGCGAATGCATCACATCACTACCTGTAGAATGTTCCAGTGAATTTTATTACAAAGAGGTATGGATGTAATAACTATTGCGGTTTAGAACAATTAGCATCTAGAATGTCATAGATAAAGGTTGATTTACATAGTATCATGGGCTTACTGGATGTTTTAGACAGTGGCGGAAATCATGTTGCCTTAGTATTAATCTACTAAGGCGTTCAATACTTAGCTATTTTTGCTGCTACCACAGTATTTTATAGAGAGTCCAGTCACTCAGACTTATGTGGCTGTAGGTATAATAATAATAATGATAATAAATAGAAGTAAACTATTTTCGATCGTGAATTTGAATACGATTAAATATTAGTTTTGAAGTAGGTATACACACACACATACGTGTATATTATAAGAAACATTCGTAACCGAAAACTTGATAAAATAAAAATTTCATAGCGCAATATGTATGAAACAAGTTCCTATGTAAATTGTTTAATACTTTGTTATTATTATTTCACACAATTGACAATTGTTGTTAAATAGTTTTAATTTTCGATAGTCATAAAATTAAGTCTAAATAAATTTCAATTAGAGCATAATTCTTCCGACTAGTATTCAATTTTGATAAAATGCATAAATGGTGGAATTTTATTAAGAAATAAATTAAATTGTCTATTTATAGACCAAGACTAACAAGGAATAATAAAAAAGTTAATTGTGGTTTTTGATATTTTAACCATGCGTGTAAACTTCGTGTAAACGATACCTAAAGTACCAGGACCACATAAACACTTGAAAGCTTGACAGATCCTAATACGTGACAGTCCTCTTAAAACCTTCCTTCCCATATAAACTGTCATCGACGTAGAGATCCTTATTCCAAAGAGGTAAGTCGTATAATGGAATCATTTTAGTATGGACTGAGGAGTCCGTATATCAAATTGAGACTCAGTGGCGCCCTCAAAAAGTTGTTAAATAAATTCGGCTCGATTTTATTAATGTTGTTACTTTAATCTTGATCGGGGTGAGGCGACGTTTAAAACTTTTATTATTTACAACGTTAACTTTATCTTAGATCTGTTTCATGTTTGAAAATTCAAAGTTGAATACCGTTAGTCCGGTTAGGCTTAATTTGTTTGATAGTTAAACATGTTGGTAGCGCTCAGTTCAACAAATCTCAGGTTATAAAATAAATTATAGAATTATAGTCGGTCGTTCTGATAGTTAGAGCTGTGTAAATCGAATAATTTATGCCGTTGCATGTTACGATAGAGAAAATAAATTAATTTGGTGGGTACTTATTAATGTGCAGCGTGACAGCGGGTAATGTAAAAATGACTTCATACTCAAATACTTCATTTTAACGGAAACATCTGTAAAAATAGTAGAAGGCAAAATTTGTCTTGAGGAAATAAAAAATCTTTGACATTCCGGTCAACTATATCAATTCCAAAATAGAGTCTTATTAGCACACTATAGTTGATTTAATTCCGATCCCGAATTCGAAATAGATTTTTGCATTTTTCATTTTGGCGTTTCTTGTCTTCTTTGAGTGACCGCACTTCTCGCTCAATCCTAAGGCTGCCGCTGGTTTTTTTTAAACAGTATATGCCCGGTGCTTTAATCATAATCTCACCTGATGTCAAATGACGATGTGGTCCAAGATGGTAAACACAGTAAGCCTAGAGATACAGGTTCTCAAGTGATGCTGCCGGAACACACCTATTGGTATTTAACGACAGGTTTTCTAACTTAATGGTGGTAGCGACCCAGGCGGGCACTATTTTAAAATACCCTATCACCAAGCTATGATTTCCCCACGATGTTTTCCATCATCGAAAGCTCAGGCAGATTTTAGAGTTGGGTAGGTGGATTTGAACCCGGGTCCATTGACGCGAAATCCAACCGTACTATCAACTAAGCCATCATCGCTTCTTTCAGCCATATACATTCATAATATATATATATACTAGTATACTCGACAATTAATCTATATAACGACATCTACAGTGCCCACGGACGCTATTCATCATACACAATGTCATTCCGAGAATTAAGGAATGTGTTTAAAAAAAAATGACGCTAAAACTTACCTACTGTATGATACAAATGTTATTTGAACAGATATCTGTCGATATAAAGTCGCCTTTCCAAGGCAAAATTGTAACAGCCTTTTTTCTATTATCGTTTATTTAATTTGTGAAGCAGAAACATTTGCCAATGAAAAAGTAAAGATTTGATAAATATTGTTCTTATTCCGTGATTCACGTTGGATGTTTCAGATAGCATTTAGTTATATAACAAACAAGTCACCAAGCCATGTTACCAATAGTAGATACAATAGGTCACTTTAGTAAAACTTTTAGGGGCATTATGAATTACTAACGGAATTGGAATCTTCATTTTATTATTATTTTCAGTTGGTTTGAATTTTATTCATGGCACTTTTAAATATAATTAAATTTATTAATGACTAATTTAATGGGTATATATGAGATACATGATTTACAATCTAAAATGTTCTCATCAAAATATTTGACTGTAAAACAAAATTCTACAAATAATAAAATCATTTCGTCAATTTCATCAATCTATCGTTCATGAGAAATGTCATAAATTTTTGTCTATAAGTTCCTTCATAATATTATCGTCTACTGAACGCAAGTTTAAACTGATACATTGTGACGTGGACGAGCGGCTGACTTTGCTATCACATTCACTCCGGGACACCCTTCAGGAGTTGCACAAGACGTGCTCCGATTCCCATCTGGAAAAGCTCTTGTAGCCGCTGTCAGCGCGATTCAATGACACCACATTAACATCACACACTTCATACTACACAAAAATACCTGCACACAACACGCAAGGTCCATGGGTTCTGTAAGGGATCTTTTTTCGGGAAAACTCCGCGGAATTTTTAACTGGGATAGCAGCCTCAGCCGAGGTGCATACTATTCTCGTGCCCATGCGCTACTAGCTATCATTTTTTTGGCTGAATACTTTAAGCACGCGCCTCAAAGTCCGGTGAAGATGTCAAGGTCCTTCTGCTCAACAATATCTCGTCAATTTAAAAACAAAAGTTAATCTCTTTAAAGAACCTGTTCGATGCTACTTGTGATAAGTAAAGAATTTACGACATTATTTAATTTACAATCTTGCGTGAAATGAAACACAATCGAAAATTACTTATATTGTACCTACCTATTCTATACATGCTCTGTTAAATTCCTCTGGCAACGTCCCCCCAGGACTTTTGTATCTGTGGGGAGGCTTCTGTACCCACCGCCAGCGTGGTACAGTGACACTTTCATGCACTAGGATAATACCACTACACTGCATCCCACAGTCGTGCACACTGCACCCCACAGTCGTGCACACTACACGCAAGTAAATGTGTTCTACAAGGGATCGTAGCGATCCGTAGTTTCATTTAACTTAGGTACAACTAGGGCAAATTCTGCGAAATTTACGTCTCTGTTAGCATCCCAAGCTGAAGTCCGTACCATTTTGGTACCAAAGCGCTCACACCAAAAGTTCGAAGATGCTGTCATGGTCCATCCGGTCAATAACATTAATGAAATTTAAAACAAAAATGCATGCTCTGCTTGGTAAAGGTTTGTTTCACATTAATTCTTCCTCTACCTCTTCGGTAATGGTCCTTTATGCTTTAAATATTTAGCATAGTTTTTAATGTTGGCAGTATGAAATTGCAACTTAAAAATATTAATGAGAATAAAAAGTTGATTTCTTTTACAGGCAAAGAGACCTAGGCCAGACACTGGAACTGATGTTTCAGATCGGTAAGTACCAGTTTTACTGATTTCTTAGTAGGTAGGTATTATATTGATAATCCAATGTTCAATTCTAATTTTCAAAACAGATGTGCTTAAATTTACTAAGGGAGGGGGGACAAAAATGTTTAAAATTCTGCTTATGTAAGACTGTATCGTCTAGGTTTTATAGAAGGAAAATGGTCGCTAGCACAAGAACACCAACACATTAGTAGGAATTACATACTTTAGCCTAGAATCTAAGCATTACACTATTACTTATACTCAGACACGTGGACTAATACTAGCTGAATATATATATATATATATAAAATCTAATAAACAATACATATCTAAACTATGCGTATATATTTATATTAAGTTAATATTTGATAATTTTACTTTCTACTCTTAAGAGAAAAGTTAGTCTAAAAAAGTACATTGCAAAGTTAATTTTGTAAAAAAAACGCAAGCTCAAATACGTTTTTAAAATCATTTTGTTGTTCCGAAGATTTTAAAAATAGAACTAACACTCCCCATCGGAACCTATTAATGCGACACTCGACATTTCCACGTGCGCGATCTCGAATGTAAGTTAACACTAAAATGGTACTCGTCGGTGTCCTCGGAACACAATAGCCAAGGACCCTTAATACCCGTGTAATCCCCATATTGTCAATACACAATTGCCGTGCCAAGGGCTACCTAATAAATTTCCAGATTCAATGATAGGGCTGTCAAATAAAAATAGTTAATTAATTATTATTCTACACCAAACATCAATTTTATTTTTGACGTAGAAAAATCTGTTATTAAATTTAAGATTCACTTTGTTAGATAATTGCAGTATGTGAGTTAATCGTGACATGTGGATGAAATGTTTTCTCAATTTTATATCAACGCTTTAATAAAACGTCGGCCATCTTGATATAATTGTTCGGTTTTTGCATGTTTATTATTTACAATAAACTTTTCATTACAACCAAAGTACTGTACAAAAAATTCCACCAAAATTACATAATACAGAGTTAAATAATGACTTGCATTGTATTAATAAACACTTAACATATGATAGGCAGAGGTTCCGACAAACAAGCATATTCAACCTTAATAGTGAACTTATTAAAATTAGTAATGTTTTTATAATGATACAAATAATCTGTCATTGTAAGATTGTCATTAAAATTATTAAAATGATTCATTGGAGAAAATCACGTCCTTTTTTTAATTATAAAACTCACTCTAGGTAATAAAAAATGTCCGTAAATCCAGCGAAGTATTGAATTATTCATGATCCTTAGAGTCGGATTATTTCGAAACGCACAGATTATTCAGAATTCTACGGATTAGAGTTCATTCGTACAAGACAAAACATTTAGTCATTGTCGACTTCATTTATTTAACCCCTTGAGCACTTACCTGGCGTTTACGTCAGCTTTCCATTGTTTTCCTTGTCTTTCTATTGTCTTATTTTTATGGGTACTCGACACATTAATATCGTTATCTTATTCTTAATTGCTAACAAACTTTCAAAGTAGTAGTAGTGTAAAACAATATTGATTTTTCTCTCCCCATTCAACAAGTCTCAGTAACGCAATAAAATTCGCAATACGTACCTTAAATGTCGATTTACATTTTATTTACACAATTTCAACGACAACCCTACGGAGATAGACCCGCGATATTATTATATAGAGCTTCACAAATTATCACGCCCAGATCAAAGGAAGTGTTTCAATACAATAGGTTTTGTGTTACAACGTCTGTTTTGTGAATTTTAAAAGGTTTTCCACATACACAAATGCGATGCGATGCGGATTTGGAAGATTTTTTTGCATGCGATTTACGAAATTAAGATGCGAGAGATTGAGCGAAATTTCAAATGTATTACGATCGCCTGTCTCTTAGATTATATCAATAATATTTTGGTGATGTTTTTAAATACCAATCAAACATTACTTTAAAACGTTTCTATATTGTCTTATTAATTACTGTAATGGGGGGCAGTTAGAGTTTACATTATTTTCCCTTAACATCAGTAGTCAACAAATATATTTCCCCTTTCTTACGGTGAGCATGCCAACACTTAAAAGAAAAAAAAAAATGAATGTTAATAAGTAAATATTGCTTATGTAATCACCATTCAAACTTCCCCCCGTTCTCTGTGTCATCTAAAATAAGTAAAGTGTAGAAACCATGTAGACAAAAAAAAAAAACATGTTTCTTTTTATTATTAATATTAACAATCTTAACGATGATAATATTAATGAATTTAAATTGCATATAAAATTTGATGTAGAAGAATATTTATAAACAGTAACGAAACAAACGACAAGTTTTTTTTGGATATTTGAATTTATAATAATCGACAAATACGAAGTTTTCATTGTTTTTATTATAAAACTAAATAAAGTATAGTGCCAATAACCGCTGTCGAATTGATGTCCTGGTGCCAAATTATGGAGCCAGTTCGATCGTGCCATTTTTTCTCCAGCGTTCTGTATTTGTTTATAACTAGCTTTGTGCCCGTGGCTGCACCCGCGCGTTTCATATATTCTTCATTGCATATTTTTTTTAATAAGGAACCCTAATTTTCTTTGTACTAAGATAAGTTAAAAAATATTTCTCATAAATTCAAGCATTTGCCCGTAAAAACTGTGCATTGAATCGGATTTTATTCTATTTTTATGAGTTTTATTTTTTTATGCGGAACCCTAATAATTTCGAAAAATAAAAGTTCTCTAAGATACCCGGAGGAACTTCAGCTATCTACCAAAAAAGTCCCGTCAAAATCCGTAGAGTCGTTCCGGAGATTACCCAGAACAAACATACAGACAGACAGACAAAAATTTTAAAAATTGTATTTTTGGTAAAGGTTCATTAATATATACGTGTATACATATATTAATGTGTATATATATATGTACGTGTATACATTAATATCTATTTAGTAAAAAATAATAATTTTGACATTACAAACAGACACTTCAATTTTATTTATTGGTATAGATTTCTTACGATCATGAATATAAGCTTTCATGCTCGGCTTTGTTTTATTTTTGTAATCGTCAAATATGATTCTGAACATTAAAAAGTGAGCCTCTTCATATACAGTGGTTCTTTGACAGTGATATGGCCAGAAATCAAATTGTTATCGTTCATATATTGCGTTCCAGACATAAGGGCCACAATAAGTTTTGTTATGTTATGAAAAAACATAATTCACCCCACTGTGACAAATATACAAAGATATGCATCACGTGTTGATGGGATGTGTCCGCAACAAAGAAGAGAGGAAAACACTCATAGCGCAATTTGGTCTAATTTCATGGGATAGGTACTATCTGAACCTGATAGTGGTGACGCCCTATTGGAATACAACTTAGTTACTGGCCAGCGTAACTCAAAGGGTTAAAAGCCGATAAACTATTTGAAAATAATTGGAAAAAAAATAAGGGCTCTTTGTAATAACTCTACGGGAAGTTTTAATGACACGTTGACACCTTAGAATTCACGTTCCGTATATTCATTTTCGATACAGTTCAACTCTTCACAATAACCAAACTATATCACGTAAAATGCCACCAAAATTCCATTATATAAGACCAAATAATACAAGCTAATAATTTACAAACGAGAACTAGTAACTACGTTACAAATTAAGATTCCGCAAAAATCTCATTTGTTCCGGTTTTTTTTTTTCATTACGGTCATGCATACAAGTTATTTAGGCCCAATTTCGTCTTATTTTCCTAATCTTCAGTGACCTAACAAAGTGGCAGCTATTTGTTAAAGTTTTTCAAGTGAGTTGTGAGATATAAAAATTTACTCTCTGTGTAATTATTTTCAATACAACTAACTTGTGCACAATAACAAAACTATCACATAAAATGCCCCCAAATTTACATAATGTAGAGTCATATTCTGCAAATTAATGAATTAAAAACTAAGGACTACTGCATATCAAACCAAAATCGCGACAAGGACTCGTTTTGTTCCAGATGCAAGGATACTGTTTTAACATTTTACAGCCTCGTACACGAATTGTTCCAATTAAAATCCCAATTTTTTTTGCCTAAACTAAAGCAAAGATTTTGTTTAACAAACATCAAATGTACTGCATGCGGTTTGGTTACTTTATTGACATGGTAAAGAACATTAAGGTTTTATTTTCTGTGTGCATTTAAAATTCTAACATTAAATTCGTTCTACTGATTAACCTATCGAATAAAAAAACACGACCCGCGAAACATGCGCATAACATTTTTGTAATTTCAAACGAATGGCGTTTAAATAAAGAGATAAATAACATTTGACATCTGACACATTCCGTTTCACCCGTATTGGTTTGTTTAATAATTAATGGTTAACGTAAGATTTGATGTTATTGTCAAATTTCAAAACTCAATTTGTTTAGTAAAAATTTTCTTTTTTTCTTCACAAACCGTTTCGTTACACGCTATTTTTTTGTATTTGACAGGCCGGATTTTGAGTGTCGAATAGCGTGCTATGCGATGTTTTGTTGTTTTTTATCGTATCCTGTACTTTATTTAAATAAACAAATATTTTGGCGGTTCTCTTGGTGTTTATCTCGATAGAAGAAGCGAATGAACTACATATTATTATGTCCTTATGTGCTTTATTTGAAATAAAAAAAGAAGTCTGAAGTATAAATAAGAAACAGTTTATAATCGAAGTTATGATACATGCAATTGGATATTTCGATTTTTTTCTCAATATTAACTTTTAATAACAGTATTAATAACGTATGTTACGAATTATATCAAATATACATGAAAAATAAAACCTTAACCAAAATTCAATGTTTACACTAATACATAAAAAATACGTCATATTTAACTTCACATATGTAATATTACGTTATATTTTTAAAATATTTAAATTTTCTCTTTTAATTAATAAACACTAATTAAAATCCTTGTCATTTTAGGCCCCATCATCAGACTTATATGTATATCCATTATCGTTGTTATTACCAATTATAACATCATAATTTATATCTATACTAATAAATAAAATTGAAGTGACCGTTTGTAATGTCAAAGTTATTTTTTTAAATAGATATGAATGTATATACAACACGTATACCAAAAATACAATTTTTTAAATTTTTGTCTGTCTGTCTGTTTCATCCGAGTAATCTCCGAAACGGCTTGTCAGATTTTGACGGGACTTTTTTTGGTAGATAGCTGAAGTTATTTAGAGTAACTTAGGATACTTTTAATTTTCGAAAATAATTAGGGTTCCGCGTAAAAAAATTAAAACTTTTACAAAAATTAGTAAAATCCAATTCACTGCACAGTTTTACGGTCAAGTGCTAGAATTTATAAGAAATATATTATTACTTCATCTTAGTACTAAAAAAAATAGGGTTCCGTATAAAAAATTAAAACGCAGTGAAGAATGTATGAAACGCGGGCACACAACTAGTTTTAACTATGTTGATTTAATACAAACATAATTGTTTACATAACAAAATACACTTAGATAAAGAAAATAATTCAAAGTAATACAAATGCTTATATAAAAAACAACGGAACACCATAGAGCCCCTTGTTCAGAAAAAAGAAACCTCTATTTATATTGGTTCGCGCCTTTTTCAAGTGTCACTTTTGCTTTTTGCCGCCACTCACGAGTTCGTTCAACACTATCGTATATCAAAAGAGTTCGAAACGGATTTTTAACAGTTAACGTTTTAATGCTGGCAGCATTGTCACTATCTTTTTAATTGAAAACTTTTTAGTGTTTCGGTTCTTATTTTTTAATATCGGTAGTCGTCGTAAAGCGAAGACAAAAGACTTCAAACGTTTTTTTTGATAGTTCTGCGCGCGCTTTAAAAAATGTGACATTCCATATGGCATGGCGGGTTCATAGTTGTCACATTTTTAGTTTTATGTTCCTGTGCTTGTCGTGGAGTCATTTCGAAAGTATTTAAAATATGCGGCCTTGATTCTTTTTACATATCTGGCCAAATTATGACATAATATGGTAATTCATGCAATCCTTAAAATATTTTTATTATCTATTAGAGAATTAGTTTTGTCACTTAAGAAGTTTGCCCAAAAAAGAAGTTAAAGTATATCTACTCTTAGTTAAATTTTGGTATTTATTACTGTTAATAATATATACTTCTATCTTTCAAGCATAAGCTCTAAGTAAGCTAATCCATACTTACCCTTGGATTTAATTTTAGGCAACCTTATAAATGTTCATTCCTAGTTGAACCGTTGCGGGTTGTACAGACTTTTCTTTAAATTCCCTGTTATTAGGATTTAAAATTGAAGGAGTTCCTTTAGCCCCTTTGTGATTTAAAAATTGTAGAAACAAAAAAGCGACATTAAAAAGAGATAAACACATATAATTATAGGATACCACGTGCGAAAGACTGAGATAAAATACACTATTGAGTTATACAGTATTTGTTATATACGCTGTCACCTCTTTGTACGGTGGTTCGTATCTTCTCCACTCTTGTGTACGTGTACGTATCCAAAGAAAAGTCGTCGTATACAGATTATAGATTATAAATAATTTAGTATCTACAACGCTTCCTTCATTTATTTGATGGGTTATTTTGTTTCCGCGTGTGACTTGCACACATGTTTTTTTATATTTATCCTTCTATACAATTGAAGTGTCTAATTGTAATGGTATTTTTTTACTAAATAGATATGCATGTATGCGTGTACCTATACCAAAAATACAATTTTTTAAATTTTTATTTTTCAGTCTGTTTGTTCCGGGTAATTTCTGGAACGGCTGAACCGATTTTAACATTTTATGGTAGACAGCTGAAGTTACTCCGCGTAACTTAGGGTACTTTTGTTTTTCAAAAACTATTAGGGTACCGCGTAAAAAAATTAAAACTATTGAAATTGTGAATAAAATCCGATTCAATACACAGTTTTATTGGCAGGTAAATCAACTTGTGAGCAACTCTTTGATTAGTTTTAGTAACAAAAAAAAAATTTCACAAAAAAAGATAATATATTACGCAGTGAAAAATATATGAAACGAGGGCGCAGCCGCGGGCACACAGCTAGTTACAGATATAATTGTGGCTTATAACGTCAGTAATGAAGGTCGTCACCGTAATTTAGTTTTTTGCCATTCACAAGTGCCCTTTCAAAACCCAAAATGAGCACAATTCTTTAAAATAAAAATACAAATGTATTGTTTTATATAAGTTACAAATAAATATTCCCTTCAATCCCATTTCTAAATTATGTATGATCATCAAGATACTTACCTTTACCAAAAGCTCCAAACTTCTTATAGAATTAGCTGTGTGTCCGTGTTTCACATATTCTACACTGCATTTAATTTTTTTTTATACGGAACCCTAATTTTTTTTTTTAGTACTAAGATAAAGTAAAATGATTCTCATAAATTCTAGCACTTGCCCGTAAAACTGTGCATTGAATCAGATTTTATTCAAATTTTAATTTTTTTACTTGGAACCCTATTTATTTTCGAAAATTAAACGTAGTATAAATTAAGTTGCCCTGAGTAATTTCAGCTATCTACAAAAAAAAAACCCGTCAAAAAATACCTTACTCCGAACAAACAGACGGACAAAAATATTAAATTTTAAATTTATTTTTGGTATAGGTATCGTATTATATATATTCATATCTATTTAGTAAAAAAAAAGTAATTGTGACATTACAAACAGACACTTCAATTTTATTTATTAGTGTATATTGTAGGATGGATGGATTCGAACCTATGTTCACTGACGCAAAATCCAACCGCATCTATGATTTAAAAAATTAATAAAAATTAACCTACTGAACCCTAAACATCAGTAGGCACGTCTTCGGCCACCATTTGGCCGACACGTGACAACATACCGACGAATCCTAATAATTGCCGCTTTTTTGTTGACTGCCAAATTTTTTTTTATTATTGTCTTCAATACACATGTCCTTTGTGAATGACTAATGGTAGGGTTGAAAACAAACTATGTACGTATATTCTATAAAATCGCTAAAGAGTACCGCGATTCATTTATATCGCCCGTCATAGAGTTAAGAATGATATGTTTTTAGTATTTTCTTGTCATCTGCTTCTCATTATTATTATTTCATGGAAAAGAGTGAATTATATACACAATTCTCCCGGTATTTTTCCAATTTTATATAAAAACAGCAGCCATCTTGTTAACACGAGAGAGTTATTGTTGCACCTCAGAATTCACGTTTCGCAATTTTATTTCTTATACACTTCACTCAAGCACGATAAACGTATAAAACACTATATGATATCCAAAGATATCATCATGAGATCCAAGATCATCATCGCATAAAAACTCTTCATTTTCTCTATTTAAATTTAACATCAACTTCCAAAAATGTCCAAAGAGGTTTTTACTCAACATTTAAGTGCAACAATTTTTTAGTAAACAAAACATGTGAAGCTTCGCGGTATCGTGTCGTGTCACATCGGCTAACAGTGTATCGTAATAGCTCCAGTACATAATGGGCCATGGTGATCTATTACAAGCCATCACCATTGTGTAAATGGCGCACAATCGCAATGTAGTCGATTTTAGACCGCCGCAATTCAAAGGCATCGTGGCGGAGTGTGATCAATGGTGTTCACACAGTCGCCCATAGTTCATTTCGTCACCAACCACTGGCAGAGTAGTGTACTTTTTTTACACGGTATAGGCTCAGTGTTATGACGACAATCTCACCTGATGTTAAGTGACGATGCGATCCAGGATGGTAACACACACTAAGCCTAGATGTACTCGTTTTCAATGCTGCCGGAACACACTTATTGATATTTGGCGACAGACTTTCTAACTTGAGGGTGGTAGCTACCCAGGCGGTCATTATTTAAAATGCCCTACCAACATGCTATGTTTTTCTCACGATCTTTTCTTTCACTGGAAACTTAGGCTGTTTTAGAGGTGGATAGGTGTGTTTAATCCGCGTCCAAAGACGCGAAATCCGACCGCACTACCGAACAAGCCATCATCGCTTCAGATTTAGTTGCGATTTATTAAAAAAAAAATGATTTTCTTTATTGTGTCTTTTGCACCATTTTAAAAACATTTATAGCCGTTTTATGCAATTTACAAATAAACATATTTTCGCCAAGGCATGGCTTATGGCCGTGCATGCCTTAACGATAGACAAAAGCGCGGCATGAGCATAAGACTAATTCCGAATTGATATCGGAAAAAAATACATCTACGATTCCGATAATGAATCAACATATAAGCATAAGGTATTACTTAATAACTTATCTACATACTAATAAATAACATTGAAGTGTCTGTTTGTAATATCAATTTTTTTTTTACTAAATAGGTATGAATGTGTTTACGATACCTATACCAAAAATACAATTTTTTTCATTTTTATCTGTCTGTTTTTCTGTTTGTTACGGGTGACTCCAGAACGGCTGAACGGATTTTGACGGGACTTTTTTTGGTAGATAGCTGAAGTAACTCCGGGTAACTTAGGGTACTTTTGATTTTCGAAAATAATTAGGGTTTCGCGTAAAAAAATTAAAACTCATAACAAAATTGAATAAAATCCGATTCAATGAACAGTTTTACAGGCAAATGCTTGAATTTTTGAGAAATATATTTACATTATCTTAATGCTAAAGAATTTTTAGGAAAATAATTAAGGTTCTGTATAAAAATATTAAAACGCAGTGAAGAACATAAGAACGCGAGCGCAGCCGCTTGCATACAGCTAGTCAGTAATAAAATTAAATGATCTCTTGAATCTCGCGTGGAGACGGCTAAAAGATACGTTATCGCGAGGAAAATACGACCTCATCGTGACCTTTGGAATCTATTGCACTCGTAAACGATCACGGACGGGGTCAATAATCATAAATTATACTGATATTAAATATATTAGTATTTTAATATATATTCTAAAATTAACATAATTATCAAATAAAAATATAACTCCACTATCGTTATAATTTTGACATATTTTCGTATGTCACAGTGCCTCGGATCCCCGTTCTGCTTACGTATATATGCTATGTATTAGAAAAGATAACTATTAACAGGAGAACATAGAAGATTGCTATTTCCAAGCGCGGCTGGTGGAATGAGGTTGCAGTGGCAGCAGCCAGCGGCCAGAACAGTGGGTTAACGAGATCACACCTATGATATGTTATTTCCGCTATTACTAGTCGACTGTGAAATAACCGAACTTTCATTTTATAGTTCTTTAGTATCGTTGTGATATGAAAGTCGATGAAACGAAAAAGTGACGTTAAAAGAGACAAACACATACGTCTATAGGATTAAAGCGCGAAAGAATGAGATAGATAATAAAATATATTACACAGAGTTTCATATATTCCCGGTGTCCTCTTTGTGCGGTGCTTCGTAGGGTCTTCACTTTTATCTACCGAGAGAAAAAGCAACGTTTAGTCAGTATAATATCTACATATTTACATTTGTAAAGCTTTTTACAGCATGTTAAATTACAAATATATTACTAAAATTTTTCATATGCTACAAATTACAATGTAACAATATATATATGCTAAAACCGTAAAATCTTTTTATAACTGTTGATGCATGCGTAACCGCGATATATTTTACCAACATAAACGTAAGGTAATTGCCCGATATTCTTAATTAGTGTAACATCCATAGTCGCGGTTCTACGTCGCTACTACAAGCCATAATTCTTGAATATAATTCGTACACTGTCTTCATGTATTTGTTGACGAAGTAAGAATAACACTACTGGTGTAAAGAAAAAAAGAGCGTGCGTAGAGGACACGTGTCAGAAGAGAAGTTATAAGACAAATTATTAGTAAGGAATAGATATCAGAGACTGAGAAAGAGGCATATATATATATATATATATATATATATATATATATATATATATATATATATATATATATATATATATATATATATATATATATATATATATATATACAATTTTTAAACCGATTCAAATCTAAGCTTAATGAATAAATTTACAAAACATCGAGGTCCAAAAGATTGATCTTTCAAACTAATAAAGTTCGTTTACTAGAGTATCCATTTTGTTTTCGATGATATGATGAATATCTGTAAATAGGTAAAGATAAAACAGTTCAGTGTCAATTTTACTTTATTAGGTTAAGCGTTCTTCTTTTTTGATTAGTTGACGACCTTCAGTTCTGTCAATAAAAAACAGTTTTTTTGCAATATATGTTGATTATAGTATAATTTCGACCAGTGGAAGAATACTATTTACGAATAAAAATTCAAATAAAATAAGTCGAAAAAAAAAGATTCACTTAGACCTCGGTGTTTTGTGAATCTATTCAAAACATCCTTCTTTTTGAAAAATCGTTTTCCCATCCCAAATTAGGTAATTAATTAGTATGTCCGCGGTCCGGTCCTTACGTGTGTTAGAAGCTTTAGCTTTATGGCGCGTCTATAGGTGTATAAATTGACATAGATAAAACCTAGCCACAGACAAAACCTATTGATTAAAAAATCTTATAAATCGATTACATTAATCTTGAATTATAAGTGTACCACCGGACAGACATAATACAAGACTTTGCCTTCTATAATACCATAATTATGCTAAAATATGTCTTAACGTGTACTGAATATTTATTTATTATATGCAGAATTAATATATTCCAAATAATAACTGATACGTAATATATTGATATTTTATTGTGAACTATCTGTGTACCGCGACTTCGCTTGTAGACAACAGATGTTATGGCATCTGTCATAGTGGACCATGGCTCGTTTCTACCTGACGGCACACTTACGATGGACTCCGAAGTAATAGCGGTGGCGCCATCATCATCATCATCCTCATATCAGCCGGAAGATGTCCACTGCTGGAGACAGGCCTCTCACAATGATGCTCACTAATATTGGTCTCGCACCACCCGCATTCAGCAGAATCCCACGTCCTTCACCAGGTCGTCGTTTCACATTGTTGAGGGGTTTACCCACGCTGCGTTTTGGTCCCATTAAGCGTCGATTTTACTATGTGCCCTGCGCCGTAATTTTTATTTTTACACGGTATAGGCTCAGTGCTTTGATCACAATCTCACCTGATGTTAAGTGACGGTGTGGTCCAGGATGATAAACACACTAAGCTTCTCAAGTGATACTGGTGATACTGGACGATTTGGTTATAGTATTCGTGATATTGAATATTTTTAATACGAATTCATTCTCTATTTATCGTCATAACAATTCTCGTATTTTATTGCTAGCTGTGTGTGTGACAGATTTTCAAATTGTTGTCTTGTCAAATTTTCTATTCTGCACGAATAATCGTTGGAGAATAATTTGATGGTAACTATTTTTTGGACCTAAATTATTTTTGACACTACACAGTAAAGATATTTCTCAGAAATTCAAACACTTGCCAGTAAAACTGTGCATTGAATCGGTGTTTATTCACAAATTCAAGAGTTTTCTTTTTATTACGCAACCCTGAATATTATCGAAACATGAAAGTAGCCTAAGTTACGCCGTGTAACTTTAGCTATCTAAAAGTCCGGTAATAATCGGTTATACAGGCCAATAAACGATATAAACAGACAGAATTTAATTTATTAGTATACATATAGCGTATTAATAATTCCTCACTATAATAATAATTAAACAGGTGTTTATTTTGCTAAACTCTGAACTATACATTTGCATAAATGAATATATAATATTATATTGTCGACTAGCTGCTGTGTGTGTCCGCGGTTGCACCCGCGTTCCATATACTGCGTTTTATTTTTTTAATACGAAACCCTAATAATTGTTTTAGTACTAAGATAAAGTAAAAATATTTTTCATAAATTCAAGCATTTACCCGTAAAACTGTGCATTTAATCGGATTTTAATTAATTTATTAGGAGTTTTAATTTTTTACGCGGAACCCTAATTATTTGCGAAAACTAAAAGTATCTAAAGTTACCCGGAGTAACTTCTATCTACTATATAGCTATCTACCAAAAAAGTCCCGTCAAAATCAATCAATATAGCGAAGTGGTGATCAATCAGTGATATTGTGGTCGGTTTCCATGCCGTTCCGTTTTTTCCATAAATTAATTATTGTAGAAACTAGAGCCTTTGAAAATGAAAAAAAATGCTCGATTTTTACCCTCATTTTCAGACATTTTAGATGGATAAAATTTAAAAAACCAAAACGTTCTGAAAACATCTACTTTTCAAATTTGTTTCCTACTGCATGTCTTCTCAATGAAGCTATTCAGAGTTATAAAAGGCATGCTGCATTTTTTGTTGTTATTAATTCCATTAAAATGCAATATATTCTGATATTTTGGAATACAAATTAATATCAAATTGAAACAATCTTGTTTACTTTTTTTTTTACTTAATAATAGTAAGTATTAAAATTTGAATTTATTTTATTTAACGCATAAATTAACATAAACTGTTATGCTATAATTATGGAAGAGTTAATAGTTTTAACTAAAGATGTCACGAATATTCGGCAGTTATTCGGTATTCAGCTATTCGGCAGTTATTTTCAGTATTCGTTATTTAGCCGAATATTGTGAACTATTTGCCTGACTACCGAATAGTATATCAGGAGAAAAATGCATAATATCCATATTACTCACAGAGATTTTTATGTTACCATGAAATATTTTTTTCAGAATTGGTTGATATCAAACAATTGAGCTATTCCTCATAAATTATACCAGTTTCTGAAAATAGCCGCTCACTGTAAACTGTAAAGTAAACACTGTTACCAGGAGATGATAAATAAATTTTAGCAAATTCTGCTAGGTTATGATAATTTTTTGAGTCCGCTGACCACTATTTGTAAGTGTCTGCATGCTGTCCTATCTAGGCGAACAATCATGAACGAAAGATAAGCGCCAACGGCGCGTTTTCATCACCGTAGTTTAGTGATGCAGGTTTATTATACCTGTAACCTACGTAAAGTACTAAGTGTTGCCAAAAATTCGGCGCTTCGGTTATAGGCCACACCGAATATTCATAATACGGCCAAATCACTATTTGTGGAATCTCTAGTTTTAATAAAACAGTTACTTGGATTCGACGTTTGAGCTTGCATAAATTAAAAAAAAGAAGATAATTCAATAATTAATCTAAATGAGAGTGACGTCAGGCGTTGTCATTGCGACAGAGTGCGGGAATTGATTAAATGGTGGCAAGGCAGGGGCGTGTGCGCCTTTGATAACGAGCTAAATTAATCGGAACACGTGTAAACATTGTTTGATAAATCCACCGACTGCATTGAGATACGAGGGGCATGTAGGGTTGCCATTCTGATATTTAATAAAATATCGTATCAAGTAAACAATAGTAAATTATCAGTAACAATGTACTTACAGCGCCACCTATGAAACCATTCTGATATTAAAAGTTGAATTTAATAATATTTATAAAGACATTCGTGAATGACCGAATATGTAACCAAATCGAGTGACTAGCTTTGGTGTGTGGTGTCTTGAGATCATTCAGCCAGCGTATGGTTTTTTTTTCCATCGTACTTAATTCGACAATGTTCGACTCTACTACCACTTGCCATACCACAAGCAAAAAAAAATTTAAATACTTTTTTTTTAATATATTATTTCCCAGCTTTTTGCCCGTGGCTCTGCTCGTGTTTCATATATTCTTCACAATATTACGCATATTGTTTTTTAAATTAGCATCGTAAAATAATGTTTTGAAATCAAATCAAATTTAAAAATACTTTAATCAATTTAGGCCCTATTAAGTCGCTTATGAACGTCAAAACACTACCACCGATTCGGAAAAAAAACACAGTCGAGAAGAGCCGGCAAGAGACCCGATCTGGTTCGTTTTATATATATATATATATATATATATATATATATATATATATATATATATATATATATATATATATATACATATATTCTAAATATAACTATAGATAAATATATTTTTTTTAAATAAAATCTATACAAGTGTGGAGTGGAGGTAAGCCTTCCTTCCAAAGTTTAATATGTGGACCCATTGTAACTTATTATCAAGTGTGATACCCCAGAAACAGAGTTTTGTCAACTAAGCTTACTAAATTACCTTCTCTATCTTAATCCTACAACCAATATGTTGTATATTGGGCAACGTCAATTCTACATATTTCGTCTTCTTAGTATTTAGAAGTAAATTATTTCATGCAAACCATTTAGAAATATTTACGGGTGTATTATTTAAGATCCTAACCTCTGATTTTTACTTTTCACTTTAAATTTAAGTAAAGTATCGTCTGCAAAGATAACCATATCAGCCGAGTTATTAACCATTAGCGGTAAGTCGTTAATATAAACCAGGAATAAAAACAGTCCCCAAATCGACCCCTGCGGAACACTGATTCGAACTAACGATCCCTTGGAGGTAGCCCCATTTACATTTACTTTCTGACAGCTTTTGTTAAATAAGAAACTAGTAAAAGTACAGAAATTTCAAAAACAGAGAAACACAGAAATGTTTTAGTTTCAGTATAAGTGTACTGTGATCAACGCAGTCAAAGGCCTTTTAGAGATCGCAGAACACACCTATTGCATCTTGCGAATCCTCCCATGCTCCCAATATATGACTTATTAAGGTTGCACCAGAGTCAGTGGTAGATTTGGATTTCGTAAAACCAAACTACCGATCATTTAAAAAAAAATTCTGGTTTAAAATATTCAACTAACTGATTTAGGAGAATTTTCTCGAAAATCTTACTAATCGATATAAGTACAGAAATTGGTCTATAATTTTCAAGACTACTTCTTCAACCTGATTTAAATTAGGGTACCACTTTACTTATTTTATGTTAATTTTTTTGTCCAACCGACAACCCTGAGTAGTCGCCGAGAGCCATCTGTTATTTGATTTGGGTGATTTGTTTTAATGGCACTAATTTATAATAAACACGTTGTGTGATTTAATTCGAAAACACACATTATAATTGGTGCGATATTTATATTTTATGATTTCAAATAAATTTTTATTATATCGTGAAATGTCAGTTCATTTTGATAACATTTTTTTAAATATCTAGTTTAGCAATCATTTAAAATTCTTTTCACATAAAACATACGAGTTAATGAAAAAGGGGTTTATACAAAAATTGTGTTAATAATATTTTTATATGTGTTTATAATAACATGTACATATATGAATTGAGAATGTACGAAGACAGTTTCTTTAGGACCTTAGTGTTTAACATTAGGTGAGATCTAAAACCTATCATAGTTAAGGTATCCTTCCTCGATGTATCCGATTGCTAAATTATAACTCGAAAATAGTTGAACTGACTTATTTACACGTATTCAGTAGGTAAGCAATCATTTTAACATTTTTGACATGTCGCCATATTATTTTTACAAGGAGAAATGCTTGCGCATCTGCCCTCTCGACCTTATACGGAGAAAGGGTATGTGGGACTCGTCCGGCCGGAGATGGTTGCCGGGAATACCTACTAAAACTCCTCACATTTTTTGGCCAGAGAGCGGGAGTTGCACACTGTACTACTTGCGCTCGACTCCGGCTGGTTGACTCCTCAACTCCTCGGCCCCCTTCCTTTATCTCTGTTAGTAACAGTAATCAAAGCTCTCACTCACCGATGATTACGTAAGGATCGGCATCATTTTGAAGACAAAAACACAAAATTAATAAGTAATTACTGCTTATATAATTATCGTTCAGACACACCGTCTTCCATTGATACGTACGTCATACTTGGTACGTCAGGTTTTTGTATATATGTTTAGTTACATTATAAATAGATTAACCTTTTTTATAGCCCAAAAACCTGATCATTGTTACAGTGAACATTTGCTCGTAAATATGTATATAAAATACATCGCTTTGATGGTTATGTTACAAATACTTAGTCACAAAGATACAATAACAAAATCGTGTGATATTCATAACTCTGTGGGCAACAAATTAATTCGCTAAGGATTGTTCGTTTTAAGATTTGATCATTAATTTTTAATTTCTAAATTCCAATAATAGGTATAATTTGCAATCGGGTTTTTGTTTTTTTTACGCCAAGACATGTCGCTAGTAATATTACTATTACTAGTAATATATATTATATTATTATATAATAAAGGGGATATTTCCTTGTCTATGTTAGTGGTTTTATACCTCGATATGATTAATTTTTTATAGTCATGGCACGTATTCTCCGAGCTGATTTCAGCTCTGTAAATTTCAGTAAACTGCCTCGGTGGCGCAGTTGTATTACAGTACAACTGTCGTTCTGAGGTCCCCGGTTCGATCCCCGGGTCGGGTAAAGTGTTATTGGGTTTTTCTACTCAGTATCATCCCGGAGTTTTGAATTTGTGCCCGATATGGCGACAGGCTCGCCTCCTGTCACATCTGGGACGGAACTAAGCTCGGCGAAATGTGGGTGGTGTAGTTCGCTATTTTACCTCTGCCTAACCCTTCGGGGATAACAGGCGTGAGCTTATGTTATGTTATGTTATGATTTCAGTAGATATTTTTTTATGTTAGCCCAGTGGTTGCCAAAGTTGACTATCATAGATCGCGACCCATCTAATAAGAGCTATATACCCATCTAATAGGGGATTAAATCCAACTCAACTGAAATTTAGAATTTTTATATTTAAATAAATGGATCGTATCTCCTAACAAATAATTTTAATTAGTTTATTAGCAAAAAAGTAAAGAATTTTCATACCTAAATAAGGACAATCGACCGAGTGCGCTACAGTATTATTTGAATAATATAATCACTGAATAGATGTATCTACAATGCTTTTCAAGCTTTCAGTTCAAGATAATTGAAAAACATAAATCTATATTACACACATATAAATATCTATAACCTCTGTTTTCAGATTATCTGGCGAAATCAACACAAGCCCGTGTGAATCCGAATCAACGTCGAATTCTCCGCCATCTTTACTCCAAGATGCTACACTTCCTGCTTTACTAGTCTCTGGAACGTCAACCCTGTTTCAAACGACGACGACGTCTACGAACTCTTTCAACACCGTTGACAGTTTATGTTTACCTGGTACTTCGGACGCGGATAGTTGTGGGCTGGCGAACGGATGCGCCTCAAGTACTACGCTGGGCGGTCTAGCGCTGCCCCTGTCCTCTTCGGGCGGGCTCTGCTCCACCTCCTCATCGTCGGCAGTTGCCTGGTTGATGAATGAAGATAGTGCCGGTATGAGAATATAAAATTTCATCAATAACTTATATTTGGTTTCAGGATATTTTCTATGTTTAATAAAATTAATTACATTAACTATTTAATTTAACTATTGAATTATTAAAGATATTTTGAAATCTCAAACGGCGCAAAAAATAAATTCATCTCTTACAAGAAGATATTTTTAACAAACTTGGCTTACGAAAACAGGTGGAGGCGTAAAAAGTGAAGTTCGCAGCCCAGGATTGTGCGAAGCAGACGTGGCGCTGTACGGCGAAACGTTGCCTTACGACCAAACCGCGCTGCCCTACCAATACTATAATAGGTAGATAAAACTTACTAATGTGTTTATAATAATACCCTAATACTTTGCAAAGAGTATGGTAATCTTTCGTTGGTTCCTAATATTTGATCTTAAACTTTTAAATAGGTATTAAAAATATATCGGTTTTTCTGAATGGCACTGACACTTATCTAAAACTTTACATAAAAAAAAATTGAAATATCGAAGTTGTAATAACAGGTTGAGATCAAATATTGAGACCGGCTGCTTATCAATAAAATTCACAAGTTAATTTGTCTATGATTTTCATACCTACACAATTTTGACTGTGACATGTGGGTAAAGTATATTTAATTATTTTTAAGCTCTAGCAAAATTGTGGCCCATCATGCTAGAACTTTCCAGTGAGTTTTTTAGAAATAAAGGTTTCGCGTCATTCTTTCCAATACACTTTATCTGTGTATAGTAACCAAGCTATATCACTCAAAACTCTACAAAAATTACATAATTTATAGTTAAATATTCAAGTTGATAAATTAAATACATTAACCGCTACATGACAGACTGAGAATCCCGCCTTCATTTAAACCGTTTGCACAATAGAAAATTAACGTACAAAAGTACGAATAAATAATTAATAAAATTAATTTTGATTGGAACCAGATGTGCGTACATACTTGACGCGACCGCTTAGTGCAAGGGTCATTGAACTTGTACGTCGTTGTAGCGGAAGCCACAAAAGGTCTGTGGATCGAATAAACAATCTATTATACAGATTATAGCTTAATAATATACAGTGGATTTACCTATAACAGTACGTCATCTAAAATTTCCTACGAAAAGAGGTTGTAATAACAATGATAATGATACAATGTTCTAATTTCGTTCGGAAATCACTATCACAACAATACTCCTCATAATGAAATGAATTTTGTATATTATATAAAAGTCGTTTCACATCACAAAGCGATAACTATTTTAACTTATTTGTTGTACCGTAGCTGTTATTAATCGCTGCTGTCATTTCCAAGATGGGAGCAAAATGTTTGTCTGTCGTTTGAATTAATATTTTATGTTGTGTTAGTCTTGTGTATGGTATCAATAAAAATTTAATAAATATTATTTAATCGCTGTGTGTATAGATTATGCCCACCCATGTGTATCGCTTTTTAATTTTCAATCGTTTGTCTAGACTTTAGATACTTAAGTTCTCTAGACAAGGTGAACCTTTTTTTTTTTGGTCGGGGGGAAATGCATTTACGCACTACCCTTACCTATTGTATTAGTGAGACCGGAGTCCCCCAATGCAATAGGTAAGGGGGCAAGGAGGGACGAACTCCGTGCCAGTGTGGGACTCGCCCGGGCGTGAAGCGCCTGGAAATACCCACTAAAACCCTCCAGGGCCGTCCGCCGCATTGGGGATGGGGGCGACACGGGGTGGCTTTCGCAAGCACCGCGTCGCAGACAAGTTGAACCTGAGACACTATAGCGCATTATTAGGAACAATATTTTACAGTTCATATTATATGTGTGGTTATTTCGTCGCAGTTCCTTTTTTAAAACGGCCTTACCAGTCAGTGGACTCAATCAAAAGAACTTGACTGAAAAATCTTAATGATGTTTCAGGAGCGTCAGCGGTTCCACTTGAGAACCAATCTTTAACAACATTATAACATAAATATTAGGAGAGCCCTGAAAAATAGGACGTACGCTCCATTTATTGAAATATAATAAATTCTATCTAAATTTCAGTTGAGTTGGATGTATGCCTTTTTAGATGGGTATATAGCTCTTATTAGATGGGTCGCAATCTATGGTAGTCAAGCTTGGGAACCACTGGGCTAACATAAAAAAAATATCTACTAAAATCAGTTCGGAGACTATGTGCCATGACTATAAGATATTAGTCATAACGAGTTATAAGGCAACTAACACAGACAAAGAAATATCCCCTTTATAATATTACTAGCGACATGTCTTGGCGTAAAAAAACTAGAACCCGATTGCAAATTATACACTAAATTTTGCGACTAATATACATAGCACAATTAGAATATAAGGTTAAGATACACAAGAATACACAAACTACGGTTATGTCGTATGTAAATTTGGAAAACACGTGCAACGTAAAATACATTGCTGATGATTGATGATGCATCAACGAAATATTTGAAATAAAAAAAACACGGTGCCAAACTCTTTGTTGTTAAGCTCGAAAAAAATGACCTTTTTTTAAACGGGATATAGGCTCAGTGCTTTGACCACAATCTCATCTGACGTTAGGTAACGATGTGGTCCTTGATGGCAAACACACTAACAGTAGAGGTACTGGTTTTCAAGTGATGCTGCCTGAACACACCTATTGGTATTTGGTGACAGGTTTTCAAACTTCAGGGTGGTAGCTACCCAAGGAGGCATTATTAGAAAATGCTTTACCACCATGCTATGGTTTGACGCGGAATCGACCGCACTACCAACTAAGCAATCATCAATTAAAAAAGTTCTTTCAAAAATTATAATACTGTCACGAATACAAGTTCTTTAGGCCTAAGTTTATATAATTTTCTTAGCTTCAGTGTTTCAAAAATACCAGTGCTTTGTTAGCAATTTTAATGGAGTGTTTGCGATATCTTACAATCCACGCTCTGTATCATTATTTTCATTATATTTCACTTCTGCACAATAACCTTAACCAAATATATGCTTAATATGGCGTAATATACCATCAAAATAACATCATATTGAATCTATAAACAAGGACTACTTACATGACAAACAAAAATTGCGCCAAAATTCAAAAAGGATTTTATTACTATAAGTGTTGCCAGTTCTTTGATATTTAGAATACACAGAAAAAAATATTGAATATAAAAATATATTATAGTTGTATAAATCGATATGGACAAATAGACGTTAATGTTGGAGTCAATTTATGATTTTATTATTGTTGCCAGTATGCAGCAGTATGGTAGCGGCGGCGCGGCGTCTTCCTATGTCAATTCATCGTTGTACAACCAACCCTATACTGCGTATGCCCCACCACATAACAACAGTAACAGGTATTGCTAAAAACCATAAGCAATATACCGAGTCACATTCACTTAGAAATATTAATGTACTTTCTGAATTTAAATTATGTACTCTGTTCGAAAGTACTAAAATATTTGTAATTTTTAATTGTAAAAATAGGTAAGTATATACTCAACTCAACATATAAACAATGTAGACCATAAACAAATATTTTAAGAACGACAATTTGTTTTAAGAATGCCTTTTAGTCTATACTATACTATTTCGCTTGATAATTCCTACTAAGTCTAAAACGTGAATATCGAATTTTTTGTACATTAATTGATGACTAGCGCCTATTGATAGTAGACTACTAGTAATAGTTAAAGTATTATTTCTGTCAATTTATAAGCACTTATATACACTTATACAATAATCATAATTTTCAGATATATAATGAATTTATATTTTCATGTCCAGGTCATCATGCAAGGCGACACCTACGTACCTCGGTGCGTACGGTGTTGGTGGAGTGGGCAGCGTTCCCAGCAGTGGGTTCGGTACCCAGCCCTCACCTTATGCATACTCTTCATACAATGGAAGTTTAGCTCAATCATTTCCAGCTACTCAGCAGGTAATTTTTTATCCCAAAATTAATATAATTAAATCGATTTTTATTGTAATTTGTGTACATTTGTAATTACACTTATGTATAAGTAAAAACAGTGTTACCAACTTCTAAATCTTTTAATAGATCAATAGAATATTTGTTATATACAGTTTAATAGGTAAAGTACTTAGTGCTTCATTGTATCAAAGTGTCCTTTTTTATTTTCAAAGTATATAATCTTTCCAAATAACACGTTTTGAAGTAGAAATTGCTCTAAATGAAATTAGTAGAACATATAACACTAAGTTTTCCTTGTGTGCATTAACTTTCCTGGCAACTGTGTCGTATTAAAGCAGTCCAGCTGTCCAAAATGTAGTGAAATATGATTTCAGTGATTTTTTTGCAGTGTTTTAATGCAATTTTATTACATAAACTGGCAATTTAGTTTGGACTATGATGATCAAAGAATAGTTATCACAATAGCGTAATATATTGGTTTGATAGAGATTAACATAACTCGAGTACGTCGATTTTAGCGTAGTATTTGTTGCCGTATTTTATTAGTACCCGGCAGTATCTATTTATAGCGCAGAAGTGATCCATCATTAGTCTATACTCAATTATTCTCATAATTCTCCTAGAAAAAAACACTCAACTAAATTATCCTATATTATTTCTGACTACGGTAGTATAAGTATTTTTATACTAGACATCCAACAAATTGTGATGACTAAATTAACACCTAATTTTGCAGGATTACAGTAGCTATGCTGCTGGATATGCGGAACATAACGTTGCTCAATACAGCGGATACTATGCTGCGCCGAGTTACTCCCCCTATGTAAGCTCACCAAGTAGTAGTGGAAGTGCCACTCACACATCCTATCATTTAGGAGCTGCTCTCTCAGGTATCAATTATATTTATATAAAAATATTTGGTTTTGGTTGGTTAACCTTTGGTTTTGTTCTATACTAGATTTCATCATTAGATGTAAAGCAATTATTTTTCAGTCACACAATAATCTCTTATTTTACTTATTAGAAAAAATTATAGACGCATCTCACTTCTGAGTCATGTCTATAAGCTATTTTTGAAAGTCCTCACGAACCGGCTAGCGCATAGGCTACACGATTTCCAGCCTTCCGAACAAGCCGGCTTCCGAAAAGGCTATACTACCGTATGCTGCGGTAGGATATACAGAAAACCAGGGACACCTACCCCTAGAAAACCTATCTTTATTTAACGTTTGTGGACAACGAAAACCCTTTGATTCGATTGAGACCTGGGCTGTACTGCAGTCTCTCCAGCGGTGCCTAGTGGACTATCGGTATATCAAAGCGTTGAAGGATTTGTACGAAAACGGCACCATGTCAGTCCGATTACAGGACAAAACCTCGAAATCTATACCTTTGCGGCATGGTGTTAGACAGGGTGATGTTATTTCTCCGAAACTGTTCACCGCTGCGCTCCAGGATGTCTTCAAGGTTCTGGATTTAAAAGGACTTGTCATTAACATAAACGGCGAGTACATAACACACCTGCGCTTTGCTGATGATATAGTAGTCATGGCTGAGACCACAGAAGATCAAGCACGATGCTCGGTGACCTCATTAGAGCTTCCGAACGAGTTGGCTTTAAAATAAACATGGACAAGAGGAAAGTCGTGTATAATGGTCATGTTGTATCAATTCCTATAAAAATCGGTGACTCTACGCTCGGAGTTTTTATAGTTATGTATAACTGGGACGAGGTTAATCGACGAATATAGTAACTCGCCTGGGCCGCGTTTGGGAAGTTACGCAGAATCTTCTCGTCCGAAATACCCCAGTGTCTCAAGATTAAAGTCTTAGACCAATGTGTGTTGCCAGTGATGACATACGGTACTGAGACGTCGTCACTCACAACGGGCCTAAAAAAAAGCTCAAAGGGCAATGGAGAGGGCTATGCTTGGAGGTTCACTGCGTGATCGAATCGGAAATGAGGAGGTCCGCAGAAGAACCAAAGTCGGCAATGTCGGTTACATTGCCCGAAGAATTGCTAAACTTAAGTGGCAGTGGGCTGGGCACATTGCTCGCAGAACCGATGCCCAATGAGGCCAACGGGTCCTCAAATAGCTACCATGCACCAAAAGACGTAGGATGGGTAGGCCCTCCACGAGGTGGACCGACGACCTGGCGAAGGTCGCGGGAATCCACTGTATGCGGGTGACGCAAGACTGGTCGTCGTTAAGATCTTCGGGGGAGACCTATGTCTAGCAGTGAACATCTCTTGATAATCTCTTATTAAATTACAAGTAACCACATTTTTTTCACCTGACAACATTGTGGATCTTTAGCTGTAATCAACATTCACATTCCGTGCTACGTATATCACGTAATAAATCTTTAGTATTGCAGAATATATAGTATACTAGTTGTGCCCGCGTTTTCGTTCGCGTTTCAAATATAGAACATTAAAATGGACCAAATTGTGAATCTAAACCATTCTTGAATCCTCGGGAATAGACACAAAAAATAGCATTAAAATCTGTTCAGCCTATTAGGAGAAGTTTATTCACATACACACTCACAGAAGATTTTAAAGATTCACTTCACTTCACTTCTTAGTTTTTGGCCTTTGTAGCTATTGGCCACAATTCTGCCAGTGTCCGTAAGGTAGAGTCATGAACCAAGGAGTGGAAACTGGTAAACAAGACTATGGCTGATGATATGAAATCAAAAATCCTTTGACCTAGGTGATCAACCTGAAAAAGGGACAACACAAACATATAAGACAACACAATATTAGTAGGACAAAAACACAGTATTTACCAGTAAAAATGTTAGTAACATATACTATTTACAGTTTTATGTTGTTCATTTGTACATATTTACATAATATATAGTTCATTATGGGAGAAAAGGTGAAGAGAAGAAGACATTTAAAGGTTGTAGGACGAGGAACTTCAGGAGGGAGAATGTCATACAGGGAGTGACGCATCCTAGGGCAGGAGAAAAAGATATGGTTCAAATCGCCCTCGTCGAGGCCACATTCACACAACGAAGAATTCCTGATCCTGAGCTTCGTTAGGAAAACGGGAGTGCAGGAAAAACCCAGTCTTAAACGACAAATAGTTGACGTTGTCGCCTTGTTGGCCTTGGGGAACTTGAAGAACCATGGGATGGGAGGAATCTCAGGCTGAATGTCAGCATAATATTTTCCTTTTTCAGTTTTTGAGGAATTCCAGATAATATTCCATGATTTCACAAGTCGACTTTTGGCAAGCAGGCATAGGTCATGGGAAAAGGTTTTGTAGTGGTCTACGGAACCAATTTTAGAGGCAGCTTTGGCACACGAGTCAGTTGACTCATTGCCGGGAATACCTGAGTGACCAGGGACCCAGGCCAAGGTCACTTGTATATTTCGGTGGTGGCAGTCCAAGAGGGCTTTTTTAATCTTGAAAATTAAGGGAAATCGGGATTGACGACGGAATGGATTGGAAAGTATTGCCTGAAGGCAGCTCTTAGAGTCAGAAAAGATGATGGATTTATTTAAGTTATGGGACAATACGAACCGTACGGCTTCTAGGAGAGCCAGAGCTTCTCCAGTGAATACCGAAGTAGAGGAAGGGCATTTGTAGCTGAGACAAATTTTGGTGAAGGGAATCCATACTGCCACACCAACCGCACTGTCCGGAGCCATTTTTGATGCATCAGTGAAGATAGAGAGCCATTCGTGAAAAAGGTGATCTAAGATGGTGTTAAAAGTTTTTCGAGCATCAACACACTCTTTGTCTACGCCGAAATGCAAAAGGACATTTGGACGGTAAATTAACGCGTCATACGGGGTAAGATAAAGAGGATTGGTTGGGAATTGGACTACAGGGTTTGGAAGATTGGTGAATGATTTATAACTAAGGAGGAGGCAGGAAATTTTATCCGAATTGCCGGATAATTTGAGGAGTAAATCTAATTTAGGAAGGAGAGGATGGTTGGAATTTTGGACAAGCTTAAAAAGAAATCTGTCCGAAAGAAATTGTCTGCGCAAATTCAAGGGAGGCTCCCCACATTCTACCTGCATAGCATTGATAGGTGAGGGTTTCATAGCGCCTAGGATAATACGCAGACATTTGGAATGGAGTCTGTGGAATTTTTCTATATTATATTTATTGCAGGTACTAAGAAGAAAGGAACCATAGTCAAAATGAGTACGAATTATAGCGTTGTAGAGTAGTTTTTGAGAGTATGGATGGGATCCCCACCATACCCCAGAAAGGGAACGGAGAATATTAATGTTCTTTTCACATTTCTGTCCAACTTTGGGGAAATGATAGGAACCTGTCATTCTGGAATCCAGCCATATACCCAGAAATTTGACGTCATTGGATTGAGGGATGATTTCATTATTAACAAAAATTTTGACAAGAGGGATGGTTCTTTTTTTAGTGAAAACTACTACCGAGCTTTTGGAGGGGGAGAGAGATAAGCCATGTTCACCTAACCAATTAGCAAGGTATTCCAAAGCCGAGTTAAGGCGACTAGTTGCTTTCTCAACAGATGAAGATGAGATGTATATGACTAGATCATCGGCGTACTGCAATACCTCACAAAAAGATACTACAGTTTGATCGAGATCATAGGTATATAGACCGTAGAGAAGAGGACTAAGGACTGAACCCTGGGGTAGGCCTTTCCAGACAGTTCTAGGGGGAAGAAAACCTGAATCGGACTTGATAATGACTGATCTTTCCACTAACATGCTATGGATGAAACGGACAAGCTTCTCGGGTATTCTCAGCTGGGAGAGCTTACTCCTGAGAACCGGGAGCAGAACGTTGTCATAGGCAGCATTTATATCAAGAAATACACCAACCACATATTTTCTTTTAATGAACGCTGTCTGGATGTCTGTAGTTAGAAGGCTAAGGCTGTCCATAGTGCTCATACCCTTCCTGAAGCCAAATTGAGAACGGGCCATCAATGACCCATTTTCAGCCAGCCATTCTAGTCTCTGTTTCACCAGATATTCAGCTATTTTTGCCATAACAGAAGATAACGCAATTGGCCTATAACTGTTTGGATCACCAGGTACCCTTCCAGGTTTAAGTATGGGGATGACTACTTGGGATTTCCATTGAACAGGAACAGTACCAGAATCTAAGAAGGAGTTGATTATAGTTAGAAAAACTGTCTTGGCTTTATCTGATGAATTTCTAATGAAGGAGTATGGGATGCCATCGATGCCAGGGGAAGAGTCAGTTAGCCCATCAAGAGCTAAGAAAAGTTCATTAGAGGAAAATGGATAGTCAAAAGGATTTTGTGACGGTAATAGAACAGGAGGGGATGGGATTGAAGCTAAGCAAGGTACAAAAGATGGAGCCAAATTGTCCGAAAAGGCCTCCAGCCACAAAGGTGAACCGTTAGTTGGATTTTAAAGATTATAAAAATTAAATTAACTTAAATGACAGGTATAATAAATCAATTCTGAAAGCTCATGTTGGTTTACGTTTCGACACATTGGTTATGTGTTACTGAACGTAAACTAAAATGTCACTAATGTCAAAACTGTCAACTGTTCAGCAATGTTTACAATTTACATTGTGTTACATAGAGTTTAAGGAAGGGTTGTTGTTACTATATTTTATATTCTTGAGATAAAACATCAACATTCCATTAATAATACCTCAAAAAGAAACACGATAATTATGAATAAAGAAAATGAGAATTATTCAAATAAACGAAGAAAATTAAGTACCAGTGGTACTGATGATGAATTTTCTAACAATGACGATAATTCGGATTATTGGCCAGATTCGGAAAGCGATAATGGTATGTCGTATTCGTGTACATGTTAATAATAACGTCTCTTTTTTTCGAGCTTCGTAGATTATCGTAGGTGTTGATGGTAATGGTTCATTAGGCTTTTTATTTAAATCTTTCCAATACAATTTATACATTGTTTTGACTTTTGAAAATATCTTCTGTGTGGTGCACAAGGCTTATTTTCATTTGTTTAAAAAGTTTTATATATGTTACAGATTCACCCTCGTCGATGCTACCGTCAATAAATGATACTAGTCCACTGTCTCCAATAAAAGCTGAAGTACATGCAGCTAGTAGAAGATGCAGAGAAAATTCTGGGTAAGTTGTGGTTGAAATAAAACTTCTGTAACAGGCAGTTGTGGCAGGAATTACTAAAAAGATTAAACATTTAAAAAATTACATTATTATTATTGTTTTTAAAAATACTGTATATAGTTAAATAGGCTCAATACTTTGACCACAATCTCACTTTATGTTAAGTTACAAAGTGATTCATGATGGTAAACACACTTAGCCTAGGTACTACTTCTCAAGTGATGCTGCCGGAACACACCTATTTGTATTTGACAGTAGGTTTTCAAACTTGAGGGTGGTAGCTACAGTTATATGATAAAATAAAACTTCTGACCAAAATTTGTCCAAATCGAAAGGGGTTGATTCTATGTTTTGGGTTATTTGACATAGTAATGACCCTGACAATATATATTTTTTCATATTCTTCTTAATAAGAAGGGAAATAAATAATGACTTACATAAATAATAATAAATGTTTACAAATAAATTGTTTTTTGATTCAAATTTTCTTTAAATACTTTAGGTACAAAAACTATGTGTGTACATTTTTTATAATTGTACTATTTACATAATTGTACCATTTACATCATCCATTAGAACATGTAAGGCTCATTTTAGTTTGTACGATTTAGACTCTCTAATGTGAAAATTAAGCTAAATCGAGGAGGTTCAATGATAAATCTACAATTTTCATTACAGAGAAAGTACAGCAAGTAGATCAAGAGGACGTGGAAGAAGGAACACTTCATCATCTCCAGCACAACATGTACCAGAGCCAGCAACAGACAGAGTTTTTATATGGGATTTAGATGAAACAATTATCATTTTTCATTCATTATTAACGGGAACCTATGCAACTAAGTACAACAAGGTGTGTATATATTTTTGTTGCTTAATGTGTCAAGTACCCGTAAAGATAAGACAATAGGAAAACAATGGAAAGCTGGCGTAAACGCCAGGTTAGTGCTCAAGGGGTTAAATAAAGTATCAGTAGCTTAATTCCCTTGTTTTAATATTAACATTTTTGATGTTTGAGTTAATATTATCACCAATCTTAATTTCTTATCTTATTTATGTAATAACTAAATAAAATATTAAAACCTAGGTTATATGAAGTATCTGTGAATAAACACAAATCTATTACAAAGGTTAATTATCTAGTTATTTCAAAAACTAAGAGTAGCATTAATTAAAAAATCATATTATATATCTGTCAAGAAAAAACCCTTGATTTCTATCACCATTCTATAAAACACATATTAATATGTGTTTTAAAAGTTTTAGCGGATTAATTTAATTGTATTCATTTATGTAATGTACTTTTACAGGACACACACAACAGATAGTTCAGTTAGGTTTTAGAATGGAGGAAATGATATTCAGTCTTGCCGACACACATTTCTTTTTTAACGATGTTGAGGTAAGTATATTTTATTTATATGATAAGATTATATTTAAATATATTTAAAATGAGAATTAAGTTATCAAATACATCATCATTAGTTTTTTAGTGTAATGGCACAAATGTTGATATGAAATGATACAAATATAGTTCCTTTGTAACTGTTTATAAAATTTATTATTATTAATAGTAAAAGCACCCCCTTTCACTTTTTTATAATCATGTTAGTTATCCTTGTTAAAATTCTTCTACATTTAATTGCGTACAAAACACAAAATACAAGCCAAGTAAAATAATATAAATAAAATTATGTAAAAATTAAAAATTTATGCAAATAAATTTAGGAGTGCGACCAAGAACACATAGATGCAGTGGCGGCCGATGATAATGGTCAAGACCTGTCTGCATACAATTTCGCTACGGACGGGTTTCACGCGGGCGCTGCTACCACCACAGGTCTCTGCGCGCCTGGTGTCCGTGGCGGAGTCGACTGGATGAGGAAACTGGCTTTCAGATATAGAAAAATAAAGGATACCTATAATAATTACAGAAATAGGTTTGTGGTCCTTCATTTTTTATTACATTTTATTTTACTAGGATTTGCATGTGATTTCGCCCGCTTTCACTTCAGAGTTGCGTCCAGAGTGAAACTGTGTCCATTTTAAGATATCACGAAGTTCCCACTACGCATTTTGAAAAAACAACAATTTTCTAGTAAATTAATTTGATGTATCTCTTGAGATTTAGCCCAAGTAACCCAGGAATATCGATTTTGTGGGGGATTTGATTATAAAATATTGTTTTTTTTTTTAAATTAACTACGTATGTATATATAAACTTGAACAAAATTCTAGCTGAGAGTTAAAATAACATCAAAATGCGTTGCGTGGTTAAGAAGGTGTTAATGGATGAACAGACAGGCAGAAACGGAAAATAACTTTTTTATACTATCTATGTATATATTACTACTATAACAATGAAAGCTTTATTTACATAGTAATTATCTACCTCCTTACGGTTATATTATCCTAGTAAGTTTCTTATGGAATATTGATAGTCATTAGCAACTGTTCACCAGAGGTCGATTATTTTCTTCACATTAATATTAATTAGCAAGTGAAAGTGATGACTAATACAATTTTGACACTTTGTGAAAAATACTTCCTAAATGGGAAAAGTTGTTTGCAATAACTGACAAACTTTTTTCTAAATATAATGATATGTCCACTTTTCTATGTTAAATTTAATTTAATATGTCGATTACCCATAAAAATGAGACAATAGGAAAACAATGGAAAGCTGGCGCAAACGCCAGGTTAGTGCTCGAGGGGTTAAACAGTATATTTATCATGGTGGTGTGTAAACATATTTGTGAATATTTATAGTGTCGGGGGCTTACTAGGACCAGCTAAGAGAGAACAGTGGCTTCAACTCAGAGCGGAACTTGAACAAGCAACCGACAATTGGCTAACACTTGCTTGCAAATGCCTCAATATGATCAATTCCAGGTAATTGTAACTCAATTAAGATAAGTTTAATTCAGTATCATATTATATATATATATACCTATCTAATAGATTTCCTAACCAGTTACATGGTTACATTAATATAGAAAAAATGTGGAAACAAAAGTACCTATAATATATTAGACAATAATTTGAATAATGTAATATTATTATGAATATCATTAACCTCCCTTTTTTAATTTTATAAATTGTCTTACATTATAAAAATATTAGTCTATGTCGTTCAAAATGCTATAAGAAATATAACAAAAAAAAAACGATCAAAATAAGTCTAATGCATTGAAGAATTTACCTGAACAAAATAAAAACAGTTACATCTTTATTTGTTAAATATACATAGATATGTATCCATTCACTGTAAAAACGCTTTGTATATTTATAAAAAATCCCAAAACAACAAAGGTTACTTAACAACATCTTTAAATTACAAAACATTTTTTAGCCCCTGAATAATAAATAGTGTATTTCCGAGGCTATTTTGATTTTTATTCTCTAGTTATAGCGGTGATTTTTTTAAAGTTCCATCTTGTCAATATTAAAGTAAAATAAATCAAGTACTTATTATGAAAGCAGATTATTAATTAATTAATATTAAAAACAAAGTTTAAAATTTGTTTATTTAAACTTCCACTATTTAATTTACCAGGTTTACATAAAATACATAGATACAGAAAATTAAAACGTATATTTGTTGCACTCCGTATTGGCGAAATTATTTACATAAGTAAAAACCAAAACAAAAAAAGTAAAATAATAAATAAGTAAAAAAATGCATGTAAATAAAAAAAAAAGTAATCGAAAGAAAAAGAAGGCTGTTATTTATCAAATAAACGAAACGATAAAATTACTGTTGTTTTTTTTCCAGGGAAAACTGCGTGAACGTATTAGTCACGACTACGCAGTTAGTTCCAGCTCTAGCTAAAGTCCTATTATTCGGCCTAGGCGGAGTATTCCCCATCGAGAACATATACTCCGCTACTAAAACTGGTAAGTTTCTCATTGATGTGAACACCTATTTAGCGGCGTTTTGAGTTTATTGGGATGGGAGAAACTTATAGATTCGCGTTACCAATGATATGACGTCAGCCGTCAACATGCTACAGTAGGTCAAATATAAGATGGCGTTTAAGTGCTGGCGCTCAGATGTTAATAATAAGACACATACACAGCCTATCGTATGTTTTGATTATGAATAAACTGTTTGAAAATGGAACATAGTTATTGTTCGGAGCGTCCAATAGATGTAAAAACCAGACAAATGTTAGGTTATTTTATTTTATTTTTATTTTATATATTTGGTTTACAATAATTGTTACATCGAATAATAGTTTAATATATGTATACATACTTTTATATTTTTATGATAGGATGGACAATCTTAATAGTAAACAGCTTTCTTATTCTATTGGCGCGAACTAATTTTTTTTGTACAATTGACTTATAAACAATATTATTATGTTATAGGTTATGTTAATAATTTATATTTAGCTGTAACCTGGCGTTTACGCCAGCTTTCTATAGTCTTCCTATTGTCTTATTTTTATGGGTAATCTGCATATTAATTAACAAGTTATGAAATTTAAAACACTAGAAAAACAGTTTTTTTTCCAGTTTCGTGTTTTTGTTTCTGTCGGCAGTCTCAATGGCTGCCTAGTTTTTAGTATAACACTTAGGTATTATGACAAAAAATGTACGGATTTATTTGTTAGGTTTCTCTTCATCCTGAATATTTTATTTTATGATATTTTTAAAAGAATTAAAGGTTTTAGATTATTATTATTTAATTTTCATTGGAAAAGGATCTATCCAAATGGCATTATCAGTTATCGGTGTCTGTCAAAAGTGGTTTTGCCTTTATACTCATTATTTATTGATTTTTATGGTTTTTATGTGTGGCCACGGCTCCGCCCGCGTTTTTTTATATTCTCCACTGCGTAATTTAGTGTTTAGATAATCATTGGAAGATAATGTTTCGATGGTCACTGTTTTTTGGCCCTAAAATGTTTTTTGCGACTAATAGAAAGTAAACATTTTTCTTACAAAGTCAAACACTTGTCAGTAAAGCTGCCCATTGATTCGTATTTTGTTCACAATCTCATTGTTTTTTTTTAAATGGAACATTAATTGTTTTACTAAATTTTTTTTAGTGCTAACAGAAAGCAAAGATATTTCTCAGAAATTCATATACCTGACAGTAAAACTGTGCATTAGTTGGTTTATTTAAATTTCATAAGTTTGAATGTTTCTTTTACGTGTAATTCCAACTATTTTCGTAAAATATAAGTAGGTAGAAGTGACGCAGGGTAATTTCAGCTATCTTGCAAAAAAGTCCCATAAAAATCGGTCCAACTGTTCTGGAGATTAGACAACAACAAATAAACTGGCAAACAGATAAAAATGTAAAAAAAATATTTTTTGGTATAGGTATCGTATATACATGCATATGTATTTAGTAAAAAGTTGTTAATGTGATGTTAAAAATAGACAGTTTTAATTTTATTTATTAGTAGTAGTACAGATAAAAATATATTATTATTTACAGGTAAAGAAACTTGCTTTGAAAAAATTAAACAACGTTTCGGCGAGAGGTGCACTTACGTCGTCGTCGGCGACGGACAAGACGAAGAAGCCGCGGCTAAAGCAAAGAATTACCCGTTCTGGAGGATATCGAGCCATTCCGACATAGCGGCGCTGTACAACGCCCTCGACATGGGCTTCTTATGATTTGCTGCGGCCCTGGTACATATAATAATGCGTTTCGATACATTTTACACATATTTTTATAGTTCAATTTTTCTTGAAACCTTTTTCTTGAAAATGTCAAATTTCATAACATAATTTTCAATTTTTTTTTATTCTGCAGTAAGTTGAAAATAGGTTTGTTTTACCAAAAGTATACAATACCATAAATTTGATTTTTCGTTACTAAATTGTACTATTTTTTTAATACGTGTATGAGTCTTACACTTACATATTAAAAGTATCGAATAATATAAAAAAAAAAAACTGAGAAGTTCTTAATAGACAAGATACTCTATTTATGTTTTTTTCGTACAAAGATAGAATGCGACTCAAATATAAAATCAATCTCTTAATGTTGTCTGGTATCCTGATACATTTTATAATAATAAGTACAGTTTTTGTCAATTATTTTTATTTATAAGTTATGTTATTAATAAACAAAGCTTCATTTATTTTCAATATATATACATATATGTATATGTAAAAAATATTATTTAGTTTTAAAGCTCAAAGTTAGCTCAAAATGATTTTAAACAATATAAAGAAAATGTTAGAAACTTTTGTAAATAATTATTAAATTAATAGAGAATAAATAAATACATTTAGGAATTCGTTTTTTGCAAATTCATTCCTATTTTATAAGTTATATATATACAATGTACAGAATAATTAATTTAATATTAATTAGTGAATTAAAAATTTACAAAAATAAACTTATTCGTAATTATTCATTATAATTATTTTTAATACATATAGATAAGCTCACGCTTGTTATCCCTGAAAGGTTAGGCAGAGGGCCGACATTGCGCCGATCATACGTTCCGTCCCAGATGTGACAGGGGGCGAGTCTGTTGCCATATCGGGCACAAATTCCAAACTCCGGGATGATACTGAGTAGAAAAACCCAATATCACTTGACCCGACCCGGGGATCGAACCCGATACCTCAGAACGGAGTCGCACCGTAATACAACTGCGCCAACGAGGCTGTTATATAACCCTCAAATAAAATTTTAGATTCATTGGAATTTCTAGGTCGTTATAGAATATTTTTTTGTATTATATACGGGAACCGCGGGTCGACCCAATCAGTTCAGTTTTAATTGAATTTTTTTTAATTAAAAAAAATGTATTCAACATTTTGATGTATTCCACTGACTTGGAAAACTAATAATAAACCAAAAATCTTTTTTTCAAGGATTTTTTTTTCTCACCTTATGTAATCATTGAAAACAAATGATAAATATGACCGTTTTTAGATCAAATTCCATTCCAATATCAGAAAAAAGTTTGTTTATTTACTATAAAAATCACATTTTTTTTTAATTCATATTTCTCGGCTTTCTATAAATCAATTTTAGGAATTAAAAACCAAAATATTATTCGACTTTTTACCTATACATTTCCGCCATCTAATTGGAAGATCATTCAAAGTTTTGCTATAGAACTTATGTGAAGGCATTTGATGCCTACTGCTTACTTCATAATTGTTTCCATGCACAAAATTAACTACATGGCAAAAATATCTGAGATCCGATGGGTACAGAAGATGACGTGTGACTTCTAGCTTCAGGTCTTGTATTGTATGCGTTATCATGCAGAAATATTAGTGAAGATTGATCACCGAGTCGAGGCTATTTTAATGTGAGTTTCGCCATTATTATTCGGAATTATGACTAAGAAGACTGTAGTCAATTAAATGACCACCAAGCAATTGCTTTTCTATAAATAAACTTGGCTGGTTTTAGGGCATTGTTATGGCGTTTCACTTGGGTCCGCCACTGCGTTGCTCGCTCTCGATTCTCATAAATAATCTACTTTTACAATTCGATACAAAATCCCTTCGTTTCTGTACTGGTAAAGGTAAGAAGGTAAGTTAAATCAGTCAAATTATGACGCGTACATATTTCAATTTTTAATTTTAATTTTACTGATTTGCCTCAGATAGTAAGTAGTATTGAGTGTATGCTAACATCAAGCCATGATACCGATAATTCCTTGATGCTTTGCTACAGATCAGCTCCCATCAGGTCTACCACGTGGTTTCATGACATTACAAGCAATTTCTGCTGTCTTAGTAGTATTTTTCGCTGTATCCATCCATCATTTTAAAAGTTCTATGTAAAAGTTATAGTCATTTGAATGATGCGTGGCGAGTTTAGTATAAAAGAAGTGTTAACAATAGTTTCCTTAGGATCCGGTACATCCGGTAGGACCGGCTCTCATTTCTCATCTCTCTCTCATCATCATCATCGCTCTCATCTCATTTCACATGTCACAATGCATGGTGGTTACGCCATCTATAGGCGGTTTGTGTAGGGTTGCTGGTGATTTGCTGTACCGTTGAGTGGTGGCGCTGTAGTACCTTAGCTGGACTACTGCGCCGACCCGCCGGTCGAGTCATTAGAGAGCCGTGACAGTTAAATTGTGTACTTGAATTCGAACACCTCCGCTACAAACATTGTTTTTACCGCAAATCCGCGCTATTGCAGCTGCACGCTTTTTTAATATTATATACGCTTTACGTGAAAGTGAGTTCGAGAAACCGTCCTGGACACTATACGCTGGCAGAGGGAACGGTTGCCGCCACCATCGGTGAGTAGATTACTGCAACTCCTTTCACAACCGCATCGCTTAGGCTAGATTGCCCCCCAAAACCGCTCCTAGGGCTATTTACACGCCCTAGGATCTCCTATACATAAATTTTGGTCCTTTCGAGCTTGGATTTCCAGCAAATTTGCTATTTATTATACGCATTTTTGTTGCCGAGTTATTGTGCAACATTTTTCCTACACATACCCGCCATTTGTTTACAATCCTAATTATTGCCGCCTTTTCCTAGATTAATTATAATTGTTATATTTATAATGGAAAATACTCTTAAAAAGTTAATAGCGAAGAAAGAGAGGTTGTTTGCTAAACTAAATGTGTTGTTTGAGAAATCAAAAAATATATCTAACTTTGATTCTATAAACAATGAAAACTTCATGATAAATTCTGAAACGGTTGACAGTGATCGTCAAACTTTCGAATCAATTTTAGATAGTATCAATGATATAGCTTTAGCACGGAACGCTGATAGTCAGCCAGATTATACAAGCCTGGATGCGTATGAGGAATTATTTTCTCAGGTTATTCGCGTTAGAAATAAAATTAATAACCAAAAAAGTTTATCAGCCCGACAAGCAATTAACGCTAATCCTTGTCAGATTTCAATACCGCCTATCCAATTAAAAGAATTTGATGGTTCCATGGAAAACTGGACTGCGTTTATGAATCTTTTAAAACAAATATACACGAAAATGAGTCACTTTCTGACTCCCAAAAGGTACAGTACCTCATGGGTAAACTAACGCATAACGCCTTAAGGTCAACCGCGGGAATATTACCAAACGGCGACACCTATAAAATAATATGGGAAAATCTTGTCAATAAATATCAAGATACACGCGCCTTAGGTACCCATTATTTAAATAATATTCTTGATATAAAGGCCTGTACACATACCGCCGCTAGCCTTGATTCTTTCGTGGAGAAATATTCTTCATCGGTCGCTGCACTAAAATCGTTAAAAATTACGGATTTAACAGATTTCATACTTTTACATTGCGCATTACGTAAATTGGACATTCAAACGGCACAAGCATTCGAAATGTCAGTTAGAGATGAAAATATTACTTCTACAAAAAAATTGATAAACTTTATTCAGGAACAAGTGAAAGTCTTAAACCGGGCGAATACTAATATTAATAAAATGCCCTTAACATCAGGACCGCGCAATACGCCGCGATCACAAAATAATTATAAATCATTTATAACAAACAGTAATTCATACGAATCGACCCATCCCGCATTTAATAATAATAAAATAAATAATGTACCATCCGCTAAGTACCGTATTTCATCTCCACACACTAAATGCCTTTTATGCAATCAAACAAACCATTCGCAATTGTACAACTGTGTACAATTTAAAAATATTATTTTCACCGCAGGATAAATTTGAATTTATTAAGTCACATAATGGTTGTGTAAATTGTTTAAGCCTAACACATTCTGTGGCGGCATGTAAATCGCGCTTTAAATGCAAACATTGTAATAAAACTCATCATAGTTTGCTATGTTTTAGAAAATTACCTCACATTAATGAACAAATTGAAAACAAAAATATCCCTACTACCGACGATACTCAAGCGCGAGCGCAGGTCGCGTCGCCTGCGTCCCCTACCACGCGTCTTGATGTTTCCCGTACCACGTTATCGCATAACGCCGCCCCGAAGTAAAAGCTAGTAATAATATATTATTGGCCACCGCTCAAGTATATGCGCATTGCGATAATGACGAACGAAAGGTAGTTCGATGTTTAATTGATAACGGTTCACAAAATAATTTAATAACCACAGATTGTTGTAAATTACTTAACATTCCGATTATCCCATTGAGTAACTCTTTTATTAAAGGAGTTGGATTAACGTCGCGACCAGTCCATGGATATGTTTATTTAGACATTGAGTCTCGAGTTTCGCCAAATAAGTATCATATTCACGCTCTGGTGGTCGATCGCATTACTGATCAATTGCCCGCTAATTTTATAAATTCGAGTGATTTGCATCATATAAGTAAACTACCGCTTGCAGATTCCAACTGGAACGTACCAGGTGGAATTGACCTAGTGATAGGCGTTCAACTTTTTCCGTACATTTATTTAGGTAACCGATTAGATGTTGGTACACACGGTCCTATCGCGGTCGAAAGTACATTAGGAATCATTTTACTAGGTGATGTGCGTTATGACGGCATATCGGATGATGTGCGTTACAGTGGCACATCAGATAGTGTGCGTTATAGTGGCACATCAGATAATGTGCGTTATAGTGGCACTTCTTTTATTATAAATAATAATAACTCTAGTTTGTGACTATCGAGTACAACCTATATTCACCCGCATACTTTAAATACCAAAAATGTTCACCCGCTTACTTCAAATACAAAAAATATTCTCCCGATTGCTTCAAACATAGAAAATATTCACCCGCTTATTGTAAATACAGAAAACATCGAAGTTATTGATACTGTCCGAGGGCCAATCCCGAAGTGTAGAATTCCACAGAGATTGCCTCCGGTACCGCAGAAGCAACCTGTTACCAAACCAAAACAATGCAGTAATCCTGAATCAGTGTCACGTCCAAGATCAGCAAATCGAGGAAAAGATGAATTCCCGATATCAGGGAAATTAATGAATACGCCAGTTACTCGGTCAAACTTTCAGGAACGTGATAGATTACAACTAGCGCCAAAGAGACAGACAGTAAAGATACCTCCAATAAGAGAGTCAGGCCTTCCAACTCAGGATATAATAATGAAGAATGAAGAGTTAGAACGGGATCAATGCGAATTATCCGGTGGCAATCATAACGTGAATGATATATACAATAAAGATTTTCAGTTTAAAGTGCCTCTATCTATAGATATAAACAAACTATATAATATGCCCACTAAATTAGTTACAACATGTCAGCATACGCTTATAAAAAGAAAAGAAATCATAGATTGGTTTGAATCATTAAAATCTGTAGAAAAGGGTATTAGTACGAAAGCGCTTTCTAAGAAAATTCATGAATTTAATACTGAAAACGACTTACTTCAGTGTTCTTTAGATCAAGTCCAAGCAGAATTTCTAAAAGAACTCGAGGACATTGTCGATTATTTAAGGAATTAGAAAAAGAACTAAAGGAAGAAAAGTGCAAAAAAGTTGTTATTAGAGATCGCTTAACCAGAGCGGAGGGTCAAATAAAAATAGGCGTTGAACGCGCCGCGCAACTAGAAGCCGCTCTGGGGCAAGCTCGGTCTCAGACTTGGTCTTTGGAGCGTACCGTTCAACAACTTCATGAACAGAATAAAAAAATTGCAATTAGATTTTGATAAAGAATTGAACAAATTAACCGAATCCAGAGGCCGCTCGTATCGCTGAATCCCAATTATATATGGATGATTTAGTCACCTCCGTTCCTGAAGAGGGTTCGGCATTCATCTTATCAAAGGAGTTAATTGAACTATTTAAAGTTGGAGGTTTTGATTTAGTTAAATGGGCAAGTAACTCTAACGCATTTATGGAAACTATACCAGATTCTCACCGTTCGTCCGTTAGTTTTTCTGATAATAACGATAATTATAACGCAATGAAAGTTTTAGGTCTTTCCTGGCTTCCCGCTAACGATTTATTTATTATTACAAATTCGGACGCTAATGACAAATGTACGAAGCGGACGATTTTGTCTTTTATTGCCCGCTTGTTTGATGTACTTGGGTTAATAGCTCCAGTTATATTGTTTGCTAAATTGTTAATTAAAGAACTCTGGCATTCTAAAATAGAATGGGATGATCCACCTCCAGATAGTATAATTTACCGTTATTCATCTTTAGTGAAAGAACTTCCGCTACTTTCAACTATAAGTATACCGCGTCATATTGGTGTTACTAAAGACTGTGAAGTAAACATTGTTGCATTCTGCGATGCGAGTTTAAATGCCTATGGTTGTGTTGTTTACTTACACATCACAGATTCCATAGGAAATATTACCTTCAGATTGTTGTGTTCAAAATCTAAAGTTTCGCCTGTAAAAATTACCACCTTAGCTCGTCTTGAGCTTTGTGCCGCTTTAGTTTTATCTAAATTAGTAAAAACTGTTTACAACGCTTATAATTCTCTTCATCCTATAAATGCTATATACGCCTTTTCTGATTCGACAGTTGCTCTGTCATGGATTCATTCTTCACCACACAGATGGTCAATCTTTGTAGGTAACCGCGTTGCTCAAATTCAGGAAAATATATTGCCTGACCGCTTTTTTCACATCAACGGTATGGACAACCCTAGCGATTGTGTTTCGCGGGGTCTTTTACCGTCCCAAATAATTAATCACCCGCTCTGGTGGCAAGGTCCTTCCTGGGCTTGTTCTCCTATTTCGCATTGGCCTATTACTCCTTTTATTCCCTCACAATATGATGAGTTACCGGAAATTAAAAAATCAGTTACACTTACCGCTCTAACAGTCGTTGAAGATTCTCCTTTATACGAACTTGCTTTAAAAGTTTCATCATGGTCGAAATTGCTTCGATGTATTGTTTATGTTCTTCGCTTCATGAAGAAACTCCCGCGATCTCCATTTATTACAACATATGATTTAAATCAAGCTGAAAAGGTTCTTATTTGTGCTCTTCAAGCAAAATATTTTACGCAAGACATTGCAATAATTAAAAAAGGCGACTTACCTTGTAAAAACCTTCGTAAACTTAGTCCATTTTTAGACGAAAATGGGATTTTACGTATACAAGGTAGGCTGTCAAATTCAGATTTACCTTTTGAAGCGCAACATCCCGCTTTACTCCCAAAAAGTGATCACATAATAAATCTAATTGTAGATTATTATCACATTACAAACTTGCATGCGGGTTCAGACCTGTTAATGTCTATTATTCGGCAACGCTTTTGGATTTTATCCGCTAGAAATATTATCAGGAGAAGAGTACATATGTGTAAGGCATGTTTTCGCGTATCACCCTCTCATCCAACGCCAAAAATGGCTGACCTTCCTTCTAGCCGTGTCATGGAAGCCAAAGCCTTCGTACATACGGGCGTAGACTATGCTGGTCCGCTGAAAATAACACTCTCACGCAGACGTGGTCAGCATTCTCAAAAGGCATATATTTGTCTTTTCGTGTGTTTAACAACAAAGGCTGTCCATATCGAGTTGGTGTCGGATCTGACTTCAGATTCCTTTCTCGCCGCTTTTCAACGTTTTATTTCTCGCCGCGGCCCAGTTTCATATATATACTCTGATAACGGTACTAATTTTGTTGGTGCAAAGGCCAAACTAGATGAGCTTTACAAATTTTTAACATCAAAAGATTTTCGATCCTCTTGGAATAATAAACTGACTAAACATCGAATTATTTGGAAAATGATTCCACCCCGCGCCCCACATTTTGGAGGATTGTGGGAATCGAATATTAAAAGTATTAAAACGCATTTGTATAGAGTGATAGGCACACAAATTCTTACGTATGAGGAGATGTTAACGGTATTAAACCAAATTGAATGCCTCATGAATTCAAGACCTTTGTGCGTCTTATCATCTGATCCAAATTCTGAAATACTTACACCCGCGCATTTTCTGATGTCAACTCCTTTACGATTCTTACCCGCTTCGGAGTTGCCTGACGACCGCATAACTCTAACCAACCGCAAAAAACTGTTAGATAACTTAGTTAACTCGTATTGGAAAAAATGGAGGTTAGAGTACTTGCATACTCTGCAAGTTAGACAGAAGTGGTGTACGCCCGAAAATCCTGTTACGGTTGGAACGATAGTATTAGTTCACCAGGATGATATTCCCCCGCTTCGCTGGCCCACAGGCGTTATAACCGAAGTTTATCCTGGGGCCGATGGTGTCGTACGAGTTGCGCTTGTTAAAACACAATCAGGCATTTTAAAACGACCCGTGCTAAAACTATATCCGTTACCGCTTAAATAAAATACCGCTAATTAAATAGATTATTTTTAACCGCTTCATTTCAATTTACGCTACCACTTTAATTAAACTTATTAGGAACATCAAATAACTCATCTTTCATCCGCTTTCCATAATAAGTTCCCGCTTTAAAATTAGTCCTCTGTTCCTACTCTCCCTTATTCCTTTGTTGAAAGTCCTGGGTTCTTTCAAGGGGGGGAGGATGGTTACGCCATCTATAGGCGGTTTGTGTAGGGTTGCTGGTGATTTGCTGTACCGTTGAGTGGTGGCGCTGTAGTACCTTAGCTGGACTACTGCGCCGACCCGCCGGTCGAGTCATTAGAGAGCCGTGACAGTTAAATTGTGTACTTGAATTCGAACACCTCCGCTACAAACATTGTTTTTACCGCAAATCCGCGCTATTGCAGCTGCACGCTTTTTTAATATTATATACGCTTTACGTGAAAGTGAGTTCGAGAAACCGTCCTGGACACTATACGCTGGCAGAGGGAACGGTTGCCGCCACCATCTGTGAGTAGATTACTGCAACTCCTTTCACAACCGCATCGCTTAGGCTAGATTGCCCCCCAAAACCGCTCCTAGGGCTATTTACACGCCCTAGGATCTCCTATACACATGGAATGACTATAAAAAGCTCTGTAGAGCCACAATTGAGTTCTATCTGCTAAAGTGAATGTTCCTGATATAATAAAGTGGTGACTTGAAATAATACATAGTGAGAGTGTTTAATAATAATATAGCGACAGAATTTTAACAGAAGTGTTTACAAATAAATGCATTTTAGTCTTATTCGAGATAAAAAAAAAGGGATTTATTGAAATTTAACAAAATGACATAATATAAAATAGATGTATTTAAATATCTAAAACGTAGTAAATGAGAAAACAATATTTTTATATTTTATACAATATCTAGCCATTTCAGCCGTTGTATTAATAAGTCGTATTATTCGAAAAGTGGAAAAACTTACAAGAGCATCCCAGTAGTTGAAGAAAAAAAAACTTGGCAGTCATGGGAGCTGCAGACAGAAGTAAAACTCCAAATTTTGGAAAAATCATATTTTTTTTTTAACTTTCATTTGATAATTGAAATTACAGGTGTTTACGTCTATTGCCACTCTGAGTAATATTTATGAACATGTTCATTTAGTTTATTCATAATCAAAACATACGATAGACTTATTATTTATCTCTGACTTAACGCCATCTTGTACTTGACATACTGTAGCATGTTGATGGCTGACGTCATAGCATTGATAACACGAATCTATAATTTTTCCCTACCGAGAATCGCTCAACGACGCTAAAGAACTTTTCACTTCAAAAAAAAAAGGAAAGAAATATTCCTTACTGAGTATATTATGAATCATGCATATAGAGTGTAAGCTGCATGTATCGCTAGTGCACGCATATCTTTTATTTTATACTTTACAAGCTCAGGGCCTTGACCACAATCTCATCAAATAATGATGTTTTTTATGATGTGATTCAAACTTGAAAGTGGTAGTTACTAAATAAGCGTTATAAATAGGTTAAATTCTGTGTGGTTCCGGCTAACAATAATACAACCCCGTTTCTTCCCACGTGTGTCGTAAAATGCGGATAAGGGATAGACCAGAGGATGGGAAACACCATCCTCTGAGTATCACAAACATCTACTGCAATAGTCAACCCGCCTGCCGAGCGTGGCGATTATGCCAATTTCCTATTTTTTTATTTAGTCCCACTTACCAGTTTACTTAGTTTACATCTCAGACATAATCCTAGTTTTGTTTGCTTTTTTGTGCCTTTATTGTTTTCATCTTATTTCTAATTTACAGTCCTTAGCATTAGCCAATTTCCTATTATGAACGACACAATACTCATTGGATGCGGGAGGCATGAGACCAGTCGTTTTGGAGACCTTTGGGGGAGACCTATATCCAGGACTGGACGTTTTTTTTCGGTAGAATGGATGGATGAATGGACTAGCTACATACTATGGTTTCATCACTATGTTTTCCTTCACTAAAATTTCTGACTCATAATAAAATAGAATAGATGGTTAAGTGCGTTCGAATCTACATCCATTGACGCTGAATTCGATCACACTGTCTAGTGCAAACAATGCGACATAATCGCGTTAAAGCCTAGATCATTAATTTTGAAAGCACTCGCACTAATTTACTTCCTTTGTCTTTTCATATTTGAAAAATAAAAATAGCACAGATATTAAATAGTTACGCAATACACTAAACTTTTGTATCCTGCAAACAAACCAATACATAATACATACATACATATATAATAATACATACATAATGCATAAAAAAACAGACTTAGTAATAAAAGGTTGATTGTTAAAAATTAATACATACAAAAATTGATACTCTATTCATAATAAATATTACCGAGTAATATGATCAGCAATGATCATAAAATGAAACATAACGAAAAAATCTATAGAAGGTTATCATTGTAGTGTTCTGATTGTCCAATGCGGCAGCACCGTCGCTAATTTACTATAGCTGGTACATTCTTTGAATTTACTATTACAAAAACTTACATGGGCATTTCGAGCAACTTCTATCTCCGTTTTGTAATAGTAAAATATGTAATTAATCTGCGGGTCTGACCTAAAGATTCAAAGGGTAGATTAATTTCGAGTAACGAACTGTTGATTTAGTTATTGTTCTTGCCACATAGTGTCGGAGCAAGACTATAATTTGATTTAGGCGTAGAAAATTTTGCGTGGCCCACCCCACCCATCCCATATATAATTTGTAATAAATAAATAAATATATATATTTGGGCTCTGGCGCGAGGCCCCTAGTTCCACTAGGCTGTATGCGGTCGCCCACGCTTTACGCTACCTCTGTAGCCATATATATATATATATATATATATATACACATATATATATATATATATATATATATATATATATATATATATATATATATATATATATATATATATATATGTTTGTATATAATATATATACAAATATTATATAAGTAAAGTTTTTTTAAAACTAGAATTAAGAAGAGTTTTCTGAAAGCTTAAAATATTTATGTTTTGTATATTACTCATAACCATTACCAAAGAGTTTATAACGGTTTTTTTTGTTATCTGTTATATTATTTAGCTCTTTGGTTGTTGCTTAGAAACGGACCCACAACAATTCAGTTGACTAAATGCGAGGTTTGAGAGTTTATACAATTTCTTTAAAAATTTAAAAAAAAAACATTAGTGTTAAATTAAGTTACAATGAAAACTGTAAACACTATATTGTTTGATGTGTCTAAAAATGAAATGTTCAAAATCAGTGAGAATTATAAAATTCTGCAACGAAAGCTGAAGACGACTTGGAAGGTTTTGATGTGAGTTAAGAATTCTATCGAGATCTATAAATGTAGATTGCCATTAATATTACGATTTAAAGCTGAACTCTTCGAATATATTAACCATTTACAAATATTAAGTAAAATATATGTGTAAACGTAAGTAGACCCAAACAATGTCAAAAGAATTTTGGCAGTTTTTTTCAGCGAGGTCTCCACAACAGTTTTGCGACCTGTTTCCAGACTCATACGTTGGTGAAGACAGTTATGCGACTCCGGTTCCATTTTATATCATACTCAAGTTCCAGACTGTTGCCTTATCGGGAAGGGAACGGGTCGTTCTGTTTTCTTTTTCGAGTTTGACAGACAAGCAGAAGGAAATAATAGTCTCCTAACATCTTTTATTCGACTTCAACGCTCTAACCAATAATAACATTCGGCTCTACCATCACCATAATTATTAAACACTACTGAATTACCGATGCCCGATGGGGCCAACGGGTTCTCAAATGGCTGCCGTGTATCGGAAAACGTAGCGTGGGTAGGTCTCCACAAAGTGGACCAGCGACCTACTATAGGTCGCGGAAATCAGCTGGATGCGGGTGAAACAACACCGGTCATTATGAAGATCTTTGGGGGAGGCCTATGCCCAGCAGTGGACGTCTTTCGATTGAATAAATGGATGGTCTGAATTACAAATATAGTAAATAAACCCTTGGATAATTTAAGGAAAACGCTTAAAAGGTAGATTTTAAGAAAACGAAAAATAAAAAAAAACAACATTTTTAATACCTTACTTTTTAAAAGTTACAATTACTTTGAAAATTGGATAATTTGCTTTAAAATCATGTTATTTTAATTTAATACACTTATTTTAATTTTGTCTATTTCAACAAAATCAGATATATCAGTATAATATTATAAGATAATCAGTATTGTTTAAGTTACGTCTTGAAACTTACTTTCAAACGTTAAATCTAATGTCGGTAGGCAACCAACCAAACCATAGAACCCAGAAGACAAAAATAGAGTAACAGGTTTTTATATAATCTTTTGTTAGATTTTATTGTAACAAATTTATACGATAAATAAGTCTTACTATCCCGTTTGCTTCACGTTTCAATTTATAACTCGATAGAGCTATTTTTATAATTATAAAATGTACATTTTCTTGACAATTTAAATCGGTCCAGGCGTTCGAGATTTATAAAGGAATAAAAATATACAAATAATCACATGTATATTAAAAATAACAATGTAAAGCAACAAAATACGTGTCTACAATTAAATAAATTTGAGAATAATTACTTTGTAGTTTTTGGAATAAATAATGGAACACATTTTTATGTTTTTCGAGATTAGGTGAAAAAGGGAATCCCACGCGAAAGGTGCTCCTAACAGTGTTAAAAAAAAATTTAGAAAGGTACAATGAACCAGGTAAAGTATTCCGGATTACCGAGCACATCCCCGTTGTGGCCCCAAAGCATGCGGTCCCCGATACTATCAGTCGCTCTGCCTAACTTCAGCGCCTGGTTGTACTCGCGGTTAAAGATGTAGAACAGAACATCGTTCTCATACTTAACCGGGTGGAGGTACCACTGGTGCCTGTACGTATCCATTTGAACTGAACCGAAAGCCTTGTGGTCCCCGACTCTATCACTAGACACTTCCAACTTCAAATACTGATTTCTATGTGTGTACAGAATTTTAAAATAGACCCTGTTGTTATCCCACATAGGGAGCATTTTCCAGCTGACTCTGTGGGTCGTTTTGTCGTGTCCGTCGCCGTATGATTGTCTGTCACCGGCGTAGTCCGTGTCGAGAGCCAGTTTGAGAGCTAGACCGTCTCTTCGGTTGATGAATTTAACAAAACTACCGCCCATGATAAGGCGGAATTGTATGGGGAAGTGCTGTCTGATTGTTTCCTGCAGGCCTTGGTTCCACAGCTGGTAGGCGTACTCAATGACGTTGCGTTTTGAGTCTCTAAGGAGCCGTGTGACAACGTCTTTAATTACATCAGCTTTTTGGTTGTTCTCCAAGTTCCTAGTCTGAGCCACCGCGTTAGGATAGTCGCCGACAATTACACTGTTGTACAATTGATCTGAGAGCGCATCATTTGTATCAAGTACGAAAATACCATCTGATGCCAGCACACCTAATGATAGCATTAGTGTAATAGGCTTTAAGTCCATTTTGTATGTCCTCGTTCTATGCACCTGTAACAGATAAAATAAGTACTTATTTTGCGTTTTAAATGCATGAAAATTATGTAATGGTTTGAAGGATTTTTCCATTTATTAATGATAACTATATTTAAAATCAGACCGTATTCAGTTCCAACGCTTACATTAAATAACCAGTTCCATTTAATCTACACTAATCAATAAAATTGAAGCGTAGACTGTTTCGAAACAATATATATTGTTTATACATATAAAGAAAAAATATTTTTTTCTTATCTTATATAAAATTGAAGCGTCTGTTTTTTTTAGTAAACAGCTACATTTGAATACGATATCTATGCCACAAATGCAATTTTTATATTTTTGTCTCTTTGTTCCGGCTGATCTCCGGAACGGCGGGACCGATTTGGGCGGGACTTTTTTTTGTTAGATAGCTGTATTTAATGAGCATAACTTTATTTTTAAGAAAATAATGTTCCGCGTAAAAAAATTAAAACTCATAAAAAATGGAATAAAATCCTATTCAATGCACAGTTTTACTGGCAGGTATTTGAGTTTATGTGAAATATCTTTGCTTATTGTTAGTAGCAAAAAAAAGAAGTTGAAAAAATAGGGTCCTGATTAAAAAAAAAAAAACTAAAAAAACCATATTACACAGTGAAAACATATGAAATGCGAGTGCAGCCGCGGGCTCACAGCTAGTAATATAATACAATAAATAGACACTTTCTCAATACTCACCCAAGTATGTTTGACTTACTGTTATTCATATGCAGTCAATTTATATAGATAGATACTGCACAAAAATGATAACCTACAGGTAAAGTACCGCTCATGAGAATTCCAAACAAAGAAAACACTTCTACGCGTTGATAAGTTGATAATGCAACTATATATAAATAAATGTAATATTTATTTCGGGTTATCTTGTTAATAATATTTCAAAAATTTTCATACATTATATTGTCTTTTGACTTTTGAGTTTTGTCATTGGGCGTGATAAAATAGCTCGGTTGCATGTTTCAGAATCGATTATCATACAACCTTAGCACCAGTAAATTTAACATTTTAATATATCGCAAATAAGAAGGGATGTCAAATATCCGTATGAATGAGAAGAGTAGTCAAACCTCCCTCGCAAAACGCCTTTCGACAGACCATGGGATTTTAGTCAGTAGTCTGACTGTTATTAAGCCAATTCCAATAGATTCTATCCGTTTATTCACATCCCTTAAATATTACATAAACATCAATATGAGGAGAGGGTGTGTTGCTTATTTTTGTTGACATGAGGGACGGAAGGTCTGAATGATGATTATGCAAGCAATATTTTTTATTTTGTTAATGTTTACGTAATCATGGGGGGGGGGGGGGGGGGGGGGGGGGAATGCGAGAGAGTTTTGCCTGATTGGGGTCAAAAATTTTGTTTATTACTTGTTACAGTTTGGAAGTTTTATTGTGCGAAGATTTGATCCTGTATAAAAAAATATCTACATATTCGACTTGTACAATGGATAAATATTTCCTTTTTTTTTAAATAGTTGGAACAAGTCACATAAAACTTTGCGACTGCACCGCATTTTAGTTACACGATGGCCACTTGCTAAATATTATTAATCAACGTGAAATAAATATTTAATTACTAACGCTTCAGAAACCGCGAGGAGCTCTCTACAAATAGTTTGGACGATGTGAAGATCCTGGTAGTCCCAGGGCCGCAGAACCCGTTTACAGATGAAGAGCTAGCGTCAATGAAAGCTATGGTCGAACGCGGTGACTCGGTCCTCGTTACAATGGCCGACGGTGGCGAGGAGAGAATGAATACTAACATCAATTTCTTTTTAGAAGAATATGGAATCGTTGTTAACAATGGTAGGTATAATAATGGTAGTTGTAGGCTTCTTCACGTTGCTGGTAAATTTGTGTTAAATGAGCTCAAAGATCGATCATTTCACATTAACGCAACAGAACAAAAGCTTGTCAGAAAATTTATCAACTGACCAACTGCATCAGATAAAAGATACGTGATAGACGAGATATCTATATGATATTGAGGAATTGGTAATTAGTTTTAGTTAGGATATTTTTATTATTATTCGGAAAGGGGCTATGCAGGCTTAAACAGTCCTGTATCACTGCGACCTAGTCAGATCTATTGTGATCGCCCCTATATTGCTAAAGCTCGCTGCCTAGACCTACAACCTAAATATACTGTAGGATCTTTTTGGCAGAGAGTGTCTGTATCTCCTCCGGAAGCAAAATATGCTTACTCAGAATTCGGTTACGTATGGGTATTAATGGATCACATTCACACAAGATGTGCTTTGGCGTTTCGTCTGCGATTTCACAGAACCTGCACTCTCTTGTGCACTGGACACCAATGATTTGCATATGTTTGCTCAAACAACAGTGACCAATCAGTGCTCTCATTAATACTCGTAGCTGATTCCTACTGAACATCAGGGCTTCTTCAGCTTTGAGCTGAGTGAATATAGAGTTAGTATATAGTTAGCAATGATATAAATAAAGAAGTTGCTGGTATGGTTAAATTGTTTTAATTATTGTACGTTAATAAGATATTATTTTAAAGGATGGTAGCATCCGTCCATGATTCAACTGCGAAAGCCTGTTGTTTACATTTCTGTCACTAAGCAACTACTACATCAAGTTACTCACAGACTTGAATAGATTATCACGGCTAGAAATTCATTACGTTTTCCTTAATGATTCACTTTTTATATCGGTCATCTGTCATGAGGGCATAAGTACTCTATTTGTAAATAATAATTATTAATCTCTTTGTTAGATTGCGTAGTACGAGCAAAATACCACAAGTTCTACCACCCCAAGGAGTGTCACATATCGAATGGTATATTGAACCGCGCAGTCACTAAGTATATAATGAAAATGCCGAACTACTCGAGCGATCCTGATGACTTTATGTAAGTGATGAAGTTTAAATTAATCTTGTGAGTACCGTAAGGTAATCAGGGTTGCCAGTTTTTTTTGCAACAATATTAATACGTTTTGTTCGGGCACGTGGAGAGGATGGATGAAAGAAGATTGATACAATAAATCTATATGGCATGGATAACCAGACACCTAGGCGAACGTATCCGGAACATGCTAAAACGTTCTAAATGATGCGAAAATCTTGTGTTAGGATCGTAGTTAATGGAAAATAATTTGTCTTTGCCTACCTTCATGGGATAAAGATGTGATATTTTACGTTTCAATATATATATTTTACAAAAAGATACATGGACAATTTTATTGATCTATTTATTCATCTAAAGTGTAATGAAATTAATACCTATCTTAAAACGAAAGAAAGCAACTGTTCTAAATGATACACTTACTTAATACTTGTTCGTGGGATTAGCTCCTTTCAGAAGCTTAAAAGCCTGCTGGGGCGAACACAGTCTTCCTGGAACGATCTTGTTTGCTTGAGGGTTTTTGTCCGTTGGTTGAACACGCCCGTGCATTCCAGGACTACATGGGCAGCAGTCTCTTCTTCTAGGCTGTTACACAGGGGACTGTTTGTCAGACATATTGTAAATAAATATTTATTAAGTATATATGATAGTTAATAACTTAATTTGCCAGGGAGGAACCAGGAAATCCTAACTTCGTGTACCCTTATGGCGCGACGCTCACAGTGAAAAAGCCCGCAGTTGCGATACTGTCCAGCAGTGACGTCTGCTATCCGGTCAAAAGGCCGATAGCAGCGCTCTATACGTCTGATAAAAGTGGAGGTATGGCATACCCAATTTCTGTAACCTGTAACATAAGCTCACGCATGTTATCCCCGAAGGGTTAGGTAGAGGTGAAATAGCGAACTACACCACCCGCATTTCGCCAAGCTTAGTTCCGTCCCAGATGTGACAGGGGGCGAGCCTGTCGTTTGTATTATTCTTTAATAAGAGAAGTACAGCAATCTACCAACAAAATTCTGGTCAGTCAAACTTAAATCAAGGACGACTCTGATGAGAAGAATAAGAGAAGAGCCTTACTGTTTTTAGAAGAATAAATACATTTGCATCGATTGTGGTATACCCAGTTGTTTGAGTGTATTCCGGCGGCATCACTTGGGAACCTGTCTCTAGGCTTGGTGTGGTTACCATCCTAGATTACAACGTCACTTAACATAAGGTGAGACTGTTGAGCATGAAAGCATTGAGCCTATGTCAAAAAAAGTGAAGCGACATTAAAAGAGTGGATATGACGATTAACACCACGAAATGCTTTTTTTTAACGTAGCTAATGCTGTTGACTGGAAGGGCCTTAACAGTTTCATCGTAACTTTCGGGGCGAGTGCTGAAGGAACTCACCGAAAAGGGTAACTAGCACAAGGGCATGAAAGCAGTACGAACCTGGGCTTGGCCGTTACCTGTGTCGAAAAATTCCCACGGAATTTTGATTCTAGCTAAACTCCAAAATTTTTTATTCAATATATAAGAAAAAAAAAGGTTCTTTACAGAGACCATGAAATGCCTAAACTAGCCCAAACTATGCGTGTGAATCTCCTTAGACAAAAACAAAGGTATAGCGAGAACGCTATCGAAATGGAAGTGTAGAATTTAAAAACCCATTTTAAATGCAGCTACTATCAGCCTAATTTGCTTGATTTTTCCAGGTAAACTCTTCGTCATTGGTTCCGGATATTTCTTCACCGATCAGTACTTGGAGAACGAGTCCAACGACCTCATCAGAGAAATGGTGTTTAATTACTTGGGTGGTGATGTCGATTTACATCTGAACCCTGTTGACGCGGAAGATCCTGATGTGAGTAGAGTGACACATGGTAGCTTCTGAACGAAGGTTTAGGAACTCATATAGAAGCACAATCCCTACGTGACATTATTGTTGCCGATTTAGGGATTATATCGCTGGAAGTGACGACATTTGTTACAGTCATAGCGATAAAAAAAAAGATTTGACGATAAAAATGTTTTAGCAACTTATTTGACCACTTTTAATGAAAACAGTTTTAGAGACAGTAATTAAAATATTCTTGTTAACTTGACACAGAATTATGGACAATTTTTTTATGTACGATAGTATTTTTCATCAATCTATCCATTCAACCGAAAGACTGCCCACTGCTGGGCATAGGTTTCCCGCAAAGATCTTCACGACAACCGGTCTTGCGCTACCCGCATTCAGCGGATTCCCGCAACCTTCTCCAGGTCTTTTTATATGTATTTAACTTATAATTAAATTACTACCACTAGCCTCTTGTGCCCCTCCCAGAACAAAACCTTGAGTTCGCTCCAGGTAAAATCAGTTTTAGCGACTTTTGATATTGAACCTAGCGTCTCCAATTTATTCGAGTAAGTAGTGTTGGTAATACTAAATGACATACATATACATATGTGGTTATTGAAATCAGGTTAACGAGTACCGGACATTGGGTGACACGCTGTGGCTGAGTACACTCCCCATGCCGGAGCCGGCGACGGCGCCCCCTCCCCGCCTCGCCCCGCTGCACCCGCACGCGCTCTTCACCTGGACACTGTTCTCACTAAACTTGGCTCACTGTTAGTAAACATGGCTTAATACTTGTAACAATAATGTCGCCAAGCTACCGAATAAACTTGAGGGTGATAGTTACCCTACCTAAAATAATACCCTACCACCAAACTATGGTTTTCACACGATGTTTTCCTTCATCAGAGCGCAGGCTGATTTTAGAGTTGATTTTAGATATGGGCTCGAACCGCATTTCCAACTACGTTTGTCAACAAATTTTCAATGTATTTTCAGTGCCAGAAGTACTAGGCTTGTATGACGCGATGGTGGTCAAACACGAACCTTTACGATTAATTGCCCCGCAGTTCGAAACTCCCTACCCACCTCTTCAACTAGCTGTAAGTTTGATTATTTATTATTGTCATCAGTTTGTATTAGTTATAATATCATTGTTTATTGTAATTGTAATTACCTAATTGTATGATTTGTCGTAAGTAGACAAATAGATACGAGAAAGATTAATGCCAATAAAACGAGTAGTAAAATTATGAAGAGTGAGAGAGCATCCGCCCATTGGTAATTATTAATTATATTCCCCAATAATATCCTAAAGTATTAATTATTTATTAGTTTTAGTTTAGTGAGGGAAATATGATAGAACTTATTATTGAAAAATGAACAACAATTAAATTTTTACCCATTTTATTTAAATAAATAGATTTTAATGTTTATATTCTATTATATCTTTGGGAATATTGATCCGATTCCAGAATTTTTTGAAGTCAAAGCTTCTTTAGCGGCTTTGCGCGATTCTCGGTAGGGAAGAAACTTATAGATTCGCGACATCTATGCTATGACGTCAGCCATCAACATTTAATGCCCCCTAATTGTCTCTGGGTCTATGAGACTCAGAAGGGGGGCGTTATCACTCACGTTGAGAACTCACGTTTAGATGGTTTAAGCAGGAAATTAGTAATTTATTTACAAAAGCTTATCTAAATTGTCTGTTTTAAGAGATTCGTCGACCCTCGCACCGCCATTGGTTGCTATGTGGTTGCCATTTAAATGAGGAAGTTTCTACGCCGCATCTTGTATTATTTGTGTAATGTATGATTATTTTGATAGTTTCGAAGTTGTGACATTTCGTTTACGATTACAGGTGTTTCCGCCGACGTTCAGAGAGCTGCCGCCGCCGGCGCTCGAGCTCTTCGACCTCGACGAGGCGTTCAGCTCGGAGCGGTCACAACTCGCGAGGCTCGCTAACAAGTGTACACAGCCCAACGGAATACGAATGGGACAAGGTTCGTATATATATCACGTGTTAGGATTGTCGAGTCCTCCCGCACATTCTCCGGGTCCCCCTCAGGCGGCGGCCCAAGACGTGCTTCGTTCCCCAACTGGGGAGTCTCTTGACGTCGCCGCCAGCTCGATACAGTAACACTGCCCATGCATCAAGCATTACACGCACAACACTGCAAACACACTCTTGCACATAACACGCAGGTACATAGGTCCTGTAAGGAACCTTTTTTTATGTAAATAAAGAATAAAAAATGTAGGGTTTAGCTAGGACAAAAATTCCGCGGGAGTTTTCATACTCAGGTAGCGGCCAAGCCGAGGTTCGAACCCTTGAGCTAGCTACCTTATGCGGCTGAGTGCCTTCAGCACTCGCCCACAAAGTTCGGTGAAGCTGTAAAGGCCCTTCCGGTTAACAGCATAAGCTAGGTTAAAAAAAAAAAAAAAATGTCAAGTCGCAATAAAATGACAATTCTGTATATACGTATTTACACTGGTCGTTTAGTCCCGGTTTTCGTCTTCCGGGAGTTTCACTCTGGAATCAAAAGGAGGCTAGGCCATATAATAAAGTAATATACTGCAAATAGGTTGCCATTTCGCAGATTTTTAATGTCACCCGAAATTTCACAGATATCTTGCATATGAATATGAATATTGAGGCAGTGAGGTTCTGAAATTTGTTTATATTACGCATATCTGTACTTTTAATAAAAAAATTGCAATATTTCAAACCAGAAGGTTAATATTTCGTATATTTGCCGATAAGTTTGACTATATTAATTTATTTTGTTTACTTCAATATATAACTTATTAATGAGTTAATTTGACCATTATAATTTTAGAATAAGACCTATATTAGTTTAGGACATAAGTTAATTAGAATACGTAGATATCTCTTTGAGCGAGATACCGGGTTCTTGTAAAAGCCAATTAGTGATGTGAAAACACGTTAAAAACATTTTTATATAATATATTTTCCAATGTGAACAAATTTCGGAACATCACTTTTTTTATTCGTTGTCCGCTTCAAATTAAATCCGCCCTATTGGTAGGTGACGGATGTCAGCTGGAGAACGAGCTGGAGTACTTAGTACGCGAGTGCGGTCGCGCGGTGCGCCTCAGCGCTCCCACCGGGAAGTCCATGCTACAGCAAATAGCCGCACAACTAGCCACCTACAAGACAACTACACACAGAGACTAACCACTGCCTTCACTGCCAGTGTACACTGACTGACCACCGCGTAGTGTTGCCAACTCCTTATAAATTCGAGTCGCTAGATTCAATTTCAAAAGTCGCTAAAACCGATTCTACCAAGAGCGGACTCAGGATTTCTTTTCCCGGGAGGGATGCGTGTATTCTGTTTCACCTTACATTTGACGTACAAATTGCATTATTGCGTGTTCGCGTTTCTTATATAATATGTCTGTTGGCTCAATATGATTCTGTGTCGAGGTAACAAAAAATATATCTAATTACTGGCTCTAAAACTGTTTTGATTATTATTTTAAAAATCGTCGGATAATTTTGTCGTCGATCGATTTCTTTGTCGCAAAGACATAAACAATAGTCATTATTTCTAGCGACAAAACGGCAACAGTGCTACCGCGTCTACAGGAATTAACAATCCAATTTTTTAAGTATTTATAATACGCACATTTTATCCGTGCCCTTCTAAAGTCCCAAAATTTCTACAGCAATGGGATTATGGCAATACCTACAAGATGGCAGAAAGTCATCGAATAAAATGGCACATATATACTGTACTTAAATGTAAATAAACTTTTAAATAAAATGCCTCGAGTTTTCATATAAAAAGCGAAGAAACTTTTTCCCTAACCTGATGTTACCAACCAAATAACCTGATGTTAAGTGTCCAGGATGGTAAACTCACTAAGCCTAGAGGTACTAGTTCTCATATGATGCTTCCGGAACACACCTATTGGTAAGCCTCATTAGGCATTCGGGTGTTCCCTACCACCATACGCTATGGTTTCTCCACGATGTTTTTCTTTACCGAAAGCTCAGGCTGATTTTAAAGTTGAATAGGTGGGCTCAAACCCGCGCCCATTACGTGGAATCCGACCGCACTACCAACTGCGCCATCATCGCTTCAAAATGTAGTAATTATATACTTCTTATCTTTATTATTGTAATTGAGACAAAGAACTTGTATTGATTTTGGTAAAATAAAGAAATTGTGTTGACTATAAATAATAATAATGGCGGCGCGGCGCAGTCATCGGAGTGTGTTGTCCTGTAGTTGTTTTGAGGTTATTATTCATTATTATTGTTAATAAATATAATAAATGACTGTCTCAATATGATTTTATTATAATAGAGTTAATTATTAAACGACAGACGACAGATTATACATTAATCTAATTATTTTTCTGAAAGTCAAACTTTATGATGTATTGTTAATCCGTACATGGAAGCTGTTCAAGAATTACGTAATACCAATGAGAAGGGGGGGGTCTATGCATTGCTTTTGAGTCTGAATGGTGATTTTGATTGAATCATTTTGGTAATTACGTCTTATCATGTAATAACAGTTTAATTTTTCTGATAGATAACAGTTACTAAAACCGACTTATTAAAAAATTGTTGAATTTCTGAAGTTTGACTTCATTCCGTCAACCTCCAAAAACGATTGGCTATGTGGTATGTGTCTTCTATGCAACCAAATTTTAAGCAATGACTCTACGAAAAGTTGTGGTCCTGACAAATTAAGTAAAAGTTGGAAATATTTTCAAACAATTAAGGAAATACTTCAGAAGCGGCCAAAGGCAGAAACTATGTTTGCTTCGACTTCACAAAAAAGCGATGAGGGTCATATTATACTATAAGAGAAAAATTTAATCTTGCTAGCTATAAAAGAGGGGTTCAAAAGCTTCTATTGGACAAACCTGCCTATGGAAAATTCCTTTGAGCGTCAATACAGTTCAAAAACGTATAGATGAAATGGCAAATGAAGTTGAAGGCATCTCATGTAAATATTTACAAACGAATCACTTCTCTACACAACTGGAAGAACCTGCTTTGTCTAATACCAAATCGTTACTATTGGCATATGTTCTACAAATCCATGAAGAATTTCTGTTTGCCATAAATTTGATAACGGATACTATAAAGCCGAGTGAGTGTCTCATGTTTTGAGGGATTATCTCGCAGAAAAGACAATCGCTTTATTAAATACAATATATGTTGCAACAGATGGAGCACTTGCCGTGTTTGGGCGCTATCGTAGATTTATCAGCTACTTAAAGCAAAATGTACCAAAAGTGAATTCAATACAATTTTTCTTACGTGGTTTAAATCTGCTCTTTGAACGCTCGGACGTATGCACGAACCGCAGTTTTTACATCCGTTGAACCTCGCGACAGACAAGGCCCCTCTCGTGGTGGTGACCCACGTGCCAGGTTGGCCTCCTATTGAGACCGACTGACTAAATACTCCACGTCCTTTACCGGCGCGAAGATGACAGGGCCTCCGGAGGCACATTATACAGCAGCAGGCAGCAGATGAGCACTTGTCAACAGAGCTAAACCTACTGCCAAGATACAGGGAATCCTAGTTTGGCAGGCAGATGTGTAAAATCATTACGTTATGCTCACAAAACTTCTGTGTTTATTTTGATAATGTATAAGATTGTGTGATTTTTTGGTCTAATAAATTATTATTATTATTATACATGTATTCTGCGGAGACCCTGGCAGCGCCATACCTCACGAGAGGTCCGACGTCAAGTTATTTTACGAGGCTTGGCGACTTCGGCGGGCGCCCGGACGGCTGCGTCCGGTGCCCCGGCGTGTGACACGCCTCACTCGGCTGGGGAGCGCTGCCCGCTCCCTCTCCTGCTCTGCCTCCTCCTTTGCGAGCATAACGGACTGGCAACAGGAAGAGACAACCCAAGCCCTAGAGCTCCCGACCATCGCCCTAACGAGCGACGGCAAGGAGAGGACCCTACCCGCGTTGGACGCCAAGTCCCTGAAGGACTCCCTCCACGCGGGACACACGACCAACGTGTGCTCGACGTCGTCGATGACTCCGCCGGCACAGTGATGACAACACGGAGAGAGTTCCCTTCCTATACGGTTCAGGTAGCTGCCGAAGCACCCGTGCCCCGTCAGCACCTGCGTAAGGCGTAACTCAAGACTCCGTGAGTCGGGTAAGCTACCGACAACATTTAGTTGCGTGACGGCCGTCTAATGAATGGAAAACAAATGGAATGTATAAGAGAAAATAAATGATATTACAAAAAAATATAAATATACTCGCTTTACGTTTTGTAAGTAATGAGATCACAGTTTTCGTTTTGTTGTATTGTGTATTTATATAGTGCGTGTCCTGTAACTACTGCCTGTTTTTTTTTAACTGAATCACGTTTTTGAAGTGAAGTGCTTTTACAGCTTCACTGGAAGTCCTTACTAGTACAACAGTACAAACATTTGGCAGTTGTTAACTGGAAATTTTTCCGAGAATTTTTACATTTCGAAGTGTACTTACCGAATTTCTACGTTGCCGCCTCTTGTTTTGCCAGTCGCGCTGCCATTAAGTAAAAATGGCAGCTGATAACTGTGTTCTGACAATATATGTGCATCTCATTATACGATAAAACATGTGTATACATAATATACCCCCAAGAAGATCTTCTTCCCGTTTCCTTTTTGTGGCTTTCTTCTCCTGCATAATTTGTTCGCAGAAGAAGGCCAAGGTGGGTTCGAACCTAAGTCCACCTACGCGATAACCGACCACACTATCGACTGAGCCATCATCGATTCAAAAATAGTCACTAGATTGTCACAGTTATCTATAGATATTGATAGAAGACGTAAGCTAGCTCTAGTTGTTCGTCCGTTACATTTCTACTAAACTGCTAAACAAGTTTCGTCAAAATTCGATAAAATAGATTGGATTTAGCAGAAAGATATAGGCTGCATATTATTTGTATAGCTTGTTGTTACATAAAAACCTATTTTTTTGTGTAATATTGATTCAATTATTTACCTAGCAACCAACTGTATTTTGATTAATATTTATTTTATATCAATTAACAATTATAATATTATGTATGTAAAGAAATATACTATTTCTCAAATTTGAAATTGCCGCGCATTTATGAAGTCAGTCCTCATAATTAATAAATACAGAGTTTGACATCGAGCGTCCGGCGAGTTTATTTTTGTTTATGTAGGTAAATGATAAAATGTGAGTAGTTGCTATGAGAATGCCAATGTTAATAGTATTTGAATTTATATTTGTTTTAATTTAGTGTAAAGATACGTAAAATAGACTTTAATGTCGTTTCTTTTTACAGGTAAGACTAGTAAAATACTTTCATAACTGTTTTATCTCCACCTCAGTGTAAAATATAATAAATAAACGTTTGCTTTTTTACAGAGAAACTCAGTGTTGTTTGTTCAAGGTAAATTAGAAAAAAACATCGGTACAAATAACCTTATATGTATATGAATTTTGTATAAATTATCAAAATAAGGAAAAAATAATTTATACATTAGTAACCAAGTATTAATAAATAACTAATGAGGATACTACAATTTACCTATTAAACATAGAAATAAACATTTGCAAACATATCACAAGTAATTTTGACTATTCGCACAATCGCACGAGTTTGCTTTATTTTCTTACTCGAGTCTGAAACTATTACGATGTTATTAAAAGATAAAATAAAAGATACAAAAAATAAAAAAAAAACAAAAGATTTAATCGTTACAATTATTTTATCGTTTATGTTTTCAATTATAATGTAAGACTTGATTAAAGTAGACTTGATTATTTTTTCAAATGCCTTTGTTTATTTGTAATTTTTTGTGATAACTATTTTCATTTTGTATCATAACAGCTATTTTTTTAAATTACATTAACATAACCTTGTTATTAAAGCTTCAAAGGGTGTAGATTTTTCATAATGTATTTGCTTCGACAACAATCTCATCTGATGTGAACTAACGATTGTAAAACACAATTCCTACAATAATTGGCTCTGAAGTAATGTTGAAGAACTATCGGTATTTGCCGGAAGGTTTTCAAATTTGATGTTGAAGGTTGATGATGAGGCGGGCATTGTTAAAATATATTCCACCATACCACCATCCTATGGTTTCCTCACGATGTTTTCCTTCGCCGAAAGCTCAAGTTTAATTAGGGATTAGGATTGCTGGGTTCGAACCTACGTTCAACAACTACCAACCCATCTGACATATTATCATTTCAATCACTTGAAATATTGTATATAGAGTTATTCTTAAATAAACAATAAAGGAAAGTAAGACATTTATTTATACTAAACAATATTCTATGCAATAAACGTTGAAATTATCATAGTTCTGCAGTATTAGTAACATTTTTAATTGCTGGTCAAATTAGTGAAATCTTGTAGAAAATGATTGCTGCAACTTACACATTACTCCTAACCGTGCGTACAATTGCAACGGATCCGTTGAATAATGAAGAACTCAATATTTTAAATAATGTGGCTTCATATTTCAACACGGAAGCTGCTTCGAAACGACGGTACGGCAGTGTCATCGCCGGCGACTTCGAATACGCAGTCTTACAGACCTTCGTATTCAATAACACGGGAAGAAACGATGTTATCGACAGATTACTCAGTGAAAACAAAACAAATATCGCCGAGTTCGCTTACAAGCTTTGGAACTAGTTCGGGAACTCAATATTCAGAGATGATTTCCCAATAGAATTCAGACATATTTTAAACAACGACCACATTCAACTTATCAATAAAGCAGAGAACAATACCTTTTATTTTAAATTAAATAAATTGTTAAAAGGTTACGCTTAGGATAATGCGTCTAATAGTAGATGGAAATTTATTCCAGTGTGGGAAAACAAATCAGTCTATTTCAAAATGTACAACACACGACTTCACGATTACATGGATTATTTCTACTTTTCCATGAATAACCCCACCACTTTGGAGTAGTATCTCACCTCTACAAGATTGAATTGCACTTTACTATTTCAAAAATAACGCCACGAACCGAATTCGATTCACGTGTTTCTTGCAAAAGAACATGAGTCTGTTAAAAAAAATCTAACAGCAAAGAAACAACTTTACGGGTGGTCTGTTACACCTTTGAAGTGGTATGACTAAGTACATATATTCATATCTCCGAATGTAGTAGCTATAGACTAGGATACAATATTGCATTTTCTATTATGAAATAATTAAATTAGTTAACTGCGTCCGGTGATATAAGTTGCCAAGCCCTTTAGTCAACTGAAAAAACTTTATTTTTTGAGTCAGAAACCTTTACAATGACTGCAAAAAGATTCATCGCAATCGCATGAAAGATACATTTACGAATTTATATAATCAAGTTCCAGTAAATACGTTCACTATGATGGCGGTCGTCAAATGAATCACAAACAATATATAGAATGTATAAAAGATAATAAAACATATTACAAAAAATATAAATATAATCGTTTTACTTTTACGTTTTGATCGAAGCACGACTCGAGTCGCTATGGGCGGCAAAAACGTGTGCGGTAATAACTACACTGTTTACAGGCTTAAAGAAGCCTCAAATTTTAACAAAAAAAAAGAAAATAATTACGTAATCTCACGCATTAATTGGGTTATATTTTTTTTTTTTGTTCATATATATTAAGTAACAAATATGTAGTGCTCTTTTATTTAACCCAACACATTTTACAAACACCTTTCATTGAGACTAAATCAGAACATACAAAAAAGAGCCATTCTTAAATCAAACTAAGAAAATCGCATGGTACCGTGAAAAGCATTCGCTAATAAAAAATGTTCGAATGATGTAAATAAGTTTGAAATCATTATAATTATTTACAACAAGCTGTATGCCAGCGGCTCCCTCCGCGTATCATATTTTGTTCTCTGCATAATATAGTTGTTAAATAATCACTCGGAAATATTGGTCACAATTTTATGGCACTAAATTGTCTTTTGTACTAACAGAAAGCAAAGATATTTCTCACAAATCCAAACACTTGCCTAATTATTTACATAAAATAAAAGTTCGTAATATATACGTTATAAAGCCTAATTTACGCGAAGTAACTTCAGATGCCAGAAAAAGTGGCGTCAAAAACGGTACAGTCGTTCCGGCAATCAGCCGGGAAAAACAGGTAGGAAGAAAAAAATTTAACAAATGTGTTTTTGTATAGGTACGTCGTAAATACCATTCATATGTATTTAGTAAAAAGTTATAAAGATATTATAATTACACTACAATTATATTTATTAGTTTAAATTAGCTGATACTTTCTAATAAAATTGATATTCCTTTTCCAAGGGAATTGACACTTCCCGTGAAACATATGACGTACGTCTTATTCGTATAAGAATCGGTTTTTTTTTTTAAATTTTTCTAATAGTAACTTAACACATTCTATAGAATTCAATGATATATCAGCCTCGATTTATTCTCAGGTTCAGTCATTTATTAATCTAAAAATTAGTCTAATCTGATTCAATCGTTAAGTGATGCGTTCTATAATGGAAATTATATGATTATGTGATATACGTTGTAAACATTTTTGAAAAACTTGAACTTTGGCTATAGTTGGTACACACAGAAATAGCAATCATGGTGATACAAGAAAGCCGGATGCACTCAGAAACGAAATGGGAAAATTCTCTTTCGTTTTTCTTTTTTTTGGCTCTTATGTAATCAGTGGAATACTAACCCCATCAGAGCAGATCCAAGTTCAATTCACAACATAAAAGTGAAAAGATAAAATACATTAAAATTAACCCATCTATATGTTTACTTCTACTGCTAGTCTATGAAATATTTTACTCATTTTATTCCAATCCAATGATACCAGAAAGATATCAATCAAATGGAGCCGCTAAATGTACGTCGTTGCAAGAAAACTAAAAATTATACTTTTAAAAGAGTTTATTTATTTGCTATAAATTCGAATCAGATTGTGAGGCTTGTCTTAAAAATGGATTACATTTAGTAAGGTTCGATAAACCATCCGTAGATTTCAGGGCTGCCATGCACGTTGCCGTTGTGGCCCCAGAGGATGCGGTCACCGCTGCTATCAGCTTCCCTGCCGAGCTTCAACGCTTGGTTGAACTCGCGGTTGAAAACGTAGAACAATACATCATGCTCGTATTTCACCGGGTGGAGGTACCATTGGTGCCTGTAGGTATCATCCTCGGTGGCGCCGTAAGCTTTGTGGTCGCCGGCGGCATCTTTATCCACTGCCAACTTCAAATACTGGCCTCGTTGGCTGTACAAAATTTTAAAATGAAGCCTGTTGTTCTCCCACTCTGGAACCAAGGTCCAGCTAACTCGCTCGCTAGTTCTGTCATTCGCATCACCGTACGCTATCCTGTCGCCTGAGTCGTCCGTTTCTGTGCCGAGCTTGAGAGCTAAACCGTCTCTCTTGTTGATAAATTTAACATAGTTTCCATCTAAGATAAGTCTGAATTGTATAGGGAAGCGCTGTCGGACAGTTTCCTTCAAACTTGAGTTCGACAGTTGGTAAGCGTATTCGACTATGTTTCGTTTCGCGTCTCTCAGTAGTCTAGTTACGACTTCGTCGATTATTTCGCCTCTTTGTTCGTTCTCTAGTCGACGCGTTTGTGCCACGGCACTGGCGTAGTCACCGATGAGCACATCATTGTACAGTTGATCAATGGCTGAGACCGAGGCAGCGCTTTCAATATCCAGTGCGGTGGTGGACGCCAGCACACTCAAACACAATACCAGGACGAAAGATGATAGGTCCATTTTGAATCACTCACCGGTTTTACCTATAATATAAAAAGATAATTTTAGTTTTAAAGAAACAAAAATCCTTTGCACTATGTATCATACTGCGCACTTATTCTAAAGTATGTACTACTACAGAACTTAATTACCCATGTAATATGTAGATATGTATTATATAATATTATGATTATAACAGTAAGCAATATTTTTGGTAGTTTTCAAACATAACTTTGTGATACATTTTAACCAGTCTAAGAATCTTCAATAGAAATTAAAGTAAAATAAATAGCTTTACTTGAGGTGGCGGTGTTATATTTATTACAAAAACAAAACAAATTTCACTAATTATAATTATTAATGACTGTCGAAACTTTCTAGCTTTCATTAAATCCGAAGTTATTGAAAAATTTGTAGCATCGTTGTGAATATCTTATCTATTTAGATTTTTGTTTTTCTGTAAAACAATAATTTATCACAAATTGTTCAAAACATGAAATCATTGATATCATATTTATGTTTACATTACACAAATGTCTAACTAGATATTTGACTGAATACAGAATAACACTAAAGTCCCTAATCACCCATCACCTAGCCGTCTCGTCAAATCATAATCAGTACCGTTAGACTCTATCAAAACATGGGCCGGACTAGATTCATTACATCTATACCAGGTTACCTAGCGATAAATCAAATCACTGAGAGGTAACGCGCTAAAGATCCAGCGAAATAAAAAATTAGGAAACAGGATCAACCCTAATGCATAGAGGAGAACGATAAAGACATATCATATCACTGAAACTGTGCACTAACGCGTTCAAGTACAATTTTAAGACGCTCGATAGGTAAGGACGAATTCTCCTCCCCTTCTTTTAACTGGTGCTTTTTGCTTGTTATTGCAGTCATCATCATATCTCTACCTTTATCCTATTTTCATTTGGGGTCAGTGCAACATGTCTTCCTTTTCCAGTCCTCTTTATTTGCAGTCATCTCGTAGCATTCACTCCCTTTCTAAACATATCATCTTTCACACAATCCATCAATTTTTTCTTTGGTTTTTCCCTTGCCCTATAACCGTCCACATTCATACTCAATACATTTCTTAATAGAGAGGACTATGCTTGGAGTTTCACTGCGTGATCGAATCAGGAATGAGTAGATCCGCAGAAGATCCAAAGTAACTGATATTGCCCGAAGAATTGCTAAACTTAAGTGGCAGTGGGCTAGGCACATTGCTCGCAGAATCAACAGGTTCTCGAATGACTATCACGCACCGGAAGACGTAACGAGTGTAGGCCCCCCCCCCCCCACAAGGTGGCCAACGACCTGGTGAAGGTCGCAGGAATCCGCTGGATGCGGGTAACGCAACGTCGTGGAGATCTTTAGGGTAGACCTATGTCCAGCAGTGGACGTCTTTCGGTTGAATGGATGAATGGATGAACGTTTCTTACAACATCGTGGTTCCTCCCTGTGCATCATAAGCTCATACCAGGACATACGACTGCTCCTGAACTTCTCTGTTTTGGCGATATAGATCATATTTCTAGGCAAAAAGAAAAAAAATATACACCAGAGAAGCAAATTTGCCGACGATGCTCAAAGAGTAAGCAAGCAAAGCAGCGACATATGTCGAAAAATTGACAACCATTCGAGCAGAAAAGTTCTTGAGTAGAAAGTGCATTTTGAAAAACATACGAGTAGCTAAACACCGCTAAATTAGAGCAATATGCGGCTGAAAGTGATTAAGGATTAAAGACAGAATACAATGGAGATTCTTATACGCCTTAAAATTAAAACGTATGATATATTATTTAGAATAGGATCACGAAATTTCTCACTTTTTTCTACATAACCCTGTAAGTTATCTATATCTACATCACTGTAATAATATTAAATAACTTAATCACTTAAATCAACATAAAATTCTGCAACAGACAGACTACGAAAGAGTATTAATAAAGATAGTTTTACCTATCCACCTGACTTATTTTAACTGTAAATGCTGAATTGACAAATCGGTGATAATTGGAAACACCGTATACCTGTTGTGTGCAAACAAGAATCCAGATCAAGCAGTTAAGATATAAAGTAACAACAATGCTGACTGATGAAGCTAATAGGTCAGTATTTTTGAGTCGGAATGCAACATAATATACTAGTGTATGATGCCAACAAATGGCTATGTAAAGATGATGTTTATCTTGAAGCATACTTGAGTGCTCCTTACACTAGACAACGCATCACCCTTTCCATTTAACATGAAAGTGATTTTATGCTCGATTGTACTGACTTGTGATGTAAAAAATAGAACACAGGATGCGTAATCGGTACAATCTATTAATAATAGATACTTTGTAATAGTAGATATATCAGTACTAACCTGAGTAAAGCTCGAGATGGTGTTACTGTAATAAATGTAGCCATTGTTTATATACCGTTGGTAATGTACATTTACCGATAAGTGTAGATAACCTAAGGTCAAATATAACTAAATCTAAACAGAATACAATGTTAGACGGTTAGTCGTTAAAGCTTGCACGTACAGTGAAATGTTGTCGTGCGATTATTTAATTCATTTTTTTAAACGATATACTAACTGTACTCCGTGGCTATACTCGTGATTACCAGTTCCTATTCTTCACAATTATCTACGTCATTATATATTTTAAATGGTTCGGTCAAACAATGCTCAGATGTTTTGCTTAATTTTACCTTTTTTTTTGTCGAGGGGAAATGCATTTACGCACTACCCTTACCTATTGCATTAGTGAGACCGAAGTCCCCCAATGCAATAGGTAAGGGGGCACGGAGGGACGAACTTCGTGCCAGTGTGGGACTCGCCCGAGCGTGAAGCGCCCGGAAATACCCACTAAAACCCCCCGGGGCCGTCCGCCGCATTTGGGATGGGGGCGACACGGGGTGGCTTTCGCAAGCACCGCGTCTAAGCTTAATTTTACTGTATGTTGTACTGTATGTTGTATTAGATATATCAAATTTTGAAATAAATAAAACCTCACCATTTTTTTTTTTTTGACGGGGGGAAATGCATTTACGCACTACCCTTATCCATTGTATTTGTGGGTTCAGAGTCCCCCAAATACAATAGATAAGGGGGCACGGAGTGACGAGCTCCGTGCCAGTGTGGGACTCACCCGGGCGAGAGTCGCCCGGTAATACCCACTAAAACCCCCCGGGGCCGTCCGCTGCATTTGGGATGTGGGCGATACGGGGTTGCTAGGCATGTCGCCGCGTCGCCCCCTGCAGCGAACCCACCGGGCCTCGTCGTGCAATGGCCCAAAATTAAACCTCACCTAAACTAAAGATTTAAAAAAGAATCATCTAAAACTAACGAACATAAAGTCAGACAGTGCATTTGCGTTTTATTATAATGTAAGGATGAAACAAAATATGTATGTACTAAAATCTGGCCAGGGAGCATAATAACTGAACACAATAAATAAGCGTACAGAGCGACTTTTTCTGATTTAATATACATATATTAGTAAAATCTAATAAATCCTGAGTCAAATATTCTATTTAAACATCGTACCAAAACTTTTCGGTATTATTGATATTGAGTTATTAACAATGTTGAACAGATTATATCTTGTTAAATAAGATAAGGGCATTTGACAATTAATTATCCAGTGCTATATCTAGGCATATGTCAGACTTTTCACTACATGATAAGTCAACTTTGAGACTTTGTCGATATCTCGAACCCTATAAGAGTGCAATTAACATAGTATGTGCCAATAAAGGCAAACTAAACAGAAAGTCACCAATTCCAACTCTACCTCATATAAATACTCAGGGTGTAGATAAATAATACTCTTAGGTCATTTTAAATAAATAAATTAGTTACGTGCATACTGTTTTTTTTTACGCACTGATGATGAGCGTTATTCCTTCCCCTCGTGAGCTGTATGAAAATATACCGCACGAAATTATTAAGCAGTCTGGACTTACCTTTATCACTAATACGCGACGGCGATCTAGAACTATCGAGAACGGTTACATTGCACCGGGCACGTGTAAGATGAGACTTATTTACTTAATTATATAATTTGATACACATACATTGAAGTTAGTTTTTGTAAAGACGTAAAAACATTTTACTTGACAGTTCAAGCACTATATCAAGCAAGTCATAATTTGGAAAGGGTCATTATATGAATGATAGTGATGTCTGGAAATGGCACTCCTCTCTGTGCTACCGCTATTCGTTTATATATACTAATAAATAAAATTAAATTGTCTGTTTGTAATATTAAAATTATTTTCTTTACTAAATAGATATGAATGTATATACGATACCTATACCAAAAATACATATTTAAAATTTTGTCTGTCTGTCTGTTTGTAATGGGTAATGTCTGGAACGGCTGGACCTATTATGACCGGGACTTTTTTTGGTAGATAGCTGAAGTTACTGGGTACTTTTGGACTGGTAATTTTGGAAAATAATAGAGTTTCGCGTAAATCAAATAAACCTTATAAAAACTGGAATAAAATCCGATTCAATGCATAGTTTTACGGGCAAGTGCTATAATTTATGAGAGATATTTTTACTTTATCTTAGTACTATCGTTTCGAAATGAATTCAGTTACTTGAATTTACCTTGCATATTTGCTACAAATATATATATTAATATTTTATTTACAGAAGTAATTACAATTTAAAACATTACAATGTTAATCAATCGAATTGGCTTACTTAAAATGTAGTAAACATGTTACACAATGTTTAGACCATTAGATAGGTGGTAACTAAGGCCAAACCTAAAGTCACTGATAACTGCATACATAAATAAAACTACTAATCATTTTAGAGTCCAAGATAAGTTCGAGAACTGTATACTACAGACACTTATATAATAAACTTTAAAATCTAGTCAAACGATCATATTTACACAGGTAACGGCCATGGCGAGGTTCGTACCACTTTGATAACCCTTATGCTAGTTCCCTTTTGCGGTTGAGTGCCGTCAGCACTCGCTCCCATAGTTCGATGAAGCCGTAAAGGCCCTTCCGGTCAACAGCATTAGCTGGGTTAAAAAAAAAAAAACAAAACAATCATACTTTTCGACTTTCAAAAATGAGGGCGAATTTAAACATACAAATTAATAAAATTGACACACATTAAACAAAGATAAAATTGTTATAGACATATTTTCCCTTCGTTTATCAGGACATTTTTTTGTTTTTAGTAGCTATTGATGAGTTTTAAGAACTATAAATGTTTTGTTGTATGTTACTATTTGTACTTCAGATTGTAGTGAAATTTCGACCATTACGCGAACACTAATAATATACTTATTCTAATAGTTAAAGTTTTATTTGTGCATTTAATTTTTTTTAAGATTTTTAGGACATACACTAAAATATACATTTTAGTAGATATTCATCTCGAATCTGAGACTTAAAATAAAATAGTCTGTCTGTATGTCCGGATTAACTCGACAACGGCTTGACCGATTTTGATGAAAGTTTTATTAAAAAGGACCAGTTACTATAAAAATTATCAATATCATTTTTAGAAATTATTAATAAAGTATTAGATTTGACATACGGGAAGTATGGTATCGTTCGGTAACAAATAGGTAGACAAAATACGCAGATGAAGTCACAGTCGCCCGCTAGTACTCTTATAATCGGTATTTGTGAGACAAATCAAAAGCGAAGTGTGTCTATAGAGAAACTATAGTGTGGATGTGTATATAAATGAAAGTAAACCTGAGTTTTTATTGATGTACCTATTGGTTCTATCTATAATTTGTATAGTTTTTTATATAAGTTATGATATTTATATTTTATTTATAAAAAAAGGAACCAGATCGAGTTTCTTACCGACTCTTCTCGACTGGGTTATTTTTCGAACAATAGTGTTTTGACATTCATAAGCGCATTCTTAGGGCCTAAATTAAATTGAATAAAAATTTCTTTTCAATAATATTCTAATGCATTGTGGTGGGCTTATACTAATATTAGGACGGCGGTGCGCAGTTTTCAAGTTGATTGTTTATCGCCGATCACATAGCAGTTACTCTTGAAATCAGATCCCAAATCTAACTCTCTAGATCATTTCCGACCACGAACGCCGGGTTTCAATATTGAATCTTAAACTTTAAGATGGGGATCAATCCAAAAATATATCGGTTCGGATATCGGTGTTTTAGACCGATCACAAAACAGATTTAAATCGGGTATTGAAAACAGTCGTTAATCACTTCATAAGATATTCAACAGAGACGGAGTTGTTTATACTGTGTATGCGTAGAACGTGTTATCCACTCAACCGAAAGACTGGTGGACGTAGGTCTCTCCCGAAAATCTCCACGACGTCCGGTCTTGTACCATCCGCATCCAGCGGACTCCCGCGACCTTCACCAAGTCGTCGGTCGACCTTGCCTTGAGCTACCCACGCTGCTTCATTTCGTACGAGGCACCCAGTCGAGAACCCTTTCGCCCCATCGGGCATCGGTTCTACGAGCATTGTGGCCAGCCCATTGCCACTTCAGTTTGGCAATTCTTCGAGCAATGCCGGTTACTTTGGTTCTTCTGCTGATCTCCTCATTTCTTATTCAATCACGCAAGGCAATTCCGAGCATAGCCCTCTCCATTGCCCTTTGCGTGTGTTCATTTGTTAGAATGTGTTAACCCGAAATATATATAATCAGGAAATTTCAAATCAGAGTGCTTTGCAGCGAAAGACACGAATCAAGATGTATGCCTAGGACAGAGATTCAATTAATGTCAAAATGGATATGTGTTATGTGCTCTTTAGGTCTGATCATGTATTTACGTAATCATGATTTTGAATATTTATGACTTCCCTCCCTCTTATCATTAATCTCGTAAGCATAAATAACAAAAACCAAAAAAAACGATAATTAGTAGGTAAATATTGCTTACGTAACCACCTTTCAGACATTCTTCGTCTTCCATACCATCACAAATAAATAAAACATAACCCTCTCCCTCAAATGATGCTAAAGTTATACCTTTTGTTATGTTTTTGAAGCGATGATGGCGCAGTGGATAATGCGCCCGGATTCCGCGTCAATGGACGCGGGTTCGAACTCACCTATCCAACTCTAAAATCAGCCTCAGCTTTCGGTGAAGGAAAACATCGTGAGGAATCTATAGCATAGTGGTAGGGCATTTTCTAATGATGCCCGCTTGGGTAGCTACCACCCTCAAGTTTGAAAACCTGTCACCAAATACCAATAGGTGTGTTCCGGCAACATCACTTGTGAACCTCTAGGTTTAGTATGTTTACCATCCTGGATCACATCATTACTTAGCATCAGGTGAAATTGTTGACGAAGCACTGAGCCTATACTGTGTAAAAAAAAAGAATTCTTAACAAAATTACATTACATTATTTACTTAGGAGGAGCGGACTAAAATGTTTTATATAAAATCTCACTGGGAGCAATAAAACCTAATTAAGAAACTCGAATGACTATAGAGAAAACAAGAGAATCTGCATTAAAAATATATGACTATAACCGCTGGCCTTGTAATTATTAAAATAAACATAATATTTTTATTTTTATTATAATATCACCTAAGGTTAAAGAGTATGTAGATTATACCAATTGTAATTATCATTCAAATATATTCCAAATATCAGTTGCCTAATACTGATATATGTGTAAACACAGATAATATAATAATTTATAAACATCAATAACGCTTATACAATGATCTCCTGGTTATATTACATACTAGCTGTGCCCGCGACTCTTTCCGCGTTTCAACTTTGAGGTAAGCTTAAACAAATGTTAGTCTCTAAGTTTCTCCGGCATATACACTACTTCATTCATAAATAAGATCTTTTTAGAATTAAATCATTTCATGATATCGAGTCTTATTTAAAATTATTTACTTTGTTTAAGTTTTTAACTTTGTAACTTCACGAACAGCCAGAAAGTCTAAAAGTGTTTTGTGGGGCTTGCACCTGTCTTAAAAAAAGCTAGAAAAAAAATGTTTATAATATTGTCGTCATACTTCCGGCGGCGCTTTACGATACTGTCTATTTCAGGTTAGTACCAAAGGTTTAAGTCCGGTGTTGCAAGATTTTTTATAAACCTTATAAGCACCCCCACCACACACCCCACACGCGCTCAGTAGCTATTCTCAAAGTAATCATTTGCCATATTTTTTCTATATCGATTATTTATTATACTACAGTTTAAGTTTGATTTTCACAAACTATAGCGAAGAACATTCTTTTACGAATTCTAGCTACAATCACTAACTCCATTATGAGACCGTGCAACCTTCACTTCCTACTATCACTAGTATCCTACCCGTTTAAAGAATGTCTTAAATTTTATACATTTTAAATTATTGATTTCAATGACTGAAACTTCAATAAGTATGAATAAAATAATTGACCGTGAAATCAAGGATATGAAAATAACAAAAACTTATCGCACAATTGAAGAAATCCATCAAAGGAACGATAAAACAACTGTAAATCAAACTTTACAATTTACGACAAACGAAAAATAACAATGGAGCTCGGAACTAGGAGGGTGTTGCTTATAATATGGCTTTTCTATATAAATAATAGTTTTTGTGAAGATAAAAGAATTTTAGCTAAAACATACCCGAAAAAAGTACAACCGTTCGGCAAAGTTTACATCGAGAACTCTGGTAAAGTTGTTAAAACCAAGCCTCTAAACACGAAAAAAGCGTATACTAAAACACTATATACAGTTTTTGAACCAATCGTACAGAATGCGAAGAAGATTAATGTACCAGGAAGTCCGTACTTTCCTCTGGAACAAAATTATGAAAACAAACCGAGAGTTAAAAAGGTTTTACCTGATTATGTTTGGACTTCAATAAGGAATAAGAGGTCCGTTGGAGAAAAACGTGATATTATCGGTAAAACACGAGCATAGTAAAACAAAGGTACAGAAAAAAAAAACAACACTCTCAAACTGGTACCGCATAAAACTAAAACTCATGTTAAGAAATCAAATGTATCGAAAGGTAAAAGACCGGAGAAACACGGCAAAATCTCTAAAAAAATGTCAAAATCAAAACTCTATAAACGCAACGGATTGAAATACTCTAAGAAACATTCAAAAAGATCCAAAAGAAATAAAAAACGGGGCATTAAGACATAATAAACATAAAAGCAATGTCCGCAAGGGAAAGAAATCGAATGGAAAGTCACACAGAAATCTTCGAGGAAAAGGTAAAAAGAGCGCTTTGAAGACATTTAAATAATTCCGAAAATGTGACATTCCATTATTAAAAGCTTTTTTTCCTAAAGATATAAACAAGAATGAACATCGACGTGGCAACGCAAGACTTGTAATATACATTTATTAAAGTCAACCGACAAGATTGCACTAAGCATCATTGTAATCGTAATATTTTATTCGACATTTATTGCCTTAGGTATATATTGTTGTGGAGTAGTTTACTAAAATTGCAAATAAATAAAAGTGTGTTTTTCCATAAGTAGCTGAAAATACTGAGGAAAGCATACATCTTGCGTTGCTTATGTCGTTGTAATTATTTTAATAAACAAATAAAATAAAAATTGCTTTTTAATTATCCTATCCAAGTCCCGGTCGATGGCAGACGTATAATAGCTGGAAAGGATGCCATGATAGAAGACTATCCATATGTGGTCTCTATACAGAAATCTGGAGAACATTGGTGTGCTGGTGCTCTGCTGAATCAACGAATTGTCATTACGACTGCTAATTGTCTTTGGAAGTAAGTGACTATTCAATATCGGTAGCCTTTAAAAAAAGAGAATAAAATAACAACAGATAATTAATTTACTTGTAGTTTCTATCACCTTAAAACAAAAAGTAGAAAGAAATTCTCAATGAAACATGACTTACATAAACGGATCTGTAATGCTAAGCGCCTATCTCTTTTGCGATTATTTCAACTACAGACGATTCAAGCGCCGGTGGGCAATTTATTCGATAAAAATATTTTGAAGGATCTACTATTACAACCACTCAACCTATATTTTTTTTTTTACACTATATAGGCTCAATGCTTTGACCACAATCTCGCCTGATGTTAAGTGACAATGTGGTCAAGGATGGTAAACACACTAAGTCTAGATACTGGTTCTCAAGTGACGCTGCCGGAACACACCTATTGGTATTTGGCGACAGGTTTTCAAGCTTGAGGGTGGTAGCTACCCAGGCTGGAATCATTAGAGAATGCCCTACCACCATGCAAATCTACTCATAGTTTCTCCTTCAGGGCATCCTTCGCAATGTTATGTAGCTCTTACCAGGAAATTACCGACTTCCTTTACTATGGTGATCTGACATAATCTGTCCATTATCGAAACTGCTTTCGTTTTCTCGTCTCTGCAATTTTAATTGTACTAAAGTTAACAAACGCATCTGGATTTTGTAGTAAAAATATCTAGTAGTTTTCGCCTTAACGGTCTAGAAAAAATTGAAAAAGTAACATATTTTGAAAAAATTGTTCGTTTTATTCATTTATCGAAAAAAAAAAATATTAAATAAATTACATATTTTATTATTTATTTAAAGGTCAAGCAGCATCAGTAGACTTCGAGTACGTGCTGGATCCAGATATACAGACAGAGGTGGTCAGGTTGCGAAGATACAAGAAGTAATGAAACATCCGGGATGGAGCATCAGACGCAATCCAGACAATGATGTAGCTCTGGTACTACTAGACAAAAATATCAAGTAAACATTTTACAACACTCTGTTATTATAAATAGATTTTATCTTCCACTCATTACGGCTCACTTGTAGTTAGACACCGCATCAATACACTAACTGAAGAATTTTCCTTCAGAAACACCATAGCATAATCTTAAGCGATTTTCTTATGTCCACTTGGTTACATACCACCCTTAGATTAACAATCTATCGCCACGCATCTAGTTTCGGCAACATCAATTTATAGCTAGGCATAGCCTGCTTCAGCATCCTTGGATCAATTGAATTTTTAATTCAATTAAGAACGCGGTCAAACGCTAGAAAGAAAATATGTGTTTGAAATAAACACTACACCCATAATTGACTAAAATAACAAAAAACGTAAATTATTTTGTATGGGTCACATAAGTCCTAATCTTAGCGGCCTACTAGATCTTTTAGCTGACTTCAGGAATACATTATATTTTTTATATACAACGATAAGCTCAAGCACTATGTCAATCAAGTTTTAATTTCATGAGATTATTATAGATAAATATTATGGGAACTTTAGTGATATCTGAAAATGACACTTAATCTTCTACACCGGTTCGTTTTTCGAACCAGCATTAATGTGTTGACCTTCATAAGCGCCTTTTCAGAGCCTAAATTGAATAGTGTCTTTTAGGTTTCAGACTTAATATTTTATAGCTAGAGAGATTGTACGTTTGCATATACTAATTCCGGAAAGCCTGTTTAGAAAAAATATAATATTTTGAGTTAGTCTATTTATTGGCAAAAGTTTTAACTGTTTTAATCTGCGACCTTAAGTGATAGAGTAACAATAATAATTTATCCATGGTGATACAACACGCTAAGTTTATAGAAAATAGTTTAATCTTTTGGATCCATAACTCCAAACATACAATAAAACATTATTTATTTTCTATGCTACGGATGTCAAAGATAATTAGCGATTTCTTATAGAAGTCCTTAAACTTGAAACAATGGCAACAAACAAAAAAAGCGACTTTCATACGTATAACATCAAAAGCTTAACATTTATAAACTAGTTGTGCCCGCGGCTTTACCCGCTTAGAATTCAGACAATTTGCAGCCTATGTTCTGCCTCTGGATGCAATATATGTCATTACCAACTTTTATCGAATTCGGTTCAGTAGTTTTTGCGTGATTGGCGAACAAATTAATAAACAGACGCAAAAAAAAAAATGTATTGAAGTGAAAAACCACATAGTATTTTTTCTTAGATATCTTCTATATACAGATTTCGTCTCGTTCCCCTTTTAGTTTAAGTATAGATGTAAATTATTGGAAGCAATATTTGAATACAAATATAAAAAAATATAAAATACAATACAATACAATACAAACAAATATAAAAGACGTTCTATGACAAAAATGTTGTGGCTTAAAATCTCAAAAATTAGCTATGACAAGTCTGATAAAATAATAACATCTTACAGATTTTCAGATTCAGTGCACGGTGTGGATTTACCGAATCATATGATGATGCCGGCATTCGATGATGCATTTATCACTAGTTGGGGTTCTGTAAGGGTAAGAAATTAATAATCGATGTGTCTAATATTAATTTATTTGACATATAAATCCATTATAAGAGAACCATGAATTTTGGGTAATTCGGATTTTTAGTAAAACATTTTAGATCGAGACCAATCGACCGATTTAATTTTTGTTTTTCAATTATAAAACAGGAAAGACTTTGCTTATCCTACTACGTTCAGTTTGTTTGTTGTTTTCATTTCTCAAATTTGTTTGACAAACGTCTGAAAGCGGCGGTAAAACCAGGCTTATACTAATACTATTTATTGAAGGCCCCTAATTTCTATACCAATTAATTTATAGAAAAAATCAAAACGTACGGACATGGCGGTGGTGAATGTATATTATATTAATTATAGACGTTTGCACATTTAAAAAAAATTGTATACCTATCTATTTTTGAATTTAAGTAAGAAGTTATTATAGTTTAAAGATTTCATAAATTATTGTCTATTTTTAAGAGATTTGTCAATTCGACGTGTACGTTTTTGGGGGTAGGGGTGATTGTCTTGAAATTTATTAATTGTCACTTATCATTTAAGAGAGACGGCGTATATGAATCGACATACACCAGCCTTCAGGTGTACCACGCTCGTTTGTTAGACCGAACTCTTTGCAATAATATTACGCAGCGCTTCGGGGTCACTGTTACGGAGAATTTCATCTGTCTTACTCAAAATGGGAGACGAGCGCCTTGCACTGTGAGTTGTTTTTTGTTATTAATGATACAAACTTTCCTTCGTGTAGAATATTGTTATTCGTGAGTTAAAAATAACGAATAAAATATCTTAAGACATAATAGTTGAAGCCATATTTTAGTTCCGTTTACACCTGACAATATATCCATTGTTTAAATAAAGAATCATGCGGTTCAGTGGACCAGTAGATAGTTACAGAAATGTAGTTTTATTAGAACCATAACATCTACAAATTATTATGTTAACATCATTATATTATTGGATAGTGCGGCCGGATTCCCACTTCCCATTCGATCCCACCTATTCCACTCTAAAATTTGCCCGAGCTTTCGGTGAAGGAAAACATCGTGAGGAAACCATAGCATGGTGGTAGGGCATTATCTAATGATGCCTGCCTGGGTAGCTACTACATACCACTCGCGAGTTTGAAAACCTGTCGCCAAATACCAATAGGTGTGTTCCGGCAGCATCACTTGAGAACCAGTAAGTACCCAGGCTTAGTGTGTTTACCGTCCTAGACCACATCGTCACTTAACATCAGGTGAGATTGTGATCAAAGCACTTAGCCTAACCGTGTAAAAAAAACCGCATCAAATGCCACTAGTCCAATCCCGATATGTTCTGAGCATATATCGTATAAAAAAAAAACAGACAATAAAACATGCACGATGACTTCATTAGTAATTACTCTGTCGCAGCCAATAGGGCCCACCGCCATTTTAATTAACAAAGGAGGCTGCGCTCCACAGTAATAAAAGGAGATTTATTTATTACATTAATTGAATACATACAAACAGTTATCAGTGCATTTACCTTTTAGGGAGCCATCGCATGCATATGTTGTGACTGTAACAAATATTGACAATAAATTTAACAAAACAAAGTACCCGCAAAGAAAAATTTCTAAAAAAATTGTCAGAAAATAATAATAAAATAAAATAAAAATAACAACCATAATATGAATCAGATGACAAATAAAAATGTCGATAACAATAATATTTAAAGTAAAAAAATAAATAATAAAATATATAAACAAATGACACAAAACTAACAGAGTTAAACAAAATTTACGCGACAGGTTGAATAGTATAAGTGTTAAAGCGTAACGAATAAACGAACACACATCCGTATTTATAATTGTAGTTAGGACTAGCTTGCCCGCGGCTGCGCCCGCTTTTCATAAGGTCACTACGTTTTAATATTTTTTGTACGGGAGCCTAATTATTTTTCGATACTAAGATAAAGTAAACTATTACTCACAAATTCAAGCACTTGCCAAAGATACTATGTTTTGTATCGGATTTTATTCGAAATTTCATGAGTTTTAATTTTTTTACACGAATTCTAATTATTTCCGCAAATACCAATGTAACCTAAGTTACGCGAAGTAACTTCAGCTATCTAAAAAAAAGTCTTGTCAAAATCGGTCCAGTCGTTCCGGTTCCATTATCAACAAATAGACCGACAGATAGACAAAGACAAGTGTATTTTTCATATAGGTATCGTATATTTATTATTCATACCTATTAAGTACAAAAAAATCTTTTCAAATTACAAACAGACACTTCAATTTCATTTATTAGTATAGGATAGATTGATTGAATATGAATAAGTTGGTCATGGTATTATTTTAGCGTGATAGCGGAGCGCCTGCTGTAAGTGATGGTGTGCTCTGGGGCTTGGCTTCATGGGGCATCCGTAAACTGTAAGTATTCCACTCCTCTTCTCTCTCTATCTCACCTCGCCTCTCGCGTTTGCCTCTCTCTGTCTCAGAACAGTGCCACACGTCAATGTGAACCGACTGCAATATGCCTGTCGCAAAATTAACACGGTCTCCTATTTTAAATCCATAACAATATAATGTTCTTTTAAGATCAACGGCACTGTATACGCGAAATTCCAAATAATAATAACCAAAGATGACCTGGTTCGTACCCTTTAATCCAGACGTTTTCATCAAACCCTATGGAGTAAACCACTAACCTGAGTCACTGCAGCTCCTGTTTGCGGTGCACCGACACAATCACATACACACAGCGATCCAAAGAAAAGTGAAAATAATGTCTATATCAATCAAATATATAATTATTGAAATACACCATTAAAATCGTGACGTCGTCCGAAAGAGAACCTTTGTACTGTTCACCCGCGCACTCCGTGCCGCGAATCCCGGTATAGCAGTTTACCCACATAAGAATGATAAAAAACGCCCGAACAGGCACATTTTAATAATAATTTTTGAAAGCGGAACTTTGATGTAGAACCTCCTTTCTGTTCTCACCCTTATTCTTCTTCTTCGATTATGGCAATTTGTGTCCAAACAATTAGTGCCATGTCATGTAGGTAAGATGTATTTTCTATCTTGTATCAGCGTTACCAAGCTCCAGCAAAACTGTGGCTCATCCTGCTAGAACTTTCCATGGAGCTTTGTCGGCACCTCAGAATAAATGTTACGCGTTATCTTCTATAATAAACTTAACTTGCACACAATAACCAAACTATATAACATAAAACGCCACCATGATTACATGATATAGAGTCAAATACACAAATTTAATGAAGTATAGAAAATAACCGCTACATGACATACTGAGATTCCGCCAAAAACTCCACCCTTACTCTATACTATGTAGTTTATTTTTGTACATGAAGTTTGTACACATTTACAGATGCGGGACTGAGCGTTTCCCAGCGATATTCTCTTACTTAGCCTCTCAGTCCAATATGGATTTCATACAGAACGCTACGCATTACCTGATGGCTGACGAGAGGTATTATCCGTTTCCCGACAGAGTGCCTCGTATGCGTATAACTACCACTAAGCCGACGACTGTAACATCGATATTTAAATAGGTTATATTTCAAATTTACTTTCAATGTCTTTAATAAAATATTGTGAAAAGAAAACTAAAATGTTTCATTATGTGTCTTTTACAGGTTTTTTATAGGCTCATTGCTTTGACCACAAACTCACCTGATGTTAAGTGACGATGTGGTCTAGGACGGTAAACACACTAGGCCTAGAGGTACTAGTTCTCAAGTGATGCTGCCGGAACACACCTATTAGTATTTGGCGACAGGTTTTCAAACTTAAGAGTGGTAGCTACTCAGGTGGGTATTGTTAGAAAATGCCCTACCACCATGCTATCTATGGTTTCCTCACGATGTTTTCCTTCACCGAATGCTCAGGCTGATTTTAAAGTTGGACAGGTGGGCTTGAACCCGCGTTCATTGAAGCGAAATCCGTCTGCACTATCTACTGCGCCATCATCGTTTCAAAATCATTTCATATATTTCATTTCAAACTTAATTTTCTCACACACTCACGTTAATAAATATTTGCTAACAGCTAACATTAATTTTTGTTTAATTTATTATGAGGACAAAGTTGAGGACGAAAGCTATATTAAAATGAAACTTCACATTTATTATATGAGCATATTTAATATCTTCTTTTCAAAATTGTAAAACTCACATTTTGAAATTGCAAAATTATAACTAAATTCTCATATCGTTAATAGTAACAATCGCCATTTTGTAATCTTAATTTTTTTCCTCATTTTTTTAAACTCCTTTTTTGTATTTCTTTCGAACTAATAATAATAATAATAATTGTAAACCATTTATACATCTCTAATAGTAATAATAGTTAATATATTTTTAAGTCTAACAAATTCTTTTTCTTAACTCTTTTACCACAATTTCCGTTATCATTTATCCAAACATTAACTTTCATGTATTTCTAATCAACTTTTTTTTAATTATTATAAACATATTTCTTTACATTATTATTATTTTTTTCCATATACAATGTGACTCTAAACGCATTTCTAACGCGCACCGATAGATAATATTCGTTTTAGAAAAATATTGGAATGACTTCTTTCAAAAACAATAAAACTAAACTTAAAATTAAATCTTAAATCGAAAATTTTTATACGAATAAGTAAATTAATAAGCAATTCCACGTAACGAGTAAACAATTCAATTTAAAAAAAGAATCAATTCGTTTCTTTGGCAATGTTCATTATTCAAAAGTGAATTTACAATTTTTATTTATTAAAAAATCTGCTGAAAGCTTTCTTTTATCCTATTGAGAAAACGGGCAAAATCGAAATTTATCATACAGTTATGGGGACTCCGTTATCTAAATATACCATTTTATTGAAACTCTGTAATAGTTTATGTAAAAAAGAAACAAATTTATAAAGGGTCTGTAGCAACCCAATCATCGTCGTCCGCTCCCGCGCACCTCATCCGAGATGTCGGGCGAGACGACCTTTGCCGCGTGGCCAGTCGATCTATGGCCAGTCGCGAACCACCCGCGACATCGGAAGGCACGTTCGTCCATAATATATATCATATGTATCGTAAAATTATATTCGCGTTATACAAATATATGTGGCTTTTCAATTACAACAAATCCCACAGGTCTATTAACGATATTATATTATTCAAAAGTACTACAAATCTTACAAAAGTAATTAGTAGATGCAATTTAACAACAACACTGAAAACCCTTGGGAAATTAAACAAGAGGTTTTGCCAGGATCTCAGTCTAACACAGTGATGGGCAAAGTACGGCCCGCGGGCCAACTCCGGCCCACGAAAGTATTTAATCCGGCCCGCCGAGGGTCCATCAACATCGATAGTATATGAAATAATTATATTTTGGCGGTCGAGAACAAAAAGTCGATTCTACTTAGGTGCATAACCTATAGGTGAAGCTAAACTAGCCGCGTAGTTCATGTGGTGTGTAATACTGATCCGACTGATAATGCTGATTAAAAACTTTAACACAAAATGCATTTTTTCTATAATTCTGGCCCTCCTATAAAATTTCTTAAACTTTGTGGCACTGACTGAATTTTGTGTTCTTAAATTTTGTAAAACTGGTCTAACATGTAGCGGATTTTATTTTTTATACATAAACTTATATTTGACTTTATATTTTGTAATATTGGTGTCAATTTTAGTAAAATAGTTTTACAAACATAAATACTGTCAAACTACGAAAAGAAAAAAAAGTGATCATAATAAATAAACAAAACAATCAAAAATGAATGTAGATATTCACGCGAAGCTAGCTGCAACATTGCAACAGCACATTACCGCGCTGATAGAGAGAAAGAGAGAGAGAAAGATAGTGAAAGAAAGGAAAGTACCTACAAACCAGAGTTCCATTAAAGTGGTACTAAAATTACGCGAGTCAATAAAATCATTCGCAACGTAAACAAGCGTTTTATTTAACCGTAATTATTCTATTGTTGATTATTTTAATTTAAAGTTCTTATTAACGTAATATTATATCGATTATTCAAATACTGACATTGAAACTAACACTGGCCAGAGAAAAAAAAATACTATAAAATATATTATAACAATATTACAAGGTACACGTACATCGTATAACACTTTTTACTTATAAGAAAACAAAACAAAAATTAGGCCCAAAGTAAAGTAAAGAAGTATGTGGATATTCGCTTTGTACAAAGTATTTATTATAAGAATAATAATCTACCTAATATAGAGTACTTGGCCATAAAACTATATGGTAACAAATCGAAATATTTTATTATACAATCGAAGTATCGAACCGTCCGTAACACGGCTGAGCGAAGCGTGAAATATCGTTGATTAAACTACTGGTGAAATAAAATTGGAAAATTATTTAGTATTTAAAAAAAAAAATCTTAATCTTCTAATAATCTAAATGTATGGTTCACGTCATATTTTAGTACAACTTTACAATATATTTTAAATATTTAAGATTATTGCGTAAAATTTAAACTTAGGGTGGTAGATAAAACGTTTTCTTTAATTTCAATAAAATACCACTTTGATAAATGGGAAATAAAATTAACAAACGTGCAGTATTTAATTTGAATGAATTAAATTTTTTTTAAATCTTATTCAATTTAAAATTTCAAGTCTCGTTGCCTCATTCTGAACCACACATTTCAAAACGATCAGATATAATTTTGAATGGAACCGATCATAAGGCCTAAGAAGTACACATACGTTTATAATAGTTTTAAACAAATAATTAATTATATTAATACCACGATATTAATTATAATAAAGAAAACAACAAATAAATTCGTGCTCCCTCATCTATAATGCCACTTTTAAACCTAATATTAAACTCTCTTGAAATTACATAAATGAAAATATATTAGAAAATGACAATTATCTTCAGCCTCCCGTTATCGATCAAGCAAGGTATTTTTTTCGATGATACCGCTTATCCTAATAGAATAGTCGCACCAGGCAAGAAATATTTTTTTTTTATAAATCTAAAACACTAGTAAAATCTCCCTGATTTTTTTCTCTTAAAATCTAATATAGATAATATACACAAAAAATAATAATTTTGTACTCTTCAACGAGTTTCGAATGGCAACGCGTATATTTTTCTATTCGTCTTATTTTTTTTTCTTATGGCAACATCGGGCTATAACCATAACCTTCACTTAGGTTAATAACATTTATCCGTAATATGACTTAATTCCCAAATTATAATGGCTTGTGCATTTCATTCGGTTGCCTTTTTTTCAAAAAGTTAGGATTAACTTGTTATACAGAGAATTTTTTATATATTGTAATTGTTTTTGGCAATGCCTTAAGCACCTTATTTAGATTGTTATAGATATTGCCAATAGACTAAATGTCTAGTTTTTTATTGATTAAAAAACGTGTTAATATGTGTAGGTATATAAGCAAAATGTGTTTATCACTATAATGTTATTATCAAAAACTAGGTTTAAAATAGTCAACATATCTTTCTTGCAGTACTTTATCTTATAAAGTAAATCTAATGTTTAAGACAAAAAGACATTACAATTATTGAATTCATAAAGTTGGTATGTTTTTAGTTCTCAGTGCTTGATTTAATATACATTCAACAAATGAGATAAAATCTTTTAAACAATCGAAAGTCATTTTTTTTCTTTCACAAATCTTGGACTAATATTATAACCTCAAATTATTAATAACCTCAAAAGTTCAAACATTCACATCGATATATTTTCAAAAAAACTCACAGTGACCTAATTTTATAAATAATCATTGAGAACGATTAGGTAGCTAAATATCCTGAAACTTTATAATATTCGTTTTTTTTTTCGAAAATCAAAAATCAGTTAGTTTAAACTGTTCAATAAAAAAAATATTCTAAAATAATAAAAGCGACACACTGACACACACAAAATTCGATAAAGAAGTTCAATTTAGGATTCTATTCACACCGCACTGCGCCGGCTCGATGTCCACTTATGACGTATACTACGCATATTATAACTGTGCCGGTCTGAATTATGGGACAAATGGCTACGCAATAGACTATTATGTATGGTTATTACGCATGTGATTTACTCTTTCAGTTACTCCTTTGTGTTCGATGTTATTCGTTTTACGTCTAATGACAGTTTTTCTATGCTATTGTTTCTTGATGAGTGCATTTACACCGCCGTCTTTCTGCCTCAATGGCAAATATGCAGGCGAAGGAATTTTACTTACAAAACAATAGATTGTAGAATTTTCCATTGAGTTTTTGTGTCACCTTAGAGTAAACGTTCCGTGCCATTATTCCCTATATAGTTCATTTATCCACAATGACCAAACTATACACGTAATACCCCACCAAAGTTACACAACATAGGGTCCAATAACACCAGTTATTAAATTAAAAACAACAGTTACTACATAACAGACTGAGACTTCATTAAACACTCCGTTCTTCCTCGGTTTCAGAGTGGCACAAGTAAAATGCGCGAATTATAATAATAACTGGGCGAAACGGGCGCGCAAGACTTTTTAGAAATATCCGAATTTAAATCCGAAAATGTCCGTCGCCGGTTTGGCTAACTCCTAGGGTTGGTTAAGCAACAAAGCTTCGAGTTCATCAGCGGAGCGCAGCAGGAAGGCTGCCGACTCGCGGTAACCGGTGATCAGTTGTCGGACGGCGCCCACTTCAGCACCGGACAGTTTATGCGACATCAGCTGGGATTTCGACTGAGTCGATGAAGTGGTTCCGCCGGTCAGTGGTGAAGCAGTCGGCGTCGCGTGAAGAGGCGTCGGCGTTGATGTGCTCTTCAGTGATAAATCTGTCGGAGCTATAAAGAGATATTGTAATTAATGAAAACGAACCAAGAAAGCTACGCAAATTATTCTCGTCCGAAATATGGCAGTGTCTCAAGACCAAAGTTTTACCACTGCGACATGCTCGCTCACAATGAGCAAAGAAAGCTCAAGGTTACTCAAAAGACAATGTAAAGTAAATAGAAGGAATTTGGCTAAAAAAAAAAATTGCAAATTAAAATGTAGTAGTCAGTTATGCGTTGAAATTTATAAAACAGATTATAAATATATGCATATGCAGAGTATGACAATAGATTCATCATATACTCGTATATAAGTTTCTCAAAAGCACAAAAAAAAAAATACATGTGCCTTAATTTTAAAATAATCATTTTACCAGAGATGTTTGTTGGAAACGTGTGCGTGTGAGCCGCCATAGCTGACAGCAAAGCGCTCTGGTAAGCCGCCATCGCTGCATTCACTCCTACACCTGGAGATAATAAAGCTTTTTTATCATTATTTTATAATCTATGTCTATATGTACAATTTATTTAAAGTTCTTTTGAGTGAATTAATAAAATTAACCAGCAGACGCTGCAGACGAAATAACCAGGAAACTTAATCGTTTTATAAACGTTCTATCAATTTGTAAAAAAGGAAAACATAATTATTGAATGATTTAGATTAGCGGCATATAAAGACGACATTCTTAGACTTCCTTTGGTTATAATGTTCTATTTTGAAAATGACATTATCGAAATCAACAGCATTGATTGATTAATTGAGTAATCGACGAAAGAAAATATAGTGAGGAATCAGATCCCTTTTAGTTATATTATTCTAATAATCCCCAAAGCCACTGCATTAAAATAGAGAACTATTAAAATTATTAACGACTTATATTTTAAGACTAGCGCGGTCAAAATAAACTTGTCCTCTGGGAGACGCTTTTACTTAACAGTGTGACATTATCAGGAATAAAATTATTTATACCAATATGTTGTAAGTTTTGTACTACATTTTTAAATAACTCTTCCTAAAATAAATATAGCTCCTTGAAATTGTATTTACAGGCAGATGTTATAGCTTCATTGGAGGCAAGTAAATCTCAAATATTTTTCTATCAAAAATAAAAGTATTATAGTAAAACTTGAGAATTTAGATTCGTCTGCGAAAGCACCACACCTACAACGATAATAAGATTTGCAGACATGTTAAAATACCTAACCCCTCTCCCTTCTTTTGAAAGCCCTCGCACTGTAATCCTCTAGAAAAATCTCAGCATAGCCCTCAGTTATGACTGCGATAGTTATTTATAAGTAAGTAAATATATAATAATGACAGCTTATGTGCGCTATTTCCTAGACACAAGAGATAATTGAGAACTGTTCTTATGATATCATAGCCTATTATAGATATGTATATTTAAAACTAGCTTTGTACCCGCGGTTGCACCCGGGTTTCATATATTCTTCACTGCATTGTATTTTTTTTATACGGAACCCTAATCTTTGTTTAGAACTAAGATAAAGTAAAAATACCAACAGGTGTGTTCCGGTAGCATCACTTGACAATCAGTACCTAGGTTTAATGTGTTTACCATACTGGACCACATCGTCATTTAACACGAGGTGAGATTGTGGTCAAATCAAGCCTATATCGTGTAAAAACAAAATCGAAAATGAAAAAGTACCCAGCCGTTCCGGAGATTACCCGGAACAAACAGACAGACAGACAGACAAAAATTTTATGAATTGCATTTCTGGGTTATATATCGAGTATACATTCATATCTATATAGTAAAAAAAAATTAACATTACAAACAGACAATTCAATTTTATTTATTAGTATAAATAAACTATGTATACCTGTGGGAGGCAATGCTGTCAGTGTTGATAACAAAGCGCTGCTTGATAACGCTGACGCAGAATTAGAGCTTGTGCTGCAAACAAAAACAGAATACGATTTTATAAATGAGTAGCTGCGTGCCCGCGGCTGCGCCCGCGTTTCATATCTTCTTCACTTCGTTTTAATTTATACGAACCGTAATATTTTGCAGTACTATGATATAAAGTAAAAATATTTCTCATAAATTCAAGCAAACCTGTAAACCGTAAACCTGTGCTTTGAATAGAATTTTATTAAACTTTTTATGAGTGTTAATCTTTTTACGTGGAAACCTAATTATTTTCGAAAATTAAAAGTACCCTAAGTTACCCGGATTAACTTCAGCAGCTACCAAAAATGTCTCGCCAAATTCCGTCCAGCCGTTCCGGAGATTACCCGGAACAAACAGACAGACAGACAAAAATTTAAAAAATTGTATTTTTGTTTTACGTGTCGTATATACATTCATATCTACTTAGTAAAAAAAAAAAAAAATAGACATTACAAAGAGACACTTCAATTTTATTTATTAGTATAGATAGACTAAAATATTTATTAAATCCTGAACGAGCTCACATAATATAATCTACATGCATATGCATATATATAATATATATAGAAAGGTATTCCTTATTAGAATGTTATTTACACTTACTATGTAAAAAATAATAGTCGTAATTTTATTAATTCTATAATTGTAAAAAAAATAAACACGATATTACCGTATAGCCAATGAGATAATTAAGGTGATATAGAAAAATATACTATATACCTTTGTCTAGCAAAATTTTGAGGTGTGCCAAACGTATTCGGAAACGTTGGTCTGAAGAGTGGTGCTGGTGACGAAGCTGGGCTGAAATAATAAATACTTTATTATAGACTATTGAATAAATTTAATGAACTGTACTGTTGTCGGACAGCCTTTAACTACATATAACATAACATAAGCTCACGCTTGTTATCACCGAAGGGTTAAGCAGAGGTGAAATAGCGAACTACACCACCCACATTTCGCCGAGCTTACTTCCGTCCCAGATGTGACAAAGGGCGAGCCTGTTGTCATACTGAGTAGAAAAACCCAATATCACTTTACCCGACCCGGGGATCGAACCCGAGACCTCAGATCAACAGTTGTACCGTAATACAACTGCGCCAACGAGGCAGTTACACAACATTTACTTACAAACCAAAATTTGAATAAAATAATTACCGTTAAATTGAAAATATATTACTAAGCACACTTATCTATCGATATCATTGCGCATGTAAACTTAAAAGCCAATTGTTGTTGTTTATAATTTAATATAGGCTTGAATACAAAAATTTTAAGCCCCACTTTGTGTTATTTTACTAATCTTGAATACTCAAACAAAGTGGCAGCCATTTGTTAAAGACCAAAAGAGTTATTGTGATATCTCACAATTCATACTCCGTGTCATTATTTTCAATACAATAACCAAATTATATCATGTAAAATACCACCGATATTACATAATATAGAGTATGACTGCAAGTTAAAATTAATTAAAAACAAGGCCTACTACATGTGACAGACCGAAATCGTGCCAAGAACCTTAAAAGCCAATCTACCCTTACAGCTACAATTTGTTACCATGTTGTCACTAGGTGCAACATTGTCCTAAGTTCACACAATATAAATGATTCCAAAATCACAAACACTTACCTGGCGGTCTTGCTGCCAGTATTCCCATTAGCGTTATCCAATTTCAAAGAATTGTTATTAAGTAGCGTATTCTCCATGGTCGGGCTTGCTGATGGCCTGGTACTGTCCGCAGCAGCTTTGCTGTGTCCGGCAGTAGCTAATGAACTGGTCGATGTATTAGTTGCTGGGGTTGAAGCAGGGCTGCTTATTGCTCCACTATACAGGCTGAGGAACGATGAAGCGACGGCAGATGTTGCAGTTGTGTCTATAGCCTAGAAAGAGATATAATTGTATCAAGAACTATAGACAAATGTAACAAAGATCGTTAATAAGGAAGAAGAAAATTAAATTATAATCACCAGAAATGATTACGGAAGCTAATTAAGATAATTTTACAGATGAAGAAAAATATATAATTGACAGATCTCTATCGCCGTAAATAATAGTAAATGCAACAAAGGATTTAAGAGGAGCTGTAGCAGTTTGGAAGTACCTTATTAAAATACTAAGTTAAATAGAGATTTAGGTTAATGATCAAACCGAATTGCATCAGGGAAAGATAGAAACATAGAAATGCCTTACCATTGGTGTGGGTACGGTAGGCATCGGCTGGCTCACCGGGTCCAATCCGAGGCGCATACGCTTAGCGTTAAGACTCTCGTTCTCACACGCCTGCGCGAGGATATGCTCCGCTTGTACGGAAGTGAGATGTGCGGGAGTCGGCCGCACCTATGGTATGAACCAAAAAAATGAATTCCAGAACTGGATAATTAATGGAAATTATTTTAAAGGATTGAGATGATAATGTACAATTATGTTAGAATAAAGATCTGAATGAACACTTCTATGTTACTATTTTGGAGTAAGGTCTATTAAATTTAAAAATTTCTTGGAGTTTGTTTCATGATATTCACGTTTTGAACTTTAAGATAAAGTCATTACAATTGTGGATCTACCTTTACTGTATCTACATAATTTGTACTTTATATACGGGTTAAAATGGAACTGTGCAAAGGCCATGAAGTATGGAATTCGAATGGACATGAAAAACAAAGAATTGCAATTAACTTCAATGAAATTACTATTGGTACGCTAAAACAAGAAATCTATGTAAATAATGGCAAAAAATGAAAATATAAAACAGATCATAAGTCAGAGATCGAACCCTCACCGCTGTGTCCCACGCGTTGGTGGCACCCGATGTACTCCCGCTACTAATACTGGTCGGAATCTCTCCCCTAACTTTCTTATTCCTTCTGCAGCTCTTGAGGTAAGTTCTAATTCTCTTGCGTGCACGTTCGGCGAACTCTGGAAACTGTCTGGTGCACGAATCTATAATGGCTTGTATCTTCTCTTTGGGCTGTTTCGAAATAGGAACTATCCTGTCTAGATTTTCATCGACGAACAGACGCACGAACATCTGTAATAGAGATCATTTGTGTATTCTTTTAAAGTAAATAATCAAGGGCGGTAAATCTTTTGTGTCCGTTTGAGTCTCGACCACCATGATGTAACACCTGTCACAGTGACACTTTAAAGCGCCTCTCGTTCGAGGATCAACCAATGTATATACAGGCCTTCCTAGAGCCTTTATCCGTGTTAGATGTAGCACGCCATGATGATACTGACTGTTGACAGATTCTCATCTATAAGCGGTTCAAATCGTTCTTAGGCTGCACTTTATTAATTTTATTTATCAAATCATATGAAGTAGTTTTAAAGACTATATAGCCCAAGATGGGTAAACACATTAAGGCTTATAGTAGGTTCTGTATTCTTATAGGTGCTTGGTGACAGATTTTTGAAGCTAGTGAGCTGGCCACTAGAAAATGTTCTGCCGCCATGCTATGGCTTCATCATAACGTTTTCATCGAAACCTCAGGTGTAATATAGAATAGAAGAGATAAATTCCAACCTGCGTCTATTGACACGGAATCTGCAGTAAAATGATATTAGTGGCTATAATCTATTCACCTACACCTGATTTTAAGATAACTATTATAAGATACTAACGTTAAAAGCTTTCAGTCGCTCAGGATCGTGGTGCTGTGGATCGACTCTATCGTCGCTGTCATCGTCAGATGCGCCACCGTCGTCATCGTCTTTCGTCCTGTCTGATGAGGAAGTCTCATCGTGTGTAGATGCTGGCTCGACTGGAGTCGCTGATCCCACATGGATTGGACTCTGTTTAATAAGTCTTTTAGTTAACGTATGAAAATAATCCTTAAAAGTACTTATATAAATCTGGCAACACTATCATTTGTAGTTGATTTCTCTGTATTATTCAACGGTATAGGAAATTTTCTGGCAGTATCCCTGTCTGCTATGTAGTAATTCGTATATTTAATATCTTAAGTTGCGTTATTTAATTTTGCGTGATATAGCTTGATTACTACAGACAAATGAGTTGAAAATAATAACACGAAATATGAATTCTAGAATACTTGAAAAACACCTTAAAAATTCTAGCCACCGATTTGGCTTGAGTGTTAAAGCGATAAGTTTTAATTCAGAATTTTCAGTTTGGTTTAGTTCCTTCGCCTGACCTATTAGGATGAATATTATAGCTAATATTCAGTCAAAACTGTATTGTTATTGGATCTATGGACTGCTATGTTTTTGATTTATATTATAGCTTAGTTAAATACATCATCCTAAAAATATATTATATATATATTTTTTTAATTGCATCAAATTTTAATCTAATAGTACTAAGGTAGGTATTATATAAATAGCACTACCATGGAGACCAATGATTAAAGATATTGGCAGCTCTGGTCTGCATTACAAGCCAATGATTTAGCATATCCCTTTGGCATATGCAGAATTTAAGTTATTCTTCTATACTATTACTACGTAACCTACTAGTTGATTAATAGTTCCTTCTGTATCTGGCGATAGTCCCTCATATTCAGTCTCTGATTTATGATATAATCTGTTTTTTTTTAAACTGTTAGTCTTAATAACTCTCAATATGCACAAAGACTTGGAAGAGTTAATTTAAAAGGTAAGGACATTTATTCCGGATCTAACTGGAAATAATGTTACGAACGTCATTGTTTTAGCATGGAGTATACACCAGGCTGTTGTTACACAATGTCGCTTTATCCAAAGACGTATAAAGTACTATTGATGTAGTTTAAAATTGGAGATAAATGGTCTTGGTATCCACAGACACACTTTCTATGAGATAAAAGGAGTTTCCTCTTTCTATTTATGTATCAAAACATAACATTGGTTTAAATAAAACGATTTATATTACTAATTCAATATATTCTACTATGGCATTGTTTCACTTTCTTCCTAACTCTAAAGATGGGCACGATTTCTAATCTAAATGCTTACATTTGTATTAAAAAGTATGAAACGCTCTCAACCTTAAAACTCACCGAGTGTCCTGTTGTTAATGGCGTGGGAGCTTTTGGTGGCTTACTACCCAGGCCCAGAGCGCTATGATACGAGGCCCAAAGGTCTGCCATGCTGTCTCCACCGGTTTCACCCATCTCGCCGTTGCGGCCTGGAAATACCAGGAATGCATATATAACGTGAAGCAGACATATGTGATAATATAAAGAATGTGGAAAATTATTTTTCACCTAACTATTAAGGTAAACTCTACAGTTAGACTTGTAGTGTAGGAAAATAGCCATTTAGGCTAATATTTTTTTATAATCACATCTAACAATAGACCATTATTATGATCGACCATTGAATACAACATTAAAATCTAATCAAAAATAAAATACTTATCTTAATTCTTAACAAAAAGAATCTTAATTAATTCTATCCTAGAGAGAGCACACTATACACTATATATGACATCACGCTTTCATGTTTCATACAAGCTCTACACTAAAATTAGTTTTACGGGAAAGAGATAGAGCATCCCCTCTCACCTTTAAACGCTTATATCCTAGAATTATATTAACCGTTTTATATATATTTTTCAGTACACGTATGTTAAATTATATTATTCACTTCATTTTCAATCAATTAAAGACCAGGCATCTAACTATCCACCAATTAGAATGAAAAGATATTCTGCAAAAAAATATTGTCGAGTCCCTAATAATTAAGCTAGGAAATCATAACAAATGTAACTTAATATGTCGATTACCCATAAAAATGAGGCAATAGGAAAACAATGGAAAGCTAGCGTAAAAGCCAGATTAGTGCTCAAGGGGTAATAAAAGGACTTCAAAGTTTTATGGATTCAAAGATAAAAAACTCTACATGAAAAAAATAGAAACATTTTAACGCTCACATTTATTCATCCTAACTACTAAATAAAATTGACGTGTCTGTCTGTAATGTCAAATTTTTATTTTTGGAAGGCAGATGAACTAGGCGTAATTTAGGGTACTTTAATTTTCAAAAATAATTAGGATTCTGCATAAAAAAATTAAAACTCATAAAAAAATTAATAAAATCCAATTCAATGCAGTTGAATGCAATTAAAAACTATATTACTCAGTGAAGAGAATATGAAACGCGGACGCAGTCGCGGGCACACTGCTACTTTATACATATAAACTGTCCATTAAATCGGATTTTGTTTACAATTTCGTGAACTTTTTTTACACTGAACCCTAATTATTTTGGTAAAAATAAAAACATACATTACACACAAACTCAAACACTTGTAAGTAAAACTAACCATTGAAATACACAGTTTTACGGGCAAGTGCTTGAATCTGTGACAAATATTTTTATTTTATTTTAGTACTAAACAAAAATTAGGGTTCCGTATTAAAAAAATGCAGTGAATAATACATGAAACGCGGGCGAAGCCGCGGGCTACGGTTAGTTTATAAACATAAGTCGATCATCATAACGAACAATGTATTCAAAATATTATCAAGAAAATATCAGAAACAATTTTTTTTTTTGTTGAATTGACTTACGATGAACCCTGCAGTGTACATAGAGCGCATTTTACAGACACGGTTTCAGTGTAATCAATCGGTTTTCATACATGCATAGTGTGGAATGAAACATTTTACATTACTACATTGGGACTATATCGCTTTAGGTTAGTTAGTATAGTGGTTGGATGTTCAAAATTCACACGGCCGCACGCTATGGAATGTCATACTAACTAATGCAACATATGCCACACTTCACTCTCATGGTTGGCGCGTTTAGATCTCTCCATTTACTGTTGACTAGCTTTGCCCGCGAATTCGCTCGCATGGAATTCAAACAATTATATTCTAATAGACAACCTATATTCGCTTTCGAGTCCGCTTTCGAATTGATAAACAGAATTCACAAACAAATAAATAAAATTTTAATACTGCTCCGAAATATGCAGTATAATTGTCCTTTTAAATTATTAAAATACTTTCTAACTGATACCTACACAACCAAACAGACAGAAAGACAGACATTTGTATTTAATTACCTATTTTTAGCCCCTTGGAATAATTCTTTTCACAAAAAATCGGAAATGTACAGACACGTAAAATTTACAATGTTATTATTATTTATAGTTTGGTTAATTAAATGATGGAAAAATGTGCCGTGTATTAGCGGAAATTATTCAATATCATTATTATAATATATTGGTAATGACCAATGAAAGGAAATAATCACATTTTATGCTAACCTAGTCTTAACGTTTTTCTCAAATAGTGGGGGATTGTTTTTTTTTCTCGTTTATTTCAAAAAATTAAAGAGGCATACTTTCTAAATTAGTGTGCAATTTATGAGATATGAACACCGATAAAATGCAAAATAAAACAGGATTTATATTTATTGTTTTTTGACAATGGATATATGCTCAGTAAAATTTGTTCTAGGAAAAAATTAAGAGCATTTTATATATTTGTATTGACTTTTTAAAGATTTAACTTAAAAAAAGTTTTTATAGTGTAAAAAAATTGTATCAAATCTTTTAGGATTGGATAGGTGGGCTCAAATTTTCGTCCATTGACGCACGATCCGACTGCACTACCAACTGTGCCATCATCCCTTCAAATATATTTCCTATATTTCGACTTATATATGAAAATTACATGAATAAGTTTCCAGTTACATAAACTACTGTCAATTATATACACAATATCAGGAATGGGCGTTAACTACTATTATAATGAATGATATTATAGATGTAAGATCCATCTGCTTCTATCAATTACGAAGAGAACTGAACGTAGAAAAAAAAAATTTATCACAAAAAAACGCCACTCGCTATAAATAAAACCTTTATCTATATTTAAAAAGTCTAACTAGACGAAATCTGTACATTGAAGATATTTAAGAAAAAAATATTATGAGGGGCTTCAGAATCGACAATAGAACACATTGCGACAGTTTAAAAAAAAAAAAAAAAAAAAAACTCTGTATGTTTGTTTATTCTCCTTTTTTTTTTTTGACGGGGGGAAATTATTCTCCTTACCTCAAAGATGACAAACTTCCCATATAATAGTATAACACCTAATTCATCCTCTCAAAGGTACATTTTTTAAAAACATCGATACACGTGTACATTTATTTGTAAACATAAGTATGTACTAAATTTTGTGTTTCTTATTAAAATCGTTGGACTGTTATACAACGGTTTACCTTACTTTACACCCTTGGGGTGAAATTTCTAAAAATCCTTTTTGGTGGATGCTTACATCATAAGAGGTACCTATTTCCAAAATTTCAAGTTTATAGGCCCGGCGATTAGGTTCTGTGTTAATGAATCAGTCAGGTCAAGCAATTATATATATATATATACATACATATATATATATATATATATATATATATATATATATATATATATATATATATATATATATATATATATATATATATATATATATATATATATATACAAATATTAGCTGGTGCCAGGATATTAGCCTAAAAAAACAAACGAATGAAGAAAAATTCGTTTTGTTTTTATTAGCGGAAAAAATGTACATAAGAGTAAATTGAAAGAAAAAAATTAGACAGGGTCGACGGAATCCAAAAATAAAATTCAGCGTCGAATGGTAGTTAGTAGTCCTATCCCATACGTTCAGTAGTTTTGAGGTGATTGTGCCTCAAAGGACTCCCATTTTCCTTGTTATCGATAAAATATGTTTAGGAAATAAGTTTTCCTTTCTTTTTTTTTAACAAAATTACAGTATATGTCTGTCAATGTGGTTTGTATGAATAATAATATATTACTTTTATAAAATTGATATATGTACCACTACTAGCTTGGTTACTCGTATAAACGGTTCCGTGAGTTACATGACTTGTCACTTATGTATTCCGCGCGGCCACGGCACAGTCTTAGTAATGAGTGAAAGATTCTATTACTTACTTTTTCAAATTATTAAACTCGGCTGTTTCGTAACCATTTATACGGAAACAGTTTTGTGAAAAGACACACTAACGTGATCGAGATTACAAAGAGTTTCAATAAGTGATGTTTTAGACTTATCACATTTTTACACGATGTTATAATTAAACTTTTAAAAAGCAGCTGTAACTATTTCTATAATCTACATAATATATAAAATGAAAATGGGGGGTCTTTCACCTCAAAACTACTGGCACATCATAACTACAAAACATATCAGCATGGAACTACTACCATTCGACGGGGAATTTTTCGTAGATAGTTATAGGTTATTATTTATTTTTTGGACTCCATCGACCCTTATTTTTTTTTCGTTTTACTCATATGTGTACATTTTTCCGCTAATAAAAACAAAAGACTCATTTTTATTCATTCACGTGTTCACTTACACCTAAAGAACATATGAAATGCGAAAAGAGCCACGAGCACCAGCTAGTATGTATATATCGTAAAGAGATAGATAGATACAGAGAAATATTCTTCAATAACGGAACTCGCCTTCAAGCAATATAAAAAAACAAACAACGGGAATCCATGTAATTTCGTATTTTAGCATGAACAACAAGTTACCAAGGCGGCAGAAATTAATGAGGGTTCGCAAGACGCTCCCGGGGCCGGTGCATCTGCCTCTTTTAGAAATGTCAACCGAAACAAGCATGCAGGGTTACCCGTTGCGCGTTAAAAACATACACTTATTGGAACTTTAGATATAAAACTCTCGTTTTGAATATAATTGTAAAATTGATATTTAGTATAACTTCTCGCAGCTTTTATTTCAATTGTGTACAAATTCCTTAAAATGTGCACTGCAATAATAATAATTTGTGTTTAGTTTGCAACCCTGCATATACATAAATAATTTGAGAAGGCCCTTTGTAACGTCTGTTCGCATAAAATACTCTCGATATGGCTTCGTTAAAAATAGCCCGATACCAAACCGAGAGCTATATAATAGAGCAAAATACAAGGTTGGTAAAAAATTGTCTAAATTCTTATATCAAACGAGAATAAAATAATTTAAAACCATTATATCTCAAACGCGTCTGGGTTGCGATGTATGTATCATTCCTCACTTAATAGATACTGTTAGATTAAAGATAAAAAACAAATGGAAAAATTTGGTATTAAGAAAAGAACGCTATAAATATACCCTTATATGTAGCGCATAAACTTCCCTATTTATTTTGTGAGATTCTCCGTAGATGATTATTTATAAACTGAGGACTCGGAATAAGGTTATTTATTTTTATATCACGTTTTATCTTCGTCAGTGGTTTTATTATAATTCTGGAAGGAGCTATGCAGGCTAGAACAGACCTGTACCACTGCGACCTAAGAAGAGCTATTGTGATCGCCCCATATTATTAAAGCTACCTAGACCTACAGTCTGGATACTATACGATCTTTTTGGCAGAAAGGGTTGTACCTTACCCACAACTCAGTTCCGTATGGGTATTAGTGGATTACATTCACACAAGATGTGCTTTGGGGTTTCGTCTGTAATTTCACAGAACCTGTACTCTATTGTATTCTGGACACCAATGTTGTGTATATGTTTACTCAAACAATAGTGTCCAGTCAGTACTTTCACTAATACTCTTATTTGATTCCTACTTAGCATCAAGGCTTCTTCCGCTTTACGCTGAGTGAAAGCCCTGATAAGCTCTTTGGAAAGATTTTGTCCTGATAATTTCCTCTAGAAAAGTAAAAGGCTATCAGAAATTGTTTCTGATAGAAGAAATTATGTTTCGCTTGTCATAATGTAGTCATATAAACTAAATATAATTCCATATTATCAAAGTAACCTACATGTTGAATCCTTTTATTTTTTATAAAAAAAATATACTTAATTTAATTTTTTTTTTTTGTTTGACCTAGTACTAAAGTTTACAGTTACGTAATTATACATCCTATATTATTATTTACTTTTAAATTCTCAAGCTAGATTTTCTATAAAATGTATACTAGACTAACTGTATAATAAAAAAAAATCCAACATTTCTCGCTGGACGTACTTAAGTTACAGATAATAGACGAATTAAAAATAATCTTCACCTTAAAAACTTAACTAAGTAAATCTGAGAAAACTGCAATTAATAATAACTTACCCCCTTTTTCATGAAGTGAATTCAGAGAAATTCAGAAGAAGTGATTCAGGAATTGTTTATTTCACGTTTAGATCATGATACAATCTTGGCATAATTACGAAACAATTTTTTTTTCAAGACCTCATTCATTTTCCAAAAAAATCATGTGTTTTTTTTAAATATATTAAAGCTCTTTTTGTGTTTGGGTTGAGCCCTAGGAATTAAGTTAGTCTAAGGGCCCAAAAAACTACGATCCGCCCCTGAATGTGCATAGTATGGCGATCTAGTCGGATATAGAAGTCAACACCACACCACCGTAATTTAGGTAACGAATTTTAAAAAAGAAGTAACTACATGACAAACTAAGATTCCGCAAGACCTGCTCTATTTTATTTACCTTGACTTTTACTATATAATCCATGAAACTGAATGTTGAGAAACCAATTAAAAAAAAAAGACTAATAAAATAATAACATTTATTGACATCTCATACTGTGGAAATGAATGTATGAGCATTGCATAGCTTATAAAAACAACTATTAAATCGATTTGAACCAATTCAATCTCAATGAATTCTTTTAATCGATTCAAAAATTTATTTATAAATGTAAAATTAAAAATATGTGTTTGTTTTTTGTATGTGTTTTACCTTGAGCCTGGTTGTGGTAATTCCATGCTAGCAACATCATTTTCAACTTCTCAGCGTCTTTCGCGATGGCCTGACCTGCACCAGATCACATACGCCAATCAATTTTAAATTTGGAATATAACGTATTCAAGAATATTCAATTTTCATTAATAGCCAATTCGTTTCTATCAGTATTTTAAGCTCGGGAATCAAAAATAAATATGTTTTTTTTAATACAGCATAAAATACTAATCGTTATTGATTTGATGCAAGTGGCTGCACTTTTTAAAGCACAGAGAATATGAAGCATTTAATTTTAGAACTTACTAGTAAAATTGTCATCGTCGTTCATATCAGCGGGCTCTGGAGTTAAATTGTCCTAAAACAAGAAAAACATATTGTTTATAAAATTGTAAAAAACTATTCATAATGTTGAAGTGTTCTTGAAATTTACAAAAAACAAAGTAAACAGTTTAGTTACGTAAATAGAACTTGGAAACGTTAGAACTCGAGACAATTAATTTGAAATATAAAATGCAATTCATGACCGGATGGAATTAATATTGAAAATGTTTATTATATCCGGATAAACGCGGTTTACTTACGATTAGTAGCTAATTTAATAATAGTATACTATATTTCTGTAATTCTAATTGACTAATTTTACAGAGATTATTGGGTTATCCTAAATATCATTATTAAAATATTATCCGATTAAAATAAGAAACGAACTTTGGGAATGAATTTCATGAGTTCGATTGAAATTTTGAATTTTTAGGTTAGAATCTAATATAATATTTCTTCTAAAACTTCTCGATTTCTCTTTCAGTTCCTTCTTTGTTCGTTATTTATAATTTACTAGCTGGTGAACGCGGCGCCGCCCGCGATTCGTATGTTCTTTAGTTGTGAATGAGAAAGTGCATATAACAATTAATTTTACCTAACCTAAGATAACAAATGAATGAAGAAAAATGAGTTTTATTAGAGTAAATTGAAAAAAAAAATGAGAAAGGGTCAATGGAATCCAAAATAGCCTATAACTATTAACAAAACCTTCCTCGTCGAATGGTAGTCCCATCCCAATACGATCAGTAGTTTTGAGGTGATTTCAAAGTGAGGTCAAAGTAATTTCTTACATGTATTTTTCTTCGTAAATTTCTTATATGTATATATAGATTACGTACGTGAATTCTTTTTTTTTTAAGTCTTTTTTGTCCCCAACTTTGCATTACTTTACAAATCGTCATTAAATTTTCCGTCATACGTATTGGTGGCCCTTTGTAGGGATTACTTTTTAGGGATTTACAGACTATAACCACACTCACTATCTTATATTACCTAAAATGTCACCAAAATTACATAATTTTAGGTTGTAATATTGTTCAAGTGTATTTTATTTTTATCAATTAATTAATGTGCGCGCGTCCCCTCTTTCTTCCAAAAAAAAAGGATTTTCTGAAAAGTTGGAAACGTGCATCTGCACTACTAGGACACCATACTTGTTAGAAAGTTTAACTAATTAATAATAAATTAACGAATGTTGGTGATCCGAACTGCGTGCTGGCCGGGTCATCGCACCCGGCAGTCCGCGAACGCAAATCGATAGTGCCTCATTGGACATCACTAAAAATAGTCAGCAACACTATATTTGAGTTCCTTATACCTCTTACAGCAAGCTATATGCGATAACCAAATCGTCTGGGCGGCGTTTATCCTCATAATTTTAGTGTAAATACGTCCATACCTATATAGTTTTGTTTTCGATAAAAAAAAAAGTGTTTCTAAACTAACTATTTGTAAGATCTTAGTTGATGAACAAATCCATCGAGTTATTTTTATTCATACCATTGTTAAAAATTATAAAAATATTATTCATCGGCATCATTTTAGACTCACTTCACACAATCGGCCGAACGTTTCTAAGCATCCGAAAATACGCGACCGTCTACGCAACAAATGGTCCAAGTTAGGAATGTTAAGTTCCATTTAAAATGCGATATTTACATTTTTTTATTTTAAGTTATATTAATACTTATGGTTATTTTTTTATATTTGTAAACTTTACTATCGTGGATTAGAAACATCTATGTAAATTATATAAATTATTTCTAACTGCCCGAATTAAATTAAATTCATTTAAGTAGATAAAACTTTATTCATTGAACTTAACAGGAATAAATAAATTAGTGATAAACAAACTAAACATTGTGGCGCAGTTTAACAGTAGTAGTTCAATCAATTAAGTTTACAGCATATGTAGTAGTAGGTATTATATTCAGATATGGGTACCAGGTGCACATAGCCGGTTAGGAGTTAGGTGGGGTGACAAGATATCGACCGTCTTAGGGCGGTGGCCAAGGACCGCATCTGCTATGCGGACACTAAATATCCATTGACCTTTAGAGCGCATTCACATATGGAGAGACAACAGCTTATTGGCTACATCAAACTGAAATATTTGTTATTTTAAATTGAAAATCAAATTTAAACAAGATACTTGATAAATGTTTGGTTATATTTACAAACAACTACAATATTTTATTATTAGTATTATTTCAAAAATCTTCCATTTTATAACATTTTCAAATTCGGTTCATTAATGAATTTTATAATTTTTACCCACTCCATACTTTGTCGTCTTCGATTTTGTAATGACTTGTGATAAAAAATTAAATTATTTATGTATTATTGTTACAATAATTACAATAATTACAAACAAAGTTAATATCTCTATGCTTGGTTACAATAAAAATATCGAAAGTATTGAACGATTTAAGTAAATTTAAAACACTACTTAAGAAAACAAATATATTTCTAAGGTTAATCTTTCTTAGTCAATATTTCTTATTTACCGGATTATGTTTTTTATCCGTGATCTGTAAGCGTTGCTTGGGTAATGAAAAAGTTAGATAGTCATAATAATTCCGCTTACAAAGTAAAAAATAACACGTATCGAAAGAAACATTCTACGAACACCGATTAAGCTATAAAGTGAAATGTGAACAAATAAATCAAATTTCAATGGCTTCGCAACTAAACAACTATCGCAAACAGCACACACACGGTCTGTATGTACGGGCACTTAGAGCTCCTTTTACATATATACTCCTAGTACATCTACCACAATTTAGTTGGTAATTAATTACGCCTCAATGACAGATAAGGTGCAGTGATGTGTGCATGCATACATACATGTACATAAACATATGCTAATATTAGATAGCATATATGTATATGCTATCTAATAATGGTCATAATTATACGATAATGCATCAATTAATTAGACATGTAGTTGTCCTTTTTTATTATTAAAGGATATCTTTTACGTTTCTATCTATTAATTAACAGGTTTTTAATTCAAGAGACGCTCAACAGATTTATTTACACGATTGTTTCATGTATATTTTGTTTTATGTGTCGAGTACCCATAAAAATAAAACAATAGGAAAACAATGGAATGCTGGCGTAAACGCCAGGAAGGTGCTCAAGGGGTTAATTAGGTATGAAACAGCATATAAATATGAACGAAGTCGACAAATTATTTTTCGCATAGTCGACGAAATTTGAAAATAAGTTTAAATTTACATTCTGTCTATAATACTAGCAGAAAAACCAACTTTAAGTAAGTAATCTATAATTGTATATTTGTTTTATTATAATTTGGTAGATTGACTTCTTAACAGTACAGTTATTAAGAAAAAGTTTTTCGATCGACTATCATGCATAGGGTAACCTTACCTTATGAAAAGACTTGCACATTATACTGATTTATTAAATACGTATTATCTATACTAATAAATAAAATTGAAGTGTCTGTTTGTAATGTCAAATAACAACTTTTAACTCAATGCATATTAACCCCTTGAGCACATTCCTGGCGTTTATGCCATCTTTCCATTGTTTTCCTATTGTCTTTCTATTGTTTCATTTTTATGGGTACTCGGCACATTAATGTAATGTATATACGATACCTATACCAAAAATACTATTTTTTATATTTTTATCTGTCTGTCTGTTTGTTTCGGGTAATCTCTGAAATTACTGGACCGATTTTGACGAGACTTTTTTGTTAGATAGCTGAAGTTACTCCGCGTAACTTATGATACTTTAATTTTTCGAAAATAATTACGGTTCTGAGGAAAAAAAAAATTAAAACTCATGAAATTGTGAATAAAATTCGATTAAAATGCGCAGTTTTATTGACAGGGAATTTGTTAGAAATTTTAAGAAATTTGTGCTTAATATTAGTAATGAAAAAAAAATGTGGAAAATAATTAGGGTTCAAAAAATTAAAACGCACTGAAGAATATACGAAACGCTGGCGCAGCAGCGGGCACATAGCTAGTAATAAATAAACTCTATTTTCATCCAAAGATCAGTTCACGCCGTTTTATTACAAAGCGATGATGACTCCAGTGGTAATGGGTTTGAATGCCACGCCGTTTGACATCGTTGGTCATAGGTTCAAATACCATCTATTCTATTCTATAATAAGCCTGAGCATTCAGTGAAGAAAAATATTGTGATGCAACTATAGTTAGTGTGGTAGAGCTTTTTCTAATTCCCGACTGATCAGTTCACCACCTTCAAATTTGGAAATCTGTCGCCAGGCACGTATACGCGTGTTCCGGCAGTCACTTGAAAACCTTAACGTGATAAAATCATGTGCCAGATAATCACCATTTACTAAATATTACATCAAAGTACGATTAAAACATTAAGCCTGTATAGTCTAAAACAATGGAATATATAGGCAATGTTTAAATTCACTTGGCAAGTGATCTCTCAAGTTGTAACTTATCGATGTATTCCAGCATCTGTACTTGCGAGTCATTCCTCATTCTAGGCTTGGCATCTAACCATCTTTAGACCACAACGTCGTATAGCATCCCAGGACTCTATGGGTTGGACTAATCTTGGTAAACGACAAAATAAATTGGGTCAACATCGTAAAATAAATATCGATGCAGATTATTCCCGACAACATGGACTGGTCATCAGGCCGGTATGCGAATAAATCGCGGAATAACCTAGTTTTCCCTCCCGCACACAAAATAACTGCAAAATTTCGGGAATCTACCCAATGCTTATATACCGTGGGCCATGTACTACTGATACATGCGCTATATATACTGCGGTGTACAACCGAACCCCCTCCCTCCGCGCCCCACCTCTCGTCCCTTGCTCCTGTACCACCACAGCCGCGTGTTACCGTGTTACCGTGTAGTGCTTGCCACCCCGCGAGCGATCACGCCGCGACGTGGCTGTTCCTATCGATTACGATATATTATCGATAGTCGATAGTTTGCCGATCGTAAATATCTATATTTGAAATTTTTAAAACAAACGTCCAAAAATGCCAACAACATAATGTTAACATAACGATGCACCAAATTATTGATTCGGTACTAATAATAAATTAGTAGACCTGGAAATTTTACAAGTAACTACGTATTCTCAAAAGTATTATGAGACGTTCTTTTTAAACTGTAGTAGGTTAAGCGCTTTGACTAATTACTCACCTGATGTTAGGTGACGATATACTCCAGGATGGTAAGCACAAAAACCTGGAGAAATTGACTCTTAAAATGATGCTTCCGGAACACACCTATCTTGGCGATAGACTTTCAAACTTAAGAGAGGTAGCTAGCCATCTGATGATTAGAAAATACCCTACCATCAAACAATGTTACAGGTAAAGTTTAGCTCATTATAGGGTAGATTCATTTACATCAATTCGGAATCCGATCACATTTCCACTAATCCATTATTACTTCAAATAAGTTTTTAAAATATCATATCCATCTACTAACTGTTTTATTAGAGAATGCCAATTGGACTTTTGTGATATTTTCAGCTAAATTGAAAGTAAAATTGACGTACACATATATAAATAATAAAGAAATGTATTTAACGACCTATGTAAAAAAAGTACATATAATTAAATTTATATTTTGAAAGTTTGCAACGTGAGTCAAGAGACTAATCTTTATCAGAAAATGCTAGTTGTGTAATATTAAAAAAGTTGATAACATACAAAAACACAACTCACAGAATACATTTAACTGAAAATATACTGCATCTCTTGATTATAAAAACGCAGATATATATATTTTATTGATAAGTAAACTATAAACAAGTATTATAGCATCGACAACAATCTCCGACGACACAACATAGTGTCAGCAATCAGGTGGCAGTCAGCGTATAATCATTAAATACCCACGCAGCAGAGGGGCGCAATGACGCCCGCGGCGCCACCCATCGCCCAGTACACACCCGCGACCAATTATGAAAATACGAACAAAATACAAATTTTGAACGCTTTCCGAACATCAAAGGCTGATGATAGAACCGATCAATTTATCGATAAAATTAAATATTACTGACCGCATCCTTATTTATCCGCCTCCTTAAATTTAACCACTAAGGTGTCATGATGCCGCAGACATACCAAACTCCTTTGCCACTTGTTTTAAAAATAAATATTTTAGAATTTTATTAATTCCAATATCAATTAACAGAAACGTATCTTCTATATTAATAAATAAAATTAAATGTGTCTCTTTGTAACATTAAAATAACAACAACTTTTTACTAAATACATATGGAACCAATACTAAAAATACAATTTCTAAAATTTTTGTCTGTTTTTCTTTCAGCTAATCTCCAGAATGGCTGGACCGATTTTGATGGGACTTTTTTGGCAAATAGCTGAAGTCACTTAGGTTACTTTTATTTTTCAAAAATAATTAGGGTTCTGTGTACAAAAATTGAAACATGAAATTTTGATTAAAATATGATTCAGTCGACAGCACCATCTAAACATTATTTTCCAACCATTATTTAAAAACTATTGCGCGGAGAAAAAAATACAGGAAACGTGGGCGAAGCCGCGGGCTCACAACTAGTTTCATATAAATAAAAATGTGGTAAATATTTTACTACTGTCTTAGTATACATTATAGATTATATTTCGTCATCTTCCAATTATTGGTGAACTATATATCTAACAAACACTGCATATATATATTTTTTTTTTTTTTAAAGTAAATATAAGTCGATTTTATATATTAATCATTTTTTGAGCTGGAATGGAAAATAAAATTAGTTTTTTTCCTAAATGTATTTCTTCGTATAACATACAATATGATAAAACATTTTTAACACAGCAAAATATTTTTTATTATTAAATATTTCTTAAGAATTCGAATGTAACTTCGAAGCTACAAGAACGTTGCTATCTAAAGGATGGCGCTGACTTGAATATCAGTCGAGTTTAACAAAGTTCCGTACTTACTAGATCTAACAAAACAAATATTATTATTACAAAGAAAGTTCGGGTCAGGAATGATGTCAAACAAAGGATGTGCAAAGTAATCGTATAGCAAAAACTCAGCTTTAAAATTTCCAGTTGTAAGTAGGCAGCTTCCAGTCGTTTTCAAATCCGGAAAACTTCACATTTCAGAAGAAACATTTTCATAAACGTTCAAGCTAATAGCCACAACGACGGGGGGGGGGGGGGGGGCGTGTACGGAGGACTTTTTTTTTTATTTCAAATTTTTACAACTTTTACCCATCGCTACCAGGAGCGCAGGGAGTTGAAAGTCTTCGGTCTTTCAAAATAAACGGCTTCTTTTAACATTCGCATTCTGCTTCCTCGGTAGTTTCGCTTGCGCCCCCGCGCCGGTATTTTTAAAGCGGACAGCGCCCCCTACGGCACTCGCGGGGGCTATGCCCCCCTTAGCCCGACACCCTCGCCCACACACAGTAATACCATAACGGGTGTGAGCTATGACGAGATTATCTACGTACACGCGTATCCACTATACCAATACATACATGGCTTATGTATCGAGAGTACATAAGCAATGACTGTTGTACATAACGGCATTGATTTACCCCGGGCCGGTCGGTACCTGTCATCGGACAATGACGATTACTGGCCGGGCAAAAATTTGAATGCGCTATAAGATAAAAACACCATATTCCGTAAATTGTAAACCTATCAAATACAAAATTGTTCGTGACTTAAATTTGAAAACTTGTTTTCAGGCAAATACATAAATATATTTTTATAGTAAACAATGTATAAAACCAAAACTAATTTATACTTAATGCGTGTACAAAATATCATGTTTCTTAAAATATTTGTTACAAAACTGTTTAATGCATTTTTTATTATACAATCATTTACTTCAACTACAGTACATTCCACTAAGAAACAATCCGTAAACATAAAAATAACAACGTAATAACTAAAATCAACAGCGCATTCCGCAATTTAATACAATCCTAAAAAACTAGAAGCAATATAAAACATTGACACATGCACATTCTTTGGATTTATTATTGAAAATAGTATAAACTAAGAAAACTCAGGTCACTCGCGTTATATTTGTACCCTCTTACAAAATTCGCATACAATTTAAACGAAACTTTCGACAAATATCGCCATAACAAGATTTTGGTGCATCTCTACAATTCCTTAATTGCATCCCATGTGACGTCATTTAAGTGTATTTCTCATCAAAGATTTATTATTTCAATCTATGTATTATAAGGCTGTAAACTCCAGTGATATATATAATAAAACTAGTTGTGTTGTACTAATGTAATCATATATAATATTTATGTAACAATTATACATTTTTATTTAAAAGAAATAACACTGTAGCATTAGAAACTTGTGTGTAACATTGTATTTTTTGTTTTGATTTTCTCATAAAAGACGTCACAGATACAAAATTGGTTAAATGATAAACAAGCGAAAAGAGCTTACTTAAATTAAATTCACTTTGAATTTACCTAGTAAAACCAAGGTGGTAGCAACCGCGAACTTACCGCGTATAGTACCAAGCAGGCAGAAACGATGCAGAGTAGATACTTGCGTTATAAGAGGGGGAGGATGCGGTGCGACCTCGAAAAACCGAATGGGGGTCGTCTCACGTCGAAAGGCATCGCGAATTTCACAAAGCGGCTTCCTAGTTACCGGGGTATCGTTTGAAATAGGGTTGTCTCAGTTTAAGAATTTACGTACACCGACTTTATGAATTATTTACGTCAGCTTTTTTTTTTTAGTTTCGTGAAGGAAGTTTCTTATTATTTGTGTTATTATTCACTAGGTTAATGGAAGATATATTAATATTTTTGTAAAATGTTATTCTAATTAGATTAATGAGGTACCAAAAGTTACATCGATTTAAGTCAGTTTTGATCATTATAGGTGAACCCTAAGAGCCAAAATCTGACAGTCCATGTTGAAATGTGTTCAAGTTTTAATTAATCTAAAGTGGTTTGAAGTGAAAATAAATTTTAAAAAATTAAGAAAATAAATAATATTTACTAAAGATTAACAGCGTGTTGATTCTTTTATTAGCTTGTAACCAAAAGCTACTTAAAGGATAACAGTAGACTTCAGACAAACCTGTATAGAATTTAGAACTTGTTTATTACAATTTTACTATTAAATATCACTCACTAATATATAGATATATGTGAAATAAAACATTTCAATAGAGTACGACAAAGAAACATTCCGTGAATAAGATTATACATAATCTCCGGGCAACAAACGGGATCGGGTAAAGCCTGTTGGAAACCCTAGCGGGGAAACGCGGTTTCGACTCGGCGCCTACCCGCGCTCTTTGAAGTGTGATAAACTGAGCGAGCGAAGCACTAAATATGGATAGGTACGTACTACGAGTGCGTGCCGCGTCGCTTGAGACACGCTCGCCCCTACCACCTGCTCTCACTTAACTGTATTTCAACATCGTTACACGTATATACACTACAATTTCTGTGATTTTTTCTCCAATAGTAATAATCTTAATCTATATAGTTAAAATTAAAACAAATCTCTCAATTATTATACTACATTTACATTTTCGCTTGGGACATTCTCGCCCTTACCACCTGCTCTCACTTAACTTTACTTCTACATAATACTTGCATCAATTATACGTATATACACTATGATTTCTGTGACATTTTGTCCAAAAGTAATAATCTTCATTTATATTGTTAAAATAAGTAAATTTTTTCTCTCAATTACTAAGTTCGTTATTTTCGCTTGGGACACGCTCGCCCCTACCACCTGCTCTCACTTTTCTGTGTTTCTGTAACATTTTGTCCAATAGTAATTTTTATTTACATTGTACAAAAAAAAACAACTAAATTTTCTCGCAATTACGATGTTTTTAATTTCGTACGATCGTCTAAAAAATATTTTATCAACTTAACATTTAAAATCCAGTAAATAAAAACAGGTAAAATACCTCAATAGACTTATTTATAATCTAACGGTGGCACTATATGGTTGGCACTTGACTCTCAAGTTATACTACAGGAATACAACTAAAACTATTTGGCAATAAACTGGCAATCCTGAGAGTTGTAGTTAAGAAGACGGCTATTAGAAAATTGCCTTAATACCATAGACAATATTTACCTTTACGTAAAGATGCTGTTACTTAGGGCCATTCAATTGGGGGTGTAAGGAAAATTTTAGTCATTTTGACGACTATTCCGCTTGAGAGGGGGTTTGTGGGACTCGTCCGACGTGAGGCGCCAGGAATACCCATTAAAACTCCTTGGTGCCTTGCCTTCGTATGGCCAGGGAGCGGGAGTTGATAATAGTACTTCTCATGCTCTTACCCCCCTCCCTTGACTATTTTTGATTTTGATATTTTTGAAGAAAACAACCTACCCCCCCCCCCCCCCCCCCCCCCCCCGCCCCTATTATACTTACGGAATATTTGGACGGGTATATATAGAATACATATACGTGGATTCGAACCGAGTCATCATCGCTTCACTCGGTTCGAGGCTCACTGTCACAGTTTGAATCGAACCTACCATGTCAACGAAATTCATTCTATACGGACTTAATAATAAAGCTGAAAGTTCCTTTATGCTCGGAGTATCACTGCGTGGTCGAATCAAATCCGGAGAAAAATCAAACACACCGATGCGTTGTCCGAAGAATATTCAAACTAAAGTGGCAGTGGGCTGGGACGATTGCTCGTTGAATCGATTCCCGATGGGGCTGCTCAAATGGCTACCACGCACTGGAAGACTCAGCGTAGATGGCATCCCAACAAGATGGAAGTTAACTCCTGCTAATGTGACAGTTAACATTTATAACTTAGTAAGGATAACTCAAAAATTTAAAATCGCGGTTGAATTTTCTGCTACTAGTCAATCTATATCTAAAGATAATACATTTATTTTATAAATAAATAAAATTAATGTATTAATAAATTTTAATGTTAAAATAGCAATTTTTTACTAAATTCATATGAATGTATATACGATACATAACATAACATAAGCTCACGCCTGTTATCCCCGAAGGGTTAGGCAGAGGTGAAATAGCGAACTACACCACCCACATTTCGCCGAGCTTGGTTCGGTACCAGATGTGACAGGGGGCGAGCCTGTCGCCATATCGGACACAAATTCCAGGCTCCGGGATGATACTGAGTAGAAAAACACAATATTGCTTGACCCGACCCGGGGATCGAACTTCAGACCTCAGAACGACAGTCGTACCGTAATACAACTACGCCACCGAGGTAGTATATACGATACCTATAACAAAAATACAATTTTTAAAATTTTTGTTTGTCTGCTTGTTGCCGGTGATCTCCGGTACGGCTGGACCGATTGTGACGGGACTTTTTTGGTAGATAGCTAAAATTATAATACTACTCCATAAGTGCCACGTAAAAAAAAAATTAAAACTCATGAAATTGTGAATGAAATCCGATACAATGCTCAGTTTTACTGACAAGTGCTTGAATTTATGAAAAATATTAGTACCAGCTTTCTCTTACTACCAGAAAAAAAAATTGAGAAAAATAATTAGGGTTCCGTGTAAAAAAGTTTAAACTCATTAAATTGTGAACAAAATACGATTCAGCGCCATCAAAACATAAATTTTTCAATGATTATTTAATACCTATAAATAACTGAAAATCTGTACCGTTAATTACTAAACCGCTTCGATAAAACGATAGTTTTGGATATAAAATATTAGACCGCAGATTTCGAAAATTTGGTCACCACAGTTATGAATATGTATTTTAGTCATTTACTGAAGTAACTACGCCCAAGTTTCATATAGTCTTCACTGCATTTTTTTTTGTATGAAACCTTAATAAATTTTTAGCACTAATATAGAGTAAAAATAATTGCCATATTTTTTTGTCACTTGCCCGTTAAACTGATCCCTAATTATTTTCGAAAATTAAAAGTTCAAAGGTACGGGCAAGTGTTTGAATTTATGAGAAATATTTTTACTCTATCTTAGTATTAAAAGTATTTAGGAAAATAATTGGGATAGGAAAAAAATTAAAACGCAACGAAGGACATATACGAGTAAAATGCGGGCGCAGCCGCGGGCACACAGCTAGTATATAATATGTAGTAGAATTGAACCCGTAACTTATCGGCATTGCTATAGAATTTCTGAAAATTGAAGCGATTATAGCTCAATAGTAGTGTTGTCGGATACCGCATTGATAGACGTAGGTTCAACTATACCTATTCTTTTCTATGGCTTTCAGTGAAGTAAAGAATTGTAATGAAACTATAGCTTGAATAATCCTCATGGTTATATTTCTAAAGCCATCTTGGCTTGCTACCGCCCTAATATCTGTGCAGGCCGGCATGACAGGCACGACTGACGATGGATAACAGATATCTCGCCAGTCGCCACTGCTTCAGGATTGCATTGTGCTTACCATCAGGCACATGCCGTCACTTTACCGAGAAACTATAAAAAAAAATGTATCGACAAACATCTATTGATATGTTCTACCAGAATCATTTGAGAACCAGTACGTCTAAGCTCAGTGTGTTTATCATCACGAGCAACATCGTCACTTAACATTAGGTGAGATTAATGCTTATACTGTATTAAAAATAAATGATTTAATGAAGAGTTTAGTCGCTATTCTGACAATTAAATGTTAACTAATCTATACTAATAAATAAAATTAAAGTGTCTGCTTGTAATGCCAAAATATATATTTTTTTAACTAAATACATATGAATGTGTATACGATAGATACCTATGCCAAAAATACAATTTTTAATATTTTTGACTGTAAGTTTGTTTCAGGTAATCTCCGGAACGGCTGAACAAAATGTCGGGACTTTTTTGGTAGATAAATGAAGTTACGCCGTGTAACTAAGGGTACTTTTCATTTTCGAAAATAGGGTTCTGAGTAAAATAATTAAAAGTTATACAAATTTAATAAAATCCGATTAAATGCACAGTTTTACGGACAAGTGTTCGAATTTATGAGAAACATTTTTACTTTATCTTAGTTGTAAAAAAAAAAAAATTGAAATATATTTAGGGCTTCGTATAAAAAAAATTAAACGCTATGAAGAATATATGAAACGCGGGTGCAGCCGAGAACATACTACAGCTAGTATTCTATAAAAAAGAGTTAATTATTTATTTAAAAATACATTTAACTTTATTTGTTGTTATCGAACGGGCAAAAAAATTTACCTTTTCATAGTGCTTACGTCCACGAAATAAATACTAGAATACAAATAGGATTCGATTATATTATAGCACTAACTATTCCCGCGGCTTTGCCCGCGCATCATAGTTTCTATTCCGCACAATTATTCACTGCGTAATATAGTTTTTTAAAGAATTATTGAAAAAAGGACCTTTTTTTCTATACGCCCTACATTTTGTTGCTACTAACATAAAGCAAAGATATTATGTCTCACAAATTCGAAACACTTGCTAATAAAACTGTGGTTTAAACCGTATTTTATTCGCAATTTCATGAGTTTTAGTTTTTTTTTTATTTTAAAACTTAAATAAGTATATAAAATAAAATAAGCTTAAGTTACGTCTTATAACTAACTTTAGTTATCTGGTGTTAAAATCGTTCTGGCCATTCCGATGATTAGCTGGAACAAACGGACAGTGAATAATTACATTCATATTTAATAATAAAATGTTATTTTGATATTACACACAGACACTACAATTTTATTTATTTGTATATTTATAGATTCCAAAAAAACGGCCATGTTCTCTGTGAATACATCATTGATATTTTTGGTAGGTATTATTATTACTCATAAAAGTAATTTTATTTATCGAAAAAAATTATCATCATAATTAAAAATCACCCACAGAGATGTAATAAGTGAAATTACCGAACAAGAGTCACCTAGAAAAAGCGAACCAGCTTGCGACCTATCCCCGTCAGTACTCGTAATTCCAACCCCCGTGGGCCGTCTACGAGCGTCTGGCTGCTCAAGTAATTACGCCCCCTGACCCTACACACCTCACCGCCCCTCCCCCCGAAACCCCCACAACCCCCTGCGAGGATAAGTAAAAACAATATTTTTACCAGCGCACCGGCCACGGCACGAAAAGTGACAGATATAAATTGGGGGTGAAAATGGAATTAGTGCTGCCATCGGTTCGCGTGCACACCAGTCTTCATGTTTGATTATAATAATTGTACAATTGTGTCGTGTGGGAGTGTCTGATTGTTTCTCCATACGAGAACTATGTCTTGTTTAACCCTAACCTATTTTGATTAGCATAACACAACATATATGTTCATCTATTACATCTAAGTAGATGCCTACCTCATTTAATAGCAAGCTATTAATCAGATGATCCAGGAATAAAAACACGTCGCTCCAACCATGCTATGGTTCCATCAAACATAACTCCTTTCGCATAGTAAGCTCATCTGACATTTGTAATTTGGTCAATTGAACTATATGCTACCCCAACGTCCGTAAATTACTTCAATATGCATAATATATAGAACAATGTATAAGCCCTGACGAGGCTATGTGACCAGATCGAATAGATCAGCCAGAACCACTAGTGTTTAAGATATTTATGACTATATGCTGTTTACTTGAGATGTCTTCAAATAGTTTTACTAGGCTTTATGCGAAGCGCTTTAAGAGGCGTTAGTTAAAAATGGCTAGTAGCACAAGGTTACCTTGGATTGCTGTCTGCGTGTAAATCCGCAGAATAGATCGTAGCTAAATCAGTTTTGCCAAAAAGAAAAAGGGCCCTTTAAATATAATCTAGATATTTTACGTGTGTAGTTAAGTATATAATATGCAATGTGGTGCAAGAAGTTTCCCAATTGAGGATGCGAACGTCTTGGACCATAGCTGGAGGGAAGAGGATAGATAATTTCGAAGTTATAGCCTTTTATATACAAATGATGTCCTTTGAGAAGTAAATTAAAATAAAACATTGAAATTTATCGATAACAACAAAATAGATTGATAAACAAAGGACAAATATGCCTGGATCTATTTTATATTTATCTATTTACATGTAGATTGACACTATTACGCTAAAAAAAAATAAAAGAATCTACGCCTCTATATATTATGTTAGAAGATTTTATATATGCCACGTCCTAAATTTAAAAAATGCGTTTTTAAAAAGGACAACGATTTATTTTTTCTATAGAGTTGTTTCTGTTTCTATTACAATATGTTAATAAACTTTTATTAGCTAGTGATTCATCTTACTTTTTACCCGTGGTTTTATTACTAAACTTATCTGGTTTTAGTTATTTTGTACTATTGCACTACAACCAAACATTGCAGAGTAGACTTTGTAACAAACATTACTCTTAAAAAGAAGACATACACAGATTGTTTTATTGAATTATATGAAGCTATTGGAAAAACTAGTACTCTAACGGGTGTATATATCCGGTTATTCTAGTGCAAAGTTAGGTCTCGCATGGACATCAGGTGGACACATGCAAACAAAGCGAGCTGGTAATAAGCTTTAGGTATGCAACGCGAGCCCGAGTTGAATAATGTACACGAACCGTCTTAAGACACACCGGCTCGGCGTTATATCGTCCTGGTACTTCAGATTGTTGTATGTAGGTGGTAAGAAAATGATGTGAGATTCTTTAAAATTTTCCACTTTATTTATTTATTTTAAACCAATTGTTTCTATATTTTTAATTTAATTGTATTTTAATTTTAGAGTAATATTATCCTGTGATAATATCCTTGCATATAAGAACTTTATATTATTTTGCACATCGTTAATCTCTTAAACATTACCATGTTTTTTTCCATATACTCATATTTTTTTTCCTACATAACGTAAAATATATTTATAATTTAAAAGCAAATTGTTTAAAATCATTTTGGTGGTTCTCTATTTATGAATGAACCAGACACACAGATTACGTTTGCCTTTTATGATGATAGAAAAGGAAAAAAGTTGCTACGGACTAATTGTGCATGTCACATTTAAGACAGACCGTAAAGGTATTTCATTCTTAGGAATATATATTGTAAAATATTTCCACAAAATAAAATTACAGTCAACATAAAGTTGTAATTTTTTTTTGTTATTAATTGATAGTCAAATTACCTGAAATCAGTATATATACCATTACACAAATCATTATCAGAACTAAAGCAAAGACAATCTAAAATATATATAATCGGAAAATAAACATTTTAATATCTATGTATAAATACAAATGGTGCGTGGGCATCAGTCTAGCGGAAAAAAAAAAAAAAATCTCACAGGTTCTTCTATGAAGGCGCAATTAAATGCGAATTATCTTTCATTTTTGTTTTAAGTATGATTAAGTCATAAATAACAAAGGCACTGCATCATATCTTACATATAAATAAATCTAACATATAAATAATACAATTCTAAATACTAGTTCATAAAATATAACGAGTTTAGCGAAATCAATAAATGTATGTATTAATAATCTTATAAGCATAATCAATAATGATGTATAAATCATAGAGATTGAATTGGATAACATTCTGTTCTCACCACTTATTTCTAAAACCTAGAATAGACATTTAAAACACCTGACAGCGAAAAACACTACTACCATATCTACAATAAATATTGGGAATACATTAGCCACAATAATCCAGATGACAAATAATAAAATATGATTGACAAAATGTTTATCAGTTTACTTCGAGAATAACATGAACAAGGGTAATCTAATTGTTACCTACATATCATAATACCCTAGTAACCTATGTTTAAATTACATACCTTCATGCGTAATTATGTAACAAACAGTACATAACTACTATACTCGTATTATAAGTACATATGTATATGTGTACATATACGCAACATATAGATGCTCAACTTACACCCTAATGTACCTAAGTATAATCTAGGTCCGTGCCTAGGTAGGTTGTACGTGTCTAACTATGTTTAGACTTAGGTAGGGTACGGCCAGCATGCAAGGTCGACAGGCGCCTCATTGGTCAATAAGCTATGATAATATGGATATGGCATATCGTTTTATTTATTGTTCAGTACAGTTTATTTTTAATAATCTCTATCTTATTATATTTTTTGTCTCTATTCGTCTTCCAAACAAGACAATATATTATTAAAAATATTCATAGAAATATCTTATGTAAACTTTACAATAATATTCGTTTCCATTTACGACTTATTATTGTATATAAATAATTCCCTACATTACCATTCGAAATCAGATAAAGTTAGCCAAGCTTAAATTATTTGTAATTGATTTACATTTAATAAATAAATAATGTTTAATATTTTTTTTATTATAATATACTGGAAATAAATAACTCGGATGTCATATAGGTACCAAAATTAATTATAGTATATTTACTATACCAATTTATGATAATTTGTTATTACTAGGCATGTCCATTATATCTTATCAATGCTAACCGCGTGTCATTTGAGACTCCGCCATTTTGCAAGGCGAACCGCCCGCAGCGGGAAAACTGACTTTGGCGCCAATTTCGATGCAGCAACGTCTACAATCCACCCACATCCGGATGGTCATAACAACTAGCGATTCGTTTACAAGCGAACGGCCACCGCAAACCGGCCGCATCACATCCACGGTTGTCATTATAAATTCCTTTAATTATACCATTTTTACTGCGCTTTATAGTAGTCTATGATACCATGGCGGGAACTGACCATACTAAATAAGTGCCATCGCGATGTTCTCAGCCTTGGCTAACGTCATATCCAGTTTAAACTGAACTCTGTTTAAACATAATTCATATACAAGTGTATACCTTAATATTTTGGTTATTTAAAACACCTGGCGAACAGAAAAAAAGTATTGATATTAAAAAATTACCTTTGGCAGGACGTGCTGAAGTAGGGCACCAGCTTTTCTCTTGGCAGCCATCTTTGATGTATTATTATTATTTCTTATATAATTCTCACACAGCAATTTTGTCTTTGGTTTGAACTATTAAAATTTTTTTTTTTTGTAACACTTAGCACGTTGAACCCATTTCGTTCTAGAAAAAAAACGCGCTTGAGGTGGATTATTTCGTAATGCTTCATATACATATGTAAATAGTGACAGAGAAGCTCGAAAAAGTAGGTAAATGTAGAATTAGCAATTTACAAAAAAATAATAATTGTCATCAACACGTTACGCAAATAATTCGAACAACAACAACCTAAATACCTAGATCGTAAATAGTTATTAATTGTGAAGCTTTGTACGTAAGTTATAAATGAAAAAAAAAAACATTTCAGCTATTTAAATAAAAATCTAGATAAAAGGAGATTTTTTAAAAACTGACTAACGTCTATAATCATGATTTAAAAACAACTTTACAAGAAACAAAAATCCTATCTTAAGTTTAAAAATCAATAACAATGAAATATACTTCATATTTCAATGATTTTCGAAAGTAGATGAAACATTTTATGGAAAGAGTCGTATACCTCTATATATGTTTATTTTAATATCGAAAATATTTTATTGAAATCTTCGTTTTGCAAACACGTAATTAATTCCACAGGAACCGAGTCGCGGGCAAAGCTAGTTCTTACATTATATAAAATCCTACGTCTATCTGCGCGTCAGTTAGCGGGTTTGTATTTCAAGAGCTACTGAATCGATTTGCAGACGATTCATTATTTAAATCTAATATGTATGTATTATTTAGGTAATGTTTATTCCAAATTTTATTACATTAGATAAAAATATACAGAAAAATTTATAACAAAAACTATTGAAATAAATTCATGTTCTCTTAACAATATATTTTTAATAAATAATTACATATGAACAATTGTATAGTCACAGGATATACATAGCTAGTAAAATTAAATAATCTTTACTAATAAATAAAATTGAAGTGTCTGTTTGTAATGTCTGTTTTTTTTTGTTTTTGTAAATAAACATGAATAGACATATATACGATACTTGCACCAAATTTATAGAACTTTTAAAATTAATGTTTGTCTGTCTGTTTGTATCGGGTAATCCATAGAACGTCTAAACGGATTTTGACGGGACTTTTTTTAATAGATAGCTGAAGTTACTCCGTGTAACTTTATTTATTGGAAAATAATTATGGCACCGCTTAAAAAAATTAAAACTCATAAAAATTCGCAGTGTAACTCCAGACCTATCTAGAGACTACACCTAGTGTATGTAGACCTGTAAGTGATAGTTTTTATTTTCTATTCTAATATAATACCAATAACTTTTGTAATTATGGGGGGTGGGGAGTAAGAGCTTACCTTAGCTCATAAGGGGCCCCGTAGGGAATCAAAATAACCAAAATTTTGCTTACGTAGCATTTTAACAGCCCCACATTAATTATAGTTCTATGCTGCATTAACACAGCCAGTATCACTTGAAAAACGATCAAAGTTTTCGCTACTTTTGCTGATAATTTAATTTCCTGGTATACGCTGATACCCTAGTAACATAAGTGACATGATGATGATGGATATCGATAAGCTTTTTAGAGGGGGATGGCAGTGAGTAGTTAAGTAAGTAATAAGGGAATAAGAGATTCTTTCTTAGCTTAGTGTCCAAAAGGTCTGAAATGTTGCTTACTTGAACGAATCCCTATCAGCTCTCGTCATCTGTTTCAGGCTGTACTTTACTGTACCATCACATGAAATAGAGTTGTTGAAAAAAAAAAAAACTAGGCAACCTGAGGGAATGCCAGCAGAAGTGAAAACTCGATTCTTTGGTAAAACTTTTATTATTTCATTATATTTTATTTATTTAAGTATATTTTATTTTCTTTATTTACGTTTCATAATTTGATAAATGAACTTATTAACATAACCTAACATAACATTTGTCTGGTTTATATTACACCTACTGACGCTCCGATAAATAATTATGTGCATTAACATACGATAGGCTGCGTTGTTATAAATTTTATTATAATATTTATCTGCGAGCGCCAGCACCTGAACGCCATCGTATACTTTTGACATATTGTAGCATGTTGACGGCTGATGTCACAGCATTGGTAACGTGAATTTATAAGATTTTCCCTAACGAGAATAACACAACGTCGTTAAAGAAGTTTTCATTTCAATCATACTAAGTTTAACATTGGGTAAGGTCAGAGTCGTTTTTCCCCGAATGTATATACATACATGTTTAGATTTACGAAAAAAGGTTGGATACTTTTTGCGTTTAGTTTATAGTAGGTATCCCACGGCTCCCCTGTTTGCTTGGTACTTTTCAACGAACCCGTTTTGTTGTTTGCCACGGCCCTTATTGCTCGAACGATTTTCCCCCGTTCAATAAATACGGAATAATACGCGTATTTTATAAGTTTACATTTTCAGTGTAATTTTTGCGATTATTTATACGTCAAATAATAATCATGGTACGTCACTGTTAGGCTCGGTAGTAAATACAGAGTATAAGTAACCCCGTAGGTTATTCATTAAAGATAATAAAAGAGTTAAATCAGGCTAGAGCTGGTCAGTTTTTTTAGGTGTGGTTTGTCAGAATGGTTGAAGCAATGATGGCGTGTTTGGTAGTGCGGTAGCCTGAGCTTTCGATGAAGGAAAATACCGTGATGAAACTATAGCACGGTAGTAGGAAATTTTCTAAAATTTCCCGCCTGGGAAACCATCCTCAAGTTTCAAAACTTGTCGTCAAATACGTGTGTTCCGGCAGTATGACTTGAGAACCAGAAGGCGTGGTGTGATTACCATCCCAGGATAACATTGTGATGAAAGCATTGATCCTATACTGTGTAATTAAAAGGCGACAAAGGCTGAGTTGTATTGTGACTGGATAGCGCATCGACGGACGTAAGTAACGGTCTCGCCACACAGCAGGCGGGTCCGGGACGCCAACGCGCTTGTACTATAGAACAGGTCGCGCACGTTCGCGCTTGATTCGCGTCGACGTGATGTTTTCTATAGAAATATCACGGTCGCGTCCCGGCGTGACCGCTATGTGGTAAAACCATTAGAATCCATCCTATTTCATAACTAGCTTGAACCTCTTATAAAGGGAAACATCGAGATGAAATTTTAGCTTTATATGATATAAAGTATAACCACCATCCTCAAGTCTATCATATATTCCGCATCACTAGTACCAGAGAAACAGCATCTCTAGGTTAACTATATTTACCAGATTGAACTACATGATTACTTAACATCTTGTGCTAATTAATATGGTCAAAGCGCCTTGCATATATACTATAGTCCACAATACTCCTAAACCCATAGACGTTCTTTTTTTTAAAGTATTTGAATGTATAACTGTTTAAAGATAATAATGCTCTATTTGGGCTAAGTTTGGTTTCGCACACTCTCCGGGTCCCTCTCAGACGGCGACCCAAGACGTGTCTCGTTCCCCAACTGGGGAGGCTCAAGACGTCGCCGCCAGCGCGATACAGTGACACTGACCATGCATTGAGCATTACACGCACAACACCGCACATACACTCCTGCACGTAACACGCAGGTAAGGTAAGGAAGTTCCTGTAAGGAACCTTTTTTTTTTAATGTTAAATAAAAAATGTAGGGCTTATCTAGGATCAAAATTCCGCGGGAGTTTTCACACTCAGGTAGCGGCCAAGCCGAGGTTCGAACCTTTGTGCTAGTTACCTTTTGCGGCGAGTGCCTTCTGCGCTCGCCCCCAAAGTTCAGTGAAGCTGTAGAGGCCCTTCCGGTCAACAGCTTTAGCTAGGATAGAAAAAAAATGCTCTATTTGTTCTTTTTTTCCACCTAGTTTTATTTTTGCCTTCATAACTTGACCAGATAATACTTCTATGATTTAAAAAAAAACAAGTCATATAAATCAGCTAAGTATTGATAGAAAATATAGACCAAATAACGGACTGGAAAACTTTATTTTTTACAATAATATAAGGGATAAGAAATATTATGTACAAAAATATTATAATAATCATCCGTGTAAAAAAAAACACAGACCCATTTGAAACAAGACTAACCACAAATACACGGGTACTATAAAGCTTTGTAGGTACCTACTGATTAAATCGCAAAGGGGCTCTCTCGTTCCCATGCCGCTCGCGATAAACAGCAGCCTAGGCAGTTTTCCATCTATAGACACGGATTTTATATGTTCCACAACACACTAAGTTTTTATGTTAGCAAGTATACGCAAAATGTTGTCTGCTGCAGAGAAATATACATGTTATTATAGTCCTCCAAGGGTTTACCTACGCAGTGTTATCACCTTAAGAAGCACGACAAATTGGAATTTCGCTCATAACTGCCAACTATAGCACACAAGTCGTCGCCTACATTTGCAGTATTGAAAACAACGGTATAGAGACTATTCAAGATGAAAGAAAAGGAATTTGGAATTACGGAAATACAAAAAATTATTCACTGCGTTATACAGTTTTTTTTTCTTCTTCTATATATAACCCTAGTTATTTACCAATTTTTATTGTTACTAACATTAAGCAAAGTTATTTCTCACAAATAAAGTATGCATCGAATCGGATTTTATTCACAATTTTTTTTTAATACGCGAACCCTAATTTTTCTCGAAAATCAAAAGTAGCCAAGATACACGGAGTAACTTCAGCTATCTACCAAACAATGTCCGTCAAAATTGGTCCAGCCGTTCCGGAGATAACCCGGAACAAGCAGAGAGACATATCTATTTAGTAAAAAAAATATTTTGACATTACAAACAGACACTTCAATTTTAGTTATTTGTATAGATAACTTTACTTTAAGAATCAGTTAAGGACAAATAAAAAATAAATAGTTTTATTACAAAGGGGCCGTTTCAAGCATTATATAAGCATGAGTGGGGGGGGGGCGAGGAGTCTATATTCTGCTTATTTTGATGGCATGGGAGCTGAGAGGAATCTGAAAGATGAACTTGTAAGCAATGTTTACTTATTTACTTTACGTTTTTTTTTAATTAAAAAAATATGCCAACGCTTCTGTTATGGGACTAGGCTTTGTAAGGGGAGAAAGAAAGGCCAAAATGTATAAAATTTATTTTACGGCCCCAAATGATTTGACGAGTGTTTTAAAGAGAAACATTTAAAAAATTGATTGAGTCCTGCGAGGAAAAAATTAACAGTGCCAAAGTTTAAATTAGAAATTTTGAAACCATATTTGAAGATATAAACGTTCCTAAACAAAAGGTATTAAAATCATTCATTGGTCGATAGAAGTAACATAAAATGGCGGATATTCCTATCGCACAAAGAATTTTGCTATAATTTAAAATCATACTAAATGTCTATTCATATTTCTGTAGTGTGCAGTGTAATGACACAGTGCTGCAAGGTGGAAAGCCCGCATGTTCGTTACATACTCGTTCAGTACACCTACAGCTATTTTCTTTTAGCGATAACGACAAGGCCGCTTAATAGCTTTGGGCACGGTGGCCCATAACGTTTTTTTTTATTGACTGCCTGGTTTAGAAATACATGATTTTCACAAGAGTTTACACCGTTTTGCAATTGGTAAACATATATGACACGTGATGACTTAAGGCACTGAGACGTGGTCGCTTACAATGGCCCAAATTAGAAAGCTCTGAGTTTCTTTGCGTGATCGAATCAGAAATGAGAAGATCCGCTGAAGAACTAAAGTAACCGATATTGCCAGAAGTATTGCCAAAAATTTAAGTGACAATGGGCTGGGACCATTGGGTATAGAACCGATGCCCGATGGGGACAACAGGTTCTCGAATCGCTGCCGCGTACCGGAAGACGTGGGCCTACGACCTGGTAAAAGTTGCGGGATTCCACTAGATGCGGATGACACAAGACCGGTTGTCCTAGAAATCTTTGAAGGAGATCTATGTCCAGCAGTGGACGTCTTTCGGTTAAATGGATGGATGGATGTTTATAACACGTGAGTAAATTATATATACCAGTGGAACCAAATTCCATTAACTAGATCCTTATTTCCTTTTTTTTCAAATGTGTAGGGATCGTTCATTAACCCTGTGAGGGAGGAAAGGTGCAGTGAGATATAATGTGTATTGTTTATTTATTGAACGCGCCATACATAAGAGCGTTGCATGACCATGTCTCGCCAATGCGAATAACGATTTAAAAAAAAATCACTATAAAGAATGCTATACCTGTGCATAAAGATAATAATAATATAATAATCTAAGAGTGTTATACTTTGTAGTAAAAAATATACGTGTATTTTTGTAGATTAGTCTAAAAGCTCACCACGTATCACCAGGAGGAACGGGGTTGGGCAATAATTTGCAAATTAAAAAATCACGTGATTAATGGACAATCAATTACAATTTTGGCTTGATGGTCCATTACTGTCGCTGTAATTATATCTGTCTGTGCATTCTCTTTACTATAAGATAAGTTAATTCTGAAAGTTTTATTTTGTGGCTAGGAGTTACATTAATTTGCCGCATAGTACTTCAGGGAAAGAGTAAGAGTTTTTTTTTTTAACCTAGCTAATGTTGTTGACTGGAAGGGCCTTAACGGCTTCACCGAACTTTGGGGGCGAGTGCTGAAGGCACTCAGTCGCAAAAGGTGACTAGCACAAGAGTTGCCAAAATGGTACGAACCTCGGCTTGGCCGTCACTTGAGTATAAACTCTCTCACGAATTGTATCCTAGCTATCCCGAAAGAGTAAGAGTCAATTATTAAAACAGAAAATAATAATTCCAATCGTCACACGTTTCGGTGTAACCGTCGGACGTCCCTACAAGTTATATGTATGTATGTATTGTATAGTGTACATACAGTATACGTATTCGTAGGGTGTCCCTCATTACCCGTGTAACAGTGGGGGAGCGTATTGTCCGAGAACATTGGTCTTACGCGTTCCTCTTTTTTTTCTATAGTAACATATAAAATTGAAGTGTCTGTTTGTAATGTCAAAATAACATTTTTTTACTAAATACATATACATATTATATATGATACCTACCTACACAAAAATGCAATTTTTGTTTGTCTATCTATCTATTTTTTTTTTCAGATAATCTCCGGTTTACCTCCGCGTAATTTAGGGTAGACTTTTGATTTTAGAAAATAATCAGAGTTATGCGTAAAAAATATAAAACCCATAATAATTGGTTCAATGCAAGAGTTTGAATTTATGAGAAAAAAAATTACTTTATCTTAGTAGGCACTAAAAAAAATTAGTAAAATAATTAGGGTTCCGTATAAAAAAAATATAACGCAATGAAGAAAATATGAAACGCGGGCGCAGCCGCGGGCACACATCTAGTTTGTAATAAAAATACCAATTGTTCCCTTCGAATACTGAAGCTATGATAGCGCAGTTGGAAGTGCGGCCGGATTCCACATCAATAGACACGGCCACCTATCCAACTCTAAAATCGATCTGAGCTTTCAGTGAAGAAAACATCGTGAGGAACCCATAGCACGGTGGTAGGGCATTTTCTTATAATGCCCGTCTGGGTAGATACCACCCTCAAGTTTGAAAACCTGTCACCAATTACCAACAGGTCTGTTCCGGAAGCATTACTTGAGAACTAGTAAGTTTAGGGTGGTTACCATTCTGAACCCCGTCGTCGCTTAACATTAGGTGAGATTGTGGTCTATGAGCCTACACAGTATAAAGAAACCGGAATTTAAGGATTTTAAATTGTTTTTTTTTATATTATTCGTAACTACCAGTTCTGGCGTACTTCGTACCGCCTATGAATTAATAAATTAAAATTAAGGATTATAAAATTAATCAATTCGTTCTCTATTGTTCTTCTTCTGTTGTTTTAATAGTTGCCCTGCTATTCGGAGTAGAGGCAAAACCAACTATTCAAAAATCATAAAAATCGATCCGGCCCAGTCGTTCTTGAGTTATAAATAGTGTAAATAACCACAATTTTTATGTAGATTTATTTCAGTACATTAATAAAGTATTCCTGTCTAATTCATTATTTTATTCTTTGACAAGCATTGTGCAAAACTTTTAATACTTAATGAAACTGCAGTCAACGGAACTTAAAGTACCAGTACCCAATTCTGCAATTATACTGTAAATAAATTTGATTATCACTATGAAAATTATAATCATCTTTTTGTGGGTAAAAATTTGACATTATAAAAGTTTAGGACTATATAAATACGAATTATGTGTTTCAACGAGACAAATTTTCAATGTATAAAAAGCGTCAATCATTGTTGGCGTGACAACCGGGAAATGTAGGCCGCATCGCATTGAGGTGTAGCGTGATGCTAACAATTCAGATAGCAGCTCTGGCAACTAATGTAAATATAGTAAAACATCTTTTTTCTACATTACCTGTAGAAGTGAATCTAAACTTTGCAAAGAATAATATTAACTCAAATTCATTAGTTTGTGATTACAAAACAAATATGAGAAACTGTATATCTATCGCATTCCCTACAAAAAAAAAATTGCTTTTTCTTTTCTTTTTTAACCATAGCAATAATAAATCCTTACATCGAAATGCCGTACGTATTTCAGAAAATATATTTTATAAACAATGATTGTTATAAGTAGCAGTTACCAGAACAGCATGGCGCAGAAGTTGGTGTTATCAGCACAGTAAGGACCGTGAACGATTTGATTAGTTCGACGCGCGCTTGCACTCAGAAATTACTTTCAAACTTTCCTGCATGCGCTGCAACTTCTACGCGAATATTGGTAGAATGTAGTAAATTGTATCGGATAATCAAACCTATTACAAAGTTTTTGTTTAACTATAAAATGTCTATCTAATCTAAATACAGATCTGTTGTAAAGAATATAAATGAAATGCGTTTTTTCCTGTAAAACTCAAGATCACTTATATAAAACAGGTACAAGGAAATCATGAACAATCTAGCAACTTTGAACATAAGTGGTATCTAATAAACTGACTAAAACAATTCCATCATCTTACAACGAACTGATGCGACAAAGGAAACTTATAGCATGATAACGAAGAGCTAATTGCATTTTTTTTGCCGACAACTAATCCCAAGGTCCAGTTAGACAAACTACTTACTCATCGAGTGCCTATCTCCATTCCTTACGGTTCTATGCAAACCTGCACTTTTGCAAAAACTAGTAAATCGAGATGATAAACTTCGCGCGCTTGGCCGTTAATAATGTATTACATTATTTTTTTTTTATTTTTACAATTCAGGAATAAACTCGATACGAAGCACAACGAAACCCAACCTTTTTAATGCACAAAATTGGATTAGGAACGATTGGAAATGAGTATTGTTTTATGTACGGGCAGATCGTATTTCGCGTGTAAGTTGCCGGGGTGGCGCGGCGAACGTCTATCCTAGACGATTTCGGAACGCACACTGGCCGAGGTGCGTTCGGCTTCAGTATTCGGTTTGTCCGGCTGCCTCCATCGCCCCCCGGCCTCATACCGAAATGCATCAATGACACTCGAGGCACGCACGTTCCGAACGCAGCCCGATACGACATGCGGACAATCGATAGAAAAAAAACTAGTTTAATGCACACAAACTATTTTTTTATTACACATTAATAATACACGTAATATAGAAATAAATATTAATTCCCAAAAATGTTTATACTGATTGAAAACTAAATATTCCCCGTATGAATCGATGAAGAACGATATCGATTTACCTGAGTTCAGGAGACCTAACTGAAGTATAAAATCTTAGTTTACATTTATTATAGATCTATATTATTTAAGAAGCAACGTTAAATCAACGTCCCATACAAGTCCTTTTTACAAAAAACTAAAGCAAGGTTTTAAATAAGTTGTAAGTTTAAAATTTTCCCAGGAAACCATAATTATTTCTTGTTCTATTCACAATCATGGAACAATAAAGGTTCCAAGATTACATATTTTGATCATAAAAACAATCTGTTTTAGTTGTAATGAATGACAATTATTCTTATTTGATTCTTAAAGGTGACGATATAAAAATTTCAAAAAATCGTAAATTATGCACGCCCGGATTGATTGCTAGCTACCATCCTCGTGTTTGAAAACCTAGTTGCAAAGAGCTGACTCCCGGTAGCATTACTTGAGAGCTAGTTCCTCTAGACGTTGTTAGCGTGTTTATCGTAATGGGACATATTTTCAGTTAAAAACAGGCAAGATTGTGATCTTTGATCGCTAAGCCAAAAAAAAAATCAAAACTCAGTAATATAAAAAAAGTCTGTGATTACCTTTTGCAGCTAAGTGTATACCATAAAACCATGGCAATAAGATCGTATATAATTGTGATTGAAGATTTTATACGGGTATTTTATTATTATTATGTTTTATTAACATTTATTACCTTCGTAGAATTTAATAAGAAAATCCTTGAATTAGTAAAGTAGAGACATACCACTGGTTCGAATATACAAAATGCATAACCCTTACCCATACATTTTCGACGTATTAAAAAGAAATCAACTAATTTCCCATTGGCTGACATAATTACATACATGCATACATAGTACATGACGCCTGTTATCCCCAAAGGGTTAGGCAGAGGTGAAATAGCGAACTATAATACAACCCACATTTCGCCGAGCTTAGTTCCGTCCCAAATGTGACAGGGGGCGAGCCTGTCGACCATATCGGGCACAAATTCCAGACTCCGGGACGATACTGAGTTAAAAAACCCAATATCACTTGACCCGACCCGGGGATCGAACCCGAGACCTCAGAACAACAGTCGTACCGTAATACATCTGCGCCTACGAGGCAGTATATGACATAATTAATATCCATATCCCCAATAACTCCTGAATAAACATGAATAGTCCAATGCTGATTAGATATAAAACATATTCGTAAATATTATAAAACGCTCACTCAAATGTGTATTATTATCAGTCAAAATAAGCTCGATGCTCACTTGTCTTTCAAAATGTCGTATCAGATTCAATACCTCCCCGATAATCACATGTAGTTATAAGTGTTGTGAGAAAATAGGTTCTCTGATACGGGAGATATTTTCTTAATAAAAAAATATCACTAACATTTTATAAAGAAATCATATTTCACTCAAATATTTTTGTTACATTAAAAGTAATACTTGATCATAGAATTTCACATAATACTGTGTAATTTACATGCGATTATAGTAAAAAATATACAAAGTACAGCCGGCAACTAAAGTTGAGAAAGGCTTTATTCCGCCTGACTGCTGAAACAAGTACATCAAACTTTTGCTGTAAACTGTATATTAATCTGACACAGAAGTGTTATTTTATGGTTTGTTTATATGCCGTCAGTCGATTTCTTAATTATTTATGAATGATTTTTGTAGAAAATAATTACAAGTTGCTTACCCTTTTGTGTTAAAAAAAGCTCATCTATTTTATAATCGTATCACTTGTATTAGGGTGCATGTACCAGAAATTAAAACGATCAGTAAAAGGAAAACGTGTCGTGTCGTGTTTGAGCCGTCATTGTCATTGTACTCTGATACTGGCCTTATTAATTTGGCATGAAACTATTACCAATATGGAGCCGTTTAAATATTAATAATATTATAACTATAACTAGCTGTGTGCCCGCGGCTACACCCCCCGCGTTTCATATATTCTTCACAGCATTTTAATTTTTATATACGGAACCTTAGTTATTATCCTGATTTCTTTTTCTCACAAACTAAAACACTTGCCAATAAAACTGTGCATTGAATCGGATTTTATTGACAATTACGTGAGTTTTAATTTTTTACGTGGAGCCTTAATTATTTTCGAAAAACAAAATACCCTAAGTTACTTGGAGTAACTTCAGCTATCTACAAAAAAAAGTCCCGTCAAAATCGGTCCAGCCGTTACAGAGATTACCCAGAACACACAAACAGACAGACAAAAAATTAAAAAATTGTTCTTTTAGTATAGGTATAGTATAGATTTATATGTTATTAGTAAAAAAAATACTTTGACATTACGAATAAACACTTCAATTTTATTCATTATTATAGACATACAAAGGCGTATTATATTCTTAAAAAACAGTGATAATTCGAGATTCAAACCCCGGATATGTACATATTTAATATTTACCTAATATATCATCACACTATGTACCGAGTTAATTATATCTTCACATAATCGTATGTATTCTGGACACACTAATTTATTATTATTACAAGAACATAACAGATTTAACTCATCCTATTGAACGTCTAGATATCGCGTCAATGATACGCAACTTCATCTCAATTAGGTAAAATCAATGTTGCATGACTATAAACCGTTAATGGCAACCTACAAACATACACACACATACATAAATGTATAGCGAATACTTAGATATGCAGTACACATAATTATCCGATGTGTGTCAGGAAAAGTTCAAATGTAAACAGTGTAAATAGACAGAGTTTTCTAACTTCAGTTGATGACCTTATTTAATAATATATAAAATGCCGCGTCGTGACACCTTGAGAATTAGACTAAGTCTCCTTTATGGACACTATCGCGGAATATTGTTGTATGAGACTCTACCTTTTTATTACAGTTTGAAAGAATAGAAAACAGATGGTAAATTAAAAAAAAAACACTCTGTGGCATTTGGTTTAGAGTAAAAAGTTATGATACAGAGAAGAAGAAGGGATAAGCGATGCCTCATAAAAGAGATTGCTTACTCCTGCCAAACTCTATTCTTTAGCATTTTTATTATTACCAAAAATATCAATAATTTGGTTGGCTGGGTGGGGGTGGGTTATATTTTTATTAATAACGGTAGGAAAATTGTGTGTCCTACAAACAAGGGTACTACCAGGGTGACATAACCTGTGGCAGTTAATTAGCGGAGGAGGGCGCGCCGCGACAGGCGCGGGCGCGGGTGCGGCTCACGTTTAGAGGAAATTGTCGTTTTTATACGGCTTCCCCCTTCGCTCCTCCTAAATCCCACCCCTAGACATACGAATAATGGAACAACATAGTTACCTTCATCTTATAAGCACATGTTGCCCTGGTAATAAACACAAATTAATATCTTAAGATCTTATCGATTCAAAACTCATTTTAGTTACCCAAATACGTTGTGAACTTCTACTTACTTTAGTTTTTTTTTTTTTTTACCTCTTATAGAGAAATAATCATGTTCTTTAGAATTTAACTGGTCTCTATATATAATACAAGGTTTATTATATCTTTGATCAAAAATTTCATACAGGTATTTTTCCCGTATACATATAAATAAAGATATTATGTACTACATGACGAATTCATATTAAACTTAAGAGGACATGCGGTCGGAAAAGTAAGTATTTTAGAAATCTATTGCCATCGTGTTGCGCCTCAAAGAAAGAGTTATAAAACAAGAAAGGGACAGCTGCAGCTCGGGCTGATTTTACCTATGCAAAATAAACGAAAACATCACTTCGTAGTACCCTGTTTCCTCCTCCTGTTCCTCCTTTTCTTCAGTTATAGAATAAGAAAGACTATGGCTATGCCTCTACGATTTACTTTCAAAAGCTCCTAGTTTCTACAATAACTAATTTATGGAAAAAATCAAAACGTACAGGCATGGCGGTAGTGGATATAAATTATTTGGTATAAAAATATTTACCATAATTCTATTATCCAGGGATGAAACAAGGGATTACTTTTGTATGGAATAAATGCCGCTAGCTTATCCTCTTAAGCGACAATATTTTGATATGAAATGTAAAACGAGGATTTACAACATTGAGATTGATTGCAATTTTTTGTACACTTCAAAACTGTCTACTTCATTTATAGGGTTATAATATGTATTTGAACTATAACACACTAAAAACATAAATGTTATGATAACAACAATATAGATTTTTGCTACATGTTATCAGTACTTTTTATCACAGATGCTTCTTTGAGCAAATAAAATAAATGTTCTCGAGTCGAACGCAAAGTCTTTCTTTAAAGTAACATTCATCATCATCCTGCTCCCAATTTTCTATTTAGGCTCGGCGTAGTATATCTTCTTCTTCCATACATTTCTATCAGTCACCATGTCTTCATTACCCCTTTTGCTATCACACACTCCAATCATCTTTTCTTTGGCCGTTCTCTTTCATTTTATCCATCAACCTTCATAGTCATCGCTTTTTTCGCCACACGCATTTCGTTTCTTCTCCAAAAATGTCCATACCAAAACAAACGATTCCCTTTCAGGTTTTTTATCACATCGTTTTTTTCTGCTTCAAAAATAACATACAAATTGAGTTGACTTTATTATTGTTCGGAGAGGGGTTATGCAGGCTTAAACAGCCCTATATCGCTGCGACCTAGACAGATCTATTGTGATCGCCCCTATATTACTAAAGCTCACTGCCTAGACCTACAACCTGAATATACTGTAGGATCTTTTTGGCGGAGAGCGTCTGTACCTCCTACGGGAGGAACACATGCTTACCCAGAATTCGATTTGAGTTGACTTTACCGTCAAATCCGTTTTTGGTCAAAAAAGTATTTATGTTAATCAAACTATGTATGAAATCCAAAAAACTTTACTAACTCGCTACATATTAAACTCATCAATAATATAATTCTTCGATATAATCAGAAAGTAATCGATAATGTTTAAATTAAATGATAAAATCCCTGAACTCCGTTCGTAGAAAAAAATTAAAATATTGCTTTGCTCCGTTCGAGAAATGTTTAAAAATGTTGCAAACGGTCCGAGACGAGATCGTCCAAGACGAGGATATCATAAAAAGTAACATGAAACAGAGATTTCCGCGGATATTTTAGTCTAATTTCCGTTTATGACATATAACGATTTTATATCGGCACTTAAAGAAAAAGAAACGAGCACAACCATCGCCCTACCTCTCTATGTAATTACCTACCTACATAGGACAATACATCAAACACTAAATTATACAAGCCGATTAGAATCAGGAGGTATTTAAAGAAAAACTTACAGTTATAAACTATAAAATAATTATTTTTTATAGAGTAGATATGAACTACTTTCAGTGTTTTTTTTACTTATACCATTTGAAATATGGTCAAAAAAAACCTCAATCCTAGTAGTCCAGCAAAAACAATTTAAAAAGTAAAAATTGTAAAAAAATAAAATTGCTTAAACATAAAGGCTACATTGTTTATGTTAAATTAATACGCTAAAAAAATCATGAAATTACAAACTATCTAATAAAGGTTTATGATTAAAATCATCTATTAAGGTTACGAAGTTAAAAGTAAACACTAAGCACTAAACTGTAGCAGTGTAAAAAAGGTGTATTTAAAACTAACGGAAATTATTTGGACTTACAGTTCATACACTTAGTTTATGTATTCGAATGAAAAAAAATACTTAAATTAAAAACAAACGGAACCGGGATGTCCGGCTAGTGTTACGTAAGTACCAAGGCACCATACCCCTGTCAGATATAGACTCGTTTCGAGACATAATGCGACCGCCGCCGCCGGCCCCGCTCGTAACACTCTAGCACAGCTAAAACCAGGCGATTCGGTTTTACACACACCCCCTATAAAAGCAAAAGGACCGGGTATGGTCCGGGATAAGTGGGGGGCCTGTATCTTTATATCTGCCCCCACCGGCCCGTTAGGGCATTATGACCGGGGGGTTTTTGGACAGCTAAAAGAAATATCCGGTTGCTTACCCGGGCGGGCGCTGGCCGGTAATTCTTCTCCGAGTTACTTTTGTTATTTACGAAGTAGTTAATCGCGCCTCCCGCTGATTGCTAATGTCTTATGGTACATGTTTCTCTTATATTACAAACAATATACAATGTGACTTGAAACAACTAACCAAACGAACACTGTACGTCTGTCGATATATGTTTTCTTTAAATAAATTATACTTTACAGACATTTTTGAAAAAATCTCAATTTAAAGTGAGAGTTAAAATTTAAATAATTTTTTATACAGATTATTAATTATATGAGTACTTAATTGTAATATTGCCTAACTATAATAAAATAGTACTATTAGATTTGCGTTATCTTTTATTGTTTTTGTTATCATTGAAAATTTGAGGCACCAAGTTTTACTTTTTTTTTTAAATTGGTAACGCTAACGCTCGTCAATAGCTAAAAAAAAATAATGGGTTGATTAACATAGGAGAAAAAAAAAGTTTTTAGACTGTTGTATCTTTGATCTAGATAATATTTATGGTTATCTTCGAAGTCTGAATCGAACTGTTAGCTGGTTATAAACTTGTCCCTCCGCATAGCGTTCGATACACAACAAGAAAAAAAAAATGTAATTTATCTAACTTTTGTAATTTGCTATCCATGCGATTTAGTTCATTCCTTCGGAGTTAGAAATGTAAATCTGCCTGTGAGGGTAAAATACTATATTAGAAAGTGATTGTCTGTATAATTCTTTTTCTATATTTGATATAAATTACAAGTATGTACTTCTAATTGAAATGGATGATAGTAAAATTCTTCGTATGATTTTGATATATATCAATGATTCGTTTCAGCAGAGTAGACTCGCCACTGAATACGTTTATTCATAAGTTAATATAATATAAAAAAGTAATTTGTCCTTTATTAATGAGAAATTAACGAAAAAAAATTTATAGAAACATATTCACATTTGTACTGAGAATTATTGACAAGTGTTAAAAGAAATCCAACAAGAACGTTGTCAAATAAAAGACATCAACGTGAGGTTGTTGAAACTTTTTTTAAAGTATGTTTTAAATGTTTTCATAATATTTATTTCTCTTTTTAAATATGTTATTGAATAATTTAGTTAAGGAGGATTATTATAATGACAATAGTATACGGCACACTTAAAAATATAGAATTGAACTAAATAATGACGAGAAACTCATATATGTTAATTAGTTTTTGTTTTAACATTCAAAAGAAATTGTTAATTGAGAAATAGGAAGTTTTTCATTGAAAAATTTAAAAATTTGATAACTTTAGTTATATTTTATCCACTCATTAATATCACATCACTAGACATCGAATTCAAGTATGTAAGTTCAATTCAATTCAAGTATGTAAGTTGGATATGAGTGGGAATCGAACCCACGACCTCTCGTCAAAGCCGTAGGTGATCTTAGTAATAATGTAACAAAACCCACAAGGACATGGCTTTTTCTGAGAGATTGCATTTGGGTTATTCACCAAATAAGTTTACAAAATATTGATTTTTCCGAATTATAATTTCATATTTTTCCATTACTTGGTAGTAGTTCGAGTGTTCTTAAGTGTTCAAGTCTCCTCATGAAACATATATTAACTGTCTATCAATATACTAATTAGAAATTAGATATAAATGAATGGACCACTCGTTTAACCACGATTACTCGATTCGAATGAAGTTAACTTCATTTAATTGAAGTAAGTTACAATTATCTATTTAATACAAAGGTAATAAACGATTCCGATGTCATAATAAAATAAACAAACGGCAAGGCCCCTGTGCCAAGAGACCAGAAAATTTCAAAAGATATCGCCGTCTCGTAATCGGGGACGAAGCCAACTTGGAAATTTTGGGGTTTTCCCCGCTAAAGTTGTGAAAGACGTCCTCAAAGCCCCGCTGTGGGTGGGCTCGGGTACCAGGGTGGCATGGGGTGGAGAGGTTTCGGGGTATCAAACTTTACCCCCGCGGCTCGGGCTATTCACGCTGTAGGAGGGACCGAATCATAGTCGAAGAGCGCACCATGTCGACAATAACAAAAAGTTAATTATGATATAATTCATTGTACAAAAACTTTTCTTTGATAAGCACAAAATCTTTACAAGAAATGGACGTTTAAAAAACTTTTATTCATATGTAAATTGCAATTTATTTAAGTATAACTAAATTTATTTTAAATTTAATAATCAGGAAAAAGGAAAGGAAAAGGAAATAATGTAAGAAGTTGCGAACTATTCATTCTGTCTACGTTATTAGATGTTATGGTATGATTAAAACACACAACATTTGTTTACATATAAATGATTTGTCAAAATAAAATAAAATTATTTTTTTTAGCCTGTTTAGCATCTTCATGGTCATAATGGTTACTTAACGTCATGTAAAGTTATGGTTAAAGCCAGTGTAAGAAAAAAATGCTAAAATATTAAGTAATCTCAAACTCTCCTAACTCCTAGTCAACTAGCTACTTTCGTTCGCCTTTTGCCTCGTGACAGAGGCACTTTAGGGACGAACACACGGGCACAGTGCTGTATTAAAGTAGTATAATCCTTAAGTTGGCGAGCGCTCAGAGCTTCGAACTTGTTGAATGAATGTTAAAATTATATATATATATGTATATAGGTAGGAATATATAAGTCTTATATTTACATAGTACACTTTGTAAGTTAGAAGTTAAGTCAAAAGCATATACGTTTGTTTTTACGTTATTAAGATAATATAGATGTGCATATATATACTCTTCACAATTATTATTACATGTCTTAAATATTTCATTCATCATTTATGTAATATATTGCAAGTTTTTTGTCGATTTAATTCACTGTTACATTATTCACAAAATGTAATAAATCTTGGCTAGGAAATATACCATGTATATCGGTTCAGTGGTTTTTGAGTTACATGCATTTAACAGACAAAGAATCATTCCTTTTTTATATTACGTAACAGAAATATAGTAAATGAAGAAGGAAGCCTTTTATCCATCACTGTATAAGTAAGTAGAAAAACAGTACCTTGTTTAATGACCTGTATTTCGGAATTAGTCAGTGTGTATACAGCCTTAAACTATCGTCGTTTTTATGTTTCGGAACGTTATGAAGACAATAATTGGTACTACCACAATTTCTTAACATTTGCTGAATTTCTTTCAATGCACTTTAGTTACTATTAGCTGCAGTGTAGATACACGTATTACAAAAAATGTTATGTTTGTATTACCGGATTTTTTTTTAATGTAATACAAAAATTACTTGGTAAGAATAGCACGATGAAGGTAGAAAAATATGATACGCGGCTATGTCTTGTATAACCTTCATGACCTTATTTCAAGATTATGACTTTAGGGACAACCCTAAAGTGTTGGCGTTACCAGGGTCATAACGAATGCTAATAGCCTAACTCCATTATGTGAGGAAATTTGAAAGGATTACTAGGAAATCAGAGGCAGACAACAGTTAGGCTGAAGCAACATCTGTTCATCTTAAAATTAATATTATAGTTGATGAATAGTAGCAACTATTATGAACAGTCGTACTGCATACTGTTTATTAAAAAATATTTAATTGATTTTATTAATACTAGCTATACCATATCTAAAATACACCGATTTCTGTTAATAAATCAAAACATGTCTTTGTAGTTCATCAGTTTGTTGAAATATATATAGGTAATATTAGATGAAATGATGTAATACGTTCAATAATTCATTCCGTTATTAAAAGATTTAATACGAATGTCAAACTTAATAGTTTTGTAGGAAAAGTATGTTTTTTTTTTTTAATCGGTGCATTAATGTATTATGAATCTTAAAGACTGTACAAAATGTAAGATTACATTATTTAGATAAATGTCAGTACATTTTCACGATATTTTACAAAAGACATAAACTCAATAATTTTGATTGATATATATATAGTTATTTACAACACTATTTATCAATCATAGTGTCTGACAATAAGTTAAAAATTCTAACCAGTTTCAAAACATAACACTACGTAATCATATTAAAAATCACTAACATTATTTATATGTTAATTTGTTATATATTTGTTATTATAGAATACCTATTGACAATTTCCTAAATGAAAATAAAAGTCCCCCAAATATTACTCTTTGGAAATTAAACGCTCAAAGACACATATTCTTAAAACATTAAATATATACAGAAAATTATTCACACAAAACTATTATTACACTATTACGGAACTCCAAACTTTTCTATGTGACAACCGAAACAAAGCGCCCAAACATACAAAGGTCAAAACAGACCCTGAAAAGGGGATATGTAGGTCCCTAACTCCAACGGCCTCAAAGGGTCTGACCGACCCTAAAAAAGTATATAACCTTAGGTACCATGACTCCATATAAGCAAAGCGTCTTCTGTGCCTCCGAGCCAGGGAAATGTTAAGAAGGGTCCGGGTGGGACAGGAAGGCCCTCCCTCCCTTCCGGTGGGCGTTGGGGGTTAGGGAAAAAATTCAGTGAGGACCATACCCTTGGCTCGACCCGGCGCCGACGTCTGCGTCCGTAATTAGTGATGCGGCATAATGCGGGCTGGGTCGCTGTCGATACGCGAAACTTGGTAGTCGATATAAATAATAATGATTAAATTGTAAATTGAAATAAAAAAAAAATAGATTAGGTACGTTTATATCGTCCTTTAGGTGTGAAATATCTATTCACATGCCTTTCGCAGTAAAACTGACTCGTATGCCGTGATGGCAAACTACATGACGTTTCATATGTGTCTGAGTTCCCGTGACGACTAGCTTTTTTGTGATAAATTAATGCATGATAAACATTGAAATAACTTGATCTAAATAACTTTGGCTTTAACTTAAATAAAATTACGGAAATTTCTGTTCAATACGCATACCTACTTACAAAGTCCAAATACCCTTTTTTATTTTTACCAAAAGAGGACCACAGATAAATACCACAGAAATTAAGAATCCATATTTTTAGTTATATTGTTTACTAATATTACGCTAACCTTGCTGACTTTCAAGCGCGTTTTTATGAATTAACAAACAAAATACCGTTTAGCTAAGCTACAATATTCATCAGTAATACAAGTTGGTAAAATCTGAAGCAAAAACCATAGTATATACAGCTGTCTTTGTTGTATAATAAATGATTAAAAAAGTATATTTTGTATACGTCATTTATAATAAAATATATTCAAAAATAGATTGAACAAAACTCTTATTAAAAAATATCGACAAAGAAAAACATCAAGCACATAGTCACATCACTAAAAGATTATGACAAGATACAGAGAGCAGGGCTGCTAACGACCACCGGAGAGCTGTCAAAAAGACCTACATTAATGTTATTATAAGTTTTTCCGACACCCCTACGGTACACACGTCGCGCCCCTCGCTTCAGACGTTTAATGAAATACTGGGGGTTCTTAGAAAAACGTAGTCTACGTTTTCGCTTCAAGGAATAAGTGAGAAACCATATTAATGCAAGGCCTATGTGCAAAATATTCTTTCCTTATACTGATTCTGATAAATACTGTATTATTTTTTATCAGTAAATAAATAAAATATAAACAATACAATTCTTACAAATAGAATATCGGTGGCTAGGTATATGACGGTTCAGTGAGTAATTTGGACGTATTCAGCGTCGATCGACGCATGTTCACACCTCCCTATCTAACTCTATAAATGACCCTGCGCTTTCGGCGAAGGAAAACATCGTGAGGAAACCATAGTACGATGGAAGAACATCTTTTTAGTAATACCTGCGTAAGTAACTACCTCCCTAAAGTTTGTAAACCTGTCACCAGACACCAATCGGTTTGTTCCGACAGCATCACTTGAGAGCCAGTACCTCGAGCCACTAACCTTATATAATATAAAAAGTGACTTGCCTGCATCAGTGAATATGTTATATACTTAAAATTTATGGCAATCATTAACACAAGAGAACCTATTTAAAGCCATGGTCGCTATATAAAACCACACATGATAAGGAATTAACTAATTAGTTATCCAAAACCTGTGTTTTGGATCGACAAAAAATCGAACATATTTGTCTATTTAGATCTATCTATTTAGATTATTCGCCGCCTTATACATAGTTTCTAGTCATTCACAAACTTCAGTATCAAAGGCTCTATAAAGGTTATAAGTATGGTGAATTTGCGCTTGGAAGATATATAAACAACACTGGAAGTTTTTATAGGTAATAAGTCTGATCCCCCTAATATAATTGGTTTTTGAGAAAAAGCAATATATGTAAAAAAAAAATTAAAAGAAAATAATTTCTGAGAAACACTGTTATCATTATATAGGTAAAAATATACTTTTTTGATAGTAATTATAATAAATACTTACAAAACACATTATAATTAATTATAATGTAGTACTGTATTATTTACCTGAAACAAACAACATTTTTTTATTAATACATATTAATTATAGAATTATTTTTTTAAACTTAATTGTTACTTTTTCTACATTTTTTTGCAGCAGTATCTCACTCGATACAGCACAAGACGGTAAAAACTTTTACGGCTTTGGCGACATATGTTCAAACTAGTTAGGCGTGCACTAGAAAATAACCGAACTCCATTCATTTATTTTTTTACCACCACTATATTTACCTTCAACGAAAACTCATACTGGTATAGAATGGAATAAGTGGTTTGAACCCGCATCTACAGATACGGTATCCGACCACACTACTAAGCCAACATCACTTCAACATACATACAACAGATATACATTTATATCAACATATTTTTGAATACCACTACTTAAATAAGCCTTCAGTATACTTATTAATAACTGATTTAAGTACTTAATTAATGTTTGTCTCGTTTTTGTTAGTGTAATTATTAATATAAATTAGTGTTTTCCCTAAAATTGAAATTCGGTCTTAATTATTAACGAATATTTGAGTAAAAAAATATATATGCTCCAAATTTTTCATTGATAAAAAAGCTAAAACTAGCCGACTGCTACTAAACAAAAATATCATGATAAACAGGGACGACAAATGTTTCGACGGTTTTGTCTCTATACATATCCCAATAACAAGTTTTAATATGTCGATTACCCATAAAAATCAGACAAAAGGAAAACAATGGAAAGCTGGCGTAAACGACAGTTTAGTGCTCAAGTGGTTATTAACTTTAAATTAAAATAAAAATCAAATTAATCTATATCTCACTTGGTAGTGTGTCTTAAAGTAATTCTGCATTGCCACGTTTTAACTGATAATGTATACAATCCATTTAAATTGCTATCTACGGTCAAATTTTAAAAGTATGTCAACGAGTTATTCGATTTTACGTACGGTTTAAATTATACAAGTTTGATCCTTAATATTATAGTTAAAAGTTAAGAAATAAAAATATTTAAAGAAAATCTTGTACGACGCAAGAATTAAACTTGGAATTCCTGAGAATCATTGAGAACTATTACTATCTTTGACCTATAAAATCGTTTTGAAACAATCCCTTTTACATAATACCGACATCAACTAGGCAACAAACTTCAATGTTTACGGTACGAAGCCCTCAGCCTGGGTACGTTTGGACCCAGAGGGTCGGCAGGGCGGGCCCATATTGGACATTTTGTATAAGTGTAGGCCTCCGCGATCCCAAGCAAATCCCTTTCGGCAGACCCTTTTTGGGAAAGGTCTGGCGACCGAGCCGGAGCCCCGAATTTGCGGATTTTTAAGGTACAATTTATATCGGGGGCGGGTGTACCCGGTAGGGTGGTGTATGAATTGTGGCGCTTCGTTCCTTTCCAGTTTTAATGTCTATTGGTATTTATCAAATTTCCTCGAACTAAATCAATTTTCATCTAATTTATACGCAAAAATATACTTCGAACATTACGATATTTATATATAAAATAATCATACACCTATCTAGGCACTTTTTTTTTCATCACATATTATCGGCACTTGTAAGGTTATTTGCAAGATAATTTATCAAATATTTTTTATATAATTACGGAAATAACTTAAGCCATAATTGGTTCCAGAGAGCGGGTGAGCAATCTCTTAGGACGTATCGCGAACATTTATAAATAGTGTCGGCAGGAGGGCATCACGCTACCTCCTACCCACCTATGCGGTCCTCATACTTAGCTCGGGTCGACGAGGGTCCGAGGGTCCAGGGGTCCGGGACTAACTAGATAACGACGATATCGGGTGAAACGAAACTAAAGGAAAAGTATTTGTAGTTTCCTACCGTGAAAACTAGAGAATTAGGGTGGAAATTGGGTCGCGTATATACGGGGTGAATTAACATGTTTGTACGCTCTCACTACTTACTGTATTTATATTATAGAGGCAAATTGTGGCGATGCGGTGTATAAGCGGTTTGCAAAAGAAACAAGGTGAATCGGGGAAATCTCTTAATTAAGAATTTTGTTAAGAAGGTATATAAAAGCTGCAATCAAAAACAGATTTAAATGCATAAATCGAATTTAATTCCCGTTTATTATTTTTAATATTATATGTTATTTTTTCTGTTTTTACAATATTTTACTGATATTTCAATGAAATTTTATTATTTAAAAATACGGTTCATACTATGAACAAATTATCGACTGTAAAAGTAACTTTTAAAATATCACATTGTGCTACTACGATTAGTAAAATAAATTAAATACAAAAAAAAATATATAATTTAAAGAATATTTGCAAAGTATTTAAATAATAATAATTAAATCAAAAGGAAAAAAAAAAAATTTAGAATTATTCAGCTTCTATAACCTCGCTTTCTACTAGAATAGCTGTAAAAATCTGATACGTAAACTAAATAACTTAAAGTATGTTTGTGTATACAAAAATTATTGACTCCCCAAGTTCGAAAGCACATCACTTGAAAATTACTTAACCGATTTAAATGCAGTATCCAGTTTAATAGAGAAGTGATCTTAGGAAGAGTCTGCGATGTATATTTTCACAAATTAAATGTCATTTTGAAATCTGTACGAATCTATACAAACTACAAAAAATATAATGTATCTCTGTCTGTCTGTTCGTTAACTTGCTTATAATTTGCGAACGACTGAACTGATTTAGATAATTTTAAAAACATAAATGTTTTAATGAACATTTTGTTATAGAAGATAGTATAGAAAAAATATGTGGGCAATGGTGAAAAAATACCACCAGAATACTCATAGAATATCTGGTCCAATGGATAAATATAAAGCTACTGTTATATACGAAGCGATATATTTGAAGCGATGATAGTACTGTGGATAATGCGGTTGGAATCCACGTGAATGGATATGGGTTCGAGCCCACATATCCAATTCTAAAATCAGCCTGAGCTTTCGATCAAGGAAAACATCGTGAGGAAACCTCAAATTTGAAAACCTGTCGCCAAATACCAATAGGTAGCAACACTTGGGAAGCAGTAGCTCTAGGCATAGTGTGTTTACCATCCTGTAACATATCGTCACTTAACATCATGTGAGATTGTGCTGAAAGCACTGAGCCTATACCGTGTAAAAAAATGCAATATAATTTACACTTTTAGAATGCGATATATAAAAATATACCTTTGAAAAAATATGTACATGATAATAGTATATTATAATCCGTAGTTGCCTATAATATTTGTATGATTTTTCCCATGTGGGTAAGTAGATATTTAACTAAACAAATAATAAATTTATAAATATATAGACAAAGGTTCAAGGCATTCTTCTCTTCAGTTATCAACCGATTATGTGTTTTTTTTTTTGTTTAGTAACATTTTTTATTGAGTTTATTGTCATCTATACTTATATATAAAATATAACAGAACAGAATATTGTAATAGAATCTTAACGACCGAACTGTGAACTCCAGTACATGTATATTAATGCATATTGACTTAATAAAAACAGTACACTCAAAACTAACTTAACGTGTGTGTTGTTTGTTGGGTGAGGTTTTCTAACAAAGCTTTTTCTTAATTAATTAAGTCGCGCAAGCAAATTGATTACTTTCGACTGTGCGCGAAGGAATAAAAAGCGGGGTAGGTACCAGGAGCACAGCGGGCGGTTGGGGGTGTATCGTACCCTGCCTTACGTTGCGAGTGGGAAATGTGAAAGCAGACACACGAACCCCGTCGCTGGCCCATGTACAGACTACAGAAAAAAGCCCTCTTTCTTTCAAACTTTTTATAATTCCACTTCTGGGTGTTTGCATCTTTTCACTAAAAAGAATTGCTGCGCATCGGTAAATTGTTTTGATGATAATAAAAGTAATCAATGTGTCAATTATGGTAATAACTTTATGATTTAACTAAAGTAAAAAAAAATTAACTTGAACAACCAAGGAGCGAACTGTCTAACTGATAGATAGAGAGACTAAAGAGTGGATGTGCGATAGAGATAAAAGTAATCAGAACCATGCAGTATACTTTTAAGTATACTCCTTTTGTTTTTCAAGCGATACTTTTTTATGTAGCAAGTAATAGCTAGCAAAAAAAAAAATATTACTCAGAAATGTACAAATGGTCGTCAAGAATTGGCGTTTTTTTTTTTTATTTTTGTTTGTCTTGAAAACGCCCGAACAGCATTTTTTTATTATATCGAATTTAATTTACTATATAATAATGGGTATCTAGTATCTATATACAAAACCTAAAAACCTGTCGAGTATATAACGAAAATCCATGTAAGTATTTCTTGTAATCGCCACATTTTTTATTTACCTATAACTTTATTTATACTTTATAACTTTAAGCAAAAAAAATATGAAGCTAATGTTTAGTAATTTAAATATTGTGACATAGTTATTAATAGATTATAATTTGATTGCAGTTAGTACATCAGACGGTTGTGCCCGGCGCACTACTACCTAGTTATTATTTACCGGCTTTATCATTTCGAAAATTTCATATTCCCCGCACTTGGACGCTTGAGGTTTAAAAGCGCGAAGGGGTGGCTGGGGTGGCGACTTGCCTACAAACAGTACTAAGTACTCGCAAGCCAGGGGCGTCGGTACTAAGGAATAATGCGGTGCATGCGAGAGGGCAGTGTCCAGTGTTTTTTTTTTTGTCTTTCGTTACCTAATGACTTCCGTTTTTCTTGTTAGGTTAGGTTAACTCATAGAATTTTATGTGTTCCTGGAATATAAAAATCTAAACATTTAGCAAAATCGTGAGCATACAAATGAAATTAGCAGTAGTTAAGTACGTAGTTATATTAACATAGCAAGTACATAATTAAATAACGCTATAAAACAAAAAAGTCTGTGTGTGTGTGTGCGTGTGTACTTATATGTGCGTATGTAAGATATTATACTTTTTTTTGACGTAATAATAGAAAAAACTGAAACGTTGACAGCTAACTTCAGGGTGTCGTTTTTTCGTGACGATGTGCGCGCGCATCGTAAAAATTTACTCTCATGATTTTTCCCTAACGGATCAAAAGAAGTATAACTTTAAAAAAAATGAAACAAATCAATAGACGAGACCAACAGAGCCAGATATAGCTTATTAGTTGACTTAGTAATAATGATAGTGAGCCTAACTATTTTTGTCAATTTAAATATCTATTCTCTACCTACCATCATTTGTTATAATCTACATTTTGCAAAGACTTCAACAACGACAATCACAATAACCCCTTGAGCACTAACCTGGCATTTACACCAGCTTTCCATTGTTTTCCTATTGTCTCATTTTTATGAGTAATCGACATATTAAGATATTGCTATTATCACAAAATCTAAACCAAACATTATATACATAAGATAGTCTACTTTCTTACATCCCAGGAATCGAATGTAGGATACCAGAACCATAATGAATTTAGTCACTTTTAATCGAAAGTCAAAACCTATACTGCATTAGAATATATTTATTTTGCGTATCAAATTTTAAATGACTACGGCGTAGTACACATATTTTTGGCATTCGTAGTATGTACTACGGCTTGTCGTTACTTTTGTCCGTAGTATATTTTAGTACTATTTGTGCCCAACAAGGATTGTAATGCAATGGATAGTATAATATTTTTTTGCAAGAAAGAAATTTCAGGGGTGTATGCAGCTCACCAAAATTTGAACATAATCTGATGAACAGTTTAGGAGTGCATAGAAGTCAAACATACTTGAATTAATTCTTATTTATTTAGATGTGTCATTAATCCTTACTGCTTTATTTATGTTTTATACTTTTGTGTATAAAGAAAAATCCTTCCATTCATTCAACCGAAAGACGTCCACTGCTGGACATAGGTCTCCCCTAAAGACCTCCACAAAGACCGGTCTTGCGCCATCCACATCCAGTGGATTCTTGCCACCTTCACAAGGTCGTCGGTCCACCTTGTGGGAGGACTACCCACGCTACGTCTTCCTGTATGTGATAGGCATTCGAAAACCCCCATCGTGCATCGGTTCTGCTAGCAACGTACCCAGCCCACTGCCACTTAAGTTTAGCAATTCTTCCGGCAGTGTCGGTTACCTTGCTCTTCTGCGGATTTCCTCATTTGTGTTTCGATTACGCAGTGAAACTACAAGCATAGCCCTCTCCATTGCCCTTTGAGCAACAAAAAGATCTAAAACTTACTTTAATCTCCTATATATCAACTTTTAAAAATTTTGGAACACCTCTCCAAATTATTCTTCCAAATTCTCCGGAAAACCGTCTGGCTCGAATAAGATTCATACAGTGCGTATCATCGTGAAACAAATACTTTGTGCCATCTTTTTACAAAAATTACGTGAACGGTGATGTATGAAATTGTACACAGTTAAAGTTTGTATGGATAATGAATGTAGAAAGCTAATATTTTTATCTAACTACAAAAAGTACTTTTAAATTTTATTTAAACTCATTTACTACTCTACCTTTTGATATGACGATCTTCAATCAAGTGACAAATCAAGTCAAGGTATTTTCTTTAAATCACAGCTCTATAAAGCTAAGAAACGTACCGGCTTCCAAATAATGTGAATATTTAAATCGTCTAATAGAAAAAATCTAACATGGGACCACAAAGTACGGGTGTGGCCGATGATAAAACGCGCTTTCCCAATGAATATTGAATGCCATTGTCTATGGAAGTGTTACAAAATTCTGTACACTGAAGTCGTGAGCCGTGTCTCAGCATAACTTTATAAATGTAGATCACAATAATCACCGTTCCAATCGTTACAATCTTCACGGACATCTTACACTGTCTTCTAATCACTTCTTGTACTATCTTCTAATCACTTTTACTATCGCAGTAGCCTAATGCTCAAAAAATATCTTGAAAAAAAAATGATATATTATATGATATATAATGATATGTTATATAAAAATGATATATATATAAGAAGTATATTATGAAAAAAATTAATATTTCGAAATGCATAAAATAAAAGTTTAAAATAATTTCTAATACTGACAAAATTTTATAGAAGATGAATTGTAACAAATTTATTAAAAAGAAAAATTCTCAAATAGACTACCTACGTGTAATTTTCTGTACCCTACTTACAAAACAGAACTAACTAACTAACTAGGCACTCTAAATAGAAACCGCAAGCCGTACTGGGGCGAAACACTATAGAAGCGCACCGACCCATCAGATTCCCCATGTTCGTAATGAAAGCGGCGTCGGGCCGGCGTCCTACACAGTATTAATCTTGGCCGACGGTAACCTCCTATGCACCCCTGTTCGCCTGGTAGGTGGTTCCCAAGTAACCTGTCATGGGGTGAATTTGGCCCCTTCCTTATAAGAACAAATTTTCTACGAAAGCAAAAAATAAAATAAATCTATTTTATTTTTTTACCCATTTGATTGATTTATTTATTTATACACAAATTTTTTTTCTTGGAAAAAAACCTTTTGAAATTAAAAGTTTTTAGTATATTCTTTATTTCTTATCACACATTAATTACGTCATACAGCCCTTAGTTTATAATCTATCCTTCACTAAGCCAAAGTAGACAAAATCTTACGATATATTTTTTTTTCTATTATAATAAATTAACGATTTGTAAATGACAATGATGTATTATGATAAAGAAATAGTTTTTAAACCTCACGGAACACATAATATGCACAAAGCAAAGATACTTACTTTCTTACTGCATGCATTATGTAGGGTTGTTCGAAGGACGGTAAATTTATCGAAGCCGAAAAAAATAAAGTATCTAAGAAGACGACGATATTAAAAATCACACTGATCAAAATTATGTAGTCTAAAAAGGTTCCCATAGTCTAGTTTAAAGATTAGACCAATTACCGATAGCATAATAAATACAGTTAACAGCAGAAAATTCGAGTTGCGTTATCTATGCTAATATTATAAAGAAGAAAAATTTGTATTTTTTTTACGTAACGAATAAACTTAAAAACTACTGGACCGATTTGGTATGGAGATAGGTTTAAATCCAGGAAGTAACATAGGATAGTTTTTATTCTGAAAATCCAACGGGAACGGGAACTATGCGGGTAAACCCGCGAAGTGCAGCTAATCAAAATATAAACATACATTATGTGTCAAATAATAGAGGGTATTATTTTCTATAAATCTGAAACAATAATAAATAATGCTGTTTGTAATAAAAAATAAATAAATATTTTTAAAATTTGTATAAATTACTTTTTGATACGTCCTGGACAATTTTCGGGCAGATGCTTTTCAACGTCGAAAAACCTTTTATTTCAGTTTAGCTAAGAGGAAATTACAGACTAAAAAAAAACACCACGATCTTCGGCCGGAAAAAAAAAAAAAAACCGAAAAGGAAGCGAGCGGCCATTAGGGTATTATCGGGTGGGGTAAAATCAGAAAAAAAATTGCCCGTACCACCCTTTCCTTTTCGTGAGCGTCGCTTGGCCTCCCTTAGTCTGGGGTATGTGGAACCCCCGGCCAGAGGGTGCATGTATGGGGTGGTGTGCGCCATAAGGTGATTTCAGTGAATTAAAGCCGTGGTGTTTGGTAATGATGTCCATCTTTATTTACTCATTTAGTTTCTACGGCGCTTATTTCACTTAAATATATACATATATAAAATCTTCTTATAGATAAACATAAAATAGTTCAATACCCTTTCCCCTCCTTTTCCTTTCAAATCATACGATACATTGTAAAGTATACATCTTATTATTTATCTCTGAGCGCCAGTACTTAAACGCTATCTTATACTTGACATACTGTAGTATGTTGACGGCTGACGTCATAGCATTGGTAACAATAATCTATATGTTTACCCCGACCGAAAATCACTCAACGCCGCTAAAGAAGTTGCCACTACAAAAATCAGGAACAGTTGGCATTTTATCCTGAAATTATCAATAACGAATCTAGACTAATTTCAATCACTAGGCGATCACTAACATACAATACCTATATGTTATTTCAAATGCTTGTGTTTCTTTTTAAACAAATTAATTTTTTTCCAAAGTGTTACGTGCCTTGCATTACGTAAGGAAATTTTCTACATATTTGACCCTCCCTTTCCCCGCGTCAACTACAGTAAGCAAAGCTCTTACAACCCCCCCCCCCCCCCCCCATCCACAATTACATAAACATTAGCATACTTAAAATAACAATACTAATAAGCATTGGTTACGTAATCACCATTCGGATAATCACTTCTATCTCCCATGTCATTACGTTATGAATTAACAGCCCCTAGGCCCCCTAACAAAGAAATCGTATATGAAAATTAAGAATTTTTATGTAATTTTTTATAGAAGGTTTACAGGCAAATGGAATGAAGGTAAAAAAGAAAATATGATAGTATTACTATTGCTAATTATAAGCCCTCCACCATTATTATGTTGTTATATGCAATATAAAATATGCTAAATATCTATGAAATTATAGGTAAATAGTTAAATAAATAAATTCAATAAAATATTTTTTCATCTGAGAAAAACTAATCGAATAGGAATAAACAGTAGAAAAATAATATTACGTTAAAATTAAAACTGCAAAATAATTTATGAGCGATATAAAATAACTTACTGCCTATTTTTTTTAAAGGTGAACATAAAACTTTTACCCTCCGTTTAATAGAGCAAGGTTTGGAATCAAAGAGTGCATTTGTTCTTTCAAATAAAGGGTCATTCATTCGATTAAGCGTCTACAATGTTACACTAAATTATGAACTACATCCCAATAAGCGATAAATTGAATAATCACTTTCAAACGATGATGAGTGAGTGATAGTGAGATCGGATTCCGCGTTGATGGACGTGGGTTGGAATCTACAACGCCTATTTTAATAATGACCCTGAGCTTTGGATTAAGGAAAACATCGTGACAAAACTGTAGCACGGTGATATTAATGGCCCCCTGGACAGTTTAGAAATCTGTCAACCTATAGGTTTATTCCACCAGTATCACTTGAGAGCCAGTACCTCTAGGCTTAATGCGCTTATCTTGCTGCACAAAATCATGACTTAACATTGTAGTTAAAGCGCTGAGCCTATACATAAAAACTAGAATTCAACAATTCACTAAATTTTAATAAACAAAAATTACGTTTTTTTCCAATTTATTTTTATTAATGACATTCGATTTATAACAGTTAGTTACACCATTTATAAGACAAGAAAGGCTGAACCGTTTTTTATGGTCAATGATTTGTAGGCTTTGTCTCCATTTCGAGTAGTTGAATAAATATTAAAACAACGAAAAATAAAACATTTTTTTTTTCATAAGAAATTATTTCGATGTATTTTTTTGTTCGTCTTTAGGGCTTTCTTATAAAACATTATAATATAATAATATATAGTTTTATAATCTTTATAAAACATTTATTGTTTTTGAGGCGATACAAACTTCGCCGGGACAGAGAGAAAAAAAGAAAAATTACCAGATGACAGAAAAGCTCTCAAACCCAAGTAAAATATACCTAGTTTTAAGAATAACTCATTTCATATACTGGTTTAGTAAGATTGTCTATCTTACAATTTTGTGTCATCTTTCTTAAAGAATTATTAGCCCCCTAAGTTAGTAAATTCGGATTTTGCTTCGACTAACGAGGTGTAGTACGTAGATGCGTCAATATCAAAATAATTCATATGTGACAATAATTAAGAGGTTTCCGTCCCTCCCAGGTTTAGGGGAGCATGGGGTGTAAGAGGACTATAGTTACATAGATAGAGAGAGAGTTATGAGCCGACCCCTTAGATGATGGGTACAGTTGAAGATTGCTTTTGGCTAAAGCTATGATTATTAACTTATAATGTCATAGACAAATTATTTAGGAACACGTTGAAAAGTGCGTAATAAAAACCTATTAATCTGTAACAAGATAAAAACGAAATATGCAATAATTTAATATGTTAAAAGTTACTTTTAAGATATGACATTGTTTCATTTAGATCGTAAGTTTAATTTATTTAAATAACTAAATTACTAATATTAACAATTTTAGTAAAATCAGTCAAAGAGATTTGTATAATATTCGTCAAGTTATAACCAAGCACAAGATATATAAGAATTTTAAAGTCCAAAAATTAAACCTCTCTCTCTCTCTACTTTATAAAATCAAATTACAAGTTCTCCGATTTTGTAATAATAACGACTATATATTATTTAATTATGATAAATATTAAATATAATAATTATAAATAATCACTAAAAAGGATAAAATTGATACCAAGATAACATAAAACATTAGAAGTACTAATTCGGCCAGTTAATAACGAGGCACACCTACGCCACTAGGCCGAAAATGATTATTTAATAGAAAAGGCCCCATTCCAACCTCTACGCTGCGGGCCGCGCGTGGGTAGCACGGGTCCCTAGAAAAAGTTTCACTGCTACGTCTATCAAACTAAGGGCCGTAACAGTAAAAAATATGGAGTGATTCTTCGAGTCATTTTGGCAAAGATTTTTTGTTTTGTTTTATACGACATTTATCTCTTTGATGCGTTTTTTTTTTTTTTTTTTTTTTCCCTCAAATGCTCTAGAATCGTATTCCTTTTATAATAGATAACGATAAAATAAGTAACATATACAATTTAATACAATTCTTCGATTCTGTGAGGTATATAGTAGTATATATGTCGTATTATATGATTCCACGTACACGAGTCATGGAGTATAGACTAAAGTTTTTATTTAATTTAGAATTATGTCAATATACGTAAAGCAAATAGGAAAAGCAAATATCTCCATCATACGCAAACATCTTATACATATTATCAATTCATCACCTAAAAGATAAAACTTCATATAAAAAATTATTCAAAAACTAAATAAATTTGCAACTCCATGATTTTGTAATTCTGTAAATTCTATGAGCCCCAAAACTAATACGACTCGTATGCGGTTTATTATAACAAGTTAGAACAAACGATTGTGTGAATTTGAGGTGCTTACTCCGTAACATTATAAATTATATACGGGACATTTGTATATAAGGTATGTTCTACATTATATGTGAAAACAAGATGAAGAAATATCAAGCGCAGATATTTTTTAAACATACTATATAATAAATTACAATTATAAATGTTATATACTAACTATATACAAAATAGTAATTAAAAAATATATCAATCAATCAATCAACCACGAATATACTGTAGTAGTGTACCAGGGCATCGCTAACTTTGATACTAGGAGGCTATGAATTCAAAGTATTGAATTTTATTTATATAGTTTAACGATGGATAAAATTAACATTTCTTCTTAGAGGTAATTTAAAAATGATAGGAGATATATAATAAATATATGCACTTTTTAAGTTTTAAGCTGCACAAGAGATTAATTATTATTATTATATTAATTAATAAGGGTGTATGGTTAGAGGCAATCGGTGTCTGGATAGACAAACGTAGTTACGAGCTCTTATATGAGTTAATTTTTAACAAAAAAACCATCTTGATGTAACATTAGTCTCCTGTCTGTTCGCCTAACACAAAAATATATCAGAACAAATAGATCGTGTGTCTAGATTTAGAAAAAGTGTTACAGCTTGTGCAGTTCAGTACCCTGATTTTTGATTACATTGTCCTTAAGAATCGAGCTTATCTTTTCTGCACACCAAAGCTGTGGTTACTCAAACAAAAGAAAGCGCACACTAAAAATAAAAACCCTGTTTTTGCGGCGTTGCGTGCAGACGAATCGTGCAAGTTACCAGGCGTTAAAACTAGGCGTGGAGGTGGGTGGATATCCCTCCTTGTGCCTACATGTGTGAATTTACTACGGCGCCCTGCAGGCGACCGACTAATTCCGTTAAAATTCTCCGTCGGTTATGCTCGCCTAGTACTCTGTAAGTAGGGTAAATGACAACGAGGGTGGTTTACAGCCAGGGGTGGCTACCAGTTTGGCTGGCACCTCTCTCTACCTACCCCGTGGCCCAAGGGTTTTACTAGCGCTTATTTTGCGACTAGCTCTACAGTTCTTGGCAATGAATTTCGGTTCACTCTGTGCTAATGGATAGATCTTGAAAGAACATATCTCAATATAGAGAGATATCCCCATACATTATTTATTATATTCAATATAAACCACCTATTTTTCAAAAACGTAAAAACAGTTGTTATACTCATTGCTAATTATTAAAATATTAACATAAAATTGCAAGTAAAAATAATGTCTACAATTTTAAATTAATAATATTAACGTTTTTTTATATCTTCCTTAAGTCGCATTAAATTACAAATTGAAAATATACATACAATAGCTCCAAGAGAATAATACTATCAAATTATAAATTACTACAAATTGAAGATTGTAGCTGAGGGTCTTCAGCAGCTCTTGCCACACAATTGCAGTGAAGCTATCAAAGCCCTGCAGCTCGACTACATTGTAACTGTATATTTATTTACACAGACTGCTTGCGAAAACGTAAACATATAAAAGTCATCATGAAATAATTTTTAATATTATTTATATGTTAATCTATTCAATATTAAATTTCAATTAAATAAATCAAAATTACAAATCTACTAAATATTTAACAAAGTAATACTATGGGTTCACTAAATAAATTTAACCCCCGAAACTGACCTACTTACTACACAACGTTTAAACCCTGGCTAACAGATTTTTCAATGAAAACGTATTCAAAACAAATAATCTATTCGAACCGGTAAAAGTCATAAGACAAACAAGTGGTTCATAGAAATAGCAACATTGAAGAAACAACAATAAAGCTTAAAATTGCTTAGCTAAAACATTGCAACCGCTAATGCTTTATAAATTCAACCCTGCAGATGTCGAAAGGGTCCCGCATATCCGAACGTTAATGAAACAGGAATCGATCGGTAGAAGGGACACAAACTTAATTATGTCGCCTCTCCATTCCCAAGGTCACGGTAGGTGCCATACAGTAAAATTTATTATATTGTTAACAAATAGACGATTGCTTCGTATTCGTATTCGTATTCGATTTTAAATTACTTTCACGTTGATTCTGTTAACGTCTTCAAAACAGATAAATAATAAATTGGAAACTGCAAAGGTATTATGGTATAAGTATATTGTTTATATACTGTCTAGGGTATGCTTTAAATATAATAAATGTTAAATCATTTATTAAACACATTTTTACAAGAATAAGTAAATAAATATTATATAATGCATACAGTAAATTTCCTTGCTCAATATATTTCCTTCGAATAGAATTATTTTATTTATTTATTTATTTAATCTTTATTGTACACCATGATACACATATAATATAATACATTTGAAAATGTGAAATTAGTACAAAGGGCGGCCTTATTGCTAATAGCAATCTCTTCCAGGCAACCTTTGGATGTATATGTTCCATGGAGAAAAATCAGCGGTGTTTTGGGTATATAGATAAATCTAACCTAATAAATACGACTTAAATTGAAATAATGTGAACTATAACATACATATGAAATATACTATAGAGTACAGATAATATATAACTTATAGACTAAATTATAATAATACATAGATATAGACCAAAATTGAATATATTATTACAATTTATCACATGGAGTTATGTTAAAGACGACATATAGTACTTTTTGAGAAAATTTTAAAAAATGCCCATCGTTTGTACCCGTCTCAGAGAAACAGATAACGAATTCCATAATTTTGCAGCCTGGACTGTTATTATCATGTATACAAAATATTTGCATCAGATCTGAACGATGGATGATTTAAAATATATTAATTAGATTAAAAGCCACCTAAAAGTTTTACATTCAAAAGGCATAGAGAACATCAAACGTTTCAAATTGGTATAATAACACAGTGTGCCAGAAACTAAACAAACTTCTAATCTCTGACATCAAAGCAGTCGCACGAGCCGCAAGTGGCGACCGGCGAATAAAATAGCCTGTTGTGTTATTAACAGCTCTGGCTCGAGAAAAAATGGGGTGGCACCTTCTGTATACACGCGCTGGAAGAGTCAAACCGTTCAGTATTTGTTGACAATACATATATTTTCAAGTGAATAGCAAAAATGAATAACAAAATCATACATGGCTTTGATTTTTTATGATATGCATATCGTAATGATTTTGTATGCAAGATATTAAAAAGATGACTGCTGATTTTAAATTAAACTGATATGTATATAAAGGAAATTTATATATACAATTGAACAACAGAGATCATAAAAGCAAGTTAATGATAAAACACGCCGAAGATAAGATGTTTTACAGACTGATATTATATAAAAAGAAGAGTTTAATGATATTATTATACCACGTATAAATACTTTGAACTAATCACTTGATTATATTATATATTAATGATTTTTTTAAACATATTAAAACTTGAAAGATTAAAAAAATAACAAAAGTAAACACCTTTTGTCGTAAAGTAATTGTAATTTCTTAAGCCGATCTAGCCACACTACATCTCCGCAGCAAGTACCCGAGAAAAAAGGGGGGAGGGTCGAATATCCCACAGGGGGGTTGGCAATGGACTGAAGGAGCCCCAATCAATCTTACAAGTCGCACTGCGATGCGGGGCCCGACCGAGGGGGTAAGGCACTTTTGGGGGTCGAAGGGACGATACCCTCTTATGGACGGGCTACAACTGACCCTTTGGGAGGGCCCACACGAAAAAAGGTCAAACATAAACTTTTTGTTAGATATTTTTGTGAAGTATTTAGGTATCATCTTTTGTTAGCTAACAAAAATTTGGAAAACGATTTGTGATAAAATCCACTTTCATTTTGACTAAAAATTTATATTATAATTGATACCAAATATCAGAGTCAAAACTGAAAAAGTCACTTAACTATATAAATAATTGAAATTGAAATTTATTTGAATGACAATTTGAGAATCAATTTAACTGTAACTTATGTAATAAAATATAATTAAGTACATTTTACTCGAACAATATTATATTTACTTAATATTTAAAAAAAAAAAATAGTGCTTTGTAGCGAACGTGGATATTAAATATTACGTATAAAATAAGTCATACAAATATCTAAAGACGTCATTCTAAGCCCGACTGTAACGTAAAAGATATCAGCAAAAAGCCGTCATCAGAAAGCTTACTTGCCCACTTCTCCGGCGGGCATCGTTTTTGTGTCTTGTCTAATACCGTGACGCCCCCCGGGCTGATGAAACCCCGTACACCCTGCCCACCCACACCCGCTCGCCCCAAGCGAGAAAAATGAGTTAGAAAAGATGCGGCGCCCGATTATGGCGTGACGCCGTGCGGTCCTTTGTGAGGCACATTCGTCTGAATCAATCGCGGGTCGTGTACTACACGGAGCGCATTACAGGGTTACGTGTCACGTTCAATGCGATCTGACGCTTATAAATTCTGAGACCCGGGTACTTTCGTTATATTTTTCTCTAAATAATAATCCTATCTATATATAAAAGTAAAATAAATATATAACACTAGCCTCTGCAAGCGACTTCGATTTCGTTAATATCACAAATAATATTATTAAAGATTGTTATTGCACACCAGATGTTACCGCGTCTCTACCCACGTGTCATATTTTCTTTTTGCACAAATATTCACTGCGTAAATAGTTTTTAATTATTCAATGGAAAACAATGTCGTAGTGGTCATTATTTTTGGCTTAATGTAAGTAATCTTTAATCTTATAATTATGATAAAGTAGGCAATCTAGTGTTATTTTTTTTAAATTGGACCCTATTTTTATTTTACAGATCCTAAATTATTTTTAATACTAACAGAAAATAAAGTTATTTGTAACAAAGTCAAACACTTGCCAGTAAAATTGAACCTTGAATCGGATTTTATTCATATTTTAATTATTACTAATTTTTTATCCGTGACCCTAATTATCTTCCTGAAATAAAACTTCATAAAGAAAGTCCAGTCAAAACCGGTCCTGCCTTTTCAGAGATTATCCGGAACAAACAGAGAGACAGAATTTTTTTCCAGATCTGTTGTTGCTTTATAAGTACCGGATATGCATTACACAAACAGACACTTCAATTTTGTTAATTTATATAGACTTTTAAAATTATATACAGAACTAGGAATATTAAAATATTGCAATCTTAATCACCTTAAACTTCGGCTATTTACACTACGTAGAAATTATTAATTAGTATTGAATAAAATAGAAAGCTGTAAAGCACAATGTAAAATATTTATTAGTTCATACTACTGTTTGCCAACGGCTTCGTTCGCATGTACATCGATTTCTTACACAAATTCAGACGTGCCCCTGAGAAAGTGTATGCAAATATCATGATAATCAGCCGAGTAGTTGAAACAAACTCGCATTTTTAAGATTAAGATTGTAAAGAAAAAAATAGTTATTGTGAGTCAATCGTAAATATAAAGATAAGCTTTCTTGAAATTATCTCTAGGATTTTTAAAGTAGTAAAATTCTCTTGTAGTGTCTTGATGTACCTACCTCTTAAGATATAACCTACGTAAGCAAAAGAAATTGATTTTTTGGCGACTTAGTAACAAAGTATTGATTTTTATACTCACAAGAAAGCTTAAATATATGAAATACGTTTCTTAATATGTCGATTACCCATAAAAATGAGACAATAGGAAAACAATGGAAAGCGGGCGTAAACGCCAGGTTAGTGCTCAAGGGGTTAAAAGAATACTTAACTGAGGGTGAAAACTTTATCAAAATTCGTTTCATCCCGCCCCGGCTTTGCACAAGTCAATTATTATTATTATTCGAAAAGGGACTACGCAGGCTAGGACAATCCTGTATCACTGCGACCTAATCAGATCTATTGTGTTACTAATGACGAAAAAAAAAATTAAGATTCGTTCATTACTTTGAGAATTTATCGATTACAAACAAACAATTATTTCCTCTTTATAGTATTGAAGTATCTGTATATATATATATATATATAATATAAATACTTTCTAGTGTAATTAACTATATTCTATTTATGTTATAAGCAAAATATACGAAAGAATATTCGATTGTTATATAGAATAATAGGTACAGACCATCTGTTAATCAAAGGCTAGTGTAATATAGTCTAGTTAGTAGACAATTAATAATGAAAGATATTCCATAGCTAAATACATCTATCAATTCAATCCGAATGTTATACAAAACAATATGAATACTTATAAATCCATTGAACAAACAATTTTTACTAGAACGTCGAATACCGCTAAATCATAACAAGGGGTATAAAGGATCTCGTACAAAGCGCGTTTGTGGGGTCCGCCCGACCGCCAAGCTACGTCGTTTGCAACTTTAGGGTTAAAACTGGCCCTGTTTATCTTTCTTTCTACTAAAACTCAACTTTTAGATATGTGGTTTCAATCGTTTTATGTATTTAATAACTAAACATCTCAATTTTATTCATATAATAAATAATATATATATATATATATATATATATATATATATATATACATGTTTCCAATAAGAATGCTTGGGTGATTGTACGTAAAAAAAGTAGGCAGCCATGGGGTCTGCCGATAGAAGGGATAATTCGAAACTTTGAAAAAACTGTTTCTTTAACGTTTAAATTTCAAAATTTGATAGTTGAAATTATTGACACAAACTAGCATTACACATGTTAATTTGATTTTTTTTTTATATCTATCGTCAGTCCGTGTAACAATTATGTACATTTTCACATAGTTTATTCATAGCGATAGCATTTAGAAGCGATGATGGCGCAGTGGATAGTTCGGCCGGATTCCGCGTCAATGGACGCGGGTACAAACCCACCTATCCAACTCTAAAATCAGCATAAGCTTTCGGTGAAGGCAAACATCGTGAAACAACCTTAGCATGGTGGTAGCGCATTTTCTAACAATACTCGCCTGGGTAGCTACCTCCCTCAAGTTTACAAAACCTGTCGCCAAATACCAATAGGTGTGTTCCGGCAGCATCACTTGAGAACCAGTATTTGAGCTTAGTGCGTTTACTATCCTGGGTCACAACGTCACTTAACATCAAATGATATTGTGGACAAAGCACTGAGCCTATACCGTAAAAAAAAAATAATCAAAACATACTATAGGCAATCCGTAAGTATACATTTTATTATTTATTTGTGATCACCAATACTTAAACGCCATCTTGTACTTGACATACTGTCGCATGTTCACTTCATGGCATCGGTAAAGCGAATCTATAAGATTTTTTCCTACTGACAGTCGTTCAACGCCGCTAAAGAAGATTTCATTTTCAAAAATTTCAGAAGTTATCTAAGTCTATGCTTCTATCCTATACTAAGACTAGACTAGATCATTTTACGCCATTTTGCTTCTAAGAGTAAACCTGCTTTTATTTATAAATACATATATACAAACAATTTCACAAAATCTTCAACTATAATTAATAATTATGTAACCAAATCGAAATACAACCAGTAAAACAAAAAACTTTTTTAATTAAAAACAAAATAGACTTCAAAAGAATAAAGTATAAATATGCACTAAAAAGTCAATAAATAATTACTTTATTAATCTGCTTCGTTCATTTTCAAATCGGTGCCAGCTTACGGATAACAAAGTGGTGTTTGTCTATGTACGTCTCTAATTATATTCAATTTTGATTAATTGTTCTTTAAAATCACCCTAGTCCTTATTTAGTTTATATGTATTTGTGATAAAGTTTAGGCAGTTATTTCCATTTGTAAATGAGTACATTGGTTGACTCTAGCTGGCACCGACTCCAAAATTAACGAAACAGATTAGTAAAGTAATAATTATTTATTGACTTTCTAGTACCTTTTTATAGTTTATTCTTTTGAAGTCGGTTTTGTTTTAAATTAAATAAGTGTTTTTTTCCTACTTTTTAGTTTAAAAATATACTTTTAGGTATACCTTTAGAAATTAATTTATGAAACACGTGTGAGCGTCTATAATATGAGAGGGGTTTTCTCAATTTCCCTGAGTTCTACTGATCAGATCCTGATTTGGTGGAAATGGGACCAACTCGTAAATGTTCTCCTTCGATTAAAAAAAACTCCTAGTCGGTCCACAAATGACGGAGAAATCGCATATGAAACGTACAAAAAAAACATACCGACGAATTGATAACCTCCTTATTTTGAAGTGGGGTATTAAAAAGAAAACAAACCTTATTGTCGACGTCTATACGCTCCTGGTACGCCGAATTTCTCATATGCTTCAAATAGGCTGTTGTTATCGGCACACTGTAGTCAATATCCTCGCCACACTATAGTACATTCCGCCATCAGGCCTCCAGGGCTTTGGGAACCTCCCAAATGAACTTGTATATTCTAAAGCCGTTGGCAGAAGCTTCTTTCTAGGCGGTGACCTAGATGTAGGCGGATCTTTCGACGTTAAATTCGCGACGTCAAGGGGATTGTATTTCTTTTTCTCAGTCTTATTTTCGTTAACTCCTTGTACTTCAGCATCCCTGGTACTTGCGATGTGTACCTCTTTCACTTCTTCATCTTCTTCTTTGATTATAGGGCTGTCAGGCTTGACATCTTCGACGTCTATCAAGCTGCTATCGTCCTTGTCGATCTCAGGATCTGTTCTCACGGGTTCTTCTTCTCCTATCGCAGGTTCTACAGGAGATGTAATATTGAAAAGTGTGTTAGTATGAAAGCCGTTGACTTTTTTAGTTGTCAGCTCTATGTACGTAGGTTCGTCCTCGGCTTCAGTAGGTTTTGGACTATCGATTTTCTTTATCGGCTGTAGCTCTGTGTATTCCAATTTTGGTTCGTAATAGTTAGAATGTGCAGCGTCGATTTCTGATTCCCAGTTCCGTGTATAATCGGGAACGCAATGGGGTAAAAACGGGAGGTAGGTGGGGTGTCTGGTTGGAGATGGCGATGGGGTCGGGAGTGGGGGAGGGGAGGCACTGCGCGGGCGCCTGGCACACTCAGCGCATCCGGTAAGGAAACGCGTGACTGCTTCCCTTGGTAGAAAAGCGTAGGTCTCCGTAATCTGTAAAATGAAAAACGTTCGTGATAAAGATAAATATAAAATTTTTAAGAGGTAGTTTTATTTTGGTAAAATTTTGGTTATATTAGAATTTTTTTTTATTCATGTAACTTATGATTATTAATGGGGATAACAAAATATTCTAATATAATCGATACACTCTGCATACTATTATAACTGTTATTGACACAATCTCCACATTTATCTACTTGTGTGCCATTAACTGAGTCACAAAAGCCTGTCCTCTGATTTGCCAGAATTTGCGTATTAAATTCCTAATGAAACAGAATTTTGTGTAATGAATATAATTGGATAGTTAATACCTTATCCAGTATCTTTTACTAATTTTATTACATAGATATGTAAATGAGTTCACAAGCTGTTTTCCATAAGCTGGCCTTAGTTTAGTTTCAAGTGACCTCGATCTAGAGTCTAGACTATCCTTTAACTACATATGTATTTATCTTTGGTATTCACAATTTTTTAAATATTGTACACGAAACAAAATTTTAAATGTCTAAAATTCCTTACTTTCTAAATTAACTATTATAATAATACACAAGGAGTCCGTTTAGTGTGTGAACTCTAATCGTTAAGGTATGGTAAATATATTTCTCATAAATTCAAGCACTTGCCCATAAAACTGTGCATTGAATTGGATTGTATTATTTTTTTTAAGAGTTTTAATTTTTTTACGCGAAACCCTAATTGTTTTGGAAAATTAAAATTACCCTAAGTTACCCGGAGTAACTTCAGCTATCTACCAGAAAGGTCCCGTCACAATCCGTTCAACTCGAAAGAAGCAGACAGACACGAAGACAACAATTTTAAAAATTGTATTTTCGGTTTAGGTATCTTATATACATTTATATCTATTTAGTAAAAAAAAATAATTTTGATATTACAAACAGACACTTTAATTTTATTTATTAGTATACATAAACAAATACCTACCAAACACTACAGATTCAGAAACCCAAAAACTACATACATGCTGTAGCGCGCTATCTGTTGGATGTTTCATCTTACTAAAATCTTACCAACAAGATAAGCTGCACATTTCGTTCATGACTAAATAGTACTTTAGTAATTCGCTAGATGGCGCTATTCAAGAAAAATATTATTATGAAAAATATAATTACTTTTACCATTAGATATCGAGTACTATTGACATTACAAAAAGACATAAATTACTCAAGTATGTTTTAAATTGAACCTAGACTCACCGTTCTATATGTTCGTTTTTGACCAGCATGTTTGCCGGGGGCCTTCCTTCTAACTCGACGTGTACTGTGTAGATAATATCGAAGAAATTCTCTACAATGGCCACTTTTCGATACACCGGTTCTTGATTAGTGGCATTCTGGAACAAAAGAGAAAAAATAATCTCTATAAAAGTTTATAAAATATAGCGCCACCTCTCGGTAGTGTTAGGAACTAAGCAGTAAATCACGTTCCAAGTATGTTTAGAAGATGGGAATATAGGTACCTAACCAAATTTTTTTAACTAAAGTTATATTGATCCTTTTTACAGTTTGTTACTATTAAAAGAAACAGGAATCATTCTAAATCATCAGTACCCATAGAGAACTTAACCTATATCAGTGCCTAATCAATAATCACGCAACAATTAAAATGAGATTTTAATCTGTACATATAAATAAAATTGAAGTGAATATTTATAATAATCAAAATAACAGCTTTTTACTAAATATTTATGAATGTATATAATGAATCACAAACTTTAAGTTTTTGTCTATATATTTGTTACAGCTGATCTCCGGTACAGCTGAACCGATTTTAACGGGACTTTTCTTGCAGACAGATGAAGTTAAGGGGCCGTAACTTAGGCTAAATTTATTTTTGGAAAATAATTAGGCTTCCAAATAAAAAAATTATAACTCAGGAAATTGTGAAAAGCAATTCAATGGTTACTTTTACTTGCTAGTGTTTGAGTTTGTGTCAAATATATGTTTCTATTTTTACCAAAATAATTAGGGTTCAGTATAAAAAAGTTTACGAAATTGTGAACAAAATCTGATTTAATGGACAGTTTATATGTATAAACTAGCAGTGTGCCCGCGGCTGCGTCCGCGTTTCATATTCTCTTCACTTCGTAATATACTTTTTAATTTTTTTACACGGAACCCTAATTATTTTTCTAATCTTTTTGGCACTAACAGAATGCAAAGATATTTGTCACAAATTCAATTACTTGCCAATAAAACTTTGCATTGAATTGGATTTTATTCAAAATTTTATGAGTTTTAATTTTTTTTTTACAGGTAACCCTAATCAGTTTTTAAATATAAAAGTATCCTAATAGTCCGGTCAAATTAGAACAAAAAATAAGAGTAAAGTTACCTAAATTCCCACCAAGCTGAAAATCGGTAAGATTGTTTAAAATATCATTAAAAATAAAATTTGAAATTACCTCGTCTTTCCCCTGTAAGGAAAAAAAATTATTCAAGGTCAAAGGTCAAAAAATGAGTTTTTTTCGCGATTTTCAGAAAAACGGTAAGTTTTATCATAAAAATACCTCAGACAAAAATTGTGGATCATAAAATTACATCTACAAAAAATGTATTAATACACAGACAGAAAGGCAAACATTGTATTTTTAGTATAGGTGTCGTTTATATATTCATATCTGTTTAGTATAAAAAAATTTTTTACATTACAAACAGACACTTCAATTTTAGTTATTAGTATACTAGCTGTATTGGCCTTTTCGTTGTTATAAACAAACTCAAAAACTAATTTATGGATTTTGAAAATTCTTTCATGTATAATTATTTTTTCTATATAGCTGGTCCGGGTCACTAGTATGGAATAAAATATTATCTCGCTATGGGAATTCGTACAGTACGGATTTGCAATCGACCGAGCTTCGTAACGGATACGGTAATTACGGATCCCGGGAATCCCGTCCGGCTAATTATGAACCGTCCCGGGCCGGACTAATTACGGTCCGCGGTCCAGGCAGGGCTCGGCTAACGGGCCGCGATCCACATCTACTGATTGTCCCTCCAGAGATTTACTACAACTAATCACCCGGCATATGTATTCCAAAAAGCGAGATTATGGGGTCTTTTTTTATGTGAAACATCTATTGACGCACCTCGGAAGCTATACGTACGCGTTTGAGTATATATGATTATTTTTGATAAATGGAGTACGGAGGGGTCTAAATGGCGATTACGTAACCAATGTTTACTTTCACTCATACGAAAAACACTGCTGGATATAAACCTCCCCCAAAGATCTCCACAACGACCGATCTAGCACCAACCGCATCCAGCGGACTCTCGCGACCTTCACCAGGTCGTCGGTCCACCTTGTGAGGGGCCTACCCACGCTACATCTTACGGTACGTTGTAGACATTCGAGAACCCGTTGGCCCCATCAGGCATCGGTTCTGCGAGCAATGTGCCCAGCCCACTGCCGCTCAAGTTTAGCAATTCTTCGGGGAATGTTGGTTACTTTAGTTATTCTACGGATCTCCTTATTCCCGTTTCGATCACGCAGTGGAACTTCAAGCATAGCTCTCCTTTGAGCAACTTTGAGCTATTACTTTCAATTACTTTATAAAAAAAAATATGCCAATGCTTACGTTAGCATAGAGGGAGGTTTAGAGCCTTGTTTACCTTTGCTTACAAGGAGAGTGAGAGGTTAAAAATAACGTCATACTTAAACAGCTCCTTGTATTTTTTAAAATAATATTAGTATTCGCCAATTATTTTTCGACCTTCAAATTTAGAAATTATTTAATGGTACGTTTGTATATAGGTACAATATATTCTAATTAAGTATTTATGTAAAATACTTTGTAAAGCAAGAATTTATAACCAAGTTGATAAAAAATCAATTGTAGGTTATACTTTATAAAATTATTGTTCATCCAGCATCTTTAAAGAGATCTTTAATTTCAGATTTTAATCCTAACTTAATATTATAAATGGTATGTGAGTTTCGTTTTTTACTAGTTTGTAACGTTTAACGATAAATCGTGAAATGTTGTCACATCAGGTAGGTAATATATGTCACATTTTTATAATTATGAATTAAAAAAGCAAAAAAAAAAAATTAATATGACACTCTTTGGAATATTTTCCTTATACCATTGAATATTTTAAGAAATATAATAATATAAAGTAAATAAGAACCACAAAACAAGACAAAACTATAAGCCGAGCCGAAAGACTGACATCATCAGAGATCCTTATCCCGGGTGTGTTCGCAAGTGGCCCGGGGCGGGACTAATGGCCTCTGCAATTACGCGGGTGAGGCGCCGCGCCGCGCCGCTCTAGTCGCGCTACTTCGCCGCTAGTGATATCACGATATCGACATTCTTATCGATATAATAAACACGATAAATTTATTGCAGATATTCAATTTGCTTTTTACACAGTTAACAATAAAAATAAACGATTTATTGGCAAAATATATTATATAAACTTATACGGCTCATTATAATATTTTGGCAATGGGATAAGCTCTGTTGCTGTTATCTGGCATTACCACATAGCACTGATTTTCAGCCTACCCCGCCCAATAGATTATTGAATATCCCATTTTCGGTATCGCAGCTCATGCCGTCCTATTTTATATTCTAATGCATACATTACTTATTTTCAAATAACTAAATATGCGTGTCTAATTTTAATTATGTATAGTAAATTAAATTAAATAGATCAATACAGGGGAAAAAGACTTGCATATGGACGCTGCAGGATTTATTTACTAAACTAGATTTATAGGTGTGTTATAATTAGTGAGTTGGTCAAATTGATTTTAAATGATAGACCGATTACATGGTCTGCCCATGTAAGATTATATTTTATTATCATTCATTATTACTTATAACATAATTTGGCAAACTCTCTGCCTGTACCCTCGGACTCATGGAGGATAGACGTGAAATGGTATTACAGTCTTCAGACGATGCTAATAGATATCGGCAGTTCAATAGACAAATCTCTCTCTTAAACGCGACCTACGTCGGTATAACGCCGATCGTATTACAAAGGCTATAGAGCGAAACAAAGGATCCAAATTTTTCGCTAGTGATTTGGCTATTAGGCTTAGCCAGTTGACAAAGCTGAAGACTGACGACGGTAGAATGATATCCTCCAGACCTGAACTTTTGAGCTGCTGAAGGCGGATGGAAAACCGATCCTTGAGGCCCTTCAGAAGCTTTTCAATCCCACCATATTCGAGGGGAAAATCACCACAGGCGTGGCACAATAGTGTGGTGGTCCTGTTTTTCAAAAAAGGTGACACAATTTTACATTAAAAAAAAGTATAATATCGATTAACTGATTATTAAATATATCACGTCACTAATTTCTACCATCCCTTCGACACCCACCCACGCCAATTAGCAGCACGTCATTCTAGTCACCGCCGCGCCATTCCGCATCCCCAGAGTCACAGTAGAGACAATTCGGATGCTAAATAAAAATAAATTACTTACAATTTCCTCCAGCAGCTCTGTCTGTTTTTTACTTGATGTTTGCATCGCGCTTGCCAACGATTCTGTGTAGAACAGTATTGTCCTCACTATATTGTGTATTCATTTGTATAAATGAATTTTTCACTTCAGTTTATCTTTTACTTAAATTTATACCCGAACGTTAATTATAAGGCTTTGATAAACTTCGCACTGTTGTGAGGGTCCTTATTACTTTTATATACGTCAAAAAATATAAAGTCAAAATTAAAGACGTGACTAGTAATAGTAGAGTAATATGTCTTATTTTAGATATTCTATATATTATTATCCTTTCGAAATTTGAAAGACGATATCTCTAAATATATATCTGTTAGTTGGCTTATAAATATTCCAACAGATATTTAACTTCTTTACATGTTTTTTTTTAATTAAGTAAGTCGACTACAATCTCTAGTAAGAGGTCCGTTCAAGCATCACATATACATACATCAATGGAATGCGAGGAATCTATAGTTTGCTTATTTTTGTAAATATTACGTTTATATTGCTGAATACTGATTATGTAAGCAATATTTGGGTTTTTTTTTTTTCAAATTATGTCAATGTTTACATTTTTATTTAGGAAGGATAAGAGCTTTACTTACTATGGCTGGCGAGAGGGAAGTTTTTACAAACCTTTTACATGAATGGACCCCAATACTTAATAACGGAACATTTAAGACATAAAATGTTATAAGAAATAAATAGCATGATTGACGAACGCACTCGTAAGGATAATTTATTATAAATTAATTGTATTAATTTGAAGAAATATCAGGAATAGACCGTTGTAATGAATTTGAAGTAAGTAAAAGATTATATTTAATTATTCATTCGATAAATTATATAAAGGCGCATCACTAAGCACTCGGCCAGTACTCGGTGGCGTCAATTAGCAGCGCACTCTACACTGACCACCTCTGCACCGTTCAGCGGCCCGGGAGCTCGCGGGAATTTCACCGCTACATAAAAATAAATTACTAAATGTATGCGTATTGTGTTTGACGGTAAACCTTCCGTTTTCTCTTAATTTTAACTTCACTGAATGTATTTTATTAGAATTAATGCCCCTTTTTACTATTTAAAACACTAATAAAGTGCCAGTCAATATTTATTTATACTAGTACTATGGTCCAAATTAGACCGTAATCGTTATAAAAATTTGAAGAAGAAAAAAACAAATTGTTTCTAAATTATAGAATTAAGAAGTTAATCAACTGAATTGATTTTTTTAGAAGATTGTGTAAAACGAACATTTGTATGTATGAGATCACATAACTTCAACATATTGACATGTATATGTATTTTTTCCTTGATACTAACTGTTCTTCTCGCTTTACTCTGATGCACTCTATTGCCAGCCAATGTTGGTGTGTAGAGATCATTCTTTTTCTATATATATTTTTATATGTTCTAATAATACAACTTACTATCTAACTAACGCTACATAATAGTCTATGTTATAACAATAACTCAAGCTACAGACTACTTAACCAGCAGCATCTCTAGGCCTTGTAACGCCCGTGTGCCACCAATCTAGCGCCCTTTGAGAGTGTTGGCGCTCCGAGTCACGCATCTATGTAGGTGTCACGAGCGTCACTCGGCGCCACCTAAAAGCCTGCGCCCGTGTGCGCTGCACACCCTGCACTATAGATAAAGACGCCTCTATATTTATCCTAAGAGTGAGAGATGAGTGGGGTAAACGCCTCAGGGCTTTTCCCTTTGGCGATTGTTTCTGCTCTGCCTGCTACTACAGACAGATTTGTTTATTTGTGCAACATTGCACACCGTGCTTCCTTCTTTGGTTAGTCACTAAGTTGTATTTAGTTTATCTTCCTGTTATTTACATACGCTTGATCTTATTGCTCTCCTCATCACCTCAGTTTCCTGAGGATCTTCTAATTAGGTCTCGCGTTTGAAGCTTACTACGAAGTCGGCGTCCACCTGTTGCAACCCCTCCTCCGTCGGGAGGCCTAGAGTGGATTTTTTTCTTGAGAATTTTATCACCCTTATTATAACTCGCTATTAAATGGCACTGCAACGTATTAACCAATCGCTATAAAACTGATAGAAATAAATATTCAAGCAAAAGAAATATTTATTTCATCTATTCAACCGAAAGACATCCACTGCAGGACATAGGACTCTCCCAAAGATCTGCACAATTACCGGTATTACAGCACCCACAACCAGCCCAATCCCACAACATTCACCAGGTCGTCCGTCGGTCCATCTTGCGGGGGACCCCACACTGCGTCTTCCGGGACACTGCTCGTCCGAAATACCGCAGTGTACAAAGACAAAAGTCTTCGACCAGTGTGGTTGCCAGTGGTGACTTATGGTAATGAGACGTGGTCGCTTACTATTGTAATTGTCCTAATTAGATAGCTCAAAATTACCCAAACATTTATTATACATACATAAATATATATAAATAAAATTTAATTGTCTGTTTGTAATGTCTATCGGTCTCTGTCCGTTCGTTCTAGGTAATCTCCGGAACGGCTGGACGGTCTTTTTTTGGTAGATAGCTGAAGTTGCTCTTGGTAACTTAGGGTGCTTTTAATTAGAGTTAAATTATTAGGGTTCCGCGTGAAAAAATTTAAACGCAGTGAAGAAAATATGAAACGCGGACACAGCCGCGGGCACACAGCTAGTATAACACAAAATTGGCTTGTAGATTTAATACTATTAAGTAATTAATGTCTGTATACGGTATAACATGCATATGTTTATAATTATGGAAAAACTTCAACGATGATATCCAATTGATATCATTTTTTTTAACATAAATTACATTTTTAATATTCAATATTGTATTTGAAAAACAATAAAAAGTGATTAATTATACATAAACATAAATAATTTTTTTTTTATTTATTTATTTATTCAGATAAAACAATTTACACAAAATGTTTTAAAACGATAATAGTTGCTTTAATCAAAAACTGTGTTGCAACTTCCATCGCCCGCCTCCGGTACATATTTAGAAAACTACTTTATATAATATAAATACAAATATATACGAGTAATATTAAACGAAACAAAAAAAAATTGCAAAAAATAAATAAACAAAATGACCATGTGTTAGCATTGTGTGTATGAGCGTGCATGTGTGTAAGTATGCTTAATCTATATCAGTGTAATAAAAATAAAATTACTTTATTATTGTGTGAATATGAGTAGTTGTTCTGTTTTCTCGTAAGTAAGTCCTAATAGCCAGTTTAAGGTGGTTTTATTACATTTCCATTTGGTGAGTGGATAAATATTAATTTCTTTATATAAATTTTGTTTTATAACATAGGGTTTATGTAATGATAGTGTCTAACAGCTAACTCTATTCTTCTTGATACAGTTGGGCATATAAGGTCATGTCTACGCTTCGAGCTGGTATAATTACAATCATATGCCAACTCAGTATGTTTTTTTATGACAACTTGTAGAATGAACAATTTACGGACAGATAGAACTTTACAGAGAGAGTAAAGTTCATAAGTTGGGCAGAGAAATGGTTTAGAAGTCATCACTTTCAATAACGCTCTTTGAGCTCTTTCAATTTTAATAAATAAAGTTTTACATGAAGCCGTAATGCAGTATGCTAGTATGGATTGAGTTAGAGCAAAGTAGACAACTCGTAATGTTACTAGATTAAGACTCGACCTCAGGAATATATAAAATCATTTTATCTATGATATTACATTTCTATTCTTTTTTAGTTCTTTTGGGACATTTTCGGTACATTTTATTATTATTGATTTAGCTGCTCGGTAACAGATGGCGCTGCGCTGCATGTTAATGATTTTGTTATCAAGTGATATAATTTGCCACTCTTTTTCTCTTTTATATATACCTCCTACCAGTTTAGTATTGACAAAAGATAATTTAAACAATATAAATATATATATATATATATATATATATATATATATATATATATATATATATATATATATATACTATGTAAAACAAAAAAAGCAGTCCGCAAAGATAATCGATGGATAATATTAGGAAGGTAGCTGCAGGAAAATGGATGAATATAATCACTGAAAGACATCCACTGCTGGACATAGGTTTTCCCCAAAGATTTCCATGACGACCGGTCTTGCGCCACCCGCATCCAGGGGATCCCTGTTAAAGGCTATTATTAGATTGTTATTACTTGAAGATGTATCGAGTAATGGTTCGGCAACAGGTGGATTCATGTCAATAAACGTAAACCATTCTTTATAATAACTATTTGCCGTTTTTCACATAACTCTGTTTTTCTCTCTGTCTCTCTAAATAATAAATATTAATTTTTTAATAGGTTATTATAAAAATAATGTTAAATTACATGATATTATGTTAAATATTTGAAAATGAAAAAGAAATGAACTTTAAAAGTACGATACGTAGAATAAGTCGTTATTTTTTTTATATTATCAAATGTAAAGCGATGATGGCGCAGTTGGTACTGCGGCCGGATTTCGCGTCAAAGGACGCGGGCTCGTGGCCACCTGTTAAGATCTTAAAAATTAGCCTGAGCTTTTCGTGAAGGGAAACATCGCAAGCAAATAGTAGCACGGTGGGTATTTTCTAATAATGCCCGCTTGGGTAGCTCCCATCCTCAAGTTAGAAAACCAGTCGCTAAATACCAATAGGTGTGTTCTGGCATCAGTTGAGAACCAGTACCTAGGCTTAGTGTGTTTACCATCGTAAATCACATCTTCACTTAAAATGTTAGGTGAGCACAATCTCATCAAAGCTGCCTACGCCGTGTAAAAAAATATCGGATTATTATAATTGTAATGGCGGATTATTCAGAACGCGTCTCTTCATTTCACGTGGAGCGATTCGTGTCAATTCTAATTCACTCTCCTAAATTATTTTTATCTCGTATCTCGGCTACCGATTTTGCAACGAACATTTTTTGGGTACAAATTAAAAATAACAATAATATTTTTGTACTTACTTAAATTATAATGAAAATTTTAATAGGCAATCATACTTTTTGATTGTAATTATTGAGTAATAATAATAAAAAAGTAGAATATAATTTGATTTGATTTTTTAGATTACGTCCAGAATATTGAATTACAAAGAATAAAGATGTTCAAGTCGAGTAGATTCCGATTACAGTAGTATATTATTTTCTTAATGTAATATTTAGATTTTTTTTATAAGTAGGTAATGTAATAATCATAAAAACTTTTGTGAATTTAAAATTATATCACATTTTATCATTAGGAAACTGTGTCCCATCACTACAGAGCACGGCCGTCTCGCTCGATTAATCACCGGTGGCTACATCCGCGCCAGATCCCGTGATTTGCAGGGTTGCCTATAATCCGTAACATAAAAAATACACCGCTATGCTTCTATGAAATTACTTTTAAATCCTTCGGATGCCGTCGGCATAATCTAAAAACATCATGTCCACGTTACTTTACATGAATCTCTCATCGGTTTAATTCGATAAAATATTGGTAGCCCTAAATACGGGCGGGGGAGTTTTGCCGCCGCGCGCCGTGATCCGCATTGCTCGGTCGCACGGCGCCGACAAGTGTCTCTCTAATTTATATAATGACGTCACCAACGAACGAGCGCGCCCCGGCTGACTCTACACGTCTGTTCGCTTCAGTTTTACGTATACTATACATACATAAGCTGCAATATGAGAGATCGTTAGGGCTGCCTGTGTGCGACGGTATAAGAGTTTCGTAAAGTCCGCCGCGGCAGTACGAAATACCAATAAAAAATTCGAATTATTATTATACATTAAAGTTTGTCACATAGGCAACAGTGCAATAAAATCTCTCTGTCTTTTTTTCTGTCTATAGAATTTCTAATTATGCATGCGCACATACAGTGAAAGTGTAAAATATAGTTTTTTGTACACAGCATGGCCGTACTACCAGGGTATCATAACGAAATTCACCTATCTATTGTTTATTAATTTTTTTTTAACTCAAATAAAAAAATTCAGATACAATGGTGACAGATGTAAGTCATATATAGTTCAAGTAGTGAAAAAGACCTCTAAATGTAAATATTTTCATTATTTAATATTTTGATGTTCATTTCGTGTTTATGAAAACTTTAAACTAGAGAAAAAAATGACTTAATATTACGTAAGATTTTATTTTTTAATGTGTCGAGTAACTATAAAAATAAGACAATAGGGAAAAACAATAGAAAGCTGGCGTAAACGCCAGGTTAGTGCTCAAGGGGTTAATCTAAATATGTTATAGATTTATAACTACTAAAATGGCAACATACCGATGCTTATAGCAGTTATTGAGAGTTTTTAGGAAATTTGTCTCTGGGCCCAATTCAGAAAACAACGCGGACGTAGTTGCTAACAGATGCGATGATAGCGCCAGTAGGAGTCCACGTCTATGACCCTAGATTCGAACTTATCTATACAACTCTATAATCAGCCTAAAGACAACATCGTGGGGAATGCCAATACACCAATACACCAACAAAAAACACCAATACGTGTTCTCAGCCACCATGACTATGCTTAGTGTGCTTACCCAGGGTCGGACTGGGGCGGAAGGGCTCGGGTGGCTGACCACAAGCCCGGGGCCCGAGACTAGATGATGATAGATGGTATACTATCGGAAAATACTGAGATACACAAATTGAGATAAACAAAATATAAAAAGATCAGAACAGAACATCAGATTTTTTTTGTCATATCTATGAAACAATGTAAAATGTAATGCATTACACTATAATGATACACGTCTAAATAAGTTGACCCGATCAAAAGTTATTGCCGTTCAGAAAAAAAACAAAAACTAGTTTCATGGGGTGGCTTGCTCAAGTTCAACCATTTTTCGATTATTTTCTAATTCATTTCTCTCTAATTGTATGAACGAACTATCTGATCTAGTTTAACATTTAGATCGCAAGAGCTGGGACCTAGCCTGTGCGGGCTTCCTATCCTACGGTTGCCGCAAGCTAGGCCCATGGGGGGCCCGCGCAGGCTAGAGCCCGACGGGCAGATGCCACCTCGAACTGTATGGCCTGTCCGACGCTGTGTTACCACCCTGGACCACATCATTACTTGATTTCAGATAAAGAAAAGATAACAAAAAAATTGTAGTAATCGTTCCGACTTCAACATTTTATTCGGTCATCTATGGGAAAATATTTTTAATGTGGAAACATAAAAGCGTACGAAGCGCTGGCATATAAACGCCATCTTATTGACACAATTGAAACACTATAGCATGTCGCTGACGTCATAGTATGTCGTAACGTGCACGTATAAGTTTTTCTTATACGAAAAATCGCTCAACGCAGCTAATACCAAAAATTACCTTCCCTTCGAAGTAATGCGAGTCGTGGCGACCCCAATCGCTATGCTACAAATGTTATAGAATATTCCAGTACGGAGTGTGGGATCTAAGAGGCACTTAACTCGCGCCCACGGTTTCCCGACCAATCGTCCGGACCTTGTTTGCGCAGGGACGAACACGTTTTATTTACCATCAGATCTAGGGTTACTAGGGGCTGATTTACGGATTTCTGTATGTGGTTTTTCTTTTTAGCTTAAATCTTCGAGTAAATGTTTGCTATTGCTTGCTACTAATATTTGAAAAGTAATTGTTCAACTACGTACTAAAAACGTTTTTTTTTCATTCCTTCAATATTTTTTTATGAATTCTGCAGGGCAAATCAAAAAGATTATCACTAGTTTCCACTATAGTTTTATACATTATGCTTATGTATCTATGTATATGAAAAATCTATATTTTTTATTTAATACTACGCGCTCTGAAAATAGAATATTGTACACATCAAGGATTTAATTGTTTACTTTTTTAAATAATATCTCAAAAGTATATAAATAATATTTCAAAAACGGTAAAACTAAAAATATTATCTTTACATCTGAGATTAGCTATAATTTACATTAATAATAATTTCTTATATAATACATATTTATATAGTATTGAATACAGCTAACTGTCAATATGATTTTTATTTTCTTTCATGAATTTAAATTTCGAATACGCTTTTTCGTTAAAAAAAAAACGTACATATTATTTTCGGTATACGTGCTCTAGAATATATAGCTTAAGTTACAAAAAAGTCCTTCACAAAAAGATTGATCCCTCAATTTTTTTTTTTATAAGAACGGGTCGTGATGGTCTCGTTTCTCGTTCGACCCTCCATCGCTAATCCCAGTCGCGGCGGCGACACTTGACAGGTAAAAATCGACAATGGAAGGGACCCGATGCTTTATGAGGGTTGGCTGATGAGTGCCCTTTGTTGCACCGGGTGAAATTTAGAACGTGACTTCCATCTTATTTATGATATCCTGTGAATATTTGTGACGGTATTTAGGAGCACTTCTTTCCCGTGATTTTTTTATTGCGTGAGACTATGAGAGCACAGCTTAAAATTTAAAACCTTTGAAATTCACTCGAAATTATTTCTCCAATCTTCTCTGTAAACATAACATAATCAATATTACTTTAAACTTTAAATATTTTAAAGTAATGAGAATGATCTGATCAACAAAATAATTATTTAGATTAATTTTTTTTTACACCATTTTTATTCATCGTCGGAAGGTCAAAAACTAGGTGTCCTTCGATAATATTAAAAACTGATCAATCTTTTTTCTTCCTAATTATTATTTATTAGCTTTTGTTGACTGAGCTACAATAAAATTATTATTAACTTTGAGCCGAGAGCTTAAGGCACTCAGTAAAAGTTAGTGAACCTGTAAAGTAAAAAAGAGTCCCTTACAAAACCTATGTATGTACCTTACGTATAGTGTGCAAGTACAAGTGAATGCAGTGTCACTGTATCGTGCTGCCAAGCGGCTACAAGAGCTTCCCTAGATGGGGATCGAAGCACGTCTTTGTACTATGCGTATCTACGACACGGTTTAAAAATCTGTCCATTTAAATTACTAAGTTCCTTGTTTTCTTCTTTGTCCTTCTCTGTTGCGTTAAATACAATCTTTCTTTTTCACCTTCATATTACAGAAAGATACCAGGAGGTCATAAGACCTCGGTAGGCTTTAAAATCCACGAATCCACCCACAGTGAAATTAAAATAACAACCAGTAATACAAAAAAATATATTTTTAATAGATAAATAGTTAAGAAAAGTATATTTAAGTGTACTAGGGCATCATAGAAAGCTGCAAGCTTTCGAAACGGCAACACCCGGCCCCGCATCGCGTTGACCGCAAAGTCCGCAAACAAACCCACTACGACCGTAACATGCAGCCGTCAAAAGTTACACACAGTCTCAGTGGTTAGAATACTCGTATTTATGACACCAAGTTTATTTATTAGTTATATGTTACTGACACTTAAGCGAACTTCACTTAAAATATCCTAATGTTACATTTATAGAGATAAAAACTAGGATACCTATTTGTATGTAAGTGTGTAGAGAATTTTTGATAGTTTAGTCTTACTTACGAGACGTAAGTAACAATTATGTAATTGATAAAAAATCAATTTAAATTAATTATTTACTATAAACAAATCCGTTAGTAATGGATTGGATGAATCCATTCATGATGATAGAGTGTAAATTAGTTGATGAAGCGATGATGGCGCAGTGAATAGTGCGGCCGGATCTCGCGTTAATGGATGCACACCTATCCAACACTTAAATTAGCCTGAAATTTCGGTGAAAGAAAACATCGTGAGGAACCATATCATTACGATAGGGCATTTCTAACAATGCTCGCCTGGGTAGCTACAACCCTCAAGTTCGAAAACCTGTCGCCAAATACCAATAGCTGTGTTCCGGCAGCATGACTTGAGAAGCAATACCTTTAGGCTTAGTGTGTTTACATCCTGGACCACATCGTCACGTAACATCAGGTGAGATTGAGGTCAAAGCACTGAGTCTATACCGTTTAAAAAAAAAAAAATCGACACTATACTTCGCACTAAAATAACTATGTATAATTATATAGCATACGCAGTGATAAATCCAAGCGACGCAAAAAAATCACACCCCAATGCGACAATTATAGAGAACTGGCATACGAGACTCAGATTTGAACGCGAGGGAATGATAATCGTTTTGGAGCATAACTTCACGTAAACTACACTACACAAACCGTTTTCAACACAAGGGTATACAATCAAAAAAGTTCCTACTATATCCTGTAACCCTGGTTCTGATGTCAATGTGAATTAGAATGTGTAATTTTTATGATTTCTTGAATATTTTTTGAATCCTTCCTCCTGGTATTTATTATTTTTTGATATTTTTGTGACTTTTTTTTTTTTGGATTTTTTTTTATTTATTTTGTTTTTGTTTTGGATACGCCTTCGTATAGACATTCATATACATTTAGTAAAAAAATTGTTATTATGATATAAAAGACAGACACTTCAATTTTATTTATTAGTAGATATATAATCTATAGCATGTTTATTATTATTAATAAAACAAAAGTAATAATTTATTTTCTAATCTACCTAGCGCTGTAACCGGAAGGGCCTTTACAGCTTCACCGAACTTTGGGGGCGAGTGCTGAAGGCAGTGTCACTGATCTCGCTGGCGGCGATGTCAAGAGCCTCCCCAGTTGGGGAACGAGGCACGTAAAAAGTAAGAACAGGTTTTTTACATATTTATGTAATCCTGTTTTAATTTTGTAATTATTTTCGTGACGCAGAAGAGTAGTTCTAAAATTCGAACTGGATTTTAATGAATGAACTAGTATAAGTCACGATATCTATCGTACGGTCGGCTTTCGATCTATAATAATTGAATCACTGAATCTGAGGAAAGTCCGGAAATTTATAACTTTATATTTTTATAAAAAAAAAGTATTTATTTAGTATTTAAGAATTTAATAAAAGAGTATTTAGCAATTTCATTCTTCGGCCGGCGAATGCATAATAAGAATTCTGTTCTTGTAGAATGGTTTAGGATTTGATAGGTATTAGAATTAGTGTAATCTAATATTGTATCACGCGACTATTATTAATCCCTTCGGAATACAACTTCGGAATACGTGTTTAGAGGCATATTTTAAATTTGAAAGTATTAGCTCGTCATGCAGGCATTACAAAATACCATACCTCGTTGTTACGGCTTCATCGTGATCTTTTCGTTCATAGAAAGCTAATTTCGATCAATGCAGTTTTACCACACTATCACTAAAGCCATAATTTTGTTCTTCGTGCCCACGCCCGCACAATCACCGTTCCCGCCACCGGAGAAGTGCGGCGAGATTTACACTAATACGGTATATATTAATACAGGCTCCCTCCGGCAACCGTCCAAATATGTTCCCGACTGGGGAGTCTCATGTACCCGTCCCCAGCGTCATACGCACTTTCATGCACTAGCGGAACACGGATTACACTACATCCGACACTCCTGCACATTGCACGCAGGTACATAGGTTCTATAAAGGACCTTGAGCTTCGTGATTTCCTTTAACTATCGTTGGTTTTGCGAGGAATTTATAGCGTTTTGGGTAGTCCGAGGTCTGTACCACGTTTGTGCCCTTGGCACTCTCCTAGCTAAGCGTTTTAAGCACTTGCATGAAAAGTTAAATATGGTTTTGGTTCTTCTAATAAGGAATAGGCAATCCTCAAACAAACAAATTGCTTAGATTGACTTTGTAATTCATATCCCGTTAAAGGTTAAGCCATAAATTAATATGCTAACAAATTTACTGGTTGAATTTTTCCGACTGTAATTCCTCAATTATACAATTTATCTGACATGGAAAACACAAAGCCGCCGTAAACTATAAAATTCCATAATAATTGACTCCTTGTCTATCTAAAGTAAGAAGGTATTTTAAGAGGCGATAAAGTCGGGAGATAGTAAGTAATGTTCACCGCTAAAAAACTTTGTTTACAAAAAAATAAATAAAAGAAAAACAAAGTAATAAAATTTCATATCTAACTTTTACACGTATACCCTTTTAACAAATAAACGTTCTGCATCCAGATTAGAGTTCTAATCTACTTTACACTAGACACGAAGCATATTCATAAGCATCAGTTATGTTCTCATATTATATTACGTGAGACGGTTATGCCGGGTGACATTTCCCGAGTAACATATGTGCCTCGGGCATCAGTCACTTGGATGTCCCCGTCGAGGCGGCTTCGGTGCGTTTATAGGGTTGGCAACACTTCTTATCTATACGAATATTTAAATTATAAATATATTTTTCATTCATAACGAAAGCATTACGCGGTATTGAAACATTCAATACTTGAATACACTTAGTACATTTTATTAGAGTGAGTCCATTACAGTGCAAAGTTATGGCATGACTTGTCGCTCGAATGTTACGTTTTTATACTATTCTCACAAATATAAATCACATTTACAAATGTTGTAATAATAAGATTATCAGATAAATTGCATTAATATGCAAATTATATTTATTAGCTGTTATTTACCCATACAATAGAGAGATGAAATAAGATTGTCATTATATATCTATAACATATAATATGTTACTTCCGTAGTTTTTTTAATTTTATTATAATGTAATTAATATAAATCATTCTTTAAAATAGTAATCAAAAGAAAATTAGTCTATAGGTCCAAAATTGATGCTACTAAGCTGTTCCCAAGAAGCTAGTTGCTTTACCACACTTTACAATAATGCTAATTATTTGGTTTTTTTTTAAAACAAATATTGAAATGTTTAATACGCTAAATTAAAGAGAAGAGAAAAGAGACTAAAATTGAATTGAACTCGTATTTACGGATAAAAAATAGATTACTCTAAAATTGTTGAACGTAAAGTGGATAAATATTTAGCTTAAAATAAAATTGCGGTACATCTTTAAGTTTCTTATCACTTTCAAATAGAGCTAGCAAAATCCCACGGACTCCTCCACGGGAAACTGCTAGCTCAGAAGAATCCTAACATTTTCAACAAAATTCCGTAAAAATTATAAATACAATTAATGTTAGACACGAGGAAATATTTAAACGCTTCTGTAATCACCTTAGTGATTTATTAAAATCAAATTACAGCGTGACGATTTTTACTGAGGCAATATCTAATGAATTTGCCACGGGCCTCAGATGGTATAGTTATACCATTGCTTCCAACCGAATCTAATTCACGATAACTTTCATAATAATCAAAGAAAAGTCACAAATACAATATTCATAATAATGTTAATAAGCGCCGACCCTACACATTATCGGGGTGACGAGGCCAGAGGGGAGTGGTGAGAGGTGGGCGGAAGTGTCGTGCGTGCGATTTAATTCCATCGCGTCGCCCGGGACCGAGCCAGAGTGTACTACAACCCAGTGAGTGGGGGGGGGATAGAGGGGTTGGTGGTTAATGATCACAGATAATCGAACTAACCGAGAATACGATGCGGCAAAACATATACATTTTTTTTATGATTTTTTTTATTTCAGTCTCGCCTCTGAGAAAATCTTTATACCAGAGTAAAAAATTAAAAGGCATAAAGTAAGGCTTTTTTGACCGTCGCAACAGGATCAACTATCAAAAATAAATGAAACAATCTCTCCTTTTTTACCCTCTCGCTACAAGTGGACGATGTTTTTTTAGGATTCTTACGAGAAAAGATGATATAACTTTTTCTTTCAATAACGGAACCCCCCTTCTGTGCAGATATTTTTATTCCTTAAATGTAACCATTTTTAAGGACGGAAGAAAAAATAGCTAAATCGATCAGCCAACTATAGCTACAGATACATATGTGTACAAATTATAATAATAAGGTTTGATGGATTTTCATCTGGGAATATTTTTTTCTGTAACGCAAGTTCATAAGTGCCTTATTTGAATTTATGTCGGTTTTTAATTAGAGAAAAAACATAAAGAAGTTAATCTCGAAATACTAATTAAATCTTGTCAAATTATACATTTATATCCCAGTAAATCTATTTTTTAACTAACTGTGTGCCCGCAGCTGCATTGCGTTTCATATCTTCTTCACTGCGTTTTAATTGTTTTATACGGAACACTGATTATTTTCCTACAAATTTATTGGTACTAAGATGAAGTAAAATATTTCTCATAAATTCAAGCACTTGCCCGTTTAACTGATCATTGAATCGGATTTTATTCACAATTTCATTAGTTTTATTTTTTTTAAAGCGGAAACCTAATTATTTTCGAAAATGATAAGTACTCTAAGTTATCCGGAGTAGCTTCAGCTGTCTACCAAAAAAATCGAGTCAAAATCGGTCAAGCTTTTCCGGAGATTACCCGGAATAAACAAACAGACAAAAAAAATTAAATTGTATTTTTGGTATAGGAATCGTATATAAATGTATATGTGTTTAATAAAAAAATGTTAATTTGACATTATTACAAACAGACACTTTATTTATTAGTATAGATATTACCGATATCGATAAATTAATTCAGTACATGAAACGCGTCACTTTGCTCGTGAAAGGCAGTGGAAGCGTCGACCGACGCGGCGGGCTGCTCGTAAAATTGCGAGCCCAGGTGATTCTGTCGGCGGCAGCCACTATACACAAACACGTTATACTACATAACGCCCGCTCGCACCAGTCATCGTGGTAGGGCTGCCACGCATTTATTTTAACAGTAAATATGAAAATCAAAATGTTTAAATATAAAAGTGCTTTTTTTTCGAATTGACTAAATACTGTTGACCGGAAAGGCCTTGACAGCTTTACCGGACTTTTGAGGTGACTGGACGTTTAACCGGAAGAAAAACGCAACGTCCATCTGTCCGTCTGTCAGACGCAAGCGGAGCGGATATTATAAATCTATAATATAATATAATAAGAGATATGTTGAATGTTTGTTTGAAAAGGATGATAGCCAAGCTAGTCTATATCATCCGTTGATAAAAACGAATGATGGGTATATTTGATGAATTTAAAACGATGATAAACCTTTTTTACAGAAAATACAACACCAATAGAGACGATATAAGGATATGCATGCGAACGTAAACATTGTGACCGGTTTCAACATAGTAGCTATATATATTGCAAGGGCACCAAAATGGTACGAACTTCATCTTAGGTTGCGTTATCCACGACGCAAATGAGCTGAATTATGCCCTAGCTAAAGATAACTAAAGGAAACTACAGATTTCAAGACCCTTTACAAGAACCCTTGTACCGGCGTGTAGTGTTTATGCTGTAGTGCTCTTTCGTACTCATTTATATCAAAAATGTGTGCGGTCGGGGGATCCCTGTAAGGAACGAAGTTCTTATTTAAAACAAATAGAAAAACAAAAATATATAAGACCTACATGTAATAATTAGAAAATGACTCGTTGTGAAGAAAATATCTTATATTATTATTAAACCTTCTTAACTAAAAATTATCTAACACGCCATCTAGTTTTCAAAGTTTGAACATTTAATAGATTACTGCAGTGAGAATCCGATTCAATAATATAAAATAAAGCGTCATCTTATCTTATTTCTAGTACAATAATAATATGCAAAGAAACAGCTATTTACATGAATAATGATAATAGCAAACCGTAATAATAATAACAGTCATCACGTAGACTATACATTAGACATGGAATAGCCATCATACATACACTAACATAAAAATAAAAAAACAAAAATATGTGTCAAGTATAACTAGTATCTGCGTAGTGGCTGAAATTCGATCAAAATTTTTATTCAAAAAAAACTTTGGTTTGTAAAAATAATCTATTTCTTAATATGTTATTTAAATAACTTTAAAGTACGTCAATATTAAACAAAAAACATACATAGAAGATAAACATACTGAAATATTTTATGATTGACTACTTATATTAGTATAGACAAAATCTTAGTAAGGGGTAACCCTGTAACGTCAAGCTCACTACCCGCCTATCTAAGTACCGACGTGCATCGACTACGATTGCCACCGCCGTGCCTCGCCACGCCGTACCGCTCTGTGCGGTAAAACTTCTGTTCTCAAAACATACCTACACACGTATTATTTGCACGACATTCACACAAAAAGATGTTTTGCTTCTTTGTGAAAAAACTGTTCCTGGTAGGCTTAAAATTATGACTCCGATGTATCTGTTTTATTTTGCAAAGCGCACCTTTATACTAAAATTTGAAAACTAATGTCTTGTTTGATCCGAAACTAAACACAATATCTAGCCCCCTGGTTTTAATTTATTATTTAATATCATTATTATAGTAGACTATTGAAGCATATCTTTGAAGGTGATAAAAAAATTTAGGCTGGTGTGAAAATGATGGACAAAGTAACAAGTGACAAAGATAGAGAAAGGGATGCTTAATTGGTTTGGGCACGTGGAGAGCACGGATGAAAGAAGATTGGCGACTTGTTACTTTTTAGTGGGCTCCTGTTTCCGCAACTAGACAAATTTACGATCCGTTGTGCGTGCAGGATCAACTACTCGAGCCAGCCCAGCTCCTTCCAGAAGCGGAGAAGCCTCCTGGGGTGGTCACAGGCTTCCTGGAGTGACCTCGTTTTCTTTAGGGTTCTTGCCCGTTGGTTGACTACTCTCGTGCATTCCAGGACCACTTGGGCAGCAGTCTCTTCTTCCTCCAGACATCCCCTACACATGGGGCTATCTGTCAGTCCTATAGTAAACAAATGTTTATTAAGTGAGTAATGTCCCGTCATTACACCCACTACTAGGTGAAGATCAGTACGAGATAAGCTGAGCAGTCTCCGGGCTAAGCTCCGTGAAGATTGACGAAGTAAATTTATAAGGCGAGGGTGACTGGGCAAGCCGGTAAGGGTTTTACTAGACGAAAGTATCTCGACCAAATCGAAGACGTTTGCTACAGAAAGGTCAGGTTAAAAATGGAAGAAGCGAAAGACGTGTGTCAGGGTCGTCGTGGAAGGTGGAAGGATATAGTCTCTCTGCCTACCCTTATGGTAGAGATGCGTAATGTCATGTATGTAGAATATAGCCCACTAAGTCTTTTGATACATATTATTTAAAATAGCCCTTACTAGAGATTTTATCCACGTTGATTTTAGAATTGGGTCCGAGGGAAACTGATAATATTGTATGTCAATCGTAAGAGATAGTGATATGCCGAAGTTTTAGTTAGGATTTTTAAAGAACCGCCATTCTCTGATACATGATTTTGATGTAGTTATATCTGAAGATTTAACTTACTCCATGAAAACATTTGTCGGCGGCTTGGTTACATATATTTATGCTTAAATAAAATTTAATATTATAAAGATATATAATATCCCATGATGAAATATTGAACTGTGAAAACTACATCAAAATCCATTAAGTGGTTTAGTAGATGTTAGCAGATAATCATGTTTTTTTTATATACTAGCGATTGCTCCACATGGTTACATAGAAATAATTAAAAAAAATAGTAAATTTATTGTAGTATTTAATTTTTAAAATCAGTAATGTAATTCTTAAGTTTATCCGTGACAAACAAAAATTATTTTTACTTCTTTATGTAAAATTTTATGACATTGTAATGACAAACTTAGAGAACTGACTGGTAAATACAGTTAGGTAATAAAGCCAACGGATGTTTTTCGGTACGAGGTATCAAAAAATAATTTTTATTGTGTACATCGATAAATCAGTGTAGCGTGTCGTATCACTATGACGCCGGCGGACGATATATGAGCGCGCGACGAACAACGGGCGGACACCGCGCACGGTCACCGCGACATGACCCACACATTCACAAAGCTACATATATACAATAATAATAAGTTTTAGTACGTAGGTGTGTTGCACAAAAGTGCGCTACTTAGCACCGTGCGGGCTTCGTATGTCATTTCTGAATACTTGTTTGTATCTCTATCCCTAAAAAATTTATAACGCGAGCGTCTATGTTTATCTCTATATTAGTGCGTTTTTTTATTCGGATTCCATATGTTTAGGTAATGATTTACGATAGTAAGTATAATAAAAGTTATTCCGTTAATCATACACAGTTGAAACTCCGAAGTTTTAAATGTTGTTGATGTTATAATTAATTACGGTTGTGAATACAATTTTTTTCAGCCCAACTTTGTATCCTTTTTATAATCGTCAGCGTTACAATAAAATGGTGGTTCTTTGTTAGAACTGTTCAAGGAGTTTTTGTGACATCTCAGAGTTCACGATCCGTCACGGATTACGTGTTATTCCGTCCGTCCGTCCAATCCGTCGTTATTCTCAATACACTTCACTTGGATCCAATAATCAAAATATACCACGTAAAATGCCACCAAAACTACATAGTATAGAGAGTCATATGTTTTAAGTTAATGAATTCAAAATAACATAACTACATAAAAAACAAGTTCGCACCAAAAACTCCTCGATGTTTTACTTTATCGATAGTGTTGTGTTATCAAAAAAACACTAAAATTAAATTCTGATCAATTCATTTATACGGTGTGACAAGGATCTTTTGACACTTGAATGACAATGTTGTTAAAAAAAAAGTGACGCTAAAAGTGTACTTTTTTTTACAATGAGAAATGCATTTACGAATCGCCACTCAACGTTATACGGAGAAGGGGTATGTGGGACTCGCCCGGCCTGAGATGTTTGCCGGGAATACTCACTAAAACTCCTTGGTACATTCTCTCACCTTTTTAGCCGAGGAGCGGGAGTTGCACTGTATCACTTCTGCTCGCAAAAAGTGTACCGAGTTAACTATTAAAAAAATGACACTACTTAAGACGACGGTTTTAAGTATGGTCACGTGCCAAAAGATCTTTTTCGCACTATTCATACCGTATCTTTAAACTATGGTAACCGAATGAATGTATAGTGCGCCGCTTTTAACCACGATTCATGATAACGATGCCATCAATTGGAGAAAGTTTGCCGCCATCGTGTGGGATTTCACGGAATAAAGTTACTAGGTATGTAGCCCAGACCAGCTGGTGCAACTAATAAAAGTTTAGATAAAAGGCCCCGGTGCATATGTGACATGATCAGTAATAATTCAGCCGTGGCACGCAATCGATATGCTATACATTTTTAATGAAACGATGTGTTTCAAAAATGTGGCACCGCACACAAAACTATACAGTATAAGGGGCAAACACATTTATTATACACATTTATTACGTAAGCATCAATGACGGGTATACAGTTTGCTTATTTTTGATGACATGGAAAAGGAGAGAGGAGGAGAGGTTTCGAATGATGATTACGTAACCAATATTAGGGGAGGAGGACCTTTGCTTACTATGCTGACAAGAAGGAGGGGAGGCGTAAAAATGACCAAAATCTGGCTTACGTTATATGGACGTACAGTCTGTAGAAGTTGTTCCCACATATTGCATCTTAAAGACAAGATACCTAGTGCAAATAACAATACATATCAAGAATTACTCAATTTCTCTATGACCACGTGCTATTCTATTGTGTAAAGTTATCATTTATACATTTTTCTAATAAAATAACTATTTATTTCAATACAATAATAAAATTCACTAGTCCGCCATATTTTTTATAGATCTATTGACATTTACAAACAAAATGGTGACGCACGTGAACAACTATATTATTATTTTTTACTAGTTTACATTAAAAATCAATATCTATAAAAAATAAAACAAATCATCACTAAAATTAATGAGAACGAACCCGCCAACAATATCAAATAACAGTACGTATTAATTATTAATAACCACAGTAGATAGGTACTTATTAAATACACAGCGTGGTATATCTATATATCTATCTATCTATCTACGTGTGTGATGCGGAGCCATAAGCTTGTGTTAATAAATTTAATCCAGGGCTACTACCTTAAATAAGGGAATTCGAATGAAACGGTCGATTGGTACGGAAATTGAGTTAATTTATCTAAAATGTATAATAACTTTATAAAATTACACTTATAGTTTTTTTTTTTTTTTATTTCTAAAACTGTTCATTCGATTTAAAAATATCACTGTTTCAAGTCTGAAGTCATTTTGGTTTAAAAAGAAATGCTCTTACTTAGTTCACCCTTAATCTTGAAAAGTTTCATTAATGTAATAGTAGCGTTTTAAGATATTGTACTGTTTTAATAATAAAATTCAAATGTTGGTAACCCTAATTTTGGAGCATCAGGCGACAAGCGTTCAGGATCTGGCGCTAATGACTCGCTTATGCCCACGAATCACTGACGACCGCGCGGCGGCTTCCCCACTATAATAATATCTCGACAGAGATGGGACTAAATAAACAGCGCCACGACCTACTTTTCTCTATCCCTACAATCCTCTTTCGTCTTCTTTATGCCACCGCGCCAGTTTCGAGTGCATTTAACTTTCTCTTCAATTGATGATACCGAACGAACCCCGGTTTCTGCTTCGCCACATACGTTAAATTCTTAGGCATACGTTCTAGTTGTTCTGACCGAGGAAGCGTAACTTTATCATATGATCTATTCGTTCTTTCTGTGATCGACTAAGGAAATTTAATATGTCGATTACCCATAAAAATGAGACAATAGGAAAACAATAGAAAGCTGGCGTAAACGTCAGGTTAGTGCTCAAGGGGTTAACGTAGAAATCATAAATATCATATTGATAAGCTGTGGTGTATTATGTTCGTATTCTTATTTGACGTATCCAAATTTCACTGCCAAAAGAGTTACCTAACACAACAAATATAAATAAAACGTTTACAAGTTTAACAAAAGTATAAAAATGGATATTGAAATTATTTTGTTAGCAATAAACAACATAAACAACTTTTTTACTGCAAAATAAATTACACATGGGGTAGACAAAGTTAGTAGTTAAAAATGTAAAAAAAACGCAAATAATCTATTTGGGTGTCATAAAATATATACAGCTACACTAATGATTGTAATTTCTACGGTAAGGCATTTATAGAACAATATGTAAAAAAATCTTTTTTAAAATACTTTAAAAAAATATATTATTCATATTTTAGTGAACTCCTAATGGTTCTCTCAATTATATATGGGTATTTATATTATCATCTCATCTTGCAGTTTTATCTTCTGATCAATCAATGTAAACTTATATTTTCGTTTAAAAAAATCAGTTTTTTAGTTTAGTTAGTTACTAATGTAACTATTCAAAAAGACCACCAGGTCAAAAGTTTCTGCTGTCACCCTCTTTTTTACTTGCAAAAATTAAAACCGCCGAAATCGTCCGAAAAAATATTTATGGCTTCCAAAATAGTGACGACATTCACCGGCGCTGCGATACCAAGCAATCATAAATTACAAGGCGGTGTATACGAGCGGTCGGCAATTTACACACCCGCAAACTTAAAAATACAGACGATAAAACGTATAATCCGGTGGCATTACGTCGAGAATTGACCACAGTGTGAAGCCACTTGACGGTAAATATAAATTGGTAAACTGAACGCTGCTAGGCCGATGTCCGGCCGAGTGTGGTGCGGTGAGTGAGTTGAGTGACAAGGCGTAATTAGGATGCGGTGATACTTTCGTTTTGTTGAATTTTTTTTTTGTAAATCGATATATCGTTATATTTGAAACGACTTTATTTGAAAGTAGTTATCGCTGTTCTCATTTCATTATATAACTCTGTTTTATTAGTTTTTGTGGTAATGCTAAAAATGAAAAGTAAAAGAATTCATTACAATTTTGTTAAAATAAAAATAATCACGATATATGGAATTTGTTCAAAAATAGTAGCATGTGAAGCTAGAAAGGAAATTTCCAAATGTAGGTAATTGAAGACATTGACAGGAGCTCGGTGACAAATTTTAACTTAAAGGTTGATTAATCCGCCCTAAACCAGAAAGAGCCTTATCACCAGGTCTAAAGTCAGGGTTTTCGAACGTTTAAAATTTGAAGAATATTCGAGATTCGGCATGTAGCAACCAATTATTCAATTATGATTATTAATTTATTAAATTTTAATTAATTCCTTTATATAAATTATCCATCCATCTATTCAACCGAAAGACGTCCACTGCTGGACATGGGTCCCCCCAAAGCTCTCCATAACGACCGGTCTTGCGCCACCCACATCCAACTGGAATTTATTATTATTATTACATTATTATTAAACTCTAATATGTTTCACATACTCTGTTCAAAAATTCTCATTTATTCATTATACATATACATTTTATTATATATATATATAAAATAATTTAATATTAATATTAACCATAGCGAGATCGTATTTTGTATCTGTGATTTGTACGTATCAACATATTTATTGTGAGTCAGTTTAGCTATAAGATTGTCATTTGTTTCTTTTTGACTATCTTCCTCAAATTAAATAAGTAAATACTTTTCAAGTCGCTTACAATTCCGGATTAGTAAACCTATATTCTAAGGATTAAGAAAATATATACCTGAATACTAGAGAAATGTTCAGGTTGTATTTAGTATATAGTGGCGTCTGAAATCACCAAAAAGTAATGGAAAAAACACATATCGTTATTAAAATTGTGTGTAATATTTGTAACAAATACTTTATCAGAAGCTAGCAGAAGGTTTTTTCGTCTCATTATGTACTAAATAGTAAAATAAAGACCATACAGTATGAATTCTATACAGGAGTTCAATACATTTTTTGATATTCCACTATGCAAAGAAATTAATATGTAAGAAGTCAGTTCAAAATACAAAAGTAACGATAGCTCAGTGGTAGTATGGTATGGTAACGCGTCGATGAACATAAGTTCGAATCCACGCGTCCTATTCCGTTTAAACATGAGCTTTCGATTAAGGAAATGATCTTGATGAGAATGTGGTCAAGGCGCTGTACTTCTCTACACTACAGTAAAAAAAAAAACCTCAATTTTCAGTTTATTCACATTCTTCTTCTCAATACTTCTCGACTCTTCCCGCTATTCCAACAGTCCTAATATACCTTTGCATCTACAACTAATAATACAATAATAATAACTAACTAGTAATAACAAAGAAATTGCTGGAAATGTATTTTTTAACGTATCTATTTTTTAATAAACATTTTTTTAACATTGGAAGATACTTTATACACTTGATTTATACATAATGAATCATCTACATCTATACTAATAAATAAAATTGAAGTGTCTGTTTGTAATGTCAAATTAATTTTTTACTTAACATATATGAATGTATATGCGATACATATACCGAAAATACTTGGGGACTTTGAATTTCCGAAAATTATTAGGGTTCTGCGTGAAAAAATAGAATTCATAGAAATTTTTAATAAAATCAGATTCAATGCACAGTTTTACGGGCAAGTGCTATAATTTATGAGAAATATTTTTACTTTATCTTAGTACTAACAATTATTTTGGAAAATAATTAGGGTTCCGTATAAAAAAAATTACAGTGAAGCATATAAGAAACGCGGGCGCAGCCGCAGGCACACAGCTAATCTACACTGATATTAAAAAGAGGAACGATTTGTATGAAATTTGATGTGGAGATAGTTTTTATTCCGAAAATCCCACGGGAATGGGAACTACGCGGGTAAAGTAGCGGAGAGCGGATAATCTTTAATATAAATAAGTACCTCATGTTCCATAACCGGCGAGCATGTTTGAAAACGCTCTTGAAAGTAGAGGAAGCGAAAGAGGTGTCTTAAGATCGTAGCAAGTGGAAGGACGTAGTCTCTACCTACCCCCACGGGTGAAAAAAAAAAAAAACGTGATACTATGTATGTATGTAATATAAATAATAATACTTGCCAATATTTATCGCGATTTGCGAACTTATCGAATAACTGGACGTTATCTAATCAGACGGCAATCGATCGATTAAGACTAAACAGATAAATTAGTAGAACGTGTTCCAGAGTGCCGCAGGGGTAACGAACGAGTACCCGGAAAGAACAGGAGGGGAAAGACCCCATGGAACGAGACTTATCGGTGACTAAGTGCTCAGTTACTCTTACGTTTTCTGCGATTCTAGTTTATAATAATGCTAAAATATTTATAAATAAAATAAAAGAATATTTTGTATGCATATAAAAAAAAAATTACTGAAATAATAGTTTAATATAAAACAAAAATATAGTAACAATTAATAGCAAATAATAATTGTAACCTTGTAGATAATTTTAGTATATGATACCGTATAAATTTCATGATAATAACGCTGTCTATTCATACATACATTGCCGGGTTCTAAAAATCTCTAAGTATAAAACTAACCACAATCTTTAACCACAAAAACTTCGGACTGCCATGAGAGCATAATCCATGTTGGAATTATAACATAAATTAGAAATAGAGTTTTGAAAAATCTGTCTGTATTTTCTAGATTAGGTAATTAAATTAGAATTAGATGATATAGTGTGTATATAATGAAAGTGTGCAAATTTAAAACGATGTTTAAATTTTTGAACTGATTTTACACTTTAAAATCACAACAAATCAGACAGACTACTCGTGTAACTCACTCTAAGTTACATATAACGCAAGTAGTACGCACCTAATGGCTTGTGAGGTTACGAGCGTAGAGGACTCGTCGTGTTATGTCGCGTCGCATCGCACGTTCATTTAAATTATGTAGGTGTCGCCTCACTAGTACATTAATGCGGAGTAGTAGTGCTCGCCCGCCACCGCCTTCAACGTTTCTGTTTCCCTAGTACTTTAGTCATGTTGCAGCAGATGGTTTTTTTTTAACCTAGCTAACGGCTGTTGACCGGAAGGGCACAGCTTCACTGAACTTTAGGGGCGAGTGCTGAAAGCACTCTGCCACAAAAGGTAACTCGCACAAGGGTTACCAAAACGGTACGAACCTCGGAATGGTCGTTACCTGAGTGGTGTGATACGATGGTATTTTTTTTTTATTTATGGGTCGGGATTGTAAAATGAAATTACAATATACAAACATCAGCAATATAGCTAAATATAGCAAATAAATAAAATTGTAACCACTATCCTTCTTCTGTCAACGATGGCGAAATGCGTTTATAATCCGTTGTAGCCGCCGATAGGTAATTAATTTATCGATGTAAATAAATGTATTGTCGTCGATAGACATATTTATTATTCACATTATTCTATTTACCAACAATACTAATTAGAAATTTAAAGATGTTGGGACATTGGCTGACTATTGAAAATGCAATATATTGATAATCATTTATTTTATTTATTTAATAATGTTAAATAACACTCTATTATATAGGAAAGTAATAAACTCAATTAATTACAAGGTATATTAAATTAATAGACAAAAAAATCAATGTAGTGTTTGGAACTGAGTCGTTTTTTAGAAGTTCCTAACCAACCAACCACACAGAATAATAATTTTGTTGTTTGGAGGATGCGTCATTTTTACACTAACAAGTTACAAAAAGTACTAGGAGAATATAATGTAATCGGAAGTTATTATATTGACAACGATTAATGTTGAACTCTGCTTATCAATTTCAAGGAGACTGCAACTCCGGTGTCTGATAAAGTGTGCGATTTATCACAAAACGTAAACGGAGCAGACACAATATTATGTTGAGATATAAATGTATTGATTGTAAACTTTATAAACACTAGATCGATTTAATACAAATAAATACAGTCTATTAAACGAGTAAAGTTTTATTAAAACTGTAATAAATTATGATAATAAACTGAAAAAAAAAAAAAAACTCAGTAATTTAACAGAAATAAATATGTTTGATCAAACCGACCGAACCCCAGCGACCAACGTTGCCGTGGATCAAACACAAGTCCGCAAGGGAAGGCGGTGTGCGGGAGGCAGTGCGGGGCGACGCGCCGGTACGGCTTGACAAGGGATCACTCGACGCAGCCCGTTTCGTCGCGTGCTCAAGTCACGTACTCCGCCCTACCGATTTTGATACTTTACATTAAATTCTATGTACTATATTTCCCAAATAAATTTAACACCGATAAATAAAACATCCTATCCGGATCTTTTAATCGTGTTTTCGTATCTGTTATTATGTAAAATTGTTACTAACTGAAAGAATAAGCAGTGACGCAAACGGAAACGCGTAGTTTTTGATTACAACAAAATAATTTTGTTCCCTGCGGATATTTATAACGGTTTAGTAAGATTTACACTTTAATTAACTATTTCCAATAAAATTAATTTATTATGTCTGATGAATTTCTATAGCTTATTTGTTTATTCGGTTTCATCAAGAATACAATATTTATTATTTTATGTCATGTCTTATTTTTCTTTTTTCAACGACTAATCGGTGTTTACGGTTAACACAAGTTTTCTTTTAAATTAATCGATATTTTCGTTTTTACTTGTTTTATTCCACAAAAATTTATTACGTTTAAAATGTTTGCACATATGCATAATTGTTGATAGTTTTCCTTATAGTATATAAAATTGTGTGTACACAATAATAAATAATGGAAAGCTGGCGTAAACGCCAGGTTATTGCTCAAGGGGTTAATTATAAACTAAATATTGAGTTTATAATTTCAAATAAAACAAGATTTACAAACAACACTGTAAAACATGTAGCTCATTTATAAGAAAATCTAAAAATAAGAATTAATTTAATATGAACGACCGTTGTTTGAATTAATGTCACACGTGTAATAGTTATGTATCATGATTCACGGACTAATTAATGAACATATACTTTAAGTGCTATATTTATGTTATTTGTCATTGAGTACTTATAACAGTAGATCTATTTAAAAACAACTATTATACATGCTACTATAGACACTCTTGGGACCGTTTCACTGTATTGCAACATACATTATTATAATAACACCTCACATCCCCCGGGTACCCCGCCGGCAGTGGCCCAAGGCTTGCTTCAACCCCCAACTGGGGAGACTTGCATCCGCTGCCAGCGCAATACAGGGACACTTCATGTACTCTTCTAGCATTATACGTATCACACTACACACACACTTTTCATCACATCTCGCACTGCATTTCTTTACAAATATCTCCACAATAATTCTAGAAATTTCTGAAAAATAAATAGACAATTTACAAATAAAAATCTTCAATCATACCTATAACCTATATTGTATGGATTATGTTATGATCGTAGAATACATACCTAATAATTTTAAAGCGATGATAGCACAGTGGATAATGGCTGGATTCCGAGTCAATGGGCGCGGTTTAGAACCCACCTATTTAACTCTAAAATCAGACTGAGCATTCAGTAAAGCAAAATATCGTGAGAAAACCATGGCTTGGAGTTAGGGTATTTTCTAATAATGTCCGCTTTGTTAGCTACCATCCTCAAGTTTGAAAACCTATCGCCAAATACCAGGTGTTTTTCGTCAGCATCACTTGCCACTAATCTAGGCTAAGTGTGTTTACCATCCTGTACCACATCGTCACTTAACATCAAGCGAGATTGTGGTCAAAGTACTGAGACTATACCGTGTAAAAAAAAACTAGCAAATGAATCCCATTGCACGTTATAAAATTCACATAAAGTCAATAATTTACTGGTTCTCTTCAAAGAATTTTTAGATCTTCACAATAAACGCCTGAGATGCGTGATCGCGAATCGCAATTGCCTCGTTTAGTTCCACACCGGTAATAATACTTTCGAACTAAATCCGCCAGTCGAGTTAGTACAGGCTTGGGTTTCCTTACGTGCTTCTGAGGCCAAATCGTACAATTATTAATGTTCTATAGTTGAAGTAGAGAACACACTTTCTTTACTAATGTTGAATTTCATAAATATTTGTATTTAAAATATTAATGGTATTTGAATTATAATTAATAAACCTGTCATTAACTATCCAGCCTTATATGGTCTTATGTTAATATCTAAGTGTATTGTTAGATAACTTGTGAAATTTAATTAAAGTAGGTAGTTGCAGAGCTCTTTATAGTATCTCTAATTCATAAGATTATTCTAATCCTATATAAGAATATATGATTTAGTTAGAGATACTATAAATTTACATATGTATGTATATATCAGTTATAGAAATATCTTGATGAAGAGTAATAAATATGTCGATTACCCATAAAAATGAGACAATAAGAAAACAATGGAAAGCAGGCGTAAACGCCAGGTTAGTGCTCAAGGGGTCAACTATAAACTAAATATCGAGTTTATAATTTCAAACAAAACAAGATTTACAAACAACACTGTAAAACATGTAGCTCATTTATAAGAAAATCTAAAAATAAAAGTTAATTTAATATATTGAACGTTGTTTGAACAATGAATGACACGGGATGATATACCTAACCTGCACGCATTGACAGATGAAAACGCCTCCGGCCAGAAAGAGACTGACTCATCGTGTGAACTCTCTCATAACTCCATCACGGACGCGCCGAGTTCAAAGTACAAATAAAGAGATCGCATTCAACCGTGTAGTACACAGCGAGGTACCAGGCGCCTATAACACGTATAGATGTTCAAATATTGAGCGCGCGGCTGCCAGTCGAGCATCACGAACTCGACGTAGGATTAGGGCGGGAACATGCCCGGGCTTTTGATATAGATCCGGGATTTGTTGTCGTTGTTCTCTACACTTATCGTGAGCACCAAAATTCTAATACTCTAAAATCTTAGTTGGTATATTGAAAATGAATACATTCTTTAAGGCAATGTACTTATTAAAATCAAACATAATAACGTGCTATTATGAATTCCTAAACATTAACAATAATATTGCATACTAAATAATAACATTATTTTAATATTTTGTACATAACCATAAGTCAAACTGTGGAGTTAAATCGAAAAATAATCTTATGAAAAGAAATGTAATAATAGAGAAAATTTCACTTAATGTACTGACGGTTTTCTGCTGCGTTCGCACATAGTATGAATTTCATAATGTATGTATTAAATTGTTTTTAATCGTTCAGTAGTGTGAACAGAGTAACTACAAACACATTCACTATTAAATTTTATTTACAATATCAATTTAAATTCTTCTGAGTTTCAATTAAAATTAAAAGGTAAACTATTTTTATATGTATAAACATTTTTGTAAACTTTAAATCGATCAATATGTTAAATATTTAACTTCGTTGTGACTACCGTTAAGAATCATTATTGAACTCAGATAAATCACAAAACAATAATAAAAACACGTGTGAAAATATAACACATATTTGTTATTAATATCAATGAAAAATCCCGGTGTGTACCCATCCGTACGACTGACACAGGATACGGGCCGCGTTATCGCGCCCCCGCGGCGGCGCGTCACCTTGTCACCGACCCGCTTTAATGGCTGCCGTGTACGGTGACTCGCGCCTCTTGATGCTTTGATTTATTACTTTACTATGTTACACTATATGTTTGGTTTATTACAGACCACTATCTCATTTTTACACGCAACTATATTCCCTACTATTAAAGTTTTTTTTTCTCATTATATCCATACAATTTTCAAACATTGTCAATGGGTTTGGTTGTTAAGAGGATATACTAGCGGCATTTATTCCATACAAACGTAGTCCCTTGTTTCCTCTCAGGATAATAGCATTATGGTAAATATTTGTATACCAAATAATATATATCCACTACCGCCATGCTTGTACATTTTGACTTTTTCCATAAATTAGTTGTTGTAGATAATACGAACCTTTGATAATAAAGAAATGATCGATATTTACCGGCATTTTCAGACGTTCCTCAAAAAATTTTTATGAATAAGAAAAAAATGCAAAACGTAAAGACATAGCCAAAGTTTTTCTTATTCTATAACTGAAAGAAAATTAAAAATCAGTTTAGTCTTGGAGGAGAAAACAGGGTACTACAAAGTGATGTTCTCGTCTATTTTGCCCGAGCTGCGGTTGTCCCTTTAATGTTTTATAACTCTTTTGGGTGCAATGCGATAGCAATAGATTTCTGAAATACCTACTTTTCGAATCTGTTGCCGACCGCATGTCGTCTTAAAACATATGTCTTGTCTTTGAAGGTATGTGTTATCTATCGTTATTGTCAATTAATTGTTTAAATTATTTTAAATGCATTTCACACCTTGCATCTACTTATCAACTTCAAAATACTTAATTAAAACATCTGTGTGTAATGGTTATAACGTTCGGTTAATTTAGAAGGCGATTGAAGTTACGGCATTTGATTATTACACATAGCGACTGAAGGAAGCCAAATCAATTTATAGTAAGTAGGTATCAACCAACACCTTGTCGAACGTTTAAAGTCTTAATAAATATGATAACTATAGTTAGGTCAATGTATGATACTGTATGATATAGTTACAGATTTTTAAGTAACGCTATTTAAATAAAAATATTATTCCCTTCTTAGTAAACTGATAAAAACTGCATTAAGATCCTGTACCCTGTTTTAATAGTTTTTGGGACATAACCGGTTTTATTTTACAGGTAGATTTTTTGGTTACATTGTGTTAAATTGAAATTTGAAGCGTATTTTTAACTGGAAGTTAGACTTATTAGTAATGAACGTTTCTAATGTACTACTAAATTATGATATTTTATAGAATGTTTATACAGTTTTTTCTATGATTCAACTTGGTATCAACAAATAGCAAAAGCGCGAAATTTACAAATAAAATTCAATATACTATGTAATAAAACTGTGAGTAAATCTCTCTCATTTATTGCAAAACTAGCTGTGTGCCCGCGGCTGTGTTCGTGTTTCATATATTCTGCACCGCGTTTTAGTTTTTTACACGGAACCCTAATTGTTTTCGTAAAAACTTTTGGTTCTAAAGAAAAATTAAAAATATTTCTCATAAATTCAAGCACTTGCCCGTAAAACATTGCACTGCATCGGATTTCAATGAAATTTTTATTAGTTTTAATTTTTTTACGAGGAACCCTAATTATTTTCGAAAGCTAAAAATACCCTTAAGTTACGCGGAGTAATTTCAACTATATACCAAATATATATTCCCGTTAAAATCTGTCCATTTAGCCGGAACAAACAAACAGACAACATTTTCAAAAATTGTGTTTTTGTAGTAGGTATCATATATACCATTCATGTCTATTTAATAAAAAAAAAACATAATTTTGATATTACAAACAGACACTTCAATTTTATTAATTAGTATAGATTAATTGATATTTCTTACTATATATTTCTGTCTTGCTAAGTAGTGAATATCAAATAAAACATCAAGGACTGTTGCAATGAAAGCACAATTAAACTTGTTCAATTAAAACCACTGACAAAAAACTCTTTCACGTTCCAAACTCTTTTTTTCTGCCAATGTATCGAATGGTTTCCTTATCGTCTAACAACGCATTAAACTAACACTTGATTCACAAAATATAATTTGAAACGTGTATGTATGTAGTCACTTAGTCAGTTGAGTCAAAGCGAACAGATATACATTATGTTTTTGTAAAATTGATGTAAAAAAGGAGAAATAAATAAGACATAACCGCTTAATATTAATTTTGAAATTAATTATTTGAACATTTGAATTTTTAACCAAAATTATTCGCAGCAGCTGGGTCATGCCAACTGACGTTGCTGTTCAACAATACATAAAGTGTTCCAATGATACAACTCTTTTACGGTCTAATATTTAGATATTTTTAATATGTACGTATTTAAATATTGTATATACCATAGTATCGGCTAGATAAAATATTATAGGTAGAAGTACTTCATTATAAAATAAATTTAAATTAAGAATGCACTAACTAGTTCATGCGTACTCGAATCCAATAACATGTCTTATTTTAATTCATCAGTGTACAACTATTTATTTATTTATTTATCTATACGTCTTAACTGCAATACTAATATAATTTATAAAAGCGCAAACGTTATAATTATCATTATTCAAATGTATTAGTTCGCGCCGGAGCTGGTTTTGTACCAAAAAAAAAACAGGGTATATAAAAAATGTCTGGGCTGGCGCGGCGCGCCGGCACGAGTCGGCACCGCTGGCTCTAATGACAGCATGGTCGCCCGCCGCGTTGTACACGTAGGGCTGTCTATTAAATAATATGTACTTATTCAACACTTTGAAGTGACACTTTTTTGTGAGCGATGAGAGTTAAATTTCAATGTTGCCTCACGCGATGAGTATTAATTATTATTAACGTTACGTTTTAAACGTTTAGATAATACTTACACGGCCCTTTATGCGTTATCGAGCTCGGGAGCCACAGAACCGATTTATATGAATTTTCAAATCGTAGATGTATTTGCTGATTATGTTTTAGTAAACATTTCTTAACTAATAATGTATATAATATATTACGTATATGAAAATACTATAAATTAAATGAAATTTAAAAAATATTAGATTCAAATCTAAAGTTAAACGCCGTCGTCACTCCCAGTTTTAGAAAAAAATAAGGTTATGATGTCTATAACTTCGTTTCTCAACCTATATGAAACCCAAAAAAAAACTCTCCATTACTAACCGCTATCTGAGTAATTTGAGTCTTAAAAAGGCAGTTCGTTTCAAAATCTGCTACATTTTTAACTAATTGATAATTTGATTTTCCGCCACATCTGCATTAAATGTGACGGCGTTTGATTTGAGACGACTGATTTTAACTAGTGTAAAATTTTTTGTTTATAGATACATGACCCCGTAGCAACCCTAAATGCGGTATGGGTGCGAGTTCGCCTCCTACATATTTAATTTACCCGGACTGGTTTGTGTCCGGGCCGGGCGCCGCAACGCTTTATGTCTCGTTATGGCTCTATCGGTCTGCGTCGTAGGGCTTCATGGGGAAACGCCACTTTATTGCCGAGTGGGTGTTTCTATGCGTACTTCTAGTCATTTCCTTGGCTTTTGCCGTAAAAAGTCTAGTAAACCGACATGAATATAACTAATTGTATGATCTATGCCGTTCTCGTGTAAATGAAAATGGTTTTTTTTAGCAACAACGCGGCGTAGTTTTTATAAAATGTAAATCAACAACTGAATTAGTATCCTGATTCTCTCTGTTGAGAGATTCTCCTGGTGCTTTGTTCACTTGCCAGTTCACTTGGAGTCGACGCAGTATTCTCCCTATCAGACCTCATCTCTTCACTATTTATTTCTTTTACTTACGTATTATCTCTCACAAACTCCATCGACACTTACTTTGGCATTCTTCTATTTTTGATCCTTCTACATTCATTCAATCAATCACTCTTGTCACAACACAATTAAGTAATAAACATTTGTCATAGCAATCGATAAGATAAACCGCAATCTCTCGTTCTGTTTGTTTGTTTAATTAACGTTTACATCCCTTATAGGTCGTGAAGTTTTTTATCTTGATATTAACTAAGAACTTCATCTCTTCCTTACGGAATAGGCTCAGTGCTTTGACCACAATCTCACCTGATGTTAAGTGACGATGTGGTACGGGATGGTAAACACACTAAACCTAGAGGTACTGGTTCTCAAGTGATGATGCCAGGACACACCTATTGGTATTTGATGACAGGTTTTCAAACTTGAGAGTGGTAGCTACCCAGGCGAGCACATTTAAAAAATGTCCTACCACTATTCTATAGTTTTCCTCACGATGTTTTCCTTCACCGAAAGCTCAGCCCGATTTTTGAGTCGGATAGGTGAGAATCGAACCCGCATCGAATGACGCGGAATCCGTCCGCACTACCCGCTGCGCCATCATCGCTTCATCTAGTATTAATTTTTCATTCAATCAATACAATCATCCAAATGTAGTATTAATTTATGATGTCTACTGTATCCACGACGTACGTATATAGATTTAGATGAGATTTGTTTGTTTGTGTTTTTTAACTGGCTACGCTTTATCACCCGCTATCAGCGTAATACAGTGACATTTAATTCGACGTGTTCTGATCGTCAACTGAGAATACTCTTGCAGCTACAGCCTGCGCGATACGATGACACTACATTATAATACAATGTACGCATTAAACATTTAGCGGATATTTGTTACACTCTAAACTCATATTCGTATACTTATAGAATAGAATAGAATATGTTTTATTTGCAAAAAAACACAACACAAATTGAAATACACAGAAATTACATATTGTAATTTAAAACAAAAGTGTTGCGTTTATGCTGAAACTTGAAAAGTGTCAGTGCAGCGCTGATATTCTGGTTGAATATTGTTGACGCGATGCGCAAAGACTACTTAATTTTTTTTTTAAATAAGCTACGTATAACAGAGAGTTGTATAAAAAAAGTTATACAGGTATTACACAAATTAATGGATAAAGAATTTTTTTTTGTACTTTGATTTTTTTACTCCATACCACTGTGATGACCATATGCTCATTTCTTTTTCCAGCTGAATACCTTAGTACTCGCTATAAACCTCGGTGAGTCTGTTATAGCCGCTCAGAACAGCGGCGTTAGTTAGTTCGAAAAAAAAAAAACACAATTTCATATCACAATCTTTTACTTATAAAATGGTCGAATCTTTTTCTCTTGAATTCTTTGCACCTAATTTTAACATTATGAAGGGTGTCAAGTAGCTAATCCGAAAAATATAAACTCTGGCACGAACAGAAGATAACTTTCCTTCAAGACATCCGGTGAAAACAGTCGGTAAAGTTGTTGTTTTGTAGGTATTTAAAAGAAGTAATGAACTTGATGGATTTGCCTTTACTCTCAAAAATAATTTTGTGTTATTAAAAAAACAAAATCCTTGTTTTTTCGAATAACCTACCTTAGTATGTTAAATTATTATATTCTTATATTTAAAAAATATATTTCATAACCAATATTTATCGTTTTAACAAAATGATTAACGTTTTTAAATAAATGTTTTTTTTTTTTTTCTAACCTAGCTAACGCTGTTGACCGGAAGGGCCTTTACAGCTTCATCGTGACTTTAGGGGCGAGTGCTGAAGGCACTCAGTCGCAAAAAGGTAACTAGCACAAGGGTTACCAATATGGTACGAACTTCGGCTTGGCCGTTATCTGAGTGACAAATAAATGTCAATAAATGTCATTCTTTGTAATACACATTTTGTTAATTAACAGAGTGATTGCACCTAACTGGATCGCTACCATCGTACACTTGTGAAAGACCCGTTATAATGACAGGTTTTTGTGTATAAGCTATAAATTAAATTGAAAAATACAACAATCCATTAGGTGATTAGTATAATGACACACATAATAGAGAGTAAAAATATAAATAGCATATTTTATCCCGAACAAACTAATACTGTTGACTCCAAAGAGTCTTTACAACTATGCCGGGCTTTGTGGCGTCCTTTAAAAAATCCAATGTATGTTACGTGTAATATGGAAGTTTATAATGTAAAGAACGACAGCTGATACAAAAGCTTGAGACGCTGCCGGAAAGGATATTTCTTAGCCATGTTAAGCTTTATGTTAAGTCCTGATAAGAAATTTTTTGTTACTATTGAATCCACTATTAATTTTGTTTAATAAAACTCATTCTATAACTTCACAATTATTTAGTTCTTATAATACTATCTTATTTAAATTTCTAAAACTTTAACTCACTTATATCCTTATTCATAATTCAATATACTCTCCAACTATGGTAGAGTGCAAGCGCGCGGGAAAAAACAAAGTGGGCTAGGCGAGAGCTCGAGAAGGGACCGAGCCAAGTCTTAGGGTTACCGGTCTAATGAAAATACAAATAACGTTTACTAAATATCAAAACATTTCATTAGGTTATTAAGTGCGGATATGACATGACACGGCATTTTAATTTTGCCAATGTGCTAACAGATACGTTTTTTATCTGGAGAGCTTTGACAGCTTCACCGAGCTTAATAACGAGACTCAACTGGAAAATTATAACTACCAGATAAAAAAGATTTAGAAAAATAAGAACCTTTATATGAGCTCTTGACTATCATCCATCATAAAATTTTCAATGTAATAAGATATATCAATAAAACCTGGCCAAGAACACATGGGTGTAGAAAAAAAAATTAAATCGGTTAAAGAATCTTCAAGCCGTAAGTCAACTAATAGGTGTAAAAACAAAGTGTCTTTACTATGTACATCGGTATTAATGTTAAATAATAAGTAATAATGAAATTAAAACATGTATTTATAAATGAAACAACTTTAAATATAAAACTAGACATATATGAAATTACGTCCAATCACTTTCATACTCCGTTAACTTTCGAAAATTTATTATTAAAGAAAAAAATATTTAGTGCACGTTTCGTGTTGACAACCCTAACCGTTAGCGGGAGAACAACGGGTGTTACTCAGAGATGGGGGCACGGGTGGTAATCCCTTATCGCGGCTACCGACCGCGCATCGGCAATTATTATAAAGAGCCGGTGTGAACCAGTGTAAGTACGTGTTTATTGCGAGATAGTTTCAAAGCGGATATGTTATTAGAAACTTTATATTGGACAACGATAAGGTTTTCAAACAATTTTTGACTGTTTTATATAATCAAAATAAGCAATATTCATGAACTAGCCACAACTATGTTCTTCTTTTCTGCAGTAATTTATGAAGCATCAAAACAGGACAAAATATAATTACGATACAAATGTTAAAATTATAGAATATTTAGACACAACTAAATTAATAATTAATTCATAAATAATTCAAAGTTTGCGTAAATAATGCGTATACTATTATTTTGAAATCAAACACATTTACACAAAATATTTTTGTGTAATTTATAACAAAGTTTTAAATTTGATTTATAAATTATGTGTTGGATAAATGCGAACCCAACATTCAGCCTTAACTTTCAATGAAGAAAATATTTTAATTGAAACCATAACAGGGTAACATAAGGTACATACTGTCTAACATAAGATCTTATCTTGGCTTAACAAGCTAATGAGTTAGAAATCTTTTTATAAAATATATTATATCTACATCATTTATATTATTAAGCTATTATGTTGTTTTGATGGTAGTCTGATTAGGAATTTCTTCGATTGGCGTGCACTCGAATCCTAAAACTAGCTTAACCTATCGTTGAAAGATGACATTGTGATAAAACGATAATATAATGGAAAGACATTTTCTAATACCTCCTGTCTACCTAGTTACTTGAAGTTGGAAATACAATACTTATTGATGTATTCCAGCATCATTATTTATTTCATAGCCTTAAGATTTATATCTTCGATCAAATTGTTATTTAAGGACAGGCGAGATTGTAGTCAATCCCTAAATCTGTTACACATATATAAAACCTATGATAAGATGTATTCTTTAAAAAACATGTATAATTCTTTATTCTTTATTGATATCGTTAACAACATGTTTTAGAGTCTCACTTTTAATAATAATTTAAATAATTATTCGAGTTATAAAAAAATCCAAGTATCAAAACTGTTTCATCCTCGTATACGAAGTTACAAACCGCAGGGCGGCAAGCCGTCCCGCTGGCCATGCTCAATGCACTTACACATAATATCCCCATCCCTCTCCCACAGGCACCACCCCCCTTCGGTGTCCCGTAAGTAAGCGAGTGAACAAAGAGTAGGAATAAAAACATTGGAAAATAAAAACGAACTGCTCTGCGACGCAGTATCCTTAACACATAGGTTCATAAAAAGTTTAGTTATATGAAAAAAAAAAAAAACTAAAAATATATTCGTATCTAATAACAAACAAGTACTTAACGTTACCCTCTCAATATGTTCTTGATAATTTAATGTATGTCCGCAAAAACTTAGACAAGCTTGATCTTGTAAACGACTGGCGTAACCTTAATACTAGAGACACTCATAAACACAAATTAGCTGTTTGGATCAGCTAGCTTCAGACTTAGAGAAAGTAATTTAAAAAAATGTAGTAGATACAATATGATTCCGATGATAGCAATTTGCCAGATAATATGTTCAGGTGCCATGTCAACCAAGTTTTCATTTCTAAGGATTATTATTCTAAGGTGAACCATTATATGAATGATGGTGATATCGGGAAGTGACGTAAAGCGATGATGGAGCAGCGGGTAGTGCGGCCAGATCCTTCAACGCGGGTTGTAAAATCGGCCTGAGCTTTCGGTGAAGGAAATATCGTGAGGAAACCATAGTGGTAGGGCATTTTCTAATGATGTACACCTAGGTAGATACCACCCTCAAGTTTGAATAGTCAAATACCAATAGTAGTGTTCCGGCAGCATCACTTGAGATCCAGTCCCTCTAGGCTTAGTGTGTTTACCATCCTGGAACACATCGTCACTTAACGTCAGGTGAGATTGAGGTCAAAGCATACTGTGTAAAAAAAAAAAAACCATTTTGTAATAATAAATTATATTGTTTTAAAAAAAAAAATATATATATATATATATATATATATATATATATATATATATATATATATATATATATATATATATATATATATATATATATATATATATATATATATATATATATATATATATATATATATATATATAAACAAAATAAATCGAGTTTCTTGTCGGCTCTTTTCGACTGGAATGTTTTCCGAACCGGTGGTAGGGTTTTTGACGTTCATAAGTCTTTTTCAGGGTCTAAACTGAATAAAGGATTCTTTGACTTTTGATTTTCATTTTGAAAACCAGTTATCGGGCGTGTATTTATTATTCTTTCTGAATGCTGGTCAAAGATGTCTTCAAGATTGAATACTGTTATTTGTGATATCATATCGGTGATTTAAAATCGAGGTATATCATCGCACCGTCAAAAAAAGGGGCCTAACTAAAAAAAATAACTTTTGAGAAACTGAAAAGTAACTATTTAAAAAATCTATAGCCTAACATTAAATGCACTTTTTTTTATAGAATCATTAAACTAAAATTTCAACTTATATTTTAAACATAATTAAGTTAATATGAAATAGTTTAAATGTTTCAGGTTATGACTCTAACTCGATAGGTCAATTTTTGGCTTGAGTCTTTGTTTCATTCTGAAGGTCAATATGTCTCTAATGGTCATCTGTATAAATGAAATGGTCAATAGTATGGTTGAGAGGGTTCAATAGTATGGTTAACCATTTGTTAGCAAGACCTAAGCGCACAGGAAATTACGTCACCCCATCATCTTAACGGAAAAAAGGACAGAAGACAAAAAAAGCTATAAAAGCCGTTTTAAAGTTAAACTTCATCGAAACTAATAAATACAATTGAAGTCTCTGTTTGTAATGTTAAAATAACATTTTTTTACTAAATAGACATGAATGTATATGCGATACCTAAACCAAAATTCAATTTTTAAAATTTTTGTCTGTCTGTCTGTTTATTTGTTCCGGGTAATCTCCGTAAAGGCTGAACCGATTATGACGGGACTTTTTTTTCTTAGATAACTCAAGTTACTCCGCGTAACTTAGGGTACTTTTTTGTTTTTCGGAAATGATTAGAGTTACGCGTAAAAAAAATTAAACTCATGTAATTTTAAAGTAAATCCTTTTCAAGGCACAGTTTTACTAACAAGTGTTGGAATTTGTGAGGTGATAGTTTTACAAGTTACGGTCACTCTTAACGCAATACCGCGCGGAATAAACTTAACTTACTTGTCAGACGCGATGCGAACAGGTTTTAAAATATACCAATGCAAATATTTTATCAGAACAAACGTTTAATCAAATAAACCAGGTTCAGACTTTTATTTGTGAAGGAAAAACGTGTAACAAGAATTTAATAAAGTGCCATTTTGTACACCAGAGCCGTCGAGACTGCCGCTTTGTCCGTAGAGAAGAAGATTTCTGACACTAAATTAAAAGTGTTGGGCTAATATTGTCATGTTTGGTGAGAAGTCGCTTTCCTTATAATGAACTGTAATTATTCTTTTTTTATTGACTATGTTTCTATCGACCGTTTTGTAATGAGATTAGTTACAAATATTGCATCTCAAAATTACATGTGAATAACAATCCTTGGGAAAGTTTATTCAAATTTTCAAAATATTATATTGCCCACTTTCGCAAGAGTTTACTCAATTCTGTGGATGAGTGATTATTTCAGTTTTCTCGTATCATCGAGATTGAAGTCCTTTTAGGAGTTCGTGTAGTAAATTGTAAAGTTAATGTCTATTTTTAACTATTAATTGTCAATTTCTCTTTTTACATTTTAGGTAAAATAAATCAAATATAACGCTGTGACTTTATTCACATGTGTATTTTCTATAAAATTTATTATCTATTCGTGAAAATCTGTAATTGGCTAATTATTGTATGTTCTTAGTGCTATATTGTTTTATTGCTGTAGATTTTCCATATAATAAATAAATAAAAAAATAATCAAATAGTTTTAAGACCTGCATTATATAATTTGTTCTATTTATCATACCATAATATCTACAAAAGTGAGGTTACTTTTGTGAAAAATAACATGTTTGTTTTTTACAAAACAACAAGGACTTTTTGTTAAATCCATTTATTATTTTATAAAGAAAGGCGAAGGTACTACTAGATCATGCAGCTAAGTTTGACGTTTGAAACACTTTGCATATAAAGTTCTAACAAAATGGGGACCCTTTGTGAAAGCTTTTCTTTCAAGAGAGTTGTTGGAAGATCTCAGAATTCACGTTCCTCGTCATTCATTTTCAAAACTCTTTACTCGTGCATAATCACGTAAAATACCAACAAAATTACATAATATGGAATTAAACGTTGCAAGTACAAATACTGTTAACCGGAAGAGTCTTGACAAGCTCAAAGCAAAATGGCAGGTCTAGCACTCAATAGGATTAGTCTCAAGGGTGGTACCAAGGGCACAAAAGTGGTGTAACTCCGTTTGAGATGCTAGCTGTGATTCAAATTCTGCGGAATTTACCCCGAACTAAAACTATGGTGGTTAAAAGAAACTAGGGATCTCAAAGTCCCGTACCAGAACCCATATACCAGCGTGTAGTGTGCTGAAGTGTGGGATGAAGTGTAATTCATGTTTTTTTTTAACTCCGGCCTCACCCCTAAAGTAATCAGCGATTTTTTATTATTAATTTTTTTCAATGTGTGCCTTTTTTCTTTCATTTTTTAATTTAAAGCTCATTCTTTTGCTTTTTCTTGCACATTCTTATTTACCAATACAATATTCGTTTTAATTTCTACAACATATTTTACAACATCTAGCCATACGACGTCCAGCCATGGTCGGTACATAACAGTCACGACTTCATCACTAATATAGTTAAAATTTAAAAAATTATAAAATACTTATCTAATGAAATTGCTTAAATTCATGTTAATTTCTAAATGTTATAATTTTCTATGTAAAAAGTTAAAAAAAATTAAATACTAATACTAAGTTCAAATATAATTAAAATTTAATATAAAGAATAGAAAGTTTTCAAAATTAGTAGAATAAGTCAAACTGTATTTATTTTTATTTGGATCATCGATTAATGATTGCAGCTCTCCTTGCACTTACGTCTATGAACTGCAAGAAGGCTGGTCGATGATCATCGTTCAGTAGTAGATCTGCTAAGAAGTCCATTTTTAGCCCAACTCCAGTTTTACACTCGAGATAGTATCTGAACGAGCCGAACATAGGACAGTCGATTAGTAGATAGAAGACTGTCTCGGTGGTATCCGGATCGCAAGGACACGCGGGACTATCCTTTATTTTGAATCGACGCAGGTACGCTATGAAGCCCCCGTGACCCATAAGGTCACGTGTTTGGTGACAATCGGGTCTTCTTTAACACCCGATGGGCCACCTCTACCTTTGGAAATAATACCCTAGTCATCGCCCCCGTGTTGGGGGCTTCATAGCGTTTCTGCCAAATTCTGTGTCCCCGCAAATGATTTTTTTGCGTAAGAATCTCGGATTGTATGCGGCCCGTTTTGCCAGTTCGTCGGTACGCTCAAATCCTACAGTGTAATTCATGATATTTTAGTGAAAGTGCTGGCGGTGGGTATAGAAAGAACCTTTCCTAGTTAGGGATTGAGACACGTCTTGGGCCACTGCCGGAATGGTCCCGGAATCCCAAAGAAGTCTTTTAATATTAATTTAAGTGTTGTCCAAAGAACAAAATACTTTGCGTGTTTTTTAATATGTATGTGTAATATGCTAAGAATTAATTTAATCAAAATGATGACATTTATAAAATATTTATTTCTCAATAAATCACATCTCATTTCACAATCTATTTGTGGCACATAAACATCAGATAAAATATACTTACAATATTATTTTTTTTATTAATAAGTACTATATTATAATACATTTATATAATTTCGTACAATCACTACAATGAGGTATTTTTTATTTCTTAAAACTAATTTAATGCATGTATTATAAATATTAAATCACTGCAACATGAATACCTAAACGGCGGCCGCGAATAGAAAAATAAAAATAATGAAACAAAATAATTCCTCTAAAATACCACAATAAGACAATAAACCATAACATCTGAAAACGGCGTTATATCTTTTTATTTTTCTGTACGGGCCCCGCACAACATCTATCACATAAAATAAATTCGTTTTTATTATGTTGGCAACGGTCGTGTTCGTGCATCCATGGTCATAACAACACAAAATGTTGTCACTTAAAAATTAAAGGTAAACTTACTAATTTTTTTCCTACAAATTTCGTTAATAAATTATATAAACACAGCCAGCCATACATCGAGATCTCTACGTTACATACTTTTCATGACTAGTATCAAAAGTATTAAACAGAAATATTCGTAGTTATTTTGTACTCAGTTATAGTTATTTGTCTGTATCTTCATTATTAACAACCTACAACATCAATAACATTCATTAAAATCATCTAAAACATTGATAAACCCACAATACCTACGTTTAATTTTATTTTTTATTCAGATAACATTTCGTATTGCGTTCCTATAAAGTCTTCGAACATGAGCAAAATAATTTCTCGATAGTTATCTCGAAAGATTTATGAGGTACCCAAAATGTACCTGATTCAAATGTAAATAATAATTTAGGAGCAATTCTTAGTAATCGAAGAACAAATGCCTTAGTCTTCGGCGTCTGAACCAATGGAATATTCAGTTTTTATATCTCTTCCAAAATCATCGAGCGAGTCGTGTCTGAATCCAGATCGGGAAGCAAATGTACTTTGGGACATGCTCGCTAGTATACCATTAGACAAAGCCTGGACGGACAACGCCTCTTGAGACGGCCCCGCATAACTATATTGTTGATAAACTGCTTGAATCCTTGCGGCGTTTACCAGAGTGTATCTTCAATTGCGTATCCAGCGCCAAACTTAATGGCAGTTTCCGCAGTTGACTCGATATCAATTTCCCGAACATTTCGAATTCATTCGAATCGTTCCCGTTTTCCGAGTGTTGGCTCAAGTCTTGAGGTAGATCGGTATGGTCGTTGCTGTCTGAATTACTTTTCTTCTGCTTCGTTGGGATCGGGTAAATAGTAGCAAGGGATGCGGTCAACGGCGTCGCTATTCCAACGGGCGGATTGAGAAATGGCGCGGTCGTCGACGACGGGAGGATGCCGAAGGGGCTAGCCGATGTTGAATTCATCCCGAAGGGTGTACTCGGTCGGGGCGACGGCGTGTTTAGAACGTACGGTGTAGACGAACGCGTCGAGTTTCGACGTTTCCGAGGACTTTTCTTTTCCGGAGATTTGCGCTCGGTCAAATCTTGCACTATGTCGCTGTCATCGCTCATCGGAATCTCGAGCAGGCTGTTGTCAACCTATTGAATAGTTTAAATTAGTTTCGCACATACGTAAACATTTGGGTAGGTTTGTAAACAATAAAAAAACAACTACTCACTGAGCTCGGTGTGACGATAGCCCGCAGAAACCTGTCTGCGTGTTCGAACCACGTGACGCTTGGTCTGTACGCATGCGCGCCGGCTTTCCTCGCAGCGCGGATCTTCTTCAGTTCGACACTATAGGACGAACGTATGTTCTTTATCTTATTTTTTAATTCTTTAACTGTTACATCGACTAATTTTAGGGCGTTTATTATCTCAACGTAACCCTGTTCTCGTATTTTCTTGTTTTTGTAATGTTCCGATACGGGATTCCATAGGTATTCGCGTTTTTCGTATTCTATAATCATGTGGATAGTTAAATCCTCACTCCATTTCGGGTTGGCCAGTATAGCGACCATTTTTATGGTTTATCGCATTCTTATATAAATATTGTTAGTTTATGGGATTTATTTTTTAAATATTTTCGCGTATTTTCCGTACTAGGAGTACAGAAGGGTGCGGGCGGTTCGCATGCGCGCAGCATACTAAAAGCACGTCGATGGGCCGGCACCCCGCGCGGGGGGTCTATTTCGGGAGTAGCCGGTATCACGCAGCCGCGTGCTTTGGAGCGTGCTGTTTCCTCTCGTCACAGGTCGGAGGCCGGGCACGAGTGAAACGGAAGATTTGTGGACGGACGCCACCGGACCAGAGCGGTGCGCGTACCGATCAGGACGATTTATTTATTACCGACACCCACGTCCTGACGCTGCCTGTATTTTCTAGCGACTTTTGTTCGCTGTTACTCGTATTGCAAGTTGTTACACTTGCTAATGCGTTTTTGTGGGCATACATAAACTTCACACGTCGGTTAGTCGGATAATGTAAAATGCGTTGAAAATATTTTCATAAATTCTACTCCTTATAAAGTGAAATCGCTGTAAAATTACCTACACATTGATACCCTTTATAAAGATTATGTTTCATTTGTTTTAAAAACAAATTCTCCAAGATAGTAAATAAGAATTTAAGAAGTGTATCTAGGGGTTGTGAAATGTAGGCTTACACTTTGTTAGGCCCTCGCTCACTAATATAAGGAAAAACTAAATTGACTTGACCGTGGTAATTCGGTTATTTTTCTAAACTAGCTAATGCTGTTGACCGGAAGAGCCTATACAGCTTCACCGTAACTTTGGGGGCGAGTGCTGAAGCCACTTACAGAAAGTAAGCTGTGTCTACGTTCAACAGTTGCTTGAGTCATCATTATTCTTATGTTGGTAGCAAAAAAGAATATATATTTGGATGTAAATTTGCAATAATATTTTTTTTAAAATCGATATCATAATTATTTATCAAAATTGTATGGGGACCTAAGTTTTCTCCCAATAATATTATTCATCCCTTATCTATGTTTTCAGGTTTTACCTACACCAATTTCAAAGATTTAAATAAAATAGGCTCGATTTATGCATCCCACTAATCTAGACAGTCCGTGTTCCTAGACGGAATGACAGCAAATGCTTAATTTTAACTACGATTTTGTATCAATAATTTTAGAGACACGCCTAATATTTTCATAATGGGTATACAAATTATGCAAATACATACATTTTCATAAGCCGTAGAAGAAAAAGATCCTTAAATAATTGTTTAGGAACCTCTATTTATTTTTTTTTGACGGGGGGAAATGCATTTACGCACTACCCTTACCTATTGCATTAGTGAGACCGGAGTCCCTCAATGCAATAGGTAACGGAGGGACGAACTCCGTGCCAGTGTGGGAATTGTTTAGGAACCTAACAAAAACAAACATGGATTTTAGTAAATAAAGAACAAAATTAAACTAAATAGTAAATAATTACTTATAATTAGAATATGATTCAAACTTTTCTTACAATACCTATGCAGAAAAAATACCAGAAAGTAAATTTTATATCTAGGTATACGAGTATGTTTTACTTATTTTTAGTTATACTATTTAATACCATGATATTGTTTAGTAAAATTTATCGTAATATAGCTATAATAATAATTGAATTATATTGAATAATTATAGTAATAAATAAAATTGGAGTGTCTGTAACGTCAAAATTATTTTTTTTTACTAAATACGTATGAATGTATATACGATACCTATACCAAAAATACAATTTTAAAAATTTATGTCTGTCTGTTTGTTCCGAGTAGTCTCCGGAACGGCTGGACGGATTTTGACGGATCTTTTTTTGATAGATACCTCCGTTACTCATACTTATTAGAAGTTACTCCGGGTAACTGACAGTGCTTTTAATATTCGAAAATAATTAGGATTCCGCGTAAAAAAATTAAAACTCATAAATAATTAAATAAAATTCAACTCAATGCATAGTTTTACGAGCAAGTGCTTGAATTTATGAGAAATATTTTTACTTTATCTTAGTACTAAAAAAATAGGGTTCCGTATAAAAAAATTAAAACGCAGTGAAGAATATATGAAACGCGGTGCAGCCGCGGACACACATCAAGTTTTTATACATAACTATTAAAAATTAAGACTAACTACGATATAAGTAATTTAATGTAGATTTCAATAAATGAACTGGTATAATAAACATATGTTCATAATTCCGTAAGTAAATAAATAAATAAAATAAAAAGCCTTTATTTCCTTAACCTAACTGTAATAAAATTACACATTTAAATCCATTTTTTAATTCAAAAAATAATAATCCTAAAATTTAGGTTCCTTACGGGTTTAGAGCTCATCCAATTCTTTCCATTTTTCCTATATATCTACCTAGTCCATCTAATCTACGAACATCAATTTTTTTACGTATATTTTTACTGTTTTGTTCCGGTTTAAGAGGATATTCTAGCGGTATTTATTCCATTACGTTCCATTCCGTTATGGTAAATATTTTTTTTATACCAAATAATATGTATCCACCACCGCCATGCCAGTACATTTTTTCCATAAATTAGTTATTATAGAAACTAGGAGCCTTTGAAAATGAAAAAAAAGCTCGATTTTTACCCTCGAGGTCGATCTCTAGAAAATTGATCCTTTTTCGGTTTGTTTTTTATTTGTAAATGGTGTTCTTTTATTGGTCAAAATTAGAATATAATCATCATTTATTGAAAAATTTAGGTAAAAACTGTATCCGAAATAATTCTATTGATAACATTAACGCTCTTCAATAGAAATTAAACAACATGAGACAAACAGTCTGGACAGAAAAAGATGCTAAACTGTTTTATCTATGCGTATTTATAGGTAAATCCATACCAGACAAAACAAACAGGACACTGTAATAATCAATCTATTATCATTTAAAAAAATTAGATTTGTTTTTACAAGCATATCAAAGTCAAAGGTATAAATTGATGAGATTTTATTGTTGGCAGTACACTCGAAATACTCTTGATGAAGTGTCCAGCTATCACTGTAAGTGTTTGCTTACCATCAGGCAAGATATTTGTCTGTCTTTGTATACAAATATACATTTTCAATCTCACAAAGAATCGAAAGAAACTGACCACAAAGCTAGATATCGACTTCTCCTATGAGGCTGGCATAGTCATGCAGGATGCACTGAAGCCTCGTTAATTGTATAGATTAAAAAAACCATTACTTGAGTTTTTAATTATTTTTGTGAAAATTACTCATACATTTATTTGTGTTTGGGTAGGTACATTCTTAATTGTAAATAAATTTATGGTTCTTAAAACACCATAAACAAAATAAACATCGAATTCCTAGGTTCTAAGATCGATTCTGTGGTCGATATCAATTTTAATAAATCGATTGTCTGGTCTGTAATATCGATTAATTAATCTCAGGTCGCATCCCTAATAACATTGTTTTCTTTGACATGTATTTAGTTATTTTGGTAACTCACGAAAGTTTATTTTTCTTTGTTTTTAATATAAGTAAATTTATTAGAATTCTGTGATTATTACACATAGTTTACCAGTGATTTAACTTAATACTTAGTGTTTGTGATAGAGTACCTAGTTATCTAATAATGTGACTGGGGACTGCGATTTTTACGAGGTTAGTATTTAATTCACGTCATTTTTTTTAGTTTTCTAATTTTTTGCTAAGATCTTTTTCAGCCTGGGTATAAATTGAATAATGAATATTCTCTCTCTTAGATTATCACTATCTTTTTATTGTTGTCAACTTTTATTTTTATGATTGTTTTTGTATCTTTTATGTGTAAATTAGTAGGTAAATTTTAGTTTTGCTTTATGAAAAATGGCGTAAAGTATCTTTATTTCTTTTATTTTTGCATAATACTTATCCTAAAATCTTTTTCATGTATATTTTTATGCGTGTATTAGAAACTAACGTGTGTCTGTGTGTGTGTAATTATTATTACATGCATTACACAAATAATTTTATTACTAAGATAAAATATCACATTATCGATCTCAGATAAAATAAATATTTGAAGAAACTTGATAGCCTCCCTCAGCACAAGTATCCATCACTCATTACTGTTCTAATTTTCAAGAGAAAGTAGTATGAGGACCAGGTAGATTTTTTATGCTCCGGCTTTACCGACAATTTTTTTTACGCTTCGCCACTGGTGGCTTTAAACATTTTCAACCTTGTGATGATGGCACTGAACATTGAAATTACTACCGGTTCGGAAAACATTTTCCTGTCGCTTCCGAGAAAAAGTCGAAAGTAACATACTTCCTTTTTTTAATGACAAACCTGTAGTCTAAAGACTTAATTAATATAAGAAAAAATAATATCATCATGTCTTTACTAAAATGTAAAAGAAAACTTATATCTAATCATTTTTTTAAATAATAGTAATGAACTAAAAAGTACTGAGTTTTTTCTTTAACTTTATTAACGAAACTGGAAATATTTTTTTACCCATGGTAGAAATTTTCCAATATTACATAAACTAGCTCCGATTTTGCACAAAAAATACTAAATTTTAGTAATTTTCGTATAAGAGAATAGTAGTAGTTTCACGAACAACAAACAAACAAGTTTTACACGAAAGAGAAAAAGTAAGAAAAAGGTAAACACGAAAAAAAAAAGTCAAGTAAAAAAAAATATTTGAAAGAGCGAGAGCTAACGAGCTTCCAGTACCAGGGTGGCATGACATTACAGAAGCACGCGCCATTAGAGGCGAGCGCACGGCTTGGGACGGAACGGGCCCTATTTCCGGAAGGAAACGCGCCCGGAAGCCGCGCCACGTCCGCCCGCCCGTGCCTAGTCACTAACGCTCCACTCAGTTATGTATGTTTAGTAGTGGCTCGGATTTTGATACGAGATCGGGAATTTAGAGTTACGATATTATTTACATACAATACATACTTACTAACATGTTATTTATTGTGTGTATTTGTTTTTTTTCCAAATTCAACACGTTATTCCTATTTAACGCTCTTTATAAATAAAAACTTTCCATCATTCTTGCTTAACAGGATTAACCAGGCGGGGATTGGAACTTGTATTATCTAACTGAAACGTTATTATTTCATAAGGATATTATTATTCTCTTAATTTAAAAACTCTCGCTCATTGTTAGGGATCGAACCTAACCATACAAAACTCTCTAAACCATAATTGATTCATGTCGCAGTTTTACATATGTTATAAATGTAATAATATTTATGATTTATATTACTTACTATATAAATTTATTCTAATTGCATCGCTGTCTTTCACAAATATTGTGTTTACCTGAAAAAAAAAAACATACAAATAAAAAATTAAACTTTCACATAAAACACAGTCCAAAATGTAAATAATGAAATGTTCATAATAATTGAAACAAGAACTTGAAATCTTAGACTATAAAATTATCAATGTCATCTTATAAATTACAAAACTGAAAAGGGCATCATCGATTTGAATAAATTTTGGTATACGGAAAGCATGTGTCGTTTTTCTTCTTCTTAGATTATGTCAATTTGTGTACACACAATAGAATAGTGTCATGTGGGTAAAATGTACTTTCAATCTTGTATCAGCGTTACTAAGTTCCAGCAAAACGGTGGCCCATCCTGCTCGAACTTTCCATGGAACTTTATCGGCATTTCAACCTGTACGTAATAACCAAACTGTATCACACAAAACGCCACCAAGATTATATGATATAGAGTTAAATACACATGTTCAATTAATTAAAGAGAATAACTGCTACACGACAGACTGAGATTCCACCTAAAACTCCATGTGTCGTTCAGTAAGTGAAACTCCCCAACTGGGGAGGCTCTTAACACCGCTACCAGCGCGATACAGTGAAATTGACCATGCATCAAGCATTATACGCACAACACTGCATACACACTCCTGCACATAACACACAGGTACATAGGTCCTGCAAGGAACATTTTTTATTATTATTAATAAATAAAAAATGTAGGGTTTAGTTAGGATTAAAATTCCGCGGGAGTTTTGAAATACCGGTAGCGGCCAAGTCTTCAGCACTCGTCGCCAGAGTTACGGTGAATCTGTAAAGTCCCTTCCTGTCAACAGCATTATCTAGGTTAGAAAAAAAAAGGTAAGTGATAAGATTATGAAAAACAAAACAGAATCAAGACATCCGCTAGTTTCATATAAACCGCATCAAAATCCGTTGCATATTTTAGAAAAAAATAGAGTATAAACAGACAGATTCACGCGGAAAGCGACTTTGTTTTATACGGGACCTAATTATTTGCCTTAATTTTTTTACGTACTATGATAAAGACAAACTATTTCTCACAAATTCAAACACTTGCCAGTGAATCGGATTTTATTTGCAAATTCATAAGCTTTCATTTTTTTACGCGTAATTATTTTTGAAAAACAAGTCCCGTCAAAATCGTTAAAGTCGTTCCGGAGATTAACCGGAACAAACAGACAGACTGACAAAAAAATTAAAAATTGTATTTTTGGTATAGGTATCGTATACACAATACCTTTTTAGTAAAAAAAAAAATTGACATTAAAACAGATACTTCAATTTTATTTATAAGTATAGATAGACAACCATCAAAATTAACTAATGCCAACCCGCATTGAACAAGTAAAAACATAAAATAAACGAATGTGATTCGTAAAGATCTCACACCACCAACCATATAAATTCTTAATAAATATTTACATTTCTTTTCATGACACACTCAGCATAATGACTGCTCTTCATATGATGCTTAAATAAAGCACAGTCAAAGAACTATGAGAATCTATTGACAGTTGAAATCATCATACTGATCTACATAATACAACAGGTAATGTATCTAGATAGACAGAATTGGATACATATCCTGAAATAACCACGCGCGACACGCCTAAACTTACCACTATGGTAAAGGTTCTCCGTAATACCCAACTGTCTTTTCAAAAGGGCAAAAATTAAATTTTATTTTAGGAACGCTATATTCCTAGTTAGCTGGGAAGCATTAATCAAAATTAAAAGTGGATTTAGCGGCGACCACCTAGATAGGAAGGACACGGGCACGCACATTTCTGCGCCCGATCGATGTAATGAGGGCATCGTATAGCGTTAGAGCAGTTTGATCCTAGGGGATTTTAACTTCAACGTAATTATTACATACTATAGTTAGGGTTTGTTCATTGGTGGAAATTAGACGTTAAAATCACTATTAAAAATTGGCAGAAAAAACTAACAGTTAAATAAATAAATTACACAAGATTTTAATCGTAATTTCGAATATAGAAATAATTGACATTGTTAATGTTATACAGTATACCAAAAATACAATTTTTTAAATTTTTGTCTGTTTTTTTTTTGTACTGGGTAATCTCCGGCTGGACCGATTTTGACGGGACTTTATTTGGTACATAGCTGAAGTTACACTGGGTAACTTAGGGTACTTTTAATTTTCGAAAATAATCAGGATTCCGCGTAAAATGAAATAAACTCATAAAAAATTGAATAAAATCTGATTCAATGCACAGTTTTACGGTTAAGTCCTATAATTAACCGACTAAAAGGAGCAGGTTATCAATTCGTCTGTATGTTTTTTTTTATGTTTGTTTTGTGTATGTTTTTTACGCGATTTCTCCGTCATTTCTGGGCCGAATTACAATTTTTTTTTACCGAAGGAGTACACTTACGAGGTGGTCTCATTTCCAACAGATCAGGATCTGATCAGTGGAACACAGGGAAATTGAGAAAAGTCTTCTAATATTATAGACACTTACACGTGTTTCATATATTCGTTTCCAAAGCTATGTATATATATAAGCTTCACGGCTATACCTAAAAGTACATACTTAAACTAAAAAGTAGAATAAAAAAACTTTTATAATTAAAAACAAAACCGATTTGAAAAAAATAAGCCATAAAAATGCACTAAAAAGTCAATAAATAATTACTTTATTAATCTGCTTCGTTAATTTTGAAATCGGTGCAAGCTAGAGTTAACCAATGTACTCATTTACGAATGGTAATAAGTGCCTAAATTTTATGATAATTTCACATAAGCTAAGTAAAGGACTGGGTAATTTTAAATAACAATTAATCTAAATTAAATATAATTAGCGACGTACATTTAACCACTTTGTTGTCCATAAACTGGCACTGATTTCAAAATTAAGGCATTTTTATAGTCTATTCTTTTGAAGTCTTTTTTGTATTTAATTAAAAAAGTTGTTTATGACAAATATTTTTACTTTATCTTACTACTAATTTTATTTTTAATAATTAGGATTCTGAATAAAAAAAACTAAAACGCTTGAATTGTACACAAGCCAATTCCCATGATATTATTTGGTGCACGAGCACTTAACATTTCTCAACCACAGTTCCTGGGTGATATATAGGGAGGGGGGACGAAGACTCAGTTGGCGCGAAACCCAAACGTATGGTAGAGAGCGGCCGTGGCCCCGCAGGCGTTCTAAATTGATAACCCCTAACCCCCGGGACTGAGTGAGGGGTTGCCAATTTATTATATAGTTAGTTCTCATTTTACAGCAATCTATTTCAAAACGTATCTCGTTGTACTTGAGTATTTAAGTTATATAGACTATGAAGAGACTGTTGTTTATTGATACTAAAATAAATATTCACAAGGTATTTTTATATTCCTTAGGATTCGTTTCAGACTATAAGTAGTCGAGTAGACATGTATGCGGGTATTATTAGATTACTTACAGCATTTAGTTATAAATGTTATAATCCATCCATTCAACCGAAAGACGTCCATTGCTGAACATAGGTCTCCCCAAAGATCTCCACGACGACCGGTCTTGCGCCACATGCTTCCAGCGGATTCCCGCGACCTTCGCCAGGTCGTCGGTTCACCTTGTCCTCCACAATGTTATAACACTGAATTTAATTGTATAAAAATCATTAAATAAATACGGTACAAATTATACTAATTTTAAGAGGAAACGAGAAAGGCAACAAATTTGTAGAACAATTAATTCAGAAACCTATTGCTGTCGCGTTGCGCTTCCGTACAAGGTTTTATAAACATCCAAAATCCATTCATTGTAATGATTCTAAATACTAAGTTTTGTTTATTAAAATTAAATCTACCAAATGATAATTTACTTTAGATTTTTTTTTCTAAATTATCTAATAATGCTGTTGACCAAAGTGGCCTTTACAGCTTCACCGAACTTTGGGGGCGAGTGCTGAAGGCACTCAGCCGACCGAAATTTGGGGGCGAGTGCTGAAGGCACTCAGCCGTTACTTTAGAAGGCATCGTCATCAAGTTATATAATTTCCAGACGGGATACACCATGTGACGTCACGCGCTCTGATTGGAGTTCATTGTCACGTGACTAATGGCTGCATTATTAAAATTGTATTTTTTCAGAAATATTAATGTCTTTATTATTTTAATTAAAACAGTTCATTTTTTAGACCATAAACGACCATATAAATTAAAAACTGCCAATAATTTTCATACTGTCAACTACGCTATTGTAAAATGTACTAACAATAAGAAAATAATGCTTGATTTCAAAAGTATAAAAGTGTGCTGGATAGAATTAAAAAAAAACTGTGTGTTGTGTGTACGCACGTAAGAAGTTATACTTCTTTGACGTCAAAATAGAAAAAACTAAAACTTTGACAGCTAATTTCAGGGTATTGGTTATTTGTGACGGTGCGCGCGTATCGTATGTTGACTAAGTTCAGAGTGTCGTTTTTTCGTGACGCATCGTAAAAATTTACTCTCATCATTTTTCCCTAACGCGCCAAATGAAATACAACTTCAATAAAAATATGATACGTCGTTTGATCTAGCTCCGTTATCTTATGTTTTCTTAGGGTTTTAAATTAATTTGTAAGGTTGTCTTTTGTAATGTACTTCCCGTCTTTATTTAAACAGGCAGTGTGCGAAATATTTAGAAGTACCGATTTTAATGTTACCCTTACTGTAAACGTTCAACAGCGATGGCGGGCCGCGTTGGCAAGCGACAGCCGGCAGGGAGCGCGGCGCGAGGCCGCGGGGTCGGGGGGCCGACACGCTCGCCATTTTACGTAGTTTTTACGATGTAGCCGATAACGTTTACGAGCGGCGTTGAGTGGCGTCGCCACGGCTCGCCCGCGCCCCGACTGATTGCATGCGAGCGCACACAGTCACTAGAGATTGAATTCAATTTATAAAATTATCGATAATATATTTTACTATTGAAAATAGATAACAGAAGTAACTGAGATTGTCTGAAGAACTACTAAACTTAAGTGGAGGTGGAAGGGGCACATTGCTTGCAAAACCCATGCCCAATATAATCAACGGATTCTCTAGGAGCGACTGGTTAAGATTGTGGGAATCCACAGGAGGCGCAAGACCGATTGTTGTGGAGTTTGTTTCTTAAGAAAGCTTAGGTCAGCAGGAACCATTTTTTAGCTGAGATAATGTAGATGAATTATGAATCATTGAATTACTGTCACGCTATGTTGCGTGACGTTTTCTAATATCTCTCCAAGGAATAACACATGTATATAAGATTATATTTAATTGTTGCCTTCTCCCCTGTAATCTATCTTAAGCACACCCAATGTTTTAACATTTGAGAACCTGAGTAAAGATCTTCATCATTAATTGCATAATATTTACTTGAACAATTGTGAAAATTTTATATGATTATATTTAATGCTAGCTGTGTGCCCGCGGCTGCACCCGCGTTTCATATAGTCTTCACTGTATTTAATTTTTTTTTATACGAAACCTTAATTTTTTTTTAGTACTAAGATAAACTAAAAATATTTCTCATAAATTCAAGCACTTGCCCGTAAAACTGTGCATTGAATAGGATTTTATTCAATTTTTTATGAGTTTTACATTTTTACGGGGAACCGCAATCATTTTCGAAAATTAAAAATACCATAAGTTACCCGGATTAACTTCAGCTATCTACTAAAAAATACCGTCTGGCCGTTTCGGAGATAACCCAGATCAAACAGACAGACAAAAAAATTATAATTGTATTTTTGGTATAGGTAATTAGTAGAAAAAAAATTTTGATTTTACACACGTACACCTTAATTTTATTTATTCGTATTGATTATTAATATTGTGTAAAATATATTTTTTAATTACTAGGCTCTATTTAAGTTAATGCATTTCTTGATAAAAACATTATAAATTAACTGACATACATTTTTATTATCGATATGGTTAATTTTGCCACCACTAAACTGTTCATGTATTTAAATTTTTAATAATATATGCATGCATACCTATGACGGCTGATATGACATCGCGCTTTATATAATTCATAAGAATTAGATTTTTTAATAATTGGTTATTGACGAATACTTTATTACTAGGATTGTGCTTTTGACAGTAAGTAGGCAGACACGTAGTTACATCCTTTTCGGAGTTGTACGACGGGACGAAAATGTTGTATTACTATGCTTGCTTCCAGTATCATTCCGTTTGAGGCTTACTGCATTATGTACACAGCAATGTAATGAATATTACAAATATATGGGTCTTCAACACTTAATATTTATTTATCAAAATGCATATTCTCAGTGTTGATATTATGAACATGGATATCATTTACACATCTTCTATTCAATCAGTCCACAGAGAAAGAAATAAACTGTCCTTTAATACTAGTAAAGTAGAAAGATATCACATTTACAACATTTATGTTTTCGAATGTTTTGTCATCTCAATATGATTAAACATTGGTTAATGTCTTATATACCACTATGTAGTGAATAGACTTAACATTACCAATTCCTCGGCGTTAGAGGCACGAGTCAAAATCAAAATTAAAAAATCACCCTTAAGATGAAATTAAAATAAAAACACCCTTACCGATTCGGAAAATATCTCAATCAAGAAGAGCCCGCAAGAAATTCGATTTGATTTTTTTGGATTAATTTATGCTTCTTTTTAAATAAAACTATATACTTCTTAATTACAAACCGGTTTTTAGCGTATGCACAGAGAGGGTGAAACTTTCAGATATCACCATCGTTCGAATAATTATCCACCTTATAATAAATGAAATTAAAACATGCCAAACATGGTGCCTTAACTTTTTGTCCGGCAAATCGGTAATTTGTTTTGGAACCATATTGTAACGTAAAAATCGTTTATTAGGTGCTTTTACTGTGAATAAAGCATGTAACAGCTAGTTTGTTTTATTTCTAGTAATAAGATTATGCCCAAGTTTGTCTAAGCTTGTCGAATAGTAATTATTAAGTTCGTTCTTCCCTAGAGAATAAACATTTGCCTACCATTGATTTACTAACCTGGTAGCATTATTGTTATTTTATATTCAAACTACAGCCTACTGTTACCTACCTGATACTCCAAAAGTAAGAGTTACCAAACTTTTTGGTGATATCATAATTATCTTATAACCGTTCACAAATAAAAACCCATTAAGATCGGATTTAGAAGTAATCGTCTATTTCAAATATGCATTGTTAAGTTAAAAATAATATGAATAGTGAATATGTCACATAATTGTTATTTTGTGTTACAAAAATGCTTTGGATTAATTTATCGAAGGCTTCTATAGCTCGCGTATGACCTCAACGATAGTAGGTAAGTTATACAAAGTAAAAAGTAATTAAATTGATCAGTAAGTATATCTTTTGGAATTACGTTTATTTTTAAAAAAACATAATTAAGTTTCCTAATATGATCACTACAGGGTGAAAAATAATTTTACGATGAATTATCAAAATATAAAATCAGTAAAATTTATATATGTAAAAGTAAAAGATTAGAACAAATACACCAAAGTAAAATATTCCCTGTAACTACTGCCGCGTTTAACAGTATTTATTATTGTCGAAATTTACTTTCAGTCTATACTGAAAGAAATATTTTTATTCACTTTTTCGTAAATACACGAAAATAATATATTCAATATCAAACAGAACAGTATACGTTAAATCAAATAGCAACAGCAAATCAGTCAGTAACTATTTATTTGGTAGCTAACATAATGTTTCATGTACCAGTCTCAGCAAAACTAATAGGAGTTTTTACTATGAAATCCTAAAGCACATTAACGATTTACCGGATAACAAGCACCATGTCAAGATATTTTTAATTTGCAAAGGTTATTATTGGGTGGATTATTTGTGTGAACGATGGTAATGTCTAGAAGTGACAACTTTTTCTGTGCACCTACTAAAAACTTTGTAACTATTAATCGCAGTTTTAAAAAAAAACATGCAGAAAAAAACACCAGATCCTGTTTCTTGTCGGTTCTTCTCGATGACTGTATTGTTTTCCGAACCGGTGGTAGTATTTCGACATTCATGGGCAAGGCGCCCAAATTGAATCAGGGCTTAAAGTATATTTGAAGTTGAAAGGTCAGGGTATACTTTCTAAGACACAGGTTCCACCTAACTCAGGCGCTAGGATTCATTATAGTATAGAAATTGTATTTTCAGAATAAATATCACTTTATTGCATTTCATATGTTAGTCCAATAAAGTTATAATTACATATTATGTTTGTCAGCGATAAATATAATCGCAAAGAGATTTAATCTATGTTTAGAATATCGATAAATGGTGCAGCGCAACACTAAACGGGTCGTGTTCCGACGTCCGTGACACTTCGTACCAGGCGACATCTCGCGTCGTATTTCATCCGGGCACGGGCGCGCTACACCGCTACCGGCATTACTCGACGACTAGAGGACGCGCGAGATCTTTGATGCCGATTTTGAACAAACTAAAAAAAGGCTTTGCAATATGGTAATAACAAATTGCTAATATTCTTCTTATAATTTTTTCATTTTCATTAATTGTAATCTGTGAGTTGCTGCACAATTCTGCAAGTAATATTTTTCGAATCTTTTATTAGTAGTTTTCAATGCATCAGCGCTGTAATGATACGGTAGAGGTATCTTGCTAGAACTCTCCATGGATTTTTGTGACAACTCAGAATAAATGTTTCGCGTTATTATTTCCAGTACACTTGTGCACAATAGCACAGTATATTAGGGACCATTCAAGTATAACGTATAAGCCCAATGAGGCGGGGGTATTTGTGCTCTGCTTCATTTTGATGACGGGGGGTTTGGATAGTAATTACGTAAGCATTAATTACTTAATAATTTTCGTAATTTTTTTTTTTCAAACTTATGCCGATTTTTCCTAATTCTTTACCTACTTAACAATTGCTTAAAAAACGGCCAAAATTTTGCTTATGTAATACCAGAACAACGTCTAAGGCAAAACGCCATTGAAATTACAAAATATATAGAGGCAAATATACGATTAGTTAATGGATTAAAATCAACACTTGACAGACTGACATCACAATAAAAACTCGACAACATTTTTTCATGATTATCAAGGACTTTTTAGTACTTAATATTTATTTGGGAACAATTTAATTTTGTACAGTAGTTTTTATTACAGACTATTTCTCTGTCTCTGTCTCTCTTAGCTGTTATATGATTGTTTAACTCTTTTGTCTCTGTTGCTATTTCCTACAGAACTCCACCATGCAACAGCAATTACTATTGAATCGACCATGACCGTTTCCTCCATTGTTTGCTTCTGATAGGCCTACCACAATAATCTAACATTGACCTATATCAAAGTAGATATAATATGAATATCGAAATACACTTTTGTAGAATATATTCTATAATTATTTTAATAAATAAATTATAAATAATTAATAATCTAATAGAGTAAAATATTTTATATTGGTCTGACAAAACATATAGTTTCGTTTATCATTATTTTTCCGACATTAAAAATGGCTGTAGCTGGCCTGATACACATTCTTGAATAATTAGCGAATACAGACACAATTCTGCCAAGATCACATGACTTTAATAACTTCTGATTTTCACACAACACTATTAAAATGGCGGCTATTTTGCTAGTAATATCCACGGAATTTTTGTGGCAACGTAGGATTCATTTTCCGTGTATTATGTCCAACACACTTGAGTAAGTAAACAATATCATGTTGTAAATTACCAAAATTGTAAAACACTAATGGATGCTTGCGACTTCGTCTGCGTGCTTTATTTTGATTAAATTTGGGTTTTTACTGAGTTTCTTCACGCCGTTGTGGTTTTCTACCCGTTTTTAAGTTAATGCGGAGCATAATTTATAAAAAAAAAATATTAAAAATCTTTATAGCCTATAATAGCTCCTTCATATACTTTTAATTATTTATTTTTTTTTTTCTCTTTATTTTTTTGAGGAACCTTTTTCTTAAAAGACATACCAGTCCCATCGTAACTAATCTTAATCTATTCATAAATACTTTAAAATACAACTAGAAAAGTAAATTGTAATAAATTATCAACTAAATTTAAAAAAAACTGCACAGCATTCTGGCAGACTCTGATGTTGGATCTGCCAGAATGCTGTGGTATGCACCTACATTCTAGATATTAATACTAAACTTAGTAACAAGTGTCATCCTATTGTTATAATTAATTGAACATTCCATCAAGAAATGATGGACATCATCAATTCTGTTTTACTTTTACTTCTCGCGTACAAAGTTGCATCAAAATCGGTAAATCCATTTTCGAGTTAAATCAAGAGACAGACAAAAATTTGTGTAAAGTATCACAGAATATTTATACCAGTCAACAAAAAACAATTAAATGTAACGACGGTTTAGAAAAAATAAAATGGCAGAAACAAATTACTCAAGTGTAAGCAAATTATATAGTGACTTTGTACTTTAGATTGTTATAAAGCTTAGTTAAACTTCACACCTTTCGCTATTTCGTTTCTTTAAAGTAGTATTTAGAGAGACTATGTATGAAATAAGAAAAAAAAAATGTATTTGTTATTGTTCTCAGCTTCTTTTAATAGCTGTCTGTGGCAATAGAATACGGTGCGGGTCAGAAATCCACAATGCGGGTTCATAGAAATTTTAAAACAATGCTAATATCAGATCCGTAGCGAAAATACACGAATAAAAAAAAAAAATTATATAATATCGAACTAGTAAAATTGTAGTTCAAATAGAGGACACGGCATTCGTCAAAATGGCGTAAGACACCCCGTCTTACGCCATTTTGACGTCTCATTGTGTTTAGCTTGATCAAGTTTCGGAAAAATTATAAAATAGTTGTCATCAAAACATATCTCTCTATGCATCCAGAATAGGAGGATAAATCGTGTTTTTTATATTAATTTCTTCGACATAGCATTAAAAAAAAACAAAGTAGTTTTCTGAGTTTGTCTGTCTATTTATACGCTAATTCCTCCTAAACCACGCAATGAATTTTGAAGCGATTTTATTACCCTCAGTTATTATATTTTTTGAACGTAGGTTTAAGTGTATATAACTAAACTAATATAGTTTTTTTTTAACTAAACTAACAAACAAACAGTTACTGATGAAGACATCGTTGCGTTTTATTGTTTACCAGGATATCAGGATACAATTGAAAGTATACATTAAAATTATAAAGAAGTTAGTTTTTGGATCACGGCATCATGTCGTCCCGTCACACGTAATATTCACATTTCACACTACCTGGCGGCGCGCGTTTCGATACTGGTAGGTGCGATGGGTAGGTGTACGGGTATAAATAAAAGGTAGGTGTGTAGCCCGTGGCGGGCGGCAGCGCCGTCGGATGTATAAAGTGGCGCGCCGGTGGCCGCACGACATAGCTATAACTCGGCCGCGCGGTAGCATGACAAACAGTCACGTCGACGACTATGGAGTCGTCACGCCCGTATTATCTTTTTTATTTTTGAATTGAAAACTTCTAAAGCCGCATTGAACGAAAAATTGATATATTCGCGTTATCAATGCTATGAAGTCAACCTTCAACATGTTAAAATATGTCATGTATCAGATGGCGTTTAGGTGTTGACGCTTTGTAAGTTTTTCAATGAACCAATTATAACATTTTAATTATTAATACTAAAATTTAAACATTACGAATTTTCTCTTCTGTCGCCAGTCCTCATGGCTGCCTAGTTTTGATTAATGTGTTTGTTTATGTTTTTGAATTCGTTCTTTGGATATTATAATTAAAGCTTCTGTATTATGCACACACAAACCTTAACTACAAATATATAAGACCAGTAACAAATCCTCTCAATACAGGTATTCTATAAATATCAAAATGAAATTACTTTTCATAAGTTTTTTTTTTTTTAAGTTACAAAATTGAATCTATAAAAGTTTCTTATGTTAAAATTGTAAAGTTTGTAAAACTATACACTGTAAAAAGTTACAGAAATGAAAATGAGTATCAACTAAACGCTAACGGATATTGTATATCCGTAGAAACTTTCATAAAATTTTTTAAAAAAAGTGCAGTCATAATTCGACTCCATAAGACCGTTGTGCGCTCTCGACACCGGAGGGCGCCGTCGCTAAAGCGCGATACTACGGGCTCGCTTCGGGCGGCGCGAACCAATTACCCGCCGCCGCGCGGGCATTTACTCTCTCGCCTCCCTCCCGTACTTCGACGCTTCCGCCCCGCCGACACCATACAGAATTACTTATCTCTCGCGCCGTGCTGCGAGCCTGGTACTCAGCCGCCGGGCGAACGCCCGCAATGCGATAGCGGCTACGCTTTTTGTGCTACAGATGCCGTGCCGTGCCCTTTTATATATTTCCCGGGACCGACGCGACGCGACGACTTGTTAGCCGGTCTGAAATTTATGAGATGGCTCAATATATATCGCCTCTGACCGTGATAGGAAGAAAGAATGGGTAGAATATACGAGAAGTCATTGAGTGTTTTTGGTATTTCTTTGTAAGATTTAAATGTATCTCGTCCGTCGTCTTTATTACCTAATACGCTCACATATAATAAATATTTAATTTACAGTGTCTAAAAGTGTTTCCAATACCGAGAGCAGAAAAGTACAATTTCACTTGCATTTTTTCTTGAACACTATGGGAATGTCCCATCCTTTAGGAACGTCATCGGAGGGTGGAGCTCCAGCCACCTCTGCAGAGAACCTCAAGCGGTGCAAGTATGTTGCCCTCGGCACTGGTTGTATATTTGTACCGTTTGGAGTGGAGACTGGGGACGTGGGGACCGAGTGCTCGTAGCTTGTACAGGGAGCTCGAGGGTCGTTTGGTCGAGACGTCTCATGACCAGAGGGCTAGCCTATTTCTCGGTCAAAGAATCAGTATTGCTATACAACGTGGCAATGCTGCCAGCCTTCTGGCCAGTCCTTTCGGCGGCTATTTGGAGGTTTATATTTTGTTTACATTAGGAATAATACTTGATTATACATATTATTTTTAATTACACATATTTTTATTTTATTAAGAGTTGTTTATTATTATAGAATAATAAACAGTATATACTGTTTTATATAAAAAAAGTTGTGAAGCATTACTTTTAGTAATTTATGTTTAAACCAATTTAAAATAAGACGACATTAGTTATATAAATAATGTGGTATTTAAAAAAAGTATATGACGTTATGTAGGTAGTTATTCAACTGTACATAACGGAGTGGCCGACTCTAGTAATGTGTATGAAGGTTGTTTTGTTGGTTGGCGCGATCGACTCGTCCGATTACGCGTTTAAGCTCTCGTTTCAGTGTTACCATCGGTGAATTTTTAAACTTTATTTGCATACGTTGCCAGACAGAACGATAGTACTATTCTCTCTGTAAATATTTTCATCCGTGTATATTGTTCTAAATAATATTTTTTTACATTATTTAAGTTCGAACCCTATCGAGCTTAATATTATATTTGATTGATCTTAAATTTATTGGTAAGAACAAATTAATGTGAATAATACAATTGTAAATAATATTTCAACGGGTTATAATAACGTTTAAAGTTTTTGGTGGCGATCGAGAGGATACTTTATTCGTTTTCCCGAAAAATCAGTGTTAATTTAGAATTTATATTAAACATTGTCTCTAGAATAAACATTTAAAAAGCTAACACGATCCGTATCGTTTTTCAGATTGTAATTTATTTAGTGATCATCAGCCCTATTTATGGACTTTTTTAGACGAAACAATAATAAAAAAAGAATCAGTCAACATCCCTATTTGGGAAATGTAAAAATCCATAAACATTAATTAAGAAAGAATTACTTCTCAATGATGAAAAACTAATAGGCTGTTTATTATAAACGAGCTTTGTGCCCGCATCTGCGCCCGCGTTTCATATATTCTTCACTGCGTTTTATTTTTTTCATACGGAACCCTATTTTTTTTATTACTAAGATAAAGTAAAAATGTTTCTCATAAACTCGAGCACTTGCCGTAAAACTGTGCATGTTGAATAGGATATTTTTTTATTACTTTTAATTTTTATTACCCGGAACCCTAATTATTTTAGAAAATTAATAGCACCCTAAGTTACTCGGAGTAACTTCAGCTATCTACCAAAATAAGTCTCGTCAAAATCCGTCCAGCTGTTCCTGAGATTACCCGGAACAAAAAGACAGACAAAATTTTTAAAAATTGTAGTTTTAGTATAGGAATCGTATCTTACATCGTACATTCATATCTATTAAGTAAAAAAAAAATTGACATTACGAACAAACACTTCAATTTTATTTATTAGTATAGATATGGATAAGTAATTGTTAGGATTTTTAATTTACGGTTCAATTCGAGACGAGAGCGTTACGAATAACTCCAAACAGATACTCGATAATGTGACACCTCGCAGTACAGTAGTCCGAAATCGTATATTTTTCTGTGCGCCTTTGTGAAGCGAGCGATGCGCTCACGCGACCGCACATAGCCGGCACGCTGCTTCGCACCGCCCCGTCCCCCTCGACCCGCACCCACACCCCGTCCCACGAACCGCACACTCGCCGCACTCGAGTAGGGTTACCCCATATAACATCTTTAAATTACATTATTTTTTGTACGAAAGTGTAAGGGACATTTTTTTTATTGAAACACCGGTAGAGATTACATTGTAAAGTTAATCCATATCAGCACACCAAGAGCTAATATGGCACGAAGAACACTTAGTACAGTCAGTTTGAGTCAGAAGGCCGATAATAAACTTCAAACATTTGAAGTACACCTGAAAAGATAGCACAGTCGATATTGTGGTATTAAATTGGAATATGATAAACAAATCATATTTCTCTAAACGGCAAAAAGTCTATTTTAAGGGCAACTGTTTTGCAAAGTAAACGTTTGCCTACATTACATAAACATAGCTTGCACGGACCAGAAACATATTTTCCGTCTATAGTTAATCAAACCTAAATGAATTAATCAAAAAGTTTTCAATTATGTGATATAGTTTAATCGGCTTTCAAATCAACTTTACGATTTACATCTAATTATCAGCTTCTGGCTTGGGAGTGTGTATAGATTAAATACACAATTTTAAGTATTCCAGTGTTTTAATCAATAAAGGTTTTGATACATAGAAAATAATGACAAAAAACAAACTATGCGGAAGTTGTAACCGGATTCGGCAGATATAAATTTTTACAAATCAATTAGAAAAGTGAGTGAGTTAAACAGTTCTGAGCGTAAGTGATGTGATAAACATTCGAAATCGACAAGGCTCGAGGTTTCATTTGATTTTGAAAGAATGCGTAACAGGTTTACTGGGATAGTAAAATTTTTCATTCATCTTTTAAATTTACTTATTTATTAATTATTTTTTTGAATTGACTAAATGCTGTTAATTAGTCTTATTATAAAAACATTTTACTATAATATAATATTTATCACTTAATACAATATATGTCAAAAGAAAATCCATATTAGTTAAATGTAACGTCGATATCAGCTGAGAGAAATCTAAGACTTTCTGCTCTTTCCTTTATTGACACTGCTTTTAGACCTGGTGTATACGATCCCTAATTACAGATTAACACAAAAAAGTAAACTAATCACTGTATAGAATAAAATTCTAAAAAGTCGAAGAGCCGAAGTACAAAAATCATGTCTTAATCGTAATAATTATATTTTTGTTAAATTGGACAGCCCTGCGTTCGCCATTGGCCGGTATAATTTACGAGGCGGCCCGCGCCAAGCGCTCGTCGTCGGGAGCGGCCCGGGACCGATTTATGGCGTAATTTTTACAATGACCCCACACCCGATCCCGGGATTATAAAGTCTGCGCGGTTGACCGCACTGCGAGCATACCTTGCTTCACTTTTTCTTTCGTTCTCGTATAGTTCGATCTGAAGTTGTATTTGGACAATACGAGTATATATATTAGTGTTAGCCGTAGCTCACGTTTTAAATCTCTGGCAATATTTTCTATTTTCCTCAATGGTATTATTCACCCAATAACTTCGTTCATTTTTGAAGGTATTTAAATTGCCACACAAATATTCCAAAGAAAGTGTGTAAGTATGTAATAAAATTTTTCTTCCAATAGGACAGGCGAAAAGACATCTATCTATACTGTAAAGTTAAAAGGTGCGTCAACACCCTAGCAAGAGGATGGCAATCCTTCTAGAACGTTCCATGGTATTTTCGTGATCTCATAATAAACGATCCGTGCCATTATTTTTAATACACTTCACTTGTACAAACTAACCAAACTATATTACGTAAAACGCCACCAAAATCACACAACATAGGGTCCAATAACGTAAGTTATTGAATAAAAAAAACAGCTACTAAGCGACGACTGAGTTCATATCAAAAAAATCCAAATACATTTCAATTCGACAACGTTCTAAATTTAAATAATTACAGACTAGGCAGTGTATTAAAAAAACAAGGATAAACAATACACAGTCATTGTGCAGTAAATTCTTGTGCGTAGCAAGAAAACATTTGCTTATGGCTTTATAGTTAGTTATATTAATGCGATCGTAAGTGTTCGTTGGATGTGCTGAAGCACAAGCCGCGTTGTGTCGGGCTCGGGTGTGATGACGTGAAATAATTTAATTGCCGCGGCGACGGCTGCATCCGCTAGTCGATGAGGTGTTTTTCTAACATATATAAATATCGTACGATGAAAAAACGTGATTATATAAATAAAAGGTACGCATGCATTTAATAATACTTTACTATAGACTCTAAACATACCTATATAAATTATAACAATTACTCCTAATCAGTTAAAGATTAATTCCAAATGGGTTTCTACTATAGCTAAGAACATGCAGTTTAGGCAATGGTTATTTTAAAATAACGTATTAAATGTATAATGGTACTTCGAAAATTGTTGTCTTATTTTGTCAAGTCTCGAAAATGGAAAAACATTTTCCATAATCTCTATAAGAGATATAAGTAATAATGTAATAAGTAATAAATTCGATATTTTCAAAAAGTAAACTTCTTTAAGTGCGTTGAGCACGGGGTGAACAAAAATAATGGAACCGCGTCATCGTCACCGAACGCTTCCCAATAGCTATATGTATAGTGTTATATACCATATATGTACATAGACTATACCTCCGTGCGTTATGAGTATACATTTTTCTAAAGTTTCAAGTAATCACTTCTGTCGGCAGTACCCATGGCTGTCTACTTTTTGATTTCTAGACGACAAACTGATCACTAGTCACTTTGTGAGAAAATTTATAGCGTAGTTATGTTCGTCAAATCCGAACGCATCAGGAATCAGTATCATTAAAGAGGTTTTGTTTTATTCCATATATTCCTTACTAGGAAAAAGGCAAATGTATCTAGACCATACAGCCAAGTTTAATTTTAGGAAAACTTACAACCCTCTAAGAAAATGACGGCACTTTGTTAGTACTTTTCATGAAGTCTTTATGACGGTCAGAATTCACGCATGCGTTTAAATAACTTTCATTTATGCAGAATAACCAAACTATATCACATACTATACGGTCAAATATAGATAGTTAATGAATTACAAATAAGGACTACTTACATGATAAACCAAGATACCGCCAAAGAGAAATAAATAGTCATAATGCATGATAAAAATAATTTGTTCAAACTTTGAACGGCTAGTTACTAATGAGCGATTAATTCCACGCGGAGGTATAAGCGGCCTGAGCCCCACTCGGACAGCATTCATTTTAATCAACCGTGTCACCGGCCGGGTACGATTGCCTGATGAATTATACCTGCGTGGCTTTCGTCCCATTAGCGAGGCCGAGAACGCAGCGTTCTCATTTTGAATTTTCGTTCCATATTATTTGAATTAAATTAGAATTTATTTCGTGTTAGATTTGTTTTAATATATCTTTATTGTCTATGAAACATTTCTATGATTTTTGCGATAATATATGGCGCGTGAAAACAGTAATATTTTCGCATAATTGATGTAATATTTGCATAGCTTATAATAAGCAAGTCTTATATTTCTTATAATTTATACATTATTTTCAAAATCGACAAAATAGATTCAAGATCGTTGTATATATTTATCATACTCAAAATATATAGGGACACCACTACACAAATTTTATACTATTTTTAATTAATCGATATAATGTCGATAATCGATATGAAGCCAATAATCGATAAAACCGATATGAATGATCAGGGCGTCATGAACCGTCAAGAGGTGTATACATAATACTTACAGAGAAATATCGAGTTCTATCCGATCGATCGACTTTTACCGCTAGGGTTGGCTGCAGATGAAAAAGTTTGCACAATTTTTTTAAACAAATATTAAATCTATATTTTTTAAATTCTGTATTTTTGGTCAGTACTTTTACGATTATCCCACCTCATGTTATGTGACGATTGGTCTGTGTAGGTAAAATACATTAAGCTCAGAGTAGCTGGTTTACAAATGATTCTGCCAACACGTATAATATAGGCCTTGTGAAGGTTGTGTAGATGCCGACTAATCTCCGGATCGGCTAGACCGATTTTGACGGGACTTTTTCTGGCAGATAACTAAAGTTACTCCACATACCTTAGACTACTTTCATTTTTCAAAATAATTAGGGTGCTGAGTAAAAAAAATAAAAAACTCATGAAGTTGTGAGAAATGTCTTTGCCTTCTGTTAGTACCAAAAATAATTACAATTAAATTAATATTGTTCTGCGTAACAAAGTTAAAATAAAAGAAATTGTAAAAAAAAAACGATTCAACATGCAGCATCATCAAAACAATATTATCCAATGATTATTTAGAACTATATTACGCAGTGAACATAATATGAAGCGCAGGCGGAGCCGCGGGTACACAGTTAGTTATAGAACAAAGTAGGTGGATTTGAACTTATGTCCAACGACGCGGAATCCGGACTTACTGCCATCGCGTCATTATCGCTTTAACATAATGATGTTCAGACTCAACATTCAGACTGGCCGGCCCTAAGGCTCGAGTTAGGGCTTACAACGGACCCAGCGCAACAACCGCGACAACACGGATACTGTTTTAAGTGTACTGAAAAAGATGCGTTAGGATGTTAGACTGTTGTGGTAGGTATTATTTAAAAAAGAAGAAAAATTAACAGAAAATATGTCGTATTAAGTTTAGAGTAGCATTTATCGATAATATAAATTACAGTATAAGTAAAAAAAAACTAGGAAGCCACTGGGGATTGAGTACAGAAGTGAAAACTTAAAGCTTTAGAGAAACTGTTTTTAATGATCAAATTCCATAATTTGTTATATTAAATTATCAACATTGGCTTTTAAATCTATTGACGCTCCGAGCAATAATGATGTACATTGTCATATAGTTTATTCATAATTAAAAAAAAAAACACATGATAGGCTGCGTAAGTATAAATTTTATTATTTCACATGAACATCGCCAGTACATGAACGCCATCTTATGCTTCGCATACTGTAGTATGATGACGGCTAACGTGATAGCATTAGTAACGCAAATATATAAATTGTCCTTAGCAAGAATCGCTCAACACCGCTAAAGGAGTTTTCATTTCCAAGCCCATATATACTGAACGTCATACCGGTTTGAAAACGTTACTTCCGTCTGAAAAACATCTGAGTCACTCGTAATATCTCACCTAAAAAATTACGAACAATGCAATGTTCAGGACAACCCTACACGTTGTATATACATGCCGCGCGTCGCGTTGTGTGGTCGACGACGCGACGGGCGAATTCGAATCGCGAATATCAATAGCCGTGCGTTACCGTTTGTTTGAACTTTCACGCATATGTATGAATAAGTATGTAGCGTACGGTATAATTACAAATTCATTACCTCTACCACAGTGTACTATTTTAAACGGCTTCGATATAACCACGTTTACGTGTTTATGCAAACGTTTCTATATCAATTATGTTTTGTCTATATAAAATTATTGCACTACACTAGTTATCGTTTATCGAACATCTCATAATAGGTGTCTACACGCATTACATGTGCATCGATTGACAAATTGGAGTTTTTGGCGGGATCTCAGTCTGTCATGTAGCAGTCGTTTGTTTAATTCATTAAACTTGTGTATTTGACTCTATGTAATGTAACCTTGGTGGCGTTTTGTGTTCAAGTTAAGTTTAATATAATATAGTTTAAATAATATAATTTAAGATAACGCGTAACATTTATTCTGAGGACCCGATAAAGCTCCATGGAAAGTTCGAACAGGATGAGCCACCGTTTTGCTGGAGCTTGGTAACGCTGATACAAGATTAAATATACATCTTACCTACATGACACTGGCACAAATTGTGTATACACAGATTGCCATTATCTAAGAAGAAGAAAATTGTCCAATTGATCCATCAGCTTATGTTAAGTTTGTATTTGCAAATTAAGGCAGAATGTCGGAGTAGTAATATAAAGGGTTTTTAAATTCTTTCTTTAACATAAATTTACGGTAATTGTTGTGTGGTGGTGACTTTGTTCAAGTGACTAATTGTATTTTTTTAGTACACTCTTGTTTTCATTTTCAACAGGTTACTCTTTGAATTGATTTTTTAGGTAAAGGGTACTTTTCAGTCATAATTAAGAAATTATTATACTTTTTTTTCCTTTACGTGTAATAAAATACCTGTTTTTGTTCGTTAGTTGACTTATAACTAAAGATCCAATAACATGACTCTTCTTTGAAATTACTGATGTATCTTTTGGCCAGATTTTTATATATTATATATGAGATTTCATATGGAAACAATTATGAGACTAATAGTGAATTAACTCGACAAAATGAATTAATGATGTCTGAAGCGTTCTCAAATTAGATTACATTTTACTCAAACCCTCAATTGTAAGAAATGTAATATAGTAAGTAAGAAATAAATTGTCTCTGTCGACAATCGCTAATACTGCAATGTTTTGAAGTGGTTATTAATCAGCGCATTTGTTATCACATAGAAGCGCAAGGTACTTTGAGACTAATCCGCAGGATAAAACTTATTGAAGAAGATTTCGAAATGCAACGAGGATGATGTTGTTTTTTAATATTATGTAGGCTGAGCTCTTTGACCACAATCTCGCATGTTGTTAAGTGATGATGTGGTCCAGGTTGGTGAACACGATAAACCTAGAGGTAGACTAGAGGTAACACTAACCTTGCAGTTAGTAGCTATACAGGCAGACATAATACATTTTCTACTGTTATACTATGATTTTCTTACGTTTCCTTCATCGACGCTTTGCAAATTTTGCAAAAATGTCTTATAAATTCAAGCTTTATTTAGTGTTTTCAGAACATTAAAAAAAATATTAGAAGCCTCCTAAACAGTAAACCTCGTAATTACCCGTAGAACCAATGCTCGATGCTGGCAACGGGTTCTCAAATGGCGACCACGTAATGAAATACGTAGCGTGGACAGGTCCCCTACAAGGTGAACCGATGACTTGGTCGCGGGAATCTGTTGAATACGAATGGCGGAAGCTCGGCCGCTGTGCAGCAGTGGATGTATACAAGATTGTACATACCTTTAAAGGAGGACTAGGGATGTACAACGGCGGGTCGTTTTGTGATCCGCTGTAGACCTCTAAACCGTCGGCGCCTCTCGCACAACCGTCCGCATCGATAACGCTGTATCTGCACACGATACCGTCCGCCGGTTTCGCGTCGTAACCCGGCGGTTTACCGACGTGAAAACCCTTCGCTTTCACCCAAAACCGAAACTTGGAACTGTCAGAACTGTTGCATTCCTCGCCGCGCAACGTGCGCAGTATTCTCGCGTATTTCTTCAACGTTATCGTTTTAGTTTTAGCCAAGTCACCGTACGTTTGTATCACCCATGGTTGGTAGGTGGAGAACAGATCGAGTTTAGGGTCGCCGCTTTGTGTTTTGGCTTTCTTATTATTGTTCTGTTCGTTCTTTTTTGTTGTCGATTTCGAACTGCCGGCTGTTGACTTACGCTTGGACGGCTTCCTCGGCTGCTTCTCCGGTATCGCTTCTTGTGTTAACTTTTTACGTAGTCCTCTGTCACTTATCATAGCCGCAGCCATTTTAGTCATTAATTTTTACCATTGCACAAAAAGTTTACTTTTTCCAATTCTATAAAACTTTTTTTTTAGCAGTTATATTCTCCTACCTGTTGTTTCCCATATCAATCGTTTAGGTTTGAAAGTTAGGTAAAAGTTTTTCGAGTTCGGTGTGTAGAAGTTTGTGTAACTTTTGAGTTGTAAGTAGGTATATACAAGTAAAGTGGTGAAGAAAAGTTTCCCGGCGGGTGGAGACCGCTTCGCGCACGCCTTTTCTTTCTGATTTACACCCACCCGTTTTCGGAGTACTTAAGTATTTCTCCTCGTATGTTCGTTCGTTCTAGAAAACATATGGCTGCTTTGCATATCCTCTTGAAATGTATCCCTTTTATTAATTTTACTTTACAATATCGTTTCAGTAATCTATAGAAGTATGCATGCATATAATACATCTAAAATAGCATACATAACATTTCCATGTTACTTGTATTTATAATAAGACTTTCTAATAAATAGGTAAATAAAATTTACAACAGTAACTTTTAATTGTAAATGTTATGAGTTAAAAAAACAAAACAAACTAGGTTATTAAGTACTTATGTAAAAAATGAATTCAAATAAGTAACGTTTTATCGATTCGAATAAAACATAAATAAAGTTTATAAATTATAATAAGAAAAGAAAAACTTACTTTTGTGAATTTACTGCAATTTTTATTATAGTAAACGGAGAGGAAAATAATTTAAAGTAAGTTTACATTTACAATATAACTCAAAAATTACTTTTTCTTACGTAGAATGTTTAAACCTCTTTACAAAAATATCATAAAGTGTAAGGAGTTTTTTAAACTAATAAAATAAAGAAGATTGTCTGGGAAACAAAAAGTACCGAGAATCGACGAGTGCTTTACGATCGTAGCGTCCCGTATGCGGATAGCGGGACGCAAACTCCGTAGAAACAACCACTCACGGGCCAAACGCGCCGAGTACTGTCGGTCGGCTTTAGTGTTGCCAAGTAGGGCTGCACAATAATCACTGATTTTACTGTAATCAACTGTAGAATGTTAGAGATGTACCGGATACGACGCGCCATACAACTATATATGCTTTTTAATGTAGCGTAAATTTAATTAAAAAAACTGGGCAGCCATAGTGACCGCTAACAGAAGCGAAAGCTCGAAACTTTGGAAATACTGTTTTTTAATGTTTAAATTCTATAGTCAATTGAAATTATTAACATAACCTAACATTTGTCTGGTTTTTACATATATTGGCGCTCCGTGGAATAATTATGTACATTTTATATAGTTAATTCATAATCAAAACATACAATAGGCTGTTTATGTATACATTTTATTATTTAGCTCTGAGCACTAGCACTTTAACGCAATCTTATACTTTAGATGCTACAGTAGCATGTTGATGGCTAAGGTCATAGCATTGGTAACGCGAGTAAGTTTTTCCCGTAACTAGACTCACCACTAAAGAATTTTTTACTTCAAAAATACAATCTTTTAAGATTAAAACATTTTTATCCTATGAGATACTTTACATAAATTACTTTTACATGTGTTTTAGTTCGTTCTATGTTGTTTTATATAGGTATTTGTTCTGTAGTCTATGTATACTTATGCCTATAATTGACTTATACATACATAACTTTACGGCCCTCTCCCATGCGGGTAGGCAGAGATTAAATTCTACCCCTAGTCACGAACAATAAATGATATAATTTAAAATTACGACTATTAAGGTCAGTTTAATTAACGATTTTGTTTATTATTCTTAATTAAGAGAGAAAAGTTATGAGTATAAAAGTTACACTTGAATTTGTTTATAAAGATAGAAAGAAAGTTTATTTATTGTACTACATAATACAACACGGAAAGACTAAAGACCGATTTCAATATCAAATCTTAACTTAGATTAAGATCAAACTAAAAATGAATCACTCCTTTTTTTACTGATCACTGAAATTAATTTGACAGCTTAAAGAAAAACATTATTAAAATCACAGATTAAAATAGGTAAAAGCAAATTGAGGTTGAATTTTGAAACCGGTCGTTACAGATAAAAAAAACTAATATAATATAACCACACTAAAATTAAAAACAAATTATGTACAAGAAACAGAGTATATGGTACTCTTTATTCTGTAACACTTATTTTTTATTAAATTGTTTACTTCAATAATAAAACATGTTGTTGCGTTGATGTCTTAAAGTAATACTTTTAATTTATAATGAGTAAGATAAAAGTTACCGCAGTGTCTCAAGATGAAAGTCTTCGACCAGTGTGTGTACCAGTGATGACATACGGCACTGAGACGTGGTCGCTTACAATGGGCCTAATAAGGAAGCTCAAAGTTAATCGAAAGGTCAATGGAGAGACCTGTGCTTGTAGTTTCACTGCGTGATCGAAGCAGGAATGAGGAGATCCACAGAAGAACCAAAGTAACTGACATTGCTAAACTTAAGTGGCTGTGGGCTGGACACATTGCTCGCAAAACCAATGCCTGATGGGGCCAATGTATTCTCGAATGGGTACTACGCACTGGAAGATGTAGCGTGGGTAGGCCCTCCACAAGGTAGACCGACGACCTAGTAAAGTTCGCAAGAATCTGCTGAATACGGGTGGCGCAAGACCGGTTGTCGTGGAGATCTTTGGGGGACACCTATGTCCAGAAGCGGACGTCTTTCGTTTGAATAGATAGATAGATAAAAGATAAAATATTTATATTTGGGGCATTGCTAATTTACAGTTATAAATGTGGAACAATAAAAAAATTATAAGGGTAGTAGGCTGTAAATAATATTCAAGTTATTAGTAAATGAATAGTAAATTAAATAGTAAATACCTGTGTTTTGCATATTCAAATATTTTTTGTAGACTAATAAATAGTATATTTAATAAATGTAATAATATTAAATAAGAATCAAATGATTTATACAATAATATATTAATAAACAAATAATACAATTGTACGATAGTAGTAATTATTATATTCAATATAAACAAATTTGAATTACATGTTGATATAAATAAAAATTGTTAACTGAAAATCCATCCATCATACATTGGATATATATGATGTAGAAGTATGAAATATACCGCGTATGTGTAGATGTTGCTGTGAATATGGCAACACTGGAAGCGTCTGGGCCGGATGGCGGGCAGCGGCACGTGCGGCGGGACGGTTCGAACGCTAATTGCCCGCAAAACAATCGGGCCGACCGTCGCACTGTGCCGTCAAGAGAGCGTAGGACCGCGACCGACCTACGACGGCCGATAACGCGTACACATATTTAATGGCCCTTTACTTGATTCCTACGCTACCGAACATTTATTATAGTAAGATTTATAAGTTGAAGGAATGATGGCGCAGTTGGTAGTGGGGCCGGGTTCCGCATCAATGGCCGCAGTTTCGAGCCCACCTATCCAACTCTAAAATCTGTGTTCAACACAATAACATCTGTTCGCCTCTCAATTGTCTCAAAGAATTATATAACGATATTAATAAGAATCATGTTGACATCATGTTTCTAAAAACCATAATATTAAAATTGTACGAAACTTAATTTATGCTTTATTTCACTTCCTCCTTTTTTATACGGTATAGGCTTAGTGCTTTGACCACAATCTTACCTGATGTCAATTGACGATATGATCCAAGATGGTAAACACACTAAACTTAGGTACTGATTCTCAAGTGATGCTGCCGGATCACAACTATTGGTATTTGGTGACAGGTTTTCAGACTTGAGGGTGGTAGCTACCCAAGCAGGCATCATTATAAAATACCTACTACCATGCTACGGTAAGCTCAGCCCGATTTTACAGTCGGATAGGTCGGATTTTAGTAATAAAATAAAGCAAAAATATTTCTCATAAATTCAATCACTCACCCTTAAAACTATGCATTGATTAGGATTTTTATTAAAATTTTTAGGAGTTTTAATTTTTTTACGCGGAACTCTAATTATTTTCCAAAATTAAAAGTACCGTAAGTTGCCCGGAGTAATCTATCAAAAAAAGTCCCGTCAAAATCCGTCCACCCGTTCCGGAGATTACCCGGAACAAACAGGCAGACAGACAGATCGACAGACAGTCAAAAATTTAAAAGTTGTATTTTGGTATATTTATCGTAAATACATAAATATCTATTAAGTAAAAAAAATTGACTTTACAAACAATCACTTCAATTTTAATAATAATAATATACGTATAGATTATTTGTATTCGTTTAACTATTACTTTTATTTTATGTTGTATAAATTGGACGGGATATACAGTAAGAATTAATAATCTATACTAAAAAATAAAATTGAGGTGTCTGTTTGTAATGTCAAAATATAATCATTTTACGAAATAGATATGGATATATATAAGACACCTAAAAAAAATACAATTTATACAATTTTTGTCTGTCTCTCTGTCTGTTTGTTCCGGGTATTCTTCTTAACGGCAGGACCGATTTGGACTTGTTATGATACATAGCTGAAGTTACTCCCCGTAACTTAGGATACGTTTGATTTTCGAAGATAATTAAGGTTCCTCGGTTAAAAATTAAAACTTATAAAAAATTTAATAAAATCCAATTCAATGGACTGTTTAACGGGAAAATGTTTGTATTTATGATAAATATATTTAACTTATCTTAAGTACTAAAAATACTTTAGGAAAATAATTAGGGTTCCGTATAAAAAATTAAAATGCCGTAAATAATAGAGAAACACAGTCGCAGCCGCGGCCACACGGCTAGTTCATAAGAAAAATATATTCTCATAATATAAAACTTTTAAAAAAGAAAATTTGTACATTATATTATATTTAAAACTCCCAAACCTAAAGTAGGTAAAAAAAAGCAGATGAAAATTCATATGTAACTTAATTAAATTTATGCTTACATTGAAATCGAAGCGAATCGTAGCTTAAAGTTTTATTGAAATTGTCGTTTTAAAAAAAACGGAAATCCATGTAGACGGAGTCGCAGGCGGAGCTGATGATGCCACATAGTTGGTAGCAGTCACTACAAACAGGTCGTCTCTGTCAGCATGTTGACGCGACAAATGTCAAGTCTACATTGAGAGTCCGCGCTCAATAATTTTCCTTAGGAGTATCCACTCTATATAGTATTGGCGAAAAGTATAAATTAACTCTAACAAATATATAGAACTTACGACATTGTTAAAATAAACAATTTTACTTGCGCGCATCGAGCACGATGAGAGTGCGCACGAGCCCGCACTCTTGTAGGAAATGTGCGCAAGTTACCAGGCAAGCATAGATTTAAAGATAAATTGGTAAGACGACACAAGAAACAGTGCGCGCGCGCACTCCCTAGTGATTTAAAAAGCAGGTGGTATTTTACAAATTTTTATGAAATTGAACCGTGCTGCTATAGTCTTACGAATTGTTTTGAGTAAACTTTATAATCCTTCCAAATGGGAAAAAATTCTTAAAATTTATGCAGTCTTGTGATTCCGATGAACATGTTAGCCATGATTTTTGATCGGTTGATTTTTTGTTTGGTTCGGGGCGGCAATAGATAAAAAAAAATCTTTTTCAAACCGCAGGGTAATAAATAAATCATATTCGTATGTATGTGGAAACTGGGTTCCGATGACTACAACAAAGTCTGGGGACGCAAAAGTAGTTTGAGGGGAATCTGAGCACATCGTGTAAGAAACAAGAACAATATTTATAAATATATAAAGTAGCCATAGCTTTGTTTTTTCTGAAATATATTATTGACTAATTAATTAATTTAAGATGCCTGCCAGCCCTTCCTTCCCTTCTTCTTTCTTAATCTTAAAAAATGAAAATTATCTCAATCACTTGTTGCTTCATTGAACGAATTTTTACCAAGACTTCATAACACAACAGGAGACTATGATGAATCAATGCCTAACTAAAAATCAACAAATTATAAGACGATATAATAATTCGTCAACAGATGTCGCTATATAAAATATTGCATTGTTTATTTGCATTTTTTAATTTGATATACCTATGCAAATGTCTAACTAGTGTACCGAGTGCCTTCTGCACTCACCCACAAAGTTCGGCAAAGCTGAAAGGCCCTTTTTTTTTGCATTTACGCACTCACCTTACCTACGTATTAGTGGGACCTGAGTACCTCCAATACAATAGGTAAGGGGGCACGGAGTGACGAGTTCCGTGCCAGTGTGGGACTCAAACCCGGGCGAGAAGCGCCCGGGAATACCCATTAAAACCCCCCGGGGCCGTCCGCCGCATTTGAGATAGGGGGCGATACGGGGTTGCAAGGCATGTCGCACGTCGCCCCCCTGCGGCAAACCCACCAGGCCCGTCTGTGCAATGGCCCAGCGGGGGTGGGGGAGAACTTCTCTACCCCACCTCTTCGCCCGCCTCTGAAAGAGGCATTACCTTCCGGAGGGAAGAGAAGTGATCACTGCGACCGCAGTAATCACCTCCCCCCCCCCTCAACCCCAAAAGTGGGCTTTCGCCCAGCCGCCCAGTCAGACTATTAGCCGGCAGTCAGAAAAGCTGAAAGGCCCTGCCGGTGAACAACATTAGTTAGTTTGCAAAAAAAAAAAAGAAAGAAAAGTGTAGTGCTTCGAAGCACACTATCTCCAAAGAAATAAGGGTAGTAACTAAAACTCAGTTCAACAGTCAATACCGCTGTTTTTAAATTATTTATTTTTTTATTTACTCATACTATATCATCATACATAAACCACAGTGTCCGTAATTATGCCGTATTATTTTTAAACTATTTTTATAACATGAGTGGACGGACCTAACTAACACTTACTTGGTTAACTTTCAATTTTACTTTTTACGTGTAAGATAAATTCAATAATACTTTATCTAATTTAGGCCCTGATGAACTTATGAACATCAAAATATTTACCACAGAACATTTTTTTTTTTAAATAATTCTCAGTCTATTAAATTATGTAAAAATAAATTTTGCAAATGCAATGCAAAAATATTTTTTTCTCTCTATCTTATTTATTCTACTAGCTTCTAACGCGCTGCTAGCACGTGTTAGTTAGTTGGTAGTTACGCGGTTTTTGAATTAACAGCCTTGTCCGTGTACTAAGATAACATACCTACAAGAAGCTTTACATTGTTAATCGTCGCAGTCGCACACGCCATTAAAACAAAAATATAGTAGTCATGTACCCCTGATATTGCACACGAATATTGGCAAACCACTAAGTTGCTCGTTGATTGATTTTTACTTCGATAATCAATTTGCCTAATTATCTAAAGTCTTATTATAGTGAGAGAAATTAGATAGCTAATTCGACTTAGTGGAAAGGGTGAGATATTATACCCGTACAACTCGGAAGGAAGTATTTTACCCGAATAGTCTTGGTACTCTACGTATAGTTTTGGCACAACACATTTACATACCTAACATTATTATACTATCTAATCCTTTGTAACTTAGGAATCGTGTTGCCGCAAATTATATATTATGCATGAAGTAGGGGTCATAGCTTCATCGTCAGATACTGAAATTGCGTATCCCGTGCGAATATACTTAGTTCCCTTCTTGCGAATTAATCTAAACTAATAAATAAAATTGAAGTGTCTGTTTGTGATGTCAAAATAACAGTTTTTTTTACTAAATACATTTGTATGTATAAATGATACCTATAACAAAACTACAATATTTAAATTTTTTGTCTGCCCGGGTAATCTCCGGAACGGCTTTACCGATTTTGAGGGGACTTTTTTTGGTAGATAGCTGAAGTTACCCCGCGTAACTTTTAATTATCGAAAATAATTATGGTGCCGCGTAAAAAAATTAAAACTCATAAAAAATTGAATGAAATTCGATTCATTGCACGGTTTTACGGGTAAGTGTTTGAATTTATGAAAATTATTTTACTATGTCTTAGTACTAATACTAACGCAGTGAAGAACATTTGAAACGCGGGCGCAGCCGCGGGCACATAGCTAGTGTATAATATAATGGATAGAAGCGTGGACTGAAATACATTCTCATATGTATAGGTGTAGGCACAGATTATGATACAATCGAACGTCGGCGTAAATATGGCAGTGCGTCCCAGCAGCTCACTAATGCGCGCCTTTCGTTGCCGACGTCGCTCTACGCCCCGCTCTCTATGTGTTAGTAATGTGCTACTGTCGATAAATCAGTATTCGATAAACCGCACTGGCAGTTGTTTTCTTTAATGCATTAAATTTATGTATTTGACTGTATATCATGTACTCTTAGTGGCGTTTTATGTGATATAGTTTGGTTATAGTGTACAATTTGAGTTTATTATAGAAGATAACGCGTAACATTTATTCTGAGGTGACGACAAATTTCCATGGAAAGTTCGAGCAGGATGAGCCACCAGTTTGCTGGAGCTTGGTAACGCTGATACAAGATTGAAAATACATCTTACCAACATGACACTGGCACAAATCGTGTGTACAAAGATTACCATTATTTAAGAAGAAGAAGAAACTTCTGTGGTAGTGGACGTACTAATTAATGAGTAATTTAATCATACAGTCAACTTAAAATTTACTATAACATAAAATCATAGCACGCTTGCTCAACCCTGTAAAAAATCGATTTGTGTGTGTTTTAGATCAGGCAACAGATCACGAAAACAGGTATTTTTCTTGGAATGCCTTAATAATATTATCGTCTACAAATCACTATACAATACGTATGTTTTTAAACAATAACCATTAATACAATAGAGTTCCACATATACTTGTACATCCTTTTTTATCTGTTTAAATTTATAATTTACTATGATCCTTTTTATGGGAATGAATCCTTTTCTAAATATTTTGAAATTGGAATGGAATTATTTTGAAGCCTAAAATACGTATCTTTTTCCAAATGTTGGACCATATCGCAAATCGAAACAACCTTATAAATGGTAAAACACCAGTAATGGTAAACCATGGGTTTGTCGTGCTCAGTTTTTGTTTATCAAAAGGTACAGACTGTATTTTTGGAAATTATTTGACACTATAATATAATTTGTCAGTACATGTTTCTATCACTGTTGGGAGATCAGCAGATTAATAAAATATATTCAAATGTTAACTGATATTGAACCTAATTAAATTAAATGTAATTTATATTTAATTAAATATAGCTTTTTTAATCATTTTAAAGTTTAAGTTCAAGTTAAAATAAATATCAATAATGTTTTTAAATATTCACATCACTAGCGACACCTACTTAACTGGCCGAGCCAGTGCCGTGGTTTGATCGTGCCTACACTACGACCCCACTTCCCGCCCCCCCAAACCCGGAGCGACACGCGGCTTATCCGGCGCGGAAGCTCGTCGACTCAAGCAGATATATTTCATCCCAGAGCACTTGACAGTTTTTTCTACGAAGAAGTCCTGGTAATTGTACGTATATTTATATAATATAATTTTTATAGTAAAAATAATTTATGTAATGGTTATTTATCAATCGAATTAATAAACTAATGATGTGTTATATTTATTAGCAGAATTAAATTTAGTTTTTCTTCCATTGCGCTAGAAAAAAAATTGAGTCGGAAATTTTAACGGGGACTGCCGATAAAAGTGAAAATTCGTAACCATAAAAAAAAACATTTTTTAATGTTTATATTTCATAATTTCTTGATTGAAATTATGAACGTAACGTAACATTTGTCTGGTTTTTACATCTATTGGCGCTCCGAGTGGTGGTCCGTATCACTTTGGTAACCCTTGTGCTAGTTACCTTTTTGCGGCTGAGTGCCTTCAGCACTCGCCCGCAAAGTCACGGTGAAGCTGTAAAGGCTCTTCGGGTCAACAGCGAAAGCTAGTTCTAAAAAAAATTAGTGTAAATTATGTACATTTTGATATAGTTTATTGATAATCGTATGATAGGCTGCGTAAGTATACATTTTATTATATATCTCTAAGCGCCAGCACTTAAACTAAATTATTGTTGAGATACTGTAGCGTGTTGACGGCTGACGTCATAGCACAGGTAAAGTGAATCTACAAGTTTTTGCCGTACCGAGAATCGCTCTACGCCGCTAAAGAAGTTTTCGTTACAAAAAGTATCAAAATTAATCAACCCGTTTTCGAGATATCATAAAAAAAAACATTTCTTAATTAAGAAATGAATTTTTATTTTACGTGAATTTTCTTTTGCTTTAATAGTTATTCTGGTATTCGGGGTGAAGTCAATAATGCCAACAAATCAAATATCATAGAAATCATAATACCATAAGCTATGCAGTATGCACGGATAGCATGTATCGAATCGCGCGGATTTGACTAATCATGTGATTATGTCGTCAGAAATACCAGAAACGATTTTAAAATATGAGCGTACCACAACCATAACACAAGTTGTACTTTACACATACTTGTAATTACACTTTACATTACTTGTAATTTGGCAATGAGATTCAGCTTCGAACCGGTGGTGTAGTTTTGAAAGTCCAGAAACCACTGGACTTGTTGAATTTATTCATAAAACTTATTATATTTTCCCGTTTCTAAATCTATACTAATTAATAAAATTGAAGCGTCTGTTTGTTTATTCCAGCTAATCTCCGGAGCGACTGGATCGATTCTGTCGAGACTCTTTCCGGTTAAAGTTATAATGCGTAACTTAGGCTATTTTTATTTAAGAAAAATAATTTGGGGTTAGTAGAGAAAAAAATTAAAACTTACCTGTCTTACCAAAATCCGATTCATTGCACAATTTTACTGGTAACTATTTGTGAGAAATATCCTTTCTTTCTGTTAGTACCAAAAATAATTTAAGGACTGTTAAAAAAATAGGTTAAAAAAGGTCCTAATGATTATATAAAAACTGTATGACGCAGTGAATAATGATAACAAAATATAATACTAGAGCGAAGTCGCGGGAACAGCTAGTACATATCATCTATAACAAATAGCATTTTACAACGTCAGAAAATTTATAGTTAGCTGTTAGATCACTAATTTTTATGCACTCCGGAGATGGTAAGCAGCCAGTCTAGTGAATAATGTTATTTATATAATAGATACAGCTGTTTTTTAATAAACAAGGTATTTTCTTAGTAGGTAGGTAGTTACTAAAATTGGAATGCTAGTCAATGCGATCGCAGTGAGAGTCATTTCGCTTTTTTTTTACTAGAAATACAGGATAAATCTAGACTACATTCTACATCTGTATCCTACCTCTACCTACAAAGTATATAATAATACTAAATACTTTAAATATGACATTTCCATTGAGTAACTGGGTTTTCGTTAAATATGGTTCGAACCAGATACTCTACAATTAAATGTCAGTGTCGAAAAGTTAGTAATTTCAGCCTGTATTTTATCTAGTCTTTTATTTATCTATTTCCCCCTAAATATTTTCCCTTATTCTATCTAGCAGCGGAGCGGACACATATTTTTTTGCATAATAAGCAGGCCAAGGAAAGCCAGTCTGTTCGAGCTGTAGTGGTACCAAGGCGACAGCATTCATAAGAGTCAGTGACAGCGATTCAAACGGCTGAGTAAATTAGGCAGGCAACACGGCGCGGCGACCACGCAGTGCGCCGCTCTTGAGCTCTCGACCCGACACAGCGTCTGACGCGCACACTCAGCGATATTGTTATCGGCCCGCCCCGGTTCTACTTAGGGTTAATACATTACGATGTATTTTTTAAATTAAATATTATTATTAAAAATATGAAATAATCAGAAGTCTTGATTTAGTAAATGTGCTAAGACACTTTTCTTAGTTGTCTCCAAAGCAATGTTTAATAACTGTTATATACAGATTTTATCTATGGCAATAAATTGTTTTGTCTATTTCATTTACGCCATCGATACCAGGGATAGCGTTAGGAAAGCTAGGTTCAGTAAATTGTACTAATCGAAATCGAAACAATTGTGATGAAACCGTAAATATACTTACTAATAAAACGAAATAATAATGTAAATGTAATATTGAACTAGGTATCTGATAAAAATCTAGATTAATGTTTCGTAACAGATAATATTTCATAGGTCTTTTGTTGTATTTTTCAGGATTTAATTAGAGATAAAAATGAAAAAAAAATATGATTGTTGCCTGAGTGACAACCCTGCGTATTATCGAGGTAGAGCGAGGCGCGTCGGCTGCCAGTCCGGGAACAAAGCAGCAGCGCGCCCGAGCGCCACTCACCGTGCGCAACACTGCAGTTTTCAGTTTCTGACGTCTTGATCCTTGTTATTTTTTATTTATTTAATTACATTTCAATACAAATATGTTTATTATTGTATGTTATCTATTTATAACTCGAGCGATTATGTCGTTTATATAACTAAACTATGAACATACAAGAGTTTACATTTAATTTTTATATTCTATGGAGCAAGTACGTATAATAACATAGAATAAATGTACCCATGTGAAATAGAAGAAAATTAGATATATGTCACAAAAACCTGTCAATGAATCAAGCAATCAAAATTCAAAATTTTCTTATGTAACATGTCTTAAGCCTACTCCTATAACAGTTATAGCTTAATGGATATTAACTGTTCTATTATTAAATTTACCTAAGAAGACTTTAAATGATGTGTCCAAACAGTTTAATTCTATTTACAATAACGACCGCAAATCGGCGCCAACGGGTTTATACAAAGATTTTCGCGTTTTAAAGGTGCAAAAGTGACCACGCACCTCTTGGATTGCTAACATCACTACAGTGACTATTTATTTAAACCTTTAGTAATAACAAATCACATGCAAAAGTCTCATAGGCTACATCAGGAGGAATTGATTCGGGCCACAGGTAAAAGTATAGAGGGTCGCGAGATTTACATGCCTGAATTAATACATATTTTTTCAAAGATGCATGGAAATATTGTCATTATTTTTGATAAAAGAACAAGCAAAGTATCGAATTTACGGACAACGAAAATCAAATCCATTGCAGGAGCGTTTTTTTGAATTTGAAACATTACAACGCTCCAGCAATTAGTGGTGGTCGTTGAATGGACGAACAGTTTTCTTTAGACTGTTTATATGACGTAAACGAATAGACCAGTTTATCGTTCAACCATAAACTAGTTGACTCAGAAAAGAGGTATGCATCGTGTTGTCGCCGTCGTGAATTGCGTGAACTGTCAACGATGAACGAATTCAGTCGAATATAGTCGAAGCGCGCGAACAGTTCGCCCGCTATCGTTTTTCGTTTCTTCTCGTTTTCACCAGGAACGAAATTCGACATTTTTTGCAACCATCGTGATAAAAAATGTTTGGTTTTATATTAAACTTTTTTGTCACTTTGTGAAACTTTCAATACATATCAAAACATCAATGTATTACAAAATTTCTTGAATAACAGTTGCAAGTAATCTATTTTAATAAATAAAATTGAAGTGTTTGTTTGTAATGTATTTTTTTAAAATAAATAGATATTAATGTATATATGATACCTATAACAAAAACACATTTTTCAAATTGATTACTGTCTGTACAAATATACATGTTTGACATTTCCATGATAGACCCATTACAAGGGGTAATCTCCAAAACGGCTGGACCGATTCTGAAGGGACTTTTTTTGGTAGATAGCTGAAGTTACTCCTGGTAACTTAGGTTACTTTTTAGTATCGAAAGTAATTAGAGTTAACGTAAAAAAATAAAAGTCATAAAAATTTGAAAAAATCCAATTCTTTGTCACAGTTTTACGGGCAAGTGCTATAATTTATGAGAAACAATTTACTTTATCTTAGTAGTAATTTTTTTTAGGAAAATACTTTGGGTTACGCATAAAAAAAATGAAACGCAGTGAAGAATAAATGAAATACGGGCATAGCCGCGGACAAAAAGTTACTCTATTAGCATAATAAAAGAAGTAGACATATATTTATTAAATGATACGTTGCGAAGAAAAAATGCAAAAGGTGAATACAATGGTGAAAAGACCATCATCACGTTTATTGACTTTGGTATAACGAATTTGGTAAAGCCATATATATATATATACATATAAGAAATTGGAATATAGTTACAACATCAGCAATATTATTCAACTTTTTTTTTTTTTTTTTTTTTTTGTCGGGGGGAAATGCATTTACGCACTACCCTTACCCATTGCATTAGTGAGAACAATATTATTCAACCTGCCAGGCCTAAGCCAGAAAAATAGTAGAACAATTGACTTTTAAACAACAACTGTTTTGTCAACGATAACTAGTTGAAAATTAGACTGTTTTGGTAAACTAGTCGTATTTACCGTCTATGATAAACGGTCTCATTTCGTCGACGTCAAAAATGTAAACGACCCATCTCTACCATCAATGTTGTATGAAACGGCGTGCAGTTATTAAATACCTTTGATTGGATCTCTTTTATCATTCTTGGAGCCCAAACCGGTCGGAAATACACGCGAGCGGTTCTGACGGGTTGACAGGAGCGCGTTTCAAGGATTTGAATTTACGAATAAGATCGGGGTTTTCCCGCGTAATGAACTTACTAAAACTAAGGAACTCGTGTTCCGACAACATTGAAGCGGCCTTCCCGTAACGATGAGGGAGCGGGGGGTATACTACTTCCTTGCCAGAAGGGCACGGAGGCGCGCCAAAAACCTTAAAAGGTTACACGAGCCTCGTAAAAGTCCGTTGCGTCATAGTGCAATAATTCAAGGTAATTGGGAGCCTACGACACCTAGGGTGAAATCCCTAGCAAGCTCTAAGGCCGAAAACGTAAATTAACTAATCCGATGTTACACAACGCAACGCACCCAATCTAAATAAAGTATAGTGGAGATCCCTGAAGGGGACCTCCCGGGAACACTTAACTACCCCACACCACCTCAGATGTCACCGTTAGGTTAGGCAACAGGCGACCACGATTCAGAGACTGTGAGAGAGAATTACCAAAACACTCCAATGGAATTTGTTTTTTTTTTTCTAAACTAGCTAATGCTGTTGACCGGAAGGGCCTTTACGGCTTCACCGTAGCTTTGGGGACGAGTGCTGAAGGCACTTGCCACAAAACGTAACTAGCAAAAGGGTTCGAACCTCGGCTTGGGCGCTATCTATATTATAAAATTCCCGCGGAATTTGATCCTAACTATTCCCTACATTTTTTATTTACTAATAAGAAAGGGTTTTTACAGTACCTATGTACCTACATGTTGTGTGCAGTATTGTGCGTGGTCAGTGTTACTGTATCGCGCTGGTAGCAGCGTCAAGAGCATCCACAGTTGGGGAACGGAGCACGTCTTGGGTCGCCACTGGAGAGGGACCCGGAGAGTGTGCGAGAGATGGAATTTGATAATTCTAATTAAATTAATATTTATGTTACAAATACCAAGACTACATAGACGTTATAAGGGTATGTTATCCAATGATTCACCCGAAGGCGCGGTGCGGGCCGCCACCGTTGCGTCGCGCCGCGCTACACCGCACCACGCCGTTCCGCCCGCGCCCTCCGACATCACATCATGGCTGCGCGTCCCGTATATTTAAATGCACGCGTATAACTTACACAGCTTGTTATTATTTAAATAAAACTACAAATCCATCCACATATTGATATTATTATTTTGCAGTTATTAGCATATAAAGAAGTTTTTGCGACATTTTATTGATATTGGTTCATTCAATTAATTAACAGTACCCATACCCACATACCCACATAGCGAGGACAGAATGTAGGTTAATGTTTGGATGAAATGTCATTTAATATTAATGCGATTAGACCGCAAATAGTATGTCATACTTTGAGTTCAGAAAGCTATCAACAAAATTATAGTTAAACGCATGCTCAATATAAAGGTAAGAACACCTTTCTATTTAGCGAGCAATCAAAAATGTTAGTCTGGTTTAACTTTAAAAAATTAACTCGCGTATGTCATGGGGTGAAAGTTTTGAGAGTGAATAAAACATTATTTTTACTATTCAGCATTCACCTTCGTTATGAGAACCGATATCCGACACTGTTGTGAAGCTGTGACTAGATAGGATCTTGTTACACAGAGGTTTATCGATTGTCCAGGGTACGCCATACATAATTATATTCCTTGCGTTTTATAAAACAGCCTATTTTTTTATTACACTGGTATTATTCACACAGATTTTGGTTTAAAATATTTTGTTACATTCGGTAATTAATCATTTTAACAAAATATAAAAATAGTAGAGAAGCGAAGAAAAAAAAAACATACTGCAGGTAAGTTCTCTTGTTATCTCTTCCTAATGAGCTTTCTTCTCCTCTTAATTTCTTAATTAATAATAAGCTGTAGTGTGTTCAATAAAAAAAATTGCACAGTTAGTTCTTTTATGTAGAGATGGGCCGTATATTTATTTTATATTCGGTATTCGGCAGACTTTAACGATCATTCGTATTCATTGGCGTAGTAATTAAAATTTCCTTCATCCCAAGCTGTATAATAGTCTATTACTACTAATCTATATCTATATTATAAAAGAAGATTTGTATTTTTGTATGTAACGAATAAACTTAAAAACTACTGAACCGATTTGGATGAAATTTGGTATGGAGATAGTTTGAAATCCAGGGCATGACATGGATAGTTTTTTATTTTGAAAATCCCACGGAAACGGGAGCTACGTGGGTAAAACCGCGGAGAGCAGCTAATTAATATACAATAAATGAATTACGTGTTGAATAAATTCAATGGGTTGGACAGTCTAATGTATGTTTTTTATGAGATATTTATATTTACACTATCTCAAAAATAATTAACTCTATGTAATAGTTTGGAAATAAAAAGTAGCAAAAAAAACCACGTTCGTGGCTTAATTGGTTTGTAGTACTTGATGCAAATATAATTTGATGTTTTTTTCTAACTATCTAGTTCTGTTGACCGGAAGGGCCATTACAGGTTCACCGCAACTTTGGGAGCGAATGCTGAAGGCAGTCAGCCGCAAAAAGGTAACTAGCACATATGATTTGAAGTGTATCGGGGCAGCGGATGAGAATGTTTTCGTAAAAAAAAGTACAATTTCAACATGTCAATCAAGTATGTCGAATATTATTCGGCCGAATGTTCGGTTCAGTTATTTTTTACCGAACTTTCAGCCGAATAGTCGTGTTCGATGAAACCCATGTTCGGCCCATACATAATTTGTTGTTAAAATTTTCTATGATCTGGGCGAACACTAGTAATTATAAATAAATGTTTTATTACAACCTATTTCTTTGTCTATCCTTCATTATATACATATGTTAGTAGGTGTAATGGTACCAATTACTTTAAATCATAATGTCCTGTATACGCTCCCTGCATTTCAGCGAAAGGTAATAATGCCCGCCTGGGTAGCAGCCCACCTCATGTTGGAGATTCTGTCGCCAAGCATCAACAATGGTTTCGCCATACAGCGAGCGGGTCGGGACGCCATCGCGATGTGTGTGAGTTTTTCTATAGTAAAACGCGCTGTCGTGCCGGCCCGCCCGCTATGTGGCGAAACAATAAGTGTATTTCGGTAGCATCATTTGAGAGTTACTACCTTCCAGGCTTAGTGTATTTAACTTCCTGGACCAAATCCTCACTTAACATCAGGTGAGAACGTGGTCAAAACTCTGAGCGTTTATAGTATAAAAAAGTAATCACACGCTGAAGTCTAAAAGTATAGAGAAAAATTCTTATTTTGATAACAATAGAAACATTTATTCTGAGGCGCCGACAAAGCTCCATGGAAAGTTCGAGGACGTACGTGTACACGAAATGCCATTATCTAAGTAGAAAAAGAAGAATCGAGTTTTATGGTTGTATTTTAGTTGCTTCTCGCCAGTTGAAGGATGACTGGAGGGAAAGTCGTGGTACACGTTGAAAGTTATTTATTAACTGATTCTTATATGATTAACTAATTGATTATAATTCTGATTCTGATTATTTGATGCTTATTCTGAGGACATATAGTGAAACTTAAATTCTAAAAGATCCCTCGTTAGTCGTAGGGCTTACAAAGATTACGGTGGTCAATCAGAAACATGCAGAGTCCGAGCGAGACGGGACACACGGACTTCTCTCATACGAGGTATTAAATATATGTAACCCGTGCGCCCGCGGCTCGCGCTAGTGTGCCGTTAGATGTTGATGAGGTCTCTACAGTATTATAGGCATTATTATAGTGTTTAAAATAATGCTACCATTGAATTATTTTAGTATTTTTAAATAGTTTAGGTTTGTTTCATGAACATCTCTGTACTTTAAAGTTTGTAAAAAAAACAATACTTTACAGCATCAGTACGCCATCTGTTGCTACAGACGAATTACTATACAGTTTCACAAAAAAAATGCGTCGTTTATTAAATACATGTAATACTGGTATAATGTCCTAATGATACATGGAAATTTCAGTTTTAATAAAGTTAATTCTCGAGTGTTCTAAAAATATATTTTATTTAATTACTGTCATCTAGTGTTTTGAATACGAAAATATACCTAAAAGTTTTCGTTGAATTTACACTAGATGACGCTAAAACAAACATTAAATCTCTGGGTTTTAATATTAACTATTGATAGCAATATTTATATAAATAACGGTTATAAAATCTAATTTATACTAATTATCGTAATCGGAACTTTACACAAAATAAAAGAGTTGTATCCAGTAAGTCTTAAAAGTAGTAGATAGATTTGAATAACAAATTAGTTGAAAAACAATAGTATAGATGGCAGTAACACCTTTTTAATGGAAGCCAAGTATGAAACTACAATTATATTAATTTGGCACATTTCAAAACAATGTGTCGAGTACCCATAAAAATAAGACAATAGGGAAACAATGGAAAGCTGGCGTAAACGCCAGGTAAGTGCTCAAGGGGTTAAAAATGATTACAATTTATTAAATTGCAATAATTTTATAATGTATATTAAAACGCAATCGTCCTAATAACACCTGCAAAGTCACTGTGAAAGGAATAAATGAGAGAAATATGTATGTCTGAAAGACTTTATTCCACAACATGGTATTTCGTTTATGAATAAATCTTAAATATAAATATTCAAGATTGTGATACAAACCATGATATTAGCCCATTTTTAAATAAAACAACTGTGAACTTCTTATTTTAATGACTATTCCTAATGAAAAAAACTAATATATACAAATTTACTTACAAACCGCTACCCCATAAGGTAATAATTGGATAATAATTAATTATGGATATTTATTTGAGGCTGTAACTTGTAATTTGAATATGCAAATATTCAAATAATATACACATAGCATATCCACAATGGAATAAATTAAAAAGAAAATGTTCATAAAAAATGTAGGGTGAACTTTTAGGATTTTGGTCAGATCATGATCATAATTAGAATCCTGTATTTCATGGATTACTTAAGAATAAAGAGAAATATTTTTAAAACATAAAGTCTTAGTACATAAGTAACTACACATTTCATAACCTTTACTTAAGAACAAAAGCATACACTAAACTAATTACGGGTTCCAAGGAGTATTATTCAATGCATGTTTCTTTAGTTTATGTTTCTTTAAATATTTCGAGTCTATGAACGCTTCACCACATAAGTTACATACATACGGTCTCTCACCCGTATGTGTCCGTAAATGAACTACTAAATTACCTTTTAAAGCAAAGAATTTCATGCACACGGAACAGCCAAACTTCTTTTCTCTAGTATGAGTCAGTTGGGTGTGTCCGTAAATGTGTTTTCGTTTTAAAACGTAGTGAACAGAGTTGACATGCGAATGGTCTCTCATTCGTATGTACACGTTCATGCATTATCAACATAGCCTGACTAGCACAACTTTTCCCACATATAGTGCATTCAAACCGTTTCACATTCTTGGACTTGTAATTTTTATGTGTTATAATGTGACCTTGCATGTCCTTTTTAGAAGGTAAAACTTCACCGCATTCGGAACAGAGCAGTTCCATCGGGTCAACTATATGGACGTTTTCAACATGTTGCTCCAAAGCAGATTCTACAGAAAACATTTTCTTGCACAACGAGCAGCCATAACCTAAAACCTTGCCGAGATTTGTTGTTACTTCCTGTTTAACAGTCTTCATCAACTCTTCTTTAACTTTAATCAGTTTCAATTTATTACATTCTTCTGATTTCTTGTGATCAGTTAATGCAATTTTGTTATCGAAACATTTGTCACACTTGTTGCAGGCAAATGGACTTATGTGGGTTAGCCTGTGTGTTTGCATGGTTATTTTCTGACTGAACCGTTTAAAGCAAACATCACATTCAAATTCCCTGATGCCACTGTGTATCATCAGGTGTCTCTTTAAATTATTTGGATTGGCAAATGTTTTCGAGCAAACATTACACCGAGGTTTAATTTTGTTATGTCCATATTTGATATGCTGGGTGAGTGCAGTTCTCTTGATAAGTATATTACAGAATGGACATGTTATTGACACACCGGTCACAGTATGTAATAACATATGTCCTGCGAGTATTTCTGGAGATTCAAAGCCTTTTCCGCAGAGATTACAGAGATTTGCACCAGCTGGATTGTGTTTATATTGGTGCTTTTCATACTCTGATAAATTTTCAAATTCTTCACCACAGTCACATAAAAATGTACCATCTTCTTGTTGCAATACAGTCGCTATTTGACCATCATCAGCATATTCTATCACTAATTCGGAACCATCATATTTAAGTATTTGAAACTGAGATGACTCATCCCCTTCACACAGTATGACTTCTTGGGACAAGGAATCATCATCTTCGTTAGTAATGAGCTGTGTATCAGTAGTCAAGTATTGGATCCCATCATTACTTTTTAATAGAATAGTCCCTTCGGAATCTGTGGATGTGAGTATTTTAATCAAATTTTTTGAATCTTTTACATATTCCTGTGTTATATTTTCAGTGAATGTTTCAACAGTGCCATCAGTAATTTGCATTAAATCTTGTTCTTGTGATGTACTATCTTGTGTCTCATCCACATCCATTGAATTTATGTCATTCTCATGACTTTCTTCTTCATTTTCCAAAATAGTAGCTGGCACATTTGCAGAAACTTTAGTATTGGACATAAGGAAATGATCAATTGTCTCTACAAATTGATTATTTTGAATATTTTCCTGAGGCTCTGGCACAATTATATCTTCATTAGCTTCCATTTTAATTTCCTCTGTTTTGAGTTTGACTGGTATATTGTTTTGTTTCTCAAAATGGTCTTTGTCTTTAGGATCATCAATTACTAAAACATAGTAACAATCATCTTCATCATCGTTTGGTTCCTGTTTTATAATGGCTTCCAATTGTTTATAGGCATTATTAGTAATGTCATGTTCACTTGAAACATCTAATATTTTTGTTTGGTCAACAAGCTCATCATCATTTTTTTCATTATGTGAGAGCAGATTTAATTGTACTCGTAATTCCTTGTCCATTTTAATGCATTGTTTTCTAAATTGGTAAGCTGAATTCATTACTGCATTACATTCAGTACAAAGTTTAACAGGAAGACCATCATCATCATTTACCTGAAAATGTAAAAATGACAGAATGAATCCTCAGATTTAAACTTATCATTATCTATTAAAATAATGAATGTTGCATTGATTCACATTTTAAATCATAGACGAATGTTTTGGCCATTGCTTTATGTTTTTCACTGTTTCTCATGTGATGGCATGAAAGTGCTAAAACTTCCTCAACAATACAGTCTGAGGTATAATATGTAAATTATAGGTATCAAGATTATGAACATTAAAACTTATAACCTCATTTTTATTTATTGTTCAAATTTGTATATGATATATTATAAATAAAATTTAAATTAAACTTCCCATTATGCGATAAGATAACTCTACTAAGATAACATAATAAGTAACAAAGATTTTTGTTTCTAGAAATTCAAACAGAAATGTCAGTAAAAAATAAACATAGTTTTGTTTTATAATGCAAAGAGGTTAACTTTTGTAAACTGTAATTTGGTACTATAATGCATAAAGGAAGATAAACAAAGGTTTAATAAGAAGAAAACTACAAATAATTTAACCTTTATAGTGGTAACTTCTCGGAATTTCTCTTTCAGATTTTGGTCTGTATCTAAAAGTGACACTTCGGTTTCTGAGGACAAGCAGCACCGACAGAAATTAGCCCACGACGTCTCCATTTCCATTTTAGATGCTCATTATTATACAGCCAGAAATTTCTGAAAAACATATTATATTCTATGTAATTAGACATTGTTTTGACACTTTATAATCAAAGACCACAATAAGATATCCAAAGAGTAAGAGTTATCTACGGACCCATACCCATAAAGACGATCTATTCAAAATTTATAGACAAGAGACGAATGAACCAAACGGACACAGACAAAATGGAGGTAAAGCTGCGAAGTGCGGAACAGACGTGACATGCCACTTACATCTGTCAAGAGGGCGCTGCTAGCTTGTTACATCCTATAGCGTAGTCAAATATATGCTTTTTAAAATGGAATGCTTAGTTACAATGCAAGTAAATAAATTTGTTATATATAAATGTAACGAATTACTCGTATAGTAAATATGAACTTAATTTAAATTACAAATGTAATTGTTCTCCATAAGTAAGTACGTAGAGTTTTACGAGGCTATGTTACCATTGTCTATGGATTGACAATGCGTTCATATAAATTTTTAGTTGCTGTACATTTTTAAGAATAAATAAAAAGGTTGAAGGTTATACATTTAATTTAGGTTCATAGTATATTATTTTCAGGGTACCTTATATTTGTTTTTTTTATTTTCCTCCTTTATTAATATTTTGATAGTTAAAATTTTTATTCTTTACCTATGGTTGGTACCATCGATCAATAATAAAAGAAGTTGGTACCAATTAAAAATATAGTACCTTTATACATGCAAAATTACCAGGATACTATACTTTATACTTTAATTTGGTTGTACACTAACATATGAGATTATCTAGAAAAATAATCCAATTTGACAGAATAAATTAATCATAAATATTTCACGTTATAAGCTGTTTCAATAGAATGACAAATCTGTGGCTGTTATAGTTACGCATAATGAACAATAATAAAAGCAAGTTTCTTTTCTAAATTTATTACGACCCTGAATACAAGTTCTTTAGTCACAACTTCGTAATGTTTTTTATTCTTCAGTGCTGAAAGTTGTGGTGAGATCTCATTTCTATATAAGTAATTTGAACAAATTCCACATCTGCATTATACTCATACTAACTAGTACATAATAAATTACATTTGCGCCAAGAACTATTTGAGCTCTTTTGATTACCAATTTTGACAAAAAGGATACGCTGATAAAGTCGCTGATATTAATTGTTGAAATATATTTTCCGTTATGAAACTTATTATAATTTTGGTATTATACAATTAGCCGTGTGGTGCCGGCTAAGAATACCACCCCATATCTTCCCATGGGTGTCATAAAATGCGACTAAGGGATATGAACCAGGAGATGTGTAGCAGCATCCTCTAGCTACCAAAAACACCTTGCTGCGATTGCCAACCTGCCTGCTAAGTGTGGCGATTATGGAATTCCCCCCCTTAATGGTGGATAATTGTGTCTAGTAGTGGGCATTTTATGGTTGAATGATTGAATTAATGAAATAAAATTATACAAAAGTTATCACATATTTTATGAATATTCTCGGGTCTAGAATGCTCATTTACTTGTTTTATTTCTCGACGTTTCGGCCTGGTTACACAGGCCGTGGTCACGAGACGTTTGAGGTGTTGCGGTAACTTCGTCAGCGGGGTAATTATTGAAAAATATCCTCGTCTGTTTATGGTCATTAATTATATTTTGATACACTACACTCACTATATCAACATTAAACTTTGTCGATTGTCTGCGAGGTATTAGTTTTTCAAATACTAGATTCCACGTCTGACGTCAAAGATAGTTTTAATCCGTATTCTCGATTAAAATTTTTGTGTTTTTTAATTCCAATCGCTTTTTCTACTATTCTGAAATAGTAGAAGCGATCTGGGGAGATAATTTTTGGCTGATGTAGTTCGATCCAGTGATTGTAGCCCTCTTTTCTCTTTAAAGGTAAAGTTATTGAATAATCAAAAACCCAATGTTCTAGAGTTGATTTTACCTTATTTGAAATAACAATGGGAATATTACATATTAATGAATATTATATTTAGTTAGAAATATTGTTAGGTACTAACTTTCTGGTTAATAAACAAAAAAAAAGTAAGAGTGTTTAGAGTGACGAATTCATAACTACATTTTTTGTTTTATATTTTAACATGTAAACAGCTACTTACGCAATCGCTATCAATACGTAGAATTAGAAAGTGGTTATGATGACCTTTTTCATAATTCTACTTCGGAGATTACACTGGATGTTCCACAAGGGTCTATTTGGGTCCGATTTTTTTTATTTTATACAGTGCTAACCTTACTACATCCATACATCATTGCAAGTACCATCTATATGCTGATGATTTATTATTTATTAATACAGTACATCTCTAATGAGTAATTCTTTGTCCCACAAAACCACATTATTGTTTTGTCTGTGGGATCTAGTCTCCGCACATATTACTAAACAACACAATCCATATTAATGTAATATATTTTTTTAACTTATTTTTATTAGTTTTCTTTAAGGCCAAGTTAATAAAAGGCAGTTATTAAAATAATCATGAGATGATTTTAGAGTGGTCTTCTAGTCATTCACTTAAGTATATACATAAGCCTAAATTAATTATTCTTGTTTTAAAAAGTCTGCTAATAAAAATCCCCGATAAACAATCAAAACCCTCATAGGAGAAGAATCTGTAAAGCACACGCAAGTGATGCGAAATTTGGGTCTATTGTTGGATTCTGATCTACTTTTTGAATCCTATATAAAATAACTTGCAAGTCATTGTTTCTTTCGACTAAAATATTTTGTATAAATGAAGACTGCATTTAAGTCAGCAACATCGTTATAGCTTTGATTGAATCTCTGTTTCTATACATATAATTAAATTATTTGGACGTCGTTTAAAAAAATATATTTTATAGCTATAGAGAAGTTAACCTTATGGTACAGCAGTGTCGTCTTTTTTGTTCAAAACTAATTCCGCTAAAATTCTAGTGTATTCTGATTAGTGTAGATTGGGTACAGAATATCATAAGTTAGGGAAATAACATTGGTCGGTTATATAATGGATGTTTATAGCCAAATTCGAAACTGTGACCGTGGTTATAATCTGCGGTCATTGACTGACAGGTTGTTGTCCTTGGGATTTTTTTTTTTGAAACGATTCAATTATCATACCAATTTGTGTTGATAGCTATAATATTTCTACAAATATATGTAGTGCAATGCTGTCGTAGTGATCGATCTTGTAAAACTAGTATATGTAGAAATAAATATATTTATACAGATAATTAAAATTCTAGTGTCTGTTTGTAATATAAAACAACTTTTTTAAAACTAAATACTTACTTTAATAATTTACTACTAGCCTACTACTCGTGCTTTTTGAAAATGATTAGGGTTCCGCGTAAGAAAAATCATATCATCGGTATCATGACATTGTGAATAAGTCAAATTCAATGAACGGTTTTACAGGAAGGTGTTTGCATTTGTGAGAAGTATCTTTACTTTCTGTTAGTACCATGAATAATTACAGGAACATTATGAGGGATCCGTGTAAAAAAATGAAAACTAATGAAATCGTGAAAAAATGCGATTCAATGGACAGCACCATCAAAACATTATTTTCCAATGATTATTTAAAAACTATTTTACGCAGTGAAGAATATATGAAACACGAGCGGAGCCGCGGCCATACAAGCTAGTATAAAATAAAGCGAGCAGATCCTGTTATTATATTCTTCACGCGTTTGCCCTTTATGCAATATTCAGCAATGCAATTTAATTCTATAACGGTACATTATAAAAGGACTAAGTTTAGTCACTAAAGTATGATTGGCAACGAACTTTACCGTATTTAACTGTACTGTGCATGCCAAACAGGTAATATAAACGCAACATTACAAAGTACCTAACCGTACTTTTAAACCATCTATACTAGTATATAAGCATGAGAAATTGATTTTTTGTTTATTATGGACAAACTCAAAATCTTTTTTTATATGTGCCATACCTTTTTTTAATCAGACATTTTGAAATAAGTAACCGAGCGAAGCCGGCGGGGGTCGCTAATATTGGATAGTACAATTGTATTATAATTTATTATAATATTTGATTTAACACTTTAGTCATTTCAAAATATACTACGCATGGGTATATAGAAATCTGAATTATGCTGCAAGTAGCTACACTATTATGTATGATCTAAACATAATCGCACAAGAGCTGCGCTTTCTCAGTCACTCCTTTACGTTTGATGTATCTTCACATCTCATTCGCTCTACGTCTTACTGCAGTTTTTGTTAAGTTAATGTTTTCTTTATAAGTGTACCTGTACCGCAGCCAGTCTGCCTTGATTTAAGTAGTACAGAGCGGCACAGTAGAAGACTCGTAATATAGTTACATAATAACTGAAAGGGTGCTGGGATGTACTATTTTTCGCCGCCCGGAAGAGCACAGGAACTGCTCCTTCACGTTGGTTACACTATTCAAGGGGTTTTCCCTAAGACGTTAATCGAAAGAACTGATGTATACTTGAAAAAATAGTATAAAAAATTGCTTGGCAAAAAATATCGAAACGACTTAAGTATTCCCAAAAAATTTAATCAACCTCCTTACTCATATGTTATACAAGGCAACGTTTTTCTCTCTGTTTGTTGGTTTTCAATTTCAGAACTATTGTACGAATTTACATGAGTTTTTCTTAAAGTCGTAGGTATACTTTATTCTATAATTTTTTAATTTTAAACATATCATAGAAAACGTTTCAGGATGAGAAGTAGTGAAAGAACTTGACATCGATTTACTACTGGTTTAAACCATTGAATAGATATAATACAGTTAATAATTAAAAGTGAAAATTAAAATGCTCTTTATTATTCTTATTCAAAAGGTGCAATAACCCATCCAAAGTGTTCAGGGTTACCAGTAACGTTTCCATTGTGGCCCATAAGTGGTCTATTTCCATTTGAATCGATATCGCTGGATAGTTTCAAAGCCTTGTTATAATCCCTATTGTAAATGTAGAATAATAATTCCTTTTCACATATAACTGGTTGGAAGTACCATTGATGTCTGTATGTGTCATCAATATCGGAACCCCAGGTCCTATGATCGCCGGCCGGGTTTGTTCTAATTTCCAATTTGATGTATTGGTGACGATAGATGTTCTTGATTTTGAAATAGAGCCTGTTGTTCTCCCACAGTGGAAACACCTTCCAACTGACCTGGTTACTGCTTCTGTCTTGACCATCGCCGAATGTCAATCGATCACCTTCATCCGTGACAGTATCAAGGTTGAGTGCCATACCGTATCTTTTATTGTAGACCTGTACTAAATTCCCATTTAGTAGCAGTCTGAATTGTATCGGGAAGTAATCTTTGACTATGTTCTTACCAAACATACTCCATAGTTTGTAAGCGAAATCGATTGTGTTCTTTTTTTTGCTATCGTTCAGTAGTCTCTTCACTACGCGTATAATAATTTCGCCTCGGCCTTCATTTTCAAATTTCAAACTTTTCATAGCAGCCGATTCGTAGTCGCCTACGATAACGCTATTGTATAGTTGGTCTTCGATGTCTGCTTTGTTCCTCGGTGCGCAATTCTCATTAACTATATACGCCACGGCGATATTTTCTGATTTTCCTGTATCATTATCGAAGAGTGATGTTGATCCTACATCGATTAACAGCGCGTTTAATACCACAACGGTAATTATAATCGTTTTGTACAAATCCATGTTTTTGTCCATCCAAATGTTGACCTAAAAATATAATTATACACATTTAATTGTACAAATAATTAGGTGAAGCGAAACGATAATTTTGAAATGTAATTCTTTAGGCGGGGATTTTATAATTGAGGGAAAATTGAAATTTCAAGGATGCATCTCGTTGTACACGAGAATTAATTTACATTAGATAATACAAAGTTTAGACTATCCGTGTCTGTCTCCCTTTCTTTAAGAACTTCCACGTCAAATCGTTTCTGAATTCTGTTTATTTTATTTTAAAATACGTTGTAACTATTACAACTCAACAAAACGCAAGTGAGTTGAGAAAGTCATTGTACTAAACACTTCTTCGATATCTTTCTTCCCAAAGTTATATACTATGAAAGTTTTACATTAACTTAGGAAAAAAATGAAACATAATTGTCAAGTTATTATAGCACTAAATTGCTGAATTACAAGCACAATGTACAAAATACGATAGACGATAATTATTCTTTTTAAATTAACGAATATAAAAATAATATAACGGGAACAAAAAACTGACTGATCGGTAAGACGTACCTCTGTTTCTCACAATACTGTTCCTTAGCCGAAGATTCACCTTATATACATACGTTTGTAATGAAAAGGCGACTGACCTGTGTCATATAATAGTAATAAAGTAACGGCGAACATTTTATTACTTTCAAAGTTAATTATAATTAATGGTGTACCTACGGCTGTGCCCTTATTTCTATATTTTTCAATGGATTTTTTATACGGAACCTTAATTATTTTCCAATTTTTTTTCCTACTAACATTAAGATATTTCTCAAAAATTCAATTACTTCGCCGTCAGTAAAACTGTGCATTGAATTGGATTTTATTAACAATTTCATGAGCTTTCATTTTTTTACGGAACCCCAATTATTTTCTTAAAAATTATTTTAGTACTAAGATAAAGTAAAAATATTTCTCATAAATTCAAACACTTTCCAGTAAAACTGTGCATATAATCAGATTTTATTCAATATTTTACGAGTTTTAATTTTTTTACGTGGAACCCTAATTATTTTGGAATCAAAAATCAGTCCAGCTGTTCTGGAGATTACCCGGAACAAACAGATACACAGACAAAATTATTACAAATTGTATTTTTGGTAAAAGTGTCGTATACATTTCGTATGTATTTAGTAAAAAAAGGTATTTTGACATTACAAACAGACACTTGAATTGTATTTATGAGGATATATTACGTTGCACTAATATGCTACGAGTCAATCGCCAACCTAATACGTCAAGAGGCAACGCGTTTTCCTATGGTTATTCTCATAAACATTTTTTGCATTTAGACCATTAATACTCGTGGTCGGGGAAAAAATAAGAATTATTAACACCTACTAATTATACAATTTACGTTCGTTGTTGTGGTTGAATTGCTGATAACACAGCGTGTGTATAGCATTATTTGTTGTATGATTATTGTTTTACTAGGTTACTTTTATGTGAAACATCTATAAGTGCGGCTTGGCATGTAAACCAAGTCGTATGCCGTGACGAAAAGCGAGACGTCACATGACGTCACTACTGGCAGGCATCTCATGACAAGGCTGTTTTTTAACATTCCTTTGCCGATACACAAGAGGCTTTTTAAACGATAATCCGAACACTCAAAATTGTCACCATATTCGGATTAATAAGACCTTAATCGGTTTGTAGTATGTAATTATGTATATATTTTAAAAGGTGTTTGTTGAAATTAAAAAGTTGAAAACAAATCATATTATACTTTAAAACAAATCTAGAATTGTACTTTGACGAATGGTTTCTCATGACAAAGACAATGCCTTATCTCTCAATTTACGCAATAAGAATTTTATGATATTGAAATATCTTCGTGGTCCGCCGATTTTAAGCATTTATTTATTTATACAACTCGACCACATGGAATCCTCGGAGTTGCTTCGGATTCCTCTATCATCTTCGTTTTCATCAGCAGTCTCGTTTATTATCTGTCTTATTATGTCTTCATCAGTTAAGGGCTCCTGACAATCTGTGTTATCATTGCTTGTTAAAAAATTGTTAATTTTTTTTCTGAAAGATCTCTGTTAAAATATTTAATGCAAGACCATCCTCAGGGTCGTTCAGATTATCGAGGCCCTACTGAACTTTGGATACAGTGAAATATGAGTAAATGAAAGAAACCAATAAATAAGACAATAATATCCTAGTCCCGTCATAGTTGCAGGCTCTAAAACCTATATGAGGGAAAATAGAAGTGTCTATAAGAGAGAGAGAGAGAGTCGAGCGTAAATCATGTATTTTGTTTTATAATATAACAAAGAAAATAACATATTACAATGTTCAGTGGCGTAACTATACCATATGAGGTCCGTGACAAATCCATTGGATGGGCCGCCTCCTGTAAAAATCGTCACGTTCTAATTTAATTTCAATAAATCACTATGGTGATCGCTAAAGCGTTTAAATATTTAGTCGTGTCTAACTTTCGTTGTATTTATAAATTATATTGAATTTTGTTTAAAATTTTAGGATAGTTCTGAGCTCGCGGGCCGGGGCCACATCGTACCGGGCCCGTGGCATTTTACCAGCTCTGCCTCCAAAGAGTTACGCTGCTGATAATGATAGTAAGTTAAAGCGAAAATAAGTGACCATCTTCTTTTTTTGTACTGAATAGGTTAAGCGCTGATGTTAAGTGGCGATGTGGTCCAGGGATGGTCAACGTATTAAGTCTAAAGGTACTGCCTCTCAAAGTGATGCTGCCAGAACACATTTTTTGGTCTTTGGCGACAGATTGAACTTGAGTGTGGTAGCTTCTCAGACGGGCGTTATTACAAAACACCCTACCACCATGCTATGGTTTCCTCATGATGTTTTCCTTCACCAAAAGTTCAGGCTGAGAACTGTAGAGTTGGTTAGGTCGAATCGAACCCGCGTCCATCGACGCCGGAATCCGACCACGTTACGAACCGAATTGCCATTATCGATTCTTTACAGTAGGTAATTTAACTAAAACACTGCACACTGATAAAACAAATTAAATAATTATAAATTATTGTGTACTTATTTATTTGTTACACCAATTACATGGTTGTAGGGCATTTCGTAATTATGCCCGTCTGGGTAGCTACCACACTCAAGTTTGAAAACCTGTCGCTAAATACCAATAGGTGTTATCCGGCATCAGCACTTGAGAACCAGTACCTCTGTCCTCTAGGCTTAGTGTGCTTACCATCCTGGAGCACATCGACACTTAACATTAGGTGAGATTGTGGTCAAAGCAGTGAGCCGTGTAACAAAACATTTTCACATAGTTAATTCATAATCAAAACATACGATAGACTGCGTAATTATGCAATGTAATTTTATCTCTGAGCACCAGCACTTTAACGCTATTTTATACTTGACATACTGTAGCATGTTGACGGTTGACGTCATACCATTGGTAACTCGAAACTTGTTCCTCTACCGATAATCGCTCAACGCCGCTAAATAAGTTTTCAATTCAAAAAACGTTTATATGACTTAATATAATAATTTATTAAAGCAAAACTTGCGCACACCAAACAGTAGAAATCAATAAACGCTTCATAACGATTGTAAATAAAGCACAAATCGATCAGCGCCGTGTAAACATTGAGAAAACGTCAAGAATGAAATTGACGCTACAAGTTTTATTAAGGTATGTGTAGCTTCTCCCAGAGCGCTTCGTTTTATGTACTGTGGTAGAGATTGATGAATTGTTTATATATTTTTTTCTATACTACAACTGTTTCAATGAATTTGTCAAACACAATGTCGCCAGAATAGCTTGTAGATACAATATATATGTATGTACTGAATGATTTCTTTCCTTTCCTTTCAAATACACAGGTACTTGTAAATACAAGAATAAATAAATTTATTAGCATAAAATACTAATTTATATTTTATAAAATATATGAAATTCGTCAAGAATCGGGTATAACGTAGCTTAAGATTTTATATAATGGATACAAATGGATTTTAACATTAAGAAAACTCCGCAATGATACTACTTCGCATGAATTTTCTAAAATGGTGCAATGCGCCATCCAAAATGTTCAGGATTACCGCCAACGAATCCGTTGTGTCCCCACAACTGTCGATTTCCAGACTCATAAACTTCAACGCTTGTTTATAATGTCTGTTGTAAATGTAGAATCATCTATTTTACCCTCGTGTGCAACCGGATGGAACTACCATTCGTGTGTCCAGCGGTCTTCTTCATCAGCTCCAAACGCTTTATGTACTCCGGCTTCATCGGCCTTCATTTCGAGTTTCAAATACTGGCTACGAAGTATGTTGTAAATTTTTAAAGTTAAACTTATTTCTCTCTCATATAGGGAATACTTCCAGCTCAATGCTAGTTTTATCTTTACTGTCGCCGAAGGAGGCCCTTGTCGCTAACGCCCTGTTTAATTCGAGGTTGAGAGCCAGCTGGTATTGTTTGTTGATTGTTAGCATCAGATCTTCGTTAAATATAATTCGAAACTCAATAGGGAAGTAAGAAGTGTCGCTGAAAAGAGAAATACCAATAGAAAACAGAAAACGTAAGAGAAACCCGCTGCGTAGGTCTCATTTGAAGATAAAAGAGTTCGATACAAACGGTATTCGGTTTCTTACCTTCTTATTATATGCTATTTTTTAAAGATTTTAAAATTTTGACGATTTTTTTGACGATTGACTGAGATCATATTGCATCCATGAAAATACACCCAAATCGTGTTTTTTTTTTAATTTTTTGAAGTGGTAATAGGCCAAAATAAACTTTAGATTCAATGGAACAAGTTACATAAAAATTATACTAGATCTGGATCCACAGACTTTTTGTCATCACCTTAAGTTCGGTTTTTTGCTAATTTTTACGGCTCAACAGGATAATTAATCTTTAGATTACTGAATCTAAAGTCCACTGGGGCTTAAATACATAAAAACCATACTTGGTCCGAGTCCACAACATTTTTTTCATCACCGTAATTGCAGTATTTCGCAACTTTTTACTTTTTTTTATTGCGGGTTTTTTTTTTTTTTGCATTTTACTCAAATCGAAAACGTGACCGGGCCAAATGGATCTCAAATTCAGATTCAGCGGGTCGAAATACATATCCGTATGTGGGTTCAGTCAAATGCACAGACGATTTTTTTTTTTGTGTGCCGGTGAATAGAATTTTAGGTTACAGAGCCGATCGGTTGTTTTTTTTCACACTATATAGGTTCAGTGCTTTGGCCACAATCTCACCTGATGTCAAGTGACGATGTGCTCCACGATGATAAACGCACTAACTCTAGGTACTGGTTCTCTAGTAATGTTGCCGGAACACAACCATTGGAATTTGGCGACAGGTTTTCAAACTTGAGGGAGGTAGCTACACAGGCAGGCATTATTAGAAAATGCAATACCGTCATGCTATGGCGTCCTTACGATGTTTTCCTTCACCAAAAGCTCAGGCTGATTTTAAAGTTGGATAGGTGGGATAGAAACCGCGTCGATTGACGCAGAATCCGACCGCACTACCCCACTGCGCAAATCATCGCTTCAAACTCTGAACACAGTCTATTGATGACGTAGTTTATGACGTCACTTCTACCTTCTCTTTCTGACTTCAGAGTGTGATCAACAGGCTTACTGTAAATCTGATCAGCAAGTCCTGGAGTACAGGATTGAGTTTATGATTCCTCCTTCTATTCCGCTATTCAATTAACCTTCTCAACTGTCCGTTTAGAAAAACAGTTTTAACAGTATAAATACCAAAACTTGGAATTATTTTAAATCCCATTATTTCAATTTAAACATTTAACCAGGTCACTCGAACTTTAACGTAATTGTAAAAACAACTTAACTTTCAATTGTAAACTTAAAATGTATTTTTTATTTTTTAATAAGAATAAGAAAGCTGTGTTTACTATTAAGATTGTACGTTCTATCATAAAAATGTAAAAGTGTGTATACATAAATAAAACTATTCGATGTAACAAATATTGTAAACCAAATTTATAAAATAAAAATAAAAACCATAAATACTACTGCGATCGCCAACCCGCTTGCCAAAAGTGGTGATTTTGGAAATTCCCCCCCCCCCCCGCGTCTTTTATTGGGGAAGACCTATGTCCAAAAGTGGACGTCTATCGGTTGACTGATGATGATGAAATTACCATTCATTATTTTATATATTTTTTTAAATATAGTAAGAATAATATACTATTATTAATGTTATTTTAATTGTTTGTAATACCTACATTGTCTCACTTTTGATATTGCATGTTGTGATTTCCCATGATTGAGGAAGCATAAGAAATTAATACAAATGTGTTTATCAATTAAATGTTTATTCCTTGTTAGAAGACCTATTAAATAAATCAATAATATAATAAACAATACTAAAAATCTTAGAAATCAATCGGCGACGCACAAAACGAGGTGTTTTTCTATGGTTATTCTCAGTAGCATCTCAGTAGTAGATAAGGAAAAAGTAAGGGGTGACGCTAGTGGTCCACTTACGTCCGAGTAAACTGCTGATTATATTATTTGTCTGCCTAATTTTGTTTTTATACACATTATAAAGTCGCTTTCTGCGCGTGTCTGTGCGCATATCTGCCAACTTTTTCTTAAACATGCAATGGGTTTTGATGCAATTTTCACACTCAGTTGGATAATTTGGATTGTCGGAAATAAGGTAATATATCCTAATTAAGCTTTTGTGTATCGCTCAGAATCCGACTAAATGCTGTATTAGTTCCCAGGATGACTTTGAGATTACTCCAAGAGGGGCGTACGTGCCCACATCACCCATCTTACTTGTCCGTAGGAGCGGAAAAGAAGAGGTTACGTCAGAGGGAACAACTCTGATACGGTTGTCCCCAGTCTCTCCTATAGTTCTAAGACATTCTTATGTTTATTTTATACTAGCTTTGTGCCCTCGGCTGAGCCCGTTTTTCACATATTTTTCATTCTGTAATATAGTTTTTAATTTTTTCAACCCTAATTAGATTCCAAATTTTTTTTTTGCTACCAACATTAAGCAAAGTTATTTTTCTCACAAATTTAAATACCCTGCCAGAAAAACTGTACCTTGAATCCGATTTTATTCACAATTTCATAGGCTTTAATTGTTTTACGCGAATCCTAATTATTTTTGAAAAACAAAAGTTACGCGGAGTAACTTCACCTATCTTACCAAAAAAAAGTCCCCTCAAAATCGGTTCACTCGTTTAGGAGGAGTTTAGTTACATACACACGCGCGGAAGATATACGTTTAAAGGTAAAGGGTAATGTTGTAAAAGGAATTTTGCTAATGTATAAATGTAGGAACTTTATCGTTTTGAATTACTGTACCTAATCGGCTAGAAAAAACAAGTACAACAATTTTGTAGTAAATAGTTATTAATATATAATATTAACTCGGTACCTATACAATACAATACGATTTGTAAAATGTTTGTCTGTCTGTCTGTCTTTTTGTTCCGGGTTATCTTCGAAAGGCTAGACCGATTTTTACAGGACTTTATTTTGGTAGATAGCTGAAGTTACACCGCGTAACTTAGGGCACTTTTTTTAAATAATTAAGGTCCCGCTTTAAAAATAAAAACTTTGGAATTGTGAATAAAATCAGATTCAATGTTTGTTTTACTGGCAGATGTTTGAATTTGTGAGAAGTATCTTTGGTATCTGTCAGTACCAAAAATTATTTTAGGAAAAGAATTAAGGTTCCGTGTAAAAAAAAGTAAAACGTATTGTGAACAAAATACGATTCAATGGAACGCATCACCCATCAAAACTTTCTTTTCCAATGATTACCTATTTCAAAACTATATAGCGGAGTGAAGAATATATAAAACGCGGGCAGAGCCAGGTTGAACACTGCTAATTTATAAATAACTGGCTTTGACCGGCAAGCGTTGCAATGCCTCGGAAAGAAGAAGTATGCGGAACAAATAACAACTCACCAAAATTTCATTATTATGTAATAAATAGTTGAATAAGGGTTAATAAATAGTTTACATAGAGGACAAATATACTTATAATTTATATCACGTTTTATTTCCATAAAATTATATACATATTTGGATTAATATAATTTGAATCTTTTAAAATCTTGAAACTCTCTGTATCAATTGGCACGATGTGGTGCAACATGCCATGCGAAATGTTCAGGATTACCGTCAGCGCTCCCATTGTGGCCCCATAACTGTCGATCGCCATAATCATCGACGGCTCTTCCGAGCTTTAACGCCTGCTCGTAATGTCTGTTGTAAATGTAGAACAATATTTGACTATCATGTACGACTGGACGGAAATACCACTCATGTCTCCAAGTGTCTTCTTCGTTAGCCCCCCACGCTTTATGGTCACCGGCGTCATCAGCCTTCACTTCAAGTTTCAAGTATTGCGTATGATATGTGTTCAACATTTTAAAGTACACCTTATTCTTATACCAGATAGGATATAATTTCCAGCTCACTCTAGGCCCGGTCTTCGTTTGACCCGCACCGAATGACGCTCTGTCGCCAGCGTAATCTGTCTTCAATTCAAGCTTGAGAGCAAGTTCATCACGTTTATTGGTAATTAACACTGGATCTTCGTTAAACAACAGTCGAAACTCTATCGGAAAGTAAACTTTGACTATGTCCTCACCGGATCTGTACCAGAGACTGTAAGCGTATTCGACGACGTTTGGTTGTCCTTCGAGGAGTAGTTTATTTACGACGGAGCTGATGACGTCACTTCTGCATTCCTTTTCTAATTGAAAGGTAGTTTTAACAGCAGCCTTGTAGTCACTGACGATGACGCTATTGTATAACTGCATTACAGGGTCAGCATTATTAAATGGAGGAGAGTCATTGGAGGTAATAGAGACTGCAGTGTTGTTACATAGAGGTGTGAGCGAAACGCGGGTAACCAACGCGCTTAGCACGACCGTAATCAGAATCATTTTGTCGTCATCGATTCTTCTTCTAGATGGTATCTCTGAAATTATAACAAGTCGATTGATTATTTTTATTGTCCCTTCAAAAAGCAGACCATAAATTGGGAAAATCTGAAAATTTGATCAAATGATGATCAAAAATAATAATAAAACTTATAAACTAAATAGAGCGTATTATCATATTTAATAATATGACGTGTAACGCATTTCCTACAAATGCTAGAGTAAGTTTTGTTTTGCAGGAGAACCATCTTGTCTCGATCCCCATCAAAAACTTAATATATCTCAGAATTTCATTAATTGAATTAGATATTTTTTACAGTTTACGTATTATATATTATTAACTTAGTATGTAATTTGCAATGAATTAAATTAAAAAATTAAATGATTTTTTCTAAGTGGTCCAACGTAGTACAAATCCACTAACCTGTCACTCACGCACTGATATAAAATTCAAATAACTGAGACACTTATAAACACGGAGATATGAATGACTACTATATATAATACTGATTTACTATTGCAACAAATAACGAAATATACCGGGATTTACCAAGTTTTATTTTTTATACTTTAGATAAATGACGAGTTCTTATCAAAGTTACGGTCAAGAAGTCAATGGTAACAATCAGTTTAAAAATAAACAAGGTCTTGCTATCGGTTTTGTTTGACATCTTCTCATATTATTTTACTCTTTAGAAAAATATATGTGTAATGTTGCTTTGTCAATATCACTTTTGGTGCTTCAAGTAATCGTTTCGTGGTAAAAAACTTAATTTAAAGTCGTTTGTTTACTGTTAATTTCGATTTTGGAAATTATTTTACGTCCAATCTGAATTGTTATTCAAAATTGTTTAGAATGTATCAATTTTTATTGGTTCATGTTGGTTGTTGATTTTTACATGTGCCAATTTTTTCTTAATATATTAAATTATAACTTTGAATTATTAGATTGTCATAAGAATGCTTAGTGTTATTTAAATTTGTAATAATATAAGTTTAATATATAAATTAAATTTGTTAGTTTTAATTTTTAATTGTTAGATGTCTTATTTACCGTGTGGTGCCGGATAAGAATAGTACCACTCCATATCGTACCCGTGGGTCTCGTAAAAGGCGACTAAAGGATAAACCAGGAGATGGGTAGCAGCATCCTCTGAGTGCCATAAACACCTTACTGCGATCGCCAACCCGCGAGCTAAGCGATTATGACAATCACCCCCTTCATGAACGACGCACTAAATTCGCTGGATGCGGGGTGGCGCAAGACCGGTCGTCGTGAAGATCTTTGGGGGATACATATGTCCAGCACTGGACGTCCTTCGGTTGAATGGATGGGTGGAGGTGTCTTATAACAGTGAGATGGACCAATACGCAGTTACGTGTAATAATTGAAACCACCTCAATGAAAGAGTTAAGAACGCAAAAGGGATAACTACAGCTCGGACTGATTATATATAATAGACGAAATCACTACTTCGTATTCCCCTCTTTCCTCCTATTATATTTTTCTTTAAATTATTAACTGAAATAGACTTTGGCTATGCCTATAAGTTTTGCTATTTTAGTTCTTTTACGTCAAATTTGTTTGACGGAAGTTTGAACACGAGGTTTAAATTTGCGCATATGTTCTTATTTACGAAGGCTCCTAGTTTCTGTACTAATTAATTTATAGAAAAAATCAAAACTTATGGGTATGGGAGTGGTGTATATGGTACAAATTATTTATTAATATTTCATACACCAGGAGGGACACGTGGGATGCCTTTGTATGGAATAAACACCGCCTGCATATCCTCTTAAAAACATTCTATAATAAATAATTTACCTTAATGTAATCTGAGCAATACTGGGTAAGACAGCAAGTTTTGTATAATTTTACTCCCTAATCAATTAATCTGGTGTAATAAGTGACAATATGGCATGTATATTCGTCCTAGAGGAATCAACTATGTAATAATACAACGAAAACACACCTACAAATGCTTTTTGTAAGCCATCAGAAAATGCCCTACTGCCGTCCATCTAATGTAATCTATACATAATTTATAAAATGACTTGTTCTTTTATTTTATTTAATAGAGTCATATTGGTATGCAAATTGCATGCATTCAACATATTACACAGTTACAATTTAGTAAGTAACCAGTTAGCTAGGAAAATTTTCTTATCGTATTCAATTGAATTATATAAATAGATTATATCAACTTAAATGCTATTAAATAACAACATCTTATGATTAAAATGAAATAATTTGTTATAAAAAACTATTTATCAAAGTTTCATTCATATCTAGAAAGGCCAAACATTAGGATCTACTGATTTAAAAAAAGGTTAAAATACAAAGATTTTAAAAAGTAACATAATATCCAGTATTTTCGATGGCTAAAGATTTTTTTATTAGATACGGTATATATTTATGGTGTAAGTGAATTCAAGTGGATTTATAAGTTGTTTATTTATCACTGTTAAATAATACAGAACAAGTGCTTCAAAGTTTTAACTAATTTTATTTATACAAAATAATATAAGTTGCATCGCGTAATGTATAGTATGGAATACAATGATACATTGACAACATTATGTGGCACATGTTTCTAAATAGATTGTAATTTTGCACTTCAATCTACTGCAAAATTTTACTGAAATGGTGCAATGTGCCATCCGAAATGTTCAGGATTGTCGGCGACTCCATTATGTCCCCACAGTTGTCTATCGCCATCACTGTCGACGTGCCTTCCAAGTTTCAAAGGTTTATTGTACTGTCTGTTGTAGATATAAAATAGCGTTTCCTTCTCAAGTAAAACCGGATGTAAATACCATTGATGTCTATAAGTATCGTCTGCATCAGCTCCAAACGCTTTATGATCACCGTCTACATCGGACTTGATCTCTAGTTTCAAATACTGGTTGCGGTGTATGTTCAAAATTTTAATGTAAACTCTATTCTTCTCCCATAATGGGTAAATCCTCCAGCTCACCCTGTGGCTAGTTTTGTCCGCACCATCGCCGAATGAGGCCCTGTCTCCGTCATTGTCCATACTCAGTTGAAGCTTAAGAGCCAGTTCATCTCTCTTGTTAATAATCAATACGGGGTCTTCGTTCAAAAACATTCTAAACTCTTTTGGGAAGTGATCTTTGACTATGTTCGTGCCGAACATGTTCCATAGTTTGTAAGCGTACTCGACAATGTTTCTTTTGCCTTCGGAGAGTAGTCTGTTTACGACGAGATTTATCACTTCGCCTTTGCCGTCGTTTTCTAATCTGAGGGTCTTCATTACTTTGCAGCCTTGTAGTCGCCGACAACTACACTGTCGTACAACTGTTCGTAAGAGTTGATGTTATTGAGTGGCGAAAGCTCTTCGTAGTTAATAAATGCAACTGTGAGGTTGCTTAGAGGTGTAAGGGACGCTTGCGTCACCAGTGCACTCAGCACCGTTATCGTTAAAATCATTTCGCTGGTCTCGATTCGCAGTTGTTTCTGTGAAATTTATTGGATTAGATTAAATTGCATTTTTTAATTCGAAATTAAAGATACTTTACGTCGAAAAATGGGAGTTTAAAAAATTCCAATTTCCCAGAGGAACTGGTTTAAACACACACACTTAAATTCAATTGGTTCTATTATATTACTTTGATTTTAGATAACGGGGATATTTTGTTGTTTAGCCTTTTGATTAGTCTAATTTGGTTGCTATTTTATAGCATCAAACTAATATATAAGTCTGAATATTAAATTAGTTGCACCTCGTTGCTTCATTCACATTTCTACTTTTTACAATTTATTACTGTATCATAACCGTTCAATATTTCATAGCTTAGGTGAAATATTGCAAGCCTTATGCCAGACGAGTCCCACATACGGGAGGTTACTGCCGGATTGGAGCTGGTGGGGGATGCTTATATGCATTTCCCCAGGTTAAAAAAAAAAGGTACAATATTACAAAGAAACGTGATAATGTTGACTTTATTTACTTCTTCCTTATAGCTTTTCCAGTCATTGTACATCAATTTACTTAGAGACTTGTTTATTTATTTCCCCGGCGGTCATCGATGTTTATTTCCTCATCCTAATACATTATAAAAAACTACGTCAGTTTGTATAGCAGTATGTCGGGCGAATACTTTTGTAAATACATCGCATACTAGCTGTGTGCTCGCGGTTGCGCCCGCGTTTCATATATTCTTCAATGGGTAATTGGGCAGTTTTTAATGTTTTTATGCAGAATCCTAATTATTTTCCAACTTTTTTGCTACTAACATTAAGCAAAGATATTTCTAACAAACTCAAAATACCTGCCAGTAAAACTGGATTGAATCGGATTTTATTCACGATTTCATGAGTTTTAATTTTTTTACACGGAACTGATTATTTTCGAGAAACAAAAGTACCCTAAGTTACGCGGAGTGATTTCAGCTATCTACCAAAAAAAGTCCCGTCAAAATCCGTCCAGCCGTTCCAGAGATTACCAGGAATAAACAAACAGAAAGATAAAAATAAAAAAAAAGTGTTTTTGTTATAAGTATCGTATATACATTCATATCTATGTAGTAAAACAAATTAATTTTGACATTACAAACAAACACTTCAATTTTATTTATTATTTTTTGATGGATATATTGAGATAAAAATGTTAAGGTGGGTTTTGTTTGAAACTTTTTTTTTTAAATAGAACATTAATATTATATTATAGTACATAACAGTATTTTGTAAAATGCACATTATTATGTGCAAACGCAAGATGCGTCGACACCAAAGTATAAATTGTTTTATTGAAGTGATAACTTCTTTAGCGGCGTTGAACGATTCGCGGTAGGGGAAAACTTATGGATACGCGTTACCAGTGCTATGTGTCAGCCGTCATCATACTACATTATGTCAAGTATAAAATGGCGTTTAAGTGTTGGCCCTCAGAGATAGATAATAAAATATATATCTACGCACTACGCAGCTTATAGTATGTTTTGACTATGTATGAACGATACGAAAATGTGTTATAATTATTGCTCAGAGCGCCAATAGATGTAAAAACCAGATAAATGCCATTTGTTAGGTTAAGTTAATAATATCAAGTAACAAATTATGACTTAAAAAACAGTTTTTCTAAAGTATCGAATTTAAACATATGTCAGTAGTCCCCACGTCTGCCATGTTTTTTTTAATATTTATTTTGACACTGTTTATTGGCGTCCAATTTAACAAATATATAGTCTGTAAATAGATAAAACACATACCTCTCAGCCGCTTTAGAGTTCAGAACTGAACGTATTTTTGTCAGATTGAAATATTTTATACGTATTACTGCTCGCAGATAAGAGCCATATTGGCATTTATAATTAATACTTTAACAATAAGGAAAAGCCTGTGTTTTATTTATATATAATAAATATAGTATATAGGTAATTACAGAAAACATCTATTTGTTTGTCCCTTAGTTGACTTATTAACTCGAGGTCTATAATAAAACTTTTCTTTTAGTTATATATATTTTTATTTGTAATCAGATCAGGATTTAGTATAAATATTTTGTGACGTCAAACAGTGTATACGGACTACATTAAAAAAAGTAAATCGGAATAATAAAAAAATTACAGGTTATTTTTAATTATTTTACTTCTAATATTTTTGATCAGATTGAAGGTTTTTTTTAAACTGATCAACCCTATTTATGGTCTGTTTTTTGAGAAGTTTATAAAAAAAAATCGGTTAACATCCCTATTAGGTTTTATATGGAAAATGTTAGTACTAAACTACGGTGGCGAAGTATGTCAATCGGCGCGTTTTCTTTATAACATAACATATAACATAAGCTCACGCCTGTTATCCCTGAAGAGTTAGGCAGAGGTAAAATAGCGAACTACACCACTCACATTCCGCCGAGCTTAGTTCCGTCCTAGATGTGACAGGAGGCGAGCCTGTCGCTATATCGGGCACAAATTCCAAACTCTGGGATGATACTGAGTAGAAAAAACCCAATACTACTTGACCCGACCCGGGGATCGAAGCCGAGACCTCAGAACGGCGGTCGCCACGTAATTGCGCGTGACTTACGTGTAGAGAGCCTGGATGCGTTCATAAGCAGCCTTGCAACCAACATGTTCCGCCGAGCGGACACGTCGGCGCACGTTCACCTCCAGAACATCGCCCCGTTGCACGCCAGACCTCCCGACAGTCGGAGAGGAAGAGGTGATCGCTTGTCATTAATACATAGGCCTCAGGCGCGCGATCTCATACGCCGGTCCTCGCCTAGCTGAGTAGGTAGTTGAAGGAGGACCGTGTCTATGACCCGTATAGATCGGGTGCATCTCCCTGACCCCTCAGAGTCCGATCGATAGCAGGATTAGCTCCCACAACTCAGAAGATTACTCCACGAGGGACGCACCTGTGTGCCTCACCCAGTAGACTTGTCCGTAGGCGCGGACAAAGGAGAGGCCACCGTCGAAGGGAATAGCCCTGATGCGGTTTCCCCGTGTCCCCTATTAGTTCGTAGTTTAGTTAGTAAGTGTGTAGTCTGTGTAGTTTTTCTAGCTTTGTTTATTTATTCTATTTTTTATTTGTATTTTATTTTTTAATTTTATTATAATTTGTAATTTATGTGTAAGTTACATCTGTAATGATTTTTCTTAAATAAAGAACCAAAAAAAAAAAAGAAATAAAAAAAAATAAAGTTAGGGAAACACACGGCACACCGCTGCTAAACTGCTTGAGCTGCAAGAGGACGCGAGAAGATTGCTAAGTAACGGCGGTCGCACCGTAATACAACTGCGCCACCGAGGCAGTTATATTTCTTTATAATGCGGATAACGTTAAATGCAAAGACAAACCGTGGGCGTAGTTAGTTAAGAAATAAACGTAAAATTCTTATCACAAACTCTGAATAATGTTCAATGATCGAAATAAATATATAATAGATTTAGTAAATATACAGACATCATAACACAGCGTCTCGTCTTGTGTCTAGTTTTATGCTTACCATTTGCTCACGTGACAGAAAGAGACGACTATAATTTTATTTACACAATGTAGATAAATGTTTATTTTCATAATCATGAAACAACGTAATATGATATAACAATTAAACGATGTAGAGTTTGTTGTTTTCAATTCAAAAATATTGACACAATGGCTTGCTTCGTGTATATAGCTATTATTTGCTGTGCTTGCGGTTTCGCCCGCGAATAATATTTATATTCTTCAAACCCTATTTACTGCAATATATTTTGTAAGAATAATCATAGGTTGTATTAAAATATTACCAGATAATTTGTTGGTTGTGATCTAAGTTTAAAAAATAGAATGATAAAAATCGTTTTTTTTTTTTTTTTTTTTCGAATCTAGCTAACGCTGTTGACCGGTGGGGCCTTTACAGCTTCACCGTGACTTTGGGGGCGAGTGCTGAAGGCACTCAGCCGCAAAAGGTGACTAGCACAAGGGCTACCAAAATGGTACGAACCTCGGTTTGGCCGTCACCTGAGTATAAAACTCTCTCGCGAGTTTGAACCTAGCTATTCCCTACATATTTTATTTATTAATAATAAAAAAAAAAGGTTCCTTACAGGACCTATGTACCTGCATGTTATGCATGAGTGTGTATGGAGTGTTGTGCGTGTAATTGCTCAATGCATGGGCAGTGTTACTGTATCGCGCTGGCGGCGACGTCAAGAGCCTCCCCAGTTGGGGAACGAGACACGTCTTGGGTCGTCGCCTGAGGGGTACCCGGAGTGTGTGCGGGAGCAAAGTTAGCCGCCTGTCCCCGGCGGCGGGAACGGCGGTTTCGCGGGCGTGGGCGCTGGCACGCATACAGAATCGGTTGAAAAGGAAAGATCCTATTTTCGCACGAGATATCATCATCGGGGTCGGTGAGAACGTTACGCGGCCTCCGAAACGGTTTCGGAGCTAGCGGGTCGGAGGAGTACGCGACGGATTTCGCTATGAGCGGATTCGGGTGTGTCTCTGCGCGATCGAAAAATGCGCGACACTGGGACTTGATAACAGAGTGAATGGATGGTAGATTGAGGTCTCTGTGGATGTCCACATTCCTCTCGTACCACCGGGCACCTACGGCTCTCCTGGTGAAGCGGTTCTGAACCACTTGGAAGGAGGCCAGATCTGTGTAAACGAAGGCAGGGGCGCAATAGGTGAGTATGGTCCTAACTACCGTTTTATATAATGTAAGTTTATGGCGGACGGCCATCTTACTTCGAGCGTTATAGAGAGGGAAAAGACGTCCCATAACCATGTTGGCACGGTTTCTGACTTTCAAAACGTGAGGTTTGAAAGTCATGTGGGCGTCTAGTGTGACACCGAGGTACTTGACCTCGGTCGCCCATGGGATCTCTACTCCTAGGTAAGTGACTGGACGAGGAGGGTCAGATTTCTCTACGGAGAACATAATCGCGGTGCTCTCTCCCGGGTTAATCGCTATGCGCCACTTCTTGTACCAAAGGCTTAAAATGTTAACAGCCTTTTGGACGCGGGATCTGAGAACGTCTCTACGTCTGTACGAAAAATAAATGACCATGTCATCGGCATAGAGACCTAAATGAACCTTACTAGCCGCCACTCCTTCAAGCGGGTCGTCTTTCGGGTTCGGGTTTAGGTCTGGTAAGTCTGCTATGTAAAGGTTGAAGAGGACTGATAAAAATCGGTCAAGTGATTGTCGATTTATAAGCCAATTAATGGGCAGACAGACAGACGTTGCTTTTTATATAGTTTAAGGGTAAGGAACCCTATTGGTGAGTAACCCATATTTGTTGGTGGAAATATCTAGAAGGATGATGTTGAAAGGAGCAAACGGAACTTACCTTTTTTAGTAACCTTCGATCTAGCTGGTTTAGAGATAACTTTCCACCTCACTTCACTTTATAATTGTTCTTTATTCTCGTAATTTAGTAATATAATCGGATAATGAATGTGCACTTTTAAATATTATTACAAGAGACAGCGGCGGCGGTTGCGTGTTGGGGTTCCGTTTTTGAAAAAAAATAGGAAGGGATAATGGATACATAGACTAAATAGAGCGAGGGCGTATAGACAATATAGACAAGAAATAATTTAGACACCTATAAAGGTGAGTTTTATAAAGTGTTTTATTTAACGTAACAAAATAACGACAACAGATAATATACATATCTACGATTTAAAAATTAATTTAAAATTACACTTAAATCGGTGCAATGGTTCTCCAATTATAAGCCAATTAACGTTGACGTTTTATATAATGTATGGGTAATAATCATTTAATAGGTACATAGTGCAATCATAGCTTATAACGATGACGTCACCAACGTTCTATACCAAAGATCTGTAAAAAAAATATTAGTTCAGTCACTTAGTTGCCTCTATCTTGCACTATTGACATAAAGTAAGTTCTAACCCAACTCAGCTAGGCCGTAGGAAGTTACGCGGAATCTTCTCGTCCAAAACACTGCAGTGTCTCTAGACGAAAGTCTTCAACTAGTGTGTATTGCCAGTAATGAGATACGGCACTGTGAGGTGTTCGCTCACAATGGGCCTTATAACAAAACTCAAAGTTGCGCAAAGGCCAATGGAGAAAACTATGCTAGGAGTTACACTGCGTAATGAAATCAGGAATGAGAAGATCCGCAGAAGAACCAAAGTAACCGACATTGCCCGAAGAATTGCTAAACTTAAGTGGTAGTGGGCTGGGTACATTGCTCGTAGAACCGATGCCCCATGGGACCAACGGATACTCGAATGTTCACGCACAGGAAAACGTAGCGTGGGTAGGCACAAAGTGGACCGACGACCGGGTAAAGGTCGCGAGAATCCGCTGGATGCGGGTGAGGCAAGACCGGTCGTCGTGGAGACCTTTGAAGTAGACCTATGCCCAGCAGTGGATGTCTTTCGGTTGAATAGATGGTCTAGAAATGATACTGTTCTCTGTTTGTACTGTACAAACGATTATATCTATAATTTGTATAGTATTTTATGTTAAAAAAATGTATGTACGAAAAACAAAGATAAACCAGATCGAGTTTCTTGGCGTTAATAAGCGTCTTCTCAGAGTTTAAATTTGATAAAGTATGATTTATTTTTATACAGTATGATTTATTAATGATTTAATGAAAATATTTTTTGTTGAAGCATTCCCAATTCTGGATACAGACGTGCTTCACTAATCTCTATAATGACCAACATAAATCTACTCATATTTAGTGGCTTCCAGAAATCTTCATTTTTTGATAGATCAGGGAGCGCTATATCTTTCATATTTTGGGGAATTTCCCTAACGGTGTTAACAAACGTACGGACCGGACCGCAAACATGGTACGGCGGGCGGCTGATGTTATCAGTCCACTACGGGAATCCTTTCCGAAAAAGATCGATTTTTTAATTGATTCTAATCTAAGTGTGATGTATCGATTCACAAAACATAGAGACCTAAAAGATCGATCTTTGAAACTAATAAAGTATCGATTATTAGAGTGTCTTTTTTGTGTTCTACGATATGGTTATCATCTGTGAATAGGCAAAAATAACACAGTTCATTGTCATTTTTCCTTAGTAGGTTAGGCATTCTTCTATTTTTATTTAATTACTATTGATGACATTTAGAGCTGTTGTTAAAAAAATATATATTTTAGAATGAATTATGATTATAGTCTAATTTCGTCCACTGAAAGAATACTATTTACGAATAAAAAGTTAAATATATATTATAAAACAAATAGCAAAAAAGATTGATCTATTGGAACTCGATGTTTTGTGAATTGAAACAAAAAGCGATCTTTTTAGAAAATCTTATTCCATAACTTAATTAGGTGACTGATGGCCTCGGCCGCTATACATACCATGTTCGCGGTCCGGTCCCTACGTGTGTTAACAGCATAAACACTACGTTTGGCAAGCCGGTTATTGCGATGCTGATACAAGCATATCAGCTCCATTTTCATTCACTCACGGATTCAGCCACCTATTAGACACAAATTAGCCGTCCCATGCTTTTGACATAGTAAGTGTTATAAAAGCGTTTCAGGTTCTACGATATAATTCCAAAACACATTATCGATTTACCCGACAATAAGTTTAATCACTAAATCAACCAGGTTTAATGTCCAAAGGCTATTACAGGGTGGTTCAATACGTTAATGATAGTGATGTCTGGAACTAACACCCCTCTCTGTGCTTCCGCTAAAACCGTCTGCAACTATGAACTGTGTTATTTATACGTAAAACATTACATATAAAAAAATAACCAGATCGAGTTTCTTGCTGGTCGAGAAGACTCGTTTTCCGAACATGTGGTAGTTTTTTGATTTTCATAAGCGCATTTTCAGAGCCAAAATCGAATGAAGAATTATTGATTTTGATTATACATATCTCATATTTTTAGTCTATTATATAATATTTTTATAGGATTTGGATCGTAGCGACGCAACGTTCGAACAGATTACGAGCCGGCATTATTGGAAAACATTAAATACAAAAGCATATAAGATCGTGTTAATACGAGCTGTGGGTAAATTAATTTAGTGCGACCAAAACTTCATTTATCAGTTCATATATTTCTAATTCAATTTGTCATTTCAAAAATCACATTATTAAATTTTGGCTGAGTGGTATTGGGTTTGAATAAGCCAGCCATTATGTTTTTATCGAATTGATTGAATTGAATGATTGAATTGATATGCACTATAATTTACACTATACACTAGCTGTATGCCCGCGGTTGCGCCCGCGTTTAATATATTTTTAATTGCGCAATATAGTTTTTAATTTTTTTATACAGAGTCCTAATTATTTTCCAAAACTTTTTTTGATACTAACATTAAGCAAAAATATTTTTTTCACAAATTCAAATAACTGCCAGTAAAACTGTGCATTGAATTGGGTTTTATTAATAATTTCATGTGTTTTAATTTTTTTACGCAGAACCCTTACTATTTTAGAAAAACAAAAGTACCCTAAGGTACGCGTAGTAACTTCAGATGTTTACGAAAAAAGGCTCGTCAAAATTCCGGAGTTTACCCGGAAGAAACAAACAGACAAAAATTGTATTTTTGGTGAAACTATTGTTTACAGTGCTTATACGTTTATATTTGGTTAGTAATAAAAATGCATTTTGACATTAGAAACAGGCACTTCAATTTTATTTATTTGTATAGATTATCATGATTTATACTCTATGTATTTATATGTTCGTATGCAAATTGTACAGACATTAGACGGAAGTATTTTTTTGTATCATAAAATAATTAAATAAATGAAACATTGTAATGTAATTTTCAAAAGATATATTTATGTATTTTACTATATCTGTACTTTCTACACTATACCTATATAATAGTATATAACTATCAGTTACTTTAAAATGAGGAAAGACGTAAAAAAGTAAGTATACAGTAAATCAATACACAACCTACAAACCTATATCTAAGTACAGGTAAAAACCAAAAACTATACAAACCAACAATATTTCTCATTAACATAATGTAAACATCTTAACTGTTGTGAGGTCTTACGTACCATGCGTAATGTGCAGGGTTGTCTAAAACACCTCCATTATGTCCCCAACCACGTCTATCCCCATCACCATCAACGTATCTACCAAGCTTCAACGCCTGGTTGTACTTCCTGTTGAAGATAAAGAACACCGTCTCACTCCCAACTACCACTGGGTGGAAGTACCAAAGATGTCTCCATGTGTCGTGTTCGTGTCCTCCAAACGCTTTATGTTCACCGTCACTGTCGGAGTTTTTTTTTTTTTTTTTTTTTTTTTTTTTTTTTTTTTTTTTTTTTTTTTTTTTTTTTTTTTTTCCTACCTAGCTAACGCTGTTGACCGGAAGGGCCTTTACAGCTTCACCGTGACTTTGGGGGCGAGTGCTGAAGGCACTCAGCCGCAAAAGGTGACTAGCACAAGGGCTACCAAAATGGTACGAACCTCGGCTTGGCCGTCACCTGAGTGTAAAACTCTTTCGCGAGTTTGAACCTAGCTATTCCCTACATTTTTTTTATTTATTAATAAAAAGAAAAAAAAGAGGTTCCTTACAGGACCTATGTACCTGCATGTTATGTGCAAGAGTGTGTTTGCAGTGTTGTGCATGTATTGCTCAATGCATGGGCAGTGTCACTGTATCGCGCTGGCGGCGACTTCAAGAGCCTCCCCAGTTGGGGAACGAAGCACGTCTTGTGTCGCCGCCTGAGGGGGACCCGGAGAGTGTGCGGGAGCAAAATTAGCCGCCTGTCCCCGGCGGCAGGAACGGCGGTTACGCGGGCGTGGGCGCTGGCACGCATACTGAATCGGTTGAAAAGGAAAGATCCTATTTTCGCACGTGATATCATCATCGGGATCGGTGAGAACGTTACGCGGTCTCCGAAGCGGTTTCGGAGCTAGCGGGTCGGAGGAGTACGCGACGGCTTTCGCTATGAGCGGATTCGGGTGTGTCTCTGCGCGATCGAAAAATGCGCGACACTGGGACTTGATAACAGAGTGAATGGATGGTAGGTTGAGGTCTCTGTGGATGTCCACATTCCTCTCGTACCACCGGGCACCTACGGCTCTCCTGGTGAAGCGGTTCTGAACCACTTGGAAGGAGGCCAGATCTGTGTAAGCGAAGGCAGGGGTGCAATAGGTGAGAATGGGCCTAACTACCGTTTTATATAATGTAATTTTATGGCGGACGGCCATCTTACTACGAGCGTTGTAAAGAGGGAAAAGACGTCCCATAACCATGTTGGCACGGTTTCTGACTTTCAAAACATGAGGTTTGAAAGTCATGTGGGCGTCTAGTGTGACACCGAGGTACTTGACCTCGGTCGCCCATGGGATCTCTACTCCTAGGTAAGTAACTGGGCGAGGAGGGTGAGATTTCTCTACGGAGAACATAATCGCGGTGCTCTTTCCCGGGTTAATCGTTATGCGCCACTTCTTGTACCAAAGGCTTAAGATGTTAACAGCCTTTTGGACGCGGGATCTGAGAACGTCTCTACGTCTGTACGAAAAATAGATGACCGTGTCATCGGCATAGAGGCCTAAATGAACCTTACTAGCCGCCACTCCTTCGAGAGGGTCGTCTTTCGGGTTCGGATTTAGGTCTGGTAAGTCCGCTGTGTAAAGGTTGAAGAGGACAGGCGCCAGAATGGAGCCCTGGGGGACTCCTGCGCGGATCGGGCGGGGGCTGAAGAGAGAGCGGACTCTACTCTAAAGCGGAAACTACGATTCGCAAGATAATCGCGTAGGATATGTACTAACGTGTCAGGGATGCCTAACCTAACTAGTTTAAATACAAGGCCGGCATGCCAGACCTTGTCGAATGCCTTAGCGACGTCGAAGAAGACAGCGAGCGTACGCCAGGGTGAGTCAGGGCTACGATGAAACTGTGACAAGATGTGCTCCGTGAGGCGTTGCACTTGATGCGCGCAAGAGTGTCTGGCTCTGAAACCAAACTGTTCGGGAGGCAAGAGATTTTTGTCCTCTATTACTACGAGGAGTCGGTTCAGAAGGATCCGCTCGTAGAGTTTACCGATTGAGCTTAGCAAGCTGATTGGACGGTAACTATCGGGTGACTTGGCGTCTTTGCCAGGCTTGTGTATACCTATCACTATCGCTTCTTTCCAGGCGGCTGGAAAGTGGTGGTTTTTGATGGCCGCATTGAAGATGCAAACCAGTAACGCGATGAGACGGGGCGGAAGAAGCTTGAGCACTTCGTTCCTGATCCCGTCCGGACCGGGAGATTTTCTAGGCTTAAGGCCCTTAATAGTTGTAACGACCTCATCACAGGTGACAGGTGTGAGGGGAACAACCGGGGAAAGAGCGTCTAGGTCCTGTACCGAGGACTCTACATCGGTGACGTGGAGGACGTCAACGTTGTCAGTGACGGGGGAACATTGCTGCTCGAGGCTATCGGCTAAGCACTCGGCTTTTTCGTCATCGTCAAATGCGGGTGGAAGACCCTGAGTGTTTCTGTCCAGGGGAGGCATACTAGCGACGGAGCGGTCCGTCTTCATCGATCGTGCAAGCTTCCAGTACGCGAGGTGGGAGGGTACCAGCTCCTCGAGGAAACTGTTCCACCTGTTATCACGGAGCTGATCTATGCGGTCTTTCACCGCTCTACGCAAGGAACGTAAGCGTGCACGATTTTCTTCAGTCGGGTACGCGTCGTGGGCACGGGTCGCGGCGTTCTTCTGGGTGAGCAGAGCTCTCACGTCATCAGGGAGTATAAAGCGGCGATCGTTCGCCGCTTGTACCTCTTTCGAGGTCTTCCTGATTCCGGTGTTGAGATGCTCAACCAGAGAAGCGATCGCGAGATCCGTGTCCGCAGGCGTATCCAGTACATCGGGGATCATGTCGAGTGGGGGGGAGGACTGATGGTCCTTGAGATATCGGCCGAGTTTGAAATAGTCCGCGACCTTTACAACTGGCGGGCTAGAGTCATCCGAATGACCTAACTGTAAGATGACTGGGCGGTGGTCGGAGTCGAGTTCGTGTACGACTTGTATGAGACGCACAGGAAGCCGGACTCCTTTGAAAATAGCTACGTCTAGCACTGTCGGGCGGCAGTGCGGCGTGAAGTGGGTAGGCTCTAAAGGAGCGATGACCTCAAAATCGAGCTCATCCATCAGTTCAGTAAGAGCAATCCCATTTCTGGTATCACTCGAACTGTTCCAAAGGGTGTGCCCGCAATTGAGATCACCCGCGATAATGACGGAGTCTCCGAGAGAGAAAAGTTTCCCTAGGTCTGAAGCTAAGATGCGCTTATTGGGCGAGAGATATACAGACACCAGAACGATCGACTGATGGCCGGTCATTCCGATTCTGCATATAGAAACCTCTAAGTTTTCTAGCTCAGGAGGATCTAGCGGCGTGCAATACAGAGACCGCTTGTAATAAATTAAGGTACCACCGCCCCTAGTTGGGGGCAATCTATCGTTCCGAACGATATTATAATTCGCAATCCTAGGATCGCGATCTTTGGGCTTCAGGAGGGTTTCCTGGACAAGAAACACATCTATTTGACGATCGCGGAGGAAGTTCGCGACGAGTTCACGCTGCGGAACTAGTTTCCGCGCGTTAAAGAACGAAAGGGACAGACCGCGTGGCTTTATCTTAGCCATTTATTACGGGTTAATAGAAACGCGTGCCAGACCTTGAAGGGTCATGGCGATGGCGGGGAAACGCGTGATAGCATCGAGCTCGGCGTTTCCGGAGCCGCTATTCAACAACGCGTTGAATGCGACTACGTCCTGCACGTCGTGAACGCGCAGGAGGAAGAGAACCTGGTCGAGGCCGGTTAGGTTGGCCTGAGGGGCCTGAGGGGGGGTAGCCAGGCGCGGCTGCGCTTTGGCTTGGAGCCTAGGGGCCCACGGAGCCAGAGGGGCGGAGGGACGGGTCGGCACCGCTGAAGGCGCTACCGACTTGCCTGGAAGGCACGGGAAAGCCTTCAGTGTCATTTCTGGCACTTGAGGCTGGAGGAGGAGGGGGGCTGCGTTCCTCTGAGGAAAGCGCCTACCATTATTTGGGTGGTTGCGTCTTACCTTGGGTGCGCATGGGCACCCACGGTAATTCGCTGGATGACCCTCCTGTCTGCACAAAACGCAGCTGGGAGGGTCTACGGTGTCCCTAGGGCGGGGACAGTCGGGGGTGAGATGGTCCCCGAGACACTTAACGCATCTCGGAGCCATGAAACAGTTCCGAGAACTGTGTCCGTACCCCTGGCAACGGTGACATTGCGAGGGGTAGGATTTTTTTTGTGGGGGATCTCTACCGAGATGCGGGACAGGCCACAGAGGGTCTTCAGGTCGAAGACCTTCTTACCCTCTTCAGTGGCTGGGAGAGACACCAAGACCATGTTATATGGTCTCCTATCCCTCTGGGCGTACATCCTATGTACGTCCGTCGCGGGGATACCCTGCTCCTTAAGGGAGACAAGGATGTCATCATAAGAGAGTTCCTTGGGAACTCTCTTGATCACTACGCGGAGGGACTTCTCCTCCTCCAGCGCGTGGGTGAAATGGGCATATTTCGCCTCACGGAGAAACCGCGTGAGGTCGCGGAAGGTGTCCGTGGTCGACACCTTCACCATGATACCATCGCGAACGCTTGTCGCGGTGGTGAAGTGAATGTGGCGGCTCGCTAGAGCCGCCGAGATCTTGGTCCAGGACGCTTTGTCCTGGATCGTGACGGGAGGAGGCGGGCGAACCTTCTTAGGCTGGGCTTGCGAAGAAGATTGTACCGCGGGTTCAGAGGGAGCCGTTTTTACGGCGACCGGGACCGGAGTGGGCTGGTTCCTATCATCCTCTGTAGCGAGGATTTTAGGGCCTACAGATGCTAGCGGCGGAGAGGCCGACGCCTTCCTTTTAGTTTTCCGCTGATGAACGGTGAAGCCGTCGTTCAGCGGAGGGAAATCTGTCTCCATCTCATCCGAGTCAGACCCGTGTGAGACTGGAGGGATGGGGCGGGCGGAGGCAAAAGCCGGCATCAGGCACGGACGCCTGTCAGCCAGATCTGGTGGTGATAGAGGAGAGAAGGAGTTATCAGTGGGTATACTGATAAACGGCCTCGAAAGAGACCGCGCTGGAGAACGCGAACGCGAACGATCGCGCCTACTAAGGTACTCCGGCGGCGGAGTGCGGAGACCCGACCGGTCGGGTGCATTAATACGCGCGGGCGGTGCGCGAACTCGCGGCTCTAAGGCGTTAGAGGGAACGCGTGTGATCGCTTTAAATTTCCTGATTAATTCAGGGTTCTCCCGGGAAATGAACCTACTGAAGTTAAGGAGCTCGTGCTCCGACAACATAGGTGCGGCCATCCCGGGACGGCGAGAGGGCGGGGGGGTGTACTACCGCCCTGCCGGAGGGGCAGGGGGGCGCGCCAAAAAATCTAAGAGACTACGCGAGTCTCGCAAGGGACCTTTGAGTCGAGGTGCAATGACCCAAAGGAGATTGGAACCTACTAGGCCTAGGGGGAAGCCCTATCAAGCCCTAGGGCCGAGGACGTGTGTCAGACGCCCAAACAGCACCCAGGGGATGGATGTGTAGCAGGATCGGATTTCGGGTGAGACAAAAGGAAACTCGGCGTGATTACGCGCCAAGTTCCGGTATGCGGCGACCCCAGAAGGGGGTCCCCAGGGAACCTGCTGAACCCTGTGCACCACCTTTAGTTGGCACCGTTAGGTTTCCAGTGGCGACCACATCCAAAGGGAGTGGATTGTATGGTTTGACCACGATTCCTCACCCTAAGGTGAGCGAACGTATGCACAGTTAAATAGAATTCGTACTGAAAAGTACGGTTGTCTTCTATAATATACGGAGTACCGAATATTATAACAAATCTTCACTTGTAGTCGCGGCGCGATGCGTATCTTCGTGACCCTTTCCGAGAAACGGCGCGTTCCAGGTAGTCGGCTTCACAATAGATGACGACCGCGGGGCGAGGCGGGCGGGGCGCAGGGGCGATCTATCTCGGCGAGCGAGCGGACCGGCATGCGTGTGCACGCCTCGGCTGACCAAGTGCGAATATCGCGACGAGACTCTGTCGGAGTTTGATTCTAGTTTCAAATATTGTCCGAATTGCTTGTTCACAATTTCAAAGTACGCCCTCTGGTTCCACCAATGAGGGATTATTTTCCAAGACATTCTATCACTCTCCCATTCGTTTTTGTCACCGTACGCACCTCTATCGCCATCTCTGTCTGTACCCCATTCGAGTTTAAGAGCATTTGCATCTCTGAGATTGATAAACGTTACTTGTTCACCCAATAATATCCAGCGAAAATGTATTGGGAAGTAATCACGGACTATGCCGACTTCACCCTTTCTAACCAGCTTATACGCGTAATCAACGACGTTCCTTTTGCTTTCGGCTAACAGCTTGTTAACGACTAATCTAATCACTTCACCTCTACCCTGGTTTTTTAGCTCCATTGTGATTCTTGCCGCGGTGACATATCGGCCTATAACGATGTTATAGTACAGTTCGTCATATTTCAATAGTGCATTAGCATCTTCCTGAGGTATAGGCGAAGCCTGTATAACCAACAAAGTTAGCACTGCGATGGACAAAATCATCTTATACGACTCGATCCTGGCGTTTTGTTCGTAGATACCTGCGACATATGAAATTAACCAAAGTGGTTATAAAGTTCTGTTCTTATAAGTACCTATGTTTATATTCGATTGATGAAAGCGTTACTTGGCGGAAATCCTAATAAAGAATAAGGTTGATGTTACCTTTGTGTTGTCAAAGACCTACTATTTACCTTCATTTTGGACTCGAGTAAATGTTGTTTGTTTCTCTTATGGCTTGTAATTTGCCGGTCAAGGACATATATATATATATATATATATATATATATATATATATATATATATATATATATATATATTTGCATATTTTACTGGGTTTAGCAAATTGAGTTTTCGTATGCCTCGGGAGAAGAGTTAATATTTATACAAATGTAATATGTTCCACACAAGATCACAAAGAGAAATAGAAAGATTGTAACCAAAAGAAAGGTAGCAGTGCAAAGAATGGATATACCAGGATAACTCAATAATTAAAGATTTCAGACATCTCTATAACTTACCATTATTTCTATTACTTTTCTTAGTATTTAAATGGGAATCGTAATGAACGTTTGAATATTATAAGTTTTCATTAACAAAAACTTGTAAATGAATATGCCGATTAATAAATTTGACATCGTGACATCGGCCTTGTTAAATAAACTATGAAAAAAACGATCATCATTTTACATTTTATAATCGAAATTTGGATGGATTCAAAGACTATGTGGTTCATGATAATAAGACACCAAGAACTGCTAGGAGATACATTAACCGGACTGGTAATAGATTATCATCAATATGAAATTGGTGACTTGTTAGATTTAAAATACTTGAACGACGATGACGTTGTACTGTTGATGGCACAAGCTTTACAATTAACAACAATACTCATACTTAAAATAATACGTAAAATATTAATCGGCATTTAGAGTAAACAATTTAACAAACCACTTGACATAAACGTGAAGGGACATGATCTGCAAACACGAACCATTATTAAAGATGATAATAATAAACTAATAGCAATTATAACATTTAAAAGTAATTGGCCAGTTATCTTGGCAATAAAAGATAAAAAACATTATATGCAAAAATAAAAACAAAATGAAATGAAAATCAGAACAAACCTGCCCACTCACTTCGAACTCTTAGACGTACTGTTTCGAGGGCTGATCGGGAAGCTGTATTTAAGTCACGATCGACACGACTATAACAGATGTAATCATTTAAAAAAAATTATACTGATATTAGATACGGGAATAACCGTACTTATAATTTCAACGTAACCTTCGACCTTTATGTTGGGGTCTAGAAGATTACATACGATATCATTGAACTTGGATGGAACAGTGTACTATTGACCACTTTTTTTTCTTTTGGAAAAAAAAACTCACTACACATATCCGCTCGTCACGTGGACAGCAGACAGGTTATTTGCGAGTTTATCCCTAAATCCCAAAACTAAAAACCCCAACGTACCTCTTCTTGATCCATTGCTAAGAGCCATGCGTATCGCTTTTGTATTAGTCTGCGACTTCAGCACTCCCACCCCCCCTCAAATGAAGTGTCTGTTTGTTATGTCAAAATATTTTTTTTTTTACTAAATACATATGTATTTACGCTACATATACCAAACATGCAAATTTAATTGTTCCAAGATTACCATCTTGAGAACGGCTGGACCGATTTTGATGAGACTTTTATTGCCAGATAGCTGAAGGCTCTCCGCGTAACTTAGACTTTTATTTTAAGAAAATAATTAGAGTTTCGTGTAAAAAAATTAAACACTATATTAAGCAGTTAAGAATATATGTAACGCGGGCGTGGATATAGTATTTTTTTTTTTAATTTCATTTGTCAAACTTGTAAATTGAATTCCTCGCAGCGAATTTTTACTCTCAAAGTGTGAGAGTCGGACCCTCATTTCAATTAAAACTGTATTCCGACAAAGTATTTTATATTACTACAGTAAAATACGATGTTCTCACATTGTTGAAACGTCGGAAATATCTGCTACTTAGTCACCCTTGTAAGATCTGTTCATATTTGGCGGGACCAATAGGTAGGCTACTATTACTCAAGAATTTGTTTTCTTGGAATCTTAAAGCCGTTTTGTGCATTTAGACAGATTATTAAGAAAACAGTTTGTGCTTAGCCTCTTCATAATGTACCTATTAACATTACCCCAGAGAGGGTGATGTGCAGGAAAAAACACTTTGTTAAAAATTACAACGGACGCTGAGGTTACAGTCGAAGAATCTTTTTTTTTCAATTCTAACTAACCAAACTTTGTTTACCCGAATGCCTTTGTTAGCTACACCGGAGTTAGGGGCGAGCGCTAAATGCACTCAGCCTAAAATGGTAAGCGTAAGGACACCAAAATGGTACGAACCTCGGCTTGAGCTGCTACCTATGCTATCAAATTCCGCGGAAATTACTCTGACGGTTAGTGAAACTACGAGAAATAGGTCCCTTACAGAACTCATGTGCGTGTAGTGTGCAAGTATGTGTGTGTGTAGTATGATGATCATTATATTGCGCTGTTAGTGACTACAAGAACTTCCTCCCAACTGAAGAAGGAGATTGTAGCACGTCTTTTGCCGCTGCCATGAGCCTCTTTTACTGGCAATGCTGGTAAGGTTCACAGGCAAAAGCGATACTTATGGTCCCTGCCAATGGATGTATATTATATTAATTTATTATTTATAGCTATTCCCCATCCGGACAGTTTATTATTACAGCAAAATTAAGAATATTCATGAATTTCTACCGTGAATAAATAGAATTTTCCGTGTACCTGTGGCTCTGTAAACCTCCTCATTTAGTTCTGGTATAAAACAATGCAGAACATTTACTTATAGAACGGGTTTTGGGTTTAAGTCACCTAACGGTGAGACAAAGAGGCAAACATTACCTTTTAAAATATACATTACAATTAAATACACATAATGATTAAATTATTATTAAATTGTAGATTAAAGTGATTTAATTCTAAGTTGTTCATTTTGATTATTATATTGATATTATTAATTCTTGTTTTTCATATTTTTAAATAGTATTAAAAATTACTTTTTTAATTTGTATATAATTATAATTAAGGTTGCACTTATCACGTGTCCTTTAATAATTTATAGTATGTAAAACAAAATGTAAACCTTGTTAGAGTTTCAAATAAATAATTCTTCACATATTGCTAGCTTTATGACAGCAAAAACAGTTTTATGCTTTTTTTTTAGTAAAACAATTCTCACAGTTTCATTGTCAATCCGGTAGGACTATTAATTAAATTGGTGTGTAAATTTGAAACAAAATATACCTAATGCAAACTACTGGACTTGAGTTACTTATGACAATCTGAATTAATAATTCGGTAAAGGGGTACTGTAGAATCGATTGAAACCTTATCTGAATTAAAAAAAATAATAATTTCGAGTCGACAACATACATATATCCGTAAAATTCAGATTGTCGAGTATTTTGTTAAATTCTAATGGTGCAAATGGCAGTCACAGATTGGCTTGAGTTTGTTAAGGCCGATTCACACGTGTCAGTGAAGTTACAGTTCCTATCTACCTACATTTTGTAAAACATTGTGTATTATGTATAATGTGACTCACATTTCACCCTAGCGAAGCCGTGTTCTCGTCTAGTATTAAAAAAAAACTCAACTGCCACGACTTATCGCTAACATTACTGTTCACGATACCTGTGAGTGTGAACTAACCTCATACCCTTTATCGGATCCAAACGTTACAGATGTCTGTACAGGATGTTTCGTATTTGCATGCAAATTAGTCTGGCCTAATCGGCCCTTCTAAAGACAATTTGCAATTCAGTTATCCTTACCAAAATTATACAGAGTATATATTCTATTCTGCTTCTTGTATTATATATGTTAATATGTATTCGTTTATATATATAGATATTTTTTTGTTCTTTACTATTATTCACTCTGTTACAGCACTGATAGTAATTAAGTAATATACTTTTTAACCTATACTAATAAATAAAATTGAAATGTCTGGTTGTAATATCAAAATAACTATTTTTTACTAAATGTATGTACGGATACTTAGACCAAAAATACAGTTTTTATATGTTTTGTTAATCTGTCTGTTTGTTCCAGGTAATATCCGGAACGGCTGGATCAATTTTTGACGTTACATTTTCGACATATAGCTGAAGTTACTCCGCGAAACTTAGACGAATTTTAAAAATAATTATCGTTCCGCCAAAAATATAGAAAACTAATAAATTTGTGAATAAAATCTAGATTAACTGGCAGATGTATGAATTTGTGAGATATATCTATGATTTTTGTAAATACGAAAAAAACATTAGGAAAAAACATTATAGGTCTGTGAAAAAAATTAAACCTAATAAGTTTAAAAAAAAAAAAAAAAAACTATTCAATAGTCAGTTTTACTGGAAATGCATGAATTTATGGAAAATACCTTTTCTTTCTATTAATGATAAAATATTTTTGTAGGAAAATAATTATTGGGCACCCTATAAAAAATTTAAACTCATGAAATTATAAACAAAACAAACAAATCGTACGATTTAATGGGCAGCACCATCTAAACATTATTCTCCAAAGACTATTTAAATACTATATCACGCACTGAAGAATATATAAAAACGTGGGCTGATAGTATTTTTATATCCGATCGTAAATTATTTCCAACAATGATTTCTATAAATAAGTTCGAGTCGAAATGTACTCTGTATAAAAAATATTCTTTTTAAAATGAATGAGGAAAATCGTCGTAAATTAGTCGTAATTTAAAAATAGAACAATAAATAATGGAGCAATCGGCACCGTCAGATGCCTACTCGCTACCACCTACTCCCTTCCCAACGACATCATTACGATCCTAATTAAAATTTTACCCAGTGTAACGAAACGAATTAATTGAAAACATGCTTTTAATAAATCAACTTTGCACGCTTCGTTATTACAATTTTAATTCGAGAAAAGGAAAAAAAAAAAAACAATTTTATTACTGCTTTTTTTTTCTAAGAAGCTCAAGTTAACCGTTTGCTCCAGACGGACTTAATTTTCCACATCACTGCAAGTCTGTAAGAAGAATATTTTCGTTGTGAATTTCGGATCTCGTTCATCTGTTAGAGTTTTTGCTTTGGGTTTTAGAAGTATCTAATCGAGTTACAATTTATGGCATTTTGGAATTTATTATGAAACGATGACGGCTTAGTTGGTAGTGCGGTCGGATTTCGCATCAATGGACGCGGCTTCAAAACCAAATATCCAATTCTAAGATCAGCTTGAGCTTTCGGTGAAGGAAAACATCGTGAGGAAACCAATAGTATGGTGGTAGGGCATTTTGTAATAATGCCCGACTAGGTAGATACCACACTTAAGTTAGAAAGCTTGTCGCCAATTACCAATAGGTTTGTTCCTACAGCATCACTTGAGAACCAGTACATCTAGGCTTAGTGTGTTTACCGTCACGGACCACATCGTCACTTAACATCGGGTGAGGTTGTGTTCAAAGCATTGAGAGCCTATACCGTGTAAAAAAAATGAAATACCACTTCATTAGATAATTGGCCCTTACAAAAGGGTGCGACCGATTACTCGCACTAAGTTAATAGTGCGTATGCAATAAATCACATGCTCCAGCTAGTTTTGTCTGTCTGTCTGTAAACTTGAACCAAAAAGTTAACTAATAAGATCTCGATAAAATTTCGTAATCAGATATATTACGTCTGGATGGATAATATAGGCTACAAATTGTCTCAATTTCATATGGGAGAATCCGCGGACACAGCTAGTATAGTATAAAAAAAAAAACAGATATGCATTGTAGCTCTAGCCCTCGACCTTTTAGTTTGGTAGTGTCAATGCTAGATTACTCTAGTGGTCAATCCCACACGTTAAATGTAAAACGTGTATTATATAAAAGGCACGGCACACACTATTGTCTTTTTAGCTTTTGTAAACGACATATTACAAACTTGCTATATGTTATTCAATTACAAAATCGTGAGTTAAGAGACTATAGGCGACAATAGAAAAGTAGGTATTTTAGAAATCTATTGCTATCGCGTTACGCCCCAAAGAAAGAGTTATAAAAAACGAAAGGGACAGCTGCCGCTCAGGCTGATTTCAACAATGCAAAATAGACGAAAACATCACTTAGTAGTACCCTGTTTCCTTCACCAAAACTGAACCGATTTTTAATTTTCTGTCAGTAATAGAATAAGCTAAGCCCATGGTAAGATCGCCTCGTGGTGCCGGCTAAGAATAGTACCACCCCATATCTTCCCGTGGGTGTAAAATAAAAGGCGACTATGGGAATACCACAACACCTGACTGCGATTGCCAATCCGCCTGCCAAGTGTGGTGATTATGGCGATACCCTCCTTATTGGAGGAGACCTATGTCCAACAGCGGACGTCTTTTGGTTGAATAGATAGAATAAGAAAGACTTTGGTTATGCCTCTACGTTTTGCTTATGCCTCTTATTTTATTCATCTAATATGTTTGACGAACGTGACGAAAATGACGGTAAAAATTGAGCATTTTCAAAGGCTCCTTGTAGGATTATATTTTGCCGGTCGATTGAAAGCGATATTTTTGTATATTACACTAATTTTTTTATAACAGACACGTTACCTACATGGTTTTCCTAATAGTAGTGACAGTTCTTTATACAATATTTTATATTTTATTACAACAGGTTTAAACATGGCCAGTAACTATTAATGATGGCCAGTTCTTAAATAATATAATTGTATAATCTATGACACTCCTAGTTTCAGCAATAACTAATTTATGGAAAAATCAAAACGTTCGGTCTTGGCAGTGTTGGATATATATTAATTGGTATGAAAATATTTACCATAATGCTATTAACTAGGGAGGAAACAGGGAACTACGTCTGGATGGAATAAATGCCGCTAGCATATCCTCTTAATTCACACATCTTTTGGGGACATTCAATTACTATTTATTACCTACGCGGTGTTTTAGAAATTTTTGATTTTTCTCCTCCAAATTCTTTCATCTATACTTATAATAAAAGGCTAACAAGACTAAAACTGTACACATTGAAGATATTTAAAAAAAATACTATGTGGGATTTCAGAAATGCTACAAAACACATTTAGATAGTTTCAAATTTTTTTTGTCTGTCTATTTATTCATTTGTTCGCCAAAACTACAGAACCGAATTTGATGAAATTTGGCATGGTAGTAGTTTATACTCTATGGTGACATCTAGCATAAGTTTTACATACTAAATATTACCGTGATTAAAAAAAATCTACTTTTTTTTTACTTTGTACTCTGAATAATAGTTATTAATTATTTATAACTAATTATTAGTTATAAATTTATAGCGTATACGTTTTATAACTCGTTAAGAAAAAAATATTATGAAATCATAGGTTTGTAGGAAATTAACTGCTCGACAAAAATGATCATATATTATTGGTCGATTATGTTAAGGGTTTAAAAGATATTAAGCGTTAACCAATTTTAACAGATTTTCATTAATAATTTAGGGAAAATTTAATTTACGACTTTCAGGGGAGTTGTCTAGTAACCTATTTTTCAAAGTACAAAATAAAAATATTGTCAATTATTTTTTAACCACCCTTTCATGTATGTATTTATATAATGTATGAATAGCGTTTATTTATCATCTTTTATATAAATCATCTTATCATCTTTTATAATACCATAATACTACACAGGGCTTCAGAATCGACTTCAAAAACAGACATCATATCTGTGCAATGTTCATTTGTAATGAATGCCTATATGAATATTGAGAATTATGAACTTGAGAATGTAAATATTATCAATTGCGATTATTATGCATCTATCCTCTCTTTAAAAACAAATTACACTAATAAAGTTTAAACTTCAAATAATTCAAATAGTATAAATTTGGACACGGCATAATGTAAATAATTTAATGAAAAATAAACCTGTCCCTCCAACAGAAAAATATAACATAACTGCCCACATAAAGTATGTTAATTTACTTCATTTGTTTAACAAACTTGTAGTGTGCGACGGAGATGACAATATCAAGCTTACAACGAATAAAACAGGGACGGAAAACAATAGAGCTGAAAGGTGAGCTTACAGTTTGTGGACCACACAAAGGACTTGGAGTGGCTGAGAAAATTTAAGATAACTTTCCTCGATTTTAGGGAGAATCCGATATTTAACACAAGAATGAATTTTACAACATCAACATAGATTATGATGTAACTGAATGCTTCTAAAGTATAAAGATGGAATATAATAATTTTTTAGACAAGTTTAAATGTAATTTTTACAATATATATTGGGTAGTTATAATATTCCAGAAAGAGGTTTTCATAATAATTAAGTAGTGTAATAAAATATTATTTCCCATGGCCTATTTGATTAATAAAATTATTAAATCACCCGGAAATTAATTTTCCAGTTATAGCAACACAGCGCGGAAAGCGAAGCGCCGGGAATAGGGGAGCTCGTTTCATCGGCCTGAACCTACTTCAGTCGTTCGCGGTAGCTCCAACGCTGTGGTTGAGAGCTTAAACGAAATCGATTGAAACCATTCGAAACAAACGAATTATCTAAATCAAACAAACCGAATAACATCAATTAAATTTAGAACGATTCAAAACTGAATTAAATTCTTACCACTTAATTTGAGTAAATGTACAAAATAGCCGGTGGTACTATTTTAAAAATGAAACTAGGTTGTGAGCGTGCACAGGATCGGACAGAAAAAGTGGGATATTATTATTAAAAATAGGCTGTTCACACACCGCTGTACGGGGGGAGAGGTTCTCGGAAAGAAAGGTGAGTTTATTCTGGGTCTTATTATTTATGGATGGCTTTTTTCTTCGTAGCGGAGAGTTACATTGCTTCGGGGCCGCGCTACGCGTATAGACCGAGTTCAACACATAATGAGTTTTTCTCACTGTAAATAAGGATTTTATAGTGAATACTGTACGGTGTATTTTTTTATCTCAAAGCAAATTATTAAACAGTCGTTTGTTTTATCTCCGTACTGTAGAAGTTTTTAAGAAAAAAATAAGGTACAATAACTAATATTATTAAATATTTCAGATATAGTAAATTTCTGGAATAGGGACATTATATAAAAAAAACAAAGCAAGTATTTTTTCTGAAATAAAGATACACTAAATAGTAAAGAAGAAATAATTTATTTATGAATTTAATTGAAGAAGGCTCTTATTCTTTAATCGGTATAGATATACATATACCTATAACATTAGAAAATATATTTTTACCTCATCATTTTTTTTGCGTTTGAGATATTTTCAATCATGTGGTCTAGGTCAAGTTTTTTATTGAAAACACTTTAACTAGAAATTACATACCTACTTAATTTGATAAAGTTCATAACAATAATGGTGTGAATAATGGTTTGAAGCGATGATGGCTTAGTTGGTAATGCGTGAATGGACGTGGGTACAAATCCTATCCAGCTCTAAAAATCAGCCTAAGCTTTCGGCGAAGGAAAACGTCGTGAGGATACCATAGCTTGGTGGTAGGGCATTTTAAAATAATTCCCGCCTGGGTAGCTGCCACCCTCAAGCTATGAAACCTGTCGCCCAATACCAATAGGTGTTCTGGCAGTATCACTTGAGAAAAAGTACATCTAAGCTTAGTGTGTATTCCAACCTGGTCTACACTGTTACATAAAATCAGGTATCACTTGACCCGGCCTGAGGATCGAACCCGAGACCTCAGAACGACAGTCGTACCGTAATACAACTACACCACCGAGGCAGTTGGTTCTGTAAAGGGCCTCTATTATCTATATTTATGTTAGGGTTAATCAGAATAAAATCCTAGAAATATGCATACCGATTACAGCTTAAGCCGAAGTACGTAATATTGTGACGACCTAGTTACCATTTTTCACGGCTGAAAAATAGTCGTCAATAAACATAATTATTAATTGTATATTTCATTAAATTTCTATTCAACACTTATATTAAAAAATCCCCGAATCGAGACATGTATACTTAACCACTATGAAATTCTTTCATAGAATGGAGCTCTCAATATAGCGATAAAAAATATCTGGATAGTATAAATGGTAAAAAATTCATGGAAGACTTAAGCGGTTAGATAACATTTTGTTGATGCGCAAGAAGCAAATCTGCGTCAGGATTCGTTTAAACCTCTACAAACAATGTATTTAGTTGTTTATCCATCCATCCATCAATTCAACCGTTCACTGCTGGGCATAGATTTTCCCCAAATTCTCCCTCGATAACCGGTGTTGCGCCACTCGCATCCAGCAGATTCCCGGGACCTTCACTAGGTCGTTGGTTGAGGGGCCTACCTATATTGCGTCTTCCGGTGTGTGGTAGCCATTCGAGAACATCGGGCATATTCGGCTCTGCAAGCAATATGCCCGCCCCTCTGCCACTTATGTTTAGCAATTCTTCGGGCAATGTCGGTTACTTTGTTCTTCTGTGGACCTCCTCCTTCCTGAATCACTTAAGCAGTGTAACTCTAAGCATAGCCTGCTCCATTGTCTTTTGAACAACTTTGCGTTTTATTAGACCCATTATGAGCGACTACGTTTTAGTGACGTATGTCATCACTGGCAGTACACACTGTTGCTTATAATTTAAACTTAATAATTTTTGTATAAATTAAGAGTTCTTACACGTGGCGACCAAACAAATGGCACCTTTTGCAACTTGACCCCATTAACAAGGCCGTGTTACTTTTAAATTCAAACAGTTCTGAAGTACATATTCATACAGGCGGAGCGTAATTACTTCCTCTGTAAGAGACGTGTGGAAAATATGTCTTATAGTTATGTACTTGTGTAAATGTGAATGTAAGAATTATAAAGTATTTCTCGATTAAGTGATATTTTTAATTTGTAATTATCTATGACGTTATTTTATTGCAAGATTTGATCTTTTTGAGAATTTTTTGTCAAATAAAGATTTAAAAGCACAAATTGGGTTTTAATTTGTAGTTATAATTCTGGTGACGTGGTCAGCAATAAATACGAAGCCTTGAATGAACACTTACATCCTTAGACTAAACATCCGTGTCTTCAAAAACAATACAGTCTATCATCGTGTCTTACGCAGTACAACTTCGGCACACTGATAGTCGACCATTATTTGAAAACCATTATTAGTCAATACAATACCACAAGTGTACTTTAAAGTACTTGATGTCCTGCACACAATTTAGGTATCCCTTCAGCAAAGGAACAAGTCATGCTCCAATCCCTAATTAAGGAAGATCTTAATGTCACCGCTAGCGAGTTATAGCGACACCATTTGCTGTATGTCAAACACGCACTATACTGCAAATTACGCGCTTGCAGGTTCGAGTACATGAGTTTTGCGAGAGTCTTTTTTCTTTTCTTACAAATCGTAGAGTTTTGCTACAGAAGATTTTGCTTCCGGAAGAATACGAAAACGTAGCCGGATTATAGCGACGTGGACACTAGTTGGCAATTTTACGTGGACCTTAGTTAGTTGCAATAGAGTTATCTGTTGTGTAACGATCCAATCGTGTTGCACATTAAATGAGCAGGCTTCCTCCATAAGAAGGCAAATTCCGCTGAATTTTATTCACAGGTCTGTACCACTTACGTTCCCTTGCACGCTAGGTCCCAATTTTTCGGCTGAATGTCCTAAACGTTTGATACAAAGTCCAGTGAATCTATCGTGGTATTTCAGGTCAACAGTGTTAGTCAGTTCGAGAGAAAAGTACTTGAAGCATTTCAATTTTATAACTTTGATGATAGAATAAATCGTCGGGGTGAATTTTGCGGTTTCACTACCATCTATAGAATTTTAAAAATACGATACCTTTACTATAACGCCACATAACCTTAGACGTACAACACATTATTTTACAAAGTTAGTTAGTTAACCGTGGAGTCCATTTCATGCAGTTGATGAAATGCAAATGAGATGATTACTGAAGTCTAAAATATAACTATTCAATTAATTTCATTGAATCAGTCTTGATACGAACAATTTCAAGTGAATTGCAATATTTGTTCTTTTATTAAAAAATCAGATTATGTACGGGTATAAATAATATATAAGTAGCAATATAATTCTCTGTTTGTTTTGCAAATCACAATAATAAACTAATAAGAATAACACTAATAGCTATAACTAAAACTAATAGCAGAAACGCATTATGTTCTATCGATGCGTCGTTAAGAATTTACAGTAAACGAAGCAATGGATAATAACCATTTATGTAGGTCGAGAATAGCTATGTGGTAATGATTCCAATTCAGCATAAGAATTAAATTTAGTGTAGCTAATTTGTTTTGTCTTGAATATACACTCAAGGGCAAATTTAGGAGAACACTAAAAAATAGATATTATTTATATGAAGAATCTGTTCACGTATTGGCTATTTTTACGTGAAAATAACTTTGAGCTTTGAGCATAGCGAAACATATTATTTCTATAGAACTAACATGATTGTAATAATTTTAACTAATTTTCTGTAAACATAAAAATGTATTAAAAATATTGTTTTTTTATTTATTTCTCGCGTTATATGTATATTCATTTTAAACGTTTCCTTAAATGTGTCCAACGATTTATAAATACCTTCGTAAGGACCCGTCCAAGTATTACGCAAGAAAAAATTTGTTAGTTTTGTCAATATCAGCAACAATAAGCAGAGCTCTTAAGACATGTCTTTAAAGACATGAAAAAGTAATCATTTGCCTAATTTTGAACAGAAAACGAGGCTAATAAGTGCTTACAAAATAACATAATAATGGCTTACGTAATCACCATTCAAAAACCCCCGTCATGAAAAATAAGCAGACTTCTATTGATGGTCACATAGTATTTGATTAAGAAGCAATGACCGACGGCTTTTCGAATAGCTACCACACACACCGGAAGACGTAGCGTGGGTAGGTGGACCGACGACCAGAAGGTCACGGGAATCCTCTGGATGCGGGTGGTGTAAGACCGGTCGTCGTGGAGATTTTTGGGTGAGACCTATGTCCCGCAGTGGACATCGTTCGGTTGAATTGACGAATGGAAAAGCCGTTATTGATGCTTTTCCAATTTCTCATCATCCACTACACCTGTTTCATTTATATGTAATTAATTGCTCCGTAATTACTTCCGCCATTGATCAACGATGCGTGTAAATTGTATAAACTATGAATGGATTTATAGATCGCGAATAATATTATGTATGTATGTTTATATTTTAGTAGTAACTACATAAATTTCCTACGCAGTATCTATCTACGTTACTAGAAAGATATAAATAATATCTTTGAACGGTATTAGCGGAAAAAATGTACATAAGAAAGGGTCGATGGAATGGAAAAATAAATAGCATATAACCATCTACGGAATGTTCTGCGTCGAATGGTAGTAATCCCATCCTGAAATGTTCAGTAGTTTGAAGGTGATGATGTGTCAAAGGAACTCCATTTTCCTCTGATATATTTAAATAGAAGAGAGATAGATAACGCGTTGACTTTTAATTGTGGTAACCCTACATATTATATACTTGCGGTATATAAACGATATTATGGGGTTGTCTGTTGTGTGTAGTATCAGGGGGTTTAGAAGTAAACAGGCTGATTATAAGTTGGTTTTTAATGTGTTTCTAACAACGCTTTTGCGCCCCTTTCTGTACAAGGCTGTCATAAATCTAAACATAATTAAAGCCACAAGACGCCGACTGAGGGCGTTTCCTACGGATTTTGTTTGATAACTCCATTTACTTTATGTGTCGTGTTATGATGTATGAGTGTTCACAGCGGCTGTACAAATATATTTTGATCAATCATTAACGTTATTTCTAATTTTTTTAAGGGTTATTAATATTATTCTTAAAAGTAATTTACAGGTAATAAAGAAAGTAGTCTATTGTCAGCTTAATTTATTCACGTACAATTCAGATCGTTTTGTTTAGGATCATCGAGTTAAAAAAGAGTTTTTATAAAGATATTTCAAAAAAATTAAAATGTTGTAGGTGAATTAAAAAATTTGTATATTTTTAAACACTATTATTGAATTAAGCAGCGCCTTAAGGAATTACTTTCAAAACGCAATGTAAAGCAAATTTTAAACATTTTAGATTCAATTTGTTTTACATAGTTTTTTATGTTTCTTATATTTATGAAGTTTTTGATTTTCTAAACAATCGAATTTTTAAACTTTGCGCATGTAACGTATATTGCATATAATCTATACTAATAAATAAAATTGAAGCGTAGATATTTTTTGCTAATGATGTTGACCAAAATGGCCTTTACAGCTTCACCGTAAAACTTTGGGGGCGAAGTGCTGAAGGCACTCGTCGCAAAAGGTAACTATCACAAGGGTTCGAACCTCGGCTTGGCCGCTACCTATGTTTTATAGCGTAGATTTTTTTTTCTAAACTAGCTAATGCTGTTGACCAAAGTGGCCTTTACAGCTTCACCGAACTTTGGAGACGAGTGTTGAAGGCACTCAGCCGCATAAAGGTAACTAGCACAAGGGTTCGAACCTCGGCTTGGCTGCTACCTAACAAAAAATTCCCGAGGAATTTAAACCTAGCTAAACCCTACATTTTTTAGTTCTAAATATATAAAAAAAAGGTTCCTTACAGGACCTATGTACCTGCGGTTTATGTGCAGGAGTGTGTGTATGTTGTGCGTGTAATGCTCAATGCATGGGCAGTGTCAATGTATCGCGCTGGCGGCGACGCCAAGAGCCTCCCCAGTTGGGGAACGAGACACGTCTTGCCGCCTGAGAGAGACCCGGATCTTAAAGCGTAGACTGTTTCGAAACATATATGTATAATGGAAGACAACACAACCATAGCGCGATGTAGAATCGTTGAAAGAAAATCAATTTTTGTTGTCGTTAATATATAAAATTGAAGTGTCTATTTTTTTTAACTAAATACATATGAATGTATACAATAACTACATCAAAAATGCAATTTTTGGAATTGCTGTCTGTCTGTCTGTCTGTTTGTAATAGCTAATCTCCGGAACGGCTGAACCGATTTGGAAGGGATTTTTTTTTTAACTAACTGAAGTTACTCCGGGTAACTTAGGCTACTTTATTTTTTGAAAAATTATTATGGTTCCGCTTTAAAAATTTTGAACTCAAAATAATTTGAATAAAATCCGATTCCATGCACAGTTTCACTGGCAGGTATTTGAATTTGTGAGAAAATTCTGTGCTTAATGTTAGTAGCAAAAAAAATTTTTGGAAAATAATTAAGGTCCCGTTTAAAAAAACAATTAAAAACTATACTACGGAGTTAAAAAAAAATGAAACGCGTGCGCAGCCGCGGGCATACAGCTAGTAAATAATATTTTTCCTTGTGAACGTGTAATGTTAATCAAAATAAAATGTCAAATAATAATTTTCTCATTTTTTTTTTTATTTAGGCAAAATATTTCTTTCCCTATCACGTAGGTAGCTCAAAGTCATATTTCATGCTATTTGTAATAATTATAATTTTGAAACGGCTTTACGAAAGATTAACCATTGATAATAATGGTTCATTCAAGAATACATTAGTGATACCAGGCGTACATAATGTTCTGACAGTTCAAAGCGTTCAAATATACACTTAAATTATGTAAGCGTTGATATTTACAAGTGTAATCATAGCCTTATAAATATTAATTCAAACTGAAGCTACAGTAATATGTTTGATATCCTAAAGTCCTTAATACTTATTATACATATCTTAGTATTTTCAACGAACAGATGTTACTATTTTTAAAGTATTTTTTCTGCTTCTGAATTCTTTTAGCTGTACCGTTTTACTTGTTTTAGTTTTTTCAAGCTCGGCAAAGTGACTGTATAGCTCCTGATGGTAAGTACTGTACAGTCCAAAAACAGCGGCGACTGTCGGTGGCAGATTCTACTGGCGGTCGTTGTCGTCATACCGGCTTGATAAGATGCCTCTTCAAACCTCTTTTGAAGGACCCGATGTCATAGGAAGGAGGAAAAACTACCAGGGACTGTATTTCATATTTCCACGGTGCGGCAAAAATAGGGACAAAAACTCTTTTGTCAGTATCGAGATGGAATCTGCCTTGTATCTGTCGCACCGTAGAACGGCCCGCGTGGTTTTTTTTAAAGAAGAGAGATGAAGGAATAATGTTGTAAAGCTCTTCAGAGCACTGACCATGACACAGACGATAAACAACAATCAGCGATGCAGTGCTCCTTCTTAGTTGAAGCGAATTTCACTGACTACATGTGTATCATTCATAATCCGAAGAAGATATTGTGCAGATCCATTCCAGAGATGCGAACAATATTCCATACATGGCCGAGCTTGTACCTTGTAAAAAAAGCGTGAAAAAGCGGCGCACTTTGTTCAGGATACAGAGTCTCCTAGATGTTGCGGTAATAACACTTCCAATGTACTCCCCAAGAATAAGATCGTAGCGGATATCCATTCCTAGGATACTCAGGCCGCCACGGTTTGCGAGTGAGATATTCTGAAAAGTGAAGAGAGGAAAGAAGGGAGATTTTTACTTGAGAGAACGCACACCTTTGTTTTCTTGGCATTAAACTCAACCAAACTACTTGAGTCCAAGACGACGAACCTCTTGGGCCAAGTAGGCTTGCTGCAGTAACGCCCATGGACCGTGCTATCATCTGCAAAGCAATGAATGCAATTAAAAAACCTGTTAGTGAAACTGCATTGAATGTGATTTTATTCACAACTTCATGAGTTTTTTTTTACGCGGAACTCAAACTATTATCGAAAAAAATAGTTACGCGGAGTAATTTAGCTGTCGTCCAGAAAAGGTCCCGTCGAAATCGGATCAGCCGTCCCGGAGATTAGTCGGAACAGACAGACAGACAGAAAATTAAAAAAAAATGTATTTCTGTTCTAAGCATCGTAAATACTAATTCATATGTATTTAGTAAAAAAAATATTTTGATTTTATAAACAGTCACTTAGATAATATAAATTAAAAGGTGATAAAGGACATCCTACGTATATACGTACAGTATACGTTATTACAGCCGGTCGATTTATTTGTAGTACGGAACTTTTATTTATTGTGTATAAAACTAAATTTATGAGCTCTAGAGGATTTAAAACGAGCGTTTCATTGACGCTAACGCTGGATTACGTCTTTAGTTTTTTGTTAACCCTATAACTTTCAAGTTTATTTCATGTTTTTTTGTGTTTCATTTTTTATGATAGTTTAATAATGTATTCAACTGTATCAAAGTATTATGATCCTTTATATTGTTTTAATGACATAATATTTAAAAATAGTGATAAATTCATTTTTGGCTCTTTATTTTATGTATCGGTTTACTTTATATGTCTATTTTATACGAGCTGTGAATTTTAATTAATTTCAGTCATATACACAGAAATTCATTTATTTGTTTATTTAAAAAAAAAACAAGTAAAATAAACACATCGTTTTATTAAAAGAAAAGTCACGTGATGACAACACTCTGTGATTGGTTAAATATTTAATTACGTAACAAAATAGTAAACAGACTGTAATATTTTCTCTTCTCATTACGAATATTATGATGGGTTATTAGACTTTTCGATTTAATTATTTTTTTATTTTATAAATGTAATTATATCCTGAGTTATACATGTTTTATTGATGTTAAATAAGTAGTAAATATGCAGCTTTCATTTTAAGATTAAATTAATCAAGCCTATAATGACAACGAAATAACGTAAATTTAGTGAAATATCTTCTTGAATTAAAATAAAGTTTAGGGGTGAAATTTAGGGGTGAAAATTATTTATTCCAAAATCTTTGATTTTGATACGGGTTTTGTATTATTAATCCCTTGAGCACTAACCTGGCGTTTACGCCAGCTTTCCATTGTTTTCTTATTGTTTCATTTTTATGGATACTCGACAATGGCGATATTTTATGTATTATTAAAGATAGTATCAAGAAGGTGTAGTCAGTTCATACAACTCCAGTACGACGCACGACGTATATTCACATTTTAATAGATTTTAACCAACTTTCTCGTTTTTTATACATTAAAACAATACAATATCATTTGACATTCTTCGCCGTTTTTCCCCAATAGGATATGTTATAACTAAATCGAACCTATAATTAATTTAAATCAATATACTACTGAATGTACTGATCAAAATATTTAAAATTAAGTATAATATGAATTTTGCTCACAAAAAATGTATTTCTAAAATCTATCATACATATTTTGTTACTTTAGTTTAGTTTAGAAACATGCAGAAGAACCAAAGTAACCGACATTTACCAAAGAATTGTCAAATTTAAGAAACCCAGCCCATTTCCCGTAGAACCGGTGCCCGATGGAGCCAATGAGTTCTCGAATGGCTACCACGCACTGGATGATGTAGCGTGGGTAGCCCCAACAGAGTATACTGACGACCTGGTGAAGGTTTTGGGAGTCCGCTGAATGCGGCTAACGCAAGACCGGTCGTTATAGAGATCTTTGGGGGAGATCTACGTCCATCAGTAGTTGTCTTTCGGTTTCATGGATGGTCGGATAGATAACTAGGAGCTTTACGTACTAATTTTTTTATCTCCAGCTACGAAATAAATGAGACTCTCTCATATAAAATGTCATCGTATTTTTTTTTAAATAACTTCCTTAATATGCCTCCACGTTATAAACAGAATTTTAATTTCACTTCAGCATTATCGTTAACAAGGATGCTTCTAAATCTGTCGTGTATCTTTCATTTACAATGATACAGGTGTGTATCCGAACAAACCATTCCTAACTTACAGCTTTATTCGTTTAAGGCATATTTTTATAGATTTACTAACCCAGAGGTCCATATTTCAAAATCTCCAACCACAAAGCAGCCACAATAATGTGATGTATCGACTCGCGCATAAAGATTATGCAAATAATGTCGCTCGAGGTAAATATTTATGATATTCCACGTGATCCATACTTTAATGGTTCACATTTTATATTCTGATAGATGAGTGGATTGTTTTTAACGACATTTCTCATATATTTTTTTATATTGTATAGTGCTTTGACTACAATCTCATCTGATGTTAAGTGGTGATGTGGTCCAGTATGGTAAGCATCTTAAGCCTAGAGGTACTGGTTCTTAAGTGATGCTGTCGGAACACACCTATTGGCATTTGGTGACAGGTTTTCAAACTTAAGGGTGGGAGCTACCCGGGCGAGCTTTATTAGAAAATTCTCTATCAAGGTGCAATGATTTCCGCATGATGTTTTCCTTCACCAAGCTCAAGCTAATTTTAGATATTAGAGTTGGATAGGTGGGCTCTTGTCCCCGCGTCCATTGACGCGGAATCCGGCCGCATTAACAACTGAGCCATCATCGCTTCAAAAAATATGGAATGATAATGGCGTAGTCGTACAGTTGTCAGATGCCTTGTTAACTAACGCGGGTTTGAATCCTTTATCTATAATGTGTTTGAGATTTTGATAAAAGAAGTCATCGTAGTTAAATCAAACTATAGGATATTTCTAATGCCCGCCTTAACTATCTACCATACTCAAGTTGAAAGTCTTTCATGAAGTATCTTTATCACAACATCACTTGATAACTAACACCACCAATACAACTTAACAACAAGCGAGATTGTTGTCAAAACGCTGAGCTTATTCAGTATAAAGTAACCTATCAAAACTCCTTATTTTCAAGATCTCATACCATAGGAAAGGAAGAATGTATTTTGTTCGAGGTAAGTAGAAATAGACCAATATAATCAAATGGAATTCATTTTAATGTTGAAACCTCAATTTAAAGTATTGATTAATTTAAACTAGATAATAAGGTATGGAATTAAATATTTATATCTACTACCCTAAATTTAATTTTAATTTTATTTTTAAATTTAATTTGAATTGATTTTAATTGTAATTTTAGTTTTTTTTTAAATTTTGATTTTAAATTTGTTTTAATTATGTTAATTGTATGAATTGTTTAATTGTTTTAAATTGTTGACATGATTACCATAACTATAAGACTTGACTTTTGTTTTAGTATTAATTTAGATATAAGATCACAAATAAAATGACAGTAATAACAAGGTCTCTGGTCATGCCAGGGGAATAATTGGCGGAAAAAAAAAAATATAATCAAATAGGAACCTTTTAACCACAAAATGACATTACTTATCGAGGTTGTTCACCCAAAAATACTGAAAGATAAATGCGAGTACAGGATTAACCTTAACTGATTATTACCTGGCCGCCTACATAACGAGCCAGTATGAATAATGAATGAGGTAGACATAATCGATGAACCTGAAAGGTCTATCCTATGAAACTATTCCAATTATTGGAGTTGCGGCTAATAATAAAAATTATACTATTGACTAACTCTTCATACGTTAATACGAAACTTTAAGCTACATACCGAAATGTCTCAAGACAAGAGACTTAGAACAGTGTGTATTGCTAGTAATGACTTACGACACTGAGACGTGGTCGCTCACAATGGGTCTAATTAGAAAGCTTAAAGTTATCCAAAGGATAATGGAAGAGGGCTATGCTGGATCTGCGTGATCGAATTAGAAATGAGGAGATCCGCAGAAGAACTAAACTTACCGACATTGCTCGAAGAGTTGCCAAACTGAAGTGGCTATGGGCTGGGCACATTGCTCATAGAATCGATGGTCGATGGGCCAACGGATTCTCGAATGGCTGCCGTGTGCCGGAAGACGTAGCATGGGTACGCCCCCAACATGGTGGACCGACGACCTCGTGAAGGTCGCGGTAGTCCACCGGATGCGGGTGGCGCAAGACCAGCCGTCGTGGAGATTTTTTTGTGGTAGACCTATGTATATCCAGCAGTGGACGTTCTTCGGTTGAATCGATGGATGGTATCCTATTTATTATAATATATGTATTTTCTACAGGGTTTTATGTGATATATTTCGGTTATTGTGCACAACGACAATGTATTAAAAATAATGACTCGGAACAAGAATTGTAACGTGCCACAAAAACTCCTTGGATAATTCTAGCAAGATAACCATCGTTTTTTAAAGATATTTTATTAGTAAAATGTTGTCTATACATAACATTGACAGAATAGTAGTGTATATATGTAACACACGCGTTATCATTAACTCCTTGTCTCTTCTACTTTACCGTCTTATAATATTTTGAGAAAATTAAGACGGGAGTCATAATAAGGAACACAAGGGGTAGTATACCTTATACTATTAATTAGTATATTATGTAGTGATTTTGGCGATACTTCATACAGTGACGTCCGCTTGGATTTGTTTTATGTTTAATAGTTTTGTACTAAAAAAATATTTTAATATCTGTGACGTTTGACTTCAAATGTTTACAAATAGATAAATATAAATGTTATTGGATATTACTTTTCGCAACGATACGAAAAGGCACACAAATATTACTTTATTGTAATAGCCGCCATTTTGTTAAAACACGATCAGATATAATCTACATAAAAAACAATTTCCCGTTTGATAACCGCAGTTATAAATATTCCAATAAGGAAGATTTATTGCCAAAATATAGTAGACGAGAAAGAATATTATCCTTGAAGCTTTGAACAATAATAATACGCAGGACCATACAACTGCTATGGGTTATGTCAATGTTAAATATTAATTCCTCACTTTTGAACAGGTTTTAATATTAAAATTTTGATATGGTTTTGTACATTTATTTGAATTATCTCTACTGGTGATAGATTAAAATTTCAAAATTCCAACTATGGTGATTATTACAATGAATCTCTAAAATATTCGTAACACGTAGCAAAGCCTATAACGAGCTAGAGATGTAATCCCGAAATTGCTATACCAATCAATTTATAGGATTAATTAATTGGACAAACATGGTTGAACGAGCTTCACGTAATAGAAGTTTGTATACAAACACTAACGATTGCGGACACTAACGAATAGTTAAACGTGCTTTGTAGGTAATTAATTGTGTAAAGTATATTTGCTATTTCGGCCTCTAACGTACTCACAACAATGTTGCGAATAGGAAAATGTGGTTCAAAGTGCAAGTGCTACGTTGTATTTGTAAAACAACTATTTTTTATAGTACCCTAGTAGTAATATTGTTTTTTTTTTTACTAAATAGATATGAATGTATATAGGATACCTGTACCAAAAATACAATTTTTAATTATTTTGTCTGTCTGTTTGTTTATTCCGGGTAATATCCGGAACGTCAGGACCGATTTTGACGGCACTTTTTTTGGAAGATAGCTGAGGTTACTTCGCATAACTAAGGGTACTTTTGTTGTTAGAAAATAATTAGGGCTCCGCGCAAAAAAAACTTAAACTCATAAAATTGTAAATAAAATCCGACTCAATGCACAGTAATACTGACAGGTATTTGAATTTGTGGGAAATATTAATATTATTAGCAAAAATTTTATTTTCGATAAACAAGAGTTCCGTATAAAAAAAATTAAAAACTTTAATTACTCAGTGAAAAATATATGAAACGCGGGCGCAGCCGCGGGTACATAACTAGTGATTGTATAAATAACACTTATTTTATCTATATAGTATCCTAGTAATATTTTGTTTCAATACGAATAAAGTATAGTGCTACGGATATCGGAACACTTGTATATTCGCTTGTACTATATTGTACCATGTAATACGAATAAAATACGGAATGATTTTAGATTTGATATATTCACATAAGACATAATATAACATAATCTCACGCCTGTTCTCTCCGAAGGGTTAGGCAGAGGTGAAATAGCTAACTACACCACCCACATTTCGCCGAGCTTAGTTCCGTCCCAGATTTGATAGGGGGCGAGCCTGTCGCCATATCGGGCACAAATTCCAAACTTCGGCATGAAACTTAGCAGAAAAAAACCCAATACCACTTAACCCAACCCGGGGATCGAACCCGAGACTTCAGAACGACAGTCGTACCGTAATACAACTGCGCCACACATAAAAATGCAAACAAATATATAGGACGTTGTAATAAATAAAATAGTATTCACAATTCAAGTATTACGCGTCTGCTCTAAGTATGAAATCTGAGATGCTTTCGTTAGCACATCTTTTATTTATCGTTCATGCGAATATGCCAGAAGTTGATGGTAGATGCAAAAGATATTTTTGATTGGTTGTAAGTAGTATTCAACCTGTTTGGAAGGACTCAGATATAAAGTAAGTGTAAAATCAAGTATCCAATTTCGATTTCTGTCACTGTTTCCATATATTTGTATACTAGCTTGTGTTCGTGGTGTCACTCGCAAATTAGAATATATATGCCTCACATTTAGTGTAATACATTTCTTCATTACGCAACGATTTAGGTTTGACTTCAAAGAATAAAAATAAAATATTGTATTCATTTTGGACCCTGAAAAGGAGTCAAAAAATTACCACCGAATCCGAAAATAACCTAGTCGAGAAGACCCAACAAGAAACTCGATCTGTTTTTTTTTGTAAGTTTGTTTTTTTTTATGTAACTTAATTCACTTATTCGAATAGTCGAACTTAGTCGAATCCAACTCGGCTGGGCCGCTTTCGGGAAGCTACGCAAAATCTTCTCGTCTGAAGTACCGCAATGTCTCAAGACGAAAGTCTTCGAACAGTGTGTGCTGCCAGTGATGACATACGGCACTGAGACGTGGTCGCTTACAATGGGCCTAATAAGCTCAAAGGGCAATGGAGAGGACTATGCTTGGAGTTTCACTGCGTGATCGAATTAGCAACGAAGAGATGTGCAGAAGAACCAAAGTAACCGACATTACCCGAAGAATTGCTAAACTTAAGTTGCAGTGGGCTGGGCACATTGCTCGCAGAACCGATGCCCGGTGGGGCCAGCGGTTTCTCGAATGGGTAACACACACCGGAAGACGTAGCGAGGGTAAGCTCCTCACAAGGTAAACCGACAACCTATATGACCTTTGTTGTTGTTGTTTGGGGGAGACCTATGTCCAGCATTGGACGTCTTTCAGTTGGATGAATGGATGAATTCATTTACGTACATAAATGCTGATAGTTTGGCCTAATAAAATATGATAACGCTTATTTTAGTAATCAGGATCTTTATTAATGTTATTATTATTTATTGCATTTATCATAGAAGTTAAAGGTTATTATAAAAAAATCATAATCACCCAGTAACGAGAACTGTAATGCGTTTTTTTAAAATGGATAGAAACTTTATATTAATAACATTTAAATAACTTAATATTAAAACCGTTATTTGTTTTTAATAAAGCTATAGAAGTAGACTACGCTTAACATAATATTGTGTAAGTTAGAAACTGTATTAGAAACTGTATTATCTTTGTTTAATTAAATGCAAATAGTGGCTGTATAATCATTTGAACGATACATCTGCTTAGTGGTTAGATTATTAAATTAATTGAATAATGGATGTATTATGGTTTTATTTAAAATTTAGTTTTTTTCCTCAAGCTCGGCTAAATACCTGTATTTCATCTGATGTTAAAAAAGTACAGTCCAAGAGTGACAACACTCGATATGCCAGCCCCCTTACATCTCAGACATAATCCGAGTTTTGTTTACTTTTTTTTGTGGCTTTATTGTTTTGATCTTATTTCTATTTTACAATTTTATTCTATTTCTTATCTATGTGTTCCTGTTGCATTGTGGTTATGACGAATCTTTATACTTACTTAAATCCTATTTCTAATTTACAATCAGTAAATCATCATTTTTATCAACCATATATAACTAAAAAAAAAAGGTTATAGCCTCTTGGTTGCAACGGATATAAACTCGCTGATCCTGGAATGCAACGGGCCTTGAAGTTTGTCATAAGTGTACGGGGTAGAGTCACTTAGTAGGTCTCCGTTAAATGGATTTACACTGGAATCATCCCAGAACGTGATGCGCCTTAACTCACTATGATAGGTTTTTTCACAAGTGTATGGTACCCGTGTGGTGTCGGCTAAGAATGGTACCACCCCATATATTCCCGTGGGTGTCGTAAAAGGCGACTAAGGGATATAAAGCAGGGAATGGGCAGCAGTATCCTCTTGAGTACCACAAACACCTGACTGCTATCGCCAACCCGCCTGCCAAGCGTGCTAATTGTGGCGATCCTCCCCTTATTGAAGGAGACCTACGATCAGCAGTGGACGTTTTATGTTTGAATGGCTGGATGGTATGCATTTTTTACACTTAATAGGCTTAATGCTTTGACCATAACCTCACCAGATGTTAAGTGACGATGGTGGTCCAGGATGGTAAACACATTAAGCCTAGAGGTACTGGTTCTCAAGTGATGCTGCCGGATCTATTGGTATTTAGCGATAGGTTTTCAAACTTAAGGCTGGTAGCTAGCCAGGTGGGCATTTTAAGTTAGTAAAAACTGATATAGAGATAAGGACGAAAATAATTTTTTAATTCGAATAAATACTTAAGAAAATTATGTACAAGAATAAAAAATTATATTACAATTAAGAAAATATTGAATTGGAAAAAAGATAAAGTAAAAGAATGATATAAAAAAAAAAGTCAGAGAAAAACAGAATAATAAATTGTAGGGGGCACATAAATCTATATATATAGATATGTATATACTAATAAATTAGAGTACTTATAATTTTAGAAAAAAATTAGGTTTTTCGCGTAAAAAAAAAACCTCAAAAAAATTTGAATAAAATCTGTTTCAATTCACAGTTTTACGGGCAAGTGCTATAATTTATGACAAATACTTTTACTTTATCTTAATGCTAAATTTTTTTTAGGAAAATAATTAGGGTACCGTATAAAAAATTAAAACGCAGTAAAGAATATATGAAACGCGGGCTAAGCCGCAGGCACAGCTAGTTGTTTAATAAAACCAAATTTCATCGACAAGGTCTCAAAAAAACCCTTTGGGCATTATTACAAAATGTCCTACCACCATGCTATGGTTCAATCGTGGTGTTTTCCTTCAATAAAAGCTTAGGCTCATTTTTAGAGTTGGATATGTGGGCTTTTTTTTATTATTTTGCTTAGCTAAGTGACTGCACTGTCCCTGATGTTAAGTACAGTACAATCTAAAAGAGCAGCGACTGACACTGAACGAAATTCACTGCCAGTCACCGCTGGCATGCTGGGCTCGAAATTGTCATAACCAACCGCACTAGCAACTGCGCCATCAGTCGGCCACGATAGCCGTACGATGTTTCTGTTTTTAAATTGATAAATACAAATCTCCTAATATATCCATTGTTACTAGGTTTTAACTGTTTATTCCATATTGTATAAAAAAGGCTCAACGTTATGAAAAATAGATTTTTATCAGTTTAAAATTGTCTTTTTTCTTAGATTACATCGTCTACCATATCTGTTTATCAACCGAATTTTCTATTACTATTTCTTTGTTTAGTGGCTATGAAAAGAAACTTATTGTTATCAGTAAAAAAAAAATGGAAACAGTTTTATTTTTTCCAATTTTCTATAATAATTGAAATTCAACTTCGATTACCAGGCGAACACTGGTATATCCTAAAATTAGGTTAGAGTAAATATTTATGATCAAAAAATATCTACAAATCGAGTAATTTGTAGGTACTAATATAACTACACTGTCGGACAAACAGGCAGCAGAGAGTTTTTGGTTGGGCAAAAACGTTTCGTTGGTTGGTTTTGTTTTTTTTTATTTATTTATTCATTTAAACTATATCATCCTATGTTATTTATGTCTTTTGTGCCGTTGTACGTGATATAAAATTTGGTTATTATGTGTGAATTTATGAATTAGAAGCTCTCACAACATAGCGCTAAGGATTAAAAAATAATACAAAGTATGGCCTAAAAAACTTGTATTACCTGGCCGTAATAAATTATTTACAATAAAAAGTCAGACACTAGAGAAACCGTTGCCATATATTATATGAAACAAAACCCATAATATTAAATTTATATGAGAATTTTCTTAAAATAAATAGTTTTTTTAAATTTTCCATTAATCGAAGCATACTTTCGGTCTCCGAAAGCGAATATGTTAAAGACGTCCCTGATGATAAGAAATTTTCGCATAACTTTTTCAAGAAGCGCGTCTCATTATTTTATAATAACATTGTACTGCGGAGTCTACTCGGAATATGAAGTATATTATTATTTATTTGCAAGTATAATTAATTTTGGCCATACATATAGTATACAATTTATACCACGGTCTACATTTTTAAATGAACTTAGGAATTAATAATAAAAAAATAATAAAGACAAAATTTAATCATCGCTAAAGTATGTAAACATAAAGTTATGTTTATTTTATAAAATCAATGTTTTTTCCTCTGAGTAGTTGTGCGCCCACGGTTCGCCCCCGTTTCATATATTCTTCACTGCATTTTTTTACGAAACCCTGATTATTTACCAATTTTTTTTTTGCTATTGACATTACGCAAAGATATTTCTCATAAATTCAAATACCTGTCAGTAAAACTAGATAGTTTTATATTAGATATTAAACAGACAGAATAGATATTCAATCGGACTTTATTCACAATTTTATGATTTTTAATTTTTTTTACGCAGAACCCTATTTATTGACTAACTTCAGCTATCTAACAAAAAAGTCCTGTTAACATCGGTCAAGTCGTTCCGGAGATTACTCGGAACAAACAGACAGACAAAAATTATAAACATAGTATTTTTGATATAGGGTATCGTATATATATTCATATCTATTTAGTAAAAAAAAAAATTTCATATTACAAACAGACGCTCCAATTTTATTTGTTATTATAGATAATGTATAAGTAAATAATAAAAAAAAATACTAACATTCTTAGCACATTTGTAAAGTAATACTTGGGCAAACATTTGGTAGCTTAGGTTGGTAACTAGTAATTTTAAATCTAGTCGCAAGGCGTTCGACAAAGATTGCTTGTAAGCTCATAACATTGAGTGTTCTGAGCAAGGTGGAGAGGACTAAAAGTTTCTCCGCTATATGAATCTTTTAATTCTCCTCTATATTATGTTTGAATTGAATTTAAACTCATCTATACTAATAAATAAAACTGTCTGATTTTAATATTAAAATAACAACTTTTTGCTAAATACATATGAACGTATATAACGATACATATACCAAAAACACAATTTTTTTCTGTTTTTCTGCTTGTCCCGGCTAATCTCCAAAACAGCTGGGTCGATTTTGACGGGGTTTTTTTGGCAGATAGCTGACGTTATTCGCTAGGTAACTCGTTAGCGTACCTAACGTTAGTTACTTTTATTTTTCGAAAATAATTAGGGTTCGGCGTAAAAAAAATATTATAAAACACAAGAAATTGTGAAAAAACGCTTCAATGGTCAGATTTACTGGCAAATGCTTGAATTTATGAGAAATATCTTTGTTTTCTCTAAGTAATAAAAAACTTTTACGAAAATAATTAGTGTCCCATGTAAAAAAAATTAAAACTCATGAAAATGTGAACATATTACGACATTATTTTCCAACGATTGTTTACAATTATTTAACGAAGTAAAAAATATATGAAACGGCGGGGGAGCCGCGAGCATACAGCCAGTAATAAATAAAAATGAATGTAAAGTGTGTCTGTCCTTATGCACTTCTAAACTATTGTATTGTAACGTGCTAGCACGAAATGTCTTCGATTGGAAACTGGTTTCGTTTCAACAATGAACAAACATTTGCTGTTTTTAAATATAGATATTAATTACATTATGTAACACAACATAATTTTGCAAAATATACGATATTAGATACGCTACACGAAAAACAATACGCCGAGACGTTTGGCAAAATATCGTGAGGCTATCATCAATTACATTTCATGATCACGACCATTCTGTCCAGAGTGAAACGACTGAGGAGAAGACGTTATTATATGATCTCTTGCATTTGGCAAGAAAATTTCTATTTTAATGGTTAAGAGGATATGCAGTCGGCGACAAATTTGAGAACTAAGTATTTCAGAGTCTAATATTAAAGAAAGAGGCCCAAAGAAAGAGGTATGAAACACGAAAGGGAGAACTGCAGCTCGAGCTGATTTTACCTACGCAAATAGACGAAAATATGACTTCGTAGTACACTGCTTCCTCCTTCTAAAATGAACCGATTTTTTTAAAAATTTTATTCAGTTACATAATAAGAAAGCCTATAGGTGTGCCTTTAATTTTCCCTTTTTTTATCAAATTTGTTTGGCAAACGTCTGAAAATGACGGTTAAAATCGAGCATGTTTTCAATTTTAAAGGTTCTTAGTTTCTATAATAACTAACTGGTATGGCGGTCGTGGATATATATTATTTGGTATGAAAATATTTACCATTATAATAATAATAAATAATATCCAGGGAGGAAACAGGGGGCTACGTTTGTATGGAATAAACGCCGCTAGCATATCCTCTTAAGACTATATTGCTTACCATCGTCCATATCCAAGTATTTGTATTTTTTATATACCTATACAGATCAGCAAACTAAACGATATCGGTTTTTGGAAAGAATCGTTTCGTTTCGCGAACCCGCCCGGTACGTTTCCCAGGCGATTTGATTTTATTACGGCAACAGAAATTTCACCGTATAAGCCCGCAAACCGAGCCATTTATTCCAACCTACACTTGTGTAAACACACACGATCCCACTGTAATAAGGAAAAAGCAAAGGTAATAATGTTGTTGTGGGATCGTGACTTCTTGATACGTTCAGTGAAATAAATAAATTTGTAACAACATTTATTTGTAAATATATGATCTTTAAGTGCTCTAAGACAGTTTAAAGTTGCTAAAGAGTAATTCACTGCGCTATCGAACCAGGAATACCCAGAAGAACGAAAGTTTTCAGTAGGTAAAAACAGTTTGAGATCGTATATTAAAACCGGCCGTTAATCTTTTCACTTCTATTTGGGTAATAAAATGAAACATATTTTATATTTTAAGCACACATTTTATATTTTAATGAAAGCTTGAGTGACCGCCTGCCTACGCGTTTTGCTTCCTTTATTTTTATGATGTTGCAGTGAATGGTGCGATCTGAAGTGTGTAACAATTGAGATGACACTTACCAGCTTGCCCAGTCACGCTCGCCTTTCTTTCGTCAAATTTTCTTTCATCCACCTTCTCTACGTGTCTCAACCAATTAAGCATCCCTTTATCTATCTCTCTCATTACAGCTGTACTTTTTAAGGGTGAGAAGATCTCTACTCTGTTAATCATGCTTTCATGTTTCCTCTGCCAGAACCTGCACACACTACCATACATAAGTGTAGAGACTAGTACATCCCGATGCACAGGCAAACGTGCCTTTTCAGGCTGCACATAATGTTACGCAAGGCTCCGTTCATTCGATTCCCTAACACACCTCTTCAACTAATATCCATCAATCCATTCAAACGAAAGACGTCCAGTGCTGGACATAGGTTTCCACTAAAGATCTCTACGACGACCGGCCTTGCGCGTCTAGCGGATTCCCGCGACCTTCACCAGGTCTTCGGTCCACCTTGTGGGAGGCCTACCCACGCTACGCCTTCCAGTGCGTGGTAGCCATTCGAAAACCCGTTGGCTTTATCGAGCATCGGTTCTCCGAGCAATGTGCCCAGCCCACTGCCACTTAAGTATAGCAATATAATATAAACTATAGATAGGTATAATTAAGTTAGGTATTTTATTACATTATGCTACAGCTATAATCGTTGCACTTTATCGGAAACATATACCTAATAATAATAAAGGGGATATATATAGCGAAGTTACCTATATTGTTAAAAGTTCTATACTCAATGAAGTGTTTATAACAAGCAATTATAAAGTTACATCGATTTGTAGATGCAATTTATCGGCGCAATGCGACGTCTTAAATACCGTCATACCTCTATAGCTTGCCATCCAACTATCTTCTATGCAAAGTGTCTAGACGTATTTAATATTAACTCTTACTGTAGTAATTGAGATGCCAAAAGCTTCTGTTTCTCAACGGGAACTAATTAAACTTCTAAATAGCATGGATGAGAATCGATATTATATTTTCAAATTAATTTTGAGTTTAAAGGATTTGTACGAAAATTTCTCAAGAATATTCATTGCTTTTCTGATCGCTAAATATTTAATAATTAATGTAATATTATAATAATCCAATAAGGTTTTGTAAAAAAACATATATTATTTAAACTTTGATGATTGTCTTCGTCTTGTGTGATCATTATTATTATTATTAAAAAAAGAATTTATATCTATTGATTGGTCTCGAATTATTTTTAACTAAATATTGTTTTCATGGATTAATTAAGATATTAATTATATTTTTTTTTTTCCTAAAAGAATCCATGTTTTTTGAGCAAACAAATCTGAGACTAGGGTTGAACCAAAAAAAAAAAGCACATTTTTACTATTTAGTAACATTTTTTGTAAAAATGAGAAAAACCTGTTTCCATTTATTTTTTAATTGTTACCGTAAATCGAACTCATGAGTAATTACTAAACAAAAGAAAAAATCCTATTGACAGACAGAAGAGAAAAAAGTACTAATTTAATTATGGAGATATTCGGATCAATGGTAAATTTACAAATTATCTTTTAACCATAGAGAGCAATAAACGCTACGAGTGATAGTTCCACACAAAACTCGTTTAACATTGAAACAAAAAAATATATAAATGTGTGTGTGTGTGTGTGTGTGTGTGTAAGCGACACGGAATTACGTAAACACCAGTATTTAACGCAAGGGATACGTGGTCTTTTAATGCCAACTTGTAATGGCTTTACTCCGCGTGTGACTATTACCGTTCTGATTATTTGAACTCTATGTTCTCAGTTTAATTGATCTCTATAAATCTTGTTGCCATGCTTTTCCGAGAAGTATACATTCCATAAGAAATAGATTTACAAAATATTTCTTGCAATATTAGATTACATCTGAATAAAATAGTTGAATGATTCTATGTCATTCGCCTACAAATCTTTGTCTCCACTTGAACACCGGCTATGTTAATCTATTGTTTTATTAAAATATTAGACCGCGGCCGTTACCCGCACTGTATAAGCCTTTTTAATTAAATTTCCCTGCATTTAATCCTCGCCCCGCTGGGTCGCGGTCTTAAATTAATTAATGCCTGCAAACGATCAGTCCACAAGTGACTTTTAACTGACTACCGCTCGCTATCGGTTTTATCTGCGTTTGAATTATCTTTATTAGTTAACTTAACATAGGAAATGTTGTAATGAAGATTACTTATAAAGCTTATAAACTTCAAATTATAAGCTATAAATAAAATTGTACGTAGTATAAATTGGCTGGGTAATTTTAAATTAGAAGGCTCAACGTTACCCAAAGGGCAATGGAGAGGGCTATGCTTAGAGTTTCCCTACGTGATCGAATCAGTAGGTAATGAGGAGATCCGCAGAAGAACTAAAGTTTTTAGTTCCGAAGAATTGCCAAATTACAGTGGCACATTGCTTGTAGAACTGATGCCCGATGGGGACAACGAGTTCTCGAATGGCTCGAGAGACAGAATGGACCGATGACCTGGTGAAGGTCGCAAGAGTCCGCTGGTTGCGGGTGGCTCCAGACCGATCTCAAGAAGATATTTGGGGGAAATCTATGTCCAGCCGTGGACGTCTTTAGGTTGAATGGATGGACGGGTAATTTCTACCTGACAGTTATCCGAATTTACGGCCAGATATTTCCTTCAAACGTAATATCATTTTGTAAAGTATTTCCTGTTACGTTATTTATAATTAATTAACAAGGTGAGCAAGAAATTTGAAAAATAAGATTTCAGAAATCTATTTATATCGTGTTGCGCCCTATTGAAAGAGTTATTCTTAAATTGCGAAAGGGATCACCACTGCTATCGGGCAGATTATTCACCCATGCAAAATAGACGAAATCTTTGTCCATATTCCCCTCCAAAACTGGATCGATTTTAATTATTCTTCGAATTATAAAATAAGAAGAAAGACTTTGGCTATACCTCTACGTTTTGTTTTTTTGTTATTGTTGACGAACGTCTGAAAACGACTGTAAAACTCAGTAACTTTTGAAGGTTTCTAATTTATATAGAAACTAATTTATAGGAAAAATCAAAACGTACGTATAAGGCGGTGGTGGATATACATATATAGTACAAAATATTTCCATAATGTTCGCGAGAGAGTTTGCAGACTCAGGTGACGGCCGAGCCGAGGTTCGTACCATTTTGGTAACCCTTGTGCTAGTCACCTTTTGCGGCTGAGTGCCTTCAGCACTCGCCCCCGATGTCACGGTGAAGCTATAAGGCCCTTCCGGACAACAGCGTTAGCAAGGTTCGAAAAAAAAATCCATAACCCTATTATCCAGAGAGGGAGCAAGAAAATACGTTTGTATGGACAAAACGTCCGCATTTCTTCTTAATATTTGAAGTAAATTAGTTGTAAAAGAGAAAAGTGCCTTATCATTATTGTTCAGATTTAAATAGAACCTTTCCTTGAATTAACCTTTCACGATCTTTAGAAACAACACAACCCAAAAAGGAAAACTGATTGATAAACAGCAGACAAAGGTACTGAATTGTCTCTTTGCCTATTTATATATATTTATATAAATATATATTATATGCCTATTTATATATAGTTTTAGAACAAAAGTCCACAAACTCCTCAAATACAAAGGTGGTAAACGAGGAAGATCTGTCAACTGACCTTTTTTTTTGGTATCGTGTGGAAAGTGAATGCACTTTTTACTTTATGTATAACTAGTTGTGTGCCCGCGGCTGCGCCTGCGTTTCTTACATGCATCACTTCGTTTATTTTTTATATGGAACCCTAATTTTTTTTTGTACTAAGATAAAGTAAAAATATTTCTCATAAATTATAGCACTTGCTCGTAAATCTGTGCAATAAATCGGATTTTTTTCCCCATTTTTATAGAATTTCTTTTACGTGTAACCCGAATTATTTTCGAAAATTAAAAGTACTCTAAGTTCCCCGGAGTAACTTCAGCAATCTACCAAGAAAGGTCTCGTCAAAATCGGTTGAACCGTTCCAGACATTAGGTACTCTATACAAACCAGCAGAGAGACAAAAATTTTAAAAGTTGTATTTTTGGTATACATATCTAATTTAGAAAAAAAATATATTATAGACAGACACTTCAATTTTATTTATTAGTATAGATAGCGCTTCCATCGAAATTTTTATTTAAACTTCGGATACTAAGAGTCGATATAACGTTGAAAATCGATATGAATTTAATCAAACATAGTGTTATCGTATACATTGTTGATAATATCAACACTTCGTGTAACGAATTTATATTTTAATACATAATAAAACGGCTATGTCTCAGTGGCAGAGAGGCCGGACATCGCCTCGATCGACGCAGGTTCGATTCCAATAGTACAATGAGTTTATTTTCAGTGTTTATTTTAAGACAAAAGTCTTCGACCAGTGTGTGTTATTAGTGCTGACTTACGGCACTGAGAGGTAATCGTTTACAATGGCCCCAATTAGAAAGCTTAAAGTTACCCAAATGGTAATGGAGAGGGCTATGCTCGGACAGCGTGATCGAATCAGGAAAGACGAAATCCGCAGAGGAACCAAAGCAACCAACATTGCTCGAAGAATTGCCACAATTAAGTAGCAATGAGCTGAGCACATTACTCGCAAAACCGATGCCCGATGGGTGGTCTTCAATAACATCTACATTTAAAATTTATTTTTTAAATGAGATTATGTCAAAATACTAAATCTTTACAATGTACAAAATTATAAAGAAAACTGACCGTGAGTTCTCCGGTGCTTCCTTGATTGACGTCATAGTACTAAAATTACAATTTCGTAAACTTTATCAAAGGTTGGTTGGTTATAAAATATAAATAATAATATTGTTTGAACTTTCAGAAGTGAAATTAATCTTCTATTACGTGTGAGCGCTCGCTCGGACAGATAATTAAAACTAGACTAGATCGTTTTTTTTGTTTTATGAATGATGTTTATTTTGAGATTTTTTTTTTTAAATCGTAGATATATTTTATCTGGTCGGGGTTTAGTTTATATTGTAGACTAGTTGAGTGCCCGCGGATGCGCGCGCGTTTTATATGTTCTTCACTGCGTTTTTTTTTATACAGGATCCTAATATTTTTCCTAATAACATTTTAGTATTAATATATAGTAAAAATATTTGTCATAAATTCAAACCACTTGCCCGTAAAACTGTGCATTTAATCGGATTTGATTAAATTATTTATTACTTTTCATTTTTTTACGCGGAACCCTAATTATTTTCGATAATAAAAGCAACCCTAAGTTACGCAGAGTAACTTCAGCTATCTACTAAAAAAAGTCCCGTCAAAGTCCATCCAGCCGTTACGGAGATTACCGGTTCCAAACAGACAAACACACAGAAAAAAAAAATTGTATTTTTGCTTTAGGTGTCTACACGAATATTATAAAGTGGAAAGATTCGTATTTTTGTATCTAACGAATAAATTTAAAAACATACTGGACAAATTTGATATGGAGATAGTTTGAAAGCTTTTTTCCCAAAACCCCACGGGAACGGGAACTACCCGGATAAAACAGCTGAGCAGCTAGTCGTATATACATTCATATCTATTTAGTAAAAAACAATATCTTGACATTGCAACCAGACACTTCAATTTTATTTATTAGTATAGATTATACGTTACGTTGTTACCTTATTTAATATATAGAATACTAGCAAAAAAAAATACCATTTCTTCCATGTTAACTGGTTGGAATGTGAAAATTTTTGATTCTCTCACATAATTACGTGTCACCTGGCGGCCGCCAACTTATTCTATTATAAAAATATTGTTGTTTTATTACACACACTTATTTTTTTAATTTGATATGATGGATTACGATATAAATATGTTTCTTACGACACATAAAGTTGTATTATTATCACATTTTTCTTTTTTTTTTCTTTTGATTTGTTATATGACGTACGCGCACTTAACACTTCACGGATGAACGACAGGAATGAATGAATATATGAACGAAAGGATGGAGAATGAAGGATGGCAGTTTATACTTAAACAATGGAATTACTACTCCAGAGTTTTTGGCGGGATCTCATTCTGACATGTAGCAATTGTTTTCTTTAATTCATTAAACTTGTGTACTTGACTCTATATCATGTAATCTTGGTGGCGTTTGTGTGAAATAGTTTAGTTAACTTGTGTTCAAGTTAAGTTTATTATAGAAGACAACGCGTAGCATACATTCTGAGGTGCCGACAAAGCTCCATGGAAAGTTCGAGCAGGATAGGCCACCGTTCTGTTGGAGCTTGGTAACGCTGATACAAGATTGAAAATCTTACCTACATGACATTGGCACAAATTGTGTGTACACACAGATTGCCATTAACTAAGAAGAAGAAGAAGAAGAATTACTACTCCCAAAATGTTACATAATATGGCAGAAAGAGACTGCATGATATGTTTATTTGATATTTTTTTGACCTTGTCACCGTAGCCGATTCTTATACCTTGGCAAACTTGAAGGTTATCCAAACAAACTTGTAGGGTTTAGTGTTTTCGTTTTTTTTTTTTCATTTAAAAGTTCGTTTTGAGGCAGTGACTCGTTGCTATTTAATTTCATTCCTGTATATTTACTTGTAATTACTATAAGTGCGGCGTGGGTTGCAGTGTTTTAGGTTACAAAAGCCGTCCTATTTAAAATTATTTCTATCTCATGTCTTGCTACGCTATAGGTCGATCTGTATAAATCTGTGACTTAAACACGTTATGTAAAAGGCAAAGTTTATCCGTCTGCCTGTCCGTTAGTATAGTACGTTAGCACATGTAATAAACAAATAAATTGGAAAGTCAACTATTTGGCTTGCCGGTTAGCGGACATCCAAAGGTAAACTGTGACGAAATTAATGAAATACCGCCGAGCGCGGTAAGTCCAGGATTAAGTGCAGGGAAATTTAATTGGAAAGACTTAAAGAACCGCAGCGGTTGAAACTTACGGTTGAGGCTTTTATTATATGAGAATTTAAGCCTCTCATTACTCAATGTAGACGGTTGTTGAAGATATATATTCACTCTATATACTGCCAGGTATTCATGTACGCCTGGTAATTTATGGAGTGGATTACAATGAATCAAGATAGATGTGGGCGGAGATTCGTAATAAAATAAATATATTATATATACGCACTAGATGTGCGCCCGCGGCTGCACCCGCATTTTATATGTTTTTTATTGCGTTTTATTTTTTTTTAATACGGTACCCTAATGAAACTGTGCATCGAATCGGATTTTATTCACAATTTCATATGTTTTAATTTTTTACGTGGAACCCTAATTATTTTCGAAAAATTACGTGGAGGAACTTCAGCTATCTGCCAACAAAGTCTCGTCAAAATCAGTTCAGGCATCATCCGGAACAAAAACAGACAGACTGACAGATAGATAAAAAATAAAAAAATATTTTTTTTGGTATAGGTATCTTATCATATGTATTTAATAAAAAAAATGATATTACAAACAGACACTTCAATTTTATTTATATACTTTGGCCATTCAAGAGAGAAATTACAAGCTCAATGACAATATATAAAACAAAAATAGTATGTTACATTGTTAAAAAAACGTTAGTATAAAATAATATAGTATATATCGAATTTAACGTCACAAAGGTATGTAACGTTTCAAATTTTCCTCCTGTTTCGGCCTAGGACATGTTCCGATCCCTAACAGGGGAGACTTCTTCTTACTCCCCCAGAGCGATATAGTGACTTTCATGTACTAGGATAACATGGATTAGACTATACCACACACTCCTGTACACTATATGTAGGTATATGTGTTCACAGACATATATCACTTTGGTGCACTAATACAACCTAGCACTCCCGGTTGAGTGCTTAAAGGGCTCGCCTCAAAAATTCTATGGAACTGCCAAGAGCATTCCGGTAAATAGCTTTTTAATCATTTCGAAGAAAGCACCTCTTATATAATACATCTGCTACGACAAGATAATCATAGTATTGTGGTTAGAACACTAATAATACACCTACTAATATCTTAGAAAAAAGGTAAAATTAGAAAATAGACCAAGAGAGAATGTACATAGATCAGATTCTAAAGTTTTACACACTTCTACAGTGTAATATTATTAATTTTTCCTATCTTAACTCAAAGGAGTTTTTATTTCATTTCAGAATTCATGTCCGTGTTACCATTTTAATTGTCTACCTGTGTAAAATTACCAAGCTTTTTCACGTAAAATGCCATCAATATTACATTATATAGGGCTTAAACGTACGTCAATTAAATATAAAAGAATTTATTCCGACATGTCAGGTTTATGCCCCACCTAAAATTCAAATTTGTTTGTCAAATGTTATAATTTGCTATTTATTCTAAATGACTACGAATGATCCTTTTATTAAATTCTCCAGAATATTTTCGCTCTAATTAATTAATTATTATTTATTGTTTCAGAACGATAATTGAGTGCAAGTGTTGACATTGTTACGCGCGAGTCACGTAATAATTCGGCGCGAGCAACATTCCCGCCTAAAAGTCTGTCAAGATGGCCGACCCAGATGCATTCGATGACGAGGTAATTTTGTACTATTTTGTTTGTTATTCGAACACTTGATAATTTTTTGTGCATATGTGGTGTACCTACTAAATTTTAATCACAAGAATTTTACCTAGAAATTCTTAATGTAGCGAATTAAAACTTAACCTCGTTTTATTTATTCTAATAGGTTAATCTTATAAATTACTTACTTGTAATAATTGGAAAAAAATATAAGGATTTAGTTATATTCTGTGTGTTTTTTTTATAATTTCTTTCTAATACGAGAAAAAATGTATTTAATATACATAGATTGCTCAATAAATATAAATTGATGACCAGTTTTCTGTTTAAAATGTAAAAATATAAAAATACTTTAAATGTGTACTAGGATTTAATAATCGTTGAGAGGTTGAGCGTAAAAATTAAAAAACATATATTTTTTTATCTACAATAAAACCTCGACGTACGGTTCTTTTGGTAAGTTGATTTTGTACCGCATCGAAAAAAATTATTACTACAGCCGGTAACTATATTTCATGTATAGAGGGATCACTTCACCACAGTTGGGTATAATTGTTCTTGTACATTATTTTACATTAAATTATTTATATTAATGTTATAATTACATTTATATTCTTGCAAAATACTACATCATTTCTATGTACTGTAATTACTTGAAATATGAATAAATATTTAAATACAGTGAAACTTGTATAATTGGGATTTGAAGAGATCTGTATATTTTTTTTTCATCACTTGTAGAGCAGATTCATTTACGTAGTTTCCTAAATAGACAGATTAGGCTAAGGACTAACGAGGCGGTTTTTACCAGGGTTTGCGCGGTTGTTTGCGGATGCCGCTGCATCGGCGAGCAACTAGTAAAATCTGGTTTGTTTAGCGGGTAACTCTAGTGGCCGGCGGCGGGGAGGAACAGAAATCCTACGCTATTTTGCACCAGTGACTTGTGGCATCGTGGCGTGTATGTGCACGTTTGTTTCTGGTGTGAGTCCATGGCGGTCTGGAGCTTAGTTGATCGTTTAACCACCCGTCTAGCAACCGCGACGGCTGCGTAACCGCGCAAATAACCGAGCTCGTGAGCTTAGCAATAAAACTGCAGTTCCACCACCGCAGCGGGCACGGGACAAAATCACTGCATCAGTTCTTAGCATGAGTTTTGATATTTGTACGCGGAACCTTAATTATTTCCGAAAATTGAAAATGCACGGGGTAACTTCAGCTATCTACCAAAAAAAGTCCCATCAAAATCCGTCCAGCCGTTCCTGAGATTATCCATTACAAACAGACATCAAAACAAAAAAAAACATTTTTTTGTATAAGTATTGTAAATACATTCATATCTATTAAGTAAATTAAATTTATTTTGAAATTACATACAAACGCTTCAATATTATTTATTAGTATAGATTTTCTCTTCAAATAAACTGATTATTATATCTTTGTTCCTGAAGGAAAATTAGGTATTTAAATATAATAAGGTACGCCTTTTTGTGTCTTCTTGGCAAAATCAACAACTATTAATAATACATATTATATAATTAGTGACGAAATAACAAGATTCGATGGTAATAAAATGGACGTTGCCCGGAAAAGTAATGGTTCTGTAATAAGAAAATACAACGTAATCGTTGTCCCGGAGTAAACATAAAACAGAAACTATTCCCACATAAATCTATTGGGCGAAGAGAAGCCATTTTCACTCGATACTTGTGTTGTTCATTAGAGGCGACCAGTTTGGAACGGGCAGAGTCCCAGTGTTAGCGATCAGTGTTTTTACTGTATAGGAATATCCTCGGGCGTGTGAATAGCCCAAGGTGTGGTTTCAGGGTTGCAATCTAGCCTAAGCGATGCGGTTGTGAAAGGAATCGCAGCAATCTACTCATTAATGGTGATGGTAATCGTTCCCTCTACCAGTACATAATGTCCAGGACGGTCTTCTAGAACTCACTTCCACATAAATGTTTTAATATTATTATTATAAAATAGCGCGGGTTTGCGGTAAATATGTAGCTACGTAGTTCGAACTCAAGTATCCAAAGACATGGTAACGACTGAACCATCGGGTCAGTATTCCAGGAAATATACTACAGCGTCACTATTCAATCACACAGCAAATCACCAGCAACCATTTACAAACCGCCCATAGATGGCGTTACCACATACATACATAAATAATTTCACGGCTCTCTCCCATAAGGATAGTCAGAAACCCTTCCACTTGCTATGATCCAGACACATGTTTTCGCTTCTTCTAATTTCATAAGCGCTTTCATAAACGCTCTTTGGCTACGGGTGCTTTTAACAGCGGCCATTTTGTAAACGTCTTCGATTTAGTCGATACCTAGGACAACCCTCACCGGCTTGCTCAGTCACCCTGTCATTAGTAAATATTATATAAGTAATATAAAACAGAGTCGCCTTTCGATCCTTTATGTTTGTTTATCCGCTGACTACTCTCAAACTAGGCAAAGGGTTTTGATGTAGTTTTCTCCCTCAGATAGATATTTTCGCGGAAAGTTTATATTTATACTACATATTTCCTAATTAAGTTCTCGTATAAGTAGGAAATATAATTTTTGACAAATTCACTTGATAATCAAATTGCCCAAAATATCAAGTTTCATGACTTACATAAGCTAAATCTCAAGATATAAATCAAACTTCGCGAAGGCGTATATATATTTTATCTCTCATTGTTAACTTTGCATTTATTAATTGTAAAAAATTATTAAATTCTCATGACGAGTGGTAATGTGTTGGCGTGAGATCGGCGAGTGCCAAAAAAAGTTTTAAGACATCTCTTATTATAGGTGTTTAGTTTAGCAAAATCACTCCATCATCATCATCATCGTCCTGCTCCCAATTTGTTATTTGGGGTTGGCGCAGTATGTTTCCTTTTTCCATACATTTTATCAATCACCCCTTTTGCCTTCATATCTTCCCTCATACACTCCATCCATCTTTTCTTTGGACGTACTCTCCCCCTCCATCCCTCAACACTCATAGTCATTACTTACTTTGCCACTTGCTTTTCGTCTCTTCTTAAAACATATCCATAACAAGACAAACGATTCCCTTTCATCTTTTCTATTACTGGAGCCACTTTCAAACTTCCTCTAACATAATCATTCCTGATTCTATTCATTTTGGTCACAGCACACTGACTAATTTTAATAATACTAATATTAATTTACTAATATATTAATTCATATAGATAAATTTAATAATGTGTAAACTTAGGCCTAGAATAATCTATAGTTTTCTAGATATCGTAAACATTTTAAGAATTTTCGAAATAACCTGTAAAACTACTGTTCATGAACAGTATCGCTGATAGTGTGACCGCACCTTACTTCCGAAGCGCTTCCACCACATCGTCCCCCTAATCGGTAGTCAACGGACAGAAACCAATTATTAGTTCTTCCTATCGGTGATGGTTGGAACTCATGTATTTTGTAAATATATATTCTTTTTCATTTGTTGTATAGTTTCACCCTTGCCTATCGTTGTTCAATTGTTTCATATTCTTCTTGGCTATGGCAATCTGTGTACACACAATTTGTGCCAGTGTCATGTGAGTAAGATGTATTTTCAATCCTGTATCAGAGTTAACAAGTTCCAGCAAAGTGGTGGCTCATCCTGCACAAACTTTCCATGGAGCTTTGTCGGCACCTCAAAATAAATGTTCCGTGTTATTTTCTATAATGAACTTAATTTGTATACAATTACAAATTATAGAAAACAACGGCTACATGTCAAACTGAGATCCCGCCAAAAACTCTTGCTTCATGTTTGTTTCGTCTAAATTGAAATGCAGTCACATCCATTTTTGGAAAAAAAAAGGTTTACTTAAATTTAAACCTTTTTTTTTTTAACCAATATCAAACCAGAAAAGCTCAAAATTTAAACTAATCCGTTTAAAAAAAATTCATTCTGTGTAATTTCAGTTTAAAACGGGACTTCGTTTCGAAATTCTCTACATTTTAAATTATTCCATATCATACACCGATACGGGGCGAAAAATTAACGTTTCTTGATCTCGTCCGATTTGATTTTAGACGACAAATTTTTTTCCTATAAATTGAACATTGCAGTGCTTGTATGTCTGTCTTGTTTTAGATTAATTAACTTGGATAATTTGATTGTATATATGTAATTTTTTTGGTATTTTACGTGATATAATTTAGTTGTTCTGCACAATTAGAGTGTAAATTGTTACACGGAACATCTATATTGAGGTGCCACAAACCATCCTAGATAGTTTTAGAAAGATGTCTTCCATTTTTGTTTGAGCGTTGAAATACTGGTACAAGATTGGAAATTATGTTCACATGAACCTAGTAGAATTATTTATTCCGATTATTGACTTAATAAAGAAGACACATTTACTAATTTGTAAAAAAAACAATAGTAATAGTTAAAGACATGTTTGATAATCAGTTAAATTTGCAGTTTTAGGGAGTTCTAATTTTATTTTGTATTATAATGAAATAAATATTTACAGATGTGATAGAATTTCATTAAATTTGAGATAAATAAGAATGTACTATAAAGGCAGGGGAATAAAAAATAAATCTACTGCCACTTATCAACTCGCGTGAGGGTTTTTTTTTAACAAAATCGTCTGGCTGAAGAATAAACGTAGGAACTCCAAAATTACTGATCGAATTAAATAATCCAATAACGAAAACCTTGCGAAATGTAATAACTTAAAGTTCGAAGCCGAGCAACGTTCTGCCAACATTTAATTTAAGTGCTCATTATGAACTGACTGTGGACTTGGCAGCACTTCGTTACAGAAATTTCTAGTAAAAATCAGGAACAGTTCATACTCCGAGAGAAATGATATTGTCTGTGTGAGGCGAAGTGTTGAAACGGCTACACTTTGAAGGGCTTTCGAGTTATTTCATTTTAAAGTATGCGTTTCCAAAAAAAAATTTTTTTTATCATCACTTTATTTCATTATTACGTTGTATGATTTTATTAGTTTTGTTGTGAAACTTGTAAAATGTAAAGTAAAAAGATATTGGGCATTTACAATTTTATACATAATGTTCCCGCTCTCTGCATGATGCCATCAATCAATTGATTTAAATTAAGAGGAAGCGCAGTTGGCAACAAATTTGAAAATTAGAACATAAATAAGCTCACCTGTATCTCCGAAGGGCTAGGCAGAGGTGAAATAGCGAACTACACCACCCACATTTCGCCGGGCTTAGTTCCGTCCCAGATGTGACAGGGGGCTAGCCTGTCGCTATATCGGGCACAAATTCCAAACTCCGGGATGATACTGAGTAGAAAAACCCAAACCACTTAACCCGACCCGGGGATCGAACCCGAGACTTCAAAACGGCAGTCGCACTGTAATACAACTGCGCCACCGAGGCAGTTAGAAAATCAGGTATTTTAGAAATCGATTTCTATCATTTTAATCCCTTGAGCACTTACCTGGCGTTTACGCCAGTTTTCATTGTTTTCCTACTGTCTTATTTTTATGGGTACTCGACACATTAAAGAGTTATATAGCGCGAAAGGGACAACTGCGGCACTGGCTGATTTTACCTACGCAAAATAGACAAAATCATCACTTCGTAATCCCCTGTAAAAGACTGACTATCCCTTTATATTTTGTTTTTTATTCGATATATTTGTTTAACGGACGTCTGGAAACGACGGTAAAACCAGGCATGTTTTCTTATTTTGAAAGCTCCTAATTTCTATAATAATGTGATCATTCAGGGAGGATACAGAGATTTACATTTCTATGGTATAAATAGCGCCGCATTTCCTCTTAAGCAATTTAATATCTTCTAAATATAAATAATACTTAAAGATAAAAAATAGTACAGTAGTTTTATTCCTTAATAATTATTTTGTTTTAGTGTTATAAAAAATGGATTATTATTTAATTATGTCCAGTAGGCTAACACTTCTAAATAATTCCGTAACTTTACGTATATAATTTTTAAAGTAAAAAAGAAATTAATTAATAGGTAGAGGTGACATTTGTGATAAAGTCGCCGATATTTGCAAGAATTACTCTTTTGGAGTAGTAAGGTAGCAAGCATACCTTAGTAAATATATGGCAGCTTCAGGTCTTGTATAAAATGGAATAACGTTTTGAAATAGGTATGTTTGCGTAACTAGCGGGTGCCCGCAACTTCGTTTACGTATTTTATCTTAATTAAATGTCCTTGATATTGTTAAAATGAATATGCTAATAATCTTGACTAAATTTCAATCAGATCTTCCTCCTACTTTACTTGTTTATATGTACACAAATAATAAAATATAAAGCGTTGTTAGAAAAATCCCTTACGGGGAAAATAGTTTTCTAAAGTACTAGGCTGTCATGCGGCCGTAAGAGGCTTTACGTAAATCCGTCGCGGAGCACGTACGAAAATAAATCTTCCCTTCATACTGTATTTACTATTACTTCCTTAGCTTCACGAGATATCTTAGTAGATGCCGAAAAAAAAACTTGTAACTTATGGGTTTGGCTAACTTTCATAAACTTTTTCATATCGTCGATAAAAGAATATGCGATGTAGTTGTTAAGTTTATTTAAATATTGTTTTTGATATCGATTATATAATATAATATTTATACATATAATAAAACTGCAAGGAAACAAAATCTATACATTTCTGTTTATACATTTACGTATATCAACGTAACGTAACACATCAAGAACGGACAGATTTTTATAACCTTTGATTTGTTGTATTTGTCTTCATCCTGAATAGCAGAATAAATCTATTAAAACAAATGACAAATTTACGGGAAACGGGGATTCTTTTTTTGCATGGAACATCTTTTTTGGTGATATCTCAAGAAGGGATTGACTGATTTCGGTAAATTCGTTTCCATTCGTCTCTCGGACTCGGTAAGTTTAAAATTAAATTTCGTTCAGCTAATAACACAACATTTTTTGATTTTGAGGCGGTACGAAGTTCATCCGGACAGCCAGCTTGAGATAAACCTCGATGGGAGGTTTTAGCACAATGTTTTCCCTCATCAAAAGTTTAGGATCATTATAAAGAATAGTGTTATAAGGAGACGTTGAGGTGTGATAGAGAATGAGAAGTGACAAAGATAGAGAAAGAGATGCTTAATCGAACACGTGGAGAGGATGGATAAAAGAAGATTGACGAAGCAAATTTACAAGGCGAGTGTGACTGGACAAGCCGATAAGGTTCGTCCTAGGCGAACGAATCTCGATCAGATCGTAAACGTTCTAAACAAAGGCCGTGGTCAAAAGTACCCGTAATCGAAGAGCATGTTTGAAAGTGCTTATGAAAGTAGAAGAAGCGAAAAACGTGTGTCAGAATCGTAGCAAGTGAAAGGTAGTCTCTGCTTACCCTTATGGGAGAGAGGCGTTGCGTTATCTATATATGAGCTAAAGAACATGTGAAACGCGAGCGAAGACGCGGGTACACGGCTAGTGTATGTATATATCTATATATGTCAAATTTAATTATACAAATATATTATATACGTATAATTCAGTTTATTTAACAATTGTTCTATGTACAACTAGCCCTAAGGATGTAAAAAAGATCCTCAAAGAGCTTATGTTCCTAGATTGTAGTGATTGTAAGTTCAATGTTTACATGACCGAGAAATGAGGTCATATTCACAGAATAAACTTCTTTTGTCTAGACGATAGTTCATTCATTAGTAAGATGGCGCTCAAGTCTTTCTTAACAAATTCTAAATCTATGAATCAAAATGGCATCTATTTAAATTACACGTATTCATGTTATCAATTTCATGTTAAGAAAAGCCACAAGATCTGAACCTCGATATGTGGTGTCGTGGTAGCTGCTATATAAAGGATAAAACAGTTTGAGTTAGGTTATTTAGTTTAAGGGTTATTTTTTTTTAAACTAGCTCTATACCCGCGGTTGCTCCCGCGTTTGATATTTTCTTCACTGTGTTTTATTTTTTTTATACGGAATCCTAATTATTTTCCTTAATTTGTTGGTACTAAGATAAAGTAAAACTATTTTTCACAATTTCAAACACTTGCCACTGAAAATGTGCGTTGAATCGGATTTCATTCGAAATTTCATGAATTCAAATTTTTTTATGTGGAACATCAAAAGTACGCAGAGGAACTTCAGCTATATAACAAAAATAGTCCAGTCAAAATCGGTTCAGCCGCTCCGAAGATTACCGGGTAAAAACAACACGGACGCGAAAAAATTTAAAAAAATATATTTCTCGTATGGGTATTGTATAAAGGTATTTAGTAAATCTCGTATGGGTATTTAAATGTATTTAGTAAAAAAATGTTATTTTGACATTACAAACAGACACTTCAATAGTATTGTATAAATAGAAAGCGATGGAGTCAAATCAGTATTTTATTGATTCTATTTTTTTTCATATACTTTTAGTCAATAATCGAGAATCTAAGGAACAGTCCCGGTATGTGCATGTGATGTGTGAACGAGGATGTGGTAAGAAAGGTATTGATTATGATTGTGAACGGTTATAGGAGAAGGATGGATTGTGGAACATGACGTGTTTAGGAAGGGAGAGAATCCGGAGACAACTGCAAATAGAGAGGAATGGAAGAGGAAGACATGTTGAACCGACCCCCAATTAAAGTGGGATAACTGTAGGGAGATAATAACTTTCCATAGGTGCTGTGTTATTTCACAAAAACATAAAAACACTAAAAATTAAATTACTTTACTTCTTAAGCGAAGCTAAATTTAGTTTATTAATGAACATATACGTTTTATGGTTAATTGAGAGCGTACTATGACGTACGCGTTTTGTGCGAAAGAGATCTCTAAGAGTATCTTCTTTCACTATCCTCACTAAACTCTAAGGATCTCAGAATTTTATTAGTAATCAGACGAATGATTATATTAAAAAAAGATTGTTAACTTAACTTCTTGTTTACAATAAATTAAATAACAGTCAAATAATCCAGTAAAATTTAAGTCAGTAAAATTTTTATTTCGACTCCATTTACTATTATTTTCATAGAACTTTCCCAATAGTATTTAATGTACACAACGTATAGAATAAAACCTGACCAGAATATCCATTTCAAAAATTATCACGCAAATCGGTTCTTCAGTTACAAGCCAGCTAATGAACGGGCAAAGAGAGTTGTCTTTTATGTGAGTATATGTACATATATCTCCGGACAATATAATCAGTTAATATAAGCACAAATTGTGTTCAAATTACGTAACTAGGGATGTCCGTTATCTAAATTTCCCCGCACGTACGGTAAACCCGTACGGAATTTATTGATAATTGTTCTCGACTAAGGTAACCATTATTTACCAGTATAAATGGATTTTTTTTAAAATTCCATGTTTTTTATGTTTTGATGGTACATTGAATTGTTAGGAGAAAATAATCAAAGAATTAAGGCTCGATACACACTAATATAGAGTCGATACGAGGCAGTCAAAATTTCAACATGCGTTCACTTTTTGCAAATTGAGTATAGATTATTAAATGACAACTACCCACTCTAACTTATCCTCTATAAAAGCGCAATACAACGGGAATTCAAGTTTTCGTGAACCACTTTCTTAGAACTCAACGTGGACAGTTACGGATATTTAAGATATTAAAAAAAATCAAATGGTTTTCCTGTTCAAATAGAAATATAGACATTTTACAACAGTTATTCTACAGAAAAGTTTGAGACTAATAACACGCCAAACGTATGTATGGGTAGTTGTAAAAATGTTTTTTTAAGTTATATTTATATCAGAGTGTACGCTAGGTTCGATCTCTGGTATTTTCTGTACTCTTGTATTGCATCGAGACTTGGACTGTGAAATAAATGCCTTCGAGATGTGATGTCAGTGAAGATTGCTGTATAGACCCCATATGTCCCATAAGAAACAAACGAGACCATATTAAAAGAACTGAATACCAAGACAGGGATCTCCATAATCCGCCGACAAAGAAGTCATCTGCTACTTTAGACAAGTTATATGGTTTGCAAAGCATTGTATGGAGAAGCAAATTATTTTAGGAAAAATAGACGACAGATGAGCTCAGGGAAGGTCGCCCACAAGTGTTGCGAGGACAATTAAATTAAAATTTAGACTAAGGAATAAAAAAGAAATGAAAATAGTATAAAATATAAAAAACCGAAGGTTCTCCCTGAGATTCGATAAATATCAAAATGACAAAAAAATAATAAACCTGGCCGGCAAACAAACTCCTCCCATATAGCACTGCAATACTTACACCAGAATTTGTTGAATAGTACGCCTGTTTCGGCTATAGTATTTTCCTGATCGACTATGATCTTCGCTTGCCTCATCCAAAACTCTGCATGGTATAATGCAATAGTGTTGCCGGATCTTTTAATTAATCAATTTACTATATTCAATAAGATTCCCTGTTGAGTGTCGCTTGTTCTTGATCACCCATAGTGTGTCTAATTACATTACTTTATATAATAATGCAAAAATTGGTCTAAAGGTAGCTCCGTTATCCATTATCTGACGTCCTCTCCCACTACTTAATGATATATCAATTTATTATGTTTTATAATATTTTCAATCGAAATTTTGATGATGACATTATCCTTTCTTTTTTCTTAATCCTATTCAAATTCTATTGTTTCTCCACCCTTTCAAATTTTTAATGTTCTTTCTTAGACGGCCTCCTCAATGAACCCATTAAAACTAATGTTACATCAGCAGAGTGCACGCGTAAGTTATACTGACAGTTGACATAAATAAACTAATGGAAAACCTTCAGGTTTTTTAATGAATTAAATAAATAAATAAAATGTCAATAATAATATAATAAATATTACAAAAATAAATTATTTTAAAACTAATCATTACACAAGGTGGGCTGAAATAATATGGAAGGCGGTAGGCGACAGCATATACCTTGCGGTCCTTTCCGCATTTGACCATGCTTAATAGAGGTTACTCGTACGTGGTCGTGATCCTTAGCAGTGACGAGATAAAGTATTAGAATCTCAGAGTATTTGGCGCGATCTCAGTTTATTCTGTTATATTAATTTTTGTTTTTAATTCATTAACTCGGGTAATGAATCATACATAATAATAATTTTGGTTGCATTTGCGTGATAGAGTTTGATTTTTATGCATTCTGTACCACAAAAACATCCTTATAGTTTATTTCAAGACAACCACCGTTTTGCTAGAGTGTTGAAGTATAGTTATCAATAATACCGTTATCCACAACACAATAGCAGAATTTTGTATTTAACACACAGATTTGCCATCGACTAAGAAGAAGAAATTATATCTTAGTGAGTGCGTATATATGTAACTCTTCTATGTATAAGTACGCTGCAGGTAGAAAAAATATATTATGTTATTAATTCAGATATAATGGATCTCCTTGCTGACTTTTTAGAATGACAACCGTTACGAGAATTTTAGTACATTTGCGGATATAAATTGTCACAATACAGCAATGCGGATTTTTTAGAAAAAACTGACGATTCTATCTATAAAAATATTGACGGTTAAATAAATTCTACAACTGTTTTTTTTTAGAATGCAGTTGACTGAAATATTGTATATTTTACAAATATAAAAGCCACTTTGTCGACAAATTTTATTTACATAAAAAAATAATTTTTATAAAATATATTTTGCAATAGATATGGCTAATAAGCAACGCGAACCTTTTTTCTTCTGCTAAATAACTCGAAGAATAAAATTAAGACGTATTTAATTTAATATTCTTAATACTTCACATTATCATAAGAAACTCATTTATTGAATAATTTTAATCTAGAATGATTCCAGGTATTGCTTAATATGACAATAAAAACTTGTTTATGATAATTAAAAAGTAAAGATGTGTATTTTAAGTACTTACAATAGATAATAATAATATAATAAAAGTTCTTAACCGTGTCAAATTAACTAACAGTTTTTAAGAGGATATGCGGTCGGCGACAAACTTAAAAAGTAATTATTTCAGAAATCTATTGCTATCGCGATGCACCCCAAAAGAAAGAGCTATGAAACACGAAAGAGATAACTGCAACTTAAGCTAATTTTACCGTATGCAAAATAGACGAAAACATCACTACTTAGTACCCTGTTTCCTCGTCAAAGACTAAATCGATTTTTAATTCTCTTTTAGTTATGGAATAAAAAAGGCTTTGGCTATGTCTCTAGGTTTTGCTTTTTTGTGGTTTTAATTCATCAAATTTGTTTGACGAATGTCTGAAAATGACGGTAAAAATCGGGCATTTTCGAATCGATCAAAGATTCCTAGTTTCTACAATAACTAACTTATGGAAAAAACCAAGACGCACGGGCATGACAATCGTAGATATTATATTATTTGGTATAAAAATATTTAATATAATGCTATTATCCAGAGAGGAACAGTATGGAATAAACGTCTCTTAGTAATTTTTTAAAGTCAAATATCTTTGCTTACGGTCGAAAAGACATTTGTAACGGACATTACATTGATTATTTAAAATGTATTAAAAATTACATCAAAAGTCTAACAAAGTATTATCACGTGTAAAGAGAACGGATTTTTTTTTTTTTATTATTAAGTATGTACTACTTTGATAAGTCGTTTCAATTCGATTAATCATTATCGACATAAAAGGAGAATGTCCTAAGTAAAATAAATACTACTTGGTCACCACACAATATTCAGCAATTTGTCTTGATTGCATAGAATCCGAGCGAAGCGTTCAAATAACTCGATATGTAAATTATTCCTCAAGTTGTCGACCGCTCTATGACGCTGAAACCTATTCGCATGAACGTGCCTTCAGAGTACGAAATGAAATACTAATTAAACGTGCTCATTACAAATATGTTTTTAATTCGATAAATAAATACATGAACTAAAATTTATCCATTTGTTAAGTATCCCTGTTCCACGGAAAGGTCTACGTTGCAGTTTCCTAATATCATGGACCTAAGACACACATCGTTAAATCCCACGAAAACCGCTGCATCGCAGTTTCCTGGTAACTGTTGCAACATCGGTCCACCGACGCCACATGCCACCTGCTATTGTACGGAACTTCAACTCATCGTCATCGTGGAAAGCACCCCGCCAGCACTGAGGCTCGCCTCGCCTGTCAACTCCTCTGCTTAAGTCACTATTCGGTCACATCTCGATCGGTAGTTAACTCTCTTAGGTTTAAGGACTATTCGATCTAATATCGGTCGATAATCATTTGTATTAGGTTTAGTTTAAATATAAGTGTGTAACTGTAGCTCTGAAGTTAAATCTATATTAATTTGAATTGGCTTTTTTTACGCCTCTCGGGCGCGCCCCACATAATTATATTTATGTGATGTCATTGATATAGATGATGTAAACAAAAAAAGATGATATTTTTTAATTGAAAACTTCATTATCGGCGTTGAGCGATTCTCGGTAGGAAAATCATATAGATTCGCGTTACCAATGCCATGACTTCAGCCGTCAACATGCTACAGTATGTCAAGCATAAGATGGCGTTTAAGTGCTGGCGCAATAATAAACTTTATACATACATACATATCATCACGCCTTTCTCCCGTGTGGGTAGGCAGAGATTACGCCCTTCCACTTGCTACGATCTTGACACACCTCTTTCGCTTCCTCTACTTTCATGAGCGCTTTCATACATGCTCGTCGGTTATGAGTAATTTTTACCTGGCCTTTATTTAACACATGATTGATTTGGTCTAGATACGTTCGCCTAGGTCGACTCTTACCGACTTGCCCACTTACCCTCGCCTTATAAATTAATTTCGTTAATCTTCTCTCATCCATCCTCTCTACATGCCCAAACCAACTAAGCATACCTTTCTCTATTTTGGTCACCACATCCTCTACCACACCACAGCGTTCCCTTATCATACTATTCCTGACTTTGTCAATCGTCTTCACTCCAGCTATACTTCTCAGACTTCTCATTTCCACTGCGTTAATCTTATTTTCATGCTTCTTCTGCCAAACCCAGCATTCACTACCATACCTAAGTGTAGGGACCAGGACTCCTCGATGCACAGCCAAACGCGCCTTTTCAGTCACTTACGCAGCTTATCGTATCGTATGTCTTGATTATGTATCATGCAAATGTACATAATTATTGCTCGGGGTGCCAATCGATGTAAAAACCAGGTAAATGTTAAATATTAGGTTATGTTAACTATTTCAATGAATTTTCCTTCAAAATAGGCGTGAAGAGGTACCTAAACAGACCAGCATGACAGCGGTAGACTGGCTGTGAATTCTGTTCAATGTCAGTTGCGGCTGATTTGGATTGTACTGAACTTAACATCAAGTCCAGTAAGTCACTTTGCTGCGTAACATAAAAAAAAAAAAACAAATCATGAAATACAACAAAGTTATATGATTATTTGTCAGCGCGTACGAGAAAAAAACCGCTCGTGTGAACGGAGCTTAAGAATTTTAAAATCAGTGATTTAATTAAATTCCTCAGTACGTACGTGAAATTAAATGTACCCGTAGGTGATTCGTGAATAGTTACTGTGATTAAATATGTGTGCCTTCTTTAGAGAAGTTTTGTCCAACAGTGGAATGTTGTAGACTAGTATTACTCTTCAGTAGGTACTATTTTTTTTAATTAAATCTAAAACTTCATGAAAAATTTACAATTTGCTTTTTTTTTGTTTTCTCAGAAGTTACTAATCGAGATTTGTTTTTTTTTAATCATTTATTTTAAGCCTTCTGTTAATACATGTAAACGTAGCTTGTAGTATGATTACTGATGTAGTATAATATCTAAATAATTAGAATGCTATCTCGATTCATTTATAAAATAAATGAACTAAGTAGGAGAATGCTGCATGGCGTATTGTACTATGTGGTTCTTTAGTACGGTAATGTTACTTGCTAACGCAATAAAACCCTATGCCACACATATTATTGTTATTATTACACAGTATAGGCTCGGTGCTTTGACCATAATCTCACCTTATATTAAGTGACGATGTGGTCAAGGATGGTAAGCCTAGAGACACTGTTTTTTAAGTAATATTGCCGCAAAACATCTATTGGTATTTGGCAACAGGTATTCAAACTTGAAAGTGGTACCTACCTAGGTGGGTATTATTAGAAAATGCCATACTACCTTGATATGGTTCCCTCACGATGTTTTCCTTTACCGAAAGCTCAGGCTGATTTTAGAGTAGGATAGATGGGCTTGAACTTGCGTCCATTGACGCGGAATCCGGCTGTCCTATTCACTGCGCCATCGTCGTTTCAAATTATTGTATATTTGTTATTATTCAACAAATAAAAACATTTAGTTTTTCGCTATCCGCTTTGCGTGAAATGCCGCATAATTCAATCCTAATCTTCACTATTTCTGTGGTATCTATTTTTGTATTGACTTGTACACCTATTATTAACGCTGCTGCCCGTTCGTATGTTTATTTTAACTATGTGTATTATTGAAGTGAAAATTTCTTTAGTGACGTTGAACGATTCTCGGTAGAGCAAAAACTTAAGAGATTAGCGTTATCAATGCTATGATGGCAGCCGTAAACATGCTACAATATGGCAGCCGTAAACATGCTACAATATGTCAAGTGTAAGATGAAGATATCAAAGATAAATAATTAAATTTGTACTTACGCAGTCTATAGTATGTTTTGATTATGATTAAACTGGATGAAAACGTACAGAGTTATTGCTCGAAACGCCAATAGATGTATAAACCAGACAAATGTTAAATGTTGGTTATGTTAATAATTTTAATTAACAAATTATGAAATTTAAATTTGCAAGGTTTCAAGTTTCTACTTCTGTCAGCAATCTCCATCATTGCCTAGTTTTTTTAACCAGGTTTTGAAACACATTGTTAGGTTATTTTGTACATACTTAGGTATCCATCCATTCAACCGAAAAACGCCCACTGCTGGACAACGTTTCCCCCAAAGATCTCCCGACGACCGGTCCTCCTGCGACCTTCACCAGGTCGTCGGTCCACCTTGTCTCGGGGCCTACCCTTGCTGCGTTTTCCAGTACGCGGCAGCCATTCGAGAATCTATTAACCCCATCGTGCATCGGTTCTACGAACATTGTGGCTAGCCCATTGCCACTGCAGTTTGGCAATTCTTCGCGCAATGTCTGATTCCATTACGCAGAAAATTCCGAGCATAGCCCTCTTGATACTATACTGTTATACTGTAGACACATAAAATTTGAAGTTACAAATTTCGTAATAAATCAAGTCTCGTCTTAAAATATCAGCATATTTAAGCGCAATATATCATATTAACAAAGTTGAAAGTATTCATTAATCTTTTGTATTCTCCTGTTCATACGCGCAAGACAGGCGTATGTGTATATACGCTCTCGTTGGCACTTTATGATATGTCGCGAAACTTTCGGCGTATTTTATACAAAAACTTAATACGTCAACTTTGTAGGCGATACTTACTTGGTACATATAATATACTCCCATCCCCTAGCATAGTCTTCACGACCATGTGAAGTTAATTTAGATATCTAAACAGGGTTGTCTAAGCTAACTTACGAACATAATTTTCTTCTATTTTTGGGATTAGTTCAAGCATACCTTAAATAAATATACATATGTATATATTTAGCCGCAATACCTGGCGGTACTCAAGTTCAATTTATGTTAAAACATATTGCGTAAAAAATCAATTAAATAGTATGGTATGGTATGTTAATTTACTTATTCAGCTGTCAAATGATTTTCAGTTGTCACTTCCATTCTGCACATATTATACTGATGAAACCATGACCGCTCATATGAAACTGCTTTATTGTATCTATTGGGGGGTACATACAAAATTAGTAACTGCTAAATACCCTTGGCGAGTGGTGCTGGCTAAGAATATGACCACTCCATTCATATCTTCCCATGGGTTTCGTAAAAAGCGACTAAGAGGTAAATAAACCAGGGGATGGGCAGCAGCATCCTTTGAGTACCACAAAAACACCTACTGCGATCGCCAACCCGCCTGATAAGCCTTGCGATTATGACAATTCCCCCCTTTTTGGGGTGAGTCCACCCCTAAGTCCAGCAGTGGACGTCTTTCGGTTGAATGAATCAATCACATACCCTACATATGACATACACATTACACCATGCTATAGTTTCTTCACGATATTTTCCTTCATCGACGCGTATGAAATTGAACCTGGACATGGTATACGATCACACTTTAGCACACGAATTTACCAAGGGGAAACAGAGGAATACGAAGAGATGATTTTGTCCATTTTGCAAAGGTAAAATCAGGCCGAGCTGTCCCTTTCGCGTTATATAACTCTTTTCTTGGAGCACAGCACGATAGTAATAGTTTTTGAAATGAAACTTCTTATGGGACACTGTGAATTAGATTACATGAAACGAAAATGTGTAACGTAAAAGAGGTAACAGTTCCATCATTAACCAATAGATGTCACTAAATAATATGCCTAATAGCTAATACACGTTTGTGTGTTAGTACAAAATAAACCAATTAGATGTCACTAAAACGAAGTTTCACTTCTACCGCATGTGAACTCGCACTCAATTTATTAATTACCTGTTTATTCTTCAAAGTTGCCAAACGTATTTCCTCTTAAGATTACGGCTACTTACGCTAGTAAATTTAAACTATAGTTTTATATAGCAAGGCGCGATGAATATACATTCAAATATTTTTCAAATTCAAGTAAAAAGAGCGCAACCACTATTCAATACTTACTGAACGTTGACCCAATTCGATTCGGCATCGGTTCGTGTCAAACGTGACCTTTACTTTACCTTTACAGTACTTACCTATATTCGATTCATCGTAGGTCCGGGTAAACGGGAATATTTCCCCTTTTTATAATAAATAATTCTTTGAAAAAAAGTTTTACTTTAAAGAGTGCCTAAAACAATAGACCTGTTTTTTCCTAATAAAAATATGTTCTTTATTCAAATTTCGATATTATGTTACTTTATCTTTCGCTTACTTTTTGGAATTTGATCGTTTTATGTTTCTTCAGTGACTAAGATTCGTGATTAAGCCACACAGTTTACTGGACATGCAAAATTTTGAATCTTCTATGTATAGGAATTGTTGCTAGTATCAGCAATTGTTGAAGTGATGATGGCGCAGTGAGCGCGGCCAGATTCCTAATTAATCGTCGCGGGTTCGATTCCATCTATCCAACTCTAAAATCGGCCTGAGCTTACGGTGAAGGAAATCATTGTGAGAAAACCATACCATGATGGTAGAGCATTTTCTAATAATACCCACCTGGGTAGCTACTACCCTCAAGTTTTAAAACCTTTCTCCAAATACCAATAGGTATATTCCAACAGCATCACTTGAGAATAAATACCTTTATGCTTAGTGTGTTTACCATCCTAGACCACATTGTCAATTAACATCAGGTGAGATTGTAGTCAAAGCACTGAGCCTATACCATGTAAAAAAAACGACTACACTATATTTACAGCAAAATCATAAAGAATATGTAGTTCAAACAATATCGAACATTCTAACCCACTGGGAACACCTTCACATTACCTTTTATATATCGGCATTAAATATTGAAACATGACGTGAGATATAAAGGTACCTACATCGTCTGTCCGTATCCCAAGGGTTTCCTTGTACAGATGTAATTTCGTATTAGTATAAATTATAACCTTTAATATTAAATGTGACAGTCAATTTTTAAACCTCTGGGAATACATTTACTTCCTTTCGATATTTTAGAACATTTTAATCATCAGCATTATTGTAATTAATGTAATAAATGTAACATTGTATATGTAATATTGTAATTTTTACTTCAATGATCATGATATGTATATTAACCCTTTTGGCACTAACCTGGCGTTTACGCCAGCTTTCCATTGTTTTCCTATTATCTTCCTATTGTCTCATTTTTATGGGTAATCGATATATTAAAATACATGTATACTTATTGGTTTGTGACAAAAGTATCAAAAATGGGAGATGATATAAGCACTTTTTTTTCTTGGAAAAAGAATCTACATTGTTTTTTCCTATTTCGCTCAGTTTAAACAAATTACAATAAACTTCATCCGAATGTTAAGACGGGCATAAGACAGAGATGGGTAGCTCCCCTTTTTAACAAGTTTAAAACTTCCGGAGAAATAACAACACATTTAGACTAAACATTACTATAATCGTACTGATCAAATTTCTTAGGTATATACATAGCAGATGCCTTCATCATAGGACCAAATTTTTTCATCCACAAGCTCTTCTGGTCTTCAAGATTCGGATCGGGTGTCGTCGATGTTTTAAGTCTCGCCAGATTTTGTAAATATGATTCGTAGAGACTCATTCTTGGTATTACCGAGTTATCTTCGGCCGGTTCCAATGGAACATTCACCGGATCGAAAGGTAATGTGAGGAGAAATTTGCTAGGGTCAGCAAAGTATGGAATTTGACTCGGTGTACTTTCAGTTACGTTTGGAGACTTAGCAATGTCTGTAGTGGTGGTCGTACCAGTAGTAGTTGGGCGGTTACCTTCGTCCCAAATCACTGAGTCGAGCCAACGTACGAAGCTGGATACTTTGGGAAAAGCGTGAGTTTTGGTGTAAACAGCACACGTTTGCAAGTATGAGGTGATACCTATTAGTGTTTCGTTCTGAATTACAGCTCCGCCGTTGTCTTGCTAAAATACAATTACAAATTGTCAGTCTATATGTCTATAGTTTTAAGAACACGCAAACGATGATGGCGCAGTTGGTGTTATGGTCGGATTCCGCTTCGACGGACATAAGTTCGATTCCATTTATCCAATTCTAGAAATTAAGTAATATATCATGAAGTATAACAAGGTTATAATATTTTCTGATAATATCCACCTTCAACTTTCAAAAACCTGACCCCAAGCACCAATAAGTACAAAAAATAATCTTTAATTATCCTCTTAGATATTACATTTAGCAAATAAGCTCACTTAATTAACAAAAAAGGAAACTGTATTGCTCCATTTATGACTGACTATTGTAAAGTAATTTTTTGATGCAAGTCGAATAAAAGCTAAAATTTCAAAAAAACGTGTGGACCCAGAGTCTGAAGATTGCGTTTTATTAAAAGAAAAAAGCTTAGGTGTATGTTAACCTGGACCACATCATCGCTTAAAACCAGCATTTAGTCTGCCAAACTCGGATAAAAACAAGTTTATAAGTACCCTGCAGAAATGTCTGTTCGGATCTTGAACACCGCCGACGCATATGAAATGCCCTGGAAGAAGTTTGGTGCTGTCATCGCAGATTGAGTCTTCTATAACTGGTACATTCACTACTCTAATATGCTGAAATAACAACAGCATTTATCAAAAAGTTGGTTAATTTTTTTAATTTTTTTTTACTACAACAATGCATACCGAGGTTGGGGTCCAAGCGATTAGAGATGCCAAAAATCCGAGCGCTAATTCTTCATCAGGATCTGGGAGTTGCGCCGCTTGGACTCTTGGCCCAACAAACACTATTGGTGCATCCGTTTGTACCGCTGATACTTTTAGATCGAAGTTGTTTATAAGCATTTTTAACTGGAAAAAAAGCTCATCAAATGCCACTAAACAAACAATGTTTAAAGAAATTTCGTTTTATAACAGAGAAGAAAACTATCTTGAATTGTTTTATCTTTACTTATTTAAAATTTACTTATTTATAATATAAAGATATATCAGAGTGGGTTAAGTAATCATGGCCTTATTGAGAACACTTCCTGAAATTTGATCATACACTGTCCTTCCAGCTATTTCCACGCTTTATTTACCTTATGGAGCGACCCGCCTTTATTGTTGTATGAACTGCCAACCCTTATGGTGAAATTACCGAGATCCTTGTGTCTCGCGTAAGACGATACGATGTCTCTATAAAAATACATAGATAATAAATCTTCAAATACATATAGCATATTTTAATAATATTTCACCCTGTAAAGTTAACTAGGCTTATGCTTACAAAAATAGGGATATTTTTAGAGATAAATATTTCTAGTAAGCAATGGATTTGTGTAATTTAAAAATCTATCTTATTGCCTTCAGCATCTTACTATGTTTTAAAATTAAATTGGATGGAAAAAATGGTCTTCCTATCTGTTATATTGATTTTCTTAGCTAATAATATCATGCATTTAAAATCTATTTCTTAACTTAAAGTTATGTGATAAGTTATTTTTTGAAATTCAAAATTATATTTAAAATTATTCCAAAAAACATCCCTATTTCTTATAGAATAGATTTAAGAATACTTTATATTAAACATAAATCAGCATGAGTTACAACCCATTCGAGATTAAGAAACGGTAATGTTAATAAATATTTGCTAAAAAAAATTAGTGCCTGAATAACTCGCAAAGGAAAGTTGACTTAAAGTAAACAAAGTATAATAGATTTCCCAGTACGTTAAGCATCCTACAAATAGACGAATACGTGTGTATCCTCTCTAGTGACCCTTCGAAGTTCGAGAAAATATGTTCTGAACCTTTTCCATGTCAAGGATTGATGTATTCTGTGAGTTACAAGCAGAGAGCGATTACCTTTGATTATTATTTTATTGAGTCGAAAAATAGCTCGAACTAGATTTTACTCCCATTGCGTCAAAGAAGTTTAACTTTAAAAAAAGGTCGACTTTTAACCACAGGAGGAAAAAGTAAAGGTTTTTTAATACTGTATAGGTTTAGCGTATTGGCTACAATCTACTTAGAGTTATGTGTTGGTGGTAAACACACTAAGCCTATAGTGATGCTGCCGAAACAAAACTACGCCATCATCTCTTCAAAACTAACTTCATTACTGCTTTATAGTGGGTTAATGATCAATATTTAACGTCACGCCAATTACTTTGTTAATCTTGCAATATCAATACAACCTGTATTAAGGTTCCACAAGTCTGTTTGCGTGATTTTCAAATTGAATCTTTGATTTATATATTGTAATAGAAAAGCCAAAATTTCAATCACGGGCGCAAAATATTAGTAAGAATTTATTTATTTATTCATTCATTCAATCAAAATTTACATAGCTTAACAGATAAACTAAGATAGCTTAGTAAACTGAAAATTGTCATTACAACAAGATTACAAAACTAACAAGAACAAAAATAAACACGCTACCGCTTATACCTTAAATGCTATCATTTTCGTCCCGCGAGAATCGTACCGCGGCCGTCTTACCGACAGTTTGTTACCTCCGAATATGCCTGGAACTGGAAGTAACTGGTCTCCTCAGTGTCAAGGCTTTATACGTGATTTTCGTAAACGTCATGCGGATATTAGAGTACCGTGAGATTGATCTTACAATTTCACGTGGTTCATTATTACGTCAATTGTTTAAATAAACGATCTTAGTACACAAACACAGTCTTATCGTAGTATATATTGCGGAGTGGTAGAGTGATTAAACCCGGCTGGATAGCAACTACCTTAGACTTGTGAAAATCAATTACCCCATTGTAGCATAATAACGAGTTCAAAAGATACTAATAAAATATCCCGTGATTAATAGACTACCCCTTAACGATAAATTCACGATTTACAAATATAACGTTAATAGGCAGCAATATCAAATCAATATCAAGTTTCACGTTTTGGAAATAACGATTAGTAGTAGTTACATTGCCCCTTTTCAAACGAATAAAAAACGGATTTTTCAGTACGAGGGAGAATTGTATTCTGATGACTCATTCAAATCCGCAGCCGACGAACCGGAACGAGCTCTCTTATTTACAATTTGGCAAGAATTTGACTCTGCCAATCTGGATTTAATTCTGAATAAACAGTATTGCTTGTACCAAATTTAGAATGTTGTTTGATTACTCGATTAACATTTTTATGCGCAGGGAGGAAGAGCATGTTGTAAGAAAAGTATTAGATATGCATGTAGACGGTTATATGGGAAGAGAAAGACCAAAAGAAAGATGAAGAGATTGTGTGAAAGATGATATGTTTAGGAAGGGAGTGAATGCAAAGATGACTGCAAATAAAGAGGAATGGAAGAGGAAGACATGTTGCGCTGATCCTAAATGAAAATGGGATAAGGGTAGGGAGATGTTGATGACTTAAAATTCATTAATTATATACATAAGAAGCGTTGATGGCTCAATACACAGGCCTCAAAATGTTTGGATGGGCTCGAAACCGTATCTATTGACGCGGAATCTGACCGCAATACGAACTGCGCCAGCATCGCATCAAAATAATATTCGCTTATCATATACACTTACGTATCAAAGCATTTGGAAGCCGTTATCAGCCAGTACGTGTTTAGAATGACAGCACTACACACGTAACTATCATTTTTAAGCAGAGAAGCGGCATAGGGATGTCGGATCACTTGTGTTACTGCCGGTCCTATATGCTCTGTGCTGTCGTCCAAATTTTGGCCACCTGAAATTGAGTATTTCTGCAATTAATTCCTTTATACAGTCCGTGGAACATTTTCCTAATTTTGTGGTGCACTAATGCCCGCTTGGTTTGGTAACATTCTCTAGATTAAGAATATGTCACCAACACTTATTATGATATACCTATCAGGCAGCATCACTCAAGAGCCAGTATTGTGAAGGCCATCTTGGGCCACATTGTTACTCATGATTAGAAACAATGAGAAACATGGTGATACACAAAATACATTACAAATCATGAAAAGAATAAATTGTCCATAAAACACACACGCACGCATAGATAATATGAGAATTACTTTGATATCAACCTTTTACGCATTTTATTAGATAAAGGGTATCCGGTTTATTATTTGCTGAAGTAGTAGGCCTGTTAAAACCTGGGCCATTGCACGGACGAGGCTCGGTGGGTTCGCCGCAGGGGGCGACGCGGTGCTTGCGAAAGCCACCCCATGTCGTCCCCATCCCAAACGCGGTGGACGGCCCCGGGGGGTTTTAGTGGCTATTTCCGGGCGCTTCACGCCCGGGTGAATCCCACACTGGCAAGGAGTTCGTCCCTCCGTGCCCCCTTACCTATTGCATTGGGGGACTCCGGTCTCACTAATGCAATAGGTAAGAGTAGAGCGTAAATGCATTTTCCCCCGTCAAAAAAAGAAAAAAAAAGGCCTGTTAAAACTATACTTATTATATGAGGCCATTTATCTCGGTATACGGGAGGCTACGAAGTACCACAAAAAGGAGACCGCGAATATAAGAAATACTGCATGATGTGTTCTATCTCACTTTCTCGCACGTGAAATCCTATAGATACTTTGTTTTTTTTTTGTTTGTCTCTTTTTAATGTAACTTTTTCGTTTCATCGAGTTTCAAATCAGATCCTTGCTAAAGAAAGCTTCACTTCAAAAAGATGAATAAACATGATATGTACGTTTATAGTACAGTAAGATACCCTCAAACTAGTTATAACAAGTCGCACAAACACCGAGATAAAACATCAACGATCTAACTTAAGTTAGTGATAAGTTGTTAATACTTGAACTTGTTAAACTCGCCGACTCTTTGATCAACAAACACGATTGTTTCAAACTAACACAGACCCGACAACAATTGCGAACCGACAGAATTCGCTTTGAACCTCGTAAATCTTATCAACATAAATTCAAATCAATTGTCGTATGTTTCTCTTCTATGGGTTAATAAACCGTTCGTCCGGTTATGATAACAATTTCGTTGAGATATTCTGCGTGCGTTCACATGAATGACAAAAAGATTGATTGTCACGGGACTTGTTAAAAAATATTTTTGTATAATTGTAACAAGAGATATGTACGGCTAATGATTTCGTAAACAATAAATATAAATATGTGTTTGTTGATGGCACGCCTTGGATTTTTTTTTTAGCTGACGAACACTGTTGATCAGAGGGGCCTTAACAGCTTCACCGAACTTTGACGCGAGTGCTTAAGGCACTCAGCCTAGAAAATTCCGCAGAATTTACCCCGCGCTAACTGAGCGTCTAGTAAACCTGTAAAGTTCCCCAGGTGGGGATCGGAGCAAATCTTGTGCAACTGTCGGAGGGGGTCACGGCATGCCAGTTGAACTGACTCGTATGCCGTGACGGCAAACGGCATGATATGTTATTTCGTATCTACCGTGAGGATCGACTTTTTATTTTTAAAGCGACTTTTTTCTGAAGGTAGTTGTTTTAAGTTTTACCATTTTTTATATTGTCGTATACTCATATTGCAAAAAAGGATTAAAAAGTAGACTATACGACACCAGTCCTATAATGACGAGTAATATCCAATTCCGGATATTAAAGCTTTAATATCAAGAAATACCGATTTCAACCGGATATTGAACTTTTGACACAAAAGATAGATGTTTAAATGAGTAGGTACTGTAAATCTAAACCGGCAAAGTACTTAGGTTCTTTTTACCTGTAATATGATAATTTAAAAAAGGATTTCGCCAAAAGCACAGGGCTTATGATAATAATTGATGTTAAAGCCGATCACTCAACCAATTCTGCGCCTTCATCGCTTCAAAAATGTTAAAGTACAATCATCTATACTAATTATAAAACTAGTTTTATCTATAAATTGAATATATTCTTGGAAATTTTGTAAAACAAAAATTTTTTTTTTCTTAAATGTCTATTTTAGGCGTTACTAATCTCGAATCCAAAATGTAAAAAATATTGTCTGTCTATGAGTGTGTATGACCTGATTTAACTTGAAGATGGCTTGATCTATTTTGAGGGTACGTTGTGTGCATAAAGTATATTTTAGAGGCGATAGATAGGATATAAAAATGAAAATAATTTTATCATTTAAATAAAAAAAACATAAATATTTTAAAATTCAATAAGTGCTTTATCGGTTTGGATAAAGTTTAGTGTTCGAGAAGCATGTGTCGTTCAGTAACTTATAGGCTATGAAAAACAAAACAAAATCAAGTAATCCCACATTCAATCAAGATAATACACGTACTAATTAATAAAATTGTACTCATAAATCAATTTCAAGTGTACAGAACATTAATTCATTTGTTTTTCTTAAAATAATTGTTAAAGATTATTTTTACATCATAACTTCTTTCAGTATAATACTGACAATTTAATTCCCATATACTGCCAAATGTAAAAAAATGTAATAACAAAATTTTTCTAAAAAATATATCTATGATTTATTTATATAAAGAATCATTTAAATCTGTGTATTGGTACTCGAATTATAAGCCAACAAATAGACCGTGTGGTGGCGGCTAACAATAATAATACCCCATATCTACCCGTGGGTGTCGTGAAAGACGACTAAGGGATAGACCAAGGGATGGGCAGCAGCATCCTCTGAGTCCACAAACACCTACTGCGATCGTCAACCCGCCTGCCAATCGTGGCGATTATGACAACCCCCTCCTTTGGGAGAAATCTATGTCCAGCAGTGGGCGACTTCCGGTCAAATAGATAGATAGAAACAAACAGAGAAGCAAATATACAATATACAGCAAAAATATTAAAGTGTCGCAGTAAAACGCATTATAGGTACTATTATAAATTGTAGAAACTTACTTAAATCTATTTCGGCTTCGCTATCTATCTTTCCATTAACATAGGTATTGATAAACATGAATAAAACTATACCGCACCACATTCTACTAACCATTGTGAATGAAACATTGCGCAGTAATCTCGACGGATCCGTTCGTCGTTTATTTCACGTAGACTTAAGAATTTTTAGACTCGAACTATATTCTATTAAAAATAATGTAAATGTCTTGTTTCATCATCATTCTCATTCCCAATTCACTTAGGGTCGGCGCAGTATGTTTTATTCTTCCATACGTCCCTATCAGCCGCCATCTCTTCACTTACTCATTTTCTTTGTAAAATTCTTACACATAATCTCTTACACACTTTACACACTCTATCCACACTTTCTTTAGCCTTCCTCTACTTTTTCATTATTCCACATTCATATTCGTTACTATTTTATTCCACATTCCTTTCATTCGTTTCGTTGATTTCGTTCATTTCATACGCTTCATTCATTTCATAAAAATTGACGTTTTAAAAGGTAATTAATTTTCTATTTCCTAATCAAGCCCAAATAGAGTCATAATCATTGATTTTAACATAACTGTTGTATAACGTCGAGTAAAAATATCGTCCAACATCTTGACTTTTGATGCTAAAAAAATTTTTGGAAGTGAAAATTTCTTTAGAGGCTTACAGTGATTCTCGGTAGGGAAACACTTATAGATTCGCGTTACCAATACTATACCAATAGATGTAAAAACCATACAAATGTATATGTTAAATGTTAGGTTATGTTTAATAATCACAAACTTGTGAAAATTAAAATGTTAAGAAAACATTTTTTCCAAAGTCTCAAATTTTAACGTCCCCGTGGCTGCCTAGATTAATATTGTCATTGCAAAATGAATTCAACAATCAGTCCAAGAGCGATGACGACATCCGATAAATGATAATTCTACCTTCACTATTATTATCCCAGCCTACACATTTACACTCACCTATCCCGGAACACGACGCGTATTAATCTCGTGATCTTTAAAGAGACCTATGTCCTGCAGTGGACGTCTTTCGGTTGAATTAAATATATGTAATGGTACGGTGAACGCAATCCAGGCTAGTACGAAAACTTCACCGTACCGTAGGTATATGGGATATTTAGGTCCGATTGGACTTCATTTTACCAACTGGCGTCTAAGTTTAAATAAAATCACTATTGTTATTATTCACAATTCTATTCATTCTTAGGTCTACTAGAATTATAGAGAACGCTTGTTTGGTATTGAATCGAAATGTTTATGTCAACACAGACATAACAGGGAACGGAAATGGCTTGTGATGTAAAACGTTTTGTGTGGGAGACACGTGACTGAAATAATTTTCCTGCGCCAATCTAATTCGTTGGCGCTTTAAACGGTCATATATAGATCGATTCAACGCGTGTCAGCAATTCCAGCAAAGTTTTCTGAGTCAAAAAATAATACGCTCGACTGCTACGTAAACTCAGATTTAATTAAATTTCATTAATTTGATTTCAACTTACTCACGAACCGAACTGAAAGCACAACTAAATTTCAGAATATTTCTACGTTATATAAGTTAGATATTTAACTTTGGAATTACCTAATTAAAATATTTCTATGGATTTGAATATTGATTTATGAAAAAAAAAAATCTCGTCGGAATTCCTTGTGGTTTTAAATGAAAGTCATCCAAAAGGAGTAATGATATCTCTCGGACATCGCCGAAAGACGTGTTCCGATTCTCAACTAAAGAAACTCCTAAAGCCGCTGCTAGCCTGGTATATTAACACTTGATGTACTATACATCACATGCTTTACTACTTACTTACATTAGTGGTTTTGAAGTATTACATAAAATATTGGTCAATTTTTACCCCCTACCCCCAAGCCCAATCTCCCCCCCCCCCCCCCTTGTCAACAATAGAAAGCAAAGCTCTAAACGAAACAAAAAAAAACGAAGATTCATAAGTAAATGTTGCTTACGTAATCAACATTCCGACCCCTACCCCCTTGAAATCCGCAGTTACAATCAACCGCCGTAAATTTAGCGCTGAGCAAATTCTGTGGAATTTACGTTCCGGGTAGCAGCTCAAGCCGAGGTCCATACCACTTTGGTACCTTTTAGTATGTGAGGAGGGATGTGTGGGTCGGAGCTACCGCGTGAATGACGTAGAAGCTCTAATCGCCGCACACTATACCCACTAAAACTATTTACGACATACCGTCTCTACAGCCAACTTTAAACACGTCTTTGTTAAAGACGTGTAAAGTCCACGGAGCTTACTCAAGTGTTATCAGATGATTATGACAATCACGGGGTATAAATAGTAAAATCCCGTAAAATCCTGGAGCTCATTCGACTGCTAGCTTCGGAGGAGTTAACATCGATTTCATAAAGTTATATGAAGAAATGAAACACGGCGGTTACATCTGTTCATCACGAGAAAGCTTTACACGTGTTAGCTTCTTTAAAATTCATATGCTCATCTTAAATGAATATCGGCCATTGTCTAGATATTTTCAGTACGGATTATAAATAATTTTCAATTTTCAAGTTTTTTTGGCAGATCCAACATCAGAGTCTGCCAGAATGCTGTGCAGTTCTTTTAAATTTAGTTGATAATTTATTGAAATTTATTTTTCCAGATGCATTTTAAAGTATTTATGAATAGATTTAGATTAGTTACGATGAGACTGGCGTGTGTCTTTTAAGAAAAGTCCCTAAAAAAATAAAGTGAAAAAAAAAAAAACATGTATCAAATAAAATAATAAAATAATATGTAATTTCATAAAATATGATTAATATTAAATTGTATTTTTATAAAAGGTTTTAATTTTTAGTAATTCATTTTATTAATTTATTAGATATGTAAGTAGCTCGTTTCCGGCAATGTGAGAAAGTTATGTTCTGAAACACTATAGGTAGTCATGATTGAGCTCCAGTGGTAATTGGTGTGGTTCCAGTAAAATTTGAAGTGTAGTAAGTTGAATAGAGAAGGCTTTCTGGACTTTCAATATTTAAAAAAAAAGTTATCACATGATTACGAGATTAGTGAAACAATTTCAACGATATTACGATAATACAATTAAATAAAATTAACCGTGTAAAAATCATATTTAAACACATCGAAGGTGGTAAGATTAACGTAAAATAGTTTACAGAGAGGTAAATTGTATTGATGTAAACACGCATATGTAAGTACAATGCTGGAAAGCGTATGTTAGTAATAAACGGTTATTGCAAAACATTCGAATGTTTTCTTTGTTCGATAATTTTAGACGAATATGCGTTCAGCCGTCATCGTAGATTACTTTTGTTTGGTTGGACGTTTACCATACAATTCATTGGATTCCGTGCCGATTTGAACTGCGATTACAGACAATTTGTTCAAAAATTTATTTAGATTGATATAAAAATAGGTTTCTCATTAAAAACTAGCTGTGCGACCGCGTCTACGCACGCGTTTTAAATATTCTTACACTGCGTTTTAATTTTTATATACGGAACCCTAATTATTTTGCCAAAAACTTTCTAGTACAAGGCTAAAGTAAAAATATTTCTCATAAATTCAAACGCTTTCCCGTAAAACTTTGGATTGAATCGAATTCTATTCAATTATTTTAAACCTAATTATTTTCGCAAATCAAACCCTAAGTTACGCGGAGTAACATCATCAGCTATCTACCAAAAAAAATCCCGTCAAAAATCTGTCTAGCCCAAATATTATTTTAATGTTACAAACAAACACTTTAATTTTATTTATTAGTATAGAAGTGAGGTTTAAAAAAATATTATTACCTATACTACTAAAAAGAAAAAGTATAACGCTATTGAAACCTGTTGCTTTTTATAATATACATTTTAAAAATATATCGAGAACGCAAGCGAAACCACTGCACGATCATAGTTAAGAATATTTATGATTAATGCGGTAATATCTTTTAGATATATTACGTACTTAAAGCGTGTAGGTACATGTGAAAAACTGTGGAGGAAAAAACATGTTTCGTAAGGGATGAAACGTCCCTTTCTGAAGCAATTGATCATTTCACATTGAGGTCCCACAAACCCGTTATTACACGATCGTGACGGAGCTGAATTTTGCCTGAGCCCGGTCATATTTTAGGGTTCCTATGTCGGATGATAGGGTAATGAAAACCACAACTTTGAGCGATGATAGCTTAATTGGTAGTGCGGTCGGATTTCGCTCAATAGACGCGAATCCAGACACACCTATCCAACTCTAAAATCAGCCTGAGGTTTTGGTGAAGGAAAACATCGGAGAAAACCAAAGCATGGTGGTAAGTATTTTTTAATAATGCCCGCCTGGGTAGCTACCACCCTCAAGTTGAAAACCTGTCGCCAAATACCAAAGCTGTGTTCCAGCAACATCAATTAGGAACCAGTATCTCTAGACTTAATCTGTTGACCATTTTGGACTACATCGTCACCTAACACCAAGTGAGTTTGTGGTCAAAGCACTGTTTAAGAAAAGATTGACCAAGTTATCTTTAATATTAATGTCGATATTTTTTAATTTGAATAATTAATACTCCTTACATTGTGGGACAATAGATGACAGGAGTCAAAAATTTTCAGTGACGTCTTATTTCAAAATGCAAATCTATGTTTTCATATAATAGTTTTGTTCAAGCAAATTCAAACTCAATAGTGAACCTTTTTAAACTATTAATCAGTTTATAATTACATACATTATAATTATAGTCCGTTCACAGTTATTTTACCTCTAGCCGTTAAGTAGTCGTTCTGAATGTTGTGTTACCATGTTTAATATGTATTATTCGCCGTGATATGATTGAATATACAATTTGAAAGTGGTTTGATAAACATGAGTTATCACAGCAAAAGAAACTCCTTAGTTACTAGCCACTTTAGTACCTAGTATATCGATGAGCCGGATATTCATCATTTGTAAGATATATGTTTTGCTAAAAACAACAGTAGCTGCATATCAATAAAAACAACATAGTTTACTGATATTTTATTTCTGATCGCATATTAATCAAAATCTTCTTTTTTGGATACGTATTTTTGTTGGGGTAATTAGTAATGAGACATAAAAGCTGCAACTTCTCTTTCTACGCGGGAAAATTAATACAATATATATTTATTTATTGCATTGTGATACTAATCAAGGCTTTTTTTATTTATTTTAAAATAAACCGAGATGACTTTTGCGATATTTATTCCTAAGAAATTTCGAAAAAAATTATATTCTCACAACACTATTTTACCGAACGATTGATGGCGGCGAATACTCGACGAATGGATTTAACGGTGCTTTATTTGATCTTTTTTTCAGATAATAAACGTATAGCTAGCAAAATATTAATTTGTAGCACTACTTTGAACTAGTTTCGATATGTTTTTACTATTGAAATATACCATAAAAAGCAAAAATCCAAAACTATTGACAAAACATTTTGACTACGCTAGTAATGCCAACATACCAAAATGAGACTTCAGAGATAAAATAACTGTGAACGGACTACTATAAATCATTGTGATATTGTCATTAAAAATTAATTTATTTTAACAATTAATTGGTAAATACCATGTCTTTTTGATTATAAAACTCTGTCTTAATAATAAAAATATCCGTAAACCCTGCGAAATATTAATTTATACAAGTTTCTTGTTTTGTATCTTTTTTAATGTTTTTATTTGATGTTAATTTTCTATTAAAAATATTTTAAACGGAGATAAAACTAATTTCGAAACGTCATCATCATCATTTATGATCATCTATCCATAAATACTTAACTATCGGGTGTTGTCAACGTTTTTAGATTGTACTTTATTTAACACCAGATAAAGTGCAGACATTTTGCAGAGTTCTCATAAAAAAAAAACAGTCATGAGGACTGGCGACAGATGTGACAACTCGAAACTTTGGAAAAAACTGTTTTTTTTAATGTTTATAGTATTAATAATTTAAATTTCATAATTTCTTAATAGAAATTAAAAAGCTTATAAAGCGCCAGCAGCACTTAGATGCCATTTTATACTTGACATACTGTAGCATGTTGACCGCTGACGTCTTATCATTGGTAACGCGAACCTACATATAACTTTTTCTCTATCAAGAATTGCTCAAACGCGGCTTCAATATTTTTATTATTAACTTTTTTTTCACACACTGCATACAATTGGTCCGCACTCTTTATTTGTTTTTTTTTATTAGTTAATTAATTCTTTTAAAATATAGACACACACAAAACAAAACGACTTACATCTACGTGAGCTTAATAAATATTTATATATTATAATTATCATTATCTTTTCCTTTTTAATATATGGGTTAATTTATATTATCGTTTTTTTTATTGTCCTTTTTTCCCTTCTCTTTTCTTATTTTTCTTCAAACCCTAGTCACATCCTCGGGATCACCGTTGGTGTGTAACTTTTGATTATCATCTTAGAAAATATTGTACGTCGTTATCATTATCAATGTCCACATTGATGACTCGGCAGTAATGTAGCGGATTTTACGCAGATTGAAATAGGTTCGAAGCCTTCTATCTATCTTTTTCTATAATCAGCCCGAGCTTTAAGTGATGGAAAGCATCGTGAGGAAGCCATAAAATTGTGGAATGGTATTTTTAATACCCGCCTGGCTATCAGCACCTATGCACGTGTGCATATCATTCGACTGACTGTACAATTGCACATTTAACGTGTTTGCCATATTGAATCACATCGCAACTTATATATGATATACATATGTAAACGTTTAAATTTATACAGTATAGAAAAAAAATAGTACAATAAAACAAAAAATTATACGGAACCAGTGTTTAATATATAGCCCGTTCTTACTTCGTATTTTATTATTGCTCCGTAAGTGATTTTAAGAAGTTTTTTTTGCAACTGTAAGCTGATGTTAATACGTAAAGAAATTTTTTATGATACGAGTACATCAGAAACGTCGTTCTGTGAACCAACTTATATAAACCTATTAATAGTCAAAGATAAAACAGCTGAAGACATTTTTCTATTGCTTCTATTTGACTATTCTATCTATTTCTATTCTATTTGACTATTGCTTCTTTACTATCATTTTTTAGGTGAAAACTTCTTAAACGACGTCAGGAGAAAACGTATAGTTTTGCGTTATCAATGCTATGACATCGGCCGCCAACATGCTACAGTATGTCAAGTATAAGATGGCGTATAAGTGCTAGCGCTCAGGGGTAAATAATAAAATGTATCCTTACGTAGCCTATCGTATATTTTGAATTATTAAATAAACTATATTTAAACGTATATAATAATTCCTTGCAGCGCACACATGTCGTACACAAATATAGATGCATTTACATCATTACAGGTGTAAAAACCAGACAAAAGTTAAATGTTAGGTTATGTTAATACTTTTAATTAACAGATTATGAAATTGTAAACATTTAAAGATCAGTTTTTTTAGGTCCTATCGAGGCTCTACGGGTGAGTAGCGTTAGTCAGTTCTAAACAGGAACTATACGTGCTTTACGCATATATAACACTACGCTCACAGATGAGTTCTGTCAGATGAGACTCTACGTAAAAGGCATATTTTTCACTTGTTTTTTTTAATTTTATTTTCAACCACTAGATCTGTCGCTCCTTTTCTGTATAAGAAACTATTTGACCTTTCAAGTACAAACACCCGAGTTAATGTATAGACGCAACCGCATCAAATTATTATCGCATCGAGAGTATATGTGCATCCGGCTTCGTGTGTAGACGTCACCGCATTTTGGAAAATTCACACCGCATTCTATCGACAGCGCTACACTATACCTGTAGGTTGCTGAGAAGGAGATCTACTGACCTGGGGATTTAGCGTGTCCTGCACAGTTAGGGTGAGGCCCTTCATTAATAGCCTATATTGTCTCCTGTTTTAACGATGCTAGACTATACCATTTAGTCGCCACGTTAACACTATTTTTATACCATCTGGTATACCGTACGCAAGCGGCACCACTTGAATACGCATGTTCTTCAAACCGATTGACGTAAGCGTTTACTTGAATTTCGTTAATATTTTACGATCCGATGTCGTTTAGTTTTGACTGAGCCTGGATCATTTATTAAATTACTTAAATCCACCGGCGCGGCGTGACAAAGTTTCCAATCTGCTTTTATAGCTGATTAGACGGTCTCGGTTATGATTTATTAATTTAAGGGAAATAAGAAAACAGTTCATTTATATAAGACTAGCTGTTCCCGCGGCTCTGCCCGTGTGTAATAATTTTGTATTCAGCACAATTCTTAATAGCGTAATATAGTTTTTAAATAATCATTATAAAATTATGTATTGATGATTACTATTATTTGACATTAAATTGTTTTTGGTTCTAAAAGAAAGCAAAAAAATATTTCCTAAAAAGATTAAACACTTGCCAGAAAAACTTATTTTTTAGGCGGATGTTTAATTATTTTCGAAAAATAAAAGTAGCCAAATTACGCCGCGTAACTTAAGCTATCTGCCAGAAAATATTCCGTCAAAGCGGTCTAGCTATTTCGGAGATTAAACAGACAGACAGGTAGGCAAATTGTGCTTTTATAATGTACCATATATGCATTCATATATATTTAGTAAAAAGTTATTATTTTGAGACTACAAACAGACACTTCAATTTGTTTTATTCGTAACTTGAACTACTTTTATTTTTCGAAAATAATCAGGTATAAAAAACTAATGAAGTTGTGAATAAAATACGATTCAATAGGCAACTTCACTGGCAAATGTTTGAATTTGTAAGAAATGGCTTTGCGTTCTGTTAGCATTAAAAAGAAATTTATGGCCAAGAAATAGTGATCATCGACACTTTTTTTCCAATGATTATTTAAAAAACTGTATTACACATTGGAGAATAATTGTGCGGAATGATACGCGGGCGGAGCCGCGGACATAGCTAATTCAAAAGAACTAAAAATGTATGTTATTTTTAATGTTTATATATGATAAAAATCACCTAATTTATTTTTATAAGACGACTGGTGGCGCAGTTGTATTACGGTGCGACTGCCGTTCTGAGGTCTCGGGTTCTATCCCCGGCTCGGGTCAAGTGGTATCATTCCGGAGTTTGGAATTTGTGTCCGATATAGCGACAGGCTCGCCTCCTGTCACATCTGGGACGGAACCTAAGCTCAGCGAAATGTGGATGGTGTAGTTCGCTATTTCACCTCTGCCCAACCGTGCGGAGATAACAGGCGTGAGCTTATGTTATGTTATATGACAAATTATTAGTTGAAAAACGATATCTCCAAACCACTTATTTATATTTTACAATAACATAAATCGAGTACCTGCACCTTCAGGCTTAGCGTGGTACAATTTTTATTCACATTCTTTATTAACATAAAGTTTGATTCTCTTACATTTCATTCAACTTGTAGTAAGTATTCGTACTGTTATTTACCACTTTATAAATGAAACACAGGGTTCGTATGATGAATGAATAGCCTGAAATTTTCTTTGGATATATGAAAGAGATATATGTACTACATTAGGAATGCAATAACGAGAAAGACACTTGAAAAATAGGTAGGATTGTAAAATGGAAAGAGATTCAGGTCATATCTCCCTGTACTAATACTCTGGGTACTTTGACGTAATGGCTACCATTCTGTAACGGATTCACTCCCTGCTTTCATTCGCTTCGAATCGCGTGATTTCAAGTTATATTTTATTTCGACCTTGTATAATTATTTGCTTATTTTATATTTCTTTACATTATTTTATTACTATCTTTATAGGTTCAGCGTTAAGTGACGATGTGGTCCAGAATGGTAATTGCACTAAATCAAGCGGTACTGGTTCTAAATTGATGTTGTCGGTACAGTATGATTACATTGCGACGTTTTCCTTTACCGAAAGCTCAGGCTGATTTTAGAGTTGGATAGGTGGGCTCGAACTCGCGTCCATTGACGCGGAATCCGGCCGCACTACCCACTGCGCTATCATAGCTTAATATAAAAAACAAATAAACAAATACTATACAGTTGCTGAGTTAATTCATCACTTTACGTCACAATAGAGCCGAGTGGGTCCATAAAAAGCCTTTCTGTGTTACAAACGAACGAAACAGTTCGTTTCGTGTGATAATGGAGATATATTGAGTTCGCAGGGAGATTCACATTTAAGTTGTTATGTGTCCTGTGTGTTTAGACCTGTGTGCTTTTATTTAACTTTTTTTTCTATCATCGTTCTGATTTTTATTTTTTCTATCAAGCTCTTTTTTATTATACTGTATAGGGTCAACGTTTTGACTATAGTTAACATGTCGATGTGGACTAAGAGCCGATTTTTTGATCCGTAGTCAAAGTTACTATATCCGTTTGTCAATTTTACTATTACTGTTACACAAACCAGTGGTTATAATCACAATGCGTTTTTTGATGACAAAATCTACTATGGTTAAATTTAGCAATATTTATTTATGTTGCCAGTAAAATGAACTGTATAATAGAATACTTTTGATTCTGGTATTTTTTTTTTTTGTATGATCATTCCGAGTAAAATGTGTCAGGGTCCATAATTCGAATTGTCGAACAAACATTACAAAAAACAAAGGGTCGAGCTACTCTCGAACAATTGTGTCCATTATTATTTCTTGTGATAGTTTTGTAATGATATTAGCTTTTTTTATTTCATCTTGTCTAAAATATTATTAGATTTTATAATTTAATTCTTGAATTTAATATATTTTACAAGCCAAATAAATATTTTTACGAACTTGATATACTATACATAATGAATACTGAATTCTTATGAAAAACAAAATTCATAAACAAAAATATTACGAAAAAGATAATAAATAGCAATACGTTGTAATTATTTAACAGGTTATTTTATATAATTTTTTTTATATAATTAATGTTATATAATGAAACTTCAAATTATCTACTTCAAATGTTACACAAAAGCAATGAAACAGCTGTTCGCACTAGAGTTAACCATCCACCATCTTGCTAACCCGACTGGGCTTAATGGTTAAATTTTTTAACAAATAGTCAAATTTTTGACAAATGGTTAGCTTAACTATGTTACAAAAAACGCATCAGGGCATTATTTTAACCATTTGTTACAAATCTGACCATTTCTCGAGTTGACTACGGATCAAAAAATTGGCCCTTAGATACTAAAGTAAACATACTTATAGATAGGGTTGTTTGTCCGTCCGAGTTTCCTCGGATTTATTCTGGTTTAGAGGGAATTCGCAGAGAGTCCGGGCGGAACTTCATTGTAGTCCGGGTTTAAAAATTTAAAGTCACATACAATGCAATGCATGCAATGTGCCCACACTGTTTTTTATTACACTGACTATGATTAAAAATAACCCATTAACATGTCCGGGTTCGGGGCTCTAAAATATGGGGTTTTCACGCGTCTTATCACGGTTGCCAAATCCTTTTCAAATAAAAATAAAAACCAAAGCTGTCAGTTAATTTTTACAGGGGTATTAAGAACGACCCATTATTTATAAAGTCTAAACATTCCCCCCTTCTTTCCAGAAGCTGGTGGCTGGTGGACCGAACCAACGTAATTGGCGAGGGATACTTATAGCATTGCTGGTCATCGTCGGTGTCCTGGCTTTGATAATGACATCCGTTGTACTGCTGACCCCTCCAGACGAAGGTCCCAGGGTTAAAGGTCGGACCCTGAGGATACAAGACTTGCTGAACGATGAACTCAAGCCGATCCGGTGGAACGGGACTTGGATATCTGGTAGGTATCACATCCCTTGTTTTGTAATTTTCTTATACGAGCTAAATGCCCCAGCCCATAGACAGAGTCTAGTCGCTGTAACCAAAATCGGCTAGGAGGGTTTTATATAATTTTTTATTCAGTTTATATATAAGTTATGACCTTTCATATTATGTCAAAGATGATAATATGTTATAAGTCTATGAACTGGTAAATATTATTATGATAATTTTAATTATAACGATTACCCAAAAAAGAATCTACTTGTTGGTAAGGCACTGCATAGCGGTAGGGCATTTTCTAATCATCCCCATCTGGGTAGCTATCACCCTCAAGCTTGAATACCTGTCGACAAACACGTGTTGTTCCAACAGCATCACTATATCCAGTACCTCGTCTTAGTGTGTTTACCACATACCATCTTGGACCACATCGTCACATAACATCAAATGAGACTGTGGTCGAAGCACTATATACAGTACAAAAAGATGAACATACATTCGGAGTGAACATAAATTTACATGTAGATATAAAATACCCATCCGTACGAAATCGTTAAAGCGTATTTCAAATAACTCACAAACTTCGTCGAATATTATATTTAACACGCTATTAAACTGTCATATAGTTTTTTATTAACGAAAACGTCTTTGATGTTGTTTACGGCTGTTATTAATTGTAACATAGAACGTTTGTGTCTAGACGTGTCGTAAAGATATATCTCTATATAATAATAGTATTTACCCGATCATTATAAAGATAATAACCCTTTGTCTAATATTTATAGGTTATCTAAAATGTTAATGTGGATACAAAACATATATATATATATATATATATATATATATATATATATATATATATATATATATATATATATATATATATATATAACAAACTAGGTGTGTGCCCGCGCTTGTTATATTCTTCACTGGGTAATATATTTTATAAACAATCGTTGCAAAACAATGTTTTGATGATTCTGACCATTGAATCGTATTTTGTTCACAATTTCATGAACCCTAATTATTTTCGAAAAATAAAAGCACTCTAAGTTGGACGGAGTAACTTCAACTATCTTATAAAAAAGTCCCATCTAAATCGGTTCAACTATTCTAACAAATAAAAAAAAAAAACAAATTGTTTTTGGTATAGGTACCGTATATCACATATAATCACGCCTTTCTCCCGTGGTGGTAGGCAGAGATTAGTCCTTCTACTTGCTACGATCTTGACACACCTCTTTCGCCTTCTCTACTTTCATGAGCGCTTTCATACATGGTCGTCGGTTATGAGTACCGTATAGTCATATGTATATAAGTTCTTATTTTAATATTATAAACAGACAATTCAATTTTATTTATTAGTAATAAAACAGTGGAATGCATTTTCCACCTCTTTTTTATTAACCGTTTTAATTCTTATTGTTTAGTGACCATTGATAATAACCTTCTGCGTTATCAAGAAAGAAAAATTAAAAAAAAACTGTGTTTGAAGTAAAATTGTCTTCAGCATCGTTGTGATTTGCAAATCAATGAAACAAAAAAGCGACAGTACGTTTCTGATGGAGGTCGGATTTGTTCATCAAGTATTTGAGAGGGTGGTTTAGATCCGTGGACTATTCCGCGTGTCTCATATACGGGTATGACTGAGAGGTCTGAGGTTCGAATCTAGGGTGGGTAACACATTTTTTCACTTATGAATTATACGGTTTTGAAGGTTTCACTTCTATTACGTGTGAAAAGCACGCAGTAATTTGTTTTTTCTTTTTCAATTTTCAACATATAATTATGTTCGAATTCTAGACGAACATTAATAATTACCCATTATATTGTATTACCAAAAAAGGACAGTTCTACGCAGAAAATCTATCTATCTTATACATATATATAAGGCAAAGGGGATTCTTTGACGCACCATCGCCTCAAAACTACTGTACATATTGGGATGGGACCATTTGACGCGGAATTTTTTGTAGATGGCTATAGGATATTTATTCCATCGACCCTTTGTCGTTTTTTTTCAATCTACTCTTATGTATATTATTTCCGCTAAAGCAAACAAAAGGCTCTCACCCTCATTCCTTTCCTTCATTCATTTCTTTTTTTTTTTAAGTTTCAGTATAAATTAATTACAAACTATGTTACGCATTGAAGAATATATGAAAAGCGGGCGGAGCCGCAGGCACACAGCTAGTATTCATATAAGATATGAGATTTTATTTATAGAATACGGACGTTAATACAAAAAAAACAGACCCAAGACACTCACTCTAACTGAGGTGACTTCAAAACCTCGAGTGTACTCACCGTAATTCTAGACACTCTTCTATCCAACACACTTTGAGACGTATATGAAAATCTTTTACAGGGAGTAGTGTGAATTTATTTTGTTTTTTACCTTACATTGTAAACCTGCAAGGTGGTAGGGCATTTTTCTTATGATGCCCGCCTGGGTAGCTACTTACCCTTAAGTCTGAAAACCTGTCGCCAAATACCAATAGGTGTGTTCCGGCAGCATCTCTTAAGAACCTGTACCTCTAGGCATAGCGTGTTTACCATCCTGGACCACATCGTAACTTAACATCAGGTGAGATTGTGGTCTGACCCATACTGCAAGAATGGTGGCTTGTCCTGACCCTGATCTTCTGTCTGACACAAGTACTCTCAGGGCATGGATGTTTTTGGAGTTACCTGTGTCGGATAAGCAGGGAGGTCACCCCTGCTTGCCACCACTGTCCTGACGGTGCGCGTGGCGACGCGCACCACACACTTCCCGTCTGCCCGGCGTGAAACGTTCAATGTAGCGACTTAGTCTTAGGCGGTAGCCTCGTACTGCGTAGCAGTAATGCTCGCAAAGGAGGCGGCGGAGAAGGAAAGGGAGCGGAACACCTCGCTTTCTACACGCTTCCTCGAGTTTGTCCATAGAGCCAAAGCTCGACCGTGGCGGGGCCCACCATGGGGCTACACCTTACCGCGTATGGTGCGCCGACTTAAGACACAGAGTATTGTGGGGTTTTAGTCGGTAGAAGTCCGACATAACCCACCCACTGTTGCCCAACGGGGTTGGGTGTCGTAGGAGGATTTTTCCACATTAAAAAAAAGTATAATTTATTCCACATTTTCTAAAGTCCCAGATTAATATTGTATTGTTTGAAACATTCAATATATTACAAACGCCCGTTCGTATACAACTATTACTCTATACAGCAAGTTTTCATGTGTAATCATGTACAGACACAGACTTAGAATTCGAAAAGGGGACTCTTTTATACTATTCATTTTAACATCGTAACGAAATCTATTTTATTATATTGTTAGATAATTCGTGAAATTCAAGTAAATGAAATATAAATGAAGTAAAATTATTGATACAGGGCAATCGGTAATTCATAAAAAGTATCAAGTGACTAGAGTGTATAAGAACATAGACGTTGACGTGTCATCGTGAAATTAATCACATTTTTCTTTTCGGAATTATTTAATGCTGTTGACCGGAGGGGTTTTTACATCATCTCCGAACATTGTGAGCGAATCCTGAAGGTACACTGCCGCAAAAGTTAACTAGCACAAGGTCACCAAAGTGGTACGAACCTCTGCTTAGACGTTACCTAGATATAAAAATCCTAGCTAATCTCTACATTTTTTATTTATTAATAAAAAAAGGTTCCTTACCTATGTACCTGCGTGTTGTTTGCAGGAGCGTGTGTGCTTTTCGCTGTGTAGTAAAGGATCCATGTCAGATCCGTCAACAGTGTTTACACGTTACCTTCCATATCTATTTATATCAAAACGTCAATGCAGAATGAGCAATACGCTGGTATGTAAACAGCGATTTGGGGTTCGATATTTTAAGCCAACATGTTGTCCCAGTGTGTACAACATAAAATAAAATAAAAAAACTTTTTAAAATAAAAACAAACCCGACTTCAAAATAATACAGTATAAAAAGACACTACAAAGTAAATAAACAATTACTTGATTAATCTACTTCTGCTAACTTCGAATATCCTTTGTTTTAATGCCATTAATAATTTTGAAATCAGTGTGAAATTTTTACAAATCGCTCCACAATTGACGGAGAAATCGCGTAACAAACATACAAAAAATAATATACGGACGAATTGATAATCTCCGCCTTTTTACAGTCGGTTAAAAAGTTAATCTGTTCAGTATTTCTCAAGCGACGCCAGAGACTATCCCTATAAAAGATTGCAGAAATAAGGAGAAATTTTTAATAATAAGTACTTATACTCATCATCTCTATTTTCATCACTATCCAACCGTAAAAGCGTCCACTGCTGGACTTGGTCTCCCCCAAAGATAAGGGGGGAATTGCCATAATCGCCACGCTTGGCAGGCGGTTTGGCGATCGTAGTATGTGTTTATGGTCCTCAGAGGATGCTGCTGCCCATCCCCTGGTTTATCCCTTAGTCGCCTTTTTCGACACCCACGGGAAGATATGGGGTGGTACTATTTTTAAGTCGACACCACACGGCTTTATACTCCTCATATTATATTTTGATAACAGAATTCAATTAAGTATTGAATTCCTGTATAGGACTTAACGACGCCGACATATTGTTTATTGCAAACACTTCTTATAAAAGAGAAATTAGAGCAAAGTGTGAAAACATTAAATGTTTAATGGATATGTATATATAACAATGATCAATTTCAATCTTTATTTTTACCATTAATGTTGTTATTACCAAATATATATGATGTTGATTTTATTCTGATGCCTTTTTTTTTGTATATTTTTGTTGTGAGTGGAAACTTGATTGGGTGTGTGAGTATTGTATTATAATATTTAGTCATTAGAAAAATAAACTGTAATTTCCCTAAAACAAATAAATAGAGTATACAAATATAAAAATATATTTAACTTCCACTCCCTTAGCACTAAGCATAAATATATAAAAGTCCACTGGGAAATATCTCTTGGTATTTGCTCCACGTTGTAATACTTTGCGCGTGCAATTTCCTTTTTTGATATTCGTACGAAAATTGTTTCGATCTTCGCTTAAACATTAAATAATATATTTCTACACTGTTTGTTGAATAAACAATAAAGGGATTATGTTGCTAACAACTGAATTCCACCCTGTACTGTACGGATTACGTTTGAAAGTGATTTATGAGATTAATTATTGCTTTGCAATAATTTCACTTTAAAACGACGATGGTTGAGTGATGTATGTGACCGTATAATGCGTCGATGGTTCTAGGTTCGAATCCACCTATCCCAGATGGGTTATAATGAGCCTAAACTTTTGCTGAAGGAATATATAGTGTTGCAATATGTCTGTGAACCACATAAACTACTGCGATCGCACCCAACCCGGCTGCTAAGCGTGACGATTATGGTTATCCCCCCACCCGCCTTCTCTTTTTTTGGGAGACCTATGTCCAAGAGGGGACGTATTATAGTTGAACAGTAATATATAAAAAATAAAGTTGGCAGTCATAGGAACTGTCGACATACAAAAGTGGAAAGTCGAGACTTTGTAAAAAAAAAAAAACGGTTTTTAAATGTTAAAATTTACCGAGAAGCACTCAACGCCGCTAAGAACATTTCCCTTAAAAAAAAACTATAAATAATGTACGAGTATGCCGTCCAGCTCGCAGCCAGTTTGGAAAATTCCCAGAAAGCTGGCTGCATTGCCTTGTGGAATGGCAATGCTTATGCGCTGTATAAGATATTTGCTAGGTATCTGGTTGTAAGACATGTCGACTAGAAGGCTCGTGATCTCCTTGAAAAGGCTGTGAGCGCTAAGACTTCACGGTCCCAGGATCTCGACCCCAAACGGCACAAATATGTAACCCCTACCAAGGGTAGCACCCTTATGCGTCCCATTATTAAATCATTTTTTTATGCTGTATAGGCTCAGTGCTTTAACCACAATCTCACTTGACGATAAGTGACGATATGGCCCAGAATGGTAAACACACTAAGCCCCGAGATACTGGTTCTCAAGTTATGCTGCCAGATAGGTGTGCTATTGATATTTGGCGATAGGTTTTCATGCTTGAGGGTGGTAGCTACCAAGGCGGGCATCGGCAAAATTCTCAAATGACAGCGAAGACGCGAGCCAAAGTAAGTCTTAAATAAAAATTTACAGTAAAAAAAGAAGTAAAAAGGATCGTTTTATGAAGTGAAAATACTTGCAGATGTTTTCTTTACTATTAGGTAAATATCAAACATAATTTATTTTTCGTTTACACACTACGCAATCGAGTTAAATGAAATAAAAGAGATTTATTTTTCTAAGATATTATTACCTTATGAATCAGTTGTAAGCACGTAGCATGTGTGTATACTGTCGAAACAAACAAATGGCGACAATTGACCAGCGTTGCCATAAAAAAAAAAATGTTTTTGGGATAAAAAAACATATTTAAGCAAATTAAAATTTCCTAATTGATTTCGTTTGTGGTAAAATGCGTGGTGCCGGGTGAGAATCTTACCACCCATATATTCTCATGGGTTTCGTAAAAGCCGACTAAGGGATAAACCAGGGCAGCAGCATTCTCTGAGCACTACAAACACCCACGGTCGCCGTAAAATACCTAATACCATAGAAATAAAACACTTAGAACGGCAGTGAAACCATGAACGCGGAGTGAAACCATTTCAAGTTGGCCTTTTACATCTTCCGTTACACGCCGGTGATTACGAATTTCCGTGTCGCTTACATACACACAAACACATTTATATATTTATTTTTGGTTTAACCGAGTTTTTGTATGAAACTATTACTCTTAGCCTTATTACTCTATGCCTAGTATAATAAATATGCCTCGCTTATAATTTATACTACAAGATATAGATTTGGCATGCGGCGGCTGAGTGCCTTCAGCACTCGCCCCCAAAGTCACGGTGAAGCTGTAAAGGCCCTTTCGGTCAAGAGCGCTAGCTAGGTTAGAAAAAAAAAGAGAAATTGACCGAGGCCTTTCTTCAGAGCGTCTTAGATCTGGTCGAGATACGTTCGCCTTAGTCGAGTCACACTCGCCCTTTATAATGCAGTATAGGTAATAATCTTTTTCTTTTCATTAACTAATCTATACTAATAAATAAAATTGACGTGTCCGTTTGTAATGTCACAATAACAATTTTTTACTAAATATACTTTGAATGTGTATACGATAACTATATCAAAAATATTTTTTTTAAATTTCTTGTCTGTCTGTCTGTTTGTTCCGGATGGAACGGAACGGCTGAACCGATTTTACAGGGACTTTTTTTTTTAGGATAGCTGAAGTTACTCGCGTAAACAAAGGTAATTTTACTTATCGAAAATAATTAGGGTACCGCGTGAAAAATTTAAACCCAGTGAGGAACACATGAAACGCGAGTGTAGCCGCAGGCACACAGCTAGTGATAATATAATATCATAAAATCGCTTTTTAATCATTATCAATCTAAGGACTGGTTATCTACATATTATTTACACACATATTTTTTTTCGGTAATAAATTTATATTTTCATTCACACTATATTATTTTACTACCGATAACATATTGATAATAAATATTTGAGAAGGTTTTATAAAATGTGCCTATATAAATAAATGTTAACAAGCAGTGTTCTGATTTTAGAACATTGTTTGCCACCAAGAGATGTCACCACTTCAATATTAAATCGCGCCATAAGTTTATATTTTTCCAATGTTAAGTCACGCACAATTTGTTGTTTCTATACAGCACTTGAACTTAGATTCAAAATTTTTGTAGGGAAGCCTACCAGTGGGACTCTAGTGGTACTGTTGGTCTGGCTATCCTTTATTCAATTCTAATTCTTAACAATCCAGATAAAATGGCCGATAAAAGACGCTGAGTTTGCAATTTGCATTAATTCATTACAAGTTGCCAACTTGAAAATGGATTTTTGCACAAGTCTTGAATACGTCATTACGAATGATGTGTCAAAAGTTCTCATCGATCCCGCTTGTATTGTTTTTTATTCGAAGTCAAAGGTCACCGATTTCTGTTTTCACGTATATCTCTGAAACGACAAAAGCTACCGTAAAAATGTATCAGACAATGTTTGTAAATCGTGAAATTCTCTACAAAAAGGTATGAATATTTTTTACGCTACGAAGCACCGCTTTCGAGATATCGTGACTTCAGACCATAGGAATGCCTTATTTTCAAAGATATGCACCATCTCTGACGTAGTGAGTCTATACTCTATTGAAATATTTTGACAACAAGACATCGTCATTAAATTCCTCTTGATAACTCGACTCTTCCTCTTTGCTCTCTTCAATAGGCTAAAATAAACAATCTCTTCAAAAATAAGCAAATAATATAAAACAACAAGATTTTTGTAAAATGTATCGAGAGTATTACTTGAACTTTTTTTTTTGATATTTTTTTACCTAAAATTTTTTGGATGTTTTTTTTTGCACTTTGTTTATATTCTAACATTTTCCAATCGCTTTATTACATAAACAAACGTTTTTACAGAATTCACTTATGTTAAGTGATAATGTATACGTAAGATAATGGACTATTAAGGGGCCACTCGTGTAATACTTAATACACCATATGAAGGGCTTATTTTGGATGACATAAGAGACGGGAGTGAAAAAGGGTCCGAAGGGTGGCAAAAAATTAAAAAAAAATTGATAACACTATAAAGGTTGTCAATAGCTACTAAACAAATTAAAAGAAATCTTTGCCTGTCTTATTACTCAAATAAGTAAGTAAGTAGATAAAAATAACAAAAACAGAGTTTTAATTGGACTGAAGTACCAGGAGTTCATAACGCACCAGCGCTATAATTTATAGTTAAGTTCAGGTTGACGGTTGTAGACTTCTAGAAGCGTATACACACGGCGACATCGCTCAAGGTTACGCATACAAAGGAATAAAATTAAACAGATGTGTTTTAAAAATAATTTCTACAAAATGAAATTCATCTAAACGCTTGCATTGAACTGAAGTGGGATCACGGGTATATCAAATACCAGCATTTATAATCAATATTCACAAGTGTCTATAATCAATATTTTTGTAAATAGAGATGGAATTAGTAGAAAATGTATTTTTCGATATGATTGTTTGTATTATCTGGGATTCAAGAGATTGATTAGAATTAAAGGTCAGTACAGATTCCAAAGGGAATTCAACGTGATTCAAATATTGATTTGAACATAAAAGCAATCAAATCATAATGAAAGAATCGTTCCGTTAATTCCAAGTACAAAATATTTTAGATTTTCTAGTAAACCAGCTTTTACATAGTTAAATATAGTAAACAACGTATCGGTAACTATTCGGTAGGTAGGTTGTTACGAATTATGAATATGACATTGTATTATTCGTTAAAACTCGTTAATATTTCTATTTGACATTAGTATGTTTTAATGATAAGTTACATAATTAAAAAAAACTAAATTCAACCTTTATTTAAAAAAAAATAGCTAATATTATAACGAATACCGAATGAATTATTATTTTAACTTCCTCCTATAACGGGTTAGCAATGGGAAGCATTGCGGGTGTTTTAATCATCTCCATTACCAGGATCTCATAAAGCCGCAGCAAATAATGTATAGTTTGTGCAATGTAAATATATTCTGACAATTTTCACTGAGCGAGCACATGTGGGTGTACTTCTTGTCACATACACTGCAAGCGAATGTAAACCTGCAGTCACAGTACATACATTTTATAGCATAGGTATTTTTAAAGTATTTTGCAAAACGTTTAGGCATTTGTGGTGGCATGTCTATTAATCCATTCAACCGAAAGGCTTACATTGCTGGAAATAAATCTCCACACGACAGGTTTGGCGCCACCGCATTCAGCAAATTCCCGCAACCTTCAGGAGGTCATCGGTCCACCTTATGGGAGGCCAACCCATGCTGGGTCTTCTAATGCGTGGTAGCCATTCAAAATCCTGTTGGGCCCATCGGGGTTCGTGTATGCAAGCGATGTCCCGAACAAATTTATTTAGGTTTAATATATGGTGAACATTTTATTTATTATTGATATATGATATAAACTAAACATGAAATAAGGTCATTGACAAGTTTTTAAATGGTGCGATTCATAATAACGACTTACATATATACATTTTTTTTAAATTTACTAACTTGTAGTGTTATCAGCTGACATGATTATACAGTCACATGCTACTGTAAACAAGAAGTTAAATTGCAACTATTAATGGCATTAAAAAAAGGCAAGGTTTAGTAGTACATCTTCTGAATTTGGTATGTTTGTTCAGAATTTAATTACGTTTGTAGTTTATTTTGTACAAATTTGTAGTTTTTTAAATGTGTAAGCTTGAATATTCTGAATTAAAATAAAGCGTATGAAAAATTATCTACACGTTTTATTTATTTATTATACAAAGACAGCACCAAGAGTACACATATTATATATTTAATCCGCTTAATTACATAAACCTTATTATGATATACGTACCCATTACAGGCGCTCACAACTTTAGCAGACATCTTATACTTAACTAATTTATAATTACAGTAACAATTTTATGAATTTCTGTGGAAATATTTTTTACATTGAGTTATTGAAGTTATCAAATTTGCGCAAATATATCTAATTTTTCCATTATAGTATTAAACTCATTATATGTTCTGCACATTCTCAGTACAGGGGAGCTAAGACCAAGATTAATTTTACACAGCGGTTAGAAAATGTATTGGTTATTTTATGTCTTGGGTAGTCATAAATAAATAATAAAAATAAAATAAAAAAAAAAGCCTTTAACTCTAATACAAAAAGGAATCTGGTACATTAATGTGTCGAGTACCCATAAAAATAAGACAATAGGGTAACAACGGAAAGCTGGCGTAAACGCCAGGTAAGTGGTCAAGAGGTTAATATTACACTATTGTAATTATATTGTTGTATTAGTTAGTACAGCAACGTAGGTCTCCCCTAAGGTCTTCCAAACATCTCGATCCCTGGCTAGCGTCATCCAGTTAGGTCCACATCTATCCGAGAAAACATTTCGCCACCTCTTTCTTTGTCTTCCTCTCTTCTTTTTTATCAATCGGAGTTCACTCTGTGACCTTTTTGGTTCACCTAGTATTGTCTATTCGACATATGTCCCGCAAATTTCCATTTGGTTTCCCTTATTCTTCTTTATATATATATATATATATATATATATATAGAATAAGGGTACTCATGGGGAACATTAATAATAGGGCTCTCAATACCTCCGTTAATGATTTTACGAAGAAATACTAGGACGTGTAGTTTGCGTCTGTCCCTAAGTTTTAACATTTTAAAATATGAAAGCCTGCTATCATATCTCTATGAGAAATTCTGGAAGCTACAAATGCAAGAAATCTACTGAATTAGCGTTAGCTATCTATATCTTATCGTTCACAGTGTAACAACGCGTTTATAAACATTTAACTTACGTCAGAACACTTTAATATAGTTGCAAAATAACGTAACATGTCGCTTTTGTTTCACGATATTGTTCTTCATAGTCGTCCCAGAATTTGATTAAATTGAAAGTGTACGTTTAGATTCACACCGATGAAACTATGAACGCGATATTTACCTATGTCTATACTAATAAATATAATTGAAGTGCCGGTTTGTAATGTGAAAATATTATGTTTTTTACTAAATAGCTATGAATGTATATACGATACCTATACCAAAATGCAAGTTTTAAATTTTTAGTCTGTCTGTCTGTTTATTTGTTCCGGATAATCACCGAACGGCTGGACTTTTTTTGGTAGATAGCTGAAGTTATTCCGCGTAACTTAAGGTAGGTGCTTTTAATTTACGAAAATTAATTGGGGTTCCGCCTAAAAAAATTAAAACTCATAAAAATTTTAATAAAATCCGATTCAATGCAAAGTTTTACGGGGAAGGGGTTGAATATATGAGAAATATTTTTCCTTTATCTTAGTACTGAATAATTAATTAGGGTTTCGTACATAAAATAAAAATGCAGTGAAGAATGTATGAAACGCGGGCGCAGCCGCGGACACACAGCAAGTCTGTACTAATAATAAAACTGTAGTTTAGTGTAGTCTGTTCAATTAATTTATTTTTATTTTTGTAACAGGAGTATATTTTATTCGAAACTCAACTCGAATCTGAGATTAAAAATTATTTTATCTGTCTGCCTGAATGAAAGAGTTAAACTCGAATACGGCTTGACCGATTTTGATGAAACTTTGTGCACAGTAAAAATGCAAGTAGCAGTTGATAGGTTAGTTAGATATAGATTTCCGAAATTATTTATAGGCTCTGGTGTGTTTACCATCCTGGATCACATCGTCACTTAACATCATGTGAGATTGTGGTCAAAGCAGTGAGCTTATAGCTTGTACAAAAAAAACCATTAATTGTTACTATAGTAACACACTCTATGTAACAATTTCAATTGGCTGACAATTTTACATTATCCAATCCTTTAAATTAGGAGCGACGCGCAACAGTATGGTTTCTTATTTCAGCACGAAAATCCCAAAAAAATCTTCTTACCAAAATAGGAATAAGTTCGAAGCTATAAATATAAGAAAGGCATCGAAACAGATCGACTTCACCCATATAAAACTGACTAGGGCCGAACATTCGTTACAAAACTGATGCGACGGACATACGTTCAGGAAACAATAAAGGGTCAAGAATAAAATGTTATATGTTCGCGACACGAACATATTTAAATTACACAACTTGCTAGATACGGCTATGAAATCTATATTAATAAATAAAGCTGAAGTGTCTGTTTGTAATATCAATTTTACTTTTAACAACTTTTAACTAAACATAGATAAATTGTATTATACGATATCTATACCAATAATACAATTTATAAAAATGTTGTTGGTCTGTATGTTTGCGCGTAACTTAGGCTACATTTACATAGAATTATATTAAATAGTAAAAAAAAAAATTAAAACTCATGAAAATTGTGAATGGAATTCGACTCAAAGTACAGTTTCACTGGCAGGTGGTTAAATTTATGAGAAATGTTTTTGCTTTCTTTGTCACCAAAATTTTTTTTAGTAATATAATTAGGGAAGCATGTAAAAAAATTTGAATGAAATTGTAAATTAATCGTATTTTCATTGGGTAGAACCATCAAAACATTATTTTCGAACGATTATTTAAAAACTGTAGAGTAACTATACAGTGAAGAATGTATAAAACGCGGGCAGAGCCGCACACACTCAGCTAGTAATAAATTAAGATAATTTCTTAAATATGTTCAAGTGTCAGTTTTTACTTTTACTTCCATTGCTTTATTGCCTAGCTCACTAATTATTATTATGTAATAATTACGCATTTAGAATTTCTATTCAATCTTTTACCGACATCTTCTGAAGGAAATACAAATAAGAATCAATCATTTTACTAAAGGGAACAGTTGCAAAATTATTTTTTAACAAATAAACATATAAAATAAATAAAGAAGATCCGTTGATAAACAGATCAGAATAACTTGACAGCCATAGATTTCGGACAGAAGTGAAAATTCGAAACTTTGGAACAATTGGTTTTTTTTTATGTTTCAATTTCATAATTTGTTGGTTGAAATTATTAACATAACCTAACATATTAACATATAACTTTCGTCTGGTTTTTCATCTATTGGCTCTCCGAGCAATAATTATGTATATTTTGATATGTCGATTACCCCTTTTTTTTTTTTTTTTTTTGACGGGGGGAAATGCATTTACGCACTACCCTTATCTATTGTATTTAGGGGATCAAGGTCCCCAAATACAATAGATAAGGGGCACGGAGTGACGAGCTCCGTGCAGTGTGGGACTCACCCGGGCGAGAGTCGCCCGGAAATACCCACTAAAACCCCCCGGGGCCGTCCGCTGCATTTGGGATGGGAGGCGATACGGGGTTGCTAGGCATGTCACCGCGTCGCCCCCCTGCAGCGAACCCACCGGGCCTCGTCGTGCAATGACCCAATGGGGATGGGGGAGGATATTCCTCGACCCCACCTCTTCACCCGCCCCCCCGAAGGGAGGCATGACCAGCTGGTCATAAACCCAGGGGCAGGATATACTCCTGCCCCCACTAAAATTGAAGGAAGAAGAGTAGTGCAGTGACGGGCAAGGAAAAAGTGGAAGAAACCCGCCACTGCTATCGAAGGGGAAAGATAGGTCCCTCTCCTGTACTCGCCTTATTTATACAACAAGACGTAGCAAGGAGAGGGATACCTGAAGAAATAGGACGATCCCTCACCATCCGAACACCACCCCCCAACTATCCATCACTCAACTCTCCAACTACCACCCAACTATCCAACCTTCCCTGCCGCAGCACCACTGCTAGCCCCCAACACCCCTCGCCTCATAGGAGGTCGGCAGAAGGTCCCTCCCATCTGGTGACCAGCCTCCCTCCCCTCCTCCGCACACAGCGCGCACTTTGGACGCTCCGCTGTGCAGTCCATGGCCTTATGGCCATCGACTCCACAACGGTAGCACTGCGTCCGCCTGTCCACCATCGAGATACACATCATTCTAGTGTGACCCAGCCCCATGCACTTGTAACACCTCAAGGGGAGTGTCTCAAGTGCACGGACCTGGGTCATACACCACCCGATCCTAATGGATCCCCTATCCGCCAGCTTGACTGCCACCTCCACAGGCAACGACACAACAAGTGCCCTTACACCCCTCTCCGAACACCTTATTACTCCCGCTCTCATCTCCTCAACCGAGCACCCCCCCTCCTGCGCCACTCTCAGAAGGGCCTCCTCCCTTGACACAGAGTCCTCCAGGCCCACTAGGCGGACATCTGCCCGCTTCGTAGGCCTGGAGACCACCGCCACCTCCGAAACCAACTCCCTCAACCTCGCCGCCAGAACATCCGCCCGCTCCCCCCCAGTCGGTCCCGGGATCTCAATAATCCGAGACCCCGCCGCGGTGGAGCGGCACGAAATGTCCCTCACCCCCATCATCTCCAAGTCCACCCTTTCCCTGGCCTCCCCATAACCTCCGCATACGTCAGCCCCTTTGCCACCGCCTCCGGCCGCAGCGTGACCACCACCGCTGCCGAACGCGGCAGCGTAGGGAGCCTCGGCCTCACACCCACCGTCCCCCTCTCACGCACCTCCCGGGGCTCAGAAGGGGCCGGCACCGCACCCTACCTTGCCACCTTCCTTCTCTTCCCACTCGTCTCCACCACAGCCCATTCCCCCTCAACACTCCCTCCACCAACATCCTCCGCCTCTTCCGCAGCCTTCCCTCCACCAGGAAGAGGGGCCCAGTCCATCCCCAAAGGGGAGGCCGGAGCCAGGCCCCTTCCCTCCGATGTCATCCTCCGAGACACCTCCTTATTCCCAGCCTTCACCGTTCCAACCATCACTCCCACAGGCAGTCCCCTGACTACCCCCGCCACCTGTTCTTCCAGCAGTCCCAACTTCTCATTAACACCCTTCAATACCCCCTCCAGCCTCCCCATGACCGCCGTGACCACTTCCGCAGCCACATCATCTTTCGGCCTCTCCTCAGCCCTCATCTCCCCCTCACCACTTAAGGGGCCCGCCACAGCATTAGCTGTATGCTCCTGCCGCAACTCCTTCTCCTTCAAGGCTTCCACCTCCTCCTCCAAACCCTCCTTCATCCGATACACCTCCCTCGCGTGCTCCGTCATATCTACAGCATATGCCGCCACCCTCCACATAAATATCGCCAACCATCTCATCTTGTGGATCTCTTTACCACTAATCCTTCCCTCCAACCCCACCAAGAAATCAACCATCAAGTCCGCCGACTCAAGGAGCTTCCCCGGCGAAAGACTACTCATTCGCGGCATTTTCTCCGCCAACTTCTTCATCTCTTCCACCAAACTTTCTCCACTCTTTTTCATCATCCGCCCCTCGTATTTTTCCCATGGGAAATCCCGATCAGCAAGATCACCATATTCAGCATCCTCACCCAACCCAAAGGACGACTTTATATTAGCCTCCCTCATCGCAGTACCGCCATCAGAATCACCATCCGAATCACCATCCATCCCAGCCTCCAACAAATCCACCCCAATAAACACCCCTAGCGCTAAAAACTAAACCACCAACCCTAAAAACTAAACCGCCAACCATGTCGATTACCCCTAAAAATTAGACAATAGGAAAACTCGTATACAATTCGTAGTTTGTATCGACTTTTTTCGATGGTCGCTTATTATTCGTTTACACGTAAATCGGCGAATGGTAAAAAAATCCCTTGCCATTTCTAGTTTTTATATATCCGAGTCGAGCGCACGTCAAACATAACGAGCAAAGCAAGGCGTAAAATTTTTAGTGCCCGGTTAAATCATGCAATGAAACGTGTTGAGGTTTCGTCCGCTTTATATTTCAGTTACAAATGTATGTGAAATTTGTTTATTCAATGTTGCATTACTTTAGGAATTAACATGTATTGTTATTTTTTTACAAAACTTTATTATTGGGGTTATTAACTTATTTTGGCAAGCGAAGCGAGCCATCTACTATTTGACAACTTTGGGCACCTTGATTTGAAATAATATCTAGTGTTATCTATCATAAAAACAGCAATGATGTTAGTAGTAGAAACTACTAACGCCATCTATGAGAAAACTATAAATTTAATGAATAAAGTGATTGGTTACAAAATCGCTGGATTTTTTTTTAATCATTTTATTGAATTTAGTATTTATAACAATTCAAAGTTGTTATCAAAACCAGAAATTATATTCTTCTAATATATTTATACAATATATGTATAATAGAATTTATTGATATTGTAAAAAAAAATATAAATTGATTGCAATGTGAATAAATAAAATTAGGCATTTACATTTTTTATATTATATTCATTTTTTTAAAGTATTGTGTATTTTATATTAAATGTTTTTCAAATTACTAAACCATTTTATTTGGAAGATCTTTTCCATAGAGAGTTTAAAGGTTCTTTGATTTATTAGTAATAATTAGAGAATGCTTTTTTTTAAATTTAAATTTTTTATATAAAGACCAAAATGTCGCGAAGTTGCTCAGAATTAGATCAAAAGTTAGTATTTCATTATTAATGAAAAAAATGGCGATATTTCGTTGGTTCATGCAATGACTTTAATCAAGGCAATTATGAGAATTATTTTTAAATTCGTAAATAAAATATTTTAAAATAATAAAAAAAAAAACTAGAAGGAATAAAAAAAGTTATTCACAAAAAAAATGTAATTATTCTCAACAGTGGATACGATTGAATAATTAGAATATGTACAATAGTAATTTTATTATATATATATCTGCAACAATATTTATAATACAGATTATAAATAATTTATTACTAATTTATGTTGCCCAAAGCTGTATTGGCCTCCTCATGTACCGGGGTTCTCTGAAGTTAAAATGACCCGAAACCAAATTGTTGTCGCCTAGATTGCGTTCCGGACATATGACGCTCAACAAGTTTTACTATCTCCTTAAAAAACGTAACTCACCCAATTGCGAGAAATCCAATAGAGTTGAAGACATGCATCACGTGTTGATGAAACGTGTCCAGAACAAAGCAGAGAGGGAAAAACTTGTAGCACACCTTGGTCTCAATATGTGGAATCCGGGTACATTTCACGCAATTATTTCATAGTCAAACAGTGCTGACGCCCTGTTGGTATACAACTTAGTTGCTAAATACTTTACATAAAATTTGAATGTACAATTAGGCCGACGTAACCCAAAGGGTTAAAGGCCAAAATATATTGGAAAAAAAGAAAAACAAACCTGTATAGTATTTTTTACTATAATTATGCCGTTCTTAATCAAAAACAGTGAGTGTATTCGTAAATCTAAATTATTTAATAAAAAAAGTAATGAATTTTATTTATTTTTTACGTGACATATTTTTATGGGGAGTAAATCCGTAATCCGTATAAAATTAATGAAAATTTCTCTATTTCGTATAATGAATGTGATGTTTTTATTAAAATAAAATAAAAATCTGGAAATTATTTGTCTAAACAATTATATATTTAAGTTGAAGTAAATAATAAATCAATTTAAAAATTTTTTTATATTAAATTACCCTTAAAAATTATTACAAAAGAAATATATCTCGAGACGCTACAAAGCTGTAGTTTTTTTCTAGTTTGGGTAACATTACACAAAATAAAACAAAAAAAAAAACTTTTTATTTAATATAAATTATGTTTGTTAGGAAAATAACATTTTTTGATAAATACATATGAATGGATATGCGATACTAATACTAAAAATAAAATTTTTAATCCTGTCTGTCTCTCTGTTTGTAATGGGTAATCTCCAGAAGGGCTGGACCGATTTTGACGGGACTTTTTTTTTAGATAGCTTTTTACTCCATGTAACTTATGGTACTTTTGATTTCCGAAAATAATTAGGGTTCCGCGTAAAAAATTAAAACTAAAAATTGAATAAAATCCAATTCAACGCACAGATTTACGGGCAAGTGTTTGAATTTATTAGAAATATTTTTACTTTATCTTAGTAACGAAAACAATCAAAGAAAATAATTATGGGTCCGTATAAAAACATTGCACGAAGCAAAATTATGACACAATGGTAACCTAAAGAAGGGAATCAGAAAAGGGGCAGACCACAGAAAAGGTGGCATGATGACAGTAGGCAAGTAGCAGGAGTAACGTGGAATAGAGTGGCCCAAGTTAGACAGGAATGGAAAAGGTTGGAGGAGGCCTTTGCCGATTAGCAAACAGACCTAAAAAAAATAATTAAGTATTAAAATAATAGAATAGATTAAGATTAGTTTAGCTACAAAATATATTTGTAAAACCAATTATCATAGTTTTTAGTTTTTAATTCTTTGTAAATAGATACTAAGTAGGTCTGAATGGCTTTATTATTATAAAACATTAAAACACAGTGAGGAACATATGAAACGCGGGCGCAGCTGCGGGTATATAGCTAGTGACTTAATATGATTGAATCTTACGAAACTCTTAAATCACGGCTTCTATTTTCACTTGCATCCTTTAGTAGGTATACTATAGTGAATTTTTTAAACATAAACGTAAGTTATTTTGTAATTTAATGTTTTTATTAAACAAAAAACTATACTTAGTAAAATAATATAAAAATAAAATTTAATAATTATATATAAAATATGACATCCGCATTTCTAGTTGTTTTTTAGTGTAAATATAAAATCTTTGTTAATAATTTGATATACTACATATGCATCAAAGAATAAATTTGACGACCACATAAATAGACTCGGGGTGGGGTCCTAATAAATAATAATCAATTTTGTTGCTGTTTGAACGAAGTAATTGCGGTGATGTTAAAAAACATTGATGTTTAAGCCAATCTACCGCAGTAATAAAGTTAATTTATTCCCGTAAAAGTCTGCATCCGTGCTGCATGTTCCAGACTTTTTTATCTATTACACGACGCTCTCTAGAAATGGTTCGGTTAGCATCTAACATTAACGACTTGAAATTGAAGATAACTAAAACTTAACGTAGGTTACTAAGTACTTAAATGCTTTTACATTTATTTAATTTCCGAATTTGCGCGTGGGATATTTGCTTTTTGAAGTGAAACTTTCTTGAGCGCGATATCAGTAAAACTTCAAGCGATGAGCGACACATTTAAAATATTAACGTGCGGATACAGTCAGTACAATCAGTCCCACATATTCTGTCATTGTCGCCCTCAGTGGTAGTCTCTAACTCGCCCGTAAATTAATGTGACTTCCTTAATTGAGAAAAAAGAAAGGCATAATAAAATCTGACTCCCTTTTACTCTATTACGACCTATATTATAATCTAAGGCACAATGAGTTTGCATATAATTACCATTTACACACAAAACGACTCTATAGTTAACAAATAAAAGTCGGTTGACCAAACTCCAACGAGTAATAATTAACAACGGAGCGGTGGTGCACATTTACGTCACGCATCGTTAACAAAGGTAAAGTGGTGGGTCGGAACATGAAACATACCAAATATAGAACTACATGCTGTTAAACGAAGTCATATACATTGTTCAGACAACAATGTTTACTAATGAACAGACTCAGTCAGCGAAGGAGTTTTATGCAATTAGTGCGTCAAAGGATGGGTTCACGTCATCTATGAATCTCGTGATATATCAAAACACACAGTTCCAGTTTAAAGCCATGATGTTATTAGTTACTTACTGTTACAATATACCGGATAACTAATCAGTGGTAGTGTAAGGGAATACCGCCTTAATCGACGTTGTACGAATCCTAAACCGAACGGCAGCTTTGAAGATAATTCGCATTATATTAAAGAATTTTCTAATTCTTGTCTGTGTTTTACGACAGCACCATTTGAAAACCAGGTACACTAGATTTTGCGCAGTTTTGAAGGAATACGAAAACGTAAAAGGTTTCTAGAGCCGTGGACGTAGTTAGCGTTGGCTTTAGACTATAATTAGTAGAATGCTTTTTAATTGGTGCTAATCCGAAACTCCACTTTTTAATGTTTTCCATAACTTTATTTCGTTATGTTTATAATAGGTGTAATGACGAAAAACAGTCCAGAACCGTACAAAGGCCATGCAAATACGGTACCGTACGACCTAAACCCGTTGAATAATTAATGTCTGTATGAACCGAAAACCGCTTAACTTACGCGCCGTTAATTCCGGCGAGTTGAGCCTTAAATATGTCGTGGCTCAAACCGTGAACTACTTTCGGTTTTAGTTTAAAGTAATATCTCATTTAAATGTTAAAGAAATCATTTGAATAATTTACAAGCTTTTGAGCGGTCCATAGTCTTTGCGTCTGAAAAGTTTGACACATTTGAATACATATTCAAATAGTAGTATTTAAGAGATGGAATCTTGTTAAAATTTTGAAACTTGATGAATTGGAAGTATTTATTTTATTTAAACAAAACTTAGAAGCGATCGACTTAGGAGGCCTCCATTAATATTATATGAGGTGTTTTGACGATTTTTTGACTGGCTCTCTCCTCTAATACTCGTAATGTATTAGAATTTGGCTCGACCTTCTTCCCCCTTCCCCCATGTAAATGAGATTGTAAATAGATTAATCCATGCTTGATTATTTTCATTAAGGACTACTTCAGGCTTGTATTTAAGTTTGTTAATTTTTGTCTCATCCACTTCTCTGAAGAGCTGTTTAATCTCATACTGAACGAGCGACTTCAAGTCTTCCTTTTTTAACAATTTTGTGTTCTGCTCCTTTTCATAACTTTGTAATTTCTTTTTCTTGGTAGGACTTTTTTTATCATCTAGACGTGTCTTGCCACGTACGCTTCATGGTAATTATGCCAATAACTTATTTTGAATAAATGAAAACGTTGACTGAGCCGTGGAGTAACTGAACATTTTGGGTGAGACCAAACGAGCTTAATTTTGTGAATTGGATTCGTTTTTTTGCCACTCGGAATCTACGGTGTATTCTGTTTCATATAAGAGTGGATTTTGTTTCACATGACAACGCAAAATGAATTAATTGTCAACTCACACGTCAAAATCCAACTGAATTTCAGTCAGCATGTGCAACGTTTGGGGGCGGGGGAGTAAGGAAAGCCCTCCATCAGGTCCGTTTTCAAAACCCAGTGTCGTGGCTTCTCGAACGTGCAGAGACATACCTGAACCCCATCATAGTACAAGCCGTCTCGTACGCCTCCAAAGACGCGACGACCGCGTAATATCTTGACCGACCCCGACGACAACATCACTACCATCGATAGGATCTACCCCGTATGCTTGCACTGACAGGTGCCCACGTCCGCATAACAGCTTTTCCTGCCGCCAGGGATGTGCGGCTAACTTTGCTTCCCCACACACTCCGGGTCCCTCTCCGGTGCCGGCCCAAGACGTTGAACGCGCAAGAATCAACACGGGTTTCTTCACAAAAGGATATTTTTTATATAATAGCTCGGCGAAATAAAGGCTTTGCGCCTGATGATGCTAAGTACAATACAATCCAAAAACATTGGCAACTGTCGAGAGATCAGCCATCTATCGTCAGTCGTCACTATCATGCCAACCTGTACAGATATCTCTTCACGCTACATTGTTAAAGGCAGATCTTTACAGTACGGCAAAAATATGACGACTCGAAATGTTTAGTTCGTGCCTGGATGGAAGTTACTGTAACACTGTGGCTCGAAAGCCCAGCGCGTGGGTTTATTTGGCGATACGGAAAGATTTATTTTTGAGGTGCAACAGCGTCCAAGTTCAGAAAATTACATAGTGATATATTTTTGAAAAAAAATTACGTGGCAAGAAGTCGCTGAGAATTTTTACGTAGAATGCAATAATTTTTCTAAAGATTTGTTCTATCTTTTAATGCTTCATAAATATTATTTTAATGGGGTCATGCATTATATGGCATAAACGCCTAGTTCATTTCAGCATCCATCTCACTGTCAATGTTGCCTACTATCAATTTAAAAGTCCCAAATTCAAAAATAAAAGTATAATTTAATTCGTCCCAATAAACATCATATTGGTGAATTCTCGTTTACGAGGATTTAACAGTGTCTATAAACATGTTTTATAGAGCAATACACTTCGATACAAAATACCGATTTATTGCCGGATCAACGATTCTTCCAATGCCGTCAAATACGTCTCTTTAAATATTATTAAACCCTGGTAGCTTCATGGTCTTCGTTTACAATTGTACTTATATTTGGTACAAACTGAGTAATTAAGAGGATGATATGCTAGCGGCATTTATTCCATACAAAAGTCCCCTTGATAATATGATAAATATTTTTATATCAAATAATATATACCCCATCACCGCCATCCCCGGACGTGTTGATTTTTTTTATAAATTAGTTATTGTAGAAACTAAGGGCGTTTGAAAATAAAAAGTCCTCGATTTTCACCGTTATTTTCAGACGTTCCTCAAACAAATTTGATGGATTAAATTTAAAAAAACCGTAGAGGCACAGCCTAAGTCTTTCTTGTTCTATAACTGAAAGAAAATTAAAAATCGGTTCAGTTTTTGGGACTACGAAGTAATGTTTTTCATCTATTTCGCAAAGGTAAAATCGAGCTGCAGTTGTCCCTTACGTGTTTTACAACTATTTCATTTGGGCGCAACGCGATGGCAATAGATTTCTGAAATACCTATTTTGAAATCTGCTACCGACCGCATGTCCTCTTAACTGACTGTTGAGCTGAAGGGCTTTGTAGTTTCACCGATTTTATTTGTAACTAAATGTGTATACGTGTGTGTAATAATAATAGTGTTTATGATTTTCTGTGTCATACGGATACGACACAATTTTTTTTTTTAATTTTTCTATATTTATCACTATCTGTGTGCCTGCGGTTCCGTCCGCATATCATATATTCTTTACAGCGTAATGTAGTTTTTAAATAATCATTGAAACATAATATTTCGATAGTGCTGTCCATTGATTCGTATTTTGTTCACGATTTCATAAGTTGCAATTTTTTTACGCGGAACCTAAGTTACTTTCCTAAGAGAAAGCAAAGATGTTTCTCGTAACTTCAAGCCCTTGCCAGGAAACTTATCAACAAATCGTTTTTCTTTTTTTACAATTTCTTATGTTTAATTATTTTACGCGTAACCCTAACAATTTTCGTGTAATTATTTTTGGTACTAACTGATAGCAAAACTACTTCTCAGAAATTCAAAGTGTACGGCACGGGAGTGCCGTAACAAGGATCATTCGGTCTTCATTCACAATTTCATAACTTTTTTTACTCGGAACCCTAATAATATTCGAAGAATTAAAGTAGTCAATTTACGCGGAGTAACTTCAGCTACCTGACAAAAAAGTCCTGTCCAAATAACTCTAGTCGTCTTAGAGATTACCCGATTTTTTTTTTACTAAGTAGATATGAATGTATACACGATAACTTTTTTTTTTTTGACGGGGGGAAATGCATTTACGCACTACCCTTACCTATTACATTAGTGAGACCGGAGTCCCCCAATGCAATAGGTAAGGGGGCACAGAGGGATGACTCCGTGCCAGTGTGGGACTCGCCCGGACGTGAAGCGTCCGGAAATACCCACTAAAACCCCCCGGGGCCGTCCGCCGCATTTGGCATGGGGGCGATACGGGATGGCTTTCGCAAGCACCGCGTCGCCCCCTGCGGCAGACCCACTACATCGGCAGACCCACCGTGTATACACGATACCTAACCAAATGCAATTTTTTAAAATTTTTGTCTGTCCGCCTGTCTGTTTGTTCCGGGTAATCTCCGGAACGGCTGGACGGATTCTGACGGGACTCTTTTTGGTAGATCGCTGAAGTTACTCCGCGTAACTTAGTGTACTTTTAATTTTCGAAAATATGTAGGGTTCCGCGTAAAATATATAAAACTCATAAAAAATTGAATAAAATCCGATGCAATGCAAAGTTTTACGGGCAAGTGCTTGAATTTATGAGAAATATATTTATTTATATTTTATATTTATATTTTATCTTAGTACTAAAATTTTTTTAGGAAAATAATTAGGGTTCAGTGTAAAAAATTGAAACGCAGGTGCACAGCTAGTGTGAAATAAAAATATAACTTACGGCTGGCGGTGTTTATAAACAATATGTAGGCTCTCGTTAAGGGATCGTTAATGAATATTAAATCGTATGTTTGAATTATAACAATAGACCGGTCGCGGAACAAAGCCGCCCGAGTAACAAACGCGCCCGCGTTATTCGCAACTTTCCTAATAATATACAAACCAACCTAAATTAATGAATTTCGGCATCGTCGGGCTAAGCGGAGCGGATTCAGAGAAACACTATTACTTTCAACTGTGGCCAGACAATAACTGATTACTTTGCGTTATGTTTAAGGTATACTATTTATGTTAATTGATTTTTCAATTTCTATTCTATACTAGTATATATATATATATATATATATATATATATATATATATATATATATATATATATATATATATGTGTGTGTGTGTGTGTACAAGAAGATTAAAAAAACTTATAAAGTGTATCGGCCTTACGTGACAAAAATATTTAAAATATTTCCAGAATAAATAAAAAATAACATAACTATTTTAAAAGTTTTTACTAATTATCAGCACGACAATCGAATTTGTTACGTGACTGAGATCCGTAGATAAAAGCTATAAAACTCGGGTAAAACAGTGCCGGGGAAGTGGATAAAAGTTACTACTATGTGTATACACGTCTTTAAAATATTCGTTTATATTGTCAATCCAGTTGCAAAGTTTCATTTGCGAGAGAAAATTGGCCATTCTCCTTAGTTAATGGCAATCTATGTACACACAATTTGTGCCGGTGTCAATGAGGGTATAATGTATTTTCAATCTTGTATCAGCGTTACCAAGCTCCAGCAACCAAACCATATCACACAAAACGCCATTAAGATTACATGACATAGAGTCAAATACACAAGTTTTATGAATTAAATAAAACAACTGCTACATGCTACATGACAGACTGAGATCCCGCCAAAATTTCGGCCGCATTGGCTGTGGCGAGAACCGACAACATGTTATAAAAACTATTCTAATGGTAGTAATTCTAGTCTTTAATATAAACGCAGATAAATTTGTATATAACAATACTGGCGAAAAAAAATTACATCCTAAATATTTAGTATAATTTAAGTAAAGTATATTACCAGAAGAAAACTACTATTACTCATTTAATTCCCTTATATAACTAGTTCCTTACATTAATTAATGTAACAAAATATAACATACTAAAACGTAACATCTGATTACGTATTCAATACTTTTTGAATACGAGAATGTATCTTGTAAATCGGTTAAGCAGACCCATGTAAAGCCACTGATGTACAGACAGACAAACGATATGATGTATAAGAATAAGTCGTGATGCGTAATGGATTCTTGTTGACAAAATCATTTATATTCCTTTTGTAAATTGACTCAGTGGATTAAAAAAACACAAAGAATTTACTTTAAAATATTCTTTTTCGTATATAAAACATAAATAAACATCCATTGGAAGATTTAATTTGTATTCAGAATGTGTTCGAATTCCATTAATAAAATTCTCGTAAAACCGCTTCAAAGGCGTGAGATGTAACTTTTCTAAAGTCTAAACAATTCTGTCTCTTTCGTATCCGTTCGTGCGAGTATATTTTTTCTCATGCGACAATGTGCCGCAAGCTATTATTGCCGAGAGTTTTGTAGTACTTTGGCAAATTTTCGAGCTATCAGTGAGCAGTGTTACTGACGTTTACAATTGGGGTTGCCACCATTACTTTATTATAAAGTATTGTACGTTATTTCGGGTAATTGTACTTTATACTTTATGAGAATAATAAAGTACACGAAACTACTTTATTTCTCTAAAATTACTTTCAGCCATGTCAGCATTCACGAAGAGTTTTTGAGAGTATCTGTGATGAATAGTAAAAGGCGAAACGAAAGAAACAAAACGTGTTTGAATCTGACAGAAATGAATTACTTATTTACTTTCACCTTAATATAGACGGTAAAAATGTTGTGCAGCTGTTTAGCATTTATAATTATTTGTTCAAAGTTGCTAAAAGTAGTGAAGAATATTTTTTTAAGCAAAAAAATAAAGTCAAATAAATCGTACTTACTAAAAAATAATGTACTATTTTTTCCTACTTTTAATAACCAATGTACTTTATTCGCACAAAAAAGATGGTAACCCTATTTACAATTCCTATCTTGGATCGATAAAATACCACGGTATTCTTCCTGGATTGTTTCATGCATAATGTAACTATTACGTCTAAATTATACAGTAGGGTAGCAATGAAATAAACCTGGGCTAGTCCGCTCGGTTTGAATATAAATATGTAATGCATATTTTATACATATGTAAGTAGGGTAACACATACAAATAGTTAAATTTACAGATATAATAAATGCGCGTAGTTCAAAATGTGTGTAATAGTAAGTGTTTATGATTTTCTGTGTCATACAAATATACGATAAAAAAAAATCTTTTTTTATTCATTACTAGCTGTGTGCCCGCGATTCCGTCCGCGTTTCATATATTCTTTACTACGTAATATAGTTTTTAAATAATCATTGAAAAAAAAATGCTTTGATGGTGCTCTGCATTGAATCGTATTTTGTTTACAATTTCGTGAGTTTTTAACTTTTTTACACGGAACCCTAATTATTTTCCTTTTTTTCGTATTAACAGAAAGGTAAGATATTTCTCAAACAATTAAAACACCTACCAGTTTTAATTGTGCTTCGAATCGGATTTTGTTCACAATTTCAGTACTTTTAATTTTATTCCGAGGAACTCTAGTTATTTTTGAACTAAGTTACGCGGAGTAACATCAGCTATCTGCCAAAACAAGACCCGTTAAAATCGGTTCAGCGGTACAGGAGATTACCCGGAATAAACATACAAAAAAAATTTAAATTTTGTTTTTGGTATATGTATTGTATATACATACATTCATTTTTATTTAATAAAAATTGTTATTTTGTCATTACAAACAGACATTTCAATTTTATTTATTGTAGAGTATATTACAGATTAACTTCTCGGTCTTTGGTTTTCTTGTTGTGTTCTAAATAAACGTAAAATGTGATTCCACTTTATAGTTTACAACTCGATATTGGCCCGGTGAGTGTACTAATATTTTTTCTTGCCGAATTATCCAAAGAATATGGCTATGATTTAAAAGAACAATCATACAAATCGGTTTAGTTTTTGTCGAGTTATCAACGAATTAGTAGACAGAGATATTATCCCTTTTATAATATGGAGAGAAGAATATTACTTTCTTAATGCAATCATATTCAATAACAAAACGAACTCTGGAATGAAATAAGATTTACAGTAGAAACTCGATTATCCGGCCCTCAGTTATACGGATTCGCAATCGCGAATATAATCATCCAGACTACCAACCGAGATATTGCATGGGAAAACATATTGGAGATAAAGATTTTGAAGCGATTATTATGGCTTAGTTGGTAGTGCGGTCGAATTTCGCGTCAATGGACGCGGGCTCAAAAAACCAACTCTAAATTCAGCCTGAGCTTTACTTAAAAGAAAACATTGTCAGGAAACCGTAGCATGGTGGTAGGGCATTTTAAAATAATGCCCGCCTGGGTAGCTTTTTTTTACACGGAATAGGCTCATCGCTTTGATCACAATCTCACCTGATGTTAAGTGACGATGTGGTCGAAGATAATAAACACATTAAGCCTAGAGGAACTGGTTCTCAAGTGATACTGGTGGAACACACCTATTGGTATTTGGCGACAGGTTATCAAACTTGAGGGTGGTAGCTGCCCAGGCGGGCATCATTCGAAAATTCCCTACCACCATGCTATGGTTTCCTCACGATGTTTTCCTTCACCAAAAGCTCAGGCTGATTTTAGAGTTGGATAGGTTCAGTGAGTTTGAACCCGCCTCCATTGATGCGAAATCCGACTGCACTACCAACTAAGCCATCATCGCTTCAAAAGCTACCACCCTCAAGTTAGAAAACCTGTCGCTAAATTCCAATAGGTGTGTTCCGGCAGCATCAATTGAGAACCAGTATCTCTAGGCTTAGTGTATTTACCATCCTGGACCACATCGTCACATAACATCAGGTGAGATTGTGGTCAAAGCACTGAGACAATACCGTGTAAAAAAAAAGATAAATGAACAGCTGGAAATGCAAGAAGATGAAACAAGAAAATATAGACGAGAAAAGTGATACAGGACCATCTCATGATGAAGAACTTCAGGCTCTGAAAACAGCTCTCAATTGGTTTGAAAAACAAACAGAGAGTGATACTCTGAGTTTACTACAGCTGAAACGAATTTGTGATTTAGCAGCAATTAAGAGCAAAAGTGGCTCACATCAAATGACAATTACCAAGTATTTTAAAAACATCATCATCATCATCATCATCTCCCTACCCTTTTCCCATTTTTATTTGGGGTCGGCGCAACATGTCTTCCTCTTCCATTCCTCTCTATTTGTTGTCATCTCCGCATTCACTCCTTTCCTAAGCATATCATCTTTCACACAGTCCATCCATCTTTTCTTTGGTCTTCCCCTTCCCATGTAACCGTCCACATTCATATCCAATACCTTTCTTACAACATCCTCTTTCTCCCTGCGCATCACATGTCCATACCATACCAGAATAAACGACCGCCTCTTAACTTGTCTGTTATTGGCGCCACTTTCAAACTTCCTCTAATATACAAATTAAACTTATTCTATTTCATGATTAAGGCTACTGTATTTTAGCATGTATTTTTATGTAATTTAATCAAATATGTACGCACATAAATAAGTGCGTACATCGTTTTTTGGAAAATGTATCTCTTAATAATTTCTTAATAAACATTGATTATGGTTGATATGTATGCAATTTTATTTGTTGTTTTTAATAACACGTAACATTATGTACTACGTATGCACAAAACCCGATTTTCTTCATACATTCAATTATCCGGATGTTCGATTATCCGAATGCCTAACAACAATAAGTCCGGTTAATCGCGTTTCTACTGTAGTTACACTGAACTAATAATATGACATTAATTAATAAGAAGTTCTTTGTTGTAAAAAATTTGAAACTTCATTTAGCGTATAACATAAACGTGTTAACACGACACTACTATATGCATTTACTGACGCAGTGTACACAGCATCCAATTTGCGTAGATCCGTTCATAACTGTTACCTCCGGAATTGAACACCTCTTTGGTCAGTAATAACATCACTACGACGAAACACATACATAGACGTTGGCATATAAGATCGAATTCCATTACCTGTGTTGTCATAATAATAAATAAAAATTGCAACTAACTGTAAATTATTTCGTGATTTTTAGAGTGTTTGGCGTATTTTCGGTATGTCATGTAGTCGTTCTTATTTTTAATTCAATAACTTGCAGTATTTGACCATATATTAAGTAATTTTTTAGTTTACCATCCTGGACCACATCTTCACTTAACATCTGGTGAGATTGTGGTCAAAGCCTATTCCGGGTAAAAAAGGGCAATGGAGTGCTATGCTCGGAGTTTCACTGCGTGATCGAATCAGAAATGAGGAGATCCGCAGAAGAACCACAATAACCGACATTGCTCAAAGAATTGCCAAACTAAAGTGGGAATGGGCTGGGCACATTGCTCGTAGAACCGATGCCCGATGAGGCCAACAGGTTCTTGAATGGCTGCCGCGTACCGGAAGACTGAACGTGGGTAGGGCCCCTACAAGGTGGACTGATAAACTTGTGAAGGTCGTGGGAGACCGCTGGATGAGGGTGGCGCAAGACCGGTCTTTGAGGGAGACCTCTGTCCAGTAGTGGACGTCTTTCGGTTGAATGGATGGATGTTGGGATTATGTTTTTATATTTGAAAATGTGCCTTATAATAATGATTTTTAATTGATAATGGATTACATTTCACATAATTCCCTATTCGTTTTGATAAACATATATAATAATGGATGTCAACCGCTAATCAATCTAACATAACCAGGCCTCGAGAAACTTTATTGATCCCAACGGTACTAAAACTAAACGTATATAGACAAAGTTGAGACGTGTAGACCACAATGTTAATAGTTACAAGACACCAAAGCTATTTGACCCTGCCAGACAAAAGCCCTGTTGCAGTAAAGCATAATTATATTAATACCTTAAGATCACTACAAACATAATATTTAGGTCAAAATCAAAATCAAATAAATCTTTATTCAATTTAGGCCCTATGAAGGTGCTTATGAACGTCCAAAACACCACCACCGGTTCAGAAAACAACCCAGTCGAGAAGAGCCGGCAAGAAACTCGATGTGGTTCTTTTTTTTTTTATAAAAATATAATATATATATTTTTTTTTTCATATAAAAACTATACAAATCATAGTCTTAACTAATGTTAGCGGAAGCACAGACATGTGGGTTAATTCCAGACTTCACTATCGTTCACGTAATGATCCACCATGTAATAACCATTTTTGAGATTAAGACTTGCTTGACATAATACTTGAACTTATTGTCAGGTAAATCGGTAATGTTACTTGGGATCTTATTGTAAAACCGAATACTATTACCTATAAAGCTTTTATTACACTTACTTAGCCTAAGGCGTGGGACGGCCAACTTGTCTTTATTTCTAATATTACGATCATTCACGATCACTAGATCTAGCTTGTCTAAATTTTTACGAATATGCATTAAGTTATCGAAGATGTATTGTATCTGATGTTAGATGGTTTGAAAGATTTAAACTTATTTACCACACCCTATTTAGTGATAGCGGTCGGAAATCGTAACAAATATTATGGATTCGAATTTACTTTGACCGAAAACTTCTTTAGCGGCGTTGGGCGATTCTCGGCAGGGGGACAACGTATAGATTCCCCATCAACGCTATGACGTCATCAGTCACCATGTTACAGTATGTCAACTATAAGATGGCTTTTTTAAGTGGTAGCGCTCAGAGACAAATACTAAAATGTATACTTAAGCAGCCTATTTTATGTTTTAATTATGAATAAACTGTTTGAAAATGTAACATAATTATTGTTCGGAACGCCGATAAATGTAAAAACCAGACAAATGTTAGGTTATATTTTAGGTTAGGTTAATAATTTCAGTTAACGAATTGTAAAATTTATAAAACAGTTTTTTCAAAATTTCGAGTTTTCACTTCTGTAGGGAGTCCCCATGGCTGCCTAGTTTTTTTTTGAAGTGAAAACATCTTTAGACGCTTCAAGCACTTGTTCATAGGGGAAAATCTTATAGGTTCGAGTCCCCAACATGCTAGTGTGACGTGTTGCGTTAAACTAGTTATGTAGAAAAAGGAATAATAAAAACTAGCATTTATTTTCGAACATTTCCAATGTTCCAATGTTTGCATTGAAATTTTTGATATTATTTAGTTGAGAGGCAGGCGTGTAAATAGACGTGCTCCAGTAGCGGACTGAGAACTGTTACGACCGTACACGCGGATACATGACTGTCAAATTTGTCTTAAAGTGGTCTGCGGATAAATAGTCTATGCAAAAGAACCAGGGGTGTATCTAACAACAAGACCATCGGATAAAAATGTATATCGCTTACTGTATTTTACGATATGCGGCTGCGTATCTGTAGGCCCCACTGGCTCGTATCTTCTTGGTGGCCACCAGTAATTACACCATACACTTAAAGTTCTCTATTGTAGGCTATTATTATTAATTAATATGCTGTATAACGTCTGCGCAAGGAACGCAGGCGCACGGCAAGCGAGCGGTTGGCGACTAACAAATGACCCGAAAGACCGGCGTCAGAAAACTACCCCTGATTTATTGCATAGGATAATTAAAAATGAATAAGAAATAAATGCGGATTACCCGCCAAACCATTTAGTTTTCTAATATTTAGTCTTTGTAATACATCATTCAATGAATATTTTAATGTGGCTTAGAAATTATCTTACCAACTATGTAAATAGATTTCTACTTGTTTGGTAGTATTGTGTCGTGGATTTAAAAATTCTGTAATAGTTATTCCTAGTTTTGTATTTTCATTTCTATCGGTAGTGCCCATTACTGACTAGTTTATTTTTTTTAATTTGAAGTCTGAAATTAATTTTAGAAGGAAAACATGATCTCAATAAATTTATGTTGAAAATTTGTCGTCAGGCACGTAGGTATTTCTATTTCAGGCTTTGGGCAAACGCTTTATTTCAATGAAAAAGCTCGATTTTTTTTTTTCAAAGCGATGATAAATAAATAAAGGATATTTTATATTGTTACGTATTCGTAAAGTTATACCTAGAAATTACTAATCATTTGAAATAATTTTAAAACTTTAATACATAATCAAATTGTACTAAAATATAACAGGACAATAAATCAAGTTGAATTAATATTTTCAACGTCAAAACAAAGTGCTTAGTTTCGTTTGTTTCTCAAACGAAATTATTCAAGTAAATTCTACGAACTTGATCGTTTTGATAATGTATTACGGTGTGTAGTAAAAGTAATACAGTAGGTACACAAATTATTATTGTTATAAGTAAGTTTATATCTTACAAATAAAAGTTTTCATTCAAATAATACTACAAAATAAATCAGGGCTGGTATTTTGGTGTCTTGTTTTCTTCATAAGAATTTGCATGAAACAAAAATTGTTGTAATAGTTTTAAGGTTATATGGCTTGAATTAAATTAAATATTTTTTGCAGCGTCTAAACTCAATACCCAAAGTGTGGTAAAATCTATGCAAGATTTGATCTCAGACATATCTCAATATTCAAAAGTATTTTTTTTTTTATTTATTTCTTCAGTCAAGAAGCCATCTTCTTCTAGTTGCCAAGATTTTTTTTACACAGTATGAGCTCAGTGCTTTGACGACAATCTCACCTGATGTTAAGTTACCATGTGGTCCACTAATCCTAGAGATATTGGTTCCTCAAGTGATGCTGCCGGGACACACTTATTGGTTTTTGTCGACAGGTTTTCTTACTTGAGGGTGGTAGCTACCTAGTCGATCATTGATGTAACAAATTGTGAGAGGTAACAATATAATGTGTAAATGAAATCGTTAATTAATAATGTAGTATCTTTTGAATTTTCCATTCATCCATTCAACCATAAGACGTCTACTGTTGGACATAGGTTTCCCCCAAGAAGGGGGAAATTACCATAATGGCCACGCTTGGCAGGTGGGTTGACGATCGCAGTCAGATGTTTGTGGTAATCAGAGGAAGCTGCTACCCATCCCCTTTTGAATTTTATTTTATAAATATTTTTAGTTACATTATCTGTCATAAATATTAAGTACCCACTTATACACAGTAAAAAGACTACCGCGAGATGTTTAAAAATTATCTTAATTTTAAACTGATTTTTTAACTTTCTGTCATAGAATTTGCTTTGGCGAGCGGGAAAAACTTTTGTTTTAGGCGAATCGTCGAATAAAACTAGTTAAACGTGTTTTATTCATTACTATGAATATTTTACTTTTACTGGGCAAATAAAACTAAACGCGATTAGTAACGCCAGTGTTAGTGACGTCATCGACATGAACTAAATAAATATTTTTCTCACCACTTTATTTTGAAGTTTGAAACCAAAGAGTTTTACGTGATGACGTCAACTTTCAGCTGCACTTTCGCACTACTATAGACATTTGAACTGTATTCTTGACCATCTCGACTATACTACTGACCATCACTATCATATACCAAAACCTAACTAGATAATACATCTAAGACTTAAAAAAATACTTTTTTAATTCGACTAATTAGCTCTCTACGTAGGTATAAGTCAACTAACGAACGATGTTATTACGACCTGTAAGGATGATGACAGTTTTAAATACGATCCATGAATGAAAGAATTTGTAACATTTGAAGACTTTGAGAATAGTTTTTTTGACCTACACACTATCAAGAGGTCGATAGCTTTGGTTTAATATTGTTAAACATTTGTTTCAGGTGAGGAGTTTGTATACCGCGATGTGTGGGGCGGAATCAGCCTCATGTTCGCCGCAAACCAAACTTCAAAGACACTTATGCCCAATACGACTTTTGTAAGTTATTATTTCTTTATCTTCAACATATTTGCCAAGGAAATTTAAATATTCTATCTTTTTGTATGGTATAAGTTTATCTTTAGACTTCAATCTCATATTATATTAAGTAACGCCACGAGAGAAACCAATTCTAAAATGCTAGATAACATCTATATGTGATTAGTATCAATTAGAAAGTGGTGGTTAATTAGCAATTATCCCATATGTATCTACACTGGTTGATTACTTGACGTGATGCGCCGAAACGTGTATCGGGTGTTTTACCATGTGTATGGTATGGTGGTGGCAACCCAGTCGTATGCGAGTCTTTTTTTTCCTGGGCATTTACGCATATCCCTACCAACTTAAGCGGGGAGTAAACGTTCCCTGGTCAAGTTGGCAGGGGGTATGTGGGACTCGCCGTCGTGGAGCGCCAGGAATTCCCACCAAAACCCCACTGTGCCCGTCCGGCACCATCCTGGGGTGACATGGTATCATACCTGCATGCTCCGCGTCCCCCCAGCGTCAGGCCCGATCTGCTATCAGGTCGGGCAACTTCCTTTATCTTGCCCCCCTTAACCACCCGCCGACCTGGAAATATTCGGTCCCTTTCGGTCCTCGTCTATCGACAAGAAAATAGGACGAGAGGGAGCGAGGGGCGAAAAAGATAAAGGAAGATGTCGTTTTAAGGGGGCTGGAGAGTGCGGTCGCACCTCGCCCTCCTGGGCTCTGCCCTCCTACGGCGAAGAGAATCTGCTAGGGGATCCTCCTCTCGATCTCTCTCCGCGGCCTCCTTCTGTAGCATGACCTGCTTGCAGAAGGAGGCCACAACTTCCCAGATCCTCTCGTTCCCGAGGATGGCTCTCACCACACTCGGTAAGGAGAGATCTAGACCCACTGCCATTGCCACCACACGGCGCAACTGTGACTACGCAGAACACTCAGCAAAGGTGTGCAACACCAATCGTTGAAGCGGACCCCACCAGCCCTCCTCGCCACCGCGTACCGGTAGACGATGGCGAGCAGCTCTGCTTCAAGATCCCACGGCAGGTATCCTACGAGCACAAATGCCATCACCGCTGACACCTTGCGGTAACAGCGTATCGCTCTTAGCGCCACCGTGCGCCGTGTAGAACGCAGTACACGGATATTATGGGCGCTAAGGGCATCCGCCCACTGGTGCTCCTTAGACGGTGATTCTCCGCACATACGAAAGCCCTACCATTACCCGATAACGAAGATCGACGCAATATCCGATCACCATTCAGCTGAGTCATCATTTTCATATAATGAAATGAATATAGTTGTAATAAACTATATAGATAAATTAAATTACACCGACATTAATTTTAAAGACAACTTGGTAAACATTTTTTTTACTGATATTAAGTGACGATGTGGTTCAGGATGGTAAACACACTAACCCTTGAGGTACTTGGTTCTCAAGCGATGCTGCTGGAACACACCTATTGATATTTGGCGACAGGTTTTCATTCTTGAGGGTGGTAGCTACACAGGCAGGCATTATTACAATTGCCTGACCACCATCACCATTTCCTGTGTTTACATTCACCGAAAGCTCAGACGATTTTTAGAATTGGTTACCCGGGTTTGAACCCGCGTCCATTGACGCGTAGTTCGGCTTCACTATTATCACTTCAATTTAAGTATTAAATCAATAATATGACTTATAATTTAGTAAGTAAAAAGATGTCGGTCGTCACGGGACAAAGTGAATGGCAGTATGCACAGCACACGCGAGTCAATGCGTCATTCATACCGTTTACAGTCTCGGTATATCGACTGATAAGTCGGTTTAACTGCTAATAAATCATCTGACTTTACTTTATCCTATATTAAGTAGTGTCGGCATAACACGTTTTCTTTCCTCAATCCTCTCGGTCATATCGACATTCACACCTAAACACATATCTTTCTTCTCATAACCCATCCATACTTTCTATATTCATTCTGATTTTACCGTATGCAAAATAGACGAAAACATCACTTCGTAGTACCCTGTTTCCTCCTCCAAAACTGAACCGATTTTTAATTTTCTTTCAGTTATAGAATAAGAATAAGATTTGTAAATATCGAGCATTTTTTTTTTTCATTTTCAAAGGCTCGCAGTTTCTGCAATAACTAATTTATGGAAAATATCAAAACGTACGGACATGGCGGTGGTGGATATATATTATTTGGTATAAAAATATTTATCACAGGTAATATACTATTATCCAGTGAGGAAACAGGGGACAACGTTTGTATGGAATAAAAGCCCCTAGCCTCTTAATGTTCTCAATAACCTGGTTGATTGATGTTGCCAAATAATAAATACATTTACCGTACCTGGTATAAATGGTTTATTTATTTTGAATTGAGTGAACTATATATTCGTTCAGGATACTATCACAATGCAACCTCGTCAATATTTCGTTTCACAAACAAATTATTGAGACATAATTGCTAAAGTAAAAGATTTATAAATAAACCAGCTGTGTGCTCACGGCTGTGCCCGCATTTCGTATATTTTTTACTACGTATTATTTAGTTTATATAGTTTATTTTTTTTACTCAACACTAATTATTACCCAAAATTGTTTTTGCTACTAACATTAAGCAAAGACATTTCTCACAAATTCAAATACCTGCCAGTAAAACTGTGCAATGAAACGGATTTTATTCCAATTTTTATGACTTTTAATTTTTTTTCTAATGTATTAGCATTATGGATTAAAACAAAAGCATGTTTATAAAACAAAAATGTTGAGTAAAAATAAAATACTTATCTATGTGTTGAATCGATTAAACTTCTTCTATATCAATAAATAAAATGGGACTGTTCGTTTGTAATGTCAAAATATTATGTTTTATTAAATACATATGAATGTATATGTATACGACACCTATACTAAAACTACAATTATTAAAGTTTTTGCCTGTCTGTATGCTCGTTCCAGGTAATCTCCGGAACGTCTGGACGGATTTTGACGGGATTTTTTTTTTGGTAGATAGCTGAAGTTACTCCGGGTACTTTTAATCTTCGACAATTGTTAGGAAAAAAAATTAAATAAATAAATTTGTATAAAATCGGATTCAATGCACAGTTTTACGGGTAATAAATAGGGTTCCGTATAAAAAAATAAAATGCAGTGAAGAATACATGAAACGCGGGTGCAGCCGCGGGGACACAGCTAGTCTTGAATAAAAACAATTGTTATAGAAAATCGAATCAGTAACGCATTATCACATCACTAATTGAGTTGTACTCGAACTGTCAAAAATAAAATAAATGGTTGAAAGGGGGTATAGTTATGTCCCACATCCCTCTTAATTCGCACATCTGGTACGTCCACTCGTTATTTCTCGCTGAACCCAATTCTAATGTCATCGCGAACGAAGTCGTGAGCAGAAGCTTGTTACATATAATATCAAGCCAAATTTCCACGCAGAAGAAGTTACTCAATAATAGCCGACCAAAGTAAAACTAAACAGGCCAGACAAACACTTCTGAGTTTGCCTGTTATTGTCGCGCAATTAGCGATACGTCGGTACACAGCCTGAACGTTAAGTAAGTGTTATCGCTTTGTTTGTCTCCGATATTGACCCACATCTGACTTAGATAACGGCAGAGGGAGACTTTATTAAGAGTATTTGTGACCCAGAGAAAATCAGCGTATTTACCACTACTGGTTTTATTGTAATAGCTAGCAACTAAATTAGGATCTATCTATCTGTCGAAATGAATATAGTACCATCGCTCTCTATCCTTACAGATCTATCTCGTTTCTTTCGTGTTCATTAATCTTTTTACTGTCTATTACAGTTTCCACTTTACCTATCGTAAATATTTTCTGGATCTAATACGATAAATTAAGTCTTAGCCGATTGCGGTCTCTATTTTCATAGATAAATAGGAAAAAAGATCTGAAAAATAGTTTCATTCTATTCACACTTGTGATTATATTAATAGGTATATTGAAATAAATATTGTATGGAGCAGAATACATCCCTTAAATATAAAGCTTCAAGCGAATCGAGAATAATCTATAAGTATACTAATAAATAAAATTGAAGCGTAGACTGTTTCAAAACATATATGTACAATGGAAAACAACAGAACCATAGTGTGATGTAAAATCGTTCAAAGAAAATCGATTTTTGTTGTCGTTAATATATAAAGTTGAAGCGTCTGTTTTTTTTTTACTGAATACATATGAACTTATATACAATACCTATACCAAAAATGCAATTTTTAAAATTGTTGTCTGTTAGTAACGGCTAATCTCAGGAACAGCTGGACTGATATGGACGGGACTTGTTTTTTTGTTAGCTAACTGAAGTTACGCCGCGTAATTTATTTTTACTACTATACTATATTTTGTAGAAAATAATTAGGGATCCGCGTAAAAAAAGATTACATCTCATAAAAATTGGAATAAAATCCGATTCATTGCTCAGTTTTACTGGCAGGTATTTGAATTTGTGGGAAATATGTTTGCTTAATGTTAGTAGCAAAACCAATTTTGAAAAATAATTCGGATCCCGTATAAAAAAAACTATATTAGCACTGAAAAATAAATGAAACGCGGAGGCAGCCGCCAGCACACAGCTGGTTTATACATAATTCTTTTAGTTTAGCAATTATTATCTCAATAATTTGTTTGTGAAACGAAATATTGACGAGGTTGCGTTGTGATAGTATCCTCAACTAATATCTAGTTCACTTAATTCAAAATGCGTAACATTCACCAATATTCATTCGATATAATTCTTGCATACAAAATTAAAGTTACACATATATATGACTATACTCGGTATCTAATTACATAACACTAAAGCAGAGATTGGATGTTAAACAGTAACATGTATATATCAGAACATTAAACTAGCATTGATAGTTAAATGAGAGGCAGAGTCTATCTTTGATGGCTTAGAAGCAGCAAAATGCAACCTTACGACGCCCGATAACCTAAATGGATTTACTAAGGATAACTTTGCAATCGCATAGTCTGCTGTAATTTACGAAATTGTAATAATATGACAACTAAACAGGGAATTAATTCGTAGGTACTGCAAATAAAAACGACGATCCACCTCGAATTAATAAAATATTTCATTAACAGTATTTAGATTATCCATCTGCAACTGCAATGGTACAAAACAAGCAGGAAAGTAGCACAGTTACAGAATTCAGTTCGCAAGTCAAGTTAGTTAGGTAATTGTGTTAGCCGACATCGCCTCGATAGTGCTATGAAGGCTGCGTCTGCGTTCATACAAAACTTATTTGATTAACAGCATTCGTCGCCCGTACTAGAACAAGGGACAATCAAGAACAGTATCCTATATATTAAACGAACTACTTTTCTTTATTAGTAACGCTGTTTACAAAAATCTATTTATGAGTTTATCTGTATTTTTATCCTTGCATATTATAAAAGGAAAATCTCCCTCTATCTGACGTTAGTGAATATTTACATGATTCTTTATTTGATTAATATAAAAAAAAAAATATTTGGTTCCATTTATTCTTTTTTAAGTAAACGGCAAAGGTACTAGTAGACCATGCAGTCAAGTCAGACTTTAGGAACACTATCAATAAATGAATGACGGTAACAAAATGGTGGCCTTCTGTTATGACCACAACGGGAATGATTGGGGCATTTCAGAATTCACGCTCCGTGACATTATTTTTACTTAACTACACTTGTGTATCACTATATCACGAAAATGCCAAAATTACATAATTAATAGCCAAATACTGCAAAATAATGAATTAAAAATAAGGACGACAACACGATAGACCAAAATCGCGCCAAGCACCCCTTGATTAAAATAAGATTTTTTGTTACATTTATTCCTTTCTAACGAATGGCAAAGGTAATAAAAACCATGCAGCCAAGTCTGACGTTAGGAATACTATTCATACAATGTTTTGTGTTACTTACAAATTACAAAATTTACTATGAATTAACATACTGTAAAATTCTCAACAGATTTAAATAATGAGGTGTAATTTTAGAATAGTTACAACAGCTTATCACTTCTAAGTACACAAGGTAAATAAATGCACTCACGTACCCGTAAAGACTTCAAATATTTACATAAAATAAAATAATGGTAACTATTTTTTATACAGGTCCTAAATTATTTTTGGTATTAACAGAAAGCAAAGATATTTCTCACAAATTCAGACACTTCAAAAAAAACAAAATCAAAATTTATTTATTCAATTTAGGCCCTACGAAGGCGCTTATGAACGTCTAAAACACTACCACCAGTTCGGAAAACAACCCAGTCGAGAAGAGCCGGCAAGAAACTCGATCTGGTTCTTTTTTTAAATAAATATAATATATATCATTTTTATTTGTCATATAAAAAACTATACAAATCATAGTCTTAATAATGTTAGCGAAAGCACAGAGACGTGGGTTAATTCCAGACATCACTATCGTTCGCGTTTATTTTTGAGATTAAGACTTAAACTTATTGTCAGGTAAATCGGTAATGTTACTTGGGATCTTATTGTAAAACCGAATACTATTACCTATAAAGCTTTTATTAGACTTACTTAACCTAAAGCGTGGGGCGGCCAACTTGTCTTTACTTCTAATATTAAAATTATGACGATCATTCACTAGATCTAGTTTGTCTAAATTTCTTGTTTTACTAAACTGTGCATTGAATCGGATTTTTTTTCACAATTTCGTTAGTTTTATTTTTTTTAATCAGAACCCTAATAATTATCCGAAAAATAATGTAGCTTAAGTTACGTCTCGTAGCTCCAGCTATCTACCAACAAAATCCTGTAACAATTGGTCCAGCCGTTCCGTAGATTAGCCAAAGTAAATTGACAAACAAATACCACAAATACTTCTGCTATATAAATATCATATAATTTTCGATTGATTAAATTTAAAGATAATTAGTTATTTCAAAGTATTTGCTGACTAATTACTCATTAAACGATTCCACTGTTTGCTAATACCATCCTCTTCATGCATATAGTTAAAAAGGCCAGTTTAATATCGAATTACTCCTACCATTAAGTATTCATTTCCACCCATTCCTCATTCCCGATTCTCGAAATTCAAAACATTATCTAAATTATCATATTAGATATATTGTAAAAACTTTTATATAAAAGAGAATCAATACATCCTGCCATTCTAGTTTTTGTTAAACTTAATACGCCTTCTTAAAAAAAATAGACCGAATTAAAGTCTATCACTTCCCTATAGGAGCACGAATATAAATATTTAAATTTCGCCTTAACATTCAGTATTGTGAATGCCACTCGCAGAGGCCAAAATAAATTGATGTCTGCCCAACAAGTGGAAATATTGCTGAAAGGAAGTCAGAGGACACAGTTTAAACAAAAAAAGAAAACTTATTTTTCAAACTTGGAATATAAACAGCCCGCATAATAGACAGTGATAGATTAAGTAAGAGACACAACTATGATACATAAACAATTTAAAATTAATTACTATTTTGAAAAGAATCACGTGATACGTAAGCGTCATGATAGGTCGCCATGTTGTAACGTCATAATGTTAAAGGAATTTCTATATAATATGCAATTTAATGGAAATATATATAAATATAGTTCATATTCAAACATTGAAACATGAAATTACATTATGGTGTTAGAAAAATATGCTTTAAAAGTTTTACTATGTATTTTGGTGATTTGGTACATTACCCAATGGTAATTAAACCAAAACTTAAAAAAAATTGCATTAGAAAACAGTTCTATATAATTACAACTTTAAAAAAAATTAAAGATTTATAATGTAAAGGCTGAATTGTTTAATAAATAGATCTTGCTTTAAGAAAGGTCTACTTTAATTAAGAATTTCGTCCATATTAACTAATTTAGTGTTACGTCATTTAAAAATAAATCACGATACCCGTCGCAGCGCCCTTTTATAGGAATTTCGTTATAGAGGGCTGTTCACATTAAGTTGCAGGAATTGACATAACAAGTCAAATAAGAGCTTGTAATATATTACTGGACGAATCTCAATTTAGTAATACAATTTTATCTTACAAGTATAACCCATCTGCGTTACTTACGATATGGCATTACCGAAAAAAGTTACCGCTTCATTGATTCGGTTATTCGAAGCCTAGATACGCAACCGATATCTACTATACATTACGTAAGGAAACGTATGAGATGATGAGGTCCTTGTAAATATTCCATCCGAGAAATACGTTTTAGTTTATAAAGAACGGTGTAACAAAGTTTCATATAAAATATAGGCGCGACAAACATCTACGCACACAAAGAAAGTATTTTTAGAACAAAATTATTACGTAGGGGAGTTGTGTTTTGAAAGCTATGAGGAAACAATATAATAAATGTGAAATTCAGCTTTATACGAGCTAGAATAAGATACAATTTAAAATGAATAGTTACACAGAGCGTTCGTAAATAATTATATAAGTATTTTAAAATATTATATACTCCATCAAAGTATTCAATTTTTTATATGAATAAAATCTCATATAAAATGTTTTTTGCGTATAAAGATACGTATATGTCGGTCAAATTTAATTAGTATAGTTTTCTATAATAGAGATTTCTGGAACAATTTCGTAACGTTTCATTCTGTGGCTGGCAATAACAAATTTCTTATCATTAGTTTTCCATAGGAAAGGACGTATTTGGGTTTTAAGAAGGAGCGGGTCATGCCCACACGAATATAATAAAAGTTTGCTAATATCATTTTTAAATCGTTTTCAAATTGCCATTAAACGAAATGTGAAATAAACTTCTTAGACTTTTATGAATATAACGTGGCAAATTTTGCTTTAAAGCAAACTCTGTTAAATACTAAAAAAACCCAACTATTAGTAATTTTTGTTCTTTATATTCTTACTCGTCGTTTATTCCTTCTTTTAGTAATTAATATTAACCAATTTTATTATAATTAAACAAGACATCAAAAAAATAATATCAAATAATTCATAATTTCTTTGAATTTTTTCATTGCACATGTAATACGTGAACCCCCTTATAATTATGTAGAGCTCGGCTAATATTAAAAAACTTATTTTCCATTCAACCTAAAGACGTCAATTCAGCCCCCGAAGATCTCCACAACGCCCGCATCCGCGGATTCCTGTGATCGTTGCCAGGTCGTCGATCCATCATGTAGGGAGCAACGTTGTGTCTTCCGGTACGTGGTAGCCATTCGAGAACCCGATGCCTCCATCGGGCATTGATTCTACGAGAAATATGCTCGCCCACTACCAACTTAAGTTTGACAATTCTTCAGCCAGTGTCGGTTACTTTCGTTCCTCTACGAATTTCCTCATTTCTGATTCGATTACGCAGTGAAACTTCAAGCATAGCCCTGTTGCTTTGGATGACTTTTTTTGCTAAACCATTATTTTCTCTCGTGCAATTATTAATACAGAATTTACCTCCGTAAAGCTGGTGAGGTTGTAACTTTATTTAATTAATATTTTATTCCGTTTCAATTATTTTGATTATGTCTCTGGTTTCGGTAGGAAGTTTGTTCAACGGCAGACTGACTGAATGTACCTAACTCGGTTAATGACCAAATACAACATTATTCTAGATCGTTTAATTAAATTAATTCATTTGTTTTAGCATTATTAATTTAACTATAATAACCTTAATATTTACTTTTACTTTAGTTATAAGCATGGAGATTAAAATTAAATATATTGTTATAATATTAATACGTGAAGCAAAATTGAATTGAACTAAATTTTTTTTTGTAGAAATTTTTAATAACTACTGGGGTCTGGCCAATAATTGCGTGAACAAAATGTTGCATATTTTTGCAAAAAATTAATAAGTAATTATTTGTTCCGTAATCAGCATTCGAACTCCCTTACCCCTTTCCATCAAAAATAACTAAAGCGTAGTCTCCTCCCCATTGATAATTACATTTTTTTTTACACGGTATAGGCTCTGTGCTAAGACCACAATCTCACCTGAAGTTAGGTGGCAATGTGGTCCAGGATGGTAAACCTAAACACACTAGGTCTAAGGTACTTGTTCTTAAGTGATGCTGCCGAAACACATCTATTGGTATTTGGCGGCAGGATTTCAAACTTGGGGGTGGTAGCTATCCAGACAGGCATTATTTGAAAATGCCCTACCACTATGCTATGGTTTCCTCGCTATGTTTTTCCTCCACCGAAGGCTCAGGGTAGTTTTAGAGTTGGATAGGTGGACTCGACGATATCTCGGGAACGGATTAAGTGATTTCGATGAATTTTTCTAGAGACGAGTCTAGGATTCGAGATATTTAAGTCAGGTTGATGGTGAGATATCACTCTTCCTAACCATACACGAGGCTTGGGGACTATCATTCCCATCAGTATTAATCCTATAAACAAAAGGCAAGAGGCTGCAAGTCCATACAGCATCCCGCATGCCGTATTGGCAGTATCTAGACACAGACACCTGTGTCTAATACACCGATGACGGAGACGATGCGCTAGACAAGTTCGTCCGCAAGTCGTCAACGGCGACAAATAAGGACATCGTGGATTACAACCTCAAAATGACCATAAAGAGGCGAGATGATAGTGTGATAGACACTATAATTCAAAATTTAAAATCACACCTACGATAGTCCCGCGTTTGTAACCAGTGTTTGGAAAAAGCAGGAAAAGAAGCTAAACGAATGAATGTTGGTTACACCCGCGAATTCCGCATGAATTTCCTTGTTTGTAATAGATTTGTCATAAATTATAAATAATACATATTCACAGGTTCAAAATTAAACTAACCCTTATAACCTGTTTACGAAATGTGCTGTCAATAATTTTAAAAGCATCGAGTTTTTATGTATAAGTTTTCGTTCTTTACAGTATTTATAAGTCTACATTTGAAATACTTCCTTTGCTAGCATGTTTTAATACATAAAATGTGTTCCTTCATTTATTTTTTAACCAATTTAGGGGCAGTTGTTTTTTAATCCAAAATATTTGAACTTTATTTATAGATGAGACCTTACGTGCTTAATTTGAAATTTTTGTTTATTCTACTCCGGGGGTATCGAATTCTATCATACCATATTTAAATAATCTAAAAAAAATTGAAACCATATCTGTTGTTAATTTTAAGTTAAAATTTGAAAATGTTTATTTTTGTCAAATGTATTTAATGTACATATTTACTCATTAACACTGTTATTATAATTATAAAAGATACTAACCCTGTGCCCGCGGCTCCGCCCGCGTTTCATATATTCTTCACTGCGTAACTAAAAAAAAACAAATGAATGAAAAAAAAGAAGAGAAATGGTCGATGGAATCCAAAAAATGTATAGCCTATTACCATCTACGATTAATTCCGCGTCGAATGGTTGTGGTTTCATGCTGATCGGTCCAGTAGTTTTCGAGTTTACCTCGGACAAAGAAAACAAACTTTGCTTATACATATATAGATAATAGCTGCGCCTGCAGACCCACTCGTATAATATATCCATTATTATTCTTATTCGTTATATTATCTATATTAATAAATAAAAATTGAATAGTCTGTTTGTAATGTCAAAATATTTTTGACAGTCTGTTTGTTCCGGGTAATCTCCGGAACGGCTGGTCGGATTTTAACGGGACTTTTTTGGTAGATAGCTGAAGTTATTTCGGGTAACTTAGGGTACTTTTAATTTTATAAAATTGTCAGGAGTTCGTATCAAAAAATTAAAGTGCAGTGAAGAATATAGGAAACGCGGACGCGTAAAAAATTGAATTTTTTGTATAGGTGTTTTATATACATTCATATCTATTAGATAAAATAAAAAATATTTTGACATTACAAACAGACTATTCAATTTTTATTTATTAGTTTAGATAATATAACGAATGAGAATAATAATGGATATATTATACGAGTGGGTCTGTAGGCGCAGCTATTTGTATATAAAGTTTAATGTTAGCCATTAATCGAGTTAATATTTTAGCGTTTACGGCCTTTCAACTGTTTACTGTACCCCACTGAACAGTAAAGTGTCACAAAATAGTCCGTTTTAAACTTTAAACTCATATTTATACTTAAGTACTAACCATATATACCTTTTTTTTTGTAACGTGGGTAAATGCTTTCACGCATTCCCCCTGCCAACTCTAATCCGGAAGTATAGTATTCCCAGATTAGAGTTGCAGGGGTATACGTGGATCCTGACCTTACAAAGCACTGGGGAAGTGGCCGAAGGTACTTGCCTTGGTTGACCAGGGCTGTTCCTAACGCGGGTGAGTGCAAACGCAAACGGTGCATGCTTGCTATCCCGTGTTGCCCCTCCTCGTGCAGCGGTAGAGACGGTCACTCATAGGTCACCGCCTATTTGTCACCGTCACCATTTTGACCGCGCGCCTACTAGAGGGCGCCAGGAAATTGGATGCACACAGGCACTACAAGGGCTAGAGCCGCCTCTGGTACGCTGGGATATGCTACCTAAGCTCAGCGTGCGGCAATGTGGGTTCATGCCCCAACGCTGGATAGAGGACTCATTATATGACCTAGTTACATATATCAGGATCCGTGTGGTGGCGAAGGAGGTCGTTGCCCTGGTGTCATTGGACATAGAGAGGGCCTTTGATAACGTTTGGTGGCCGGGTTTGAAGTCCCAGCTCGTGGAAAATGCTCGTACCCCAGGAATTTGTACGGTATCATCATATCATCTCTTCATACATGGAAAATTGGAGCATTGCGTTCAGTTATGCCGGTGTAAAGGTTAATCGGGTAAGTTCCAAAGGATGTGTCCAAAAATCGATACCTGGACTTTCTTTTTAGAACATTATGCTTGATTCCTTTCTAATGGACTCGAATCTGCGGGCTTGTACTGGCATTCGCGGACGATGTCATTCTGATCTTCACCGAGGAAGAAAGTCGGACCAATGCAGAAGATGGCAAACCGGATTCTGCAGACCGTGATGGACTGGGGCGTCAAATTTAAGCTTCCATATGCACCACACAAAACAAATGCGATGGTGCTAACGAGGAAGCTTAAATTTGATAAACTAGTCCTTGTCATGACAAGGATCTATCTACTATATGGTTACCATTTGGTGGAGTCCGGATTTCGCTAGAATACTAGATTCACCTACTTGGTCTGATCCTTGATAGCAAACTCACTTTTGAGGCACTTGTCACTGCGGCCTGTAAGAAGGCAGCTGATATCTATAAGTAGTTGGCATGTGCTGCTAGAATGAGTTTTGGCTTGAACCCGGGGATTATCAGAACGATATACGGCGCCGTCATTGAGCCAATCTAGCTGTGCGCCGCAAATGTCTAGGGCCCCTCTGCGGTAAAGCTATCACTTCGCAAGAAGTTGGATGCGATGCAGAGGGGTTTTGGGCAGAATATTTGTATGGCGTACCGCACGGTTTTCTCTGACGGCTGCAATTCTGCTCTCAGACTTGCTCTCGCTAGAACTCCGGGCACGGGAGGTGAAAAGATTATACCGTGCAAATTGGGATGAGCATCTGGACGAGATCCTGGTCGACCACGAGTTGGAGCGGCCCGTTCCATTTCACCAGTTTCCCCACTCAGCGTTATGCGAGGGCGAGATGTATGAGAGCTTGAAGGCCCTTAATAGATGGTGGAGTAGGAGCCGCTTTAATATGGTGGAAGAAGGGGCGGGAAGTCAAGTTCTCTACATTTCGCCTGAAGAACTATATGCGCTATATAGAGCGGTTCAGGTGGTTAAAAAATCACGGGACCGGGATATTGGCATCTTTAGTGACTCAAAGTCGTCACTGGAGAATAATATCCTAATCAATGCACAGTTTTACTGACAAGTATTTGAATTTGTTTGAATCTTTGCTTAATCTTAGTAGCAAAAAATTTGGAAAATAATTACGGTTCCGGATAAAAAAATAATATACAGTGAAGAATTTAAGAAACGCGGGTACAGCCGCAGGCACACCGCAATCAAATTTTAAACCTATATACATATAGTATATAAAAAACACGCAATACTATTTTACGACTGCACCGCTAGCGAGGGCGCATTTAATTTTAGTGCCGATATACATTATTATCTGATAAATATTTTTCACCATTACTGTGGTATATTTACAATATTTTTATTCACACATAATGATGCGAGCCGTACCCGAAACCGTACCCGTAAAAGTAATCGAAGTTTAAAAAAATACAAATAAAAAAGACGATTTATTAAAAACCCACAAACTATGTGATATTAATTTAATCTGTCTTCTAAATCGCGGTTTGTTTAATAACCTTTAAGGATTAAATTCCTTTATTTCAACCCGGGACCCGCCTCCGTGTTCCGTTCCCCAATTGGGGAGGCTTCTGTTCTTCTTCTGTTCTGCCTCCAGCGTGATACAGTGTCACTTTCATGTATTAGCAAAACACCCAATATACTGCATCCACACTCCTGCACACTACACGCAAGTAGATGAGTTCTATAGGGACCAAGAGATCCGTAGTTGCCTTAACTCAGGTTTAGAGCTAAGGTAAATTCTGCGCGGAATTTATATCTCAGGCACCAGCCGAGGCCAAGGTCCGTAACGCTTTAGGGCTCTTGCGCTAACTCTCATTCTCCCTTAAGCGCTCACCTTAAAAGTTCTGTGAAGCTGTCAAGGTCTATCCAGTTTCTTTTCGGCAATTTCATTTTCAAAAATGTTTTATTTTCTTTTGACTCTTCTTCGACTTCTTCACAAATATTCATTGGATTATAATCCTCTTAACATGTTCAATACCTAACAGACAAACATATAGACCTTGCCTTTTATGTAATCAATCAAACTTTGAATAAGGCGCTTCGTATTTAAAGTTCGCTAAATCAAAATCTATAGGTTGCTCTTCCAGGAGACATACAGTTTTGAAATATAGCATGAAGGGAAGTCTATTTCAACGTATTTACGTTATGGAATAAATCGGAAAATAACGGCTCTGAAATCCCGCGTGGGATTTATACGCGTGGAAGTTAAACTCACTGTTAATTCATACAGTTTGGTAAAAGTACGCCCACAAAATAAAAACATCTAATGAATAAAGTGCTCGATTTTTATCGTCATTTTCAGATGTTCGTCGAACAAATTTGATAAATTAAATGAAAAAAGTAAAAAAAAACGTTGAGGCATATCCAAAGTCTTTCTTATTCTGTAACTGAAAGAAAATTAAAAATCGGTTCAGTTTTAGAGAGCACTGCGAAGTAATTTTTTCCTCTATTTTGCATAGGTAAAATCAACCCGAGCTGTTGTTGGCCCTTTCGTGTTTTGTAAGTCTTTCTTCTGAGCGCAACGAGGTAGCAATAGATTTCTGAAATACTTGCTCTTCAAATCTGTTACTGACCGCATGATTGCTTAAGAGAAAATGCAGGCTCTCTTTGTTCCATACAAACGTATTTCTCTTGTATCACAGAGTTTTATAAGTCGATTTTTTTTTGTTTTCTAACTATATTCCATAATTCTATTCACTTAGTCTGTTGTTTACAATAAGTTTGACATAATTCAATTGCCCTATAAGTACGGAACCTTCAAAGTAAAAGTTCTGCTTATTACTCGTCTTTCTTTCTTCTTATCCGTACAGTTATCACTATTTCACTTTAGTAATTAACCAGTTGACAGAAATCTGTATATAACAAAACTTTGCAGCGAAGATGACACAGACCCTTGTGCTAGTCACCTTTATGCGGCTGAGTGCCTTCAGCACTCGCCCCCAAAGTTCGGTGAAGCTGTAACGGCCATTTTGGTCGACAGCATTAACTAGTTTAGAAAAAAAAAAATGATGACACAGTTGGTGATGCGGTAAGATTCCACGTCGATTGACGCAGGTTAGAAACCATATATGCAACTCTATACAACTAGAGCGTGAGCATTCGATGAAGGAAACCATATCATGGTGGTAAGGCATTTTGTAATAAAGTCCGCCTGGGGTACTAGCACTTTCAAATTTGAAATCCTATCGCCAAACACCAATAGGTCTGTTCCGGCAGCATTGGTTGAGAACCAATACCTTTAGGCTTAGTGTGTTTACCATTCTGGACAGCATCGTCATTTAACATCAGGTGAGATTGTAATCAAAGCGCTAAGCCTATACAGTACAAAATTATTAAATTATAGATGTGTTCGCCGATGTGTTGTCTCGTTACCACCGGCAGTGCCGCTACAAAAGTTTGCGAGTTTTTAGATGTTTCCGGTGACATTTCGCTCACCTGCCATCGATCAACCCGCGTTCATGCGAATGCTATATAAGACGCGATAGAGTCGATACATGGACACAAAGAGTATATAAACAAGGGACGGGACTTCCATACAAAAAGATGAACAAAGTTGAAACATGTACTCGAACCGTATACCAACAAAACAAACATTTATGGCGGCTGTATCAATGCGTGCGATAGAGTCGAATAGGTATTAATAAAGCAAGACAGCGATAACCGCCATTATTCCCAGTACACGTTTCATACATGTTCAAGCTTCACTTTTTTACAAAGCAGTTGCGACAGACTGCATGGACACTTGAGTTCCGAATGTCTAAGGAAATACTACGGGTGCTTTAGTATATACGTATATTTATGTATAGTGATAGTGTAGGTAGCAGATGATGTGGATTTAATTAATTGTTCTTTGTTACAGAGGGTGCTCGAACCGGCTGCGTTTACCATATCTGCTGATCGAAGATTCCTTCTACTGACTCAGAATGTGCGCAAGCTCCACCGTCACTCCTACCTTGCAAAATACACCGTCTACGATATACTAACTACGTGAGTCATTATTTGCTTCTTTTTTTTCTTACCTTTAAAATGTAGTATTTAATTACTAAGCTGCGTGGTGCCGGCTAAGAATAGTACGACCCCATATCTTACCGTGGGTGTCATAAACAGTGATTAAGGGATAAACCAGGGAATGGGCAGCAGCATCCTCTGATTACCACAAACACCTACTGCGATCGCCAACCCACTGCCATGCGTGGCGATTGTGGCAATACCCTCCTTTTTGGGGGAGATCTATCTCCAGCAGTAGACTCTTTCGGTTAAATCAATTTAATCACTATTATTAGTGAAAAAAATGAGTTGATAATTGTTTCCCCTTTTTTACTTTACCAAAACTTCTGTACAAAGACTGTTTACATTTATGTATTTTACACATTTTCACACACGCTTCAGTGCAACGACGCAACTTAATGACTTTCTTCCAGTCAACCTTAGGATGGTGTAGAGATTAACAAGGGTTGGTGCTAAAATAAAATAACAAGATATTATAAACGGTGTATTGTATTTTTTTATATGATGGCAGTTACCAATGTCATGAAATTCAGTACATATCTTTTTGATGAATGATGTTTGTAATAGATTTGTTTTTTTTTTACACGACATAGGGTTATTGCTTTGACCACAATCTCACCTGATGTTAAGTTACGATGTGGTCCAAGATGATAAACATAATAAGTCTAGAGATACTGGTTCTGAAGTGATGCTACCGGAACACACCTATTGGTATTTGGCGACAGGTTTTCAAACTTGAGGGTGGTAGCTAACCAGGCGGACATTATTATAAAATGCCCTACCATCATGCTATAGTTTCCTCACGATGTTTTCCTTCACCGAAAGCTCAGGCTGATTTTAGAGTTGAATAGGTGGGGCTCGAACTCGCGTCCATCGACGCGGAATCTGACCGCATTATCCACTGCGCGCCATCATCGCTATGATGATGTCAGATGTAGCTTCCAGAGACTGTTCTACTTATTGGCTGTTAAATCATCTTTTTTTTTCATCTATAATTTGGTCACACCCTTGGTTAGAATCTCATTTTGTTTAGTTCGACATACAAACATTTTATGATCGAGCGAACATCCCTTCAATATACGCACACGTGAACAAAAGTTAATTAATTAAGCTATACCACCGTAGCAAAGTGAAATTTTCATAAATTACATAACATCCCGTGGGAAATAAGCAAAAGTCATGACATTACGAGGTACTTTAATCTTGTCTTTAAATACTAAGACTGATTAAATGAAATATATATAATTTTTACATATTATGAAAGGTAATATTTACATTAGTTGATTTATAAATCAAAAACTACTGAACCTATTTACAGATACATATATATTCTTATTTATATTAATGTAAAACGTAAACTTTGGAACCCTTTTTAAGAATACTGTGAGATTTGTAATAAACAAAATTAATATAGAGAAGTAGTACAGTGTGCTAAAATTTATATATAATATATCTGTTTAAATTTGAATTACATACCAAAATACCGTAGTGTCTCAAGACGAAAGTCTTCGACTAGTGTGTGTTGCCAGTGATGTCATACAGCACTGAGACTTGCTCGCTCACGATGGACCTAATAATAAAGTTCCGATTTGCTCAAAGAGCAATGGATTTTCTTAAATGTCTTCAATGTACGTTTGAAGGTTGTTATAGTTAAATTAATAAAGCTAAAACAAATGTCTTAATTTAATTAGACGATCTAGAATAATGAATTTAGTCATTAACCGAGTTCAAACTTCCTACCGAAACCGGAGATGTACCTAATGAAAATAATTGAAACGGAATAAAATATTAATTAAATAAAGTAACAACCTCACCAGCTTTACGGAGTTAATTATGTAATAATAATTTCACGAGAGAAATAATGTTTCGCAAATTAAGTTACCCAAAGGGTAACGGAGAGAGCTGCGGCTGGAGTTTCACTGCGTGATCGAATCAGGAATAAGGAGATCCGTAGAGAACCAAATTAACCGACATTGCCCTAAGAATTGTTAAACTTAATTGGCAGTGGGCTGGGCACATTGCTCGCAGAACCGAAACGGCCAACGGGTTCTCGAATGACTATCACGCACCGGAAGACGTAGCGTGGGTAGGCCCTCCACAAGGTGGACCGACTACCTGGTGATGGTCGCGGGAATCCTCTGGATGCGGGTGGCGCAAGACCGGTCGTCGTGGAGATCTTTGGGGGAGACCTATGTCTAGTAGTGGAGGTCTTTCGGTTGAATGAATGGATGGTATTAAATAAAATATTTCCCATTCAATTCATTCATTGTTTATTATACGTCATTATCTATTACGTTTACCAATGCATTTTCAATCGCTTGTCATCGTCAAATCAAAGCAAGTCAAAACCACTAAAAGCAATTGAAAATGAAGGGCAAAGAAAACTCTTAGTATTTTTTTAAACTCATATTTTAATTCAATTTTTTTTTAAAGAAAGCCAATGGTGCTTTCAGAATTTTACCATCACGGTATTATATCTCTTATATATTGAATTATATACTTAAAGTATTCAAGGGAACACGGTCGTGGTTATTCTTTATCGACTTTATTTAGTTGTCTAAATTCATAAAATTATTTAGTTCTTAAAATATGAATTTAAAAAAATACTAATATAGTTTTCTTTGCCTTTCATTTTCAATTCGGTTCTATGGCCGCATGGGTATTTACAAACAATTTTATGAAAAATTATTTTGAAGCTATGTTTTCGTTGGTATCATGCCAAATAACTTTCTATCAATGTATATTTCCCGTATCACATTTTATACAGTTTTCGAATTGTTTTGAAAATGTGTGAGAATCGAACGTAATGGGGACAAGTAAACTAAAGCGTCAATAATGCATTGTTATAGTAATATTTAATAGATAATGTATATAGTATACAATATAATAGTTCCCAACTGGGTTAATCTTTGATACATTTACTAACTTCACTTTGTTAACTTGAACTAAATTTACGAAAAAAAAAGTGATAAAAGAACCTCTGATGACAGAGAACCACAGCATGCTTAGTTGTAAGTAGATGAAAAACCAACTTAAGTACATGAGATTATAATTTTTTTTTAGAAAAAAGTGTATTTCTTCTTGTTCGCTTTTCAATATGGGACATCTATTAAGTTATAATGTTTACGGTTAACTTATTCGGGCTGAGCAAAATGACTACACTTGATCCGATGTTAATTGATGTACAGTCGAAGAATGATGAAAATTAAAAATGAACGAGAACCTTTGAAGCGATGATGGCCCAGTGGGTAGTGCGGCCGAATTCCGCGTCAATGGACGCGGATTCGAACCCACTTCTCCAACTCTAAATTAAGCCTTAGTTTTCTTTGAATTAAAACATCGTGAGGAAACCATAGCATGATAATAGGGCATTTTCTAACAATGCCCGTCTGGGTAGCTACCACCCTCAAGTTTGAACACTGTCGCCAAATACTAATAAGTGTGTTCCGGCTGCATCACTTGAAAACCAGTACCTCTAGGCTTAGTGTGTTTACCCATATTGGACCACATCGTCATTTAACATCAGGTGAGTTTATGACCGAAACGCTGAGCCTATAATTTGTAAAAAAAACCTGTTGACAGTCAGGATTTTAGATATATCTACTAATGGTAAAATCTTGAAATCTGGATACTTTCAATTGCTAATCCATGAATACGACATACCTTAACTTAGTTAATTTATCACAAACGCCGCTAAAGCCGCCGTCACATCCCGCTAACTCCTAGATCCACATTGATTAAGGATTATGTTGCTTAATTTATGCCAGATTAATCTATTAAATTAAGACTTTTTGGTATGATCTGTCGAGTAGTGGCAGTTTGTATTTGACGATTAACTTGCGTTGTGTTTTTATGTAAATTTGGTGGCATTTTTCGTGTTATAATTTGATTATTACGCACAAGTGAAGTGTATAAGGTAATAATAACACGAAATCTAAGGTGCATCAAAAAATCCTTGTAAAGTACTAATAAGGTGGTCATTAAGTTTTAACAACGTTCATATAAGATTGAAAAAATATTAAATCCAGATTATAATGCCAAAATTGTATATATGGCTGCTTAGCTTAATATTAACTATATTAGCTTAATTAATTGGGAGGGGCCATTTTCACTGTGTGTATGATGCTCATGAATCAGTCGGGCACTAAAGCCCAAGGGCAAATGAAGTGAACGATGGTGATGTCTGGAAGTGACAGCTTGCTCTTTACATCTATTAATAAACTTTGTAACTGTTAGTTGTAAAGTTGCAAAAAAGAACATGGAGAAACAACCAGATCGAGTTTCTTGCCGGTTCTTCTCGATGACTGGATTGTTTTCCGAACCGGTGGTAGTATTTTGACGTTTGACAAGTGCCTAAATTGAATAAAGTATTTTTAATTTGAAAAAATCTTTTTAAAAATCTTATTGACAGAATCATATTGCAAATAGAATCATTTTATATATTATATTACAGCTGATTGATATCTACTTTGATTTTACTATCAGCACAAAAGTAACATATCCTGTATAATATTGTAAAAAACAACAAAATACTCTATACGTTAGAATGTTTCATAACCCTCATTAATTATGAAAGGAGATTTGGCGGTACTTGAATCGTAAATATTTAATTATATCAGATACAGAGTACACTTAAGGTTAGGGGAAGTGTTCGTGCACACTATGACACGGAACGTGTAACCCGTAATTGTATATTAAAATAAGCACGAAATCAAATATCTAAAACGAAATAGTTTATAATTTTTTAAACAAATTTCTATTATATTTTCATAATAATCAAATCTATTAAATTACATATGCATCTGCAACTAATCTGTTGGACTAGTTGCAGATGCCTTATAGTCTTGTGCTGTAAAATAATATTCTAAACAAAATGCAATAATAATTATAAAATATGTTTACATAATAAGTTCATATGCCATAGAGGTTTGCTTTTATTTCTATAGATTCGATAAGCTCAAATAGGATCCAAATAGTAAAAATCATACCATAAGTTAGCGGTAAAAGCCTATTGAAAAACATCGAATGGTGTTTTAGAGGGTGTAAGCCCGAAACTGGGAGAAGAACACCTCGTAAGCAAATCATCGTAAGCAAGTTACAACTGGAGCTACTGTGATTTCCATCACCTGTCTGCTGTCCTTCATGACCTATGGACACCCATGATGGAATCCTTACTTAAAAAACAGGATATGTCCTAAAAGACACGCGATAAAAGTGTAACTATTTTATTATAGGGAAATATTGCCACGCCGGCTGAACACAAGTATGCGTAACCACAGATAAAGGAAAGAAAGCGAAAATAACTTATGCCTTACTCTTCTCCGATATCCGAAGGCAAGCGAGACACTACTTCCGCTTTACCAGATACAGTGTTTGTCCTCCAGCAATTTTTCGTCACACACAAAAAGGTTCCGCATTAAAATTTCAAAGTCTCATTTCAAAAATTGTACATATATCCAAGTTACGTTAATCGTAATATTACCATCAACACGTCCTCTTGTAAATTTTAGAGCGAAAATTACTCGACAGCAAAATAAAATACTAAAAGATAACTAAAATACACTTTGACGAAGCGAATCACTATGGCGAAGTTATCACATTTCAAAAACTGTCTCTCTCTAAAGCGACAATTTGCCATGGAAAATACTTTTTTATCAAAGTTACTTTAGTTATCAAAAAAAATATATATTTATGTTATATACGAAAATGGTAACCTTGATATCCCGCGACACGACATAGTGTGTGTGGAATGTACCTTAAATTCCGTGGTAAATTTACATAAATATTTGTAAAATAATTAATTATTTAAGTGAATTAACAAAACCCACAGACTTTAAACAGAGGTTAAGAAGGTCAGACGAACAAAAAGTGTTATAAGAATACTAATTAAGTTTCTTGTTGAAATAAACAGTATTTTATCTCGTTTCTTCATTAGTATCGTTGACTTAATGGACTTGTACAAATGCCACTATTTATTTTGAACTTAGAAACGGTTAAAGAGTAACTATAACTATGAGAGTAACTATATATACTATAAGAGTAACTATATATACTATAAGAGTAACTATAACCGTATGAAACGAAAATTAATTCACATTCGCAATCAACTACACGAAAATATTAGAAGAAAAAAAGTTGTTACATAGAAGTAATATAATACGATAGAACTTGGGTTATCCCACCCTTAAAAATAAACGGGCTAACTAATAGGATATCGAGAGTAAAATGACATTACTTATGTGATACAAAAAGACAAAAGATATTTTCTCCTTGCCGCGGTGGGCTATTTTTATTCCTTGGCGAACTTGAAGGTTATCCATACAAACTTGTAGCGTTTGTTGATCTTTACAATGCGTTTCAAATAAGAATGTGCATGAACCTCCGCCATATTGTGACGTCATAGCTGTCAAATCGAAATAAAGGTAAAGTCAGTAAAAAAAGATAGGTATTTTAAAATAATATTTAAAAAAAAAAAGAAAAACTATGCAAAATATTTTTGTTGCTGTCCATACGTTTTTATCGAGTTTTGACAGAACACTGACGAGCACATTCTTATTTGAAACGCATCGTACTTTAATTCCTGTATATTTACCTGTAATTACATGCAGTGTTTTAGGTTGCATAACCCGTACTATTCAAAATTATGTCTTTTCCATATGCGGTCGATTTGTATAAATTTGTCTATCAAAGTGAAATCACAGTTCAAAGCATACATCATTCAAAAACTTATTCAATTTTTTTTTTATATCATCAACTATTGATTTCCGTTGTCGAATTTCTTCAAAATTAAAAAAATTAAGTGACACCTTAATTTACTTCCAACTACTATCACTTTACTTTTTAGCTTTAGTGTTAGAAGTTTACAGGGTAATTATGTGGGACGCGCCTGAGAGACGTAAAACACACCAATTCAAAGTAATATTGATTTAATTGACAGTTACAATTATATTTAAATTAAACTTAATAAATATGATTATCGACCGATATTAGATAGTAGTCCTTAAACCTAAGAGAAGTGACTACCGATCGAGATCTGCGGAGGACTTGACAGGCGAGGCGAGCCTCAGTGTGACGGTTCCCACGATGACGATGAGGTGATGTACCGTATAATAGCGGGTGGCATGTTGCGTCGGTGGTCCGATGTTGCAATTGTTACAAGGAAACTGGGATGTAGTAGGTTTTCCTAGGATGCAGCGGTGTGTCTTAGATCCATGATATTGGAAACAGCAACGTAGACCTTTCCATGGAACATAACAAGATAACATGGTGGTGGTATTTAGTAAAATATAAGAGTAAAGCTAAAACAAAAGAGAGAAGTGCATGCAAAAAGGGATCTACGTCCTATCAACTGTGAAAAAGTCAACCGAGTTCAACAGTACTCATTGATTGAAATAGGGCTGCCAGGTTTCATCTACCTCGATAACTGATTAATTTAATCGTTAATACCGGTTTTAAAATATCCCACACATCCCTCTAAACTATTGACAAACGTATATAAATCATACAGCCAGTAATTCTGGAACGTTAATCCATTGTTTGAACTCACAATGGATTGTTTCGGTTCTGATCCAAACTCTGTTTGGGAAGTTGGGACAACTGACGCGGGGCTTTGTGTAATTTGTATAAATTATCTATTACTAGGCGCTTTTGTGTGCGGACCTGACCCTTGAAACAAAAGAGATATTTAGTTTGCTTTCCTTTAATCTAAATAATATAATTAATTTAAAAACTTTTCACTCAGTGTCATTGGAGTACTAATTTCTTTATAATTATAGTGAATATTTTAAACAGGTTACAGGTTACAAGTTAGGTTTTAGGTAGGTTGTTTATAAAAACAGGTTTATGTCCATTTTTGACTGATTATAATGAAACCATACTACTAAACACGGTATTTTGCGATAATATTTGTACATTGAAACATTGCGTTGGCGTCCCGTCCCGCCCGCTGTGTGGCGAACCCATTAGAACGCTCATTCGGGAGAGTTATAGCTTGGCTTGAGCTGCTACCCGAGACTTAAATTTCTCGGAATTTGCTCTAACTATACCTCTCTCAAGGCACTACAGAAACTATGTCCCTGCGTGTTGTTAGTTCGTGTTATGTTAATGCATGAAAGTCTCACTTTATCACGCTGGCAGCGGCTGCAAGGGCCCCAAATATTCTATTCCTGAAGCCGCATATGATCGCATACGAGTTCTGAGCTTTAATTTACCTCCACTTTATGTAAAACTGTACAATAGCTAGAAAAATTGATGAGTGCGAAGGGCCGTGAAACAATGTCACGTTAAATGACGATGTGTCGATAGATGAAGAACATGTTAAGTTTGATGGAACTGATTCTCAAATGTGGTCTGAACTCATATATTGCTGCTTAAGGATACCTACAGGCCAACTGTAACTTTTTGAACAGAATAAATATTGTAATATTGTCGTAATTTATGAAGAGAAAACCACTGGTACTCAAACATTAATCAATTCGAACGCACAATAGTCTATCGCGGTTTTCAAACTCGACTCCGTCGGGTGGTCGCTTTGTGGTCGAGATCGCTTTGTGGAAATTATATTATGACCATAAGTTAAAGTGACCTTTGTGACAAACGATAATCACATTGTTCCATAGATATGTCAGATATACGTGACGTAAAATAATAGACGATTGGGCGTCAAGTTTGACTTAGAGGCATCATTAGATCAGTCAGACATATATTGTAAAAAAACTAGCAAAGTTACGGTTCAAAACCTTTTGAGTTTAGCATTCTTATTTTATGTAACGTATTTGATACATTTACCAAGTAATCTGGAGGTTTATATCGTCGAGTTTCAAGCTCGCATTTAAAAGTTATCTGCACGTCAAAATCAACGCTTACGAGTTCTTTGAACTAATTTGAAATACTTTGAGGATCGCTGTTTTTAAATTTAATTATGTTTATACCTATATTCCAATAAAAGATAACTTCTTTATAACTAAAGATAAATTTTAAAAATTTCATACAAAAAGTACGAAATTAATTTCAAATAAGTGTTTCGCCTTTATTACAAGCAAGTTTACCTTTTAAATCAGAAAGTTCACCTTTAAAACAAACAAGATCATTTCATAAACTACGTATATCAGTAATCGCACGTACCAGGCGCACATAAAAGCTAATGGGTCCATGAATCGGCATTTAACACGTCGCTTGACGGGCAACAAGGTGCTTGTTCGGCTGGCATGTTTTAGCGAAAATTTTCAATTCACCAAACACGGGTCACACATTTTTATCACTCACTCACTATATGCACCTCAAAAATCTTCGTTTATATGTAATCTATACTAGTGTATTTCTTATATAGTATTATTATAAACAAAAAAAGAGCATAATTTTATTATTATTATTTTATTAGATATAGTATTGACTATGACTAATGTTATAATCAATTTACCAGCGTAGCAATCTACATGAAATGCATGTAGCGAGATAGTAAAATGTAGTAGCGCGTATATTTCGTAGTTAAACTAACGTAGCGCTTTAATTTTGTCTACGACATTTTGTTAGCGATTCCACTCGAATAATAAATTGATTTCTATAATCCTCATCGCTTAATTATATATTTAAAATATTTTAGTTAAAGTATTCTAAGGAACGTACCAGTGGGTATGTTTTTTAAATTACAGACTTCGTTCACTATTAATTTCATAAATTATTACTACACTGTACTAATCATCTAATGAAACAAATGCAAAAACCTGGCCAGCGAATTCGTCCATAATTATGGAAAAATCCATGCAGATCTATTCTGAAGTTATAAACCGACTAACTGAAAGAGACGTTGACGTAAAAATACAAAATACAAAAAAAAAAAAATACAAAAATCTTTATTATTTTTTTACAAATTTAACACACAAATATATGTCTATTGATCCCCGCACTAGGAATGAATTCCTGTATCGCGGGAGATCATTCAAAATTCCGAGTTACAGTAGTTGATTACGCTGTGGTCGAATCGCAAGTGTCTCAAAGAATCATAAATTTACATTCCGGTAGTTTTATTACATAGTTAATTTATAGATAAATAAACGATAAGGCGAAAAGTATCTAAATATAAAAAAAAAATAAATAAAACTAAATATAATTAATATTTATATACATAGATACGTAGCATATATATACCAACTTAAACATAAATAGACATACTTTATATATATTTATATCAATTAAATACAGAAAGAGAAGAAAAAAGAATAAATATATATATACACACGTACACACATACATATACATACATACATACATATACATATATACATACACACATACACATATATAAATATATATATACATATACACACACACACACATATACATATATATGTACGCATATACATACACATACATATACACATACATATACATACACATATATATACACATATATACATATACACACACATCCATACACATATATATACACATGCATACACATACATATACATACACATACATATACCCACATACGTGTAAGTGAATATCTCCAATTAAATAAAACACAATTGTCCAGAGTCTGCAGTCATCCAATTAGTTATGACAGTCTACAAAGGATCATTTCTGTGTCCTCGTATGATAAGCCGGAGAGACATTTTATTGTAATTATCTTTGCTTGGTTAAAATTGAGATTCATTATCTCACATCTTTTATTCACTTGCCTATATATGAAAGGAAGCGCGAATTCACTAAAACGTTGTGCAAAAGTGGTGCTGACTTTAGGTGTTTTAAATTGAATCGAACGTGGCGTGTGTGAATCAAGGAACTATCCGATAGTCGGTGGTTGCTTATATATGGGTGATACTTGAGTGTCATCTTGAGAATGTATAATTGTCGTACTGTTAAGACCTTAGCTTCTTCATAAAGATTCCGAGTTGGATATTGAAAGGATTTTCTAAAAATAATCTTCAGCAACGATCTTTGAGCTCTTTCTAAGACAATTAGTGTAGTTTTGGGTGCATTACCCCATGCGGATATACAGTATTGAAGAATAGATTGACATAGCGCTTTATATACAAGAATTAAAACATCACGAGGAGCTCCCTCCCGCAGGAGTTTCATGATATTTATTAACTTTCTAACTCGCCTTGATAGTAAACCTATGTGATCTTTAAATGTCAACTTTTCGTCAAGTGTAACTCCTAAGTATTTAGTTTGAAAGGATCGTTCTATAGTTGGGCAGCAACATTTATTAAGTTTACTATCGAAGCTGCAGGTATGAATCTTCAAAGATAACGGATTAGGGGGAGCAGAGGCTTTAGTTTTGTGAAAACACACATATTGGGTTTTAAGCAGATTTACAGTAAGCAAATTGTTACGTAACCACTTTGAGATCGTTGAGAGTCCCTGGTTTGCCCTGAATAATACCTCATCCCAAGAGCTACCACCAAAGAGAATAGCTGTATCATCAGCATAACATATAGTATTACAGTCATTTGTAATATCGAGAATCTTAGTAATATCGTTTATATAAATATTAAATAGAGTGGGACCCAGAATGCTTCCCTGTGGGACACCATAAGATATTTCACTGGTATCACTGACGAAATCACCCACCGAGACATACTGTTTCCTATTGGAGAGATAGCTTGAGAACCAATTAAGTGCTGTACCTCGAATTCCAATGGTTTCCAACTTGCTAAGCAGGATAACGTGTGATACTGTGTCGAAAGCCTTCGCTAGGTCAAGGAAAACACCAAGACATTTTTGTTTTCTATCTAAATGACGTGCTATTTTGGATAATAGAAAATTTGTGGCATCTTCTGTGGATTTCCCTCTACTGAATCCAAATTGAGTAGGAGATATAATATTATATGTTTCTAAATAAGACGTGAGACGTTTGTAGACTAGCTTTTCTAAGAGTTTAGAGACTATTGGTAGAAGTGAGATAGGTCTAAAATTAGAAGGATCCTCTTTCGAACCACCTTTATGTACTGGAGTGACCGATGCTAATTTCCAACATTCAGGAAATATCCCCGCAGATAGACTTAAATTAAAAATATGTGTTAAAGGTTCCACCACATAGGGGCAAATTAATTTTAAAAGATTACTTTTTAAGCCATCAGGACCAGGAGCTGTGTCGGAACCTAAATTGTTTACTAATGCAGCCACTTCATAGCAGTCAGTGGGTTGCATAAAAAAGGAATAAGGGTAGTTTGTTCTAAATTTGCTGCTAAGTGTAACTAAATTTTCTTCATTAGTGCCAAGATCATTTAAAGTTTGGGTCGCAAGTTTTTTTCCAATATTTGTAAAAAATCGATTAAAGTTAGAGAGTGTCTTAGGAGGAGACTTTTCAAACGATAAGTCTAGGTTATGTCTTTTGTCTTTGATTTCACATACTTTTTTCACTTCCTTCCATAGCTGTCTAGGATTGTTACTACTTTTGATCAGCTGTTGAGTGTTATACTGAGCTTTGAGACGATTTATCAGTTTATTATAAAAGTTCCTATACCTTTTGTATGTGGTCGAGATAATGGAGTCATCTTTATTCTTTCTATATTTCATGTGAAGAAAATCCCTATGTCGAGCACATCTCAGAAGTCCAGGAGTGATCCACTCCTTAATGTTCATTTGAGTCCTACGGAGTTTTACAATTTTTGTATTATTCGTAATGGAATTATTCAGAATGAATGATAATTTTTGAGCTGCCACAGACGGATCTATTTGTGTGAGAATCTCAGACCAACAACATTTACTAAGCTCATCAACTATAGCTTTGTTATCTGTTTTTTTTTGATAACTCGGTTAACACGTGGCCGTGGCAACCTGTCTAATAAACCAATCATAGCAATATCATGATCAGTCAAATCAAGTTTACAGACAAGTGAGATTGCCATAGATTTAGAGGGAATAAAAATGTGATCTAAACATGCTGGACCTCTGGTTGGGATAGTGATTGCCGGTTTTAATCCTGATTCAGCATGCATACATAAGTATTTGGAAGTCTGTTCATTGTCGTCCAATATATTTATGTTAATATCGCCGATGACAATCACTTCCCTAGCATCACAGCAAGAATTAAGAAAACTATTTAAAGAAGTTACGAAGTTATCTGTGTTGACAAAAGATGGTGAGCGATAGAGACCAAGGACAGCACAACCCCCGGGAAGATAAATTGCAAGAGCGTCAGTATCCACAAGAATTGGTTCTCTAAAACTAGGGTTCAATTCGGTTTTTACATAGGCGACTACCCCACCAGCCTGATTAGAAAAGCGGGAAGTAGAAAAGTTAAGGTAACCAGGAATAGAGCCAACTACTGAGCACGAGCCAAGATGACATTCCGTGAGAATCAGAATGTCAAAGTCAATGTTTAAACGATTCAAGGTAACAAGAAATCCATTAAAATTTTTCTGTAGACTACGAATGTTCAGTGTCATTATTTTTAAGTTGAGTGGGTTTTCCTCTAAAATTTTCTTACATTCTTCAAGATAATTGCAAGCATGGCAAGGCACAGTTAAGCTGTTATCCAACTCTCTTAAAACTCTTTGTGTAGCCATTTATTATTACTAATAATTAAACTGAAGGAGCAACCAAGGTGTGACGCCTTACGAAAACGTATTATATCTGTATATGAGAGATCTACAAATTGAAGTTGCGACGTATAATATTGACCGAAGCAAGTAGGAGAACCCGACCAAATCATTGTATAAATTAAATAGACAAAGGATAACGGATTCAATATATGAGATAAGATATAATAATTAGTAGTGTAAATGGATAACATATGAAATATAAGAATGCTGTATAGATAAATATTTGTAAAATAAAATTTTAAACAGATACTTAAAAATAATGGAATTGTAGTAAATATAATTATTTTCAAATAACTAAATAAATGCATGGTAGCGTGAGATATTATAACATATTGTATGAGCCGAAAAAATAAAATATGTGCCAGTAGTTTAATTTTGAAATTTATCTGTAAGATCCTTGAGCGTTCGAATAGGAATTGCCGGACTACCATCACGTTTGCGGATATAGATAAACCCATTTCGGATCCAACAGAATTTATATCCAAAGGTAAGAGAGACTTTGCGCGCTTCTCGAAACAACCGCCGGTTGTTTTTGGTTAGTCTCTCATTTATAAAGATTTTATATGGTGAGTTTGACACTTCAGTGTCCTTGACTGTTAAGTTCCTTCTAGACTTGGATGCTCTTATAAATTCGTCTCTCTTTTGACGGCGTACAAAACGTATTACAACCGGGCGATCATTTGTTTTTATTGGTTCATTGAGAGTTTGACTAGCGATGGGTGAAGTATTCTCAATTGGCAATCTTTTTGGGCCAACTCTTGAAGCCCAATCTATATCACTGTCCTCAAGGTTGACGCCGATCTTTTTTGAAATTACGAAAGCCACCTGATATAGGTTCTCATTTTTCATTTCAGGAATTCCAATTATTTCCACTTCATTTTTGACTGAATACTGAGACTGAGTTTCAAGCTGTTCTTGCAGTCTAATGATTTCGCATTGTAGTGAATCTACGAGGCTATCCCTCTCCTCCAGATACTTTAGTCTGCTAGCTGTCTGAGTGAGATGAGATGAGACTTCGTCTAATCTCTCATGACACTGAGAGAGAGACGTGTTCATTGTAGCAACTTGATTAGTAAGAAGTGACATATCTTCACGTAAAAGTCTTATTTCAGCAGTCAATACCTCAATCTCGGAAGAATTTTTGGTTTTTTGACGATCGGTAGTGTTAGAGTCGTTTGACGAGATCGATGTACGAATAGGCGTAGAAGAATTATCTCCAGCCCTCTTCTTATCACACCGACATTTTGTACATATCCAGTTTCTGCCACTGTCTCCTGTTTGCGCAGAAGTGCCCATACATAGGTCTTTGTGGTAGGATTTTTTACATTCATTATTTGTGCAAATTATGAAATCAGTGTCGTAAATATCTTTAAGACATCCTGCACAAACAAGTCGAGATTTGGTTTTACTTCTAGTGGACATTTCTATAATTTATCCTACGCACTCAGATATGCAACACCAGTAGGGAAATTTTCAGCGCGGCATTCACTGCGCTTTTAGCTCAGCGGTCTGAGTGGCGACTAGAATGTATGAACCCGTCGCGGTCGACGGTTCGAGCCCTCGATGTAAAATTATTTTTTTTCCAATTTGTAATAGTGCAGATCACTCACCCAACTATACCATTCGGCAATTCGAGCTCTGGGCAGTACTCAGAAACACTCCATCTCGCCTCCGCCGCCCAAAAGGTGGAGTTAGTCGTAAATACCTCACAAGAAGAAACGAGAGGGGCCGATAAATATCAGTGAGCCAATTAGATAATTTGCAGTCCGAATTTGTAACAAAATTAATAACTCAAGCGGCACACGTCCGACACCAACAGCGTATACAGAAGAAGTTCAATAGAAAGAAAATCAAATACGAATCAATAATTATAATCTAATTTTTTAACATAAAACACAAATAAGCTCGGTATTAACAAAATTTACGGTAACGTATTGCATGGGATAAGAGGTAGGACAAACGTGTTAATGATCACGGTTTTATACCAATAACTATAAGCTACATTATTGGAATCTACACCACTTGCGCCATATTGTCACTGTATAGTGTATGGTATCCATGAAAATAAATGTAAAAACAATGATCATACTATAATACTAACATAAATTTTTTCGTCATTTATCTTTAAATAAATAGAACAAATATTTAATATTAACTAAAAATTAAAATAAATTATCAAACAATATTTTATAAGTTGAATTAAAATAAATAGTAACCTAAAAACAGCACGAGCACACGGCGGCCATTTTGAATTTAATGCCAAAATCTATTTCATAGTACAGTCGCCCTATTTCAAATCCGTATACATTTTTATCATTTATTATATGAAACAGCCGATTTACTTCTATTATTCAGCTCAGTGAAGGTGATGCAATGACGAGGTGATGAGTAAACGGATTTATAAATATGGAATAACATAAAAAAAATTGGTTGGAACCGGACAAAAGAATCGAGCATACAATGTCCTTCACTAAACTAAAAAGATCTAGTGATGGGTACATTAGGCCAGTCTTTGTTCTTTTACGTTACTAGATAACAAGATGCTCAGCTAACATACAATGCAATTGTTTCAATTATTTTATTATATGCAGCATATCTCTTCTTTTTAATGGTAACTGTGTTCGTAAATTGACGCAATGGTTTTCGAAGTGGGTAATGGATTAACACAAAAGAGGCTGTTAAAATAAGTAGGTAATAATTTTACGGGTACATTAGGCCAGTCTCGGTTCTTTTACGTTACTAGATAACAAGGTGCTCAACTAACATACAATTCAATTGTTTCAATTATTTTATTCTATGCAGCATATCTCTTCTTTTTAATGGTAACTGTATTCGTGAATTGACGCAATGGAGTTTTTGGCGGGATCTCAGTCTGACATGTAGCAATTGTTTTCTTTAATTCATTAAACTTGTGTATTTGACTCTATATCATGTAATCTTGGTGGCGTTTTGTGTGAAATAGTTTAGTTATTGTGTTCAAGTTAAGTTTATTATAGAAGACAACGCATAGCATGTATTCTGAGGTGCCGACAAAGCTCCATGGAAAGTTCGAGCAGGATGGGCCACCGTTTTGTTGGAACTTGGTAACGCTGATACAAGATTGAAAATCTTACCCACATGACATTGGCACAAATTGTGTGTACACACAGATTGCCATTAACTAAGAAGAAGAAGAAGAAGACACAGTGGTTTTCGAAGTGTGTAATGGATTAACACGAAAGAGGCTGTTAAAATAAGTAGGTAATAATTTTACGGGTACATTAGGCCAGTCTCTGTTCTTTTACGTTACTAGATAACAAGGTGCTCGGCTAACATACAATTCAATTGTTTTAATTATTTTATTCTATGCAGCATATCTCTTCTTTTTAATTAATGCTAACTGTGTTCGTAAATTGACGCAATGGCTTTCGAAGTAGGTAATGGGTTAACACGAAAGAGGCTGTTAAAATAAGTATGATTACCTACTTATTTTTTAAAAATAAAAAGCTGCCGCACTCGACTTTTTCTATGTATTTTATCATAATAAAATGTAGGATATCTTGATTTTGTTTTGTTTTTGTTAGCCAATCAGTTATAAAATGACACACACTTCCCGTATACCATATTTCATCAAAATATTTAGTTTTACGATTACTTCAGCCAATTTATCTAAAGTCAGAATCGAGATTATAAATAGTAATGGCTTAAACAGACATATGTTACAAAAATAAAATAAATGACATGTATAAACAAAAACTTCAGTTTTAATATTAGTCTAGATAGGTATTATAAGTAAACTTATACGGTTTAGGTAGTACAGAAAAGAATTTGAATGCAGAATTAGGTCTTGTTTCAAGTATATGTTTTATATATTTATTAGAAGAAATATTATAATACATTAGGGTGTCTGCTCTCAAATAAATTGGAGATGATCATCGTGTTGATAATATATCAACATATATTTGAAAAAAAAAAAACTTTAATAGAGTACTGCTAATTACTCTTGCAAAGCTTAACTAACCTAAGGGTACTATTGTTTAATATAAACATATTTTAAAATGTTTTTACTAATTTCTACGTTATCGTGATAATAATACGTGAAGCAAAAACTTTGTAGCCCTTTTTACGAAATTTACGCAGACACACTTATGGTTTATATAGAGAAGGAGTGCAGAATGAACACTACGATTAGTTTGCCACAGACACACATCTATCATTATCACTTACGATTACCAATCCATTATCAATCACATGTGGAATCATGTGTGGAATTGAATTTTGACTTTTTACTTTTATGCAATTGACAATGAAAAGCAAACAAAATTGTTAGCGTTTTTATGAATTATGGTCGAATTTCGATCACTGGCGAGCACTAGTAGTAATAATTATTTGTAGATGACTTTAAAATCAAATCTATTTCACAAGCGAACGCTTTCATTCGTTACGCTGTTGAAAAAAAATATATTCAATTGCTAACATTTTTGCAACAATACAGTGTTCATATCAATAGAGTATTATATTCATTCCGCTAAGTATCTGTAGCGAACTTTCGTTTTATTTGTTATGAAATGTTTATTTCATACATAAATATTACAAAAGGGAACATCTTTTTATTCAGCTATATGTTTGTTAGGTCTCTTTAAAATAATCATTTGTTACATATTATATTTTTGTTTACACGGAATAGTTTTAGTGCTTTGACCACAATTTCACCTGATGTTAAGTGATGATGTCGTGCAGGATGTTAAACACATAAGATAATATATGGAAAAAGTTATAAGAATAAAAAATGAATAAATTCGAGAAAAAAAAAAGATTAGAAACAGCAACTTCTTTGCAATTCATCGAACTAAATCATTAGCGATATAGAGCAATTGAATAACTAAATAGAACAAAGTTAGTTTTATGAAGGCGGAGTTTTTGCACAATAATTCTGTACGTAAAAAGAAAATCAATTAAACCCTCACTGACGAGAGATCAACACAGAGTTAAAAGCTTTGCTGCAGCTGAAAAAGTGAACAGTTAGTTCTTTTTGAAATGTCGAGGTTTAATGTGAAAATCTATTGAAATTCATACTTTAAAACAAATGAAATAAGGTATGAATTTATGTAATAGCAGCATATATGAGTTCTTTAGTTAGGAAAATAAAAATTGTATACATATATTTACAGTTTTACATCATTCATTCATTGATTTGTTCAAAGTAACGTGGGAGACATAATCTATATTAGTAAATAAAATTGATTGTCTTTTTGTACTATCATTTTTTTTTAACAAATTGATATGGATGTACTTGTAAATAGTACACTTATACCAAAAACATAATTTTAAACATTTTTGTTTCTGTGTATGATCCGACTAATCTTCGGAACGGCTAGGCGGATTTTGACGGCACTATTTTTATTAGAAAGCTGAAGATACTTTCAATTATCGAAATTAATTAGGGTTCTGGGCAAAAAGAAATCCAACTCATATAAAAATTGAATGTAATCCGATTAAAGTGCTTAAATTATTGTAAATATTTTTACTTTATACTGTGGATTTTATAATTAGGGATCCGTATACAAAAAATTAAAAAGCAGTGAAACATATATGAAACGCGGGCGCAACCGCGGGCACACAACTAGTAATGTAATAAGTTTAATTAAATAGATTGAAAGAATAGGTTTAAATTTTTTATTACCTCCTAACGAAGATAAGTGACATGGACATTGTATAAAACAATTAAATTTTTAAAAGTGCTCTATTCTCTCTCTGAGTACGTTAATAGCGCGGAATAAAATATATTTTAATTTTTTTGCAGTAGGTTTTAGTTACTACGAAACTCGTAGTTGATGGTTATCTAAAAAGCATCTATTTCAACGTGTATTTTTATGAAATATGTCAGCGTCAACTAATCGTTTGTTCTTTTTTGAAACATTTAAATTTTTGGATTGTATATTTTTAATTTAAAAATTAAAATTGTCATTTTTTAGTCGCCAGTAAACGTATTTTATAACCCTAGTTAAGTCATATTGTATGAACACATAATACTTAAAATATAAATTTTACGACAAATACTATATTAATAGAAATTTTAAAAAAACTTCATTGTACTCTAAAGATTCAACGACTTAAAAAACTTTATTTAATTTAGCCCCTGATAACGCGCTGAAGAATGTCAAAATACTAACAACAATTTGGGAAAATAACCCAGTCATCGAAAAGAGCCGGCTAGATACTATCGGGTTTTTTACACGTTTTTTATAACTCATATTTACAAAGTTTTTAGTAAAAATAAGACAATATGAAAACAATGAAAAGCTGACGTAAACGCCAGGTTAGTGCTCAAGGGATTAATAAAGAGAATCTGTTTTATTTGTTGCACCACACCTTTTGATGGCATCCCTTTGATTTGCCTCTGAATCATCTACCGCTTCCATAGAAGGCGACAACACCCACTAGGGGTGATATGACACCTTTACATGATTCTAAGGTTCCCATGCATTCAACCGAAAAATGTCTGCTGCTGGGTGTAGGTATCCTCCAAAGATCTCTACAACAAATAGTTTCGCGCCACCTGTATCCAGCGGATTCCCGCGACCATCATTAAGTCGTCGGTCCACCTTGTGGGGGGCCTATCCACGCTGCGTCTTCTGGTACGTGGCAGCTATTCGAGAACCCCTTGGCCCCCATCAGGCATCGCTTCTACGGGCAATGTGCCACTTATGTTTGGCCATCTAAGACTTACTGATTGCCAATACATTTTTAAGCTATAATCGTCAAAAACTATCAAAACCTATCAAAACATAATGTGCCATTCTACGTATCTTACGATATTCCAAGTATATGAAGAAGCAAATGTAGTTATTTGAAATCTAATTCAAAATGTACCTTTCAGAGAATTCTACCCGCTAACACCGCTACCAGATGAAGTTGGTGGGGTCATCACCGTCGGGCCTTCTCTGCTCTTCGCCACGTGGACTCCTAAAGGTCACGGTCTCATCACGGTTAAAGACTACGACATCTATTACCGACCAGCACCCAGATCCTCGACTGGTTACAGAGTAACCGATAGCGGTTTGCCAGGGACAATTTTCAACGGTGTACCGGATTGGTTGTATGAAGGTATTTAGGATAGACAATCTTTTAATCTAGATTCTAGATAATCGCAACTTAATAAATTCTGAAAGTAAAGATTCTGAGGAATAGAAAGTAATCTAACAGCAAGGGGTGCTGCAACAAAAAATACGTATTCTTCGTAATGAATTTAGCACATTGACAATTTAACTTATTTTGATATACTCAAATAAAAATCTATTAAAACAGACAATCATTTAATATTTATGTTACGGAATGATATTTTGAAGCGATGATGGCTTAGTTGATAGTGCGGTCGGATTTCGCATCAATGGACGCGGGTTCAAACTCACTGAACCAATCCTACCATAAAATCAGCCTGAGATTTCGGCGAAGGAAAACATCGTGAAAAAACCATAGCTTGTTGGTAGGGCATTTTCTAATAATGCCTGAGCGGATAAGCTACTACCCTGAATTTTGAAAGCCTGTTGCTAAACGCCAACTGGTGTGTTCCGGCAGAATCAATTGAGAACCAGTACATCTAGGCTTAGTTGGAGTCAAAACACTCAGCCTATACCATGTAAAAAACATTGTGGACCTATTTTTATTATCAGTATAAGAAATGAGTAAATAACATTAAACTAGCTAAAAGATTCCACTTACAAATTAAAGACCAGAATAAAGCAACGCGATTATAATAAAACATCTACAGTAGCTTTTACACTAAGCACGAAGTTACAAGTGGTAATATCTGAGAAATAATAATTCATAACTCCCAAGTTATTCCAAATTATGTTTACACGCAACCCTAAGGGTCGAAAGGTTAACATTCAACATTCCAAAGGTTATCCCACAACCAATCTGAAATATATTCACACGAAATAATTTACGAAGGAAATACAACCGTGAGACCAATAGTAACAATTTTAATTCTAAATCATGGGATGTTTTTTTTTTAACTAAGTCGCTGTTGACTTGAGGCACTGACAGCTTCACAGTACTTACAGGGTGAGCGCTTTAGAGGAAATGCGGATAATACCATTATAGTAAATATTTTTATACCATATTATATTTATATCTAATATATCTTTCACCGGCTTTATATTTTTTAATTATTTTAGCCTTAAAAAAAAAGGAAAATACTTTATTTTACCATTTCTAGTTTTCAAACGTCCGTCAAACAAATTTGACGATCAAAAACAAAAAGCAAACTTAGAGGCATAGCCAAAATTTCTCTTATTTTAAAATTGAAGAAAAACATGCCCAAATTTGGTGAGATGAAACAATAGAATACGAAGTGATAATTTCGTCTATTTTTCATAGGTATGATCAGCCCAAGCTGCAGTTTATATCTCTTTCGTTGGACCCCAAGCAAAGCTATAGATTTCTGAAATACCTACACTTTAAATTCGTTGCACACGTGCTCTTATTAGGTTAGACGAAAACTTCCGCGGATTTTACCCTAGTCAAAATAGGTCATAGCAAAAGCTATGATGGCGAATGGAAAAAAGCAAGTTCCCTTACAGCACTCATCTACCTGAGTCTAGTGTGTAATGTAACGTGTGATGTTAATGCATGAGGTGTCATTGTATCACGCTAGCGACGAGTACAGGGCCTCCTTAGTCAGAAATCAGAGCTCGTTCGCAACTGTGAATATTATTAATCGAACGTCACGTTTTGCTGCCTGTTACTCTATACTAACAAATAAAATTGAATTGTCTGATTGTAATATAAAAATAAGAACTTTTAAATAAAAAAATATACGATATTAATACACATTTTACAATTTTTGCCTGTCTGCCTGTTTATTTGTTCCGGCAAATCTCCGGAACGGCTGAACCTCTTTTGACGGGACTTTTCCTGGTAGATAGCTGTAGTTACTCTGCGTAACTTAGGCTACTTTTATTTTTCGAAAATATGTAATGGTTCCGTGTAAAAAAAACTCTGAAAATTGTAAAGATAATACGATTCAATGAATAGCACCATAGAAACATTACTTTCAAATGATTAAAAACAATGTAACGCAGTGAAGAATATGAAAGAATATTGGAAACGATGGTGAAACCGCGGGCACACAGCTTGTATTCATATATAATAGTTAACTACTAGCGTTACATACGTTTTACTGAATTGAAATAGGCAACAAAAGAATTTCTCACAAGTCGAACTGACGAAATAAGTAGTCGATTTTTTTTTGACGCCGGGTATCGGTTCTGATTAGGTACGCATTTAGTGAATAGGTATGTAACATGCGAATATAATCAATTATTTCAGGAATTTCTTCATAATGTATTATTCTCTGAAGACTTTTGAACGGTATTTTTATTTCTCTTCGTAGAATTGAAATTGAATATTAAGCTTTAGGAATGTTTAAATTTTAATATTTTAGTACGAACTATTATACTTAGATAGCGAAGATACTGCTAGATAGATAGCGAATTTTAAAAAAATCAGAAGAAATAAAATTTAAACTAGTGCCTTAATTATGTGTATATCTATATTCTAAAGCAAGACATTATAAAAAAACCATACCAATTACGATGAACATCTTAAACACATATGTTTGTTCAACATGTTTCTTTTTTACTTTCAAAATATGACTATCTAATTTATGTTAAGTCATTTGGAATACTTCACATATTATATTGTTAATCTTCACACAAGAAACAAAATTATTATGAAATACACAAATGATTTGCCGAAAACACCACACGTTAAATCTCATATTAAGATTATAAGCGCACATCTGTTTAAGGCATAATAAATGCTGGAAATGTATAATGACATTTTTTTACCCACAATTTTCAATCTCTCGAACCTCATTTAGATCGTTATTCCTCTGACCCCCCATACAGATCCCTTCAGTAAGGCTCTGGACGAAACGCGATATTTTTCTCCGATTCGTTCATTTTCAATATGCTCCCCCAGATTTCGATTCGCTCGAAAATTGTTATTGTAATAAAGTTTGAATGAGGGGAAAAAAGGAAAGTCGTTTCGCCGTACCGTGCCGTTTGTGAAAATTGAATTTTCAGTATTAAGGTTGAATTAGTTACTGAATTTAATTTCACTCCTATATAATGTTTTTTTTTAACCAAGTAATTTTTTTGGGAAACAATTTTGCTGGCGACGTCTTTTGTGAAATAATAAATAAAAGATCAGGAATGTTAATTGTCAGTAACTTTTTATACTAGTTATCTAGTTAATGGATATTGTTCCACCGTCTTCTAATACATCAATATGTCACGTACAGACGACGTGTCGGCCTCACGTTGCGTCGTTTGGCTTAATTACGTCAGAGTTCGGAACAGTCAAATGTCAATCGGAAGAAATCTTTCGTGACCCTGGTGAGGTCATTATTCGCGTGTCAGAAATCGTGACGTACTCTGAAAAGACACATCCGAATTCATAAAGTGCTCGCTAGAGAAATTATTTGTAATTTTAATTATTAAACATGTTATCTGTACTAATCAATAAAATTGTAGTGTGTGTTTGTAATGCAAAAATATTTTTTTTTATAAAATAGATATGAATGAATGTATACAACCTATACCACAAATACAATCTTTAAAATTTTGTCTGTCTGTTTGTCCGTCTGTCTGTCTGTTTGTTCCGGTTAATCTCCGGAACGACTGGATCTATTGTGACGGTACTATTTTTTAAAAAGCTGAAGTTGCTCTCCGTTTCCTAGCTAGCGTAAAAGTAGCCTAACTTTAGTTTTTAATTAGTAGTTTTAGTTTTTAAAACTTTAGTAGTTAAAATAATTTGGGTTCCGTGAAAAAAAAAATTTAAAATCCATGAAATTGTTAACAAAATCCAATTCAATGCAGTTTTACTGACAGGTATTTGAATTTGTTACAAATATCTTTGCTTTATGTTTGTAGAAAAAAATGTGGAAAATAATTAGTATTCCGTATTAAAAAAATGCATTGAAGATTAAATGTGACGCGGCTGCAGCCACAGGCACACAGCTAGTTCTTAATTATAAAATGCATTTTTATTTATAACCCCGTCTACTTGCATCTAAATGCGGCTCTCTAATATTATATTTTATATATTTTAAATATTATGTCAAAATAATATACACTCTTGTATGTATGTAAATCAGAGAGTTCATTTTAACCTGGCAATCGATGCGGCGATAGTGTGTTAAGCCTAGATCGTTTTGGAATCCTGCCCAGAATTCCTGAATCTGATTAATAAGAATAAAAACAATAGAGATTGTTGAAGGGGACGTAAGCACCAATGTAAAACGGGGGTCAGCACGGTGAAGTAATTTTTATTTATTTACTAAAGCAGATTTTGTAAAAATGATGATTTATTTACGTTGCCATAAGGCTTAGGGGGCAAAAAATTGTCTAAAATTCTGCCTAAAATTTATTTCAATGGTCCCATATAAATTAATATTGTTAAATGAACATTGGCCAAGTAAATTATTAACGGCATTAACAATGTAGACTTTTCAATTTAACATCGTTACTTCACTCAAGTTATCAATTTTTTTTTTACTGTATAAATTTAGCGCTTTGACTAAAATTTTAACTGATATTTAGTGACGACATAGACCAGAATGGTAAAACACTAACCCTAGAGTCTACAGTTGTTTTTTGTAGTTTTTTGACGTTCATAAGTGCCTTCTCAGGGCCAAAATTGAATAAAGAATTTTTGAAGATGCTCGAAAATATGATAAATGCATTATACTACTGTTTGATTTAATCAAACTCAAATTGTAATCTTCAATACGTTTGAACGTTTGAAGTAAATATAACTTGTAGTATTATTCTGAATTTTGGAAACTCTACAGCCTAAACAGTCAGTGTTCGCGCTGGTTCTTTTAAGGTTCAAAATATTAGCTTAATCTGTGTACTGGTAGGGCACGAAAAACACTGCACGGCGATAATGAAGTATGGAGTGTGGAAAAATGGGAATCACCACTGTTCTGCTGTTGTCCGTCGTTAGGAGACCTCCTATTTGTGTAAATATATCACACACTCGATGTCACTATAAAAACTCTTATATCCGACAAACGGGCAATTAAAAGTCTTTTTATATTATTTTTTTTGTTCTCGAGATGCGACGTTCAAATTAAAAAAAAACACTCGACTGATTACGCAGTGGTGAGAGGGGAAGGGGGTAAGAAAGAAAAGAGAAGGCATATAAAAAGCAAAAAGGATGTGATTTGTCGCTGTGCATTTCAGCGCCCACCTACATAGACTTTTACCCTTAACAGTCAGTATGCTAATTTAATTAGGCACGTTTCATTTAATTTCATTCTTATTGTTAAAAGTTATTTTTTTTTAGATATATACCTAACAAGATTTAGGAGGTTTGGAAATATATTAAAGGGATTTGAAACAAGGGTTGCCATCATTTAAAAAAACTAAAACAAAATAAAAAAGGTTAAATTGCTAAAGTGGATATTTTTTGCAGACTCAATTCACAATTACATTATTTATTTATAACGTTTTTCAGACAATAGAAGTAAATATATATCAAATCTTGGTCAGAGGATTCTGCTTTACTAGTTATAAAGTTACTTGGCGTAACGGATAGCTAGTCAAAGTTACGTTGTGTTTACGTTACCGCGGGTAACGTATTTATACTTATAAAACTAAAATTATGTGAATATATCAATAACATTTAATATGTGCTTCAATACATTAATTATTTGCAATGAAACCTTAAAATTCAATTACAAAAGTAACTAAATTCACGAACGTTGTAATAAAACCACAGATCCCTCACTCTGGGACAAAAGCGGTTCTAATATCATCTCGTTGGAACGACGTCTCTATAGTTGTAAAGGAGCCGCAAAACCATTGTTCATGAAGAAGAATTATCATTTAAATGGCCAATCGTTATAATGAGATCTCGGATGGACCTTATATAGAGCTTTGCGGGAATTGTGTAACTGACACACAGTTTCAAAGAACAAATTGAGGTGCGTTTTCACAAAGCGTTACAATTCTATCAAAATCGTTTTTTTGTTGTTGTTGTTTTCGTCTCTTTCCATAGCTGAACTTATTGTTGTTAACGAATTTTCTGTAAGCAATACATAAACCGTTCAAAATCTACACTACAAAGGCGCTTAGTTTTTTCAAAAGTGATACAACGATTCCAGATTTGGTAAAAAAATGATATTATGTAGTACAAATATAGAGATAAACACTATTCCATAAATAAATGTTATATAGATGTTATTTACCTTCTGAGTTGAGTTTAAAGATCATCATCATTCTCCTACCTTTTCCCAACTCACTTGGGGTCGGCGCAGTATGTTTTCTTCGTCCATACATTCCTATCAGCCGTCATCTCTTCATTCACTTCTTTTTCTTTCATATCATTTCTTACACACTCCATCCACACTTTCTTTGGCCTTCCTCTACTTTTCCATCCTTGCACATTCATATTTATTACTATTTTACCCACATGCGCTTCCTCTCATAACATGTCCATACCAAGACAAACGAGAGCCTTTCAACTTTTCTACCACTGATGCAACTTTTTCAAACTCCCTCTAAAATATTTTAAAGATGATTCTTGAAAATCCTAAAAATTAATTCCTAGAAAAATATCCCTATTGTATAAATACAATTCGGTACTTGACAAAGAACTCTACTTTTGTGTTTGCAAACCTTCATGAAGATTCAACCTGTAAAGTGTATTTAATTTAAAAAATAAGAATGATTTAGATGCAAGAATAATTATCGCGCTGAATAATATAGCTTGCATAGCTTGAAGGCCAGAAAGTTTTAAACAATAATACTTAAGATGAGGATCCATGCAATTAAACGTTAGACGGACACTGCTGAACATTGGTATCGCATCTGATGAGGTTCAAGTTTCAAGCAAAATTTGACTTTAAGTTTTGACTGCCAGCAAAGCCAACTGCTTCCAAAGTTAAATGTTGGAGAAGTTTTTTTATTTGCGTCAATCATGGCGCAATGTAACATAAACCAAAAACTAAAGTCAATATCCAGTTTTATGATTGGTTAAAAAAATCAAAGTGATCCAGGAGAAATGAGATAGCTTCTGTACTTTAACATGCTTGTGAGAAAAGATAAATAATTGGAAGCCTGAAAACTGTATTCTTATTTCTTCTTTCTGACATAGCTAGCAAATTTCATGGTTTCTAGCGAGGTTTTTAATAAGTTCTTCCACATTCGTGGTCATAGCTTTATGCCTCCTGGCAGAGTATTTGGAAAGGTTGAGAAAAACAACCGCCGGCGTGTAGTGATTGCCTCGACAAAATAGTGGAGTTTTATCAATTCGAGACATCAACAGTAGATGTATCAAAGTTGAAAAAACTGACAGTTTTTTGATGTAATTATTTCCGTCAAAATATTACATTTTTAAATTGCTTTTAATGTGTCGAGTACCCATAAAATTAAGACAATAGGGAAACAATGGAAAGCTGGCGTAAACGCCAGGTAAGTCCTCAAGGGGTTAAAAGATAATAATAAATAAATTAATTAATTATCAAATTAATTAGTTTTCTTATTGAAACTCTTCGCATCTAGAAAAATAAATACATAAACTCGTTTCTTGAAAAAAAAAAAAACACTTTTTATTATGTATCGTTTTGTGAAAAAACGCTCCTCAATTTCGTATTAAACATTAAGTTTTGAGTACATTCATTTAAAAAAAATATATTATTTCATATTATTTAAAAAAATAATATTTCAATATGAAACATACCCATCGACGCGAGCGACCGCTATGTTAACCGCTATGCCTTTAAATTAATTTAATAAAAAAAAAAATAACAAAACTGAAAATTTGTAAGTACATTGGTAAAATATAACGTAAAATAGTTTTTTTTTAATATGTATATATTGCACTTGTTAAAAAAAAATATCTTATGATATTATTTATATTTGATACAAACGTTTTCCGACTAGTATTAATTCTAGGTGGATGAAAGGAATAGTGCACTTAGCGGAGATGCGAACGTTAAGAGCGATGTATGGCATAACTAGAATGAATGATATTAGAAATGAGTATATCAGAAAAGACGATTTGAAGCAATGATAGCGCAGTGGGTAGTGCGGCCGGATTCCGCGTCAATCGACGCGAGTTCGATCCCCACCTATCCAACTCCAAAATCGGTCTGAGCTTTCGGTGAAGGAAAAAAAACATCGTGAAGAAACCATAGCATGGTGGTAGGGCATTTTCTAATGATGCCCGCCTAGGTAGCTACTACCTCAAGTTCGAAAACCTGTCGCCTAATACCAATTGGTGTGTTCCGGCAGCATCACTTGAGAGCAGTACTTCTAGGCTTAGTATGTTGACCATCCGAGAAAACATCGTCTCTTAAGATGAGGTGAGATTGTGTTCAAAGCACTGAATCGCGATTATTTACACGGCAAATTACATAAAGTGCTTTTTACCCGTTGGTCTAAATTCGATCAAAATATTTATTCACAATTTGAAGAAAAATGTAACTAAATATTTTTTTTACTGATAAACTTTTATACTGATTTTTGATTTACTTTTTTACTGATAAAGCTAATAAATAAAATAAGGAAAATCCGGTAATAAACAAAAAGTTACAAATATCTTGAACCGTTTTATATTTAAATTTAATATTCTTAGAACCTGAAATTGTCATCTGTTTTTAATATATTTAGTTCTTTTGAATGTCGTAATATTTGAACATGCGATGTCTCGCCGTTTTTCCTTATGGCAAAGTTCTGAACATATTTAGTTACTCAAACTTTTAATTGGATTTGTTATTATTCGCGTGACTAAGCTTAAGTTATAAGCCAAGATTTTGTTAAAATTAAACCAATCTTTAAAATGGAAACTTTTTATTTGGATTATTAATTCAGCAAACTCTTAATATAATTATTTGAATTCCACGCAAGCAAAGTCGCGGGCACAGATAGTACACTAATAAAGACAACGACGAAGAAGGTGATTTCCAACAACAGCATGTAGTTGTTTTCAATATCGATCCAAAAAGTTGGATTATTCATAAATAGGTTCAATCGAAGATTTTATGAAAGACACAAATTTATAGTATACCAGCTGCGCCCGCCTATTCATTCGCGTTTCAAATAAAAAAAAAAATCATATTGGACCTAATTGTGAATCTAAACCATTCTCGAAGCCTCAGGAATAAACACAAAAAAAATCATTAAAATCGGTTCAGCCGTTTAGGAGGAGTTTAGTCACATACGCACGCATAGAAGATTTATATAAGTCGGGAGAGAACAATCCATCATTATTTCTCTACCACGTATACAGATAGCACCAAGGTCATTTAAATACGGTCAAACAATCGCTGTATTTATATAATGTATTACCTGCTGCCCACGGCGGTCCACCCGCGTTGCATACATATGTTCTATGCATATAACATTTCATTTATACCTAACATGAACATAAAAAAATTGTTACAACTAAAAACAGAGTTAAAATCATCTACGTCAAACAAAAATAAATTCTGTTGTGATCTATCAGCATGCAGTTCTTAATAAATTATCCAACGTAGCTTCGGTCTGAGATCAATATTAGTAGAAGCGATCAATTAATCATATTATATGGACCGTGTGAACGACCGGACCGTGCTACATGCGGACGAATGGCCAATTTATTATTAGACCGAGTTTTATATACAGCGTGATTTTTAATATCACAAATGATTACAAGCAAGATGCAATTCGAACAACACTTTTTTTCTCCAATCAATACTACATGGCAGGGGTGTGTATTAAAATTGGATTTAATTATTCATAATTATTAATATCCTGGAATAACGGAAAGTGCTTTTTTAGATTATTTCATTATAATTAATTATATTGTGAAATTCGTTTTCTGAAAGAAAAAACGTATTTGAAAATGACTTGGTGTACATCATCATTAATTAGATAGTACAAAAATAATAGCCGATTCTGATAATTTGTTAAGTGATGGTAGCTTAATATAGTAGGTTAAATTGCGAGTTTATAGTGGGAATTAGTAACACGTTCGGAATTGTTTCATATATGAGAATTTATTCTAGGTAAAAATTTTATTTTGATCTTGCATTTTGGTTGCATCTCATTGGAGTTTCTACCATTTCTACTAAACATACTACGAGTATAAGACGAAGATCAGATAAAAGTAATAATCTTTAGTTAAAACAAAGAAGCGTTATTTTAACTCTTGGAAATAAGAAATTTGCTTTAATGAAAGTAACATAACACTATCACAAATAACTCTAATGTTCGTTAACCAAAAGTTGAATGATTTCTTTATTTATGTTGCCTGAAGGAAATATTACTTTAAGATATATGATACACTATTTGTCCTATCCGGCGTTGCCCGGGTCATATTTATGCGTAAAAAATTAAAAAAATGATATTTAGTAATAATTAAAAATATATATATTATTTAGTTAAATTTTAAGACTAGAGACTAAATCCCACTACGAACCACGTTTCAAGTGTATTATTTTTGTAAAACAATTTTTTGGAAATTTCCTAATGTAAAAGAATAATAGAAAATTACTCCGTTGTATTCGCAAAAATCGGTCCAGTGGATTTAAATATTTGCCTTAATGAAAACAACAGTTTTGGCTTCATATATTAAAGTAGATATTCATAGACATTAGACTTCCACAAAATGCCACCGAAATATTTGAGGCAAATCTGAGAGATGTAAAAAAAAAAAATAATTAATACTTTTATTAGGGCTATCTAATAAATAAAATAATTATCAATTAGACAATAAGACTCAAAAGTCTGACTACTGGTCGAATAGTGATTAGAGTGAGTCAATAATTGAGGAAAACTCGACTCCGGCTCGACTCGGGCGACTCGACTCGGCTGGGAAGGGATTCTCACGATAGTCAAAACTAGGATTTTTCGTATTACCACCTTGCGCTGTTAGCACTGCACTTGCTGCAATTAGGTATTAAGATTAAAATGCATTTCAACTGTTTCCTTGAATTACTATCGCTTAACATTATATATATATCATTATCGATTGTTTCCCTTATTAAAGCGATCTTTAAGGCGCACATTAATTTTGACCGTCGTAACACTCGTAATAAAAAAATAGGTTTAAAAAAATATTATGCGGCCATGGGGACTGCAACAAAAGTGAAAACTCGGGACTTTGTAATCTGTTTTTTGTTGTTGTGTATTTTTTTTTTACACAATATAAGCTCAGTGCTTTGACAACAATCTCACCTGATGTTAAATGACGATATGGTACAGGATGGTAAAACACACTAAACCTAGGTACTGGTTCTCGAGTGATGCTGCCGGAACACACGTATTGGTATTTGGCGACAGGTTTTCAAACTTGAGAGTGGTAGTTACCCAGGTGGGCAACATTAGAAAATGCCCTACCATCATGCTATGGTTTCCTCACGATGTTTTCCTTCACCGAAAGCACAGGCCGATTTTAGAGTTAGATAAGTGGGTCGATAAGCGCGTCGAAGCGGAATCCGGCCGCACTAACCACTGCGCCATCATCGCTTCAAAATATGTATGTTTAAGTACCATAATTTGTTAATTTATATTATTAACATATAAATGTGACATTTAACATAAAACATTTGTCTAGTTCTTACATCGATTGGCGCTCCGAGCAATAATTATCCACATTTTCATATAGTTTATTCGTAATCAAAACATACGATAGACTGTGTAAGTATATATTTTTATTATTTATCTCTGAGCGCCAGCAATTAAACTCTATCTGATACTTGACATACTGTAGCATGTTGACGGCTGATGTCATAATATTGCTAAAGCAATCTATAAGTTAATTCCCTACCAAAAATGCCTCAAAGCCGCTAAAGATGTTGTCAATTCAAAAATACGCATATTTGTTTTAAGTCTTCTTGACTGTAAAATGCGACACGAAAAATTGGAGGAGAAAACATAAAAGGAACTATATATAATATTCGAACGAGTTATATAATTTGAAACATGCCGTATATAAGATTCTAAAATATGCAATGACGCCTGCCGCAGTGCAGCGCCCGTGAGATGCCATAACTGACGTCATTCTGAACTGAAGAACGATGACATGACTTATTGGGCAGGTTTCTTAACGATAAACTGCAGTCAAAATAATGACCTATTTATTAACGGCTATAAAGTATACTGTTCTTTGAATATTCAGCCAAACGTGCAAAATTTTCATTCGCAATTTTATGGCAACTATATATTGATTGATGGAGGAGTTATTTTGCGGAAGTCCCTCGTTAACTATCACTAAGTACAAAGCGAAAGTTATAGAATAAATTCAAATAAACTATATATGACAAACTGTTGTCATTTACTTTTCATATGAGATTATTGTTTATTTGCAATTTGAATTATTACTTCGAATTAATTAAAGTATATGTCGCACGCTTAACAATAGACTGACCTAACTCTAAACAGCTCATTTTTTGGGATATTGCTAAAAACTTTTTATGTTTTATGGTAATATATTGTGTATTATAATAATATAATAGTTGATGAAGTTATATTTTAAACTCAAATATAAAATGAAAGATATTTTAATGTTTATTTTATTTAATAAAGGATTTTAAAAAAATCTCTTAGATGAGTCTGTTTTCGATAAACAAATATTTTTACATGACAATATTTCTGATGACAAGTTTCAGATTACGTATGTATTATGTTTAATCTAGGGCTGAAAAAGTGTCTGTTTTATGTTTTAAGTCTTTTTGGAATAAAATAATCTAGGTTTTTTATTAAGATTTTTACAGTAAACAGATTTGACTATTAAATGGTCACTTTAAATAAAAAAACGGTAGAAGTTCACTCCGAAGATGATTAAACGTATACAGGCTTACATGAAAGCAACATAAAAAGTTTGTCATTATTTCAAGAATGTAAAAGACCAACATAGCGATATCTTAAATCTTACATTTACCGATAGAGGGCTTTGAAACAATTCTGCCCGTTTGAATATGGAACTCCTTTAGGACCGAAACCTGAATCTGTCACTCTATTGTTAATTGTGCGATGTATTATATAATATTTTTCTAATTTTCATACAACGCTACATTTCATACAACTATAAAAAGAATTTTTGTAACAAAATGTAACACGTAAAATTCTACTAAAATTACATAAAAGTAACTAATAAAAAATAAATCTACTCCTACTAAGATCCTGCCAAAATAACCTATTAATTACAGTTAATAAATCATTTTAGTGTGAATAGAGGTTTTAAACTGTCACTTACGAAATAGACGCCTTGCAGTACAACAGTTTCATAGCTCAGTGCGTTTCTTAAAATAAATTCTTTTTCGATAAATTAGCACGTACAAATATTGAAGTGAAAACTTTTTTAGCGGCGTTGAGACATTCGCGGTAGGGGAAAATCTAAAAGATTCGCATTACCAATGTTATGACGTCGCCGCCAACATGCTACAGTATGTCAAGTATAAGACGGCGATTAAGTGCTGTCTCTCAGAGATAAATAATAACATTTACACTTATTCAGCCTATCATATGTTTTGATTATGAATAAACTATTTGAAAATGTCTCTAATTATTTCTCGGGGCTCCAATAGATGTAAAAACTAGACAAATGTTATAATATGTCAATAATTTCAATTAACAAACAATGAAATTTAAACATTAAAAAAACAGGTTCTCTAAGGATCGAGTTTTCCCTATGGTCGGTAGCCCCCGTGGCTGCTTAGAGTTTTTATTTTTATTTTCTCTAGTAGACAATAAAAGTCGATGCAATTTCTTTGCTGGCAACTTTAATCACAAATGCCTTTCAGAGTCTGCATTTGTATTGGCTATATAAAAGTTCTGTTGTCCTGATTCGACGCTAAATCTTTAGTGTGTCATGTTCTCATTTGTGATTATGTTTCTATAGCCTTGGGTGTCAAGGAGCTTAAATAAAAAAGTAATTAACAGGATTTGCGAACGCAATACCAGACATTTTTTTTATTTCAAACATAATACAGATCTGCCATAGTAAGCGGTATAATAATGTATTAATTTCAGAAGAAATCCTGGACTCTAGAATGGCGCTCTGGATGTCAGCTGATGGTCATATGGTACTTTACGCCACTTTCAATGATAGTCTGGTCCACGAACAGAAGTATCCATGGTACGGGGCGGCTTTGGATACCGACGAACCAACCAAGGTACGTAAATATTAATAAGCAAAATCTTTACTAACAAACTTTACATTAAATAAAAGGCAACGTCTATCTGTTTGTCCGTTAGTTGGCTTATAACTCCAGAATTAGTGATTTATGTAATTGTATTTTTAAATCTCAAGTGATTATGATATAAGAAAACAAAATACCACCATCATATTATGTAGCAATATTATGTAGCAATGTTACTATAACTTAACCATTAATTACTAAATATATATATATATTAGTCATTTCAGTGAATAATTTTTAAAGAATAGAAATACTATACGTGAATGGTGCCGCGGGAACACAGCTAGTTATTAATATAGATAGACATAATCAATTTCCAAACAATAAAGCTGTACTCGTATAACTGAGTATTTCCATATCAGTGTATTCTTATTCGAAGACATTCATAATAAATCTCATTTTTCAAATAAGATCCACCATTTTTTTTATTCAAAGCGTATTTTAATTTACACTTTGTATAGGCTTTAGCACTTGACCACAATCTCACCTGTTGTTAAGTGACAATGTTAGTGATAACGTGCTAAGTCTAAACGATGCGTCTAAATTTTCAACTTTCTGAGAGCTATGCTGGTGGATATTAGAAAATACGATTATATACATGCAAAATAACTAAAACTTGAAAATTAATTATCAGCCGTGTATTGTTTTTAAAACTGATAATTAGTTTACAACACATAGGTTTCTTTCTATAATAATAATAGCCTTTAATCAGAACAACTTAACCTAGTAATGAAAAAAAAAATTTCTAAAACAAATATAACAATTTATTCTATTCTAGTATTTGTTGTTTTTTTATTTTCTGTAGAACTGATTACCAATAGGCAAGAACCTCCTACAACCTTTTCCATTCTGTTCTTTCTTGAACCACTCTGTTCCACATCACTTCTGCCACTTTCTTTAAAAAAAACCTTTTATACCTTGCAAAAAAAGTAAAAAAAAATTCTAAATTATTAAGTTGCTTATAAAAACATGTTTCAAACTCCAATATTTGTTCCAAGTCAGCACAAAACTACAGCTTATGCTACATTAAATATATTGAGTAAAGAAGTAGGTTTAAAAATTAATCTCACAGACAGAAACAATGCTAATGACAAATAGCACAGAATGAAAATCAATATCAATCGATAATAAAATTCTAAAATATACAAACAAAGACTTATATTTAGGCAAACAAATTAGCTTTTACAAAAAAACGTAATGAGTTAGAAACAGAACGTCGTATGCAACTTCCTTTAGCTACTGATTAATATATGTATTTTATCTCATACGTTTGGCTTTTTGAGGTTATTGCATTTAGGCTCATCAGCGCTTTTCTGACAATCTCACCTGATGTTACTTGACGATGTGGTCCAGAATAGTAAACACACAAAGTTAGTAAAGATATTGGCTCTCAAGTAATACTCCCGGAATACATTCATTGGTACTTATCGACAAGTTTTCAAAGTTTAAGCTAGTAGCTGGGTCGCCAGGGTTGGCGGACATTATTAGAAAATCATGCTACGATTTCCCCGCGTTGTTTTCCTTCACCGAAAGCTCAAGGTTATTATAGAGTTGGATTTGTAGGTTCGAACTTGCATCTCTCCACGCGGAATCCTACCCCACTTTTAACTGCGCCATTATCGCATCTCGATTGTCATAGAATCACAATTTAATTACCTTCCATTAATTAATTTAATTATCGTGTCCAGACGTATCCAGAGATCAGAAGCGTGCGGTATCCGAAACCAGGCACCAACAACCCAACTGTGACTCTAACTGTGGCTGACATAGCGGATCCTAAACACATACGGACGAGACATCTAACACCACCTAAAACTATACTCGAGCAGGGGTAAGCAAAACACATTATAACGAAAGTCACCAAATGGCGGTCCGCATACGAACTGCCGACCGGTTTTGTGCAGACCCTAATTATAATCTATACAAATAAATAAAATTGAAATTTCTGTCTGTAATATCAAAAAACCAGCGTTTTACTTAATATAAATGAATGTATATATAGAATATACGGTACCTATGCCAAAAAAAAAATTGTGAATCTATCTGTTTCTGTGTTTGTTCCATCTAATCCTTGAAACGGTTGAATCGATTTTGACGGTATTTTTTTCTGACAGATATCTGTAGTTATAAAAAGTAACTTAGCTACTTTTTTTGTTTATTTTTTTGGATATTATTTAGAGTTCCGCGTATAAAAAAAATAAACTCGTGAAATTGAGGTTGTGCACTTAGGAATTATTTATTAGTCACAAGAGGTCCTAAGGAGACCCACGAATTATTTTACAGAAAATCGTTTCTTTTTAATGACTTTTTATATATGTATATTTTTAAGTAGAAGCCTTCGTCAATTAATGCGGTATCCGAAAAAAATAAACACATTCTTTAATTATGCCTAAACATTTTGATCGACGCGACGTATACATTGCCAAATAAAGTATTGCAACTTACCCTTCAGACGTTAATCCAATTAGTGACCGACCTCAGCTAACATTGCAGTCTCGTTTGAAGTTAGTTATAAATATGTATGCAGTGTGAACTGCAGTGTAAACTTCACATCAAATAAACTCCGCGTATATTTTCTACTTCCATTTTACGAAAATAACTTATTTTCAATGTTAATATGAAGGTAGTTTACCATTAAATATAGTCTGATATTACTAATTGAAAATACAGGGCGATAATTTAAACAATTTTGCTTTTTCGAAAAAATTCAAAACGTATCTGTACACTTTTTTTTTAACTGTGAGTTCGCGCCATTGGTTACAAATAAACAATAGTGTCACGTCAATGGAACTGAAACTGGACTTAAAATGTAGCTTCTATATTAAAGTGCGTTATAAGTAAAAAGCTTTTTGGCTATGCAATTACCTATTACGTTGAAGCGGATGTGTACAATTTAAAAAAATCTAAAACATCATTGTATAAATTAATATGTCGTATTTAATTCTACAGTGATTATTACTTCACAAGCGCTCAATGGGTGTCACTGACAGAGGTGTGTGTGGTTTGGCTGACAAGAACACAGAACCTATCAGTGGTTTCTGTCTGTAAGAGTCCGATGTGGTATTGCCAAGAGGTAAGCATATCTATACTAATAAATAAAGTTGAAGTGTTTGTTTGTAATGAGCACGGCTGGGCAGATATTGAAAAAAAATTTTTTGGTAGATAGCTGAAGTTACTCCGCGTAACTTTATAATACGAAAAAATTAGGGTTCCGCGTAAAAAAAATAGAACTAATAAAAATTTGAATAAAATCCGATTCAATGCTCAGTTTTACTGGCAAGTGTTTGAATTTGTAAGAAATACCTTTGCTTAATGTTAGTAGCAAATAATTTTTTTGAAAATAATTAAGGTTCCGTATAAAAAAAAATTAAAACTATATCATGCAGTTAAAATTTATATGAAACGCGGGCGCAGCCGCAGTCACACAGCTAGTTATTAACAACAACATACAATATTTTTTATTAAGGTGATTTGTTACACTGAAATCTAATATTAATTATGACGTACTGTCCAGATGATATTTATCCAAATACTATTATTTTGACACGTAAGTTATTTCTATAACACTTTACGTAGTACATAATGTCTGTTTTAGTTGTTTTTCCTTTTTAAATATAAATATCACTCAACACTATTTTATTAAAATATACGTTATTTTACACATGTGTTTGGTTTGATTCATAAATCTGTATTTTAAGTTTTTAATATTTGACACATTATTGAAACTTATCAGCGTTCATATTCTAATATCGCCACATACTATAAGGAATAAAATCAATACAGGTTTTTTTTTATATAATGCACAGCACAGTGACTGCACTGGACCTGATGTTAAGTACAGTACAATCCAAAATAGCGGCGACTGACACCGAACAGAATTCATTGCCAGTCACCGCTGTCATGCTGGCCTGCTTAAATACCTCTTCACGCGTACAGGTATACAGAATAACATCAGGGACAGAGAGCTGGGTCGAATCCGCTCCTGCGCCGTTGTGGTCTGCAGGAGGCGGTGCATTAGTAACACTAGCTCCGTTAAGAGACGGGCCTGCCGGCTTATTTCGGCATATTGTTAGAACTGAACATAACGCACACGGGCCCAGAGCCTTACCGCTCACACACGGCAGCTTCGATGTCGTCAAGCTGTTAGCTTGGGATCATGCTAATCAACACATGTAAGTACTTGTATACCACATCGTTGTTTCTTCTCTTGTTCTGATTATTGTTATGGTGTTAATTGTTTGAAGCGGTGATGGCGCAGCGGGTAGGGCGGCAGGATTCCGTGTGAAGCGACGCAGGTTCGATCCCTACCTATCCGATTCTAAAATCGGCCTAAGATGAAGGAAAACATCGTGAAGAAACCATAGCGCATGGTGGTAGGACATTTTCTAATGATGCCCGCTTGGATAGTTATCACATTCAAGTTTGAAAATGTGTCGCCAAATACCAATATGTGTCTTCTGGCAGCATCATTTGAGAACCAGTACATCTATGCTTAGTTTCTTTACAATCCTGGAACACATCGTCACTGAACATCAGTTGAGATCGCGGTCAAAACACTGAGCCTAAATCCTTTAAAAAAAATATGTCGCACATTTTATTGACTATTTAGAAAACGCCGTGTTTTATTTAATTGTTTATGACTATGAATTTCATTATTTGCTTGTGCAAAGTGTCTTAAGAACGCGTTCAAGAATCTTTGAGGCTTGATTATGTAAATGAATATGAGTTTATTTGTGTCTTGCGAAAACTTTTCCGGGAATTTTGTGGCAACACAGAATAAAAGTTCCGCATTATTATTTTCAATACACATCACTTATAAATAATAACCATCCAACAGCTTACCATACAAGACTTAACTAAAATTATGTAACGAAAGTTAATGAATTCAAAACATTAACTGTTATACGACAGACTGAGATCCCGAGATACATTTGTTTTTTTTTTATTAGGTAATTTTTTTTTTGGATTAGGCTAACTATTCAACTTTGTAGATATTATCTCGGAATACCTGAGGGTAAACCAGGACAACAGCATCTATACAGAGTTTCATCTGAAGCACCCAGACCGGGATCCCCACAGAAGTTGCCGTATTGTGTCACTTGCAATCCACAGGTACTATTTACAAACCATGTATTAATTCAAACCAGCGTTCGTCGAGTTCGAAAACATAAAATTAAATTAAAAAATAACTGTTTCCAAAAAAGGAACTCGATAAAATCAATACTTGAACAAATTCTTCCAGATGGCTTAAGTTTAAATTAGTTAAATTTAAAACAACTATATTATGGTTGTAAAATTACCGTTTATTGTTAATACGGGTAAGAAATCAACATGTTATTAAAGATTCGCTAGTTTTTTTCACTAATTCAGGTTTTGAGTCATTAAGTCAAGATTGAATACTAATAGACCGATCAAAAGTAAATCATTGCGGAGTTAACAAAAAGCTTCAGCGATTGCGCAAAAAGATTTCTAAGAACGAATTGAAATAGATATTTTTTCCCACAGCCATCACCGTCAATAAACCTTGAATATTACGGAAATCTAGCGTCTTCTGGCGACACAACGTGGGATAATGACTGGGACGAAGAACTGCCTGCCACTTCACCGTCACCAACTAAGAAGAAAAAGAAACGGCACCCAAGTAAATATTGCACTTTCTTTTGTGTTCAGGTGTTCAAGTTCAAGTTATTCACTCAAAGAAGTGTACAATATATATACAAATTTGGAATTACTCTGCAATGTCCTATTTTCGTATTAACTTGACTTTCAGTTGACCTTATTAATAATTAAATCAACATTATTTACGGCTATATAATCTAACATCTTAAAACGTTTTATAAAAGTTACATGAATATCAAATTTTAACCACGTCATGGTTGCATCGTAAGGTTTTGCCTTGCCAAAAAAACTTCTAACTTTCTTATTTGTAAGTTTTTAAGGCTCAGCTACACTAAGCGATATGATACAATACGATACGATAGTATTTATGAGCAATACGGTGTCAATTTACGCAATAACTACTTTGAGAATACGTCGGCACTTAAATATTTTGAAGATCTTTTTAAATAATATAGATTTTTTACACGCTAGTACTATAATAGAAGCCATGATGTGATATTGTGTTTGACCTTAAAATCTCGTTTTTTATGGGTTTCGAGAGTTCACTGTATCGGTTATCAGCGTCCAAATCATTTTGATTATCTCTCTTGTATTCCCACAGACGGTGTACCGCAAAACCTTCCATGCCTCTACCACGAAGCGCACTTCAGTCCATCTTCTGCCTATTTCGTTCTCGAATGCCTAGGCCCAGGCGTGCCTACTTCCAGCCTGCATAAGACCGCTCTGCCTGAACCGAGACTGTTGGTACATTTAGAGAATAATACTGCAGTTAAGGTAAGTCTTTTTTAGTTTATGGTCCCCGAAATCCCCGAACATAATCCGGGATACTGTTGGTCTAATCTCTATTGATTTTTCCCGTTTAGTATATCCTATGCCTTTTATTTATTATTTATAAACATTCTTGTACCTAATTTATAATCTAATTTACAATTTTGTTTTGCCTTAAGTCTAGTTTTACGGTATTATTTAGCCTATTCTTAAATCTAATTTGTTCCTCTTCCTTCCTTTAACATGTCAATAATATTGCCGTCTTTTTCTTCATGGTTTATTAATGCAGCATTGAAAATCTGGAAATCTGGCTTGGCCAATCTTTTGATGATGCAAGTAATATGTCAGAAATGATAATTTAAAAACAAATACCCTAATTTTATCTATACCTAAAGATTTATGTTTAAATTCATAATTTACATTTCAAATAATATCTAAGAAAAGTAAAGCTAAATTATTAAAATTGATTTTATAATATTATAATTTAAATATTTGATAACTAGTTGTTTCATTTTGATTATTATTCTTCCAAGTAGTTAAAAAGGGAAGAATATCAAACAGGGCCTAGGGCGGCATGCAAGATTCAATCTGCCACTGAATATAGGCTAAACAAAAAAAACATTACATGCCTTAAAAACGCCAATTGTAGCAAGGATTATAATAAATAAAATTACTTTTATAGTTACCCTTGTATGCCTTTGTCTAGTTTATTGCGAATTTTATTATGCCTTTTCTTTTCTATCACAAAAGTTTCCCGTTATGTTAATAAAAGCCATTATATATTTACTTCTTTGATCTTACAGTTTGGTAACTATTTTATTATGTACATATATGTCTTTGTGCCTTTAGTTATTTTCACTTATATGTGATATTATATATGAAGATTTTGTTTCCTTCGCCCTGTCTTTTATGATATGATGTATTTTGGCAAATAGAATACTTACAAATTGTTGTTTTTGTTTATATGAAATGGTATGAGTATTTCTGGAACTTCGATTTAATAATGAAGGTTTATTATACAAGCACTATTAAAAAAAAATGCATGTATATATTTTTATATGTAAAATACTAAATTCGATGATCAATTTAATCTATATGTATCCCGTAATTTAAAAGAATTCTATTTTCTCAACCATTTTACAATAACAGGTTCGTCGTATTATTGTCATGTGAAGGCTTTTGCCACGATGCAAGCCCACGATTTAGAATATGGTTTTGTTATTTATCCAGTATAATTTCTATTTTTTTAATTTTATTAATTTTTTATAATAATCGTATATTCATGAAATTTAGTCCAAAAGTTTAATAAGTTATGTAAATAAATATCCATCCATCCAACATTAAAGGCGTCCACTGCTGGGCATAGGTCTCCCTAGAAGATAATCATAATCGCCACGCTTGGCAGACGGGTTGACGATCGCAGTCAGGTTTTTGTGTTACTCAGAGGATGTTGCTACCCATCCACTGGTGTATCCCTTACTCGCTTTTTACGACACCCACGGGAAGATATGGGGTGGTACTATTCTTAAGCCGTCACCACATGGCACTCATACAAATATGTTTACATCATGGACAGGAAATATTTGCAACTATAGCACTTCCTACACCGAGGACCTTCTCAGTTCAGCTCTCTAGTGGTCACACGGCGAGGGTGAGATTACTCTTACCCCCAGGACTTAGAGAAGACGAGGTCACAAAATACCCTCTGGTACTTAAAATGTAAGTATTAATTAATATTCATAAACCAGACTGAAGTGAAGTAAATTTATCGGAACAATACTTGTGTTCAATAAAATTAATTAAAATTTATAAATAATATATTGATAAATTATTTAAAAAAATATATATCTAAAAGACACCCATCGTTATCAAAATGAACATTGATAGACGAAAGAAATAAAAATATTCGAGTATGAAACATATTCATATCATATACATATACGAAATATCTTTGATTTGAAACTAGTTTCGTTTTAAACTCTTTTGTTTTTTAAAAACAGAAAATGACATAACGTCACACAACACTATTTTATGAACTATCTTTTACACAAGTTTAATAGCAATTTGTAAAGATGAGACCCTATAATGTGATATTTATAAAGTAATTGAATAAGTTTCCAACGAACTACTTTCACCAATAACTAATTATTAAAAGAACATTACGTATTAATATGTCGATTACCCATAAAAATAAGACAATAGGAAAACAATAGAAAGCTGGCGTAAACGCCAGGTTAGTGCTCAAGGGGTTAAACATACAATCAACTGTAAAATTAGTAATACCGGTACAAATATTAGTTTCATAATTAGTCAATTAAATTGAAACGATTCTTTTTTGTTTTGTAAATTTAAAAATATATAAATAGGCTTAATAATATTATATAAACATATAAAAAAGTACAAGTCATTTTTCTACTCTGTGTAGAACTTGTTTTCTATCTTTTATTAAGTATTGATAAGATTTGGTCTAAACGATAAAAATATTGCTTCAAATTTTTAATTCGACTGAGACTAAAGTTGTCAAATAACTAATGGGCAAGTGCTTTTATGAGAACTATATTTACTTTATCTTAGTACCAAAATTATTTTTAGGAAAATAATTAGGATTCCGTATAAAAGAATTAAAAACTAGTGAAGAACATATAAAACACGAGCGCAGCCGCAGGCGCACAGCTAGTAATAAATATGATTATATACGTAGTAAGGAATAAATAAGTTTGGGAAAAGTATTCGAAATAGTTTTTGACGGTTATTATACAAACGATAACAAAGAACAAACGATATTGTTTTGGGGAATTTTTATATTTTCTATGGGGAAATTCTAAATCTTAATATGAATATGAATGAGAGCTGTCAAAATTAGGTCATCTTTTTGCCACACGCCAAATTAATGGATCTTACTTGAAGCGCTGCATAATAAACTCACGAGAAAAAGTTTTGAACTGTTTTATTTTTGCCTATTTTACTATGGAGTTTATTGTGAATTAGGCATGGTGCACCAGGAACACAATTGGTGACAGAACGTTGGACTGTGGACTGGGGCTCGGTGGCGGCGGGGGCGGGAGCCGTGGTCGCCGCTGTAGACGCGCGAGGCGCGGGGGGACGGGGTCTCGGCGCGCACCACGCGTTACATCGCAGGCTCGGTACCGTCGAACTGCAGGACCAGTTGGAAGTCGCCGAGTAAGCTTCATAATACTTTCTTTTTTCATCATCGAATACAGTATTAATATTCATACATAGGTCTTATACCTGTACAATTTGAACGGTCTGTAACGCTGCGAACTAAATAAATCTATTGTGATCGCACCCACACTGCTAAAGCTCACTGCTAAATCCTAGGTTCTCAACATAGAGAAAATTAGGGGGCATTGAGATAGCGCAAAGGGGGTTTGGGCAGATAGTCTAAAAAAGGCAAAAAAAAAAATTAGATGCGAGATTCTATGAGCGGTGAGCAAAATAAGGTTGAGAAAATATGGTCTAGACCTACCATCTGGATATATTCTATAATCCATTTAGCGGAGCGAAGTCAGTCAAGAATATGTAAGAATTAATGGACACGGGTCTGAATGGCGATTACGTAAGCATAATTAGGTGATTATAGGAAGTGGTAAGAGATTTACTTACTTTTAAAGGGAAGGGAGCTGGTTCAAAATTTCCAATTATTTTTTGTATACGTAACACATGAAGGAGCCCTGTATAATAATTACGTACTTGTTTGAATAGCGAATAAACGTGTCTTAAATTCTAATTTCTTCTTTTAATTGATGGTTTTTACACACAACGGGCGGGACGGGACGCCAGCGCGATGTTTCTATAAAAGAGGTCCGCTGTACGTTGAAACCATTAATTATGTTGACATCGTATATGTTCTTTGGGGGATAATTTTGGGGAGTTTGTGCATTTCGTAGGTACCTCCGTGATTCGTTGCATTTTATCGACGCGCGTCGTGTCGCGGTGTGGGGCCGGTCGCACGGCGGTTTCCTCGCGGTCCTGGCCCTGGCGAGCAGTCTGAACGTCTTCCACTGTGGTATCGCAATCACACCTATCGTACGCTGGCGATATTATGGTGAGTATCATAGAATTAAAACACTCAGAACAGCAGTAGTCGCACGCTGTGTGAAGCAATTTCAAGCTGGCCTTTAAAAGCCACGTACGTCCTTCGTTACGCACTGATGGATACGCAATTCCGTTTCGCTTACACACACATATTTTTTGGCTTCAGTGTTAAGCGAGTTTTTATTTGAAACTATCTCTCTTAGCATTATTATTCTATGGTAATTATACTCACTTTATACCTGCTTAGTATTATACTAGCTATGCCAGTGAGCACGTTTCCTTGTGATTAATGGACAATGGCTTACGTGGAGTTTTAGTTTTTAGTAAATATTTATTCAGACACTAATAGCCTGTGCATACGTATTTAGAGACGGAAAGGAAAATTTAGTTAATTTTAATCAGCCCAGCATCCACATGTATTTTACTAAATTTCTTACTAAATCATTTGTACAAATGTTTAATTCATAAGTCTAACACTTACCGAGAAGAACAAATAGATTCAAATCCTATTCTAATTATACACTATAATCATAATTTTGTCAACTTGCAACATAGGAATAAAGAGCTTTTAAGTGGTCGTTTGCACGCATCGAATAAGTTCAAATTTAGTTAAAGTTAAGTCGATTTACTAAATACGTGGGAACAGGGTATAAGTGATAGTGTGGTAAAACTGTTGTGTGATCGGTAACGGTAGCGTCGGCGTACGCGGAACGGTACATGGGTTACCCGAACGCGACCGGCAACTACCGCGGTTACGCGGACGCTGACGTCACGAAACAAGCGAGCGCGCTGCACGACAAGATGCTGCTGCTTGTGCACGGGACCGCGGACGACAACGTACACATACAGCAGACTATGGCCTTAGCGAGATCGCTCGCCTCTCTAGGCACCATGTTCCGACAGCAGGTGCGTACGTACCTACACTACACTATGTTATATTCGTTACACTATGGTATATTGCTGACTAGATTCTAACTCTCAACGCCGATATTATTTCGAATCAGCAATATACGTTATATATAAGTAGTACATTTTAATTTTTATTCCAGAGTTCTTTCTTCGTTCTTAATTGCTTCATAGCGATATGATTTCCGACCCGGCCTCAGACCTACCGGTCGGCTTGAACAGAAATTAGCTAGGGTGTCATAACTTAAGCGTTTTTATTTGTATCATTTAACATTGTAAGGTCGCTGCCAGGATTTCTTGAATTTTACTACTGTTTTTCGATATCACACTATTGACAACATATTTAGTGACTTAGATAGAATTATAAAAAATACCGATTTTAGCTTATGTCGTCCAAATTATTCATTTACTGACTAACAATCCTCTCTAGCTTCCGATAGGTTTATAGAAATATGTAATTTAAAAAAAAAAGCCTATATCGGTCATGTAGTATTTGAGTTTATCCATAACAAACAAACAAAAAAGCAATTTTATTTTGTTATATAACTAGTATAGATTACTTATACAGATAAACCTTTTATCAGATCTATCCAGACGAGGGTCACAGTCTAGAAGGTGTAAGGAGACACTTATACAGAACAATGTCTTTGTTCCTGGACGACTGTTTCCGCAAACAAGTGCCTCCTGAAACTAAGGCCGGACTCCGGAACGGCGGGAACCTCGACTGAGACACGTGGAGGGACGAGGAGTTGTGTTCTTGGTGAGTTACACACACACATACACACATACATTATATATAGTTGAAACACTCGTACAAACAAAGAAAATATTTTTTTAACATAAAATGTAAATAATAAATAGTTATCCAAGACATACAAATACACTAAGCCATTTCCATTCAGATACGAAATTAAACGATACAAAATTCAGCGGGTGTTAATCAAAGCTGACATAAAATACACTCATACACATAAATATATGAATTACACACATACATAAAAATCCATAAATTACACAAATATATACAAATACATAAAATACACAATTCACTACAAAACTCAACATCTCTGACAGCTTAACAAACTAATATTACAATTTTTGCACAAAAATTACATGTGAAATTCTTTTTAACGAGCTTTGATTCATTATAATCACTAAAGAGTTCATTATTTCAGGTAAGCAAAAAAATAAGAATCCATGAACGAAGTCTTCGAAGTCTTAATACAAAAACAAAATCGAAATTAACCAAACAAAGTACAAGTTTAATTCCATATCTAAAATACAATCAAACGTGAAATAACAACATATTGCTCAAAACAAATGTATGAATAAAAAATACTACCTTGTCTCTTTACGATGTTTTTTTCTTGTCTATGAAAAAACGAACGTAATGTTCATTGCCAATAAACGAATTGTTTATGGTTGGAGTGGATGTTTGTGATATAAATATATAAAACAAACTAATGAAAATATTTGATCAAATACCGTTGTATGAGATACATTTTACGATAATTGATCAGAAAAGGAAGTACGTAAAATCAGCTTAGAACTTTCTAGAAGTTCGTTGTAATAAATTAATAGATTCTGATCACTCGGTTTATTTAGATACATTTATGGTAAAAGAACGGAGATTTTTTAAAACTTCTCACTTATTCTGACTAAATTTAAAATATGTTGTTTTATTTTACACACCCATAGTCATTGCTATATTTTAAAATGTTAATAATTTTTATTGTTATTACTTTCAACATACAAATTATAACATATGTATGTATAAAACACATAAAAAAATAAAACACCTTCGTATATGAACAAAGAAAACTTATAGAAATTAAATAAAAAAAAAAAAAACCAGAAATTACAAAAAATTAAATAAATATCGGTATATCTATTTATAATGATTGTAATTCTATAGTATATAACCAGTTAGAACTATTCCTACAACCAATTGCCTTGAAATAAAGCGTACAGTACATCAAAAATTATTTAAAGTCAAGTACATACACTTACATTTTAAAAGTATTAAGTATACGTTCAATTCGATACTTGCGTGGCAGACTGTGTCACATGATATTTAGCCGTACAATTACACGAAAAACTCATTAAATCCTTTGAACAAAATAGCTTTTGTTCACGAAGTTACATGATATATACTTGTGTACTTATATATACATTACACTCTTGCAATAATTCCACAAACTCACGGTTACACCGGTCAAAGACTGTTTTAATGAGTGCTTCAGTCTCCCAGCAATATCTAGATATATTACGTGTACATATATCATGTAATTTAAAAAAAAAATAATGGAATTGATAGAACTAGTTTTAAAAGCTACTTTTAAAACTAGTGTGTGCAGTATTTAAATTCAAAAGAAAATAACTTTAAAATGTTGTCATTTTACGTACATAAATATTTTATTATTTACTAAAATAATATTCCAGCATGCGATATGTGCGCAACTAAAAAATGTCTAGTAATTTTTTTAAAAGAAATGAACAAACTCTAAGAGTAGAAATATAATAAATGCACTGCTGTTTTTATTAATCGTTTTCAGATCAAGTGTATTATATAAATTTGTCAACTTTCCAATTAGTGATTATAACGGATTAGTAGATCGAGTATTCGAATACAATTCTTCTTACGATGGCTCCCTTTTTTTAAACACATACGGTGTTTTTACAAAAAAAATTAAACTCCCGTTGAACACATGTTTAAAAAAAAAGTTCAATTATATTTCATACAATTTTAAATTTTAGACACTTTTTAGTAAAAAACGTGTTTAACGTTAATTTATCTTAGTTTTTTTAATAAGACCGTTAGATTTCTCTTTCATAAGCCGCTTTTAACTAGACTAGACAAGAAATGAAAAAATATATATCAATTTTTTTTTCTTAACTAATATTTGGATCTTTTACGCAGATTATTAATCCGGAAAATTATAGAAATTTAATTTGTTATTTTCAAATTTAAAATATTGACGATAATTAAAAACGTATACAATCGATATATTAGGATGACTTGACACTACTAATGTCTTCCATAAACACTTCTTACATTATTGTAATATTTTCTGTTACATGAATTGGTGAACTATTGGAAATTGAATGGCTCTGTTTACACGTAACAAGTGTACAGTGAACAGACAGTGCATATATTTTGCTCTATACTGATCCGGGATAGTAAAGTAGGCGAGTAGATTTTTGTTCAGTCTATTTTACTTTTAATCTTTTAATACGGTCACGAGTTAAAATGGATCGGAAAACAATATATATTCAAGTGTCTAATAAATGGCAGATGAGTATCTAATTTTACAAGCGTTCATTCGAAAAGCGCGAGACGCTGGGACCAAATAAAAAAATCCCCGTTCAAGAACATTCGCTTGCAGCGGCGTAGCTTTTAAAGGGTTAGACGGTGTCGTGTGAAGCTAGTGAAACTTAGGGAAATTTCTATCACTTTTAAGATATAATAGGTCGCAACACAACTATAACCCTAGCAACTCAGTTGAAAACAATTCGAATTTACAAGGGAAATTCTCCTAAATGATCAGTGTTATTTGTAGTGTTGCCAAATTTACTTATTATTATTACACAGTTTCAATAAAACGGGAGAGAAAAAAAAAACGTGAATAAATGTGTATAGCTAATTTATATCAGTAGCATTGAAGAATCATACAATACTATATAAATATATATAATTTTCACATATTGAATTTATGAAGTTACATGAATTCGGTACAAGAAATTGGTTCTATTTTTTAGCACCAAAGCTTTACAGTATTGTACGTGTACTGTTGTACGCTTGAACAAATAAAGAGGTGTCCGAAAGAGACTCACTTGCCTTTTTGCAGTGCGAGGGTCGAGTTAAGCACTCTTCATGATTAAACGGGCCGAGTATGCTGGCTAGTGCACTGTCACGCCACTGGAGGTACTTGGTACGTGTAACCGAGCCTTATCGATAATTAACGGTAAAGTGTGATTTCTAAATGATAATTAATTGTACAGATGACTGTAGGATAACTTCTTATTAAGATTATATTGGGGACGCGGGGAATCCCCCGTTTCGTGTACCTGACAAAGGGCTCGTGAAATAATGTAAATTACCCTTTATACGAGCTTTCTCCACTTGAAACGTAAAGTGAATTATGTCACCGAGATAATGCAGTACTGGACAAGTTGTTTCCAAGTTTCCCAAGTATTATTGTGGATGCACTGTGACGTCATTAGAGTCCTTGTCAGTTACACGTCACTATATTTTAAAATATTGATCAATATTCAATATCTATAAGTGACAAAATTGCTCATTCTCATCTAAAAACTTTGCATGTTTCTAAGTCATTAGAGGTGGTACATTTTATTAAACATTGAATAGTTAATAAATAAATAATAAAATTAAAAAAAAAATAATGACCAATAAATTTCTTGTTATATAGAGTAAAATTTTATAAAACTAAATAATAAATTGGACAGTTTTGAATTTAGCTGGTTTTAGAGCCGTTATAGTTAATTATAGTAAAGTTTTTGAAGTTTAAATAATTATATAGGAAGGTAGTAAGTAAATTAATTATAATAAAAGTACCGTGCTTTTTATTATTAATGCACTCTTCGGATAGAGCACGGGTGTGTGACAAAATATAATATTTAATCAACACTGAATATTTCTTTTCTACGATCTTAATAAATAATGTAACATTTTCATACACGACACGCAATTAATTACAAGCAGGGGAAACTTTATTCCAGTTCAATTTAATTAAAAGTATATATAATTAGGGGGCATACAAGCAGAACGTGTCTTTATTGACCACCCCCCGGACGGCCTCTTACCTCAGAAGATTTTGTGAATAATTGATGCCACGACCACAAAACTATAATTAATTCCAAGTCAAAAAATGTATTTTTTTGTTATTCTATCTTCTAAGTATGCTTGGTCAATATACTTTACAATTTGATTTATTAAGTACAGAGTTACTCTTCTCTTCGTTTACATTTTAAGTAACGTGGTACTCAAACAAATATATTCCCTAATTTTTGGGGGACAACAATAGTAGCAGAGAAACCCAATCTCCGTTAATATAAAACCAACACAAACTTATGTTCCACCAAATTAACGCGAGAGGTTAAAACTTTAATAAATAGAAACCAAAAATTAAATAAAAAAACCAAAAAGTGCCAAAAAGTTTCGTTTCAAACGTTTCTTCTTTGAGTGATAATCGAGTAATTCTTGAATTGTATTAGTCTATGTAATGTTTTCGTACGTAAATAATATAAATGAAATGTTACTAATTTTCGAGTCAACGAAATCAGTAAAATAAATATATTTTCGAACAAAACTTTATTATTAATAACGTAGCGCTTGATTATAGTGTAAATCTCGAAGGAAAACGACGTCTTTAGCTTTTGACAACACTTAGCATTTTTTATTTAAAACTACTGGATGCCCACAACTTTTTTCACATTTCTTTAGCAGCGTTGAGCGATTCTCGGTAGGGGTAAAACTTATAGATTTGCGTTACCAACTCCGTGACGTCAGTCGTCAACATGCTGCAAAACGTCAAATAAGTTGGCGTTTAAATACTGACGTCTACGATAAATAATAAAATTGATATTTACGCATCCTGCCGAACGTTTTGATTATGAATAAACTATATCAAAATGCGCATAATACGGAGCGCCAATAGATGTAAAAAACCGGAAAAATGTTATATGTTAGGTTATGTTAATATTTTCAATTAACAAATTATGAAATTTAAATAGAAAAAAAATAGTTTTTCTAAAGTTTCGTTGTTATCAACATCTGTTGGCAGACCAATGGCAGCCTAACTTTTTTAAATCATTATAACTTAAGCCTACAAAAAAGCGTAGCCATTTGTAGACTAAACCCTTTATCAGGGTCATTCCTGTATTCACTTAAAAGCTATATTCACAGCGGTTCAATATCTCCTCAGTAATGCAAACATTTGAATCTGCAATTTTATTTAGTATACAGCTATAGATATTATGTTAAAAGAATTGTAACCATACACATAGTAGCTATTTTTTTATTCTATCAATGATTATATAAAATTAACTGATAACTTTTTACAATTACGTTGTCGAATTTGTCAAAAGTTAATAACACAAAAAAAAATCCTTTTCGTCTGGAACGTGCCGATGAATATTTAAAGTTATGGCAATTGTATTTTCTTCGTCGATATTTGTTTTTTATTCAGTTCTAAATTATATGGATCTAGTGTAACATTGTTTAAAACATTATAATTAAATCAATCATGAAGAAGTTTCACACACGTTTTGGATAGGGATTTTCGTAATTATGATCGATGAATCTTAACTTAGTACCAATTAGCAGATGAGAATATACTAACTAGTTTATCTTAAATACGTTTAGTTTTAACTGAAAAAATTGGTCATAAACTTTGTAACATAGATAATATAATAAATATACCTAATAGAGTAACTATTTGATCGGAAATTAGTTTCATATCCAAATTAATAAGAGCTAAATTACCTTTATATTTAAATTATCTACAACTGACAAACAACAAATTTATTTTGTACGAGTATTTAATTAATTTTCATATCATCTTAAAGTCAGAAAACTGATATTTTATTTTTTATAGCTTGTAATTCTGCCGCCATTTTGACCTCATTTCAAACGGTCTCCATATTCCAAATCTTCGGACAACACTCTTACGTAGACGAAAATATTATAATTTCGATATCTAGGAATAAAATAATTTTCAAAATTACTTGGTATCATATTATATTAATAATTATTGTTAAAATAGTTAGGAATCTTACATTTGCACTCATAATAATAAGTGAATGAAGAAAACGCACATATTGTGATTTTTGCCTTATCGATGTTCTTGATGTAAACTATTTGTTTTTTTTTTTTGTATTAAATTTGTTTATATTGCTATAAAAATAATTCAATTATATATTTCATAAAGAAATACGATAAATTTATTTCGAAAACATCTCATGTACGAGGTTCCCGAACGAGTTCTAAAGGTCATTATTTCGGACATAACCAAATGACGTACAGATGATATAAATCTTGACATCACTATGATATCGTACAATTTTAAATTTACTTGATTTTTGTCATTTTCTGGATAATAATATCAATTCAGATTAATAATATAATTAGAAAATTTTAATAGCAGTATAAATAAATAAAATCGAGTGGTGCAATCGCTTTGTGATTTGTGTGTTGTAATTATAAGCTGATTAGATTTAAGCTGTTTTCATGTAATGATAATTATTATTATAAAACTTTGAAATTTATTTAATAATTAGTAACATTAGCATATGTAATTAGATTAATGTAACACAAAAATACTTTAGAAATATTAGGAAATGAATTTTAACTTCTAAATAGTAATTTCCTAAAGCTATTTTTTATTTTTAAATCCGTTTTAAACATGTTTCAACCCATAAGGGTTAAAACATTTAAACATGTAGTTGCTATGTTTAATTTATATATTGGTTAATGTATGTGTAAAATAAAACCGGTTGAGTTTTAAACTTACGCGAAATATTTTCCGTCTTGTTGGTACTCATTTTGAAAACTAGCTCTGTATTCACGCTTAATACTTTATCAGTTCTAACACTTTATGAATAAAATATATTAATAATGAAACAATTTACCTATAATTTAATTTTATGTATTGCGAATATGTTATTTCCTATACACTTTATCTCATAAAACAAGCCGTTGTTAAGGTTTGCGTCTTTATTTTGAAACTAAAAAAGGTTTTAGTTAGCCTGTAACAATCCTTTTAAAACCTCTTTTGTTATAAAATTGTATTATAGGATTTCTTTAAACACGGAAATCAGTTTTAAATCGTTGTATTTTAATATTAAATCTAATGCATAAAGATTGTTTTTTTTGTTTGACTTCAGGACAACATTTTCTATGAAAGAATTAGCCATGAAATGAAAACTCAATTAATAGACAAGATACATAATATTATTTTAAAAATCGATTAAAATGACTCCTTTGCAATTTACAGCGAGAAAAAGGTTTGAATATATTGTTATTTACGTATATGATTTATGTTCATGCCAATGTATTAAAAATATATATTATAAGTATATATTTTTAATATTATTATCAAATCTGATTTTTAATACATAATGTTGAAAGACATATTGACACTATTTTTTTCGTTAATATGAATTCTTGTAGTTCTAAAAATTCCACAATAATCACATGGTTAGAAAAATCATATGTATTTCTATAGATTATTTTACTAGCCATTCGTTATTTAATTAGTAGTTTTCAATAAATCAATCAATAATGTATCATTAAATAATATTATAAATAAATTAAATATATTTCGATACTCGACTAAATTAGTTACTATGCTAAAAGTATTAATTTATTGGTAACAAAGCAGTATTGTTTTAGTCTGAAAAAATATATGTTATTGATTAAATCTTAACTATAAGTTTTTATTGAAATTATAATAATTATTTCGTGGTTAATGTTGGCTGGTGTTAACTAATTTAGTACCTAGTAAAATGCTAAAAATAACTTTTTAACGCCTTTTATACCTTAATTTTGTTAATTAGGTACCTACTTCTAAAGTCATATCGTTGCAAATAATTGATTATAATTATTTACTTACCATAATATGTTATTAATGTATCGAAATAACATAGAATTTAATATGTTATTTTTCGTCCCTACTCTTAATTCATTACAGTTTATCAGTTTTAAAAGACAAAAAGATTTTAGACGTCATGCCCTAAATATTAACCAGTCATATTAAAAGATTTTTTTTTTAAAATATCGTTTACTTTATATTATATTATGATCATCTTTATATTTACATTGCCCTTTTCATTCCGCTTTAAACACGTTCCCGCAGTCGGCCATCTTGAATAAACAAAGCTGAAAACTTTCACGTACATAAAACCTATTTTCTATACACGATAATTGCAAAATGGAACGCTTATAAAACAACTCTACACAAAATGTTATAATTTTTCATCGAGCATAATAGAAGGTGGTGAGGTCAAACATTACCAAAAAATGTTGTACAATTGCTTACATAATCAATCGTACAACGTCCATCGGTTGTAAATGTACAATTTTTCGATTTTATTTTTTGTATTATTAATAGTTTAATAGATATAAAAAAGTACAAGTGTATTTTAAGTAATCAACATCAGCTAACATTACTTACATAAGATAATTATTTCTTTGTATAATTAATAATAATTATACTGTTATTGCTACAAATTTTATTTAATAAATAAAACTTACTGTTTTATGTATTGTAATATTTCATTCACTTCATCGAGACTTATTGTATTATGAATTCAATAAATAGAAATGAAATATGTTTGTTTTTTTATTTTGTAAACCATACTTGGGAATCTTTGCGGTAAAGAAATAACAGTTTAATAAAAATGTACTGAGAATGTATCCATACTTACCTGTGCTGATATTGGGAACTAGAGGAATCCCGCCAATTTTGCAATTCTTTGACTGTTTTCCTAAAATACTCTTTTATTAGATTCTAGATTACAGATATAGAATATACTAGATAGATAGAAGATACTAGAATGCACGGTTTTACGTGCAAGTGTTTGAATTTTTGAGAAACGAATTTACTTTAGAAAAATTACATTTTTTTTAGAAAAATAATTCGGAATCCGCATAAAAAAAATATAACGCAGTGTAGAATATATGGAACCGCGGGTGCAGCCGCGGGAACAAAGCTAGTATAATAATAAATCCAATGAAAAAGTTTATATATTACACCTTCAGAATGAAACTCACGATAAAAATTTCAAATAAAAAATTGAGTCGTAAAATGACTTTTTTTATGTTTAAAAAATTAGATCAAATATTTTTATGAAAACTTTCATCATCATCTACGCAAAACTTCATTTTTTGAGTTAGGTCACTTTCATAGTGAATGTGCAATATAACCAAACGTAGTTATAGTAAGTCTGAAGGTCATAGCAGTCTGCCGTCTCGCCTATTCACTGACCCTTATGCAGAAAGGGCTTCGGTATTTAAAGCCAGGCCTGGCGAGTCCCTGACACGGACCCCAGAATAGCTCACGACCCGTCCGTCGTGTATTGGGAGACGAGGGTCGCTTTTCATAGGCCTGACAACCTGGTGAATGTAAGTAGGTACGTACAGCCTGACAGTAAAGTGCTTTTATTTATTATGATTGTTTTACAAAATGGTAGAAAAGATGAAAGGTCCGTATTTGGGTAAAGTAGTCATGAATATAAATGTAGAAGGATGGAGAAGTTAATGAAGAGATGATGCCTAATAGGGACTTATGGAAGAAAACATACTGTGCCGACTCCAACAGGACATAAGACTTTACAAATTAATATGAGGTTAAATAGAAAATAACCGTAGATCGACATAGTGTAAAACAATTAAATAGGTAGCATAAAAAATATCTGCTAACTCGTCCTAAAATTATGCAGTTTTCACCCTTATGTCTTTTCATGAATTATTTATATATATAGTACATTATTATTAAGTCTTTATTTACTGACAAAATAGAATCTACAATATTATAAATAAAAACACATCGGTCACCATTTTTCTTATTCATTATTCAGTACGTCTAAGGACGCGAAGGCAATTTTGCGCTACGAGCGATACTGTGCTAGTCTTGTCCAAAGAGAAGCAGTTGTTTTTTTTTTATGTCGTTAACATTTACAAGAAATAAATACATACTTTTTTATAAGTATAAATTAACAAAATTTTGTATTATCAATCAAATTCCGGGTTTCCATAGTCTAAATCTAATAGAATTACATCAAAATTATGAAGATAACTAGGCGATGGCATATCTGTATCTCCTGCGATTGACTCACACTAACACCGTTTCTCTCTGGACACTAAACGCTGATGAGGTCGCAGGAATACGCTAGTGGATTTAAAAAACCATGCTTCGTTACGGCAATGAAATTCTAATTTTAAAAATATTTTACTATGCTTAAATAACTGCGACAATGTTTTTAATCACTTCATAATATATGCTTAGATAAAGTGTTAAAAGTAAACATATATAATGGAGTACGTTTTTTGCCGTCTTAATTAATTAATCCCCGCATAACTTGCTCATCATACCAATTAACATACAAAAACAAAATACTGGTCAAAGAATTCATCACTGATTTATAAACCAAAATAAACCAAATAACGCTCACAAATCACATAGCATAGAAAAATTGCCTTATAATATGCAAGGAGATGACCTATGAAATAAATGGAACGTGAATTTAACCCTATGCGACTGAATGTATATGAAATTTGAGAGCAGAATCTAGTAAGCTTCAAAATAAACAAAACTGTTCTGTTACCGAGTGTACCTCTCTCGCAAAAGTGTAGCGCGCGCGGTATAATGTATAGTTCACTACGTACATAGTTGAATGCATTCGTTTCATGCAAAGTTCACGGCCGTCACACTGTACCGCGACAGTAGTACGTAGGTACAGTGGACTTCAAAAAACGAGAGAACGATAAAGAGCTCCTCCAGCGCTCGGCCCGTACGCTTTTATTTCTTTTTGTGCGACGCTTTAATTATTACACTTTAAAAAAAGGCCTTAACATTTCTTAACGATGAAGCAGAAACGCTGAACGAATTATGTTGCTACTCTTGTACAATTCTCAAGTTCAATGTGAATTTTTATTTATAATGTTTTTCAAGAAGTCTTTATTGAAATAATTGTGAAGTTATTACTATTACGGTTAAAGATTTTATAAAGTATTTTCTTTTTTAGCGTTGTTATGACACTTTATACATGGAGAATCTCAATAGATGTTAATACATTTTTTTTATTAATCTATAGATAATCGGCATCATTATTGAGGCGATGATAGCGGATGATAGCATTGCGGTCGGATTCCCCGTCAATGGACGCGGGTTCGAGCCCACCCATCCAACTCTAAAATTTCGGTAAAGGAAAATATCGTGAGGAAACCATAGCATGGTGGTAGGGTGTTTTCTAATAATGCCCGCCTTGGGGAGCTACCACCCTCAAGTTTGAAAACATGTAGCCAAATATCAAAACGTGTGTTCCGGCAGCACCACTTAAGAACGAGTACCTCTAGGCTTAGTGTGTTTACCATCCTGGACCACATCGTCACTTAACACCAGGTGAGATTGTAGTCAAAACACTGAGCCTATGGTGTAAAAAAATGCAAGCCTATATCTACCACGTCTAAAGCTTCTAAGTAACTCTGAACGAAAATACACATGCTGAACCCATAAAAGTTTGTTGTTTCGTCGTGGAAAATTTGAGAGGACAAGACAGACGCTTCTCTCGGTCTAGTTATCAGAGGGGGTATGGTTTTTTGAGTATTACGGGATAGCTCGGCTATAGTGATGAGGAAAAAACACTCAGAGACATGGTTGCTGGGGAAACATCTACAAAACTGGTTCTACGAACAAGGGAGGACACTGCACTATCGGGAGTTTGGCGCCGTGGCGACGCAATGCATATTAATGCGATTTTCTGTTGCCGGCTATCAGTTAATGGTAGAACAGAGGTTTTTGTGATTGAGCTTCACATACTTTCTTGTTACCATGGTTGTATGATAGTTTTTCCGCTCTGCAAACCGGTAAGATAATTATTGGGTTAAAAAACTACGTATTAATAAATATATAGATATATATATATTATAATATATATTATATTATATTATATTAAAATTATATACATATTATATATATATATATATATATATATATATAGAATTTGGTTCAACCGACATTTTTCTGTTCCGTTTAGCAAGCGATTTCCTATAAATACTTTTTTATTTGATGAATTCAATAAAAGTGTATCAATAAAAATCCATAAAACCTTTTAATTGTTTTTTCTACAAATTTTCAATATTCATCGGCGGAATTTTATGCATTGTACGATCACTAGTTAACATGAATATGCTTAAAAAGCGGTCACAAACTACATTTATTTTGAGGAGACACTAATCTCGATAAATATTAACTAGCAGACACAATTTAAATCACAAAACTATTAGACGCATATTTTAGCGATGTTGTTGTATTGGTATAATAATTCAGGACAATGGCGTAACTATTCCACATTTGAGGCCCGTGGCAGAATTCTTGGATGGGGCCCCAGTAAATTTTTTTCTTAAAAATATTAGGACACTTCTGAGCTAGCGGCATCGCGGATTGGAACCCGTGGCATTTTGCCCTCTCTGCCGAATGCCACCCTGTAGTTACGCCACGGGTTCAAGTTGAAATAGTTATTTTTATTTCGTTTCCAGGATATAGGATAATTCCGTTGTAAACGCATAAATGAGATTATTTGAACTTGAACAGTTGGTAACATTGGTTTTCGCAAGACCATAAAAACAGAACAGGATGTAACTGCAATATTTTTCCAAAACATGTAACCAATGCAATATTTTTCCAAAACAATAATTAACCCCTTGAGCACTTACCTGGCGTTTACGCCAGCTTTCCATTGTTTTCCTATTTTCTTTCTATTGTCTTATTTTTACGGGTACTCGTAACCAAACTATTAGCATATCGCTGTCTTCATTGCGAAATTGTTTGACATATTATGTTATAAATAAAATTCAACAAAATCATTATGGTATAAATTTATTGTCACATTTTCAATTAATATAGTATACCCGTAAAATAAACTATAAATTTGTAAATATTCCATTGAGGATGCGATATAATATATGTATAATAAAATCATGATATTTAATTAAAATAATTATATAGAACCCTTCCAATAAGAACATCGTGAGAATCGAAAAAAAAAGTTCTTATTACACGTACAATTGTTTGTTATCGCAAACGAACAAACATTTCATATTTTATTTTATAACAGACACATATTTCACTTCACCAAGTATTTACAGGCGTTATTGTACACTCAGAGAGAGACGCAGCGAGGTGTAAGAAAAAAACAGAGCAGAGTAAGTAGGGGAAAGGAGAGGAATGGAGGGGAGAGTGTGGTGTAACGGGCGGTTGTCATGGTGATATCATAAAACAGACACGTCAAATAACATTGTAATACATAATCCAATCAAAAATAAAAACAAATATCCTTTTATATTTACATTGCTTTATTGAAGTTATTAAAAATTAAATATTATCTATACATAAATAAAATTGAAGTGTCTATTTTTAATATCCAAATATTGATTTTTTTTTCTAAATACATAATAAATTTATATACGGTACGATTATAAGAAAAACACAATTTTTATTTTTTTTACAATTTTTTAATTTTTTTTATCCATCCGTTTGTTGTGACTAATTTCCAGACCGGCTGTACCGATTATGACGGGACTTTCATGACACATCGCCTTAGTTACGCAGAGTAACTGTATTTATTAAAAATAATAAGGATTCCGTTTTAAAAAAATTAAAACTAATGGAAATATGAATATAATCCGATTCAATGCATAGATTTACCGGCAGGTACATATTTGAATTTTTGAGAAATATCTTTTCTTCCTGTTAGTACAAGAAAAAAAAAAACTCGAGCCAAAAAAACAGTGAACGCCGAACGCATTATTTTCCAATTATTATTTAAAAATAATATACGCGGGCGGAGCCGCGGGATCACCGCTAGTGTCATACAAATTGATAAAAATCATTGCTTACGATTTCAACTTCTTGAAACGGTTCTCGATTTAAATATTATACATAATAATAATAATATGAATAAAAAAAATATTGTCATACGAAGTCGAACATGATACCAAAAAAAAAAAAACAAAAAAAAACTGCATAAAAAATGTGATGTATGTATAAGTGTTTGTTTTTGTACCTGAAACAAATTAATTTTGACCGTTTACTGAATAATAGTAAAGAAAATATATATACGCTGGTAAAACACAGTTCGTACCATTGTGGTACTAATCTTAAATTAAAAAGCTCAAAAGAAAAAAAAAACAATTATTTTTTTTAATGTTTGTCTGTCTGTTTGTTCTGGCTAATCTCCGGAACGGCTGGACCGATTTTGAAGGGACTTTTTCTGGTAGATAGCTGAAGTTACTCCGGGTAACTTAGGGTAGTTTTAATTTTCGTAAAATAATTAGGGTACCGCGTAAAAAAACTCATATTTTTTTTTATTCAATGCACAGTTTTACGGGGAAGAGCTTGAAATTATGATAAATATTTTTACTTTATCATAGTACTAAACAAAAATCAGGGATCCGTATAAAAAAAGTAGTGAAGAATATAAGGAACGCGAGCGCAGCCGCGGGCACATCGGCTAGTAAAAAACAACCAAAGATATGAGATTATACATACGGAAATCGTTTATCGTTAGCTGGTAGAGCTGGTGGAGGAGCTGCTCTTGCTCATCAGCTTCGCGACCATCTCCTGCACCCGCTTCATCTCCTCCAGCTGACTCGTCAGTTGGTACAGTCTGTTCTCTCTCTCCAGTACCGTCTTCTCCAAAAGCTTTATCGTCTGTTCAAATCGAGTACAAACAGTTTTGTAGTGCCCGTCGGTTTGTCGTAATTTTTTTTTCTAACCTACCTAATGAGGACCGGAAGGTACTTTACAGCTTTACCGTGACTTTTTTTTAATCATTTATTTGAACAGAGCTTTTACACATTAGTGTATGCCAGCCCTATCGGAGCATACCCGATATAACTTAAAAAATATTAATAATAAAAAAAACAACTAAATTAATATGTCGATTCGATTACCCATAAAAATGAGACAATAGTAAAACAATGGAAAGCTGGCGTAAACGCCAGGTTAGTGCTCAGGGGGTTATATTATGTCTTAACTTACTACTTGTAATAATAAAGTTCCCTAGCATACTAGCAGAATCGGACATCGTTTCTGTCAGTACCCCATGGAACATGCCTATATCTAAATAACATAACCCTAAGGCCAAAGCCAAACAACTTCTAGCCCCCGCATTTCGGGCACATTCCACAAACAGATGCTGAGCATATTCAACTTTTCCACAACCATCACAGTCCCAAATCTGTTAAATGGAACATGCCCAGAACGAAATCTAAAAGGTGTTTTGATTTGGCCTAGTGTCGTCTTACTAGCTAGCATGCATCCCCACACACCGTAACTTCATTTGCGTAATGTCACTACTATTTATCTCCTACTACTATACTAACTAATAAAAGTATTTGGCATTTAAATAAGTCAACCCCACGAAAAGTGAACTTAAAAATTTAATGAAACATTATTGGAAAACAGAAAACACAACAATGTTATTATTCAATTATCAGAAAATAAATTTATGAGAAACCTCTTATTTTTTTTTCACTAGAAAAAATCATGTGGTTATCATTAGACTGCGTGTTGGACACAAGAATGTGACACACATTCACATAATAACTAAGACAGACAGACAAACAATTCCAAATGTGGACAAGACCCAACAACTGTGTTACATTTATTAATAGAGTGTGTTGCATTTAACAATAAAAAAAACAATTGTGCGGGTTTGCAACACCTTAAAAGATTGTTTAAATAGGGATAACACCATGCAAATTTAAAACTTTTTGAAAATGATAAATGTTTATAAATCAGTGTAATCTGCAGTAAATGTTATTATAGCGTATTGCTAACTGTGGTCGTTAATGACCATAGATGTTACAAAGCGATCATATATAAATAAATTAAAAAAAGTGTCTGTTAGTGATGTCAATTTATTTTGCACAAATAGATATGTATGGATATACGATACCCATGTTAAAAATACAATTTTTAAATTTTTTGTCTGTCTGTTTGCTTGTTTGTAATGGGTAATCCCCGGAACGGCTGGACCGATTTTGACGATTTTTTTGATTATTTACTTTGTTTGGTAAATAGTTGAAGTTACTCTAGGTGACTTAGGGTACTTTTAATTTTCGTACATAATTAGTTTTGGTTAAAAAATTAAATGGACAGCACTATCAAAAAACCTTTTTTTTTTTAAGTTTCTTCAAAATGCGTGAAATTCGTGCTAGATCAAATCGGAAATAGAATTAATTTATGGTATTAATTTTAAAATGTACCCTTTTGTAACGGATATAAAAATAAAACTGAAAAATGTATAATCCTATTGTCCTACAGAAAACTTACGTTTTCCTTTACCGAAAGCTCAGACCGATTTTAGAGTCGGATCGAACCCGCGCCATCATCGCTTCAAAAGCAACCAAACACGAATTCCCCATAGATTTTGTAATGTAATAACAAACCTATGAAGTCTTTTTTGACAACTATACGTAAACTTCATTTCGAGTAATTGTCTAGCAAAATTGTTTACGACATCGCGGGCCGCACAGGTACTGTTTAGGGGGCGCAGTTTAACGACCACTGGCTTGTGTCGACCCTTACCGCCGTGCCCATTCCCACGCTCGCCTTATAAATTCGTTCCGTCAATCAGCTCTCATCCATCCTCTCCACATGCCCAAACCGACTACTAGCATTCCTTTCTCTATTTCGGTCACCGTATTCCTGACTTCGTCAATCATCTTCGCGCCATTTTACACTCGACATACTGCAGCATTTTGACGGCTGACGTCATAGGCGTTGGTGACGCTAATCTGTTTATCCCCCTACCGAGAGTCGCTCAATGCCGTTAAAGGAGAATACACTAAAAAAAATCAAGAAATGCAAGATGGCAGACTTACAGTATCTTTATGGTCCATCTCCTTCCTGAGCGCAGCTTCACCGGTTGCGGCTTCTTCTAATCTCTTATCGCGCTGTTTCACTCTCTCTTCGAACTTGACGAGCACTCCGGCGAGTTCGCTATTCTTGTTTGTCTGATTAAAAGTAAAAAAAAAAACATTAAAGAAGACTGTCACATTTAAAGAAAATTTGGATATTTTTTTAATATACTTTCACTTTAACGTCACACAACAAGTAACCAAATGAAAGATAAATAAATATTATAAAATTATTACAGATTAACAGAGAAGAAAAAAAAATGACTTCAACATTCTTATATTAGCCTAAATTTTGATAAATATAGACAGTTTATCTATAGACCACAGTTTCTCAACCTTATCTTGCTCACCGCCCCGTCTTTGAGAATATGTTTTTTTCTAGAATCCTCCCTATCTCAATTGATGCCTAACAAAAAAAATAAAATAAAAATCAGCAGATAAGCAAAGAACAAAAATGTCTTCAACTGACTTATATTAGCCTAAATTTTGATAAATATAGACAGTTTATCATATAGACCACAGTTTCTCAACCTTATTTTGCTCACCGTCCCTCTTTGAGAATTTGTTTTTTTTCAAGAGTCACCACTTTTTTTTAACCATTTTTTTAACACTATATTTTTAATCTGCCAACGCCCCCCCCCCCCTCTGCGCTACCTCAATGCCACCTAGTTTTCTCTAAGTCTTCTATTTTAAACAGAAGAATAAATCTTTTTTTAAAGCCTTTTTTACCTGTAGTTCTAATTTCTTCACAAGCGCCTTGCACTCAGCATCGGCTGTCTTCAGCCGTTCTTCCATCATCTCCCTCTCACGATTCTTCATCTCGTTTTCTATATTCTTTAATAAAGTATACATATCAATTATCAGAAAGATTACATTATATCTTTAAAATATCCAATAGTTTATAGTTTGAAGCGATGGTGGTGCAGCGAGTTGTGCGACCGAATTCCGCGTCATTCGACGCGGGTTTGATCCCCGCATATAAGACTCTAAAATTCTGCATGAGCTTTCGGACATTTTCTAAGGATGCCCGCCTGGGTAGCTACCACCCTCGAGTTTGAAAACCTGTCGCCAAATACCAATACGTGTGTACCGGTAGCATCACTTGAGAACCAGTACCTCTAGGCTTAGTGTGTGTTCACCATTCTGGACCACATCGACTCTTAACATCAGGTGAGATTGTGGTCGAAGCACTGAGCCTATTCCGTGTAAAAAAAAGTTAACTATTATTGCAAGAAACCCATAGGAAGGCTTTTTTGTGTCTTCTTTACTTAATATGTCGATTACCCATAAAAATGAGACAATAGGAAGATAATGGAAAGCTGGCGTAAACGCCAGGTTAGTGCTCAAGGGGTTAATTATCTATACGTTGCCAAGATCTAACTAAATAAAATACTTTATAATTAAAAAATTATCAATTCACTATAAGGGGTCGTCCATTAATCGCAGTATGTTTTTAACTTACCCCTGGGATTTTATACTAAACCCCTTTTTTCTTCTTGGTATCTTTCACCCCCATCCCTCGCTGTCAGCGATTTTATTAATTCCCCCCACCCACCCGCACCTAAGTAACGTAATCACGATTCCGTACTAATTTTTGAAATGGGGACCTGCCGGAGTGGGGAGTGTGCTGGTGGTTCTTGTCAACTCGAGTTGAGCATACGGAATATCGAAATTATCGATATATCGCATAGTATCGATACAACACTACGATATATCATATCGATATTTTTCTGTAAACGAACATTCCTAGTTGCATTTCTTTTGATATACTTTCGCCGTCTGTCGCAATAAATACTTCTTCTTGTTTTTTTTTTTAAATTTCACTATGTGTATTCTGTGACTGTACTACCTGATGGTAAGTGGGGGTGCAGTCGAAAAACAACGGCGACCGTCGGTAATAGATTCTACTTACAGTCACCGCTGTCAAGTTTCGTTTAAAGAAGTACTAGGATATCATAGAGACTAGGAAGATTTCCATACGAATCTAGACGATACGGCGAAAACGTTCAACGTATAATAATAATAGTTAGTTATTTCACATACAGTGATCTGCGCCCGGAATTCCCTCTGCTGGTTCTCCCTCTGGTTCTCTTTGTCGATTCTCTCCGCTGCTAACTTCGCTCTGAACCCTCTGAGGGTCGTCTCCGCGTCCTCGAGCTGTTTTGTGGAGATCCTCTACCGTCTTCTTGTGCCTTTCATATTTATTTTAATAGAGAATACAATACACTACTAAAAAAATATTAAACAATAAAAAAACAAAAATTTTAAAAAAATTGCATCGGCTGGGTATCGAACCCGATTCCCGATTTTATTTAAATTGTTAAGTTTTTTTTTTTACGCTGAACCCTAATTATTTTCGAAAATTTAAAGTACCCTAAGTTACCCGCAGTAACTTCAGCTATCTACCAAAATAAAAACGCGTCAAAATCGGTCCAGCCGTTCCGGATATTACCCATTACAAACAGACAAAAATAAAAAAAAAAATTTTTTAGTATACGTATCGGTATACACATATCTATCATATATCACATATATACATTCATATCTATTTAGTAAAAAAAATTATTTTGATGTTACAAACGGACACTTAAATTTAATTCATTAATATAGTTATAGATTAAAATAATAAATGATTCCAATTTACTCTCGACCGAAAGTAAAAATTTAAGATCCAAGAAACAGCGAAATAAAATTTGAGCCAGAAACCCAATCAGATTTTTTTTTTTTATTTCTGACCCTATAGCCTCAGCGCTCTGGCCGCGATCTCACCAGATGTTAAGTGACGGTGTAGTCCAAGATGGGAATAACATCATGTTACCGGAACAAATATACAGGTGCTCGGCGATAAGTTACCGACTAGAAATTGATTGACTATTTGCCCTAGTCCTCCTCCCCCCCAAACCCCCCATAAAGAGATTGCGTATACACCTTTCGTTCTGCATCTGCGTATTGTATAAAACGTCTTGTTGCGACGAATTGGTCGCTTGTAGCATCGCGAGGGCGTGCTGAAGCGACGCCATGTGTTCAGTCGCACCCTGTACATTACACAAACATATGTAAAAGATAAAAAAAAAATTGTTCAAATTAAAACTCCTTTGACAGCATTAAGTAAACCACGACAGGGGAAAAGCTTATAACGACTCGCCTCACCAATGCTATGACGTCACCCGCCAACATGCTACAGTACGTATGTATAGAATGGCGTTTAAGTGCTGGCGCTTTTTAACACGTTATTTGCTCAGTGCTATGACCACAATCTCACCTGACGTTAAGTGACGATGTGGCCCAGGATGGTACACACACTAAGACTAGAGATACTGGTTCTCAAGTGACGCTGCCGGAGCACACCTATTGATACTCTCCACCGAAACCTCAGACTAATTTTAAAGTCGGATAGGTGTGCCTCGAACCCGCTACCGACTACCAGGGCAGCATGTTGACGTGGTGACGTCATAGGATCGGTAACGCGGACCCGTGAGTGTCCCCCCCCCGGCGAGAACAGCTAAACGCCGTTAAAGTGGTTCTCACTTCTAAAATATACCTGCAACGCGACCGAGTGCGAGTGCAGCCGTTGCTCTAGACACGCCATTTTATACCCGTACAACTCCATGACACTAGACGTCGCTATGTCCGATATCTGAAACGTATTATACAATTGATGTTTTAAAGTAATATGTGGCGTTTATTGTAAAGGTAAAGGGGGGGGGGGGAGTGTTATTTTTTTTTCTTGCCTTTAGATTAATCGGCGTAAGACGTGGGCAACTGCCTACGGCCTCACGACAGAGGCCAAATATATACATATGTACTACTATCTAAGTGCTCGCGGCTCCGCCTACGTTGTTGCATATATTGCCATTTGCATTATGTTGGAGGATGGGGGTTGGGGAGGGAGGAGTGGTCACGCGAAATGTACTTCGCCCTCATCAAATAATAGTCTCGCCCCGCCACTGCCCCCAACATGCACTACTGAAGGGAACTGAAACAACGATCGATATATTCGTAATGAAAGTGAAGTAGATTGGTAACCATTCCAAAATACAATTACAAAGACGTATAAGTTAACTTTTAAAATGAACGGCACAAATTAAAACGATAATGACTCAGTGGTATTGTATATTATGGTGGTGAGGCATTTTTTAATGGCCTTCTGGCTTGGTCGTCACATCGGTCATATCGTCTCATCGGTAATATCATCACATCGGTAATATCATCACATCGGTAATATCGTCACATCCGTAATATCGTCATATCGGCAATATCGTCACATCAGTAATATCGTCACATCGGTAATATCGTCACATCGGCAATATCGTCACATCGATCATATTCTCCCAATATGGGTGAGCATGAGTTTAAAAAAATTGAATGTACCTTTCCATCGGAGAGTGCACGGGCGAGACGTTGCACTAGCTCGTCGACAGCGTGCTCCTGCGCGACTGGTAACCGCTGCCCCGACCACGGCTCCATCCCCCCGCACGCACCCGCCCCCCACGCCCGCGCCCACCATCCCACCAGGCGACGTATCCCCACCCGACACCGAATCACTACTCGTATCCCCACCCTGCATCGACTCACCGAAAACCTTGTGAAAATAATAATTAAATAATAATAACAATAATAAAATTCGATTCACTTTACAGCACACTTTCACAACCGTATTTTGCCCATAGCCCACTTTGACAATATGTTTTCACTCTAGAGTCTCCCATCTTAATTTTTTTGTCTTTTTAAGGTATATTTTTAATCTGCCCACGCCCCCTCTGTTCTAAATGCCCCTAATTTTCTCTGAGCCTTCTACTGTCCCCTAGAAAGTCTCAAACGCACACAAGAGGGCGTTATGGCCCGCGCAAGAGCCTAGGATTTAGAGTTACAATCAACCCTAGTAACTATTACACTATTGTCTTAATATTCTTAGTTTATTACGTGTAAACTGTGAATCACATCACAAACACATTTCTACCAAATGTCAAGCGTTCTACCAATTCCTACCAATGCAATAGCATCTGTTACAGCGTGCGCTAAATAATATTCGACCGCTACTGCGGTGAGTGTGAACAGAGTCCGTAAGGTATAGTGGACTAGGCAGCAAGCAACCGGGAGACAACTGAGCTTAAGCCGTTGAATCCTCCCTCACAAATACCAAGAGAATCAGAAATAGAACCAAGAGAATACCAGAAAAACGATCCCAGAGCGTGAAGGTCGTCCCAAACATCGAGCATAACGACGTCCACAGGCAAAGTTTCAAAACAACGTCCAAACACACACCTTTTTTACACGACTTCGAGGCGACTATTATCTCAGTTATTATATTATGGGAACAATACAAAAAGATGACTGGTTGAGGTCCATTTGAATTGGTTTGTTTACAGAGCGATCGAAAGCCAAACTTTATTAAGTCGTGAGAATTACCACAACTAATATTGATGAGAAAGTATTAATCAGCCCAAACAGCACCTAAGTTCCAATGCATTCCCCTAAACATTTCAACGACTATTAGTATTCTTGCTGCCAACATACTGTTCCGGAGTCATTTGGAAAGCAATGCCAAATTAGCAGCTAAAAAGTCAGGCATCTTTATCCGGTCAAAACAGTACTCCAGACCAGAACAACTCTCAACTCAACGCGTTAGTCTAATCTAAGCTCTTGCATCTTTATCATCTTTTACTCTATCGTAACAAAACTCAAATCTTTTATACATCATTCTTCAAACAATCCATCAAACATTACATTCCCCTATTTTCTCTACTACCTCTTAACCCCTCCATATTCACACTTAACACAGAATTATTTACCTTAATATCATCATTATTTTTGGAAAATACCTATATCCTGCAGTGGACATCTTACAGATGATATTATTTATTATCTATTTATTTATGAATGTGAAATGTTAATACACAATGTTTTTTACAAAATGTAGCTAGATATTTTTGTAGTTATCGGTCGTGCCGGACCGGACGGTACGGTAACTTCACTGATACGTGTGAATCGGCCTTAGCTAACTCAAGATGGCATCCGAGTGGCCAATATGTCGATTGCCATTTATTTGCACTATTAGAATTTAAAAAATACTCGACAATTTTAATTTTGCCGATATATGTTGTCGTCTCGAAATCATTACTTTATATATGAAAAACAATCCATGAAAAAAGTCGTATCGAATCTTCCTTAATAATAAGAGATGATTAATGTTAATGATAATTATTTGTAAAAAAAAAGCAAAGGCCGGGTCAAATCTTACCACGAGACGTAGCAGACATATATAAGACTGACAACAACCATAACCTTTCAACAATTAACTACAATATCTCATACTGTGAATCTGGCTTTGTTCGTACATTACAATTTCTTCTCTTTAAGATATCAGTGGTTTTTTTTTTCAATCATTTATTACAGTCTTAAATTTTTATGCACAACTTTATATTATACATATTTCTAATCTTCACGGTCCAATAGAATGGCGTCCCGTTGTAAGAAATTACGAGGGAGTTTTTGTGACACCTCAGAATTTACACTGTCACATTATTGATAAATGTCAAATCGAAATCACGCCCAAAACTCCCTTTTGTATGCATAGAATGTAATAAAAAAATGACAATTCTATTCAAAAAATTATTACAAGTTAAAGTAACATTTGGGAATTAAGTTGAATTAAATCTAGTTTTTTTACAATTAATAATATAAGCAAATAAAATAATCGCACACCTGAGTCATTTGATCGGGTGGGAAATAATGGTGTTTGACCAAATGCAATATCTGCCTTCGTCTTACTCCATTACCACTGGTCAATCCAGAGCACAACAGTTTCCGGACCTGACCGATAAACATAATATTTTTACTTATCTATACAAAAAAAAATCTATATATCTTTGAAGCGATGACGCGGCGGGTAGTGCGACCAGATTCCGCGTCAATCGACGCGTATTCGATCCCCACCTATGCGGGTCTAAAGTCCGCCTGAGTTTTCGATGAAGGTAAACATCATGAGGTAAACATAGCAAAGCTACCACCTTCAAGTTTGAAAACCTGTCGCCAAATACCAATAGGTGTGTTCCGGCAACATCACTTTAGAACCGGTACGTCTAGGCTTAGTGTGTGTTACCGTCCTGGACCACGTCGTCACTTAACATCAGGTGAGATTGTGGTCAAAGCACTTAGCATATTCCGTGTAAAAAATATATATATAGATATATAAAACAAGTATCTATTGCAGTGAGATGAAAGCGCGATTTCAAAACCTTGAATCGCCGTTGTTAGGCAGATATTACCAAAAAAATATATATTCCGAAAATTGTTATGATAATTTGTACCAAAAACAACAATGGAGACTGTCGACGGAAATGAAAACTCGAAAAAAAAAAAAAAAAACTTTTTTTTTATTTTTAATGTAATAAAGTTCATAATTTGTAATTAAATCCCTATTTCTTTTTTAAATTGAATTGTCTGTTCGTAATGTCAAAATAATTTTTGTTTACTAATACATATTAATGTATACATGATACTTATACCAAAAATAGAATTCTTTAAATTTTTGTGTCTGTCTGCTTGTCTGTTTGTTCCGGGTAATCTCCGGCTGGACCGATTTTTACGGGACTCTTTTTGGTAGATAGCTGAAGTTACTCCGGGTAACTTAGGGTACTTTTAATTTTCGAAAATAATTAGGATTGCACGTAAAAAAAATTAAAACGCAGTGAAGAATATATGAAAGGCGGACGCAGCCGCGGGGACACAGCTGGTCAAATAATATACTAGTCCGCAATGGTGTAACTATACGATACGAGGCCCGCGGCAAAGTTGTCACGTTGCAATTTGATTTTAATATATCACTAGAGCGTTTAAATATTTAAGTCGTACAATTCAACTCATTTTTGGCAAAGTGGAAAAAAAATAGTTTTTTTTTTCAAGTATAGCGATGTGTAAGCTGTATTTTAATCTATAGTTAGTTAATTTATACGGCAACGTGAAGTTACTAGCACAAAGTTTAAAAATAAACCAATATTAACGGGTTTTTTTTTTATAGCGATTGTATTTAGCTAAATGCTATACAACTCATTTTCCCGTGTCTAACTTTAATTGTAGTTATGATTTTACTGAGTTTTGTGTAAAATTGTTTTAGGATACTTCTGAGGTCCGGACTTCACAGGCCCGGGCCCATGGCATTTTGCCAGCTCTGCGGCACCCTATAGTTACGCCACTGTCTGGCCCGTACCTGATGATGCACCAGAATTCTGTTGAGGGCAGACTCCCACAGCCTCGATATCGGAGCGAGTGATAACGCGGTACGACAACTCACTATGACCGCTTGTTGAGCGGACTCCGCCCCCATCGGACCGTTCTTCAAAATTGCAATAAAAAAAAACAACAAACTTACATGTATGCTATACTAATAAAAAAAAATTGAAGTGTCTGTTCGTAAAATCAAAATAAAACTCTTCATTAAATATGTACATATGATATGTAAATATGTAATATAACAGAAATGCAATAAAACAATATATATATATATCAGTTTGTTTGTTTGTTTCGGCTAAATATTAGGGTTTAACCGCATAATACAAATTTAAAAAACTCTTGAAATTGTAAATAAAATCCGATTAATTGCAGTTTTATTGACAATTATTTGTATTTATGAGAAATATCTTGAGAAATAGTACAAAAAAAAAATTAAAGCTCATGGAAAATGTGAACAAGATACTATTCAATGGATAGTTCCAAATCAAAACATTATTTTCCAATGATTATTAAAAAAAAATTAATAACGCAGTGGAGAATTAAACGCGAGCGAAGCCGCGTGCAGACAGCTGGTAAATAATAAATACCTGTGACGTATACTGTAGTACACTATAGAGTGTATCTTCGAATGTATCCGGAGATACTTCTTGCAGTACTTTCTCCTGTGTATCGCTCGACTCACACAGTGCTCCTACAACTTGCAACTGTCATAATAAATTAACCAATAAAACATCAGAGAATACTAGAAGAATAGTAATGAAGTTTTTTTTTTTATAACACGCATCTCTAGTCTGTCATATATGACAGTAAGCATTTTAACTGTGCCGGCCTGAAGTGCGCTACAAATGGTTGCATAGTAAACTGCTCGGTGGCGCAGTTGTATTACGGTACGACTGTCGTTCTGAGGTCTCGGGTTCGATCCCCGGATCGGGTTAAAAGTGCTATTGGGTTTTCTCTACTCAGTATATCATCCCGGAGTTTGCAATTTGTGCCCTAAATGGCGACAGGCTCGCCCCCTGTCACATCTGGGACGGAACTAAGCTCGGCGGAATCTGGGTGGTGTAGTTCGCTATTTCACCTCTGCCTAACCCTTCGGGGATAACAGGCGTAAGTTTATGTATGTAAACTGTTATGTGACCAAAACAGCGAATCAAAAAGCGATTATGGTACAGTGGATAGTGCGACCAGTTCCCGCGTCGACGGACGCAGTTTCGATCCCACCTATCCAACTTTAACATCAGCCATAGCGGTAAGGGATTGCCTAATAATACCCGCCTGGGTAGCGACCACCAGTGTTACCAAACCTACTGTTTTAACAGTAGATTTGCTGTTTTCACATGCCTCCTGTTTTCTATTTCATTCTTAATTCATACTGTTTATTAATTAGCATTCAGGGCCAACTATAACACTATGCAAATATTTTGAAGTGAAAACTTTTGTAGCATCGTTGATTTTAAAATCGATGAAACGAAAAAAAGCGACAGTACGTGTTTTTACGCGCATGCGTAGTACAAAGCTTAGGAAAAGGCATCACAACGACCGTGGTGTTCTGTATACGTGTATGTGTTATACGTTTTTTTGAAGGTTTCACTTCTACCACGTGTGAATTGCACACATTAATTTTTTTGTTTATTCTAATTCAATTTATAATGTATGTTTTATTGAATTTTTTTCACTTGACATAAATAAAATTGTTTCTAAATATAATTACAAGCTCCAGTTTAATTATTGCCATTAATTTCAATTTCACCCCGTACATAGGGAAGCAATACACCGTAAAACAATTTATGTGAAAACAAAACGGGGATAGAATCTTGGACTTCCTTAATGATAGGAAATCAATAAAATGTATATTCGTAGTGATTAAAATATTAAATTGTATACATTAAAAAATTATTTAAATTAATGGTCATTACAATTTAGGATAAATAAATATTTTATTACACCAGATTATGTTCAGGGACTACAGAGACAATATTAACAAAAAAAAGTATTTTTTAAATGCAAACCCATTGTAAGCCCGCTTTCCCAGGCTCGAGGGCAGGTGGAACTAGTAACCCAGGTAGACCTTCGGTTAAGGCTGATATCAGTTCCTGTGGTAGGCGACCTTCATCTGTACCAAAAGTTTATGTGATTTTATCCGAGTCCTCTGATAAAAAATTAGTATCTATGACTTCGCTTTTCAACCTATATAAAATCTAAATACCAGTTCGTATACTAACCCGTTGGTAAACAAAATTTAGATAATTTTTGACCACCCTTGTCAGTAATAGTAAGCATAATTCTTACTTTTTCCCCATGAGTACGTAAGAATTGGCATAATTTATAACAAAAAAAAAACGAAAATTAATAAATATTGCTAAAGTAATCATCATTCAAACAAGTTAACAAAAATAAGCAAAGCACAGCCCCATTGCTGCTTACGTAATATTTAGAAAGGCCTTATCTGAGTGATTTAAGCTTAAAAACGGAACTTCGTTTAAACTTCCGCTACATTTTAAACTAATCAATAATATGACTTCCGCATTGGATGTGACGGACGTCGTTTGATTTTAGACGACTTTTTTTTAATAAATACTTGCTATTTAAAAAGATAAAGACTCAGTGGAGATATGCTTGGATGACGCATTTATTGACGTAGGTTTGAAACGATCTACCCTATTGAGCCGGAGCTTCAAAATAGAAAATCTACCCTTACAGTAGAAGAATATTATTTAAATCAACCATACTAATTTAATCAAAGTTATCAACTGGAAACCCTAGAAAGAAAGTCTTACAGCAAAAAAAATAAAAAGTTACCTCGATATTGAGATACGATCGCTGCCAACAGTTCAAGGGACTCGGGCAGACAAATCCGGCTGGACTTCACACACAGGCATACTAACGACGCATGATGACACCGAAGTGAATATAAATCTGTGAATAACGATTAAATTGTTTATACGAACATCATACTTCCTTCTGCGTCGCCAGTTCAACATGCAAATGTCCGATTGGGTCGCCACCATCAGACACATGGTGAAAAACCAACCAAACACATGGTGAAAAGATCAACCATACAAATAGTGAAAAATCAATCATACACATTGAAGGGGACGCTTTTTTCACCAATGAAACCCCAACTTCTCTATATAATGTGGACTGTATTTATTAATCTTGGAATTACACGTATTTAGAAACTATATCTTGCCGGTACAACTTTGACGGCGGTCGGCACAGGTTCATATACATTTTTAATCCTTACTTTAACTAGCACATAGTTACTCTTAGTATAAAAACTTATTATCTATTACTTTTACACACATGAGGTACATATCTTATATCTCTCTCTCGTGTTTCCAGCTAGTGTGTGTGTGTGTGTGTGTTGTAAGGCTTGTGAATCGCGATGCTATTCTCGTAATTGAATGTATTAGATGTAAGCGGTTCATTTGTCCTCAACACACATAGTGAAAAATCAATCATACACATGGTGAAAATTCAACCATACACATGGTGAAAAATCAACCATAGTAACACGTAAGACGCCTCAAGTTCCAATATCGAACAGCATAATAAATTTAGCAATTAGCATAGGATAGTTGGCGACCACTACACACATGGTAAAAAGCCAGTCATCAGTCACGTTAAGGCACATCGCGTTCCACGATAAGGGGCCGTACAAGCATTACGTAAGCATCTTCACTTATTTTGATGATATAGGGGACGGTGTATTTGAATGGTGATTACGTAAGCAATGTACACGTCTCATGTAGTATATAAGTACGATAAGATCATGGGGGAGAGATTAAGAGTTTTGCTTACTATTGCTGACGGGGGGGGGGGGGCATGGGGGAGGAATTGTCCAAAATTTTGATAACGTAATACTTGAACGATCCCTAAGTAAATGTACATACAGACCGACTTTCATTATCATCTATCTGCTGTCAGGAGCCGTCCTTGTTCTTGGACTATACTTTATTTCTTTATTTAAACAATAAGATCAAATGCAGTCATTTTATTGTGATATTAATTGTTTTTAAAATACCATCATGGACATTATTAAGATCAGGTATAAACGTAATTATCGAAGCACGAAAATATTGCAACTACACCATAACACCACTATAAAAAGTCAATACATATTATAAAAACCAACATCAGTTTATTACTTTATATCCGTTTTCGTCCTACGACAATTTTAGAAGCATGTCCGCACCTGAATGTGCCCACAAGGCAACTGATAACTTCGGTCAGTTCGGTCGCCTGGCGTACCATATACGCGGTTCGGTCAGTCCTCTGTTAGGGCTTTAACACTCTCCCTTCTTCCTTCCTTTTTATGGGGGGCAGGAAGTATATCCTGCCCCCCCGGACTGTTGACCGTTGGGTCATGCCTCCCTTCGGGGGGGGCGGGCGAAGAGGTGGGTGGGGAAGTATTCCTCCCCCATCCCCATTGGGCCATTGCACGGACGAGGTCTGGTGGGTTCGCTGCAGGGGGCGACGCGGTGCTTGCGAAAGCCACCCCGTGTCGCCCCCATCCCAAATGCAGCGGACGGCCCCGGGGGGTTTTAGTGGGTATTTCCGGGCGCCTCACGCCCGGGCGAGTCCCGCACTGGCACGGAGTTCGTCTCTCCGTGCCCCCTTACCTATTGCATTGGGGGACTTCGGTCTCACTAATGTAATAGGTAAGGGTAGTGCGTAAATGCATTTCCCCCCGTCAAAAAAAAAAAAAAAAGGGGCTTAACACTCACCGAGATTAGTCAGGACAGTCAGAAATTTGAGTGCATTTCGCAGGCAGTTACTAATGTTTTCTAGTTCACTTATGTCTTCTACGTCTTCTTTACACAACTCGTCTATGTCCTGGAAATAGGACATTTGTTTGGTGTTTAATCTATACTAATAGTATTTTTATGCTAATAGTTAACAATTTTATTGAAGCGTAGACTATTTCGAAACTTGTATGTATAATGGAAGACAACAGAACCATAGCCCGATGTAGAATCGTTCAAAGAAAAAAAAAAATATTGTTGTCTTTAATATATCATCGGTGGCGCAGCTGTATTACGGTGCGACTGCCGTTCTAAGGTGTCGGGTTCGATCCCCGGATCGGATCAAGTGGTATTGGGTTTTTCTACTCAGTATCATCCCGGAGTTTGAAATTTGTGCCCGATATGGCGACAGGCTCGCCCCCTGTCACATCTGGGACGGAACTAAGCTCGGCGGAATGTGCGTGCTGTAGTTCGCTATTTCACCTCTGCCTCACCCCTACGGGGATAACAGGCGTGAGCTTATGTTTATGTTATGTTAATATATAAAATTGAAGTGTCTGTTTTTTTCTTACTGAATACATATGAATGTGTATAAGATACCTACACCAAAAATGCAATGGTGACTAAAATAAATGGTGGATAGAGTGGGTTGAGGGGAGATATTATGAAAGAAAAGCAGTGAATGAAGACATGGTGGCTGATAGAGATGTATGGAAGAGACATATCACGCCGATTAAAAATAATTTAAAAATTTAGAGCAGGATATTAACTTTGAGTGATACCTTAAGAGGGTACTCTACCGGCATTTATTTCATAAAGTCCCCTGTTTCCTCCCTGGATAATAAGCATTATGGTGAATATTTTTATACCAAATAATAAATGTATATCCACCACCGCCATGCCCGTACGTATTGATTTTTTCCATAGATTAGTTATTGTAGAAACTTTGAGAATGAAAAAAATGCTCGATTTTTTAACCATTATTTTCAGACGTTCGTCAAACAAATTTGATGAATAAAGTTGTAAAATGCAAAACGCATCTTTATTAAAAATCTTTATTATCCTAAAACTGAAAGAAAATTAAAAATCAGTTCAGTTTTGGAGGAGGCAACAGGGTAAAGTGATGTTTTCGTCTATTTTGCATATGTAAAATCAACCCGAGACGCTGTTGGGCCTTTCGTGTTTTATAATTATTTCTTTGGGGCGCAACGCGATAGCAACAGATTTGTGTAATACCTACTTTTCCGACCGCATGTCCTCTTAAGACTAACTTATTCTATTCTTAAAACTAAAGGTACTAAAGCTAAAGAAGCTTTATACTTCAAAATAGCAAAAACTGAAGTGATGATAAATAAAAATTACCTTCAGCGCTTCATTCACAGGCGGATTGAAATTAGAGTAGGTCAGGACAAAGTTACGTAGATTCGAATCCGAACACAGATCATTGAGGAACGTGTACGCGTGTAACAATTGCGTAGCGTCTTTATCACTGGACAGTTAGAAAAAAAATAAAGTTCAAATATACATTTACCAAACACTAAACTAATTAAGGGTCGTCCATTGATTGTGTGATGTAATTTGTAACCCTGATGAGATTAATGGACAATCCTTTTCTTAATGTTCATTATAATTGTTTATTGTATAACTAGCTATGTGCCGCGGCTGCACCCGCGTTTCATATATCTCTTGACTGCGTTTTTTTACGGAACCCTAATTATATACCTAAAAAAATTAGTACTAAAATAAAGTAAAAATATTTCTCATAAATTATAGGACTTATCAGTAAAACTGAACATTGAATCAGGTTTCATTCAATTTTTTTACGCGGACTCCTAATTATTTTCCAAAATTAAAAGTACCCTAAGTTACCCGGAGTAACTTCAGCTAACTACCAAAAAAAGACCCGACAAAATGGGTACAGCCGTTCCTGAGATTACCCACAACAAATAGACAGACAGAATTTTTTTTTTTAATTGTATTCTGGTATAAGTATCGTATATATTCATATCTATTTAGTAAAAAAAATCAAAAAGTTGACATTATAAACAGACACTTCAATTTTTATTTATTAGTATAGATAACAGATATGCATAGATTTCATACAATGTTAAGTGGGTAAATAGACATGTAATCTTAATTGAGAAGAATCATTTATAACTTCCTACCGAAAAGAACTACTTAAAACGCTCCAACTTTAAATAGTCAATAAAATTAGCATGTGTGTTAACTTTTTATGAAATTAAATATATATAATACAATTCACTATTACTTATTGTTATAACTTATTATAGTTTTACTTTTTAGACACAAATTAGGAACTTTTCTGACCTACGCTATGTTTTTGTTTCTATTCATTCCTGTTTAAGAAAAACGCAAAGGAATCTGGACCATGCAGCCAATTCTGAAGTGAGAAACACTTTTTATACAACACAATGACGACACATTGTTGGAGATTTTTCGAGAATACTTGAGAAATCCAAGAATTCATGTTCCGTGTCATTATTTCCAATAAACAAACTATAATATCACATAATACCCATAATACATAATATAAAATGCATTTTAAATAAGAATGTGCGCATCAATGACCTTGATCTGTCACATCTCGATTAAAAAGTACGGACGGCAACACAAATATTTGCAGTTTTTTTTTTTTTGTGAATGATTTGCCTAATTATTAAGACTATGCGCGTTGTTTTAATGAACCATACATACATAGTTTTTTTTTTCAATTTGACAGCTATGACGTCACAATATAACGCAGACCCATCACATTTTTATTTGCAACGCACTGTACAGTCAAATATTGCACACGAAAATGCTTAGCTATCGTTCGGGAAATAAACAAACACTTAGCAATGTAACTTTCAAATATATACAAACTAAAATGAACTTAATGGCCAATTGAAGTGACATGAAGTCAATTTTATAAGTGCCTAAGTACTGTAACAGTTTAACAGTTTTAGGAAAAAAATCCATACATAATATTTTGAAAGGTAATATAAGTCTGCCCTCTGTTAAATTGTAAAATATCAATTTTGTTTTGTATGATATTGGAATATTATTATATAACAACAATCTGTTGGTCAAACTTATTGCTCATAAAAAAAACAACAATCATTTTCTTTCAATTCAGTGTAGCAGTATCGTCCAAAAAAACTTTCGTGCGTGACTGTGTCGGGAGCAAGTGAAACGTGAACATAAGCGGGAAGTTAAAGTCAACTGACGAGCCAATTTTTGTGTCGCAGATAGATTTACCGCTGTACTCACCTCCCCCACACCCCCTACTTCATACCGTAAAAATATACAAAGTAGGCGTGGCTCACGCCAACGCTCTTGTTACGTGACGCGAACTATATCAGTGATAAATACCATAAACAAATACACATATAAGAGGATCTAAGATTGAGGCATGGAAAGAAAATATTAAACGTTCTAATAAAGAGACACAAATTATTATTATATAATAATACTAACACAACAGCCTTGTTGAAAGACCGTAATGTAAAGCAGAGGTAGCTGTGTATGTCAGGTTGACGGGGATTAGCTCCCCTTGTAGCTCCTGACAAACACAGAAGCAATCTACACACCTCCACACCACCATAGCCACCGTCCTAAAAATAAAAAAGAAAATGCCTTGAAGAAACCCGCTCTCAATAGTCATCACAATAACCAACATGGCCGGGAGATTTTGGCGCAATCTTTGCCTGTTTCTTGTCTGTAATTCAATAATTTGCATTATTTAACAATAATGCAATAATGGTAATACATGTAATGATCGTCATAATTTTAATATTAGAAATAAAGACAAGTTGGCCGTCCCACGCTTTAGGCTAAGTAAGTCTAATAAAAGCTTTATAGGTAATAGTATTCGGTTTTACAATAAGATCCCAAGTAACATTACCGATTTACCTGACAATAAGTTCAAGTATTATGTCAAGCAAGTTTTAATCTCAAAAGGTTATTACAGGGTGGATCATTACGTGAACGATAGTGATGTCTGGAATTAACCCACATCTCTGTGCTTCCGCTAACATTAGCTAAGACTATGATTTGTACAGTTTTTTATATGAAAAAAAAATGTTATATATATTATATTTACAAAAAAAAAGAACCAGATCGAGTTTCTTGCCGGCTCTTCTCGGCTGGGTTGTGTTCCGAACCGCTGGTAGTGTTTTAGACGTTCATAGGCGCCTTCTTAGGGCCTAAATTGAATAAAGATTTTTTTTATTTTGATTTGATTTTACTGGGGAGCCACAAAAACTCCATTGTAAGTTCTAGCATAACGGTGGCCATTCAATATTGGAAATATATATATTATCTGTATGACACTAGCAAAATTGTGTATCTTTTCCATTAAGTAAGAAGAACTTTAATATAATGATTGTTTACAAGTTAAACTTAAATTGGACTCTTTACAGATCGATTGTTTCTAAAATGATTATAATCAATATTAAAGTTTTGTTGATCTAATGGTTAAAGCCAGCCGAATAAGATCTTATAGGTATGAGACCGCATTCAAATATTACATATGCAGCTACAAGGTTTATGTTTTGCTTATTTTTACTGATATGTGGGAGGGGGAGGGGTTATGAATACCAAGTAATAACTTTTTAATTAATAATTATTTTAAGGTAACTAATTCACGTATTAATCTTCATTTTTTGTTCAGAATTTGCCAATGCTTACGTAATCATGGGAGGGAGGGGGGCAAAAGCTTTGCTTGTTCCATTGCTGAAAAAAGAGCCGACCAAATTTGCCTATGTATAATATTTGAAGGATCATCAATTCTATTATACCACATTTTAATTCCTATAGTAATATAGTTATTAGCTGGCAATGCAGAAATACTCCCTAGGAAACCTAAACTAATTATTCTCATAGTATTAGTGAGTAAGCAGAGATTATAAGTGCCGATATTTAGGCTTGTAGTACAATAAAACAGTATTTCACCATCACCGCCCCAATTTTTGGTGTAGAGTAATAGTCTTTTTGCACCCTTTTGAAGGGCAATAGTGATGGCGCAGCTGGTAGTGCGGCCGAATTTCTAGTAAATGACACCGATTCAAGCCCACCTATCCAACTCTAAAATCAGCCTGGGCTTTCGGTTAAGGAACACATCGTGAGGAAACCATAACATTTGCTAATAATGCCCACCCTCAAGTTAAATAACCTGTCGCCAAATACCAGTATTAATGTCCCGGTAGCATCACTTGAGAAGCAGTACCTTTAGGCTTAGTGTGTCTACCAACCAAGACCACATCGTCACTTAATATCAGGTGAGAATGTGGTCAAAGCACTGAGCCTATTCCATGTAAAATTAAATAAATTACAAAAAAAAAATCAAGCACAAAATCACTGAGCTGATAACACTTAAGCTACTGATTTGTACTGTTTACAGTCACAATTCATTCCCTTCACTTCTTTTTTTTCACTGAGCATATACTTATCGTATACAAAAAAAATACATATTTTTATAACACCAAAAATAAATAAAAAAATAAAATAAAACTGACCTTCAAATTGATCAAATGCACAACAAAATCCTTCGTATCAACAGTTCTCATCAGAGTATAAATAGCAGGCAAATTTCCATAACAAACGTTAACCAAAACTGTCAAAGATTTGTGGCCTATCGTCAAACGCTGTGGCTCCGTCATGGGCTGTGTGACCCATTTTTGTTAGTCGTTTCATAAGGCTTGATAGATATGACTCCTGCCAGCTTATTTTAATCCCATATGATATGTCCTGAAATAATAAGATAAATAAACAAATAAATAAAATTTCCAAGTGATTGAATGCATGAGCCAAGTGATTCGCTTTAATAAAATGATATTCAATGGTCGAAATAATGTTAAAAGACAAAATGAAAGCTAAAGATAGTAAAAATTGTGAACTATAATCATTTCTACTTACTGAAATAGCACTGAATAGGATTATTTTTGTCCAAAATAGTTTTATGTTATTTTATGCTTTATGACTGGTAAAACTCACCTGCATAACTGAGAGAAGCTTTATTTTCCTTTCATTTGATATTGAATCTGATAACAATCTTGCTAATATTGGCATAAATCTGTAAAAAATTGTAAATAATTAGAAATATAAATTTCTAAATTTATCTCAAAACTATTTGAGTTACAAAGAAGTGTTACAGGAATTACAATTACAGATCAGTGCCAAAAAACCTTTGCAAGTGGTGGAGATAAGTTCAGAATATTTTATATATGATAAATATTAATTAAAACACATTAATGTATTTTTTAATTTTACATGTATAAATATTTAAAAATGTAATTATAATTTATTAAGTTCCCTTCTCTTATTAATAACTAGCTGTGTGCCCGCGTTTATATTCTTCACTGCATTTTAATTTTTTTAAATGGAACCCTAATTATTTACTTAACAAAAAGTAAAAAAAAAAAACTAAAAATATTTCTCAGAAATTATAGCACTTGCCGGTAAAACTGTGCATTGAATCGGATTTTATTCAAATTTTTATGAGCTTTTTTACCTGGACCCCTAATTTTCAAAAATTAAAAGTACCCTAAGTTACACGTAGTAACTTCACTTGTCTAGCAAAAAAAAAATACCGTCAAAATCCATCCAGCCGTTCCGGAGATTACCCATTACAAACAGACAGACAGATAAAAATTTTAAAAATTGTATTTTTGGTATAGGTATTGTGTATACATTCATATGTATACTATAACAAAATTTTATTTTTATATTACAAACAGACACTTTCATTTTATTTATTAGTATAGATTAAATAATTTCTGAAAATAATACTAACTTGTAAGTATGAGTGAGTGCATGCTTAGCACTTGGTTCTATAGAGGCTCGTGCCAGCACAGCCACTCCAGCCCAGTGTGGACCCCGTCCATCACACATAACTCTCCATAAGGAACTGAAGAATGCACAGACTTCTGACCGTCCAGGAGAAAATATTGTCAGGTCACATGATGAGGCAATTAACTGCATAGCAATAATATTTTTGTCAATTATAAATTAATACAGAAGTCTCACTAATCCGAGTCACTTCACTTCTTTTTTTTTGGCCTTTGCAGTTTATGGCCACATTTCTGCCAGTATCCGTAAGGTAGAATCATGAATAAAGTAGTGAAAATTGGTAAGCAAAACTATGGCTATGAGAAATGAGAAAAAAATCTTTGACCAAGGCGATCAAACTGAAAAATGGACAACACAAACCTGTAAGACAGCACAATATTAGTATAGCAAACAATGTATTAGTAAAAATGTTAGCTACTTGGATTAGTGGTTGTCATAATATATAGTTGAACGTGGCAGATAAAGTTAAGACAAGAAGACATTTAAAGGTGGCAGGATGAGGAACTTCAGAAGGTAGAATATCATAGAGGGTGTGATGCATCTTAGGACAGGAGAAAAAGATATGGTTCATGTCACCTTTGTCAAGGCTACATTCACACAATGAAGAGTTCCTAATCCTGAACTTAGCTAGGAAAGTGGGAGTGCAGGAATGACCCAGTCTTAAGCAACAGATAGTTGATGTAGTCACCTTACTGGTCTTGGGGAACTTAAAGAAGCATGGGTTGCGATGAATTTCAGGCTGAATGTCAGCTTAATATTAGCTTTTTTCAGTGTTTGAGAAATTCATAGTAATATTCCATTATTTTGCAAGTCAAATTTTGGACAAGAAGGCATAGGTCATGGGAGATTTTGTAGTGGACTGTGTAGCCAATTCGGGAGGCGGATTTTGCACACGAGTCAACTTGCCTTGATAATATATAATCAATAAAAACTTTTATTCAGTATTTTGTTTACTCACAATTTAAAAATAACTTACTAACATATAAAAAAATCTACACAGAATATCAATTATATTTATTAAATTTGGTGATTATTTTTATGATTTATTATTGAATGCTCTCAAAGCATAAAACTAAAAAACTATCACGTACATGTACAATATAATATTTCAGTCTGTAGGGTAATTTGCTTACGGCTCGAGAAACACAAAACCAATGAACATTAACTGGATTCTCTGGGTAAGGTTTTACTACTTCGGTAAATGATACAATACATAGAAAAAGTTACAACAGTAATTTGACCACCTACATGAAACACAAATTATACTAAATACGAAGTACAATTACTCACACCCAAGTAGCGGGTCATTAGATTCACAGCTGTTTCGCTGTGAGTAGCTTCAAATTCACGCGCAGCAGTTACAAATGCCTTTAGATTAACAAATTTTCCACCATCAGGAGGATTGCTGCCCCAACTTTCTGCTCCATCAACTTCCATTTGTTAAAACTTAAAAACACTTCAGAATTACGTTGTATTCTAAAGCTCTTTTATCTGTACTAAGACATATAAATTATCGCTACTCTTCCTAGAGTTCGATAAAATGTTTAGATTATAATAATTCCATATGAAAAAATTCAATTTCAACTGTTTCTATTTGAATTACGGCCATATTGAATGTTTACTATCTAAAAGCAAATGATTGGCCCATAGATGAAGTGCTCGGATTGGTTACAATTATGCCCGAAAACCAAAGATATTTTTATTGGTCCATTTATTACGCAGACATTTTTTTTCGTACTGTTCATTCCTAACTAAGGAATAGGCAAAGGTACCAAGACCATGTAGCCATTATTCCGTAGACAGAATTCTCCGTAAAGATTTATTCCTTTTTTAGAAAAGGCAAAGGTACTTGTAGACCATGCAGCCAAGTCAGACGTTGGAAACACTAGCAATAAATGGCGGGAACATAATGGTGGCTTTCTGTTTCAACCACAACGGAAGTGATTGGGACATTCCAGAATTCACACTCCGTGTCATTATTTTCACTTGTACATCGTAACTAAAACTATTTTACGTAAAATGCCACCAAAATTACATAATATATAGTTAAATACTGCAAGATAACGAATTAAAAATAAGGACTACAACATGACAAACCAAAATCACGCCACGCACTCAAACCAAAGATATAGGAATACTTTGCCTCGGTAGCGCAGTTGTATTACATACGACTGCCGTTCTGAGGTCTCGGGTTCGATCCCCGGGTCGGGTCAAGTGATATTGGGTTTTTTCTACTCAGTATCATCGCGGAGTTTGGAATTTGTGCCCGATATGGCGACAGGCTCGCCCCCTGTCACATCTGGGACGGAACTAAGCTCGGCGAAATGTGGGTGGTGTAGTTCGCTACTTCACCTCTGCCTAACCCTTCGGGGAAAACAGGCGTGAGCATATGTATGTATGTATTTGATGGAGGAAAAGCGTTGACACTAACTTTATTATTTGTGTCTGGTGGTCACATGTCAAATAGAAATATTTTTTAGTCTTGTTGGTATGTTGAAAAACTTTCCCCATATTGGGTAAAATACAAGATTTACCGAACTTTAGTCATGATCACATACAATTTACTAAAAACTGCCGGAAGTTAAATTATGATCATAAATAATTTTTCAATCCGCAATGATGACAGACGTCAAAACAAATTGCTATTCACCATAGACAATAATTAGATCATTATACTTTTTGTTGAAATTTTATAGAAATCTTAAAATTTATTAATAATAATATTTATAATTTAATTTCATGGTTTTCGTATTTATTTTCGTAAAATATTCAAAAGTTTTCTTTTGATTTATCTGTGCCAATCAAAAAATTTCATGTTATAAAGAGTGTTTTTCCCTGGTTAAATTTTCGCAAAATATCTGTTGAGGTCACAAAGATAAAACCTCTTTCGGTATATATGCCGAAATGGAAACTGGGAGGTTTAAAATATAGCTGCCATAAAATTTTAAATATTATTTAAACGCCATCTCATAACAACACAATGCGTTTCTTTGTAAGTTACCATCATGTTATCTGTCATAAAGCGCACAATTAGTGGTAAATATCGATGTTTTCCAATGAAAATTGATGAGATGAGATTAGCTATCTCATATAATAATTTATCTATGAATATACATACATATATACTTTCTCCCGCAGGAGTAGGCAGAGACTACGTTCTTCCTCTGGCTACAATCTTGACACACTTCTACTTTCATGAGCACTTTTACAGATGCTCGTTGGTTATGGGTACTTTTTATATGGCCTTTATTTAGGACTTGATCGATTTGGTCTAGATACGTTCATCTAGGTCGACCCTTACCAACTTGCCCATTCACCTTTGCCTTATAAATTCGTTTCGTTAATCTTCTGTGATCCCTGCTCTCTACATGCCCAAACAAACTAATCATACCTTTCTCTATTTTGGTCCCCGCTTCTACCACACCGCGTTCCCTTATCATACTATTCCTGACTCTGTCAATCATCTTCACTCCAGCTATACGTCTCAGACTTCCACATTTCCAAAGCGTTAATCTTACTTTCATGCTTCTTCTGCCAAACCCAGCATTCACTACCATACCTAAGTGTAGTAACCAGAACTCCTCCATGCACAGACAAACACGACTTTTCAGTTACTTTCTGTCTGCATATGAAGTTACGCAGGGCCCCATTCACTCTATTCCATAACAAAACTCTTTGCTGAATATCATTGTGTATAACCAAACTATACCACGTAAAAAACCACCAAATTTACATAATATGGAGTTATATACTACGACAGAGGCGTCTTTAGCAATAGTGCAGGGTGTGCAGCGAGCGCACACGGGCGCAGGGTTTTAGGGGGCTCCGAGCGACAACTACAAAAATGGGTCGCCAACACTCAAAGACCCTGCGCCCGTGTTATAGCCGACGTGGTAATGGCTAAAATTAATTCCCGATATTAAATATTCCATCCGATTTGTCGTTTGAAAATATAATTGTAAGTATTCCATTTTGACCTCGCGCCTACTAGAGGGCGCCAGGATATTGGTCGCACACGGGCGCTATAGTTAGAGCCGTGTTGTACAGACCAAGCATAGTACTACTCCATATCTTACCGTGAGTGTCGGAAAAGGCGACTACGATATAAAAACCAGAGGATGGGCAGCAACATCCTCCCGACTGTCTCGTACTCGCTAGACCGACACGCCGTCCACCAGAAACGGCGATCGTGTAATATCTTAATAAACCGCGATGATACAATCACTCGTAAAAATAGGTTCAGTGCCTTCAGCACTCGCCTCCAAAGTTACGGTGAAGCTGTAAAGGCCCTTCCGGTCAACAGCATTAGCTAGTTTAGAAAAAAAAAGCAACACACCTCCGAGTATTACAAGCATCTACTGCGATCGCCAACCCGCCTTCCAAGCGTGGCGATTATGGCAATCTTCAATTGAGGGAGACCCATGTCCAACAATGGACGTCTTATAGTTGAATGGATGAGCGCTACAAGGGCTAGAGCCATCTCGTACTACAAGATAATAAATTAAAAACAAGAGCCACAACATGGCAGTACAAAAGCACACCAAGAACTCCCAGATTATGCTTATTTTAGTGGTGTTGCCAGTTGGTTGAGCTGCATTGTCTATATGAATCAATTCATTTCATTCAATTAAAACAAAGAAACAGAAAGGTTACAATGTTACACCTGTTTATACTATGTGCACTAAATTCTTTAGTAAAATGAAAGTCTATACCTTCTATAATTTCTTAAACTAAATTAATCTATTCTAACAAGTTTATATACCCATAGAAATAAAACAAATATTACACAATGTATTATAAAAATACTTATATTAAAATTGTCTTAATAGAATATTCATAGAATTAAAGCACATCAAAACATATTATACAAAAAAAAAAAAATATTATTTTATCCACTTTTAGAATTTTGTAAGCAAAATATATACGAACTAGCTGCTCTCCGCGATTTTACCCGCATAGTTTCCGTTCCCGTGTGATTTTTGGAATAAAATCCTATGTCACTCCTTGGATTTCAAACTATCTCCATAACAAATTTCATCCAAATCGGTACAGTAGTTTTTAAGTTTTTTCGTTACATACAAAAATACAAGTTTTTTCTCTTATAATAGATGTAGACAAAGTATATTATTGTTATTAGTTTATTTATATTCAAGTATTCATAGAATGTAATTTAATTTGCAATCTGAGAAATTTCAGTATAAAAAGTTCCAGTTAATATATATTTTTTAAATCTAATGATTTTTATGACGCAGTGAATGGCAATGTCTGTTGTACTGGCCCTTGTTAACAAAATTCATGTTACAAAGTTTACATTTAAAGGGTCTTTCTTTTGTATGTACATAAAGTACATGGCTCTTAAGTCCAGCATTGTTTTGAAAACATCTCTCACACAAATTACACTTATATTCCAGTTTGTTTAAATGTTTTTTCATGTGTATTCTCTCCAAGTACTCTTTACCATAAAAACTTTTATGACATATATTACATTCATGTTTTTTGTCTGGTTCATGTGTAATCATATGCCTTTTTAAATCTGTTGTTTGTCTAAACTTTTCAAAACACACTGAGCACTCATAAAGTTTTTCACCTGTGTGAATTCTAGTATGAACCCTCCTACTGCCATTGTTAAGAAAACCCTTACCACAATATAAACATTGATAACTTTTGACCCCAGTATGAGTAGAGATATGGTAGCTGTAGGAAGATTGATTATTAAGCTGTTTACCACACTCGCCGCATTGAAAATTCATTGTGTGCTCTCGCAAATGTTTCTGAAGTTTATTTGATTTAATCATTTTACTACAAATATCACATTTCACCTTTCTATTAAAATGTGTCTCTATATGAATTTCAATGTAGTATTTCCTTACAGATACATAGTCACATTCAGGACATTTATATTGTTTTTTTTTCCCATGTGTAGCTTTATGTTTAAGAAAGTCACAATATTCACTGAAAGCTAATTTGCAAGGCTCACAGCAGTAGACATTCATGTTCTCTGTATGTGTCTCTTTATGTGAAATTAACTCTGTATTTGACATAAACACTGCAGAACACTGTGAACAAATAAATGATGTTCTTTTTTCATGTAATGACACATGTGCAGTATATCTATTTTTGCTTTTAAAATTAATAAAACAGTATGGGCATATGCATTCTTCTTCCAATTTTATTCTTGGTGATTTTTTATTACTGTTTAGTCCTAGATCGACTCTTTGTTCTTCACTGCTGAAATAAAAATAAGACAACTTATTCGATCAAAGACCAAGGAAAATTTAACAATAGGAAATATTTGGAAGCTGGTGTAAACACCAGGTTAGTGATTTAATGGTTAATTTAAAAAATCCATACAACATTTAACACGGGTAGCAGCTAAAGCTGAGGTTCATACTATTATGGTGCCCTTGCACAATAACAATTTTTAGGCTGAGTGCTTTAAGTGCTCGCCTCAAAGTCCAGTGAAGCAATAGAGTACATATTACAAGGTTAAGCTGTCAAGGTTGTTCTGGTCAACAGCATTTGGTCAGTTAAAAAATGTAGACAAAGGGCAAGAATAATTTCAAATACTACTCCTTTAATATATCTGTGACCTTTAAATTTTTACTTTTTTTTTCTATCTACACTATATCAGCTCACATTCATGACTGTCTTTTTGAGATATAAGCATTAAATTAACATTGAAGTAGTTGAAAAATATTTCTAAAATGGACTTACAGTTTTGTACTCTTTCTCTGTCGCAATTTGTATTTTCTATATATCACATTTTCACTTGCAAATGCATCAAATTCATTGTATGATACACTATTTGAAGGTGTGGCAAATGTTTTCACCTCTAACGTATCATTTTCTACTTCTAATTTATTTATATTTTCTTGTAAGGACATTTCATTTAAATCTTTGCTAGACATATCATTAAAGATCAATCGTTCATATGATATACCATAATCACTAGTTATCTCAGCTTCTTGAGTTTCCTTTTTAACTTCAGTTTCGTTTTCATTAGCATTTGTACTATTGTTACTACATATATCATTACATACATCACTTTTAGATAAGGACTTATTCTTCATCTCTGATAAGGACATTTTGACTTTGTTTTGTAATTTTATATTCGGATTCGCTGTAATTGAGTACAACAAAAGTGCAGTAAAAGTAAAAAGAAGTTTATTATTATTTATCTGTGGTAAAACATTTTTTATAAAAATAAAAATAATGCCACCTTTTATCATCCTTCTTCTTAAGTAATGGCAATCTGCGTACAAAGAATTTGTCCCAGTGTCATGTAGGTACGATGTATTTTCAATCTTGTATCAGCTTAGCCAAGCTCCAGGAAAACTGTTAGTCATCCTGCTAGAACTTTCCATGGACCTTTGTCGGCACCTCAGAATAAATGCTACGGGTTATTTTCCCTAATAAACTTAACTTGTACACAATAACCAAACTATATCACACCAAACGCCACCAAGACTACATGATGTAAAGTCAACTACACAAAAAAACAACCGTTACGTGACAGACAGATACCGCCAAAAACTCCTTTCATTTAGAGATGTGTAACACTGCGCTGCGTCGCGCACTTGCACCAGCTCAGTTCACTGCGCTGGGCGTGTTTTAATTTTTAACTCACTTCTTCAAAATGCATTGGCACTCAGCGCTAGACTGGGAAATTCGGATATCATTTCTTATACTAGAAACTACAACTCCGTAAAATGTAAATGGAGTTATAACTTTATTATCTAGATTTCACTTTACTTACTGGGCATAAGGTTTTATTTTTACAGATGGCTGATGTTGTGAATAAAATATTAATTTCCAAACAAAGTTTATATTTTTAGATAAATTATTGACAAGACAAAAGATAGAAGTATATACATGTCAAAATAAAATAAATGTTCTATTATTGACTATTAAACAAATAAGGTTAAATCTAATATTACAAATAGGTTTTATATATTATACTACATTCGTCCACCGCTATCCTAATTCCTCGATCAAACGCCGTGGAGGGTGAACGTTTCTCTTGCTTCGGCGCAAGTATGTATGCAATGAGTTTGTGACTGGCGTCTCTGTCTGTAGTGGTAGTGTTTCCTCCAATTGCCCATTAGAGTTTCCTTCAGATGTGGCTATTTCCGTAAAAGGCACTGATCCGGTAGGCACTGATGACTGCTCGACAATCGGTGGTTGTTTATCAACAGATTCACAACGACTACGTATCTGATCAGCATGATACCTCTTCTCACCATAAGGAGTGGTAACCACGTAAGAATATTTATGGGTGCGTTGGTTTACTACTGCCGGTATCCAATGTGAATTGTTCCTGGAGCGAATGTATACGTTATCACCATGTTCGTAATTAGGTATATACTTATCGTTGTCAATGTTTGCTTGTATTTCTGCATATACCCGTGCTCGCTTTGCATCCGGTTTTACATTATCCAACACGCAAGCCAGACGACGTCCAAACATGACTTCGGACGGCATTTTACCGGTGGTACTATGAGGCGTGTTTCTATATGAGAACAAAAATTTCTCAAGCCGTTGTTTAAGACTTAACTTGTCATTGGTACTCGATGACATTCTGGTCTTAAATGTGCGCACAAGACGTTCAGCTAATCCATTCGTTCGGGGATGATAAGGAGAGGATTTTATATGTTTAATGCCTCTAGTCTTGCAATATAAATGGAACTCTTGCGAAGTGAATTGTGGACCATTATCCGAAACTATAAATTGTGGTAAACCAAAAGTAGTAAAAATGGTATCTAATTCTTCACAAAGCTTAAGTGAAGTAGTGTTAACCATCGGTTTGATTTCTATCCATTTAGATAGTGCATCAGCAAGAACGAGCCAATATTTGTCTTCAAAAGGACCTGCAAAGTCCACGTGGATCCGTTCCCAAATTTTATCAGGTATAGACCAAGAATAAATAGGTAATTCAGTAATATTTGGTCTATTTTCTTGACACTTACTACACCGTTTAATATATAAATCAATGTCTTCTTCAATAGACGGCCACCAAACATAGTAGCGCGCAAGAGCTCTCATAGCTGATGTGCCCGGATGTCCTGAATGTAGAAATTTCAAAATTGCATATCTTAGTGCATGTGGTATCACCAGTCTACTTTGCCATAAAATAATCTTATTTTCTACAGAGAGTTCGTTGCGCTTCCGGGCATATGGTTTTATTTCGTCTGAGTAATGTTGCTCACGCCATCCAAATCGAATATATTGTACTACGTTTTTTAGAACAGGATCCTTTTTTGTATACTCTTTTATGCAGTCTTCTGTTATAGGAAGATCACTAACTCTGTCAGTTTGTAGACGAGTTTCTATTTTACAAACAGAAAGTTCGGCTTCTGAGGGTTGTTCGTCAGGGTTAGGCATCCTAGAAAAGTAGTCTGCCATTATGTTATTGTTTCCTTTTGTATAAGTTATGTCATAATCGTAACTACCAATTAATAAAGACCATCTTACGAGACGGTTGTTAACAAGCTTTGGTAAATTACGTTGTGTACCCAAGAGATGTATCAAAGGTTTATGATCGGTCACTAAAGTGAATTTTGAACCTCGCAGGTACTGATCAAATTTTTTAATGCCGAAAAAAATAGCCAAAGCCTCACGATCGATTACAGAGTACTTTCTCTCTGCGGATTTTAATTTCCGTGAAGCAAAAACTATAGGTTGCATAACGTCTTCATATTTATGGTATAGCACAGCACCGACACCTTTTTCAGAAGCGTCACAGGCCAGAAATAATGGACGCTTTTCATTGAACGCTATAAGTGGTTTCGAACATGTAATAAGTGATTTGACTTTCTCGAAAATTGTATTTTCATGCTTAGTCCCACCTCCATCTCTGTCTACTACCTGTTAATGCATGGAGATCTGCACATTTGCTATGTAAATGAGGAATAAATCGTTCATAGAAATTAACTAGGCCGAGAAAAGACCTTAATTCCTTTGAGTTTAAAGGTGGGGAAGCTTTGGTAATGGCCTCAATCTTAGATGATGTAGGCCGCACTCCATTTTTGTCGAATACATGACCTAAGTATTCAATCTCACTTTGTAGGAAAGAGCACTTTTTTAAATTAACCTTTAAACCTGCAAGTTCTAACTTATGAAGAACTGTATTAAGAGTTTGAAGATGATCTGTATCATTTTTTTCCGGTTACAGCAATGTCATCAAAGTAGACAGCCACGTTTGGTATACCTTCGAGAAGTTTATCAAGATAATGTTGAAATATGGAAGGTGCTGTAGAAATTCCAAAAGGCATTCTGTTATATTGGAAATATCCTTTATGTGTAGAGATTATCAAATATTTTTTTGATTCAGGCGCTATAACAAATTGTAAGTAGGCATCTTTCAAATCTATTTTTGTGAATTTTTCTCCATTTGCTAAATTCTGTCGTAATTGATCAAAAAGGGGAACTGGATGTGCGTGTTTGATAAGAACCGAGTTGATCGTACTGCGAAAATCTCCACAAATTCTGATTTTCCCGTTCGGTTTAATTACATTGACTGTTGGCGTGGCCCATTCTACAGGTGTTATATTAGGATCTATTTTACTTATTATACCTTCTGCCACTAATCTTTCCAGTTCCATCTCAATATTCTTCCTCATTGCAAATTTAATTGATCTTGGTGGAAGATGTTTTGACACAGCGTCGGGCTTGACATGAATGTTTACTTCATAATTCTGGACTTTTCCAAGCTGATTGTTAAATAGTATTTTGTGACGATTTAGTAATTGTTTAAGTGTATTCAGGGGATGTAAGGGTTTGATTGAATAAACAGGTTTAGGAAATTGTAGTTCAAACATTTCACTCCACTGCAAACCGAAAAGTATTGGATCTGCATCTTCCATTACAACAACTGGTAAAATCTTACTTCTCCCTTCAATTTCTACAGTGACATCAGTTATACCTTTTGGTGTCAGTTTAACATTACCATATGCACGTAGTCGTGGTGCTTGTGTAAGATGTGGTGAACCGATTTGCTTCCAAAGTTTAGTGCTAATAATGGAATAGAGTGATCCCGGGTCCCAGTCCATAGTACACGAAATGCCGTTGATTATCGTATCTATTTTTTTACTGTCTTTCTGTGTTGATTTTTTAATTTTACAAACTTGGTCACTATCAGAAAAACTATTATTTATTTCTGTTGATGAAGAAGATGATCGACGTTTTGTTTGATTACTGATCCTATGTAGATTATTTCTTAATCTCGGTTGATGTTTCTGTCCTTTTCTTTCGTATGCCAGATACGCTTTTCCTGATTTAATGCAACAGCTCTCAAAATGACCCACAATACTACATTCCTTGCATATATGTTTTCTAGCTGCACAATTATCTATTCTATGCCTCTCAGTCTTACCGCATCTCCGGCATTGATTAAATCGTAGTTTACGTTGTATACTGTTTGTATTTGTATTGATCTGTGATTTTTTTATACTTTGTTTCACCTTGTAAGTAGGTGATTCCGTGTAAGCGTCACTCTCCGCTATCTCTCGAGATTGTGCGATTGCAAATATTTGAGCAAACGTAACCTCTTCAGTTTGATTATCATGTATTTGTAATAGATCAGGCCATTTCTGTTTTAAATCTATCTGAAGTTGTTCGTGGTTGAGACCAGTTGCAAAGCGATCGCGTAGCTGTCGCTCTAACAAAATGTCATTGTAACCACAGTCTTTGCTAATTTCCTTCAATCTATTAGCGTAATGTTCCATTGTTTCTTCTTGTTTTCTAATGCAACCCCAAAAATCAGTAAGAGCTTTATATCTTGTTTTCTTTGTACGATATAAATCTAAAAGTTTATTTTTCATGTCGTCAAATGTACTAACTAAAAAATGTGGTGTGAGAGCAACTTTTAGTGCATGAAAAATTTCTGGAGATAAACAGTTAATAAGTAAATCTTTTTGTATGTTTATGCAGTCATCACCCCATATTTTACATTTTTCTTCAAATAAATCTATAAAATTCTCTACTGATGTTGTGGTAGGATCAAATTTGTCACATTTAAATTTATTTATTATACCTATTTTTGTTTCTTGTGAATGTTGCAATTCTGCTTCGGTCCCATTGTTTGTTGCGGGTGTGGAAGCTAATAATTGTTGTCGTACTAACAGTTGTAAAAGGTCTGTAATTTGCTGTTGTTGGTTTTGTTGTATTTTCAAAAATTCTGCAAATTGTTCTGAGTTCATCTCGTCGCCAATTAATGTTGTGAATAAAATATTAATTTCCAAACAAAGTTTATATTTTTAGATAAATTATTGACAAGACAAAAGATAGAAGTATATACATGTCAAAATAAAATAAATGTTCTATTATTGACTATTAAACAAATAAGGTTAAATCTAATATTACAAATAGGTTTTATATATTATACTACAGCTGAGTTGACAGCTGTGTAAAACAAATCACGGAATATGTTTACGTTCGAAAATCAAAACGAATGAACTATAGTCGATTCTGTGGGAAGTAGTTGAAAGAGATGCATGGTTGATTTATTGTAACTTGTTATTAAGTGTGTTTTAGTGTACAAAAGTGATGTTACTTTGTATTCTAAAGCATAGTGGAGGAACAAAGATAAAAATTCATTGAAATACATTATTTTTGGACACGCATTGAATTTCAAGCGACTTGTCATACAAACCTTTTTTTTTTTTTTACATAGGGAAATGCATTAGGCACCGTCCTCCCATGCGGGGGCATGAGGTTGTGTGGGACTAACACTAGGGAAGGAGACCCTAGCGACTACCCACTAAAACCCTATGAGTGACTGTCTCTACCGCCACACGTGGGGAAGCAACACGGGATCGCAAGCATGCACCGCGCCATACCCCCCGGATGGACGGTCCAGCTCGAAGGCCAAGCCCCTAACCCGCTTAGGGACCAGTCCCGGTCAACCAAGACCAGCCCCCCGACGGCTTCCCCAGTGCAATGGAAGGTCAGGGCCCCCGCCCCTTCCTCCGTTGGTTCAGCAAAGCGGTGAAGTCCCAGCGCCACACGGGCGATACCCAGACTCCCCCGCCGTTAGCGTTTAGCCTTCGCGAGGCTTCAGCGAGGCGCCTAATTCCCACGCCATCCTCGCCATAATCGGCTTGAATGGCGGAAGACAAAAGCCCCCCCCCCCCCCCCCCCCCCCATGTGGTGCTCCGCGTCCCGATTAGCATCTGCGCATAAGGTTCAGTGTGGCTTTTCCGCCAAGCAAGAGTCGGCCTTATGCCCCACACCACCACACCGGTAACAAAGGTGTTCCTTAATCACCCCTGAGGGGCAGAGCGGGCGGGTATGACCCAAGCCCATGCATCGGTAGCAACGCAGGGGCATTACCGCCATCAGCTGAACTCGGCCATACATACTCCACCCGACTCTGACCCACATTAATTAATTTACTTTCACAGTCTAATATTAAAATACCAACCAAAGCTGCCTCCTTATTAAACACATACATGAATAATAATCACAATGGATACAATAGTTCAATGGAACTGCCGGAGCATATTGAACAAAAAACATGAAATCATACACATCATAAATACTTTTAAACCTTTTATTCTTGCTTTATCAGAAACTTGGCTTAAGCCAAATTTTACATTTAAAATCCCTGGTTATTCCTGTTTAAGGAATGATATAGCTGATGGGTATGCTGGTGTGTGCCTACTTATCAGAAACTCTTGTATTATATCTCCTTTCCCTCTTCCTGCACACAGTGATAATTTCTCTATCATTGCTGTTGTTGTTAACCATATTTGTTATGTCTCTATATATATTCCACACCCTTCTTCACAAATTTTCAGTGAAATTAGAAATATAATATCACTTCTGCCTCATCCATTTATGATTTTAGGTGACTTTAACTCTCTCATCACACATCTTGGGGAAGTTCAATCTCCAATTGTTATGGCTATGAATTATTAGACATTTTAGACTCATATAATTTGTGTATATTAAATTCTGGCTGCTCTACTCGTCTTTCTAAGCCTGATTAAACGACCAGTGCTATAGATTTGTCAATATGCACTTTCAATTTAGTATCTTCTTTATCATGGTCTACTTTATCTTCAACATTCAATAGTGATCATTATCCTATAATTATTTCCTTCCCCTGTAATAAAATAAACAAATCATTTATTTTAAAACCTCGTTTAAAATATAAAATCATAGATTCCAATTGGCACAAATACACTTTAGTGGAAGGAAAATTTGTCCACAGTGAAAATACCATTGATACAAATTATTTTAAATCCATTTTGATAGAAACTGTTGACAGTGCTTTTCCTAAAAAAATGTCACGTAACAATAAATTGTTATCACCTCAGTGGTGGGATCATGAATGCACTAGTGCTATATGCACTAGACGGAAAACAGCTGAGAGGAATTATCGTAATAACATAACATTCGAAAATTATCAAGCCCTTGAAGATATAATGCAAGAAACAAGGAAACTATTTAAGAAAAAAAAAATTGAGGGTTGGAGACGTTTTTGTAGCTCTTTAACGCCTGAGACTCAATCGTCGGTTATTTGGCAAAATATTAAGAGATTTAGATCAGCAATAAACTCCTCTAGTACCTCTCTTCTTCCTATTGTATTAGCTGATCAATTCCTAGATCGTCTGGCTCCTGCTTTCGTTCCACATAAAGAAAATATTATCGCATCCAAACCAAGTAATATCAATGATTCTTCATCTTTAAATTTCCCTTTTCTTTTAGTTGAGTTAAAAGGAGTCTTAGACTATGTCAAGGACAGTGCTCCTGGGGAAGATGGTATTCCATATTCCTTTTTGTCACATATTGATGAAAATGGAATGCATTACTTTTTAGATTTAATAAATAAAATTGTGTTACACACAAATTGTGGTACTCCGGTAGGAGTAATATTGTTCTGTGATTGTGACGTCTGGCGATATTCCCTTGTCTTGGCGCAGTCAAATAGTGTTGCCATTTTTAAAACCAAACAAAGCACAGTATAATGTTGAATCATATCGACCGATTGTTTTACCATCGGTTATTACTAAAGTTGCTGAACATTTGGTCAAAAATCGATTCGAATGGTTTATTGAAAAAAGGGAACACCTTTCTCAAACGCAGTTTGGGTTTAGGAAAGGAAAAAGCGTGGCTAACAATTTAGGAATTTTCACTACCGATATTCGATACGCTTTTCAGACAAAAAAATGTGTAGTTGCGGCATTCTTGGACATTAACTGCGCATATGATAATGTTCTTCTTCCTATTCTTAAAAAAAAGTAAGATACTTTAAACGTTCCATATATTTTAACTAACTTTATCTTGAATCTTCTCTCAGAAAGAAAAATTATTTTAGATGTCGGGGACCCTTATACACCGAGTAGACTGGTTTGGAAGGGCTTACCTCAAGGGTCTGTGCTGAGTCCTTTGTTATATACCATATATACATATGACTTAGAAAGTTCCGTGGGTGATACAACTAGTATCCTACAGTATGCGGATGACTTGGTCTTATACGCTTCTGATAAGTCTATAATCGCTGCCGGAGAGAACGTATCATCGTCCTTATCTTCTTTAAAAATCTGGATGAATACTAATGGCCTTGATTTATCCCCTTCAAAGAGTACATTTGTTGTTTTTACTAAGTCTCGAAATCATCACCCCCCTACTGTCATATATGATAATATACAACTACCGGTTAGAAATCAAGTAAAGTTTTTGGGAGTTGTTCTTGACCGTAAACTTACAGGCCTCGCTCATTGTGAATATGTTGTTACTAAATGCGAGCGGAATTGAAATATGCTAAGATGCCTTAGTGGAGTCTGGTGGGGTGCTCACCCTACCACATAAAATTAAAAGTTATTCACTAAATAAATATCAAATTATGAAAATGTTTCTGATATTAAAGTGATAATGAATCAATCTTAAAATAAAAACATCGTTGAAAAATATTGTTTATTTATATAATAGGTGTATTCATGTAGGCAAACTATTAGTTTTGTTTAGTGACCGGCAGAAGGTTTGCTTTCGGCCAAAAAACCGTGTTTCGGCAAAAGTTTTGATTTTGGTAAAAAAACGGTCGCATTTTGAACCACGCCGAAACTTTATTATCACGCATCGTTCGAGTGAGTTTGTGACTCGTGTGTTAGTAGCCATGTTATATTCGTTTTTATCTGATTACTCAAGGGATTCTTTATCAAATTGCAGTGATTTGGAAAACAATATTGTACCAGACGACAGTGAATCTCACCCATATACTCCATTAAAAGTTTTTGGAACTGATCACTTACATTAATAAAACCTAAAACTAATTATGACAATTGAAAGTGGATTTTTCTGCATAACTAAAATGCAGTTTATAGATGCTCTATTTGTTAATATAGGGTGTCTATGTTACCATGTACTCAATTGTTTGCGCCTCAATAGATCGTCGTACAATGTATAGCGATTGGCATACGAGCATTTGATTTTCAGAGGCTATAGATTAACTCTGTAAAAATGATCAAAAACGCCGTTCAATTTTGCATCATTTCCGGAATCTCCGGAACGTCTGGATCGATTTTGACGGGACTTTTTTTGGCAAATAGCTGAAGTTATTCCGTGTAACTAAGGGTAGTTTTTATTTTGGGAAAAAAGTAAAATTCGTAAAAAATTGGATAAAATCCGATTCAATGCACAGTTTTACGTGCAGATATTTGATATTATGAGAAATATCTTTGATTAATGATGATTCAATTAGTAGTAGTAAAAACAATTTTGGAAATTAATTGGGATACAGTATAAAAAAAAAATTAAAACTTTATTACGCATTGAAAAATATAAAGAACGCGGGCACAGGCACGGACCCACAGCTAGAAATGAATATCATTGAATGAGAAATATCGATATCGATATTTTCTCACAACCACAAGCCTACTAGTACTAAAAAACTTTATGATCGCGATTTTGCATCATTTTTGAAATAAAAGAAATTAGTTGTATATAAAAAATTTAATTCGTTTAAATTATCGTCATGGGTGTTGATGTGGAAACTATTTCACCAGGAGACGGTGTGTAAAACACATAAAACACAGCTTTATTCTGTTCAATAGATATAACCTAATCAAGTGATTACATTATCAGGTACTACATATCCGAAACCGGGACAAATTGTGGTAGTCCATTACACTGGTGTGTTACAGAATGGCAAGAAGTTTGACTCATCAAGAGATAGAGGCCAACCGTTCAAATTTACGCTAGGTAAAGGCGACGTTATTAAAGGCTGGGATCAAGGATTGGCGAAGGTAGAGGAAGTCTATTACATTCCTATAATACATTTCATCGTTACGTTTTTTTTAGAGGTGATATCCTTAATTTTAGAACAAAAAGCTTTGTGTAAAAACTAAACATTAAACTTATAGGAAAGAAAAGAATCAAAGTAGAATGGTGAAGATCTACTATTACATCATGAATCCTATGAGCCAGAGCTACCAATGAAGAAAAACATTTAATCACAATTTTAGTCAGTGTGTTGGATGGGTATAATTAATACACTAAGGTATTGGCCAAGTCGCGGTCCGTACCTCTTTGGTAACACTCACCGCAAAGTCATGGTGAAACTGTAAATGCCTTTTCGGTCAACAGTGTTAGCTAATTAGAAAAAAGTATATAATTAACAATTCCCTACACTATTTAAAATTTTTGTCATTAGTTGTCATCAAATGAGAGCCAATACTCCTTGAATCAGCTTTCAGTTACTTGTTTCTTCCCATCAAATGAGTTGGTAGTGCAGTTAGATTCTGCATTAATGAATTTGTGGCCACCTATCGAACTCTAAAATCAGCCTGTGCTTTCGGTGAAGGAATATAATTATAAAGAAACCATGGCATGGCAGTACACCATTTTCTAATAATGTGGGCCTGGGTAGCTAGCACCCGCAAGTTTTAAATTTTGTCAACAAATACCAATAAGTGTCATGTCAGCAGCATCACTTGAGAACCAGTACATCTAGGCTTACTGTGTTTACTATCTTGGGCCACATCATCACTTCACATCAGCTGAGGTTGTGGCCAAAGCACTGAGCCTATACAGTTTAAAAAAAGTTTGTATAATTTTTTAAATATATTTTCAGATGTCAGTAGGTGAGAGGGCAAAGCTTACATGCTCTCCTGATTTTGCTTATGGTTCAAGAGGGCATCCAGGGGTCATTCCTCCAAATGCAACCTTAATATTTGATGTTGAACTACTGCGTGTTGAATAATGCTTTGTAATGCTTAGTTTTAGTATATAATAAACAATCAAGAATGGAGATTTGGGGTAATTACCTCAGCTTGTTTATGATTCTTTCATGGTTTCATAGTATCCGAAATTTTGAACAAAACAAACATATTGCTGTCTCGTTTTTACCAGCAGTTTGTGCAAGCCCAAAGGAAACAGATAATTCTTTTTATTATTAACTTCATAGTGTCAACATTAAAATAAAAACTTGATTTATCAAATGTGTGATAGATTGTAAAAGTGAATATTTGTCCAATGTAATTTATTGTAATTAATTTGTTTTATATACATGTTAGTATATAATGGTCATTTTTATGTCATGTGATTTTATTAGACTCAATACTTTATATTTTTTAATGTACTAATCTTTAGTGTGTATAGAATGTATGTTTAAAAAAAAGATACATAATTAGCTTTTTCACATTTTAACACTTTTGTAGCATTTATTATAATTAAATAGTAGGATTAAAATCTACACATTTAATGTGTAATAATGTATGCTCTTACCATTAAATATGGGTATTTGTGAATTTATTATTATATTTTGTATTGAAATAAAAAAAAAAAGTATAAAAAATTAGCAGTTGTGGTGTGGTCTTACTTAATTTGCTGATAATCTAAATAACAAAATAAAGCTTATTTAAATAAACCAATATTTTATTTCATATTAACAATACCCATCCTTCAAAAATTTCACTCATTGTTCAAAATTATTGTTAATACAATTTTTGATTTAATTGTTTATATAATGTAATAAGGAAGTTAGTAATTTATTTAATAATGCTGTCATTGTAAATTGTCTTTTAAAGAGATTTGTTAATTTGACATGTATGAAGTGTTATTTTTGGGACTACAACCCCCCCTTGGATGACAAATGTTACATTACATTACATAATATTTACATCATTTAATATATACATTAGTCTACTTCATATCACAGATTATTTGTAAATAACAGTGCACAGTTTTTAATTACAACATTTTTAAATACATACTACAAATAATTATACATAAATAACATAGCATAATAATTAATTATATATCACTTCCATACATTTAATTACAAAATTATAATCACAAGTTTCCTGGATAATAATTCATAAGTGGTACAACAGTATTCTTAGTGAATAAGGTACGACACAGTGCACAGCTTTCCAAAGCTCCATAACAACATTGCATACAGAATATATGCCCACAATGTAGCACACAAGGTTGTACCATTTCCTCTAAGCAGGCCACACATCCTTTACCACTTTCAACATCATTAGGGAGTTCTTTCATCTGATCAATATGTTTTTTGGCCAAGTAAATATTTTGACAACATGAAACAAAAGCATGTAGTAGTGTTACTATTCCAAGTAGTTTCAAATGTGCATAATAAGCTGCTGCTGCAGGCATGACATGACCATAGTCTATACCTGTAACTGTTTTTCCTATTTGCAATGGACCTCCATTGATGTAACAGAGTGCTCTGTGTATACTTTCAATTTGTGGAACAATATTCTTTAAAGTTTTAAAAACAACTAAAAAAATACTCTGTGCTTCAGGTCTTAAGGTTGCATTATGTTCAATTTTCTTCTCTAAGCGGCTGAGAAGACTTCTAGTAACATTCTCCCCGAAAGCAGACAGTAGAATACTTGTTAAACGTGCACAATAACTTGGTAATCGATGGTAACTGTCGTCGACTTGAACAATACCAGAGTATTCTTCGCCTAATGTCTGAAGGTCTTTTAATGTCGTAAATGATTTATATAGGAGTGCCGAAGCCGGTATCGATTTGGAAGCATGCTGAGAAGGTAACAATTGAGCCAACCTTTCAGAAAGTTGTTTTTCATACTGGTCGTCTTTCTGCCATGACCGTAATACTTCTGCAGGTTGCGCCACTGGTAATGCCATCATATATTCCTTAGCTATTGAACATACGAAAACTTTATAATATAGTAAGGCAATATAAATAGTAGTTTTAAATAAATATCATACGAGCATGTCAATACGCATTATTTCACTTTGTAGTTACTAATCAGCAGGTAGGTAGGTATAGTCAATATTATCATTCCAGATAAGTGATAATAAATAATCTTCTTCTTAGAATATGGCAATTTGTGTTCAAACAATTAGTGCCAGTGTCATGTAGACATGTAGGTAAGATGTATTTTCAATCTTGCATCAGCGTTACCAAGCTCCAGCAAAAATGTGGCTGATCCTGCTAGAATTTCCATAGAGCTTTATGCGGCACCTCAGAATAAATGCTACACGTTATTTCCCATAATAAACTCGACTTGTACAGAATAACCAAACTATATCACAAAAAACGCCACCAATGGCATTACATGATGTAGAGTCAAATACACAAATTTAATTAATTAAAGAAAACAACCGCTACATGGCAGACTGATATCCCGCCAAAAACTCAAATAAATATATCACTGATTTGACAGCAAGAACCAAGAAACAGTTAGGAACGCCATGGGGAACGGCAATCTGAGATCGATTGATTGAATAATCGATCATTAAGACCAAAAAAATATCAATTATTTTATAATCGATGTCTAGCACTGATCGATCTTAGAAACTAGGAAATAAAACCATTAAAAAATAGGAACCATAAAATTACTTACAATTAAGAATGTACCCAAACACAAGTAAATGTATGAAAGATTTTCACTAAATTAATTAAAAACTAAAGAGATAGCTCTGTTATCAGTTTCTTTGGTTTCATTGTGAGATTCAAAAAGTATTTTTGTTAACTATTAAGATGGCGGGCAAATATATTGGCTGATGGTAAGTAAATACTTACAGTGTTAGTTGGACGCGTACTTACGCTTACACATCAAGAGTATTTGGACTGTTCTACCAACCATAAAATCACTCTTATACCTTTAAATTTGATATGCCTGTAAAACAATTATAATTATTTTAAAATGATAAAAGATTGATTATTATAGTACTGCTTTTGTTTTGACTGAAATGGATTTATATATTATTTAAATATCCATTCATCCATCGACCCAATCGTAAAAGCGTCCACCGCTGGACTTGGTCTTCTCCAAAGATATGGGGAAATTACCATAAAAGTGTTGTCAATAAAATTATTTCGGAAACAGTTTTTACCTCAAATATTCAATAAATGATGATTATGATGTAATTCTTCTTTTATAGAAAACTAGTTACGATAATAAAAAAACAAGTGGAAAAAAGATCAATTTTTTAGATTAATCTTTTAGACATCCATTTTTTTGGGAATCAATTCATAAAGCTTCAATTTGAATCGATTTAAAAATTTATCTTTTTCGGAAAGAATCGCCATCTCTAGAAACAGTGTTGCTAATTATGTATTTGGAACTCCGGTAGGAGTATTATTACTCTGTGATTCGGAAAGTGAGCTACTCCGCTAGGATTAATATTGTTCTGTGGAGAGCTATAAGCAAAATAGACGAATTTGAAAAAAGAGCAAATTATTTCAAAAAAATAAGCTATGTCTAAGTATATGAAATTAACATTTTAATCATTGCCTTATAATGAAACTTATACGATAATGCATATAATCTTAAAAAATTAAAACAGAAACGAAGAGACCTATGTCCAGCTGTGGGCATCCTTTGGTTGAATCTATATTATAAAGTACTCTGAGGGTTGAAAGGATCGATGGAAGAATTTTAGGCAGTATATAAATTAGCAAACGTCAAACAATATATTTACTTTATTATTGTTAAAACAATTATTCCTTAATGCTATTCCAAGCTATTTTAAGATTAAAAGTGAAATTGGTCACTTTTAATGTGGTACCGTTGCAAAGTTTTGGCGGTCTTAAATTTCTGATTCAACGAAACCGGAAAGAAGCAGAGATAGGTGATAGGGTGCGGAATAGGTGATAGTGTTTATATTCCTCTCATTCATATCATTGCTATATGATATAACGACGGTGATTATAATCCAAGATATATCCAAAAAATGCTGCCCAAATTCAGTATTCCACTCGGATAAAGTCGCGGGCACAGCTAGTATAAAATAAATGTCTTCCTTTACTTGAAGGCTTCATTTTTAGCTTCCTATTTTTTGAAATGACCATTCTGTTCTACAAAGTCATAATCTGTGCCCTTACTAAATATCGGAAGCGTTATTAGCTATATCTTTCACTTACGTTCTTATAGTACGTTTTTTGCTATTCAGTAATTCTACCTAACATTTAACAAGATACGTATAGTTAATAGGAACAATAGATTGTGGGATCAAATTTTCATTGTCAAATACTATGAACGTAACATACATACATACATATAAATATAAAAACCTAAGTCTTGCATTACGACCAGATCTATTATATATTATACACACACACACATATATATATATATATATATATAAAACTGCCTCGGTGGCGCAGTTGTATAACGGTGCGACTGCCGTTCTGAGGTCTCGGGTCAAGTGGTATTAGGTTTTTCTACTCAGTATCATCCCGGAGTTTGGTGCCTCGATATGGCGACAGGCTCGCCCCCTGTCACATCTGGGACGGAACTAAGTTCGGCGAAATGTGGGTGGTGTAGTTCACTACATCACCTGTGCCTAACCCTTCGGGGATAACAGGTGTGAGCTTATGTTATGTTATATATATGTGTATAATATATCATAGATCTGGTCGTAATCCAAGACTTAGGTTTTTTTACACGATATAGTCTCAGTCCTTTGACCACAATCTCACCTGATGTTAAGTGATGATGTGGTCCAGGTTGGTAAACACACTAAGCGTAGGTAAGAGTTCTCAAGTGATGCTGCCGAAGATTCCGAAAAATAAAACGATGAAATCAAGAATGCATAAAAACTAAGGATTTTAAATAATTTATTACGACCTGGAATACAAGTTCTTTTAGGCATAATTTTGCATTATTTCATAACCTATAAATAATCTTCAAGGCTTCAATAAATTGGTCATCTTTTCTTAAAGTTTTCCAAGGGAATTCTTCTGATTAAGTATTCACACGACAAAATATAGAGTCGCATAATAGGCACAAGTTAAGAATTAGAAACAAGGACTACATCATATTATTATTATACAGTGAAGACCCGCTAATAACTCTAGAATGCAAAGAAAATCAACAAAAGCTGCCAGATGACATAAAGAAATCGGAAGTTGAAGTTTTTATTACTAAATTAAGAGAAGTCTCCAAAAACTCTAATTGGGTACTTATGTGTTTATTATAGTTTTAGTTTACTTATGTGTTTATTTTAGTTTAGTTATTATAGTTAAAGGAATTAATTTTTATCCCCATTTCTACTTAATGAGTCGTCATCCTGAACAGACTGCGACAAGTTCGTGTATGGAATATTGTTCGATCCGCAAAACATCTTCTCGATGCCCAAGATAACTTGCAGTGGCGGGTTATTAAGTAAATAAAGATGACGCATTAAAAGCTTAGATTAGCTTCAGTTAATATATAACTTAGTATTAATTTTAATTTTTATCTTAGTAAGTGTTTTTAGACTTGTAAAACCTTATCCCTTCATAACAAAACCATGCGGTCTGATTTACAAAGGCACAGACATACGGTAGATATTATTTCTGAACGAGCGAAAATACAAATTCGTAGTTAACATGCGCATTAAAGCTAATTCCATAAATGAGGAAATTTTTAAATAAACAATATACAATTATCACAACATAACTTTTATTTTCTCGTTCTATACAAACATTTTATCGATAAGTTATAGTGCTTGAAAATATTGTATCACTATCTCTTACAATAACAAACAATTTTATGCTACAATATGATAATGACCTTTATTGAAATTAGACACTTTATTATGGGGGGATCTGAGAAGTAATCTCAACACTACTCAAATGCTCCGTTGATAAATAAATTATTTACTTATGTCAATTAATATATTTGAATTATAGTTTGTTGACAACACCCGCATTAGAGCATTAGCCCAGTGTCGCGGGAATCTAATAAACAATACATGTAGTTAATTCGATTAATTATGGATACTGAAAAAACACCCACTACCATGTTTAGTGCAATAATTTGTGTGAAAAAGCCTACAACACGCTCGCAAATTATTTGAATAATTCACGCATTGGACCACGCGTGAACGTCCAGGTGGTAAATTAATATAAAAAAATTATGGTTTAGCAACACTCGACATATATTTCTAAAGAGCAAATTTGGTAAAATTTATATTTTCATTCATTCTTCTTTAATGTAGTAATTTATGTATACAATATAATTATATTGTATACATAAATTACTACAATTACAATATAAAGTAATTACATATTCACAGCATAAAGAGTAAGAAGTTTTATTAAACATTAAAAATCTAACAATTATCTTCTAACTAATTTAAATTCTATGATACCTCCTACCAAAATCTTAAAAACTAATACGTTCTACTTTCGATTTAAAAAGTTTATTTACAATTTGATAGGTATATACCGGGTAACATCTTGAACATAAAGTGACGGAGTGCAATCAAGTTACTCGAACTAAACTACCAATCACGTGTTCGACACGAGAGTTCCCAGCCAATCAGACTTTATATAATCTGTGCAGTATAGGTCAACAATTGTAAAGACGTTTATGAGCATTTATTACAAACACTTTCAGTTCCAGAAGTTGTTAATTTATTAAACAATTTATTTACAATAGATTACTATAAATTAGGTATCTAACATATTAATCTATCAAATGTACAGTACATAATATTTAATCAATAAATCTATATAATGTAATAATCAAACATTCAAAAATACTCCTTAATACAATGGGAAAACTTGATACTTCGTCATACTTTTTGTATAATCTCTGTAAATTGCATATGCGCGCGGCCGCCATTTTATGCGAAACAGCCCCAAACAGACACTTCAAACTACCATTACCGTTAGCAATATCTATACTAATAAATAAAATAGAAGTGTCTATTTGTAATGTCAAATTTTTTCCAATTTTTGTCTGTCTGTTCGTTCCGGGTAATCTCCAAAATTCTGAAGTTACATCGGGTAACCTATTGTACTTATGAAGCTCGAAAATAATTAGGGTTCCGCGTAAAAAAAAAATTAAACTCAAAAAAATTAATAAAATCCGAATCAATACAGTTTTACGGGCAAGTATTTGAATTTATGAGAAATGTTTTTACTTTATCTTAGTACTAAAAAATTTTTGGGAATATAATTAGGATACCGTATAAAAAAAAAAACTATATGACGCAGTGAAATATGTATAAAACGCGGGCACAGCCGCGGGTACACAGATAGTACCTATAAGAATATAACAAGAGTTATATTATCATTAATATAAAAGACTGATTCAGAGACAACGAACGCGGGAAAAAATTATGTATGAAGTCACGTGGTTCCTTAGTAATTAGCGAGGATTATAATAAGACAGGCGCGACTTAGGAAGGCTTTTTTTAATTTTTATTTTTAATATAATGTTCCTAAAATGATTTAGGAACAACCAGATCCGTAACCAGGTTAAGAGAAGAACACACTGACAGCGTGATGTCTCGTGCGTGAGTGCGCCCTTAATGGCCACCGGGGGCGCGGGACTGAATGTCAGAAGAAGTGGTGGTACGTATGCGCGTGCGAGTGTCAAGTGCGGCGCCGCTTGGCGGGGGTTGTTGCAGGCGGTGTCGACGTATTAGTCCGTCGTCTGCCACGTCTAGCGACACTATCTTCATCTATAAGAGGAGAATCCCAAGCTGTTGAAGCAAACACCATTCAAAATCTGTCACCTTCTTCACCTTTGCCTACATTAAGTAGCGTCAGCATGATATATTTTCTTCTTCCATTCACCTCTCAATTTTTCTTTTATGTTATGTGACCATGTGGTCCAAGCTGGTAAAAACACACTAAGCCTAGATAGTGATTCTCAAGTTATGCTGCCGGAGCCCACCTATTGGTATTTGGCGGAAGGTTTACAAACTTGAGGATGGTAGCTACCCAAGCGGGCATTATTACCCTACCATCATAATATGGTTTCCTTCACCGAAAGCTCTGGCTGATTTTAGAGTTGGAGAAGTGGGCTCGAACCCGCGTCCATTATTCGGAATCCGGCTGCACTACTCACTGCGCTGTCATCACATTTGTGATTCCAACATTAACACCTTTTATAAACATATTCTTCGCACAATCTCTACATACCTTCTTTGTCTCCCTCTACCTCTATAACCATCCATTTTCTTCCCCTTAACTTCTTTGACACTGCTCCTACTTTCAAGCTTTCTGTGATAAACACATTTGTCATCTTATCCATTCTAGTTATACTAAACGATAATTATTTTCTATAGGAAATATATTGAAAAACTAACCTCCAATTGAGCCCACTTTCGGTTTAGGGATTTTGTCTCTTTGTAAAGTGGATTTTCTGCCAGATGAACTATCTCTTGGGCCGGATGCATTCGAATCACGTGAATCTCTCCTTCGGTCTAATAACATATTATTAAATTATTAATAAAGACACTGAACTAATTTATCTATTAATTCATAATAAGTTGAGACACATTTATTTTATTTATCATAATTTTAAAATAAACTATATGGAATTAAATAAATGGCCCTTCTGAATTTTATACTCTACCTTCTTCCCCATAACAAAAAATATTACAGAAGTGACTTGTGAATTTAGCATTAATAGAGTTTACTAAAATAACTATTTTTGTACACCAATGAATAATTAATTAACAAGAATGTCACTTGTAACAGTCAATTAATTGTAATGTTCTTTTAAATAATAACAATGTAAACTCACCATAGTCCTTTTCAGATTTGATACTAGGGGTGTCCGTGGATGCATGTGAGCTGCCACTCTCCTTACGGACTTTTGTAGCACTAATGCTGTCTTTGCGGCTGCCTAAACAATAGTTTAAATTTTACTGAGATACTAGGCAAAAAATAAAATTATAAAAATTAATTGAAAGAATTCAAGAAATTCTGGAACCTAAGTAGGATAAAATATTGAATAAAATATAGGACATATGATTTTTTTCAAATATTTTTTCCATCTTAAATGTAACATGAACAATCAAAAACTCCAATGGAAATGGTATTATTGAAAACAAATTGCAATTTTACAAACATGTTATGAACATTCTGAGAAGCAAAATTTATTTGAATTTCACTACTATAAAATTTACGGTAATTGGGTTCCATAAGTATGAAATTATTTCAAATAATAAATAACATACATGATCATTTAATTGTCTACTGGTACAAAATTGATGTCACTAAAGTCCTTTGTGATAATTGATTTTAAAATAAATCTATTATAATTACAACTATTGTATTTTTAATATTACAGCTGAATATTGTTATCTAATTATTAAAATTTGTTAAAATTACAATTTAATACAATTCCATAATTTGTTTTAAATGAAATACGTAGGGTTGTTAATATAAAGCAAAAAATATTGATACATTAAGATTTGTGAGTTAAAGAATATACATAAAATTTTGAGTTATTATGTCACATCCTAATTTAAATTAGTTAAAAAAGTCATGAACCACACCACAACCAATTTTACAGTGAATTTGGATAAATGGAAAATATGAAAACTTATGAACTTAGCTTTGCTCAAAACAAATATATTTAAATAATTCATAGAATACTTCACTAAAGAGGTTTGTATGATAAATTCTACCTTTGGGTGTATTATCTTTGGATGCAGTGCCTCTAGATGTCGAAGACTTAAATGATGGACTCCGGCCATCTAAATATAATAAGTAAAACAATATAATAAGCATTTAAATATTTGCGTTCCAGGTTTAAATACAATTATTAAACAGGTTTGTATGCATAATCTTTTCTTTTTCCAATCCCGATGTTTCGGATGGATTTCACCAACCGGGGTCATGGGCTGCCTGGCGATGCTTGATGACACCTGCTGCGTTTTTATGAACTCCCTCTGTTATCTTGATTAAACCCAGCCAAAACATCGGGATAGGTAAAAGAAGAGATAATGCGTGAAAACCCGTTGTTTAAAAATTGCATTTAAATATAATAAGCAAATATAATAATTTTACTTGAAGTGCTAAGTCATTAAAATAAAGAATCCATAGTAAAAAATACTATATGGAATCAGATATCAATATTTTTATTGATAAAAACATTCACTATAAATAGACAATAAAAAGACAATATTTTCTATTTATATACTGAAAATAAGGACTCTTACTTGAAATTCTATCACACCTTAAAAATGAACAAAGACTGTTATTAATTTATCTGTAGTATACAATTAGTAAATTAAGATTTGGAAAACTTATGAGTTACTAAATTATAAAACTGAAAAGCCAAATAAAAAGAACTTAACATTTATATGCAAATGTATTAGTCTTTTGGTGATCCTAAGTTGCATAAATAAAAAAAATTATGTGCAAAACAAGCATAGCATAACCATAAGGATTAGTCAGTTATTAAATTAGTATTTATAATTGAGGTTGATTACGAAAACAATTACCTTCATTATCATCAGTAGCTATTACTTCTTTGCATTTATGCTTCAACAGCGCACCAAATTCACTCTCTGGTAAACTAAACGGTATTTCGTGATTTGGAAATGGAATTGGCTCTGTGTCGACTAGCATTGATAAATCGTAAAGAGTTTCAAGATGTTTCCATATATCCTGCGTGGATATTTCTTTAGCTATGGAGTTTGATAACTTTTCTCTTATACAAGCCATTTGAAAATGTTTATTTATGCCCACCGGTTTGTGGTTAGCCATTGCATAAAACAATTGTATTTCCATATTAACATCCCACTGTACTGTGTCACCAGACTTTATATCATTTTCTTCTTCACTAGAAACCATTGTGTTGATTACTTAGGTCAAAGATAAATTGAACAAAGCTAGGGAAAGTCAGGATTCTCACTTTCTCAGAAAACAACAAAAGTTGTTTTCAATTTTCTAGACAGTGATTTTGATTCCTAAATTCATATGTCATTGTCATTGAATACCATATAGGGAAGAGCACCAACTATCGATATTTTTTTTAAATTGATTTTGAACTCCATTGTTTTTAAATTCGATAATCAATATTGATTACGTTTATCAAAATCTATTTTTTTTTAACATAGCTTTATTATATTTTATAATAATTATTAAAAATTGATGAATGAAGAGAATGACTGGAATGGACTGCTTGAAGAAGAAAAAACGAACATGGGATTAGTAAGGAAGATAAGTATAGAAGAAGTTAAAACGGCTGTAAGTGGAATGAAGAATGGAAAAGCGGTTGGACCAGATGGAATACCAGTGGAAGTATGGAAGGCATTAAAATTGGATGGATGGGTGTGGCTGACAATATTCTTCAATAAATTGTTGCAAGAAGAAACTACACCCGAGGAATGGTGCATGAGCTACCTTGTGCCCATCTTTAAAAACAAAGGGGATGTTCAGGATTGCAACAATTATCGAGGAATAAAGTTAATGCCACATAGTATGAAAGTATGGGAGAAAATAATTGAGCGACGTCTGCGAGAAGAGAGTGAGATTTCACGAAACCAATTTGGTTTTATGCCTGATCGCGGTACAATGGATGCCATTTTTGCGATTCGTCAAGTATGCGAAAAGTACAGAGTGGCACACAAGAATCTGCATATGGTGTTCGTTGACCTTGAAAAGGCATATGACCGGATTCCTCGTGAAGTCTTGTGGTGGCCCTTAAGAAGAAAGGAGTGCCTGGGAAATACCTGCAGTTGATTCAAGCCATGTACTGCAAATGCAGTACTCAGGTTCGGTGCTGCTGCTGCTGTCACAGCCAGCTTTGATGTGGCTGTCGGTTTGCACCAGGGATCGGCTCTTAGCCCATACCTCTTCCTGTTAGTTATGGACGCTATTACGTCGGATATACAGGATGAGGCACCCTGGTGCATGATGTTCGCCGATGACATCATGCTGGTCGGTGAGAGTGGCCAAGAGGTGCAAAACAGACTGGATGAGTGGCGGCAAAGACTGGAGAATTTAGGCCTAAAGGTTAGCAGAACAAAAACAGAATATTTGTTCTGCGACTTTGGCGGTATCTCCAGTCTGAAGCCAATATCACTCGGAGGAACACCAGTACCAGTCTGTTCTGAATTCCGCTACCTCGGGTCACTCTTGCAGTGTGACGGAGAAATCGACCGCGAAATAAGGCATAGAATCAACTCAGGTTGGATGAAATGGCGACAGGTCTCTGGTGTGATTTGTGACTCCAGGATGCCCCTTAAATTGAAGGGGAGGATATATAAGTCCATCATAAGACCTGTCATATTGTATGGATCAGAATGCTGGGCTAGTAAGAAGATGGATGAGAAGCGACTGCATGTAGCTGAGATGCGAATGTTGAGATGGATGTGTGGTGTTACAAGAATGGATAAAATAAGGAATGAATATATTAGAGGGAGTTTGAAAGTTGCGTCAATGGTAGAAAAGTTGAAAGGTTCTCGTTTGTCGTGGTATGGACATGTTATGAGAAGAGAGGAAGCGCATGTGGGTAAAATAGTAATGAATATGAATGTGGAAGGATGGAAAAGTAGAGGAAGGCCAAAGAAAGTGTGGATGGAGTGTGTAAGAAATGACATGAAAGAAAAAGGAGTGAATGAAGAGATGACGGCTGATAGGGACGTATGGAAGAAGAAAAAATACTGCGCCGACCCCAAGTGAGTTGGGAAAAGGCAGAAGAGAAGAAAAAAAAAAAAAAAAAAAACAAAAATAATTATCTTGTATTTCACTTATAATTGTATTATATTTGTTTGTTTCATGTAAGTATAAATTATTACAAACTAAATCCGATTTAATGCACAGTTTTACGGGCAAGTGCATGGATGTATTAGAAATATTTTTACTTTATCTTATTAAAAAAAAAAAATTGGGTTCCGTAAAAGGAAATTAAAATGCAGTGAAGAATATATGAAACGTGGGCGCAGCCGCGGGCACAGAGCTAGTATTGAAAATAAGCGCAAGATTAAGAACTTGAAGAAATTTAACAAAAAAAAAGCAATGTCTTCCCGTATCCAATGCAAAATGTAATAACATTAAAAAAAACTGCAAGAGGTCTGCAATATGTAGTAAAAAGTTCGTATCGTAAAAATCGTAGAATCCAAGTCAGCTGGGCCGCTTTCGGGAATTACGCAGAACCTTCTCGTCCAAAATATCGGTAATGACATACGGCACTGAAACGTGGTCGCTCTCAATGGGCCTAATAAAAAGCTCATAGTTGCTGAAAGGACAATGGAGAAGGCTATGCTTGGAGTTGCACTGCGAGATCGAATCAGGAATGAGGAGATCCACAGTAGAACCAAATTAACCGACATTGCCCGAAAAATTACTGAACTTAAGTGACAGTGGGCTGGGCACATTGTTCACAGAACTCATCCCCGATGGGGCCAACGGGCTCTCGAATGGCTACCACGCACCGGAAGACAAGGTGGACCGACGACCTGCTGAAGGTCGCGGGAATCCGCTGCATGCGAGTGGCCCAAGACCAGTCGTCGTGGAGATCTTTGAAGGAGACCTAAATCCTGCAGTGGATGTCTTTCGGTTGAATGGATGGATGGATAGATGGAGTGTAAAGTTTCTACATGATATTATGTTGTTCCGATCTCTGTCAATTTGTCTGCCGATCTGTCTGTCGACCTGTCTGCCGATTTGTCTGGTAACCTGTCTATCGACCTGTCTGTCGAACTGTCTGCCGATCTGCCTGGTAACCTGTCTGTCGACCTAACTGCTGATCTGTTTATCTTTTTTAAATTTGTTTTTTTTTATGCGTAACTAGTATTCTTCTATTGCTCGAAATTAGACCATAATCATCACTGAATGCAAATTTGAGGTAGAAACTGTTTTTGAAATAATTTTATTGATAAAACTCTTCAATAGAAATTTAAAAAAAGGACAAACAGTTTAAAGAGAAAAAGGTAGTAAACTATTTTATCTTTCCATATATATAGGTATATCCATATCAGACAAACAAAAAGAATATTCTAATAATCAATCTTTTATCATTTTAAAATAATCAGAGTAGTTTTTACAAGCATATCAAAGTTAAAGGTATAAAGTGAAGAGAATTTATGGTTAGCAGTACAGCTTAAACTCTCTTGATGTAGTAAGCGTCCCACATATCATACAAGATATTTCTTTGCCATCTTAATTGTACTCAAAATTTACAAATTTGAAATTGTTCGTTTCACTATGAAGCAAGAGAAACTTACCATAAAACCATCTCTTGAGTTTTTAATTAATTGAGTGAAAATTTTTCATACATACTTGTGTTTGGGTATATATTAATTGTAAATAATTTTATGGTTATTACTGAACCCGAAACATTGAACCACGACTTTCTAGGTTCTTAGATTGATTCAGTGCTAGATATCGATTATATAAAATTGTTTTTCCTCTTAAAAATCGATTCTTCGACTAATCGATCTCAGACACAATCCCCAATAGAGCTTTCTCACAAGTTTTTGATAATTTAAGTGAATATTTGTTTTAGTACATTTCTAATCTATACAAATTATTAATTTTAATCGAGGTAGAAAAATGAACCTCGATTTTCTGGGATAAACGATCGATTCACTGAATCGATCCAATGGTAGATATCTATTGAAAGAGATTAATATTTTGGTCAAAAAGATCGATTCTTCAATTAATAGATTTCAGATCAGCATCCCTACATCAATCGTTACTGTCAAAATTATAGCGGATTATAGTGCGCGGTGTTGGTTTGTTTTATTACACCTATTTTAAATAGTTATTAACAAACACAGTAGTTAGATTGGAATCGAGATTAAAATAATGTTATAAATATGGCAAATCACTACGAAGTCCCTAGCTGGTATGTATTAAACGTGTTAACCTTACCAACATAAATAGTACCGGCCAATAGAACTATCATTTTGTAGGCTACTATATAAGAAAACTACTTCCAGTCTACAGTTACTAACTATATATTCTATCCTAAAATGCTAATTAGCTATATATTTTATCCTGTACTTTTAGGGCAGGTAAACCACCAACGGGCCTGCATTTGGATGTTCTGAAAGGTGACAAACTTATACAAAAGCTGATGATAGATGAGAAGAAATGCTACCTATTTGGTCGTAACCCCCAAATGAATGACTTCTGTATCGATCATGCTAGTTGTTCTCGAGTACATGCTGCATTTGTTTATCATAAACATTTAAACAGAGCATTTTTGGTTGACTTAGGAAGCAGTAAGTGAAATGGGTTCTTTTTTATAAAAGAGTCTTATCAGTTAATCTTAATAGTACTTTTCTAAAAAATATAAATATTATTTATTTCCAGCACATGGAACATTTATAGGAAAAATGTGTCTTGAGCCGAATAAACCAACACAGCTTCCGATTGATTCATCTTTTCATTTTGGAGCATCAACAAGAAATTACATTATAAGGTAATCATAGCATTGTCATATAATGTTGAATATGTATTTTAAAACATGTTATTTGTTCATTCATTTAAAAAAAAATAGAAAGGATAAAGTATTCTACCAGTAAACATCTATATAAAATCTCAGTATTAATAAATGAATGAATTGAAAAGAAGGTGTTATGGTCATTCATCTTAATTTTTTCTTGTAATTGTCTTAGCCCTTCCGAAACTTGTGTTTGAATCAAAGGCCAGTAGAATCCTGGTCAAACAAATGTTGATATTTATTTTAGTTACAATTTCATTTAGCTGTTTCGATGGGAAGAATGGGAGGCTGAAAAAAGATAGTCAAATAAAGTCACCCTAATGTATACTAACTACCCTGTCAAACTTTGTACTGCCTCGGAATGTTGTGTTATTAGCTGTATAAAATCTCGTTTTTCTGTCTATTCATGAAGAAAGTTCTGGAATATTAATTAAGTATTTATTATAATCATTATTCTGCTATTCGTATTGTAGACAAAGCCAACAAATAAATCACCATACAAATCGCTTCAGCTATTCCTGAGTTATAATTGGTATAAGTAATTTCTCTGTTCTATATACATAATGTATATTTTTTGTAAGAGTTGATATGATTTTAAAATCACCTACTGTGTAAATATATTTCTAATAATTATTTTAGAGAAAGACCCACAGGAAATGCTAGAGGTATTATGGAAGAGCTGCCAAACACTGAAACTGAAGGTGCTTTGCTAGGTTTACCTGAAACACAGACTGAATTAGATGTAAGTAACTATTTTAGGTTACAACAGATATAAAAAAAAGATGAAAAATTTCAAAAGATCATTTGTGTTTCAGAACTTAACAGAATTCAATACTGCACACAACAGGAGAATCTCTATGTTGGGTATCTCCACTGATGATGGCAGTGATGTAATGAAGGTAAGTAGTTAAAATTTCTGTTTTTCTCAGAAATAATCCTAGACAATCTATACTTATAATAAAAGGCTAACGTAAAGAAATCTGTACATTGAAGATATTTCATCAAAAATTCTATGCAGGGCTTCAGAATCCTGAACACATTTCAATAGTTTAAAATTTTTATTTCTGTCTGTCTATTAATTTGTTCGCCAGTAACGCAAAAGCTACTAAACCTAATTCGTACAAATTTGCAAACGACATATATTAGCAACCCAAGATCAAATAAAACTTAGGAGGCAATTTGTTTTAATTCGAAGGGGTGAAGCCGTGGGCTCAGCTAATAAATTATATTTTTATTAAATTATGTTTTGGTTATTTTTTTGTTCAAATAAAATAATTACACAGAGTGTAAATTCAGAGTTGTAACATAGGTTCTTGGGATAATTCTTAAAAAAAGAGCTGCCATTTTATTATAACACAAAGTACAGAACATGTATTCCTTATAAATTATCAAACAACAAATAGATTCGTAAAATTGTCATGTAGTGTTTTGTTTTATTTATAAGCAGTATTATACTCTATATTATAGTGCTGGTATTTTATGATATATTTTCGGGGTTGTTCAAAATTTTGTTTATTTTTGACCCCCCATCCCCTTGTCCGCAATATGAGCAAATAATTACATAATCACCATTCAGTCCATCACATCCCTCATGTCGTCCGTCAAAAATAAGTAAATCATAGTATGTAATATTTGAACGATTATTATTGTGCATTAAAAATAATAACATTAAAGGACTCTGCCCACTAGAACGCACAATAACATGACCATAACCATGTATGCAATAAAATATAGTTTGTATGAGTTACCATGGAGACCATGCCCACTAGACCGTTCCGTCCCCGAACAGGAACGTACTATGCCATGACCGTATCGGCACTGAATTCGCGACGAGACTATTTTGCAGGTGCCGGTACGGTCAGTTGCCGCGTATACAACGAGCTATTATACCCGCGTGTACCGTACGTTCCTACTCGACGCAAGAAAATGTAAAGAATATTTGTTTTTTAAATTTTAAAAGTATATTAATTCACAAGCGTTAATTTATATAGAGGACGAATAATAGGGTGTGTACGTAAATACGAATTGTTATAAAATTTTCAAAACCAGAAATATAATTATGAATTCTCTGAAAAAAGATAGGGCTGTGGAAAAAAAAATCGATACATATTAAACAACCTGGTAATTATGTAAAATTATAATTTATTTTAAATAAGTAGGTTTTAAGGCGTCCACGCAATAATGATTACGCATTCGAAAACAACATATCACGTTATTGAATATATTATGAACAGGCGTAATACGCATAGCAAACAGGCATAATACCCGTTACATATGGGTATAATACGGCCATACAACTCGATCGATCCTTTGCAGTGGGCATGGTAGTGCGTATCGTGTCTTTTTACGTGCCAGATAAGTTCATAGCACGGTCATGTTATGCTACGGTTATGTGGGCAGAGTCTTTAAAACATGAAGTCGGAGGTGCCACAAAAACTCCTTGGCAAGTTTCATCAAGATAGTTACCATTTTTTGCTATGTTCTAGCTTATTAATAAGTTATATTTTAAGAGGATACGGTAGCGGCATTTATTCCATACAAACGTAGTCCCCTGTTTCCTCCCTGGATAATAGCATTATGGTAAGTATTTGTATACCAAATAATAAATATCCACCACCGCCATGCCCGTACGATTTTATTTTTCCATAAATTTGTTATTGTAGAAACTAGAAGCCTTTGAAAAAAAAAAAAAAAATGGTCGATTTTTACCGTCATTTTCAGACGTTCGTCAAACAAATTTGATGGATAAAATTGTGAAAAGCAAGGCAAGGCAACGTACAGGCAAAGCCAAAGTCTTTATTATTCTAAAAAATCGGTTCAGTTTTGGTGGAGGAATCAGGGTACTGCGAAGTGATATTTTGATCTATTTTGCATACGGTAAAATCAGCCCGAGCTGCAGTTGTCCCTTTCGTGTTTTATAATTCTTTCTTAAGGGCGCAACGCGATAGCAACAGATTTCTGAAATACCTACTTTTCCGACCGCATGTCCTCTTAAGGATTGTAATAATCTTTCGACAGCCTCCGACAGGGACTAAGCGATCAGCTTCAATGTCCGGCGGTATAGCTAAAAAGTTGAAGCGAAACGTATCTTTTAACGAAGAAGTTGACATAATCAACCCGGAGGACATCGATCCAACCATCGGCAGGTTTAGGAACCTCATCAAGTCTACTATAGTGCCTAACTCTAACTCGGCAACTAAGAAATTAAAATTGCAAACTTCCGATGAAAGTGAGTAATAATATGCAGTTTTTTTCTAACTTTGACACTTGTACATGTGTTCTGGATAGTTACAATTTTTTTTATTGCAATAATCATTATATTAAAAAAATAATCTTCAAAAAACGTAAACCTATGTCGTAGTGTATGCGAAGTTATCACAGAAATGAGTCCGCTAATATTAGAGATACACCATATAATGTATTCTATCTCATTCTGTCGCATGTTAAACCCTATAAATTTATGTTGTTTGTTTCTTTTTAATGTCGCTTTTTTGTTTCATCTAGTTTCAAATGGCAACAGGGTTTAAAGAAGTTTTCATTACAAAAAAAAATATAAAAATACTTTGTCGAAATGTTTACTTTTAATTTGAAAAATCTTTATTATCTATATTAAGTACATGAAAACTAAATTATAATAATTAATATGCGCCTTTTGGTTGAAATTCCACCATATTCTGTTAACACACGTACGGACCGGACGGCAGACATGGTATGTCGAGCGGCCGAGGTTATCAGCCGCCTAAGTAGGGATGGGGAATAATATTTTTCATAAATATCGTTTTTTTTTTTTTTAAATCTTTTTTCTATTTTTTTATTTGACTTTTATTCGTATATAGTATTCTTCCAGTGGTCGAAATTAGACTATAATCATCATCATTTATTGCAGAAACTGTCTCAAATTTTTTTTATTAACAGCACTAAAGGTCACCAGTAGCTTATTTACAGATGTTCATCATATTATAGAAAACAAAAAGAACACTCCTTTAATCTATACTTTATAAGTTTGAAAGATCTTGTGGTCTTGTGGTCCTCGATGTTTTGTGAATCGATTCATCAAAGTTAGATTCGAATTGATTCAAAAATAGATCTTTTTCGGAAAGTATTGCCATCCCTACTTAGGGCACCGATAACCTCGTCTGCCCGCCGTATTATGTCCGCAGTAAGTCAATACGTGTGTTAACATCAATAACCATAACCAAATAAAAAAAAAAAACAAGTTACCCAAATTTTGTTTATTGATAACACTAATTTAAGCTTGTCAGCGGCTACTAAATAAAACAGGAAAGGAAATCAATTGATGAAAAGAGTTGAAAAATGAACTGAAATGAGTTTTATTTTTTTTTTTGCTATTTTCAAGGTACGCATCATCACTCTCTGAGGCTTCAAGAGATATCCAGAGGTAGTAATTTGTACTCGGATCTGCCTGCGCCGAGCTCACATTTAAGCCTTATTGGTGCAAGGTATGGTTAGATGTATTTATTCTCTATAACAACTAACAGAATTCGATGATTTTTTTTGTGTCTTATAATATGTTATTAGGTTATTTGTTACCGACACATATATATTATTGTTCGCGTTTCGTTCGCATTTTAAGGTGAGAATATTTGTCGTTTTGGGTGGTAAAAAAATCCGAATATATTGTGCACAGCGACATTCCTATGTCTTTACAAATAGGCTATTATGGGTGTAAAAAAATGTATTAATAAGGTACTTTTCGCCGTAACTAATTGAAATATTTTAGATCTTATATGTTTTTATTACAATTTAAACAGAGATCGTCATTTTAGCATGTATATAAGTAAAAAAGGATGGATTATGTATAAGGGAAGTATTATGCATTTCAGCGACTTCCCATTAATAGATTTAGTCTATACTAGCTATGTGTTTGCTGTGTTTTAATTTTTTTTATATTGAACCCTAATTATTTCCGAAAAAAATTTTAGTACTAAGTAAAAATATTTGTCATAAATTATAGCACTTGCCCGTAAAACTGTGCATTGAATCGGATTTTGTTTAATATTTTTACGCGGTCTCCTAATTATTTTGAAAATTAAAAGTACTCTAAGTAATCCGGAGTAACTTCAGCTATCTATCAAAAAAAGTCCTTGAGATTACCCGATACTCACAGACAGACAGACAGGTAAAAATTAAAAAATATATATTTTTGGTATAGGTATGGTATATACGTTCATATCTATTTAATAAAAAAAATTTGACGTTACAAAAATAAACATATTTCTCAAATGTTCTGATTTTAAGTGATTATGTGGTCCAGGATGGTAAACACACTAAGCCTAGAGGTACTTGTTCTTAAATGATGCTGCCGGAACACACATATTAGTATTTGGTGACAGGTTTTCAAACTTGAGGGTTGTAGTTACCCAGGCGGGCATTGTTAGAAAATGCCCTACCAGCATGCTATAGTTTCCTCACGATGTTTTCCTTCACCGAGAGCTCAGGTTGATTTTAGAGTTGGATAGGTGGGTTTGAACCCGCGTATTCACATCTTTTCGCTCTACGTCTTACTACAGTGTTTGTTATGCTGTTGTTTACGTTCATGAGTGTACCTGCGCCGAAGCCCCTCCACCTCGGTTTCAGAGCGGCACAGTTAAAATGTGCGTTCTTTAACAAAAATCATATCACAGGCTTGGATTGTTACTACCGAATCCAGCGCCGGACGTCGAGCTCGAAGGCCCCGAACCACACCTTAATATACATCCACCATTGCCGCATGCAGGTTCGTGTATTTTCTTAAATAATTGTCTCTGTCAACTGTAAATTTTATTTATTTACATAGATTTTCGTAGAAGATGGATGAGAAGCGATTGCATGTAGCTGAGATGCAATTGTTGAGATGTGTGGTGTCACAAGAATGGATAAAATAAGAAATTAATATATTAGAGGGAGTTTAGAGGGTAGAAAAGTTGAAAGGTTCCCGTTTGTCGTGGTATGTACATGTTAAGAGAAGAGAGGAAGCGCATGTGGGTAAAATAGTAATGAATATGACTGTGGAAGGATGGAAAAGTAGAGGAAGGCCAAAGAAAGTATGGATGTAGTGTGTAAGAAATGAAATGAAAGAAAAAGGATTGAATGAAGAGATGACGGCTGATTGGGACGTATGGAAGAAGAAAATATATTGCGCCGACCCCAAGTGAGTTGGGAAAAGGAAAATCAAAATAGCTGATACTGTCCGAAGAATTGTTAAACTTAAGTGGCAGTGGGCTGGGCACATTGCTCGCAGAACCGATGCCCGATGGAGCCAACGGGTTCTCGAATGGTTACCACGCACCGGAATACTTGGTGGACCGACGATCTGGTGAAGGTCGAGTGAGTTCGCTGGATGCGTGCGTTGCAAGACCGGTTGTCGTAGAGATCTTTGGAGGAGACATTTGGCCAGCAGTGGACGTCTTACGGTTGAATCAAATAAATACAAAATAAATCAAATTTTACTAACTTCTGTTAATTAAGCTAATCTAGGAAATGTTAGGATAATTTGAGGGACGTGTCCCAATCCCCAACTTGGGGATGTTACTGATGTTACTGTACGGTACTAATTTACTATTCACCAGTTATGTAATAGAAAAAAAAAATTATGATTATTTTGTCAGTCTTTTTTTTTGCACACATAGTTTAAAAAAAACGTTAAAAGTTAAACACTATATTGTGAGTAAACGGTTCGTTACAGCTGTCGAGGAAGCCGGCCCTTCGAGCGAACCTAGGAGGAAAAAGTACGCAAAGGAAGCGTGGCCCGGGAGAAAACCCGGCCTCATACCTGGCGTATGAAACTATACTATTTTCGACTATAGTGTTGATTGATTGAAATATAGACGTTATTGATTATTGTGTTTATTAAAAAAAAAACGATCCATAATTCCAATGCGATTCAAATAAGAATGTGCATGGACCTGCGACATATTGTGACGTCATAGCTAACGACAAAATTTATATAGGTGTGTGTGTGTATAGTTCATTAAAGCAACGCATATTAATACAGTCTTAATAATTAGGTAAATTATAATTCAATACAAAATCAATAAATAAAATAAAAAGTATGCAAATATTTTTGTTGTTGTTGATACTTTTTTATCGAGCTTTGACAGATCAAGGTCATTAACGCGCACTTTCTTATTTGAAACGCATTGTGTATTTTTTATCTGGTTTATCTGGAACTTTATATTACGGCATCATACGATAATATTAAAAGTAAAGACGACGTATGGTTAAGAAGTGAAATATCATTCTTACATATGTGTGTATACTGATAATTCTTACATAATGAATTAAAGCGTAAAAGTCGCCTTTATTATTAAAGGGTAAATGAATATTGACGAATGTAGAAAAAAAAGTTACGTAATTCTTTAATACGTTTACCCGTGTTTTTTTTTAATTAGTAAATTGGCTATTTTAAGCTTGTTTAGATTTTAAAGAGGAACGCTATGGATTGGGATTTTATATAAAAAGATTAATTTCTATGGAATTATTACTAGCTAGCGTAAATGAAGAAAGGTTTGTGTAACTATGCATCCTCACTTACCGGCTCCAATTATAACTAAGAAATATCTAGAGGATGGCTTAAATAAACCACAAAAACATCATCAAAATTGGTCGAGCTACGCATAGGGAGAAGAATTACGAACACACGTACCGCAGAAGACTTACATTATATAAAATGTAACGTCTATCTGTCTGTCTGATATGCGAGTGGAGCTACGGGCACACAGCTAGTTAGTTATGTGTATATATATAATACAATCATTGCATAAACTGATTTATGGTGTATGTAAGTAACTGTCATTAACGTACCATACACATGTTCTTCTGCGTTTTTAGGCTAAGGCTTTATGCCATACCGCCTTGTTTGACTTTAAGAACACTTTTCATGGATACCTTGAGACGCTATCTATTTATATAACGAAGATGCCGTCAAAATCATAAACTACTACTTTTATAGATTCATATTAATTAACATATAATTCAGGTAAAGATATGTAGACATAGTCATATTTATAATACCGTTTTTAATAACTATGCTAGTACACGGTTTCGGCCAAAATATAATAGCGGATGCTGGTAACAACTAACAGCTTATTGCAACTGTCGGCCGGCCGGATAACAATATGGCGGTCAAATCACACTTGACAGCTTAATATCATAAAGACAATGGTGTGGAAATAAGGGAATCTTATTAATAGCTTAGCTTATAAATAGCAATATAACATACATTTTTTTAAATATTATCAACAACAGTTTAAATATTACTACTAATAAAAAAGGATTAGGTTATGGTATGGCAGTAATCAATTACATTATCAAGCATCTTAAATCAGGCCGGCGTTTCATCTTGCACAGTTCCGGCGTATTACGGTAATACCTTGCACAGATTCTACCCACTCTTTTAGTCAGGTCAAGCGTAAATGATTTCTTTGAATAAATGTTTTTTTAGAAAAGGGTATAAATAAAAAAAATATTAGTATAGTAGTATGAATTTAATAAAAAAAAAGGTTTTAAGAAGAAACAACATACACAGCGTGTTCTAAATTTTTCCTACAATCTATAGTAGTAAAATTTAGAGTTAGGCAAAATTGGAAAATTATATTACATAGGTATTTATTAAGTACAGAATTAAAACATGTTTATGCAGTCATTAATAATAATAATTAATTAATTATCAATAGAATTTTTCTTTTTCCACATTTTAGTACGAGATATAGTATTTTCGTTTTCTTTCATTCATCTATTATATGTTCCTAAAACATGAAGGGAAAGTGTCGTCATAAAAAAGTAAAAAAAAATGTAACTTCATTTTTTGCTAATTTCATAATCTAGACTCTATCTTTATACCATTACTCTCGTCGTCGAACTGGGTTCAAATTAAATGTCAACGTTAATATAAAAAAAAATAAAAACATTTTTATAGATGAATCCAACAGGGGATAATAATTATTAAGTACATTCGACTTCCTACTTCTAGAATATATCAATTAACTTCGATTATAACTAGATATATGTAAATTATAATGCTCGGATTGAGTCTAGAGCGTGTTAAAATTAAAAAAATAAAAAGAAATGTCAAATAGGAAAACTATAAAAAACAGATACTTTACCTTCATTGATATGCATAAAGTAATTTATGAAAATATCACCGTGAATACAATAATAACTTTGTGCATATTAAAATTAATTATGTGTGTTGAAAAATACATTAACACGGTTATGACGTCCGCTCGCTGCAAACACTCGCGGCGTATGACGCCTATACCTACCTGTATTTATAGATTTTAATCTACCCGCATATACTACAGTATATGTAATACGTTTATGAAATACAATTTTTTTTTGTATATCATTTCAAGTGACTTTATAATAATTAGACTATGTACGTAATAAAAGTTAATTACATGTTATATTTGTTTCATTTTTTCATATATTCATCACTACGTTATATCGTTTTTAAATAATTATTGAAAAATAGTGTTTCGATGGTGAGAGAATGGAGAGCTCATTTTTTTTACACGGAACCCTAATTATTTTTCAGAATTTATTTTGGTAAGTTACCATCAAATAGCAGCTATCATGATAATCGTGGTAAAGATTCTCACAAATCAAACCTCTGCCAGCAAAACTATGGATTGGATCGAATTTTATTCACAATTTTACGAATATCACTTTATTTGACATCAGTTGAAGTCCATTCATTTTACTGACACCAAATGAAAATTATGAAATAAATGTACAAATCTATACTAACGAATAAAAAGCGCTGTGTCTGTTTGTATTATGAAAATACCAACTTTTTGCTAAATACAATATGGAAGCTTATAGATTTTGTCTGTCTGTTTGTTTGTTCCGGTTTATCTCCGAAACGGGTGAACCAATTTTGACAGAACTTTATGGCAAATAGCGGAAGTAACTTAGGCTACTTTTACTTTTCGAAAATAATTAGAGGTGATGCTTAAGGTAAAATACCATAGATAAAATGGTAGCACTTAAACGACCACTGTTTACCTATATTATGTACCTGCTTACGCCTAGTTATAGATTCGTAGAATAAATATCAGACAAATAGAATATATATACGCGAACTTTACTTTAAATTGTTACAGTTTAAGTACTTATAATTAGACCGAACTAATTGGTTTGCCTAAATCTATTCTGTGGGATTGCATGCCATTAACAGCCCTAGCCGAGATTTGTACCATTCTGTTGGCCTTGTGCACGTTTGAATCTTGCTGGTTAGCCTTAAGCGGAGGGCAGGGTTAATTCGTGCAAAGAAAGGTATATTTTTTTGTGATTTTTTTGATGACAGTTGAAATTTATGCATTTTATACTTAATAAAATTTGAAGAATCATGTGAAATTTTTATGAAGAAATAGGAACAAATTTGGCAATGGCAGCAATTATATAAAGAGTAGGAAAAATATTGAATTGCGGTGCCCCTCGTAACTCGGTGCTGGATTATCTGAAATGAAAAAATCAAAGTTCTTTCGTTAGATTATTGCTTTCTTCAGATATTTAGGTAATTTTTAAAAAAAATATTTTTCACTTTTCGTTAACACTTTAAATTAGAAATTCGATTTTTTCGGCAAAAAATCAGCTAATTTTTTATTGTAAAATAAAAAATAACAATAAATTTGAAAAAAAAAACTCAAGCGTTACTCGTAAATTATGCACAAAAAAAAGTGTTCAAACTTGCAAAAGGATCGGTGCAGTTATGAGGGGCACCGATTTTGAAAACGTGTTGTGGGAAAACTGCTTAAAAGTTTGAACACTAAAAAAAATTTCGAATGAAACCGTCCGTCCATAAGCGAGTTTTATCGGCTTACCTCACACTGAATCATCGATGTCTGCTTGGTAGAATGTCCACTGCTAAAGTGAATTATATACACTACACTGACTAAATAAACAGTTGAGATCAAATCCTTGAAGGGGATTAGGAGTCTATATGACGGCCATCGGTATACCGTTCTTTTGCCGCTATACCGCTTAAACCGCTGTATCTTCGTTAGTTTTGCTCTGATTCATCTCAAATTTTCACACAATATTGAAAAAAAAGGCAAAAGAAAAAGTAAATCTCCCCTCCCCTTAAGCGTTCGCTATATAGATCCAATAAAGGATGTAAAAATCCCCTCGGGTCAATAGCGTATGTAGTGAGTAAACTTTTTTAGTTTGGCTTAGTGTTGCTGTATCACGTTATCCAGGCTATCTATTTACTAATCACTAAAAACAAAAAAATTACGACCATTCTCCGAGACAAGTAGCTGAATTGGTTCGAATCTATACACATACTGACTTACGATATAGATAAATAAATATCGTTATTATTACACAATAAAAAAAAAAAACTAGGCAGTCATGGGGACTACCGACAGAAGGGAAAACTCGAAACTTTGGAAAAACTTTTTTAATGTTTACAATTCATAATAACATTGTCTTTTCGTCTATTGGCACTCCGAGTAATAACTACGTACATTTTTATATACGAGTAATTTATTCATATTCGTAAGTATATATTTTAATATTTATCTCTGATCACTTAAACACCATCTTATAGGTACTCGATTTTTTTTTCTTTTTATGTACGGTATAGGCTCAGCGCGGTGACGACAATCTCGCGTGATGTTAAGTGACGATGTGTTCCAGGATCGTACACGCACTAAGCCTAGATACTGGTTCTCAAGTGATGCTTCCGGGACACACCTATTGGTATTTGGCGACAGGTTTTCGAACTTAAGGGAGGTAGCTACCCAGGCGAGCATTGTTAGAAAATGACCTACCACTATGCTATGGTTTCCTCACGATGTTTTCCTTCACCGAAAGTTCAGGCTCATTTTAGAGTTGGATAGGTGGGTATGAAGCCGCATCCATTGACGCGGAATCCGGCAGCACTATCCGCTGCGCCATCATCGCTACTGTAACATGTTGATGGCCGACGTCATGGCATTGGTAACGCGATTCTATAAGTTTTCAGCTACCGAGAATCGTTCAACGTTGCTAAAGAAGTTCAAATAATGTAAATAATTAGTTTTGTGAGAAGATTTTCATATGTACCGTGCTTTTAAAAGTGCCTACTAAGTTATTATACCTTAATAGGATTACTTAAAGAATCTTCAAGAATATCCTCATTCCAAGCAAAATAATAATATACACATATCAGCTATAATTCAAAATAAAACTCTCGAATATTATGTCGACTGGATTAACAAACCTATTCACAAAACTGGAATATATAAAACAACTAAATAAATAGATCATGCAAGTACGAACTAAGATTAGGAAAGGTACGAAAAAAATCGGTCCCCAGCGACTGAGCCATGAAACTTTTATGGTCCCAACGCGACGCGACATAGCCCATAAACTTCAGCTGGTTTTCAAACACACATATATATTAAAATACTCTCGCTTGATTATTAAACACTCTCATTATATATTATTCCTACGTCACCACTTTATCGTATTGCAATATCGGAAACGTTCATTTAAGTAGACAGAACTTAAGTGTTTCTATGTTGACTCTACAGAGCTTATATAGCCCTTCCATACGGTCGTCAGCGTCTCTATCCCTTGTAGCGTCTGTGTGGCACCAATATCCTAGCCGCCTATTGAGAGTGTTCGCGACGCATATTTCTAGGTGTAACGAGCGTCGCTCAGCGCCCCCTAAAGCCCTGCGCCCGTGTGCGCTGCACATCCTGCAATATAGGTATATATAGCAATCCTCTCGTGCGCTCTTAGTCATCTCAAGCAAATCAGCAGCAGCTCAGTGTGTTTTCCCTAACAATTCTTTATTTAATAAAAACATTTTACAACTTAAAAATAAATTACAAAAAATTCTTAAAAAATAAACAAAGTTGAGATTACAAACTAAACTACTACTAACTTAGGAGGCTAGCTCAGGAGGATATTTGGGTGACCATAAAAGCGCAAAATAGGAAACCGAAGTTTTATTACAATATACATCTATGTGTAGTGTATATTTGTAACCAAAACCTAGGTAATTCAATATCAAAGCAGCTAACTAATTTCTCTGATAGTTTAACTAAAATTGTGCATCATTACCCCAACGATGAATATATTATCTTAGGAGATTTTAATATGCCTAATTTAAAATGGTCTTTAGCTGATGATGGTGTATCTTACTTTCCTACCAATATTCAGGGCGAGGTTCAAAACAAATTTATTAGATAATCTTACCACATGTCACTTGCTGCAATACAATTCATTTACTAATATAAATAATCGGATTTTAGATTTAACTTTTTCTAACACTAGCATCTCAGTTACAGACTGTATGGAACCCTTGGTACCAGAGGATCCACATCATAAAGCTTTAATTATATCTGTAGATTACACTGAATTTCCCACCTTACCAAAACGTCCACATGTTAAATTTTTTATACCATTTAGGTGATTTCGACTCGATATCAACAGAGATCAGTCGAATAAATTGGCATCTTGAATTTACCTCAAAATCCATCGAAGATGCGGTTTCCTTTTTCTACCAAACTCTATATACCCTACGGGATAAGTTTATTCCTAGTAAAACTACGATGCCCACCAATAAATATCCTTGTTGGTATAAATCTGCATTAATCAAAGTATTAAAGGAGAAGCACAAATTTTATACTAAATTTAAAAAATATAAGAATGTTTCTGATTACAATTCGTATGTTATATTGCGGCAGCGTGCTAAGCATATGGAAAAGGATATGTATCATGAATATATATCTCAAGTTGAGAATAATATTGTAAAATCACCCAAAACGTTTTGGTCCTATGTTAAGAATAAGAAAAAATGTAATAACTATCCATCTGTATTGAAATATGAACAAGTTTCTTCTGATTGTGGTGAGACTATCAGTAACATGTTTGCTCGATATTTTTACTCTACTTTTTTACATAGTAATGATATTACTTCATCGCCTATTGCTGATCATTCGACATCTATTCGTAGGTTCTCCTCCAATATAGACTCCATCGAAATTCTCTCTCATGAAGTGGATAAATTACTAAAGTCTCTTGACATTAATAAATCGGCAGGACCAGACAATATACCTCCTGTTTTCATAATTAAGTGTGCAAATAGCATGTCTGTTCCTCTATGTCTATTGTACCAAAGATCTCTTAGCATTGGAGTAATGCCAACTATTTGGAAATCTGCTTTAATTACTCCTATACATAAAACAGGTGTCAAAGACTTAGTGGTTAATTATAGACCAATATCCAAACTCTGCATTTTTGCCAAAGTTCTAGAAAGAGTTATTTTTAAGCAACTCTTTGCTACTATCAAACACTCACTGAGTGACCATCAGCATGGATTCATTAAAGGGAGATCAACTACCTCTAATCTTATTCTATCAAGTGATTACATATCTCATCACATGTCTGAGCCAGGCCAAGTTGATGTAATTTATACGGACTTCAGCAAGGCATTCGATAGAATAGACCACAAGATATTACTTCGCAAGCTAAAAGACATAGGAATACATGGTAATCTATACAGATGGTTCTCATCTTATGTGGAGAACAGATGCCAAACAGTAGTGCTGAATGGTTATACATCCTCACCTATGCAGATTCCTTCAGGAGTTCCGCAGGGATCTTTATTAGGGCCTCTTCTTTTTAATATTTTCATTAACGATATATCTATCTGTTTTACTAGCTGTAAAATCCTTCTATATGCTGACGATCTCAAAATTCTACGTCCTGTAAAAACTATATCTGATGCAATTTCTGTTCAAAATGATCTAGAAAGGTTTGAAAACTACTGCATTTTAAACAAATTAGACTTAAACGTCGGTAAGTGTAATGTAATAACATACACTCGTAAACCCAACCCACTAATTTATAATTATACACTTAAAAATACTATACTAACACGAGTTAATACAACTAATGATCTTGGCGTTATCTTTGATTCAAAACTAATTTTCGATAAACATGTCGATTACATTACTAACAAAGCCTCGAAAGCATTGGGTTTCGTTTTCAGATTGTCCAACGAGTTTAAGTCCATAAAAACCTTCAAAGTCCTTTATTGTTCATTTGTTAGAAGCCAACTTGAATATGCCTCTCAAATTTGGAATCCAAATTATAATATATATATTACTCGCATTGAAAAGATACAAAAACGATTTCTTCGTTATCTCCAGTTTAGATCAAGTATGTTTGTGCCTGACTATACATTGCGTTGTAAGAAACATCATATGCTTCCATTGTATGAACGGAGAAAAATAGCTGATATACTTTATTTATTTTGCATACTCAACGGTTATATTGATTGTTCGGAGATACTGAGTAAAGTTAACTTAAGTGTACCGGTAGTGCAGTGTAGAAAATGTAATATGTTTTACAATTCTTTAGTTAGAGCTACATACAGGCAGAACTCATATTTCATTAGAGTGACCGATAGCACAAATAAAGTGCTCAATGAAGTAGACTTAGATTTCTTCAATAGTAGTCCTAAGAAACTGAAAAATATTTTAAGTTCCTCTTTCTTTACTTAAACCCTTTGTGCTTTTGACTGCTGTTAGTTTCTTTCTATTTTTCTGTTATATATATATATATATGTGGAAACTTGTAAATGGCCTTCTGTTTTTTATTGTGTACAATTTTATGATTTATATTAGCTGTAAGTTTTCTTAAAAGTTAAAAAATAAATAAATAAATAAAATAAACTTACGAACTAACAGGGGACACGGGGAAACCGCATCAGGGCTATTCCCTTCGACGGTGGCCTCTCCTTAGTCCGCGCCTACGGACAAGTCAACTGGGTGAGGCACACAAGGTGCGTCCCTCCTCGTGGAGTAATCTTCTGAGTTCTGGGAGCTAATCCTGCTATCGATCGGACTCTGAGGGATCAGGGAGATGCACCCGATCTATACGGGTCATAGACACGGTCCTCCTTCAACTACCTACTCAGCTAGGCGAGGACCGGCATATGAGATCGCGCGCCTAAGGCCTATGTATTAATGACAAATGATCACCTCTTCCTCTCCGTCTGTCGGGAGGTCTAGCGTGCAACGGCGCGGCGGAAATATTGTTAACATGTATTATAAAATACTAGAATTACAGCGGAGTAAAATTGTTGAGGTGATAAGCTTCATTCAGGCTTTATGGTACTAGAGGTCAATCATATTTTAAGTAATAAAAAAACAAGTTCAATTATAACTTTAGTTATTTATAAAACATAGAGGCGTATCTATCCTGTTAGTTGAAGCTTATAATTTAATATTTCCATTTGAAACAGATTGATAACTATTAATTACACCTTTAACATATAAGTAGAAGTTTGCATTCTCATGTTCTATGTTGCCCGAAATACTTATAAGCATTAATATAAGATTTTTTATACTGTATAAACACACCTTTAGATACTGCGCGACAGATTTTTCTATTTGAATGTGGTAACTACCTAGAAGTGGCGTAACTATAGGGTGGCAGAGATGGAAAATTGCTACGGGTTTCATATGGTTACGCTATTGCTATCTAGGTTGGCATTATAAGCCTAGAGGTACCGGTTCTCAAGTGATGCTGCCGGAACACACCTATTGGTGTTTGACGACAGGTCCCAAACTTGAAGGAGATACTTACCAAGGCGGGCATTATTAGAAAAAAACTCAGGCTCAGATAGAGTTTGTTAGGTTAATTCGAATCTGCGTCCATTAACGCGGAATCCGACCGCATTACCAACAGAGTCATCATCGTTTCAAATTTCAATTAATAATTGTTTAAATGAAATACTAAGCAAAAAAAAAAATTGTTTCACTCAAGAAATTTTCTTGCTTATCCATACTAATAGATAAAATTAGAGAGAAAAGTTTTTATTTTTATAAACTAGGTAATTAATGCTGTTGACCGGAAGGGCCTTTACGGCTTCACCCTGACTTTGGGGACCGAGTACTGAAGGCGCTCGCTGCAATAAAGTAACTAGCACAAAGGCACCAAAGTGGTACGAACCTCGGCTTAAACCGTAAAATGTGAGAGGAGCATGGATTTTTTTTTTTTTTTTTTTCGAACCTAGCTAACCCTGTTGACCGGAAGGGCCTTTACAGCTTCACCGTGACTTTGGGGGCGAGTGCTGAAGGCACTCAGCCGCAAAAGAGGAGCATGGACTGTTTCGAAATATAAATGTATAATGGAAGACAACACAACCATAGCGCGATGTAGAATCGTCCAAAGAAAATCAATTTTTGTTGTCGTTAATATATAAAATTGAAGTGTCTATTTTTTTTAATACTAAATACATATATATGAATGTACGACACCTATACATAAATGCAATTTTTAAATTTTTTTTCTGTCTGTTTGTAATGGCTAATAACCGATTTGGACGTTTTTTTGTTAAATAGCTGAAATTACTCGGGGTAACTTAGGCTATATTTTCGAAAATAATTAGGGTTCCACGTAAAAAATTAAAAGTAATAAAAAATTGAATCAAATCCGATTCCATGCACAAACTGTGCATGTGCACTGTACTGGCAGGTATTTGACTTTGTGAATGTCTTTGCTTAATGTTAGTAGCAAAAAAAAAAAAAAAAATTTAATAACTAGGGTGCCATATAAAAAAAAAAAAACTAAAAATATATGAAACGCGGGCGCAGCCGCTGCACACTGCTAATCTATTCTATAGTACATATGACTGCTCTAAATGAACTATCTGGTACAACTGAACTGAACTGTGACTGCGGCTTCGGCGATCGGCTCTCCCATCATGAATGCCGCAAACTGAAAAGGATTCTCTCAATAAAACGACCATACCTCACCTATTTAAGAGATTTTTTTTCTTTGAACAACGTAATTTACGTCACATGTATGGACTTTCTTTTCTCGAAGTTTAGGTTAGGTTTGTAGGGAGAAATCCATTTTCAGAAAAAAATATATAGCGATCAGAATGATGTTTCTTATGTAACTCTAATTATAAGTAGGTAAGTAATGTTAACCAATAGAACAGGCGAAGGAGTTAATTCATATTGCCAATTCGGAAATCACTTCATACTAATAAATAAAATTGAAGTGTCTTTTTTAACTAAATACACCTGAATGTATATATGTAGCGATTGAGTAGCGATTGAGAACAAAATTTGTCTTGTATATTTTGTATATTATGTATGTCTTGTATATTTTAATTACAAAAATCAACACGACACACTTAACGCTTCGTCATCGACTATTTCTTCATTTATCAATCTCATCTATTCGCTCACATTTCATTCCTTCACTCCGTTTTATATTCCTTTCATTCCTATATATACGGTACCTATATCAAAAAAACACATTTTTTTTTCTGTCAGTCTGTTTGTTCCCGCTAATCTCAGGAACGGCTTGACCGATTTTGGCAATTGTTTTTAACAAATAGCTGAAGTTATTCCGAAGTAACTCAGTCTACTTTTATTTTTACCTAAAATAATTAGGGACCCGCGTAAAAAAATTAAAACACAAGAAATTGTAAAAGAAACCGGTCCCATGGTTAGTTTTACTGGTAAGGGCTTGAATTTATGAGAAATGTTTCCTCTTAGTACATAAAAAAAAAGAAATTTGGTTTCCGTGTATTAACAAAAATTTGAAATACGATACATTGTACAAAATAAATCAAAACATTATTTTCCAATGTTTATTTTAAAAACTATAATTACGAAGTGAAAAATATATTAAACGTGGGCACACACACGGGTAGTATTATCTAATTTTAAAACAAGACAAAATACACCAGCACAAAAAAAAATATGTTTGTGCATTTGACCAGACCTATCTACGGACATGTGTTTCGACCCTCTGAATCCGAATTTCAGGTCCGTTTGACCCAGAAAGATGACGGTAAAAATCGAGCATTTTTTCATTTTAAAAGACTCCTAGTTTCAACAATAACTAATTTATGGAAAAATCAAAACGTACGAGCACGGCGGTGGTGGATATATATTATTTGGTATAAAAATATTTACCATAATGCTATTATCTAGGGAGGAAACAGCGGACTCCGTTTGCATGGAATAAATACCGCTAGCATATTCTCTTAAATTTTTTTTTCATATTTATAACTGCAACTTGCCCCAGATTTTTTTACAATTTTGTATGTTAATAGGCTAAACTTAATAGTAACTTAATAGAAGTATAAACTTCAAATTCAGTGAAAGAAGTTACATACAAAATTTACTCGACTTTTCATCTACATAAATTCAGTTTATCGTAAAATTTTCAAATTTTCTTCTGCTCAACGGCAAAATTAACCTTGAGATTCAGATTCAGTGGATTTAAAAACATAAGAACCATACCTGACTCTACAAAACAAAAATCATCGCGGTAATTGCAGTTTTTTTTCACAATTTTTTGGGGTGATATTAGCCTATTTTAGGGGTTTTTTACATTTTACTCATATCGAGGACGTGACCGGGCCAAACGGACCTCAAGTTCGGATTCAGTGGGTCGAAATATATGTCCGTAGATGGGTCCGGTCAAATGCACAAACTACTTTTTTTTGTGTGCCTGTGTTATTATTTGCGGCATAATAGACAATAATTAAAACAAATAATTATAACGGTTATGGTCGAAATTCGATATTAAAAACCAGAAATAACATTTTATGACATTGTATAAAATACATAATGTGATTTATTTTCAAGCGATTTATATTTACGTATACATATCCCTATACAATTATTATTAATTGACCTATATTAAAGACTCTTCCTAAAGATATATACGTAATATCAAATTCTTCCGAGGTTACAAGAATACGATGTCCCTTTTGGCCGTAAAAAATTAATCGACAGTTCAGCTTTCTCGTCCCGTTGTTTGTCTCCTTTTCATGTTTTCAGGGCTTTCCAATTTCCCTCGACTCAGTTGACGCAGGACAGCCGTGATGGTTGGTTGTGCATCCCGTACGATACACGGGCATAATACATTAATAATAATTGTTTAAAAATACACTAAACTGTATGAATCGAAAGTGTGCTTTGTGTTGTAAATAAACCATTAAGGATTTTTTTTGTTATCTTTCGTAAGTAATAAATACACATATTTATTTTTATTTATGAAATTTTTTACCTGTTGCTCTGACTTATTTTTCAATGGAAGTTAAATTTATTTTACCTCGCAACCTGATTGAATAAATAGCTAAGTTTAAATGTTGAAATTAGAACCATTATAATTATTATTATTACCTATTACAAATTCTTTACAGGTTTTTTGTATCAGGTAATGATTTTAAGTTATATTTTTACATGGTACACAGTAATTGACTTAAATTTATTATTAGCCTATTTAAAACAACTAAATAAAATTATTTGTGATCTTAATTCTTATATATTATTATCAATATTAAAAACATTTACGCTGTTTTAAAGTCAATGCTCGCATGTCCATGGATTCTCAGTCCTATTTAATAATTTTGATTAGGTACGAAAGAAAATAACATTTTAGATATTTGACGTTAAGGTATTATTATTAATTAAATTAAAACGGTTAATGCTAATTCATTTTAAAATCTAGATTTATTTTTATAGGTAATTATAGAAATTATTTGATTTCTGTAATGTATATACCATTATATATTATACTTTATATTAACATGTCTTTCGAGTACTACACATTTTGATTACATTGGGCGCTAAAATCAGAAGAAATTTTATATAATACTACCTGTTTTACCCGGCATTGCATTAAATATTTAACAAAACGAACACAACAATTGCCTATGTGCCTCGCAATGTTGTAAGGAACAAAAATAAAGATAATGTATATAGGATATTAATATATGGAAAAAAATGTATCTATATTTACATAGTGTGATATGTCCTACCCGTCGTTGCTCGTTTAAGGTTTATGTAAAATAAAGACTAAAAAAAAACAAATTTATAAAAATATATTATTTCAAGTTGTAGGCTGAAATCTCACTGCGACCCACCTATATATTTAGCGTTTACATATATATAAAAAAAATAATTTAATTAAATTTGGAATATAAAAACATCATAAAAAAAATTATCCCGTGAACTTGAAAATAATGTAAGAAAAATATGACATAAAAAACCGATCAGAATGGGTCTGGTAGATTTAATACCCGAATAAAAACAGATTAATTATTCGACACTGATTTACGGGATATTATATATGTAATTACATATAGAGGTACAATGGTTTTTTTTTGGTTTGTTATGTATAAACTCGTAAACTAGTACAGTTTTAAAAAAATCTTTCACCTGTAAAAAGATATATGTGTTATACTATATTTTTAAATTAGAAATTTTATCCGTGTGAAGCTGGGGCGAACCACTAGTATATAATGTATATACAGTGGAAAAATACGAAATTTAAATATAAGTAAGTATTATTATTACCAAAACATACATCGCATTCAACGTCGAAAAGGGCATACCGCAGCCAACATTTGCGACAACACATTTGTATTAGCAATTGTTTCCAGTTGGGCGTAAATTGTTAGAAAGATACACAGTATAGAATACAGCGTGTAATAATATCCTAAATTTGAAAGTAATTCTATTTTACCTTCTTCAGTCTTTCTTTGAAATTGTTATAAAAATAAAATAACCGGGTCACTTAGTAGTTCGGTAACTACTAAAAGTCACGTAGGTTGCAAAGCGTGGACGGATTGCGTTGGAATATCAATCCTTATCCTTCAAGATTTCTCTAAAGAAAGTATTTTCAACAAGTATTTTTATTTGAAACATGAAGAGCAGCTACCAGTCCCGTTTATATGTTAAGAGTAACAAAAAGGTATTTTATTTGGCTAAATTATTAAAAAGTATTGCAAATTGGTTATACGATACTGAATTCTTGGTGCAATTATGGTTGTTCATGTTTTATTTTTAATTCATTAGATTGCAATATTTTACTCTACATGATGTACTTTTTTCGCTTCTTCTACTTTCATAAGTACCTTTATACATGCTCTTCGTTTATCTTAGTAACAAAAAAAATCAGGAAAATAATTAGGGTTCCGTATAAGGAAATTAAAACGCAGTGAAGAACATATGAAACGCGGACGCAGTTGCGGGCACACAGCTAGTTCCATCCATCCATTCAACCGATAGACGTTCACTGCTGGACACAGGTCTCCCCCAAAGATCTCCACGACGACCGATCCTTTGCGCCACCCGTATCTAGCGGATTCCCGCGACGTCCAGGTTCACGTCTTCACCAGGTCGTCGGTCCACCTTTTGGGCGACCTACCCACGCTACGCCTTCCAGTGTGTGGTAGCCACTCAAGAACGTTGACCCTATCGGACATCGGTTCTACAAGCAATGTGGCCAGCCCATTATCACTTCAGTTTGGCAATTTTTCGGGCATTGTCTGTTACTTCGGTTCTTCTGCGGATCTCCTCAAAAATTCACAGCTAGTTCATAAATCAAAAATGTAGGGATTAACTAGGATTAGCAAGACGAGGTTTGTACCACTTTGTGCCCTTTGCCTGAGTGCCTTCTGCACTCGCCTGCAAAGTTCGATGAAGCTGTAAAAGGCCTTCCGGTCAATAGCATTAGCTAGTTTAGAAAAAAAAAAATAGTTCGTCCCTTAATACGAAGCTCTAAGGAAAGGAGAGATTCGGTTGACTTGAACTGATAATTGAATCGGTTTTTAAGAGTCCTTGAACGCAAAGGTTGTATAATGAATTTAATAAATCTATAATTACTTTCAACGAGTGAGTGAGATCTACATAGATGTATTCTTGATCGACGTGTTTGTACGATGGCGATAAATCGTTCTGAGCTCGCTTAGAATTAACTACACTAATCTATTGTTAGTGTTGACTGTTGAGACAGAAATATTTGTAAGTATTGCATTCAGAACATTAGTTCTTCTTTTTATTTATGTGTAAAATTTTTGTGTGTATTTACAACGATTATTAGTTACATTACTAGCAGTGTGCCCGTGGCTGCGCCAGCGTTTCGAATATTATTCATTGGGTTTTAATTTTTTTTTATACGGAACTCTAATTATGTTTTACATATTTTTGTTAGGTTTAAAAAAAAGCAAAAAAATATTTGTCATAAATTCAAGCACGTGCCCGTTAAATTGACCATTGGATTTTATTCACGATTTTATGAGCTTCATTTTTCTTACGCGAAATCCGAATTGTTATCGAAAATTAAAAGTACTTTAAGTTACTCGGAGTAACTTCAGCTGTCTATCAAAAAAAGTCCCATCATAATTGGTCTAGCCGTTACGGAGATTACCCGAAATAGAATAGACAGGCAGACAGACAAAAGATTTAAAAAAATGTATTTTCGGTATAGTATAAGGATCGTGTATACATTAATATGTATTTAGTACAAAAATATTATTTCGATATTACAAACAGACATTTCAATTTTATTTATTAGTATAGATAGATTTAATAAAAGGCAACGCCTACCTGTGACTGTCTGTTTGTTGGTTGGTTCATAGCCCTAGAATAATTTTTGCGTATCATTTTTTATAATTTTATGTACCAAGGAGCATATCTCGTTGGTGAATAAATGATTTTTATTCTTTCTGTAATCACTCCGATGATTAAAATGGGTTTTTAAATCATAGATATATTATTATCTGGCAGGCTATTATTATATATTTTGTTTCATATTACATACAGCGAACAAATTATAAGGGTAAAAGTGTTGATATTAAATCAAAAAAATACTAGCACCACATTCTTTGAATAAATAATTGAATATTTAAAAACTATGAAATATTATGATGTGAATAATTATGTAGTATAGGAAGTCGCCAACGCAAACAGAGCCGCGGGAGCAACTAATTATTAGACGTAGGGTTGAATTCACCTATAGCTACAAGAATAAACTACACTAAATGTTCCCACGGCTCCGCTCGCGTTTCATATTTGTATTTGGCGCAGTTATGAAATTTGATTTTTTACGCGGAACCCTAAATATATTCTAAAAAAAATACTCTTTATAATTTCGGTTTGAAAATCTGTCGCCAAACCACAATCAGTATCGTTTGAGAGCCAATAACACTAGGTTTACCTTATCTACTGTCGTGGACCACATCGTCACTTAACATCAGATGAGTCTTTAGTCAAATAGCTGACCTTGACAATATAAAAAAAAACCCCGAATTCCCTGAACATATTCCGAGACATTGTTGGTCTAATCTGCCCTTCAATGTGTTCCATTTAACGTTATTCCCACAGCCTAATTAAATAATATGAATATTTGTACTGTTTCCCATAACATGTAGAAAACATAATAACATAGATGTAATAGGTACAAAATAATGTTTATTGAGAAAAAGCAAAACAATTCCTACCGAATTCTGCCCAAATAGTTCCTGAGAACATTCCACGCTACGAATGGATCGTAAACAATGTTTGGTTTGTTAGGTTGGTAAGTATAACGGGTCTAAACTGCGTGCTTTATTCTGTGCGTAGTATTAATAAACTTTTAATGGGAATTGACAAAATTGAGTTGATATATTTTGCATTATGACGTTGGTTCACGTATTACTTAGTTATAACCCGTGCCCATTGTTAGACAGTGATGAAGTTTGGATAACAAGACATTTAAAGATAACTTTGGTGTTATGCTTTATTTCTTGATAAATATGGAAAATACAAATATTAACAATAAAAAAATACAATCATGACAAATGTACTGGATAAGCGTTCAACGACATAGATAGGTACGTATTAACAATATTTTCGCTTCACATCCGAAGGCGCCTCCGGATGTGCTTTATTCTGTGCGTAGTATTAATAAACTTTTAATGGGAATTGACAAAATTGAGTTGATATATTTTGCATTATGACGTTGGTTCACGTATTACTTAGTTATAACCCGTGCCCATTGTTAGACAGTGATGAAGTTTGGATAACAAGACATTTAAAGATAACTTTGGTGTTATGCTTTATTTCTTGATAAATATGGAAAATACAAATATTAACAATAAAAAAATACAATCATGACAAATGTACTGGATAAGCGTTCAACGACATAGATAGGTACGTATTAACAATATTTTCGCTTCACATCCGGAGGCGCCTTAAGATATTATCCGCATACATCCGGTGAGACCGTCTCTCACCTGCCAAATGTCAGATCGCATGGAATGAAATCGCTCTGTAGCGCCGACACAGGGACACTTGTATTCTATCTCTGCTAAAGTGAACGTTCATGATATTGCAATATAATATAGTGGTGACGTGGGAATAACACATAGTGAGAGTGTTCAATAATATACCGAGAGTGTTTTAAAATACGACATAAACTAACTACCCTACCGGGCGTTGTCCTGGCTACTTTATCTTATAAAAATATTTAATTTGCAATAAAAAATATATTGTAAAATGGTACATTGAATAATTAAGGGTTAGTGTAGTCAGGAGCTGGGGGGTGGTTACCTCCTTCTGCGAGGAAGTGATGTTGCAGAAGGAGGCGGCCGAGAGGGCCCGTGAAGAGGATCCTGGGGCGGATCCTCGGAGGCGCAAGAGGCCCAGGGGGCGGTGGGCACGCTACGTGCGGAGTTTCCTCCGCATGTAGGCGTGCCCGGGGGGGGGGGGGGCAGCGTTGTGGCGTGTGCCGTTATGGGGGGGTCGTTTGTGTGTGGGTGGCTTGTGCCGTATTTCTTCTTTGTGTGTGTGTGTGCTCTGTTCTTGTTTCTTTCACTTCCTTCGCTCTCTTCAGGCATCCCTCTCCTTCCTACGTCTTGTCGACAAAGACAAGATGAGTGAAGGGGAGGGACCTACCTCTTCTTAAAGTAAGTGGCGGGCTTCTTCCCCTTTGTCCCTTTGCCCGCCACTGCTCTGTCCAACACTTCCCTTTTTCTTTTTACGGGGGGCGGGAACTCATCCTGCTCCCTGGAGGTTGGACTCCACGTCTTGCCTCTCCTGAGGCGGGCTAAGAGGTGGAGGGGAACTTTTCTCCTCCATCCCCACCGGGCCATTGCACTGACGGGCCGGGTGGGTTCGCTGCAGGGGGCGACGCGGTGCTTGCGAAAGCCACCCCGTGTCGCCCCCATCCCAAATGCAGCGGACGGCCCCGGGGGGTTTTAGTGGGTATTTCCGGACGACTCTCGTCCGGGTGAGTCCCACACTGGTGCGGAGCTCGTCACTCCGTGCCCCCTTATATATTGTATTTGGGGGACTTGATCCTCCAAATACAATAGATAAGGGTAGTGCGTAAATGCATTTCCCCCGTCAAATGCAATTTTTTAATGATTTTTTTTACTAGTAATTAAGTTTATTTCACATAAGTAAATACATAGTATCATTTCATCATACTTAAACATTAATTCAAAAATGAAAAAAAAAAAAATATTATTTTACAAGTTATGGCGGTCTAAGTTGAACAGGTTTTAACAATGGGTCCTTGCGGTGACCATCACTGTTCCTTGGAGATTCATCTAAAATCAATGAAACAAAAAAAAACACTTTTATGGATAGATAATCTTGTGCCTGATCGAAGCTTTTTTTTCTAACTATCGGGAAAAAAACCAACAATTAATTGTTTATAATAAATTAAAGGTGTAATTTGAATGACCACTTATTGATTTGTTAGTGTTTTTTTTTTTTGCAAGCCGCATCACTTCTTGAACGCAAAGCCGAAGGTTTCGGCTTGTAGTGTCTCTTAACTTGCGGTGTCAGAGGTCTGTTTGCGGCGAGTGCCCTCAGGTACTCTCGACCACGACCTCCTCGAGGTTAGGGAACTTAAGGTACGCTTGTTTGCAAAATTTAGGCGTTTTAAGGACACTCAAAAGAATCGCTTTTAAGTTGATACTCGTTCGTCTATCTAAGTACCTAATTAAGATAAGATGTCTTTTAAGTATGGATGAAGTGATGGTCTTTTTTTTCTAAATCTAAGATGCCTCGCTGAGCGGTTTTTAATAACTTCTATCATGGTTAGTGTTCTGAAGAGTTGTGTAACTTTTTTTTTTCATTTCCCTTCCAACAAAGAAACACGCGGTCTTGTTTACGAAGTCATAGATACAACGTATACTATATCTGAGCGCGATTAAAGGAGTTCGCAAACTCTTTTAACTTTGCCATACCGTGTATATGTGGAATAGACCCTGTGCCAACGTGTTCTCTCTTTTCTATGATATTAGGTCCTATGCTCTTGTATCATAACATCGGCATTAATTATTAATTACTAAAAACTAATAAGAAAATAAAATCCCATGATGTGTTTCTGCTTAATCATAATTAAACATCATATTGTAACCTTATTGTACATTAGAATTTAAATTAAGTGAATAATTCAGATTATTGAAGCAAACACGTTATTAATTAAGGTCGTATCCATAACGTTCGACGTGCTAAAACCGATAAACATTAATTCGAACTATCCTTGATATTGCGTATTACATTTAGAAACAAACAGTACACCGAAATCGATAATAATATTTGCGTATATATGTACCCCTGGTACGGGCGCGGCGTGGTGAAACGATAATGCACATATAGATCCACAGTAATGTAATCAGGGTGACTAAAATCAAAGAATATATAAACAAGAGACGGGACTTCCATACAAAAAGATGAACAAAGTTGAAACATGTACTCGAACCATATACCAACAAAATAAACAAGTATGGCGGCTTTATTAATGCGTTTGATAGAGTCGAATAGATAATTAAGATTAAGATTAATAAAGCAAGACAGCGATAACCACCTTTATTTCCAGTTCACTTTTCATACATGTTCAAGCTTCACTTTTTTACTAGGTAGTTGCGCCACACTGGTTCCACCATTTGCGGTCCATGGCCCTTTATGGGGCCCCCCGTATGGGCAAGCGGCCTGACGCCAAATAACGTTGCCAAATTGCGAAGGCCACAAAGTACGATGGCCATCAGAGCCATAAGGGGGTACCGCACGGTGTCCTTTGGACGCGTGGAGGCGCAGGAGAGAGGAATGCGCCTATTGCCTCGGGAAAGTCCTGGTAGTTGAGTAATGTGGCCATCGGCTCAAACAACCGAGCTCCAGCGTGGCCACGGTTGAGGACATCCGTCCGGTTCTGACTGAATGGCTCAGGAAGGGGCACGGAACCCTCACATTCCTGCTGATGCAGGTCTTTTCGGGGAATAGCTGCTTTAGTAAGAACCTGCGTCAGATAGGCCGGGAGCAAAGTGACGGGTGCCACCATTGTGGCGGTGTACTGAACACATCATAATACACGGTGGTGGAGTGTCTTGGAACGAGCCACGCCGGGAGCTCGTGAGGGCAATCGGCCCTGATTGTCGCTCCTGTCGTTAGTGGCGAAAATACTGGAGAACGAGACGAAGTGAATCTCCGTCACCTCTTTCTGCGAGACCGTCATACTCACGTAGGAGCTGGCAGAGAGGGAAAGAGAGCTGGTCTCGCAACTCCCTTCACGAGCGAGGAGAATTGGAGCTGAAGAAGACGCTACATCGCCGACAATCTTCGCCCGCCATAAAGAGGGTCGGCGGGCAACCGACATGTCGCAGGTTGGTTCCCAGCCGTTGAGCTGCGCAGACGGGGGAATACATATGTATTGTGCTGTGCGCCTCGCCATGTGGAGGTAAAGAGGGGTTCATGTGACCCCTCGAACAGTTGAAAAGGCTCCGCCTCTTGAAGGGCCAACACCGGCCGGATCGAGTGGAAGTAGTACAGTGCAACTCCCGCTCCCCGGCCAAAAAGGTATGAGAAGGCACCAAGGAGTTTTAGTGGGTATTCTCCGCTCCATTTCGTCGTGCGATTCCCACATACACCCTCTCCGTTTAAGTTTGAGAGAGAGATGCGTAAATGCATTCCTCCTTGTAAAAAATTCCCAGTTTTTTTTTTTCGGTTCCATTTATTCTTTCTTAAGGAAAGAGAAATGTACTAGTAGACCATGCAACCAAGTTAGACGTTAGGAATACTACCAATAAATGGCGGGAACAAAATGGTGGCCTTGTGTTTCAACCACAACGGAAGTGATTGGGAGATTTCAGAATTCACACCCCGTGTCATTATTTTCACTTTATTACACTTGTGCAACGTAACTAAGCTATATCACGTAAAATGCCACCAAAATTACATAATATACGTCTATAGTCAAATACTGCAATATAATAAATTAAAAATAAGGATGACTACATGGCAAACCAAAATCGCGACAAACACACCCTCTCCCATAGAGTATATCCCCTTGTCGATAATTTTAAGTTATTAAGGCAAATGATATTGTTTCATACATCCTACATACATTTATAAAACATGGTTTTCGGCGGGATCTCAGTCGGTCATGCAGCAGCTGATATCTATAATTCAACAACTTGTGTTATAAGACCTTATATTGTGTTATTTTGGTTATTGTGTACAAGTGCAGGGAATTGCAAATAATGGGACGAAACGTTTGTTCTGTGGTACCACGAGCATTCCATAAAACATTCAAGAGTGATTGCTTTTTTGTTTTTTCTAGGGTGTTGATACAAGTTTGAACTACAGAATAGTTGGTTGGGACAAACGTCTCTTAGTCTGTATCATGGGACGAATACCTCTTCTACCACATATATAAAACAAAGTCAGGTTAGGTATACTATTTATAACTAAAGAACGGCTGTATCGATTTCTATGATCTTGTTTCATTGGTATCCAATCTAAAAAAAAAAAAACAGAATAACTACTAAAACAATTAAAAATTTCACGAATAAAAAATATAAAGAAAATTCATTTTTTATAGAGTTTCTATGGAAAGGCTTTATTGATTCCGAGGCTTTCAATTTTTGTATCAGCCTTACCAAGCTCCAACAAAACGGTGGCTCATCCCGCTTGAACTTTCCATGGAGCTTTGTCGGCACCTCAGAATAAATGGTACGCATTATTTTCTATGATAAACTTAACTTATACACAATAACCAAAAGCACGTATAGTGTGACGTTATATTTTAATATATAATGCTGCTCTCTCTAGGATAAAATCAAAATCCTTAAAAATTAAAGTTTTGTTTTCAATGGTCAGCCTTTTTTGCGGTCTATTTTTCATGACCCAATATAAAGTAATCAATGAACACCCCTATTAACCCTAACTAAATCTTTCAAATTACATAAAAAATAAAAAAGATCCCTTATAGAACCTACCTACCAATTTTTTGCGTCTGATATGAATTGAGGCACTTGTGCAAGACATTGTACGCATGAAAGAGATGTTTTGTCAGCGGTTTTATGTGTAAACGAGACGTATGTGAGTGTCGAATACTGGTACCAGTTACTGCGGGCTGGCCGACCTGAATGAACGTGTAGTCATCAAGGGAAAATAAAAAAAATGGGTGCGTGTACTTATGTACGCGCGTGAGAAGTTATACTTCTTTGGCATCATTAAAAAATAGTTTTTAATTACATGCAAATAATTAATTACAATAAAATAATAGAAGGATTGGAAAAGGATAATCAACAAAGATCATTTTAAATTTGAAAAATTAAATAAATAAATATTTATTTTCTTACATTAAGTTTAACATAAATTGTCTTATTATTCGAATTGTATTTTTAATTAAATGATGTCCACTTCCATAGTATCTTCCGGTAATGTCTGAATCGGAACTTCAGTTATCAGTGGCTTATGATAACTAAAATATGATACGAAAAGTTTTGTATTAACAGCGTTGAGATATCGTACAAATTATATATATATATATATATTTATTAAAAACCAAATTTAGAGAATAATAAATATATAAGACATAATTTGTACTAAATATTATAAAATTCTTAATTTTAAATGTTTATTATTGATTATTTAATATTATAAAAATAAATTTAATAATAAATTCAAAAATTGAATTTAAGGTTGGTCATTTTTTAAATATTTTTATTGATTTCTTAATTTAATATTCACTTTTCATTTTTATCAAAAAATTTTCATTAAATTTATTTAGTTATTTTTACAAATATTTTTTATTTATTCAATTTAATAGCAAATATTAAAAATTAATATTATAATTTGATCTTAAAAAAAAAATAATAATAATAATAATAATATGAAAACAGTGATCAGAGGTGACGAGCGTACCAACATGCGCGACTAATATCGAGGTTCAATTTCTATTTTGTTGGTAGCTTTTTTTTTCGAGACTTAATGAGCGGTTAAGCAGACAACTTCATACTGTTAATTTTGTGTCACAGATGCGCGCGCATCTTAAAATTTCACTCTCATCATTTTTTCATAACGCGCCTAAAGAAGTACAACTTCAATAACCAAATTCGCCACTCAGTATATTTTATTTGAAGAGTATCGCAGTAACTTCCAAAGATAGGCACAACAGAGGCGTGCCTACATTAGTTATATATATGGCGTTGGTAGCGGGTGCAAGATATACTCCTCGCTGGGGGTCCGCATTCGCCGTTCCTAAATGCCTCCCATTATGTACATACTCAATGCTCAGTCTGTCAGCTAATACATACGTTTTGAACGTAATAAATATTATCAACTTTATCGCCACTCTATTGATTTTATGTTGTCTTATATGGCTTATTGGTATCCCGCTGTGCCACGTTTAATTAAAGAAGTAGTTTAGTTTATTACGCTATTATTATAAACTATTTTGCCAGCCGTTAAACGAACTTTAGCCTGTTAATGACTTCATATCTAAAGGAATACAAAATCTAAGTATCGATTGTTGCTCATTCAGTAATATAAAATTCAAATCCCCGACTGGGAAAATTCATTCGCCCGCCGCTAGTGCGATATAGTGATACAATGCAACTACAAGACACGTAAAGTACATAAATTCTTTAAGGGACCTTTTGTCTTTTTTTGTTTATGATTAATTTAGGGATTAGTTAGGGCGCGGCTGCATCTGCATTTCATATATTCCTCACTGCGTAATATGGTTTTTTATTTTTTTACAACGAACCCTAATTATTTTCCATATTTTTGTGGTATTTACAGAGAGCAAATATATTTCTCACAAATTCAAATGTCTGCCAGTAAAACCATGCATTGAATAGGATTTTTTGATTGAATAGGATTAGGAACTCTAATTTATTATTGAAAAATAAAAGTAACCTAAGTTACGTGGAGCAACTTCAGCTATCTACGAAAAAAAGAAGTCCCGTCAAAATCCGTTCAGCCGTTCCGGAGATTACCCTTTACAAACACACAGACAAAAATTTTAAGAATTGTATTTTTGGTATAGGTATTGTAATATGCATTAATATCTATGTAGTAAAAAAAAATTGACATTACAAACATACACTTCAATTTTATTTATTAGTATAGATTTCGGCGCTGACTACAAGTTCTTTCAACTTCGTATTATTTTATTACACTTCAGTGCTCAAGAAAGTAGCGGCCATTTGTTGAGTGTTCCAATGTAGTAGTTAGGAAATTTCACAATTGACGCTAAATTTTCAATACACTTCACTTGTACATAATAACCAAACAATGTTAAGTAAAATGCCACCAAAATTACATAATGCACTGGCATATACTGCAAGTTAATTAAATTAAAAACCAGAACTACAACATGACAGATCAAAATCGCTGCAAGATCTCCGTAACATGAGTTGTGTGTTGCTAGCGCATGAAATCTTATATCGTGCTAACAGTGAGCGCAAAAGTTTCTCCGGTTCAGGATCGAAACACAAATTTCATTTAAATCGGTTTCGTAACGTTTCAGAGTTATTAAGGAAGAAACAAACATGTATTTATAAAATTTATAGGGATAGCCGTGTGGTTCTCTTTAGGACTCTGTATATCAAATGTAATTCAATTTCACGTCACCCAGATCGCTCTCGGTGTGTTTTGCATTAATGTTGTTAATTAGTTTGAGATTGTTCCCGAGCGAGTTTCCCCGTGTAGGTGGTACCTATCTTGGTAAATTTATGTTCGTAAGTTAACATAACTAAATTTAATGTGTTATGATGATTATTATTAAGTAATTTGTAAGTACTGATGTTATTCTTCCAAACTTCTATACGTTTTTTTTTTCACATACTGCAGGTCGCACTCTTTACTTGATATATTTTTTTTATTCATTAAATAGCTGTCTGCCCGCGCCTGTGTCCGGGATACATATATTCATCACTGTGTTTTAATTTTTTTATACGGAACCCTAATTATTTTCCTAAAAAAATTTTAGTACTAAAATAAAATATTCCTCATAAATTCAAGCACTTACCCGTAAAACTGAGCATTGAATAGGCTTTCAGACAAATTTTTCTGAGCTTGAAATTTTTTACTCCGTACCCTATTAATTTTCGAAAATTACAAGTACTCTAAGTTACGCGGAGTAACTTCAGCTATCTATACAAAAAAAATCCTGTCAAAATCCGTCTACCCGGTCCGGAGATTAGCCGGAACAAACAGACAGACAGACAATAATAAAAAAAAATTTTTTTTGATGTAGGTATCATATATACATACATTCATATTTATTCAGTAAAAAAAAACGGACACTTCAATCTTATATATAAACCACAACAATAAATTTTTTTTTGAATGATTCTACATAGCGCTATGGTTCTGTTGTCTTCCATTATACATATATGCTGATATTGTTCGAAGAGTTGGTAAATTTAAGTGACAGTGAGCTGATCACCTTTCTCATAGAATCGATGCCGATGGGGCCAACGGCCAACGGCTACCACGTACCGGAAGACGCAGCGTGGGCAGTCCCCCAACAAGGGGGACTGACGAGTTGGTAAAAGTCGCGAGAATCTGCTGGTAGCAGGTGGTGCAAGACCGGCCATATGCAGATCTTTGGAGGAGACTTATGTCCAGCAGTGGACGTCTTTCGGTTGAATGGATTGATAACCAGATCCTTTTTTTAAAAGTATATTAATTCATTACTGATTACAATATTATGACTATTCTTACTTACAAACTTACTTTAAAAACTAAACTTAACCAATACATAATTAATACAAAACTAACACACTATATGAAGTAAACTTGAATTCTAATATATGCACTTTTTTAATAAAATACTGGGTTTCTTGACAAAATTTAACTAATACAAAACTTAACTTATACTTGTTATATAAAACATTAGGTACTTATATTATGTTCATAACCCCTTGAGCACTAACTTGGCGTTTATGCCAGCGTTCCATTGTTTTCATATTATGTTCCTATTGTCTTATTTTTATGGATAATCGACATATTAACTTATTTTTAAAGAAAGACAATATCTCTAAATTATTTTAAATCAGTTAAGTTAGGTTCTCAAGTTTCCTTATTTGTCTGTTTTACTTCCATTCATTATCACGCATGTATGAACTTATTTAACATACGTATGAGGTTCACAGTAATAAAGTCTTCGCGGAAACCGACTTGTTCGGAAGCCCGGAAATCGTCAAGCCTGCTTGCATGGCGGTGAGTGGGGACTCTCGAAAACAACTTATACGAGTAGTCAGGAGTGAGATGGGTCATTAATTTTTCAAAAGGATGTTGTCTCCTTTTAAGAACAAGTTTCAAGAATATTATATCTTAACTTTGCCCTCCCAATACATTTTCGATAACTTAATGCATATTCGTAAAGATTTAGACAAGCTAGATCTAGTGAATGTTCGTCATAATTTTAATATTAGAAGTAAAGACAAGTTGGCCGTCCCACGCTTTAGGTTAAATAAGTCTAATAAAAGCTTTATAGGTAACAGTATTCGGTTTTACAATAAGATCCCAAGTAACATTACCGATTTACCTGACAATAAGTATTATGTCAAGCAAGTTTTAATATCAAAAGGTTATTTACAGTGTGGATCATTACGTGAACGATAGTGATGTCTGGAATTAACCCACATCTCTGTGCTTCCGCTAACATTATTAAGACTATGATATAGTTTTTTATATGAAAAAAAATTAATATGTATTATATTTATTTTTAAAAAAAGAACCAGATCGAGTTTCTTGCCGGCTCTTCTCGGCTGGGTTGTTTTCCGAACCGGTGGTAGTGTTTTAGACGTTCATAAGCGCCTTCTTAGGGCCTAAACTGAATAAAGATGTTTTTGATTTATTATTTTTTATTTGAATCACTACACTTCTGTGTAAAAAACAAAAAATGCTTAAATAAAATGCGTGCATACAGTGGTATCTCAATCCAGTATCGTATCATAACAAAACAACCTTATCGGATGATAGGGCTATCGATTTTTATATTTGTACAGAGAATTCAGAACTCTGTTCTTATCCGACACGCCTACCGCAAAATCATATGCGAAATAATTAATACATTTAACTTCTCACACATTAATTAATTAGGACTACTAAGATATAATTCTTTATTATAAGCTAGCTTTTTCTGATTTTTTACACGATATAGGATTTGTGCTTTGACTACAATCTCACCTGATGTTAAGTGACGATGTGGTCCACGATGGTAAACTCACTAAGCCTAGGTACTTAGTTGTTCTTAAGGGACCAAGGCGAGCGTCATTAGAAAATGCCCTACCACCATGCAACGTTTACTTCTCGATGTTTTCCTTCACCGAAAGCTAAGGCCGATTTTAGAGTCGGATAGGTGGGGATCGAACCCGCGTCGATTGACGCGGAATCTGGCCGCAATACCCGCCATCATCGCTTTAAAAATCGCTTCATTAACTAGTATCATCATCATAAAAAAAAAAAATATCACCCAACGTCATAAAATATACACTAAACCGGATCAAGGAATACATCTTTCACTTGAATAAAGAATTATTAAAATCGATTCAGTATTTTAATTTTGTCGTTTTCATTTTAGAAATTACATTGAACTGGTACTATTTTATTTGTCAAATTTTTCTATTATAATTTTATTGTTTGAATTATAGTAATTAAAAACGTCAGATGGTAATAATTGAGGACTTAATTTCTATTAAGTAATGTTTAATTATTAAGGAATTAATTATTGTTTAATTATTGTTTTTATCAATTTTCGGTACATAATAGATAGATAGATAGAAGGTGGAAGCTACACAGGCGGGCCTAATTAGCAATGCCGCCACCATGCGCTATGGCTTCCTCACAATGTTACCGAAAACTCAAAGCTCCTTATAGAATTGGAAAGGTGGGTTCGGACCTACATCCATCTATGCGGAATCCGATCACACTACCAACTACGCCATCATGACTTTATTTATGGGTTGATATTTATATACACAACGTTACATTTTTTTTTAAATTAAATGTACATGGTATGTCAAATAAATTTATGTAGGTAGGAATTATTTCTCTGAAGGCGTCCACACGTCAGAAACATGTTATGAATAACCATCAAAGGTATGGTTTTTCTCGAGTACCAAGAAGGCGGAAGAAAAACACGTAATACCGGGATGTTTACTAATGATTTATAATTCTGTCATCTAAAAAGCTGTACTAATAAATTAAATTGAAGTGTCTGTTTATTATATCAAATTAGCAACTTTTTTTTGTTAAATAGATACGGTACCTATACCATAAACATACTTTTTTTATATTTCGAAGGTAATTAAAGGACCGTGTAAAAATTAAAAAAAAATATCAAAAAATTGTGAAAAAAGAAACGATTCAATGGTCAGTTTTACTAGGTGTTTGAACTTCACAGAAATATCTTTGCTTGTTGTTAGCAACAATTTTTTTTTGTAAAATTATTAGTATTGTAACGCAAGTAGCATCTAATACTAAAGCGTTTTAATTTTTTTATACGGATTACTAACTATTTTCTTTAAAAAAACATAATTTATCTTAATAAGGTAAAAATATTTCTTATAAATTATAGCACTTGCCCTTAAAACTGTGCATTGAATCGGATTTTATTTGTTTTATATTTTTTACGCGGAACCCTAATTATTTTCGAAAATTTAAAGTACGTTACCCTAAGTTACCCGGAGTAACTTCAGTTATCTACCAAAAAAGGTCCCGTCAAAATCCGTCCAGCCACAGTATAAATATACAGTTATATTGTGGTCCAGAAACTGACAAAAAAAATGTTTTTTGTTTTAGGTATCGTATCGTTTTATTTTGTATACATTCATATCGATTTAGTAAAAAAAAAATGACATTACAAACATAGAAATTAATTTTATTTTTCAGTAAAGATTTTTGGTCAGATTTTAATTTTGTTGTTAATGTCCTGAATAATTTATTATTGACTATTGTGTGCCCGCGGTTTCGCCCGCCTCTTATGTATTCTTCACTGCGTGATACAGTTTTCAAATAATCATTGGAAAATAATGTTTTGATGGTTTATTTATTGAATAAAGTATTTTTGATTTGATTTGATTATTTATAGTTTTTTTAAATGTATAATTATTATTATGCATTAAAGTAAACAATTATGTATTTGGATTTTAGTAAATTATAAAAAAAAATATTCTAAAAAGATAGAGTCCGCTATATTAAAAATATGACGGCAAGTTACAGGTGCTTCGTATAAGACCTATACTAACATTAGTTTTGCGGGAAAGAGATAGAGCATCCTTCTCGGTTCCGACCAAAAACTTATATCTCAGAATTTTATTCACCTAGTGTGTTGTTTTTAATAATTTAAACATCACTGAAATACATTATTAAACAGAAAAAAAAACATTAAATTTTTTATAAATCGATAGTCAATCATAACAACACCCTGACACGAAATCGTTTGAATCGAGAGGCTAAATTGAAATTGCTCGAACGTTCTCGTCTCTCGATATAAAATCACTCCAAACACAAGGCCTGTGAAAGTTTCATTTTATGTAAAACGTTCTTTTGAAAGTCAAATTGGTCTTATTTAGTAAATATAAAACGGTTTTCGCGAGGAAATGGACATGAATAAGCGCCCTACTGTGTGACAGACACAGGCGACAATGTTTTTTATGTGCTTCGAGCTTATTTTTTTGTAACGTTGTCACATAAAACAGTAGTACTAATTTTTTTTTTAATTTTGTCTCTCTATCTGTCTGTTTGTACCGGATAATCTCCGGAACGGCTAGACCGATTTTGACGAAACTTTTTCTGGTAGATAGGTGAAGTTACTCTGCGTAACTTGGGGTATTTTTGTTCTTAGATTAAATCTTAGATCTTAGATCTATCTTAGAATCTGAAGATTCCGCGTAAAAAAATCAAAACTCATAAACATTTTTTTTTTTTTTTTTTACGAGTTTTACGGGGAAGCATTTGATTTTATTTATTGAGAAATAATTTTACTTTTCTTAGTACTAAATAAAATTTATAAAAATAATTAGAGTTCCGTACAAAAAAAAAATTAAACACAGTGAAGAACATATGAAACGCGGGCGTAACCACAGGCACACATCTAGTTATATAATAATAATGTGATATTATATTAGTTGTACACAAATCACATTTGATAACTTTTTTTTAATAGTAAAAGATTAAGTTGAAGTTAGCGCATTAAATAAAATAAAACTACAAAATGGCTGACTAAAATCCCGCCAAAAATTCAAGGGGATGAAAAATTAACACAAAAGTTTAAATTAAGTTGAATTTAATTTAAACATTTCTCGTTTTGTTTTTGACAAAATATGTAGAAGACCCGTTAATATCACTACCCATTGGGAAATATACATACCTACCTTACTTCCGTAATAATTTGTCCATGAACATATTATCTCAGGCTGTTGAACATTTACCTACGTCAGAGTATGTATTGAGAGCGGACTGGCTGAATAGACGCGTACTGCTTTGATCATAGAGACTTCGCCTTTTTATTGAAACTTAAGGTTGTATTCAAAATACTACTTGTGATGTCGTTAATTAAAAAAAAAAAGATAGCCATGGGGACTGCCGACAGAAGTGAAAACTCAATTTGGAATTTCCTTTTTTATGTTTAACTCTCATCGTTACTTAATTAAAATTATTAACATAACCTACATTTTTACATCTATTGACGCTCGGAGGAATAATTATGTACATTTTCATATAGTTTATTCAGAATTAACACATACGATAGACTGCGTAAGTATAAATTTTATTATTCACCTCTGAGCGTCGTCTTATACAAGACATACTATAGCATGTTGACGGTGACGTCATAGCATTGGTAACGCGAACCTATAATTTTGTTCCCTTACCGAGAATCCCAAGGCCACTAAAGAAGTATTCACTTCAAAAAAGATATATTTCAATAGGTTGAATTAAGAATATTATATATATATATAATATATATGGTAATATATATGATATATATGGTAAATATAATGGTAATATATATTTGGTAGTATATATATATATATACATATATATATATATATAATATGTATATATATATACTACCAAACTCCATAATATTTATTCAAAAATGTTCTTAATTCAACCTATTGAAACATATCTAAATATATATAAGGCATCAAAAACAAAACTATTAAAAAAACCAAGTCTCGGAACTCAGTTCTTTTACCGTAAAAAATTGTGAGATCCATGTAAGTTCAAGTCGGTTACTTTATTAATTTCCTACTTCAGGGACCTTCTGTCTTAAGTTATTACGTAATTACCCAACCTAACAACAACTTATAAGTGTCCTTATAAAGAAAGAAAGAAAACCTTTATTCACTAATGAGATACAAAACACATACTGAAAAAACTAGAAAAATAATAATAACAATGAAAAAAAAAATGATACTAAAAAAAAACACATTATCAGGGTAACTATGTGTCACCTACCAGCGCATCTCATTAGATAAAAGGGTCTCCAGCTCAGCATATGCTGAAGTACCGAGAGATACTCAGCGCTGATTTTCAGCTGAAGCCCAGAGCGAGTCACGGAACGTCAGTATGTAAAAACTTTGCAAAAATTACAAATTGCAATAAAACTAAATTGTAAAATTTAACTCATACTACTAAGTATATAGACTACTATATATATACATACACACATGTACACATTGTTATAGATCTAATTAATAAGGGTATATAAATAAATAAATTAAATAATACATAAGAGATTAATTTTCAAGGCGTTACGATATTTATCATATATTATATATAAAAACACAGGCAAGTATGAATATATTTATGAAAATATTTAATTATAAAACATACAGGATCCTTTAGTTAGTAGAAGGAATATAGCAATATTAAAAATCTTTTACGTTACGCGTAGTTGGTGTATCTAGAAAAGTAGACCGAAATTACAAAATATTACAAAAATGGGTTTACTTATGACGCACCATCACCTCAAAACTACTGAATTGGGGTGGGACTACTACCATTCGACGCGGAATTATTCGACCCTTTCTCTTTTTGTACAATTTGCTCTCATGTACATGTTTTCCGCTAATAAAAACAAAAGACTATCTTTTTTCTTCATTCATTTGTATTTTTTATTAGGTTACGTATAAATTATTTAAAAACTATATTACGCAGTGATGTACCAACCACGTTCTCCAACCGACCGAGTATAAAATTCATCTTGTCACTTCGATTTAAAAGTGTCGTTTTGCGTTTCTACGTGAAGCCTCAAGGATTTAGATGATAAAATAAGTGACGTAATATTATAATAGATTCTGTGTATTTACATATCAGCTGTATACACCTCATCTCTCGCAATTGCCATATTTATATAATATATAATAAATGTATAATAAATATAGATTATTAATAGTAATCTATATATAAATAAACAAATACAAAACAGGTCAGCGCCTTCTTCTTCTTTTTTTTGTCAAGCTATTTTTTTTTATTTGCTTTTTTAGTTTAATAGCGATTTACTTCTTTTAGTTATATCAATAAAATAGGTACAAAATTAATATTAATGTTAAGGGTTCGGTTTAATCCAATTTCATTAGTTTCTGTTTCAGATCAATAAATGAGGGTTTTAAAATTGTGATTTACCGCTGTTTAATTTAATTTTTATTTGATTTGATTTATCTGATATATTAAACCGTGGGGTGCTTTTAAAGATATTATCATAATGATAATCCTTCTACTCATATCTGTCAATAAAGTATTCATAACTACTGACACCATGCAGCCAACGCTTTTTTACAAATATTTTTTTTCTCTCATTTGCACTTTTCTCAATTTATATTTATTCATTATTTTCTATTTTTTGTTAGTTGGATTTTCTATAAAAGCGTGTTTATTAGTTTTTTTTTTTTTAAGTTATTTTTAATGCGATTATTTTTGTAATAATTACGATGGGGTATTTTGTAATAGATGTGAGGGATATTGTCAAAATACAGCGTTACAAAACGCCCTACCTAAGGGTTTCGAAAAACAATTTTTTTTAGTTAGTGTATAAGAAAATGAGATCCATAGTCAAGTGCCATTTTGTATTTTAAATACCACTAGTAACATTTTTGACACATAAATTACTCAAAAAGGTTTAGAGGTCATTTTATTGAACATCCCGTAAAAGTGGGACCGTACTGTAGCGTTTTACCTTGCGCTGAAAAAAGGAATAAGATTGATGAATCTATCTAATTGGTGTCGTTATCGTATTTGTTTTTGTATTTTATATAACATCAGATAAAATACAGTCATTTTGGCGAGCTCATATCGAAAAACATAATATTATTACGGTACCCTTAACACCGTAATACCGAAATAAGGTATATACATCCATATATTCCTGTGAGGTCCAATACCTAACAATGTTCGATGAAGTGTGAATACATTCAATTGTTTCAATAACACACTGGCTTCTCAATTGTGTAATAAATTCGACCGTACATAGATACCGACTTCGGGTCTCTGTGTTCGATTAGCGGCCCGTTTCAATGTGCGATCGTTTTTGCATACTGAAATCCGTTCAAAAAAGTAATCAGAGAAATCTATTTATTTTTTGCTTGATCTCAATTAAAAGGTCATGATTCGATATTAAAAAGTTAAAAGTCGCTTTTTTCGAATTCGATCGTCTTTTAGCTGTGAGTGAAGCGTTGGTGTGTTCCAATATGTCTAAACCTATTTCTGACCCAAAGCAAACTAGTTGAGATGACGTTATTGGATTACTCTTCAGAGTTGTGATTGGAAAATTACACTATTTAGCGTTCTAACCAAAATCATACTAGATATTGAGTAACAATGTCGATGTTGGTAACGCTCTTATTTTAAGGGCTAAGAACACATATCTAAAAATAGTACAAGATAATTTTGATAGGAAAAGAACTTGAGGATGGTATCTAACTAAACAGATATTACAAAAAACCTTACAACCAATAGTCGTATCAACTTGGTCCTCACGATCAGCAAAGTATCTCTGAGTTACCCTATACAACTTAACTATGACTGTTTGTGTTTGGGTTTAATCTCTCTCATTAGGCAAACTGTACTTTCAGTTTTACTAATTTCTATAATTCAGAAGTATCTCTTGACAATGAATGTGACTAGATGTTAACTACAATGAACCGAATTTTGGCATAATTAATATTTTACATTATTTTATTTATATACTTCACTGTTATTCTATTGTTTCAGATTGAACTCCAATGAGCACCCAGCTGTGAACAATGGCGGTGAACAGCCCTGGTGGATATCCCCCAATTTCCCCCAAACCGCACACCCCAAAAAGCCCACGTCACTTCGTCTTCCCTCAAAAGAGTCCTTCTATCACCTCTAGCACGTCCTCATCGGGTTATTTCACTCCCCAATCTGGCTGCAGTTATGATAAACATCAACCTCCAAAGTCTCCCATCGCCCATGGACACAGGAGTCCAATAAGTCCGAGACACTTCAACTTTCCTCAAAAATCACCGTCCGGTCGTTCCAGCCCTTGCAATTTTGATCGTACGCATGGCCTCCACTACACAACATCTCTTAAACATCACCGAAGGGAGAAATCGAGATCCCCAAAACCGCCCCCGGTGCACATTCACACAAACCCTGGTTACGTGTCTCCCAATCGCACGAGAAAGCTATATGGGTCTACTTCCACAGTGAGCTCACCTCGTCTGGTGACGTCACCGAGCATCGTGTCAAGTCACACTGACGATTCGATAGATGCCATACCAGGGACTCCTTCGGCGATACTCCACGACGCTGACGACGAAGCTACGACCACCTCGTCAAAGATATGTAGGAAATCTACGTCAGACTTGACGGATTTAACAGACGACACGCCTCAAACTCGATCGACGAGTATCAGTAGACCATGTTCGCCTATGAGACGAGGGTCAATGAAAGGAGGTCTGGCGTATTTAGCCAGCAGGAGGGGTTCGAGAGAGTCGACGGTATCGAACTGCGATTCCGTAGAGGATATCGGACCGCTGAACTTTCAAAATACAATGCGTGGTAGGCAAAGGAGGACGTCAAATTTTCTGGAACTGCCAGGTGAGCATAAATCTAAAATATATTTTGAGCTTTTTATAATACGCACACATTCATTTGGAAAAAATAAACGTTCAGTTAATGTTTCTTTACACTTCTTATGGTAAGCGGCCTACAACATCAATGACAAATACAATACATGCGCGTTGGCAAACAGTAATAGTTGATTTTTCAAGAAACCTCTTTTTAGGTAATTTTTCTATAGTTATCATCATTCTCATGCCCTGTTCCCGACTCACTTAGGGTCAGCGCAGTATGTTTTCTTCTTCCATGCATCCCTATTAGCCGTTAACTCTTCATTTACTCCATTTTCTTTCATATCATTTCTTACACACTCCATCCTAACTCTCTTCTACTTTTCCTTCCTTCCACATTCATATTTATTAGATACTATTGTACCCACATGCGCTTCCTCTCTTCTCATAAAATGTCCATACCACGACAAACGAGAACCTTTCAACTTTTCTATTGTAGTAACAAAGTAAAATTTAGAAAGACGTTCCGCTATCAAGTTCTACTGTCAAAATATATACGTAGCTTTTTTATAGATATGCTTTAATTCGTAGTAATAACTAATAAGGTATCGTCCATCAGCATAATGTATCAAAATAATTCTTTTGTTAATAGAAAGAAATGCATAGCTTGACATCTTGTCCTTGTATTAACTGCAGACGTGTCCCAACTTAACCTTTACCTTTAACGTCATAAATATCACGAATTAACGTAGGTAGATAACGTCAAATTAATTATTCATCATCTGAGAGAGCTCCTTTATCTCTATTTCGCAGTATTTCGTAAATTATTCTATAAATTATTATTACTTAGAATTACGCACATACATTTACGATTTCAATTTATATATTAACATATTACGACGTCGCATCGAATCATACTCGCTTAGACATATGAATTAGTGGAGATTATCATAGATAATGCATCGATGGCTATCAAAGAAGCAAAATCAGCGATTCATTTTAATCCCTTTTATCCCTTAAAAGTCCTTTTGTTAAGTAATCATGTACTCAGAAGCAAAGATGGCAGAGTGATTGGATAACGACTCAATGAACTAAGGTTTGAATGTTTGAAGGGCAAGGTGAAGGTCAAGGTTTCTGATGTCTGACGGGCTAGCTATCACCCTAAAATTAATATTTACAATAATGGCATAGATAGCTAAGGAGAAATTGTGGAAACAGGATAATCATAGATTAGTCAAGTACGATATTTTTTTAAAAATAATTATTCGCTCTGCAAAATATTGTACAAAGTTCCGGAGCTAAAGTTTTAGGTTTTTATCAGGAGAGATACATTTTATTCAAAATTCTTGGGCACCCAGAAATCTAGTAGGTCATTTGACCTATATAACTACAAGAACTATGTAGATATTATATGAGTCATACAAAAAAATGCCGTCAGGTATCTACTTTTGAAAAAAAAAGAGACCTAAGAAGATCAAATGGTCAAGGACGTCAAATGTCTATAATTTCGATTTTCAATCTATATGAAACTCAAAATACTCTCCATTTACTAATTGTAATATTTTGAGCTTAAATTAGAAACTTTAACTTGTTAAAATCTTTAAAAAAAATCGTACTCGACTAATCTATGATTATCCAGACAAGTCCACTACACTTTCAAGTTAATTAATAAATATCCTCCGCTACAATTTGCGTAGGAAGTGACGGTGTTTGATTTTAGCTGATTCAGATTTGGAATACTTTCTGATCCCGGTAAACGTTGTCTTACCCGTGTATATAAAATATAAATAATAACGGTTCTATGACAACTGTTACTATAGTAACCGCGTTACTATAGCAACGGCTATAACTAAGCGCATACGGGTGGGATTTTTGACAGATATATACACGATGAAAAGTGAATTCTGGATAGGAATTGTTTCATATGTTCTTTAGGTGTGAGTGAAAAACAAATGAATGAAGAAAAATTAGATTAATTTTGTTTCTATTAACGGAATAAATGCACATAAGAGTAAATCGAAAAATAGGTCGATGGAATCGTAAAAATAATTAGCCTATAACCATTTACAAAAAATTCCGTGTCGAAAGGTGATGGTACGTCAAAAAAAACCCCATTTTCCTTTTATATATATAGAGGATAGATTAAAAAAAGAAGTTTCGTTTATTTTCTTGTTGTGTGAAATGACAATAACAAAGCATAAAGCAAGGTATTCTTACGTTTTTATATTAATAAGCGGTGGTTGTTTATTCAAAATTGTACCACATACGTCACGACAAGCCGCTTGTTTGAGGAGTAGAGAAGTCTGAGGAGAGATTAATGATGAGAAAAGTTTGTCCTCAATTCCTTATGCCGGAGCAAGTACAGAGGAGTTAAATCATAAAGTCTATTGACAAAGACAAATGTATCTTTGAATGCTATATACTAGTACGATATTTGATAATATAGATAATATTATTATTATTCCATGATTTTTGGCTATTTAGATACATATTCATAACTTTGATGTTAAAATAAACATGTATATCATACAGATTTGAATCCTCTTATTTGTTCACTTTCGAAGTTTTCATGTATTCCTTCATTGATTTTAAAACCTTCAAAACTTGTACAGTTTTGTTTCTTTGCAGATATCTGGTAAACAATATACGTGTGCGTTTTTTTAGATTGAGGTATTTCCCTCCCCTTCCTTCAACCAAAAGACGTCCACTGCTGGATATAGGTCTCCCCCGAAGATCTCTACGACGACCAGTCTTGCGCTACTCCAGCGAATTGCCGCGATTTTCACCAGGTCGTCGTTCCATCTTATGGCAGGACCAACGCACGCTACGTCTTTCGGTGCGTGGTAGCCATTCGAGAACCTGTTGGCCCCATCGGGCATCGGTTCCGCGAGCAATGCGCCCAGCTCACTGCCACTTAAATTTAGCAATTCTTCAGGCAATTTCTGTTACTTTAGTTCTTCTGCGGATCTCCTCATTCCTGATTCGACCACGCAGTTAAAGTCCCAGCATAGCCAGTGCCCTTTGAGTAACTTTGAGCTTTTTTTATCAGGTCCATTGTGAGCGACCATTTCGTGTGTCATTACTGGCAACACACATTGGTCAAAGACTGCGGTATTTTGGACGATAAGGTTCTGTGTAGCATCCCGAAAGCGGCCTAGCCGAATTGGGTTCGCCCGATTAACCTCTTTAATTTACTTTATTTAATAAAATCTAATCTCATTGTTACCATTTGGCTGAAAATACCCGTATTTTTTTTAGATTTTATTTAGATTATTTAATTCCAATTTAAGCAAAACTGATTTTGACTGATTTTCAAGCCAAAAATATAATGTCTAGTGTCAAACACTAAATTTAATTGATTCAACCGAAAGACGTCCACTACTGGACATAGGTTTCCCTCAAAAAGGGAGGAATTGCCATAACCGCCACGCTTGACAGGCGGGTTGGCGATCGCAGTAGTCGCTTTTTACGACACCCACGGGAAGATATAGGGTGGTACTATTCTCGGCCGGCATCACACGGCCAAGGTTTTGGTTAAGCACCTCTTAAAGTATTGGTTATTACATCACAATGAAGGAGAGTTCTTATGAATTACATTTATTTTTAAATAAGCAAAGATAAAACAGCTCAGTAGGTACATTTACCTCCACTGTTGGTCAAAATAGTCAAAGTATGCACCGATTGTGTAAAGAATGATACGTGTATAAAGACGTGAACCTTGAGATGATAAATGACAGAGGACCCTACTTTATTTAGAACAAGGTAAATATCATGATCGTGGTTGAATTCCAACTCCGTCCATTCAACTGAAAGACGCCCACTGTTGGACATAGGTGTCCCAAAGATCTCCACAAAGAATTAGGCCGTTCATAAGTGAGGATTGTGATAATCAGCACGCTTCGCAGGCGTGTTGGCGGTTGCCGTCGGGTTGTTTGTCCGAGGATGCTGTTGTCCATCTCCTGGTCTAACCCCTAGTCTTTTTACGACACCCACGGAAATGATATGGGTACAATAGCTTATTAGTAATGAAAATTATTTATAATAATTATATTATAATAGTTTTATATATTTGATTATTATATTTTTTTATTATATTATTACTTTATATTATATGCATATATATTAACATCATATACGAGTATATTACGTATTAATGTCACATATTTTTATCTCTTATCACACTTACTTTATTTTACCTTTGCACCACACCAAGTTTGACTTGCAGAGAATGCCTCTGGCATTAAGTCCGCCTTTTTTACACAAATTGTGAATTAAGTATAAGTAAATAAATATAGGGTGGTATTATTCTTAGCCGGCACCACACGGATTCCAAATACTTATTTTATTTCTACTTCAATTCAAAATGTTCCAATAAGTAAGTGACTAGTTAAAAAGCGATATATATTTTTACAAAACTATTAAAATAAAATAAAATATGATAAACTTAATATATAATTCTACCGTATGATGCTATCAAATTTGATTGAAACGAGTTTTTCCGATTCAAAGGAGAATAAAGTAATTGGTCCAACATCGTAATGGATTTAATCAAGCTAAGGGATATTTGTGTTTCAATTCAAGAAACTCTACGATAGAGACAATTGTAAATAGTTGTTCGTAATAAATGTAATCTTGTAATTTATTAATGTGATTTTTTATTTATATTTAGACGTCTTTTAAAAGATGGGTGCTATAAGTTGGTAATATGCTAAACGTAAAAAGAAGTGACTCGCAGGTAATTATTGATATTGGAACTCTAGATGTTTATTACTAGATTTTTAAATTGAGATGTCCATGTAGGTTTTTTTTATCGTAATAAACTAAAAAATACTTTTTTGCAATTTGGGCCTTAATAAGGTACTCATTAATCTCATAAAACCGGTTCGAAAAATTGAGTATGGAAGAACCGGCAAGAAGCTCGATCTGTTTTTTTTTCTCTATTCCTATATGTATTTCTTTTTTTATTAAAACTATAGAAATGCATAGTTACAAAGTATTTTTAGCACAAAGAGAAGTGTCGCTTCGAGAAATCATTATCGTTTACATAATGAGCCATACAATATTCTTTTGAAATTAAAACTTGCCTGACTTGTTGTCTAAACTTATTATCTGGGTAATTGGTAATATACTTTGGGACCTTCTTGTAGAATCTAATACTATTATCTAATAAACTATAATTAGTTTTACCGAGTTTAAAACATGGAACAGTTAGTATTGTGTTCATTTCTTGTTTTGAAATTATGCCAGTCGTTTACTACATCAAGCAAAACATAACAGTGTAGCAAACAGGCAAACGGTATGTCTTTTGGTAAATGGTTATAGGGTCCTATGGATTACTGCAAAACTAGGGGCATTATTATTGCATCGTTTTCTTAACGTTATGTTAACTTGAATAGATCATAGGCTTTGATATCTAGATCCCAGCTTATTATCAGTATCGAGACGCCAACTTTTTGGTTGTGATGCATGTCAATGTCAGTTAAAACGGAACAACTGTTCGAACTCTTAACCGCGTCACACGTTTACTAAATATCGTTCTTAATAAATCATAACCATCATCACCTTGTTTGTGTGTGTTTGCGTTCATTTCATCATCATTATCACAGTGGAAGTTCAGCGGCCAGTCTAATCAATCTATGAGCATTCCATCTTTATTGTAGCTGGATCTACACTGATCAAAACGTCGTAAAGTCCGTTCAGGGTCTCCCGGAGTAGCAGAAAGCCACCACTGCTATTTTGGGATTGCGAATGGTACAACTGTAATGATACTCCAAGGGATCTCTACGTAACATTTTTTTTCGGGTTTAACAGCAATATAAATACATCGCCGAATAGTCCAGAAACAGGAAACCGGTAAGCACGAACACTAGACCTAGTCCTAGTTTGGGCTTCGTACCTACGTCGATTTACGCAAAGCTAGCATACTTCCACTGAACCAGCATGGTTGCATGTACAAATTCATTAAAATTTTAATTAAATTCAATGTTAGAAATGCAGAAACCTCAAGTAGAAACGTGTGGAATGAAGTAAGTTACGTTTTCAATTTTAATTAGTAATTGAGAAATTTATTAATTATGAGTTTGTTTACCTTCTATCATGTATATGTACATCTACATATATATGTAGATGATATTTTATGTACATATATGCTTTACACTAGCAGGGATTTTCCTTCGTTCTTTCAAGTTTGAAAATCTGTCACTAACGCATTAGGTATGGTCCCAGCATCTTCACTTGAGAGCCAATACTCTCTAAGCTAAGCACGTTTAGTATAAACTATTGTTGCGCAATAGGAGTTTATATAAAAGGTTTATTGAACGTATCATGCCTTATTCCCAACTCATTTCGGGTCGGCGCAGTACGTTTTCTTCTTCTATACGTCCCTATCATCCGTCATCACTTCATTTACTCCTTTTTCTTTCATAACATTTCTTACAAACTCCATCCACATTTTCTTTGGCTTTCCTCTGCTTTTCCATACTTCCATATTCATATTCATTACTATTTTACCAGCCAGCCGTTCCTGAGTTTAGCCGGAACAAACAGCAGGCAAAAATTTAAAAAATCCCATTCTTGATATAGGCATCGTATATACATTCATATGTATATGTCCCTAAAGTCACGGTGAAGCTGTAAAGACCCTTCCGGTCAACAGCTTTAGCTAGGTTAGAAAAAAAAATCTGCGCTTCAATGTTATTTATTACTATAGACTATAGATAACGTAGATAACAATATTAAAGGAATATGCAATGGGTTCGCCTTATTCTCTTACCTCAAATGCTACACGTGTAATGCTACACGTGTAAATATGTTGTTGAGGAAAAATTATTATTATTAGAGATACATGTATTACTTTTTTTCATTCTTTTTACAGATGTATTTGCAAAATGTTAATTTTTTTTCTAGGAAGTAATAAACCACTCTGGTTTAAGTTTAAGCCATTCTAATAAGATTAAAGCTTCATAAGCAATAATATGGTATGTTTACTTTTCTCCTGTGCCAGTACTTTTTACACTCGAATACTTGAGATCCGAGCATTAAGGGATCATCGAACGGGAGCAGAAAACATTACGAAATAGTACAATTTTGCATTGAATGCAACCTAACCTTACAAGTTAACCTCTTCTGGAAATAAAAAGAAACAACCCCAGTAAAACAGTGCATTGAATCGCATATTATTCACAATTTCATTGGAAATATTTTTTTTTACGCGGAACCTTAATTATTTTCTAATAATAAAAGTATTCCCGTAACCTCAGCTATTGGCCAGAAAAAGCCCTGTCAAAATCCCTTCAGCTGTTTCGGAGATTAGAAGGAACAAATAGACAGACAGACAAAAAAAAATTGTATCTTTATAGTTATTTATATGTGTTTAGTAAAAAGCTGTTATTATAAATAAACACTTTAATTCTATTTCTTAGTATAGATGCTTATCTTATACGCTTGTATATATGGAAGCGATGATGGCGCAGTGGATAGTGCGGCTAGATTCCGCGTCAATGGACGCGGGTTCAAACCCACCTATTGAACTCTTAAATCAGCCTGAGCTTTCGATGAAGGAAAACATCGTGAGAAAACAATAGCATTTTTACCAATGCCCGCATGTTTAGCTACCACCCTCAAGTTCGAAAACCTTTCGCCAAATACCAGTAGGTGTGTTCCAGCAGTATCACTTGAGAACCAGTATCTAGGCTTACCACATCAAGTCTGATTGTGGTCAAAGCACTGAGCCTATACTGTGTAAAAAAAAGCGCAGAATAAGTAGATTGTAAGTTTTTCTTACTGACTGTATTATTTCAGTGGTGGAACATTCCCGTCCTCGTGTCTGCTCTCTACCTGAGAAACCTTACAACCCTCGCGCTTCCGATGATCTTTATCGGCTGAGGACATTCAGCATTACCACCAAGGGAGGAGTTGTCAACTGTGGAGATTCGATTTGTAATCGTCGGAGTCGATCTAACACGTCTGTCAACAGTACTAATAGCAGGTATTTACAAATATATAGTTTATTGAATTGAAATTTTTTTTTTTGGAGAAATCATTTGCTACGGAAGGTGCCTTATAATTTAGAGGTTAGAAATTTACAAAGCATACAATTTATTTAAACGGGATCACTTCAAAAGTGTCAAAAGTTAATGTTATTTTAAAAATTTTGGGCAATTTTTTTTCCTTATAATGCTCAATAATAATTATGGTAACACTATTATAAATATATATTATTTGGTTGTCATTAAATAACTTCATTGTGAATTACATTCGACTTTTGAAATGAAAACTTCTTTAGCGGCGTTGAGCGATTCTGTAGTAGGGGAAATGTTATAGATTTCCGTTATCAATGCTAATTACTTCTTTTTTGAAATCCGTACATTTGTCTTAGAAAAAAAAAGAACAAAAATAGACTTAAATTATTGCTAACAACTAGTTTCTTATATATTATTTATAGGAATTCAATACAACTTTAAATGGTGCAGTGAAATGGCTCGTATTTTCTGTTAAAACACAAAAGCTATTCAATCGTTGCGTCGTAGGAAATGGCTTCCGCACATGCATCGCTTCGTCTGGTGTCACTCGTACGTTTCTATTACCGATGTATACAATTACACATAAATAAAAGGTACCTTCTACCTCTGGAAATATAAAAGAGATATCTATACTAATAATTTATCTATACAAACTAGCTGTGTGCCCGCGGCTGCGCCCGCGCCCATATGTTTTTTTTGTTTGTATGTTACGCGATTTCTTCGTCATTTGTGGACCGATTTGTAAATTTTTTTTAAACTAAGGGGTACACTTCCGAGGTGGTCCCATTTCCACCAGTTCAGGATCAGATCAGTGGAACTCATGGAAATTGAGAAAAACCCTCTAATATTTTAGACATTTATACGTGCTTCAAATATTCGTTTCCAAAGCTATGAAGTATGCTTCACAGCTATACCTAAAGATAACATAACTACTGAAACTAAAAAGTAGAAAAAAAAAAAACGTTTTTTTTTTAATTAAATACAAAACCGACTTAAAAGGATGAACTATAAAAATGTACTAAAAAGTCAATAAATAATTACTTTATTAATCTGGTTCGTTAATCTTGGAATCGGTGCCAGCTAAAGTTAACAAATGTACTCATTTACAAATGGGAATAACTGCCTAAATTTTATAATAATTACACATAAGCTAAATAAAGGGCTAGAGTGATTTTAAAGATCAATTAATCAAAATCGAATACAATTAGCGACGTACATTTACACCACTTTGTTATCACTTCGTTATCCATTAGTTGAGACCAATTTCAGAATTAACGAACCACATTAATAAAGTAACTGTTTATTAACTTTTTAGCATTGCATTTTTATAGTTTATCTTTTGGAGTCGGTTTTGTTTTTAATTAAAAAACTTTTATTCTTATTCAATATGTTCAATGTTAATATTTTCGTCGCGTTAGCCTTTTATTTTAAGTATATCTTTTTTTTTTCGGGTCATAAATTAAATTCAGGAACAACTTGCCTTCGTCGATTCGAAATGCTACCTCACTAGTTATCCTTAGTTCAAATTTCAAACCTTTCCTTCTACTACGATAATAATTTTAACCTGGCATTTATTACTTATATTCTATTGTATGCATATATATTATTAAGTATAGTATTGTTTTACGTATATGCTGTGCCTTTTTATAATATCACAGGTCAATATTATAGTTATTTTTTTTTTTTATTTGCGTTATTTTATATTGCATTTTAATGGTAGCATTTAATAACATGTAAAATAATTAACTATTACCCCGATACAGAATAAGGAATTCAAAATTAATATGTTTCCACACCTACTTGGTATAATATAGCACGAGTGTTAGGAATTGGGTTTAGCTATCTTTCTATAAACTAATAAACAAAATTAAATCGTCTGTTTGTAATGTCAAAATAACAATTTTTTACTAAATACACATGAATTCGTATACCAAAAATATAATTTTTTTAAATTTTCTCTGTCTGTTTGATCCGGATAATCTTCGGAACGAGAGGATCGATTTTGATGGGAATGTTTTTCGTACATGGCTAAAGTTACTCCGCGTAATTAGCATATTTTCGAAAATAATTAGGGATCCGCGTAAAAAAATTAAATCTAAAAAAGAATAAAATACGATTAAATGCACACCGGGTAAGGGTTTTAACTTATGGTAAATATTTTTATTTTATCTTAGTACGAAAAAACAATTGGGAAAATTATATTTGGGGTTCCGTATAAAAAAAATTAAAACGCAGTGAAGTATATCAGAATCGCTGGCGCAGCCGCGGGCACACAGTTAGTACTAAATAAATCAGTGGTGAAAAAAAAACAAACAAATTGATATCTTCACCTTCTCGTAAAACTGTAATAACTCAGTAATATTTTTTAATGTTTTTATTCTGTATTAGCTTTTTCACCAGTGCCTACCTAATTATCTTGCAGTTTTTTTTGGAGTACAATAAAATTGTATTCACTTTTAAAAACATAGATAATTAAGAATTATACATAACCTTTGACTATGTTTTAATTAATCGTGAGAAGATTTTCGTATACGAATTTTTGAGATGTCATTTAAAAGGAGACGATTTCATTATTTTGTGATGAATTATTCATCCGTCAGTTAATTCAATCAAAATAAAACAGACGGTGAGATTTTATAAAAGTCTTGTATACGTTTTTCTTGTAACTATGACAACACTAATAAAAACATTTATAACTAAAACTTTTATTTATTTAAATATTAGCCGTGCGCCCGCGGCTGCGCCCGCGTTTTATATGTTCTTCGCTGCGTTTTAATTTTTTTACACGGAACCCTAATTAATTTTGTAAAAAAAATTGTACTAAGATAAAGTATAATAATTATAATTTTCGTGCTCGTAAAACTGTGCATTGGATCGGATTTTATTAAATACTTTATGAGTTTTAATTTTTTACGCGGAACCTTAATTATTTTCGAAAATGAGAAGTACCCTAGCTATCTACCAAAAAAAGTACCCTGAAAATCCGTCCAGCCGTTCCGGAGATTACCCGGTAAAAACAGACTGACAAAATTTTTACAAATTGCATTTTTGGTATAAGTGTCATGTATACATTCATATCTACTTAGGAAAATAATTGATATTACAAACAAACACTTCAATTTTATTTATTAGTATAGATTAAAGCCACGATGACCCGATGTGGTAGGATACTGCGTCAGTGGAATTGTGTCCGAGTTCTATTTCATATAATAAACTTGAGTTTTCGGTTAAGGAATACAGTGTAATAAAACCATAGAATAAAGGTGCCGTGTGGTGCCGGCTTAGAATAGTATCAATCCGTATCTTCCCGCGGGTGTCGTAAAAGGCGACTAAGGGGTAAAAACCAGAGAATGTGCAACAGCATCCTCTGAATTTCACATATACCTACTGCGATCGCTAGGCCTGGTGATTATGTCAATGCAGCCCTCATTTGGGGAGACCTATGTCCAACAGTGGACGTCTTATGGTTGAATGGATGAATGGAATAATAGTATGGCTTTGTATAATGCTACCCCTCTTAAATTTGAAAATCATATTGCTGATCACGTGAGGTGTTTCAGCAGTGTCACTTGAGAGCCATTAACCTCTCAAGGCATAACGTGTTTACCATATTAGACCACAACGTCACTTAACATCAGGTGTAATGAATAGAAATTCCAAGAACTAAAAGAGGAATAACCTTATTAATAAACTGTTATTCTGAAAACTTTGCCTGTAATTATATTACATAAACGATATTAAAAATCTTTCAAAAGACAGTCGTATACAATTTTATAAAATATAATAATAAAAAAAAGGAATTTGAATGAGCGAGAATGATAACGAAAACCACAATCCATAAATCACAGAGACCACCAACTGGAAACAAGCAATATCCATCCATTCTAACTAAGTGCGCTCACCGACCATTAATAACATTGACAAATAGCCAATAATCAGAAATTCTAAATCATGTTTGTAATAAATTCACGCCTTTAAACAACAAACAAGAGTGATGTTTTTGTAAAGTACTATTTTATTCGCCCACTGGTGGCAATGCGAACGAAATCATTATTGAAGATTTGAAGAAAAATAACCAATGTTTTCCAAAACCTTTGTTAGTTGTACAATATATTACATACATAACTTTACGCTTTTCTCCTATAAGGGTAAGCAGAGACTAAGTCCTTCCACCTGCTATGATTCTTTTTCTTTTTCAACGTCCCCACGTTAAAAAATCCGAGAGTCTTCGATCTTTTTGGGTGATTCCGTGTATCGACTCTACCGCATCTTATATAGCGCTCACATTCACGCGGGTAGTGCGATCTGACGTTGACAGATGAACGAAATGCCACCGGAAACTTCTAACAACTCGCAAACACTTATGGCGCCACCGCCGGAAGTAGTGTGACAATAGTAATAAAATAAGCAGATCGTCAGATATGAGAGGTGTTACCATCAACAATGATACACGAAATAAACTAACAGTATAATTATACTCGTATATACAAACTAACTGATTACTTTCATTACACGAAATAAATTGTATATTTATTAAGGTACTGAAGAACAAGGATGCTGTTAACGTTTAGTAATTTTGTGAGCAGAATAAGAAACTAACATTAAACCAGGAAATACTTCGGCTAAATAAGATTACAAAAGATCTGCGAGCGATTACGTGGTTGCGTGACCGTCGGCTGACCTATTTACTCCTTCGCACCCTTGATTAATAGACGGCAGTTGAAAGAAGTATCTATACAGATAATGAATCGTAGACGATGTATTGCGGGGTTAAATTATTGGAGATTCAATGAATCTGATTGAATCTCCACTAAATAATTCACAGTTATTATTCATAACTTATATCTTTAAACTTCATACAGCGTCCACTCTAGCAGTTACGTCGCCCGGGACCAAAAGACAAATTGTCGCCTCTTAATAAATATTTTTAAAGTAACGGTAGATATTAAAAGAAAAAGCAAATCATTTTGTTTAATTTAAAGCGAACGAAGAGATTTGATTTTTCTCTTTATAAGTAAAATTTACCATATCAATTTTTATAACCAAACGGTCGGGCAAGTGCTTTCCACCGTCTAGAGCAGGCACTGCTTCATAAAAGTATTATCTAAATATAATAAGGGAACGATAAAAAAGTGTTTAAAGCAGATAGTATTTCGTCATTATCCAATAAAATATGTAATAATTAAATAGACATTTATAGAAAAATAAAGTTAAAATCTTTTAACTATTTATTTATTACGATGTACCGGAATTCGTGGGTTTATTGATGATGTAACGTCATATGGTAATTCTTCATTGTTCCTCTATTGTTTAATAATATAGTACAATTAAGTAATATTACTTATGAATGCAAAACCCAATTTACAAGTAAAGGCATACCCTAGAAAGAAAAATAATCCGATACTGATTTTAGTTTATTTTTTTAGTTGGTTAGTAGGGAAAAAAAAACACTTTTTTTACTTTACCTAGTTTTTATTACTTTGTATATAAATAATTGTAATTCGTAACACTTGTCGAAATGAAATCAACCTACTCATATAGAGGTGACAACAATAACAATTATCACAGAACAGCCAACATGTCTAGTTGCTTCGGATACAATAAAATAATTTAGGTAAAATTTAAAAAAAACACTGTAAATGTACATGTGAATAAAGGTATACATTCATACATACATAACGTATTAAATATACAATACAAATGCAAACTATACCACTAGCATTTATGCATAGATTCATTATCTTTACTAATAAATAAAATTGAAGTGACTGTCTGTAATATCAAATTTTTTATTTATTACTAAATAGATGTGAATGCATATACGATACCTATAACAAAAATACAATTTTTTTTAAAAAATTCTGTCTATTTGTTCCGGGTAATTTCCGGAACGGTAGGACGGATTTTCACGGGACTTTGGTAGATAGCTGAACTTACTCCGGGTAACTTAGGGTACTTTTAATTTTCGAAAATAATTAGGGTTCCGCGTAAAAAAATTAAGACTCATAAAAAATTAAATTAAATCAGATTCAATGCACATTTTTACGGGCAAGTGCTTGAATTTATGAGAAATATTTTTACTTTTTCTTATTACTAAACACAAATTAGGGTTCCGTATAAAAAATAAATGCAGTGAAGAATATATGAAACGCGGGCGCAGCCGCGGACACACAGCAAGTAAATAATATACCTGGCAACATTATTTCTAAAATTAATAATTAACTAACGGCCAAGATAATACTGATTAAATGTGACTTGTTATTATAGAGTTAAGTATATTTTCTAAATTATAAATTTATTATCATTAAATTATGGCTACTATTTAAGGGTTAATTAATGGATTAAAGCGTGAATCAGCATTTCGGAAAAATGCGAAAACGTTCCCGGATCCTGGCAACTATAGGCGATACTTTGTGTTTTAGCCAGTCAGTCTCTTCAAAAGATTGCGTCAACTTGGCACAAATTCCTTAGTTATTTGCAAAGCACGTTCAATGAGTAGATTCCTCAAATAAAAAAAAAGTACTTATTTGGTCAGATACCGTGTGGATGGGCAAAGCGTGTGGTGCCGACTAAAAATATGTATATATCTTCCCGTGGGTGTTGCAAAGGGTGACTAACGCATCCTCGGAGTACCACAAACACCTGACTGCGATCGTCAACCCTCCTTCCAAGCTTGGTGATTATGGCAATCCCCCCCTCTTTATGAACGACACTCCAATAAACCAGTCCCTAGACCCCGGCGGCCCCGCTATTCCTGGTCATAGTATCAGCCAAGGCAACGGCGCGGCGGTGCAATTAATTCGTTGTGGAGATCTTTGGGTGAGACCTATGTCCAGTGGACAACTGTTGTGTTGAATAAATGGATGGTTGTTGGTTAGAATTCACCTATTCTTTTATACACGATATAGGCTCAGTGCTTTGACCAAAATCTCACCTGATGTTAAGTGACGATGTTGTACAGGATGGCAAACACACTAAATATAGATACTGGTTCTCAAATGATGCTGCCGGAACAACAAAATATATAACTACAAATACAAATCATAGTTACAACCATTGTTAACGGAAGCACAGAGAGGGGAGAGGGTAATTTGACAGTTAATTCTTGCAACTACGCATAGTGTATAATCAAATCTACTATTGAAGGCAAAAAAATATTAACGTCGTCATCCCAAACCAGAAATGCCATGCGTTTAGTTTAGGGTTATACTGTTGGTTTTGTTACAGTTGGTTGGCTTGGTTACAGATTCTCAAACTTGAAACTGGTAGCTACCGATATGTGTGTTATTAGAAAATGCCCTACTATCGTGCTAATATATTGTTTTGAAAATATTAATATCCATTTAATAATTAATATATTCATTAATTAAAAAAATCAATTGTCAGCAATGAACTACATTATTTCGAGTTATAATAAAATTAACTTTAATATGGAATACTGTACAAAACCATAATAAATTAAAGCAAAAATTTAGTATAAAGTAACGCAAGATAAAAATTCGTTCGGAATTTGCGCAAACATTTGCCTTCTTTGATGGATACGTTGTGATCAAAGATTGATGGATGTGGTTTAATCAAGTGTTATCATACAAATATTGGCTGTCTGTTTTCATTTATTCAGGATTGGCTGCACATGATTAACTTTAAAAGATTATAAAAAAAACTCTTAGTTTAAAAAAAAGTGTTACTCTTAGTTTGTTTATTTTTGTATATGAGACGTTCGCATTTAGTCCTTAGAAGTAGTCATTTCTCAGTGATGGATTTCCAACGAAAATTATCTTTCTAATTACTTTTACACTGGACTGCAAGTATTCAAGTTTAGAAGATGCCAGATTATTCGATTTAGGCTATTATCGAAAAAAATAAAAGTAAAATAGTAAATAGGTTTTCTTATGAGAACTTTTTTCATATTAACTAGTAACTACATATATTATTTTAAAGCAGCGTTTAATTAATATTTGTTCTTTGGAGCATATATTCGTTGTTTGATAAAATTTTATCAGAACTTTTGAAACACTATTATATATTTAGCAGATAAAAAAAATTCCTTCTGCCTATGTTTTGCAGGCATTTAAACAGGTGCACGTTGGCCTATCTGATTTTATTTTCGGAGTTATAGTTGGCGGTTTAAGAATAGTACCACCCCATATCATCCCGTGGTTGTCGTAAAAGGCGATAAACCAGAGGATTGGCAGCAGCATCCTTTTAGTACTACAAACACCTACTGCCTGCTAAGCAAGCGTGGCGATTATGGCACTCCCCCTTTGGGGGAGACCTATGCCCAACAGTGGACGAGATACGGTGGAATAGAATTAGTAGTAGTTGTTGGCTCTAATGCGTTTTTAGTTTTACATTTATAATTTACTAAAGCTTTTTACTTATTCTATTAAATGCTCATACATATTTATTCGTTTGCTCTCTTTATTAATTTTCTTTTCAAACGAAGAATTTCAGTATGTTTCGTTTATAACGAGTATTTTTTAGCAACCAATTTCCAATAAGTCTTTCTGAAATATATTCATATATTTCTTGTAAATTAAATGTAGCATCTACTATGATAGCGATAAGATGATATTAGGAGATGTTAAAACATTTTAAAAAACACAAAAAAAAACAATATTTCAAGTTTAATTCTCTGAGCAATTGCTTCATATCACTACTGTACACGGACCTGTGGCATAGAGTGCCGATGTACTCAATTGCTGGATTAGTGACACTCTAATTTTTGGTACAATTCTTTTTGAGATTAGATTTCTATGAATACCTATAGCATCATTAATTTTATCACATAATAAATGACTGTTAAATAAAGTTTACACAGATGATTAAGAGGAGATATGGACGGCGACAGTTAGGAATAGTAGGGTATTTCAGAAATCTATTGCTATCGCGTTGTGTCCCAAAGAAAGAGTTATAAAACACGAAAGGGCTCGCAGTTGCAAGGGCAATTGCAGCTCGGGCTGATTTTATCGTGTGCAAAATAGACGAAAACATCACTTCGTAGTACCCTGTCTCCTCCTCGAAAACTGAACCGATTTACTCCTAGTTATAAAATAAGAAAGACTTTGGCCATGTCTCTACGTTTTTCTTTTTTAATTTTATCCATCAAATTTGCTAGACGAACGTCTGCAAAATGACAGTAAATATCGAGCATTTTTTTCATTTTCAAAGACTTCTAGTTTCTAGAATAACTAATTTATTAAAAAAAATAAAAGTACGTATATGGCGGTGGTGGATATATATTATTTGGTACAAAAATATTTACTATAATGCTATTATCTAAGGAGGAAACAGGGGACTAAATGGTTTGTCTCACATATCCTCATAAGGAAATAATTCAGATAAATCTTTGCGTTTTAACGCGTATAATATAGTAATTGTATTATGCAGATTACTTAGGTAATCAGCACACTAAAGCTAATTTACAAATAAATAAAGGCACTTTCGGTCCACCACGCAACGTCGCAATTAACTCTGGGGACTGGTGTTCGCTCAATTTATTATTCACGCAACCCGTGCGAGATGGGATCATTTAAGCTAACGTCCGGCGTATTAGTCAATCAGGTGCCTATTCTATCCATTTTGTGAAATCAGATTAATTACTTTTAACACTGCAAATACTTAGATTGTCCTATAAAAGTAATTAATTTCGTTGTAATTAATTTTCGGTAACATGCCGTGTGGTGCCGGTTAAGGATACCCCGTAATACCCCATATCTACCCGTGAGTGTTGTAAAAGACGACTAAGGGATAAACCAGGAGATGAACGGTAGTATTCTGTGATCACCAAACCACCTACCAAGCGTGGCGGTTATTGCAATTCCTTCCCTCTTTGTAGGAGACCTATGCCCAGCAGTGGATATCTTTCGGTTGAATTAATCAATAAGTGAAGAGGAGAATAAAAATATCGATTATCGATTTTCAACGAGATGGAATAATTAACATATTTTTATGTTATCAATAATGAGATTTAAGTCTATTGCTTATAATTTACGAAAAAATCAACATAAAAATACAGTATTCCATTAAGCAGATTTGAATTGAAGACCTTATTTAAATAGGGCGGAGTTTGGAAGGGTATTTTATGCATAAGAACGTCTATCAATATAATAAATTAATTATTCAGTCGGTCCAAATCAGATGAGGTCGCTTCGGTTTCACTTCCGACGGTTGGGTTCGATAACTCAATAGACCGCCCCGCCCGCGCTTCGTCTTTGTGAATTTCGGTCATCATTTCCCAATATGCTAATGAACTATACGATACAATTATTAAAAGCTAAATAGCTATGTAATTGACCGTGAAATCCGGTTTTTGGATAACACGTCCGTTGAAGAAAATGTAGAATCATAACAAAGTGGATTTATTTAAAAGTTGTAAAAGAGTGACTAAATGCTTTGAAGTAGGAGTAATTTTAAGTAAAGGCTGTAAGGATAGAACACATAACATAACAGATAAATATACGGAAAGTCCAGAATTTGTATAGCATATTGTTAAACCATCAAATTCCAAAAGAGTTTAGCAAAGTAACATAAGCAGATTATTTTTACATTAGGTACATTTCTGTAACAAAATCGAACTTGTACACACAGTGCTCTATTCGTAAAGTGAGTTCTTAATCGTATGTTATTATAAAAATCATTGAAAGCATCTTTTTATTCGTGAAATGATCTTTTGAATAAGGCAATGAAGTCTTTCATATTTCATTATTACATGTAAGCTCTGTTACATACACTCAGCGCAAAGCTGAGGAAGCCCTGATGCTTAGTAGGAATCAGCTGCGAGTATTACTGAGAGCGCTAACTGAGCACTGTTGTTTGGGCAAGCATATGCACAACATGGGTGCCCAGAACACAAGAGAATGCAGATTCTGTGAAATTGCAGACGAAACACCAAAGCACATCTTGTGTGAATGTGACCCACTAATACCCATACGTAATCAAGTTCTGGGTAAACATCGTTGTTCCTGGAGGAGGTACAGACGCTCTCTGCCAAAAAGATGCTACAGTATATCCAGGTTTTAGGTCTAGGCAGTGAGCTTTAGAAATATGGGGGCGATCACAATAGATATATTTATGTCGCAGTGATACAGGACTGACTTAGCCTGCATAGCCCTTTTCTCAAATAATAATATTAATCTATGTTAGGTTTCATATAATCTCCATTATACACCTTAAATTGGAAAATACAGCAGTCAGTTGACACTGTAATAATGCCTAAACTAAAAATCCCTACAGTTACTGGATATAAGTCTTTAATCCTTTCAAATAGGTTGTACAATTTCGAACCTATTAAGAGGAGACGAAATAATGTTTTCAGATGAGCTTAAAAGACAAGTTTCCACTTTGATTAAAAAGGTTGGCCGTGAGATTGAAGCCTACAATAGATTTACCGATATAAAAACAGATTTTGTTAATTTTGTTATTATCTATACTTAAATCTAGGGCTTTGATTGAGTCACAAGTCATCGCGTTAGTTATTTTATGTTCTAAGTTTTTATTATTACTGAACGTACTAACAACTTCGTAATTTAATAAACAACAATAATTCAAAATTATTTGAGACAATATTCGTTCTGTGTTTTTTGCATCGGTAAAGTTTATCTATGTATATTTTAACTTGTTGTAATATATCTGTCTTTTTAGAATCTAGAAAATACGACTCGATTCGTTAGTACATTGTAAATATATAAAGTGTCGATTGTTTATAAAATAAGCCCTTCTTAAGACGTGAAAAATCGCATCAAATTATCAGTAAGGTAATTCGTCACATAGCTTCTCCTTCATAACTAATTCATAATTAAGGTGGAAACGAAACAATTTAGAGACTTTTTTTATCAAAATATATTTTTTTTGAGTTTGTATGTCTTTTTTTACACGATATCGGCTCAGTGGTTTGGTACCACAATCTCACCTGATGTTAAGTGAAGATGTGGTCCAGGATGGTAAGCACACTAAGCCTATATGAATTGCTTCAAAAGCGATGCTGCGGGAACACACCTACCGGTATTTGACAACAGGTTTTCATACTTGAGTATGGCAGCTAACCAGGCGGGCACTATTAGAAAATGACCTATCACTATGTTTTCCTCACGATATTTTCCTTTAGCGAAAGATCAGGCTGATTTTAGAGTTGGATGGGTGGGCTTGAACTCGCGTCCCCTGACGCGAATTCCGACCGCACTAAAAACGAAACTATCATCGTTTTGTATGTCCTTACCCTTATGTATTTCGCTCGCTTATGCTATTTGCTTTTGAAATATAATTCTATTAACAAAGTTTTCTCGTTTATATTATCGACATTCAAACTGTCAAAAACGTCTAAATCCGAAATTATTGAACTGTCAAAGACAATATTCGACTCCGTTCGATTGGTAACGTTCGAGACTTGATTTTAATCAAACAACGTTTATATTTATTCACGGTAAATTAATTAAGAGATACAAATAACTTTTGGGGGAGACTGGAGGTGAGATTGCGATTAGTTAACTGAAGTTTCGATTTATCATCAAAGTAAATACGAGATTTGATGAAGTTTTCGGCGTAATCTTATGGCGGGTATAGATTTACGTTCCATATTGTCGCAATATATCACGTAATGTAACAGAATTCCCATAGTGTGGACGCTTTGCGCGCACGAACCGTGTACACTACGCGCTCGAACAGAGCGTTTTAAAACGTGCGCGCTGCGATCCGTCATTTGTCGGGTTTTTCACCGAACACAAAGAGGCGCTATGGTTGCCGCACGCATTCCGTAAAGGTACATGCTCGGTTCGTGTTACGTTACAGAAGTCTGTACCCGCCTTAAGTCTGTTTTTAGAAACGAAAACTTCTTTAGCGATTCTCATAGGGGAGAAATTTATAGATTCGCGTTACCAATGCTATGACGTCACCCGTCAACATGCTACATTATATCAAATATAAGATGGCCTGTACGTGCTGGCGCTTAGAGATAAATAATAAAATGTATACTTAAGCAGCCTATAGTATCTTTTGTACTTTTGTAGTATAAAACGTACATAAGAAAATTGATGTAATAACCAGACAAATGTATATACTATTATAATAATTTAAATGAGCAAATTATGAAATTGAGACATTTAAAAACAGTTTTTCTAAAGCTTTGTGTTTTCATTTCTGTCGACAGTCCTCATGGCTGCCTATTTTCTTATCTTACGTTTTTGACTTTTTATTATGTGCTTGCTTAACTACTTAACGGTATCTTGATAGTATTATTATATTTTATGTTTAGCGTTAAGGCCGCGCTGCCTTGAATATTCCACCATTAAATTATAGTTGACACAAAGTAGTCTCAAAATGTTCAAAGTGATAAATTGTGTTTTTCTTCATGATTATTGTCGTCTCTCGGGGTAGATACAGGTTAACAAACCAAAGGTTTCTTTTTAACACAATTCTGTGGAACCGTTCTTCAGTTATGCATTGTGATATATATAAATGGGCTATTTAAATTATAAAGTGGGAACCATTTTAGGGGAGAGCTATTTCCAGCAAAGGCCATTTTGACGGTTCAATTAATTTGAAAGCTTAAATTGATTGCCGATATATTTTAGCCGTTTACTTATGCCGTGTGGTACCGGTCAAGAATAGTACCACTCCATATTTTCCTGTGGGTATCGTAAAAGGCGACTAAGGGATAAACTAGTGGATCCCAGCTACATCCTCTGAGCATTACAAACACTTACTACGATCGCCAAACCGCCTGCCAAGCGTGGCGACTATGACAATCACCCCCGTAATTCTTTGGAGAAGACCAACAAAGGACGTCTTTCGTTTGAATGGATGGATGGATACTTTAGCAAATGACGCTTCATACTTCGTTTTAGAAGCTTTAATTTACTCAGAAACAATAGTTAGCCATTAGTTCGAGCCAGCGATAGTTAAAACCAGTATGGGACTTGTAGCGAACATTACCGGGGGGTTTTGGTATGGCATGAAAATAAAACCCAACTGCCTTTAGCTTTGTCATTCAAATCTCAGCTAATTTGCGGTAACGAGATCATATTTTATGTATAGCAATTTTTTCAAGTAGAGAATCAACTAATTACTTGATCAAGTCGCACGGTCTATTTAAGATTAAGTCGGCCCAAAGAAATGATCTTAGTTAATTGTGTATTTCGCGTGTGACACCATCCATTGTGTTCGCTCGAATCCGTCATTATCAATCACATCGTTTCCGTTATCAATCTTGTGGAAGTTGAGCGAAGACCCAGCTCGGGTTTCCCCAGGTAGCAGGAAGCTACCACTTATTTCAGCCATGTGTTAGCTACGAATATTTAAAAATTTTCTTGATCTTATCAAAATAGAAGATTTAGATAATGGCGTAGGTGGTAATGTCTTCCGAGTCGAAATCAATGAGCGCAGCCTGAGTTTTCGGTGAAGGAAAACACTGTGAGGAAACCAAGGTGGTAGGACATTTTCTAAAGATGGTAAAATAAAAAACTAGGCATCCATGGGAACTGCCGACAGAAGTGAAACTCGAAACTTGGGAATGACTGGTTTTTATATGTTTTTTTTCATTTTTTTAAGATATTCAGTTTTTTTTATTTAACAGCAGTATAAGTAGTTAGGGTTAGGTATATTTTTATTATTTTTTGGTATTTCTGTGAAATTTAATCTGGTCACACTGGTCGTCAGTCACTTTTTTCCACTACAGAAAAAGTCCAACGCAGCTAAAGAAGTTTTCATTTTAACAATCGGTTCACAAATAGAGCAGGAGGTGATATTAATTTAATAAAAAATTAATGATTAAAACTATAATTACTTAATTTATTATGAATTATTATTATTTTTGATACCACGGAGTCATTCGTCAGGCTTAAGTAACTAAATATATAAAGGCCTTATTTACCTTTTCGGCAACAACCGACTACAAAATTAGTACTAACGACTAAATAATTAATAATACCCGGCTCGGTGTGTTAAATGACTTAGGCGCGACCCTGAAATATTATTTGCACAAAAGGCCACCTATTTCTTTGCGGTAAGGTACGATACCTTGAGGTTATTGTACTAGGAATTAAGGTAGCTATAGGTGAGGGACATTTCCATTAGGCGAATCTATTTTTTTTCAAGTTCAACGATCTCTATGTCGGAAGGCAATCGATCATTTTTTTTACGCTATTAAGAAAGTCTTTGGTCTGGATTGCGGTCGCCAAAGTTATTAAAGGTATATATGTGGAAATATAATGTTAACATTATGTTTAGTCTATAATATAATATAATAATACATATCTTCAATCACAATGAAATTACACTGGAATATTTATGAAATAAAAAAAAATCATGAATTGACAGTCTTTTGTACTTCTTTTATACTCGTGCAGTATTAATCACTACGTACACTTTTTAAATAATCCTTGGAAAATAAAGTTTTAATAGTGGTGACAGTTGAATTATTTTTTTTTTACAATTGATTTTTTTTTTTTTTATTTTTTTATGCGGAACCATAACAGACAGTACCGATATTTCTCACAAATTAAAAGACCTGCCAGTAAAACTGTGCATTGAATCGGATTATATTCACAATTCCATGAGTTTTAATTTTTTTACGCAGAACCCGAATTATTGAACGTATGAATTCTTTGTTATAACAATAATCTGTACACTGGCGAACTTAATGCCACAAAGCTTTTTCTACCAGCTGACCAGCGATAATGCATAAATAATACATTAAAGAAGGTTGTGTTATTATTGTCGAAAAATAAAAGTTACTCCACGCAACTTAAGCTATCTACCAGAAAAAGTCTCGGCAGAACCGGCCCAGCCGTTCCGGAGATTAGTCGGCACACACAGTGAGACAATAAGTTTAAAAATTATCTCTTTGGTATAGGTACCGTATATACATTCATACGCATTTAGTAAAAAGTTGTTATTCTTCAAGTTGTTTAGTTTGTTTCTTTGTTATTCCATAATTTATTATGGTCACTGAACGCGAGTACTTCAAGCCTGAATTGGTGTTATAATTTGAATATTCAGTGTGTTAACAAAATGGTTGCTCTTTGTTAAGAACTTTCCAGGGAGTTTTTGTAGCATCTTCTTATTTCACATTATTATTTCTTACTTTTATATAATACGTCACATAATATAGTAATGAAGTACCGTTTGTTTAAAAACAAAACATTCAGATGATACACCAAGATGTCTTTATTTTTTGTTAAAATCTCTTAACGAGGTCTTATACGTAACTTTAGATATTTTAGGTCAATACTTTATTTAGGATAATAGTGCACAAGACTATCGCCGGTCAGCAAAGTGTGGGTAAATATCAGACTATTGCTGATCAAAACCGCATTTGTTTTTCTTTCACCCTATTTGGCGTGGAAGTAGGGAGCGTTTTCGCTTTTTATCTACTTCCGGGCAGGTGTGTGCTTTCCTAATAAGCACCCTTTTGCTTAACCACTGGGACGGCGCATCCAACACTAATATGCTTCAACCCGTCTGTGCATGTACTTAATTACAACGGTGATGGATGCGTCCGCGTTCATCGTCCCCAGGTTCTTTCTACGGGAGTCACACCCCTTCAAACTCTCTATTTTTATTGCATACTAGCTGTGTGCCATCGGCTTCCGGAGATTAGTCAGAGCAAATAGAGATGGACAAAAATTTTACAATTTTTTAATTAATTTATTACTTTGATATTACAAAGAGACGCTTTATTTTTATTTATTAGTGTAGACTATATAGTGTGTTTTTAATAAAAAGAAAACGTTACCGAATTATGTGTATTGTGATTTACAATTTTCAGTGATGTTAATTTTGTTCGCAGAGCATCCGACAGATCACCTTTCGACGGCTCGTGCTGTTCCGGTTACCGGCCTGTTGACTCCGCTAGTTTGACTACTCCGGACGAAGATGACCTCGATCCTGTAAGAATACGATCAAATATAAATATTTACATCAAACAGAAATTATTGCGTTACTTTAGCAATGGTAGATATAGCATGAGGATACCCACAAACTTTCTTGTAATGTAATTTATTGAAAATCAAACGAAGTGAAATAATATTTATTCAAACAAGATTAAAATAATTCAAGTCTTTTCAAATCAATATGAAGTATTTTCGACAATATATATTTTTACTATATTTAACTGGCAACCCAGAGGTGTTACTGATACCCTATTACAAATAATAAATTATGTTCGTCGTCGCCAATGTTGTCATTGCCAGTATTAAGAAGATTATTCTACTTACGTTATAAATTACAGAGACACAATTCTGTCAGTGTCATATGGGTACTTTTTGACTTTTAACAGCGGTCAACACAGTTGTATTATGGTACGGCTGTCGTTCTAAGGTCTCGGGTTCGGTGCCCGATATGGTGACAGGCTCGCCTCTTGTACGCTGTAATTCGCTATTTCACTTCTGTCTAAACCTTCGGGGATAACAGGCTTGAGCTTATGTTATGTAACTTAAAATTCACCTTCCATGTTATTTTTTAATACTTGAGCATAATAATCAAACTGTAATACATAAAATAACACCATAATTATATAATATACAGTCATCGTATGTATAACAAATAAAAAATCACTACACGACGACCAAGATGGCTGCTAAAAAGTGTTAAAAACTTAGAGCACCGTGTAATGCAATTTATAAAGGTTTTATCTGTGGTATATTTTTTTATGATATCATCTATTTTACACAGATACCCAAACACAGGGTTGTGTTGCTCGGAGATGCGGGTGTTGGAAAAACTGCTCTGGTGTCCCAGTTTATGACGTCAGAATACATGAATACATACGATGCTAGTTTAGGTAAGTACGCCTTGCATTTAAGTTAGAACTTGCTTTGTACATAGTAAGCATGTGTTGTGCTTATAATGTTGCTATTTCATCGGAGTCGCTTCTAATCAATAGTTAAATAAACTCTATATAACTAATAATGTTATTATTAACGCTTTTTTTAAATTAAATATTTCATATTTGAAATAGGTGTTATTATTTCTGTTGTTTTTTTTAGCTCGAATTAATTTTTTTTTTAACATAAAAATGTTTTTTTTTCATAAACGTACATTAAGAGGAAATGGGGGATGAAGTTTATTTTATACAAAGGTATTCCGCCGTTTCCTCCCTGGATAATTAAATTTTTATAAGTATTTTTATACCATATAACATGCCCCTACGTTTTAATTTTTTCCCATAAATTGATTATTATAGAAATTAGGTAGGTGTTAAAGATAAGAAAAAAATACTTGATTTCGCTGTCGTTTTCCGACGTCCGTGAAACAATTTCGACTAATAAAAAACTACTACGACTAATAAAATTCTAATTCAGTCAGTGTTCTTAAGAGGATATGAGGTCGGCGAAAAATTTTAAAAATAGGTATTAAATAATTTTTTATAATGAGAAACGTACTAAGATGCTTATACGTCTAAAGTAAAAAAAAATATATTTAAAATAAGCAAACACCCTCTCGTATTCTAAGATAAGAAAATAAGATACTTTGAATATATATCTTTTCAATCTGTCTATGTTTTCGTTCAAATGTTTGTAGAAAATACAATAGTAAATTAGATCGAATAACTGAAACCTTAAAGGTTCTACTAGTAACAAATAATTAAAGATATCTACATTATGACCAGGTTATATATAGATGACAATGTTCATGATCATATTAATTAGAATCATATTAATTAATTTAAAAAAAAATTAGGCAGCCATGAGGACTGATAACAGAACTGAAAACTTTGGATAACTGTGTTTTTTAATGCTTAAATATCATAGTTTGTTATTTGAAATTATTAACATAACCTAACATTTAACAAATATAACATTTGTCTGGTTTTTATATCTATTGTCGATCCGAGCAATAATTATCTACATTTTCATGTAGCTCATTCTTATTCATAATCAATATTTAATTATTTATGTAATTTGATTATTTATCTCCGAGCACCAGCACTTAAACGCCTCATACTGTAACATATTGACGGCTAACTTTATAGCATTGGTAACGCGAATCTATAATTTTATCCCCTACCGAGAATCACTTAACGTCGCTAAAGAAGATTTATTTAAAAAAAATAAAAAAGTATAAAAAAACGTAATACCATACATTCAGGGTTAAGATTCTTATGTTTTAGATTGTAAAATTTCATTTATTTATTACGAAATTGCCATCGAGGGAGGATTAATTAGGTAATATATTGAGATAATCTGTATGCTCAAGAAATAATCTACTGTACTAAATGTAATACTACTGCTGTAATAAAAATGTTTGGATGTTAATTATATTTATTAGCGGACAAATTGTTAATATTATATAGATATATTATGCTTCCTTATATAAAAATAAAACTTTAAAATTCTGTACTCGATAGTTTTCTATAGTTAGTTAATTTAGTGATGAAATAGTCACATTTTACATACAACCATACCAATTTTTATACTATGAATTTTTTTAGATTTGTTCTTTTTTGATATAAATTTAGAATTATTTTTATTACTCTGTAATAAAAAATGTGTTCATCTAATTGTACGTAGCTAATGTCAACTACTTCTGAGAAACAACACCTAGAAATATTTAGAGAAGAATGGATATGAATCTAATATGGAAAGAATTTCCATCGTTCAAAGCCATCCTTTGATAAGCTCGAAAACCATTAGTGACCCTTTCAGAAGCTTTTGGCTAATGGAAGCCGAGGAAATTGACTAAAGTATGTCACGGCATTAGAAAACACTAAATGACAATTAACTAGACTGGCAATATATTACGCTTTGTCTTTAGTAGTGATCGTAAGCGATAGCGATTAAAAAGTGGAAACTTTAAAATTAGAATTTCAGCCATAAAAGCTGATAAAATTGCATTTTACACCCCCATCTTTACACAGTATGCGTAATTTTTAGCTAAAAACTCAAGTTGGGATCTAGAACTAGATATATTTGAATGAAAACTCCTAAAATATAAATATAGTGTAGGAATTCATTGTAACTATAAATACGTTGCATAACACTATTCGTTAGTTTACTGAAGTAGGTAACATTAATAGTTTAAAATGGATGACGTTATAATAGTAAAAAAATCATTAAAGGAAATATTTAGTAACATTTTTAAATAAAAAATGTATTTTAAATTTATATGAGATTTATATTTTAAATGAGAGTTGATTATTTTTAAATTGAAATCAATAACAATGAAACTTTATTTAACCCCTTGAGCACCTTCCCGGCGTTTACGCCAGCTTTCCATTGTTTTCATATTGTCTTTCTATTATTTCATTTTTATGGGTACTCGACCCATTAATATATACTATTTGCTTTTAATTATACAAAAGAGTATAAAGACAGAGAAATATGTTACGAAATATGTACTCCTAGTCGAACTAAAAGTGTGTATCATAATGAAATTATTTATAAATATTTATAAAATTATATTTATTTAAAATGTTAATTAACCCCTGAGCACTAACCTGGCGTTTACGCCAGCTTTCCATTGTTTTCCTATTGTCTCATTTTTATGGGTACTCGACACATTAAGAAAAGAAAAATATCTGGCAAAAGATATTCAATAAAACATCACAATAAAACATTCCTGTTTACTGTTAACATTACTGTTAAATAATAAAATTCAGCTTATTTAACCGCGTTCGCTTGCTAATAAAACCGCGCTCTTATTGTTGCGAATGGTGTGCGTAATAGTTGTAGTTGGCTGTTCGTTTCTGAATCTTCTGTAATATAACACACTACTTCTTTTTGCTTGCACACACACACAAATGGCGCGAAGCGAAACGAGGTAAGTTCACATTATTTATACTCGCTTTTAAATAATGCTTATTTATAATTGGTTTTATAACGTCTTTATTATTTAAACTCAGTACATATTATGTACATAAATTACTTATGTAAGTTAATGAAGCGATGTGGGTTCATTGTTTGCTTGGAGGAATTTCGCGTCGACGGACGTCGGTCCGATATTCATCTATCCTATTCTATAATGAATCTGGGAATTACTTTTCGGTGAAGGAAAAGATCGTGACAAAGCTTTAGTACTGTGGTAGGGTAATTTTAAAAATATTTAGCCTGGCTAGTTATTACTCTCCAGTTTGAAAGTAAAACTTTTACGTAAGTAGAAAAATATAATAATTTGTAACGGAGTCGCCAAAAAATCAACTGTTATGGTTTACATAGGCTGACTCTTAAGAGGACATGCGGTCGGTAAAGTAGGTATTTCAGAAATATACTGCTATCGCTTTGCGCCCCAAAACAGAATTATAAAACACGAAGGGGACAACTCCAGCGCGGGCTGATTTACCGAATGCAAAATTGACGAATACATCACTTCGTAGTACTCCGTTTCCTCCTACAAAAACTGAAGCGATTTTTAATTTTCTTTCAGTTTTAGAATAATAAAGACTTTGACTATTGCTATACGTTTTGTTTATTTTTAATTTTTTATAAAATTTGTTTGACGAACGTCTGAAAATGACGGTAAAAATCGAGCATTTTTTCATTTTCAAAGGCTTCTAGTTTCTACAATAACTAATTTATGGAAAAATCAAAACGTACGAGCACGGCGGTGGTAGATATATATTATTTGGTATAAAAATATTTACCATAATGCTATTATTCAGGGGGAGGAAACAGTCGACTACGTTTGTATGGAATAAATGCCGCTAGGATATCCTCTTATGCATCGAAGTGGTGGCGTTTATCTCTAAATATTAATAAAACAGTTATTACGATATTCCATTGTATTGAAAGATTTGAGGTAGACGCCCATTTGATCAGAATACTTTTTAAAACGTGGGCCCTCTAAAGAAGGCCTAAATAAGAATAACCGCAAAAATGAACTCCCGCCTTATTTAAAGGCTTATTGGTAGTCCTGGTATGAGCCAATTGAGAATCTTTTATAATGTGAATTGGTTAGTTTTTGGCTTTCGTTTATTTTGGCTTGGCTTATGGCGTAGCTTGATATATTTGGTGTTGCTATGGATTAGTTGAATGATGTTTCATTTATTGATTACAGAGAACTAAGCGTAAACAAAAATTTAATAGTCCATTCGGCTGAAAAACTCCTTGGAAACAGGCGTTTGAAGTTTTGTTAGGGATCGAGATAATATAACGCTATCTCTCTCAAAGATAATATTAAAAAGCTTCTAAGTTCCTTATTTTCATAAACTTACATTACTACTAATTCTTATTTAACTAGGTACATACTTATTTTATTTAGTACTAGCTGTGTGGACGCGGCTGCGATCGCGTTTCATATGTTCTGCACTGGGTTTTAATTATTTTTATACGGAACCCTAATTATTTTATCAATTTTTTTTACTAACAGTTAGTTAAGATATTTCTCACAAATTCAAATACCTACCAGTAAAACTGTGCATTAAATCGGATTTTATTCACAATTTCATGAGTATTATTTTTTTACGCGGAACCGTAATTATTTTCGAAAAACAAAAGTACGGGACCAGACGAGGTAACATAATTATCCGAGTTCCACGCGAGTGAAGTCGCGGGCACAGCTAATTAGTAAATAAATAGTTTGACATCGAGGGTAAGGCGAGTTTATTTTTGTTTATGTAGGCAAATTATAAAATGTCAGTGGTTGCTTTATGAATACCATTGTTAATAGTGTTTGAATTTATATTTATTTTAATTAATCATTAAAGATACGTAGAAAAAACTTTAATGTCGTTTTTTCTTAAAGGCTCGTAAAATACTTTTATAACTGTTTTATCTTAATCTAAGTGTAAAATAAAATAAATAAACGTTTTATTTTAACACAGAAACTCAGTGTTGTGTGTTCTATTTAATATAGAAAAAAAACATCGGTTTAAATAACCTTATATGTGTATCCATAGATAAAATATTAATATAGTCTTTGGTATATCGAAAAAAATATCTTCAAAATCCTCGGTGTATTATTTCGTGTTTGAAAAAAAATGATATAAACGTCAGATGTTACTATCAAAAGAGAAAATAAATTATTTATCCGCCCATTCCATTTCATACCATTAGTATTGAGAGAGAATGTGTTATCCATATAACAATATATGTATTAAATGAAGAGATATATTTGGTATATAACATTTAGTAAATAACGTTTCGTCCATTATCACGAATATGAAAGAATTCTATTTCATGTATGTTTTTTTGTTGTCATCATGAGGCAGTCGTTTTGTTGTAGGCTAGTGTTACATGTCGTATCTTTTTACTATCTCCGTGATAATGTTTGAATAGTAGGACATAATATACAAGTCACAGTTCATTCTGGTAGAGGATTTTGGTATTCTCTCGGCTCTGCAATTATGCCTTTATAATTAACATTGAAGTGATGATAGTTCAGTTGATAATGTGTTGGGATTCTGCGTCAACGAATCGCGTCATTTGAATCTATTTATTCAATGCTATATCAAGTCTGAGCTTTGAAGCCATAGCATGGTGATGATTTCCTAATAATGCTAGTCTGGGTAGCTACCACCCACAAATTTGAAAACCGGTCACTTAGCACTAATTGGTGAGTTCCGGCAGCATCACGTGAGAGCTACTAAATCTAACTTTAGTTTGTCTACCACCCTGACTTTTTGACTATATCGTAATCTAACATGCGGTTAGATAGTGATCAAAGCGCTAATCCTATACAGTATTAAAAAAACTATGATGACTCAGTGGTAATGTCGACCACATCGCATGGGACGGCTTTGAAATATATCTTACAATAAGATGAAAGCGTTCAGCCTATAAGTGTCTATTTTAAACTAATCTGACAGTAGCAACGTTCCAATTTCATCAGGACTGTCCAGATGTTTTGATTGTACTCTCTTCTCCTGACTGTTTTGTCAGGTGTAGATACTTTTGTCGCTTCGTTTTCAAATTAGCGTCAAAGTAAGCTACTTTAAATGATCAAATTATAAGTATAATAATAAAAATAATGTAATTTAGCTATCACTACAAATCTGTAGTATTTTTATGTTATATACTATAGGTTTTCTTTGCCTCGCCTGATGTTAAATGGCGATTTCGACGAAAAAAGAAGACGTTCAAGGGAAGAAGTATAAACACACTTCTAATTTCTAGGCAATATAATTTAAATTTGGGGATGGTAACTAGTCAGACGGTCATTTAATGACTTTGCATGAATTTACCGAAACGAATTCGAACTATCTCCAACTGAAGAAAATCTCACACGATACACTAATAAACACATCCAAGATACTGCGCATCGTATAGTTACTGATGATACGCTAGATGATACGTTTAAAAAGGACCTTGCATATTTGGTATATTTATTGAAGCTATAGTTTTAGTAAGAATATAATTTCACGAGATAAGAATCAAAGGAGGAGAGAGATTGGACTTCCCTATTTGGTTGGCGGACGGAAAGAGGGATAGATGTTATTAGGCTGCCTCAGGGATTGAAAACAATGGAAGTGGCCAAGTCGGTCCTGTTACCGGGGTGACACGGAGCATGCCTGACTAATTCCTTGCCGCCCCAGGAAGGTGGTGAATGGTACCATGGGGTTTTGTGGGTATTTCCGGCGCTTCACGCCAGGCAAGTCCAACATACCCGGGAGTCGTTACTCACCAATTAGAATTGTCAGAGAGGATGTGTAAATTTATTTCCCTAATTAAAAAAAAAAAAACAATAAACTTCACAGAAGGGGACGTCCATTAATTACGTTAGGTGTTCTAGGGGTCAGGGGGGTCAAGCTAAATCTTTCAAAATCTCACTTTGGGGGTTAAAGGGGGAGTGGTCTTAGCAAATATCATGTAATCTTATTTCTAACAGAAAACTGTGTTAAATTGCGTAAAAAAAGTATTTCTAGAATAAAATATGACCAAATCTGACACAATGTGTTTGTGGTATTCGTCCGAACCCGCAGAGCAGCAATGTAGCGCTCGATTGTTTAAGCGATATCGACCAGCTGTATCGACACGTGCGACGCGACGAACGTAGTACAGCCAAAACATAAATTATGAAGAATCTCGCATGAGATTAGAGGAAGGGATAGAGGGAGTTGAGGAAAATCTTAGGAAATCTCAAAAGGGGGAGAGGTTGGTTCGATAAATTATCAAAAATGCCTCACGTAATTAATGGACGCCCCCGAACTTGCATAGAAGTAGCAACTCAAATCTATAGGTAATTTTACTATTGTAATGGCTTTGTAATGTAATGTATTGTAATGGTAATTGGAAAACTTTCTATAAATAATACATATTCCATATCGTTAGAATTTTTATGACAGTCGTACCCACGAATTGACGCCAGTAGCTAATATATTTTACTATGCAATTTATGACCATAATCAATAAAGAGATATTTTTATTATCAAAATAGGTATTCTAAAAATGTTCGCACGCTCGGTTAATCTCAGAAGCCATACATAACCTGATCGTAGCGTACGTAGCAGAGATGGATGGCACGTAAATATTTCAATCGATATGCCGCAAGCGTCTAGTGTTGTATTTACATTGATAGATTAGTCTTTTATATGTTTAAGCATTTATTTGCAAATATTCAATTTTATTCTGGCGTTCACTGGTCTTCGTTGTGCTTGGCCAAGCTCGGCTTCGGTTCGATTTTTACGCTTACAATAGATTACACTTAATTTGCGATGCACAGCAGTTAGGAAGAGCCGTGTGTAGCGTTAGTATATAATTATTAATCACATAATATATTTATGTCAAAATAATTATACAAATATTTAAAAAAGAAATTGAAAACATATATATGTTACAGTACAAAAAAAATCTGATATCAAAATTAAAGAATATCAACTAAGCAGCGACGGAAATTAACCTGAGAATTTAAAAAAAGCTAAATACTGATAATTATTCATTATTACTTATTTACATTTTTTATCAATGATGATGTGCACTTTCCTTAGACACCTATTATCAACAGCAAATATATTTATTAATGTAATATACACATATCAATTAGTTTATATAAGACCACATTTATACACAATACTGTAGGTTGATACTATCCGTCAGTCAATTAAAACAGCGTGCGCTAATTGGTCAAATCAAATAGCGCGCGCTTCTCTGGCTTCCTGTAATACGGTCCCGTCCGTTTTCACGAAATCACTCCCACAGATTACAGGAAGGCGAGAAGGATGTTACAAATTAAAAATATTTTTATTTATTTAATTGTAGACCATCATGTGAACTATGCCTTATATTATACGTCGCTTTTTCAATAGGTAACCATTCTCTAACATATTTACCCTGTCATACGCACGTCTGTCTATCTGTGTTAATGTGTAATGGAAGCTTTATACTGCGGACATTAAATATTTACCCCATTTGTTTCAGATGACGAGTTCGGGGAGAAATCTGTATCTGTTTTGTTGGATGGTGAAGAATCCGAGCTGATATTTATAGATCATCCTAGTACTGAGATGTCTGTAAGTTTAAGCAGTTTTATTCGATATTTTTCTTAACGACCACCATACACATGGTGAAAAATGCTTGAGAGTGATAAAGTGCGTATCCAGAGTTACCCAGAGTCTTTAGCCATCGTGGATGTAGATCTCCATGATGATGCCGACTCACTAATGGCTTCGGCATACGACGGGCGGGTCGGGACGCCGGCATGATGTTTCTATAGAAGACATGGCGTCGACGCGAGCCAAACGCGACCTCTTCTATAGTAAAATCCCTGAAAATTTGTTTATATATATAATAAGCTCTTTATTTATTTATTACTTACTGTGTACCCGCGGCTGTGCCCGCGTTTAGTATATTTTGCATTGCGTTTTATTTTTTTTATACGGAAGCCCAATATATTTTTTAAAATAAGATAAAGTAAAAATATTTCTAATAAATTCTAGCACTTGCCCGTAAAACTGTGCATTGAAACAGATTTTATTTAATTTTTATGTGTTTTTATTTTTCTACGCGGAACCCTGATTATTTTTGAGAACTATAAGTACCCTATATTACCCGGAGTAACTTCAGCTATCTACCAAAAAAAGTCCCATCAAAATTCGTACAGCCGTTCCGGAAAATATCTGGAATAAACAGAGAAACAGACAGACAAAAAATTTTATTTTCGGTATATGTATCTTATATACATTCATATCTATTTAGTAAAAAAAAAAATATTTTGACATGACAAACAGACACTTTAATTTAATTTATTAGTATATCGAGGACAAAAAATGCATTACTTTTTAAAATATGTTTTGACTTGGTTTTATTGCAGAGTTTATTCAATTTAAACTTTCATTATAATATATTTGAGTCTATTATCATCAGATTGTATTGTGATGAAAGTACGAAAAATTAAATAAATTATTACGAATTCGAACCAGTCACAATGTTCCATTCCGCATAATATGACAAAATTTATACCTTATACCATATATTATTGTTAACAGATCGAAAATTGCATGTCTACGTACGAACCTCACGCGTGCGTTGTGGTCTATTCTATAGTCGCTAAGAGTTCCTTCAATCGTGCCGGTGAGCTGTTAGCGTATTTGGCAAGGGAGCAATTCACTGTCGACAGGACGGTCGTCTTGGTCGGGAACAAAGCCGACTTGGCTAGAGCTAGACAAGTGTCAACCAATGGTAAGTCTACGCTTTTATCGTGCTAGTGTTTTTTTGACGTGAAAACTTTATAGATTCGCGTTACCAACGCTATGATGTCAGCCGTCAACAAGCTAAAGCATGCCAAGGATAAGATGGTCTTTAAGTGCTGGCACTCAGAGATAAATACTAAAATTTATACATACGGAACCTATTCTATGTTTTAATTATGAACAAACTATATAAATGTACATAATTATTGCTCCGAGCGTCAAAAGATGTAAAAACAAGACAAATGTCATATGTAAGGTTATATTAATAATTTTAATGTGTCGAGTAGCCATAAAGATAAGACAATAGGAAAACAATGGAAAGCTGGCGTAAACGCCAGGTTAGTATTAAGGGGTTAAACAAATTATGAATTATTTAAACAATAAAAAGCAAAGCTTTTCCAAAGTTTCGAGATTTCACTTCTGTCGGTAGCCTCCATGGGTGCCTAAATTTTATTTTCAAACTTCTAATTAAAGTCCAAGATCTTGCATCTTTATTTTCGTTGTCTATATAATACGTTGGTAAGGATAAGTACACAGTTTAAGGTATTTTCCATTGTTTAACATCCGATTTTTAGAGCTATATGTATGTATGTTTTCTGGAAGTTTACTCATTTTTTTAAATTGGTAACACTAACCCTCGTCAGTTAAACAAATAAAAAGAAAATCGTTTCGAGATGAGAAAAATGTTTTTTATCTTTATTTTTACTACAAATATTAGATAACATCTCTTAATTCATAATGTGAAATTATAAAACCAATAGTAATACGATATAATATACATTACATTAATATTATAACCGTTAATATGAACTTAATAAAATATTAGAAGAGAAAGAAAAAAATGTATTCTTGATATGATAAAATAGTCATATGTTTTGCTGCAAACGTAAGGAAAGTCAAATCAAATCAAATAAAAAAAAATCTTTATTCAATTAAGGCCCTAAGAAGGCGCCTTATGAACGTCTAAAACACTACCACCGGTTCGGAAAACAACCCAATCGAGAAGAGCCGGCAAGAAACTCGATCTGGTTCTTTTTTTTTTATAAATATAATATATTAAAATAAATATATATAAAAAACTATACAAACCATAGTCTTAGCTAATGTTAGCGGAAGCACAGAGATGTGGGTTAATTCCAGACATCACTATCGTTCATGTAATGATCCACCCTGTAATAACCTTTTGAGATTAAGACTTGCTTGACATAATACTTGAACTTATTGTCAGGTAAATCGGTAATGTTATTTGGGATCTTATTTATATATCTTATTTTTATTTGTAATCTTATATATAAAGTCGGGAAGTTTGAAAAGTTATTTTTTCTAAGAGACAAATCGAAGTTTATCTGTGGCGTTTTATAATTGTACATAGGAATAATTATATCTAAATCCATACGTCTAAATTCTGCGATTGAAGTCTTTGTAGTTCGCACGCTAATACCCAACGCGGTAATCTAGTGGTTCCAAAAACTTAAAAATATCAAACACACGTTTTTACTTGTTGATTTCGTTTTATTCGATCAAAGCTTTAGCTCGTATTTTGATTGTGGAAAAAGTTTTTCTTACACATCTAATTTGACCGACTAAGTAATATCGTACCTACCGGTTTTACGAAACGATGTACCTACCTCTCTCGTCAGTGGTAACAGGTGTCTAAAATTGAAGGCGAAATAAATTGGGTTTTTTATTTGACGTTTTATGGGTTTTAATACTAGGACATTTTTAAAGGGTCCCTAAGTACGGTCGTGGGTAATAATTGCCGGGAATACTTTTTATTTTTAGGTACCTAAATGCAAATTTTGTTATTGTAACATTTATAACTTACTGTGACATTTTAATATTGATAATTTTTGTTCGCGGTTTTTACAAATTTTATATATGCTTTTATTACAAAAGGGTAAATGAGATTTTAAAAAAAAAAATGTGTATAGGACGAATTGTAAAGAATATTTTACTGTAATATTCAGAAGATTGCGCGTACCCGCCATCAGTTGCTATTTCATCAATGGCATCTTTTATAATTGTTTACTGTATTATGTTTCCAAATTATTCAATACATAAGTTAAAGCAAGAAACACAGTGGTGTTTTTGTCCAATTAATTTATTATTAACTAAATACATTTGCGCTATACCACTTAAAATGGACGGATTCCGCGGCAATCAACGTGGGTTCGATCCCCACCTATCCGACTCTAAAATCGGCCTGAGCTTTCGGTGAAGAAACATCGTGAGGAAATCATAGAAAATGCCCTACCACATTTTCTAATGATGCCCGCCTTGGAAGCTTCCGCCCTCAAGTTTGAAACCTGTCACCAAATACCAATAGGTGTGTTCCGACAGCATCACTTGAGAACCAGTACCTCTAGGCTTAGTGTGTTAACGTCACTTAGCATCAGGTGAGATTGCGGTCAAACTACTGAGACTATGCAGTGTAGAAATAAAACCTGTGCTGTATTAAAATCAAAAAATGTTTATTCAATTTAGACCCTAAGATGATGCTTATGAATGTCAAAATACATAAAAATACAAAAAATAGTAAAAAAAAAACTATTTTCTCATTTTCTACCACGACTTGGTAAAATTCTTCGATAAGGTTTCAAAGGAAAAACGCGAACTCGCTTATAATTGGAATTATAATTAGGTAAAAAAAACTTTTTACATTTCAAATATGTAAGAGACTCTTTTATAACATTTTAATGGCTTCAATCAGATCAGTGAGTATTTCAAAGTTGCGAAATTTTAATTAATTTCACTCACGGATAATATTACATCACAGAAGCAATATGACGCCTACGATAATGAAGCCTCAAGTTTGAGAGTAAATACGTGTGTAAATTTACACGAATGTATTACAAGTTATGAAAAACATAAGCCCTGTTATCTCCGAAGGGTTAGGCAGAGGTTAAATAGCGAACTACACCACTCACATTTCGCCGAGTTTAATTCCGTCCCAGATATGAGGGCGTCCTGTCGCCATATCGGGCTCAAAACACAGACTCCGGGATGATATTGAGTAGAACAACCCAATATCACTTGACCCGACTCGACGATCGAACCCGAGACCTCAGAACGATAGTCGTACTGTAATACAACTGCGCCACCGAGGCAGTCTAAATGTATAATATATATATAATATATAATTATTCGCAAAAAAAAATCCAATAGCACCTTTTTAAACGTTACGCAGGTAACTCATTCATTGGACGTGCAAGTAAATTTTACAATAACGTATTTTGCCTTAATGTTTCTCTTAGAGTGTTCAAAAAACCTTCTCTTTTGAGTTGCAATTTTGTTTTCATATAAATTATAGAGTCAGGTTATTTATGCTACATAAGAAAATACACAATATGTGTGGTATATATTTGTTATATATATATATAGGGAACTATAGGTCTTTTTGTTTTATTTTGTTTTCGTTGTTTTTATAAGCTGATATGACTGTTTGTTTCTTTATTATAAATAAAGTTATATAAAATAAAATATTTTATTATTAATAAATATTTATTATGGTAACAATTTTTTGTTACAAATAATAAAGTTCGTCAACAGCTACTAAATAAAAACAAAATCGATCTTCTTGAAATGTTCATTATTTTAAAAATAAATTTACCGTTAGGCTATGCCTTTTTTAGACTCGTAGCGTTTAGACATATTAACTGAAAACTTTAATTTTTAAGTGGAAACTTCATTAATGGCGTTAGGCGATTCAATCTATGTAGAGAACTCACTTATAGATTCGCGTTACCAATCCTACGACGGCAGCCGTCAACATGCTAAAGTATGTCAAGTATAAGTTTGGCGCTCAGAGATAAATAATAAAATTTATACTTACGCGGCATATCGTATGTTATGATTATGAAAATGTACATAATTACACAGACACATAAAAAAAAATTGGAACTGTCCAGACACTTTGCACATCATTTCCTATGATTCTGAGACCTGCTGATACGGAATTTTCACCTTTTTTCGCGATTTAAAAAAAAATTACTCGATGAAAGATTTTTACTCCGGATTCGGAATCAGCAGGTCGAGAACCATAGGAAAAGATGTGCAGTGTCTGGACAGCTCCACTATCTGTGTTAATGATCGGAGCATCAGTAGATGTAAAAACCAGACAAATGTTACATGTTAAATATTGGGATATATTAATAATTTCAATTAACAAGTTATGACTTTTAAGCATTAAAGAAACAGTTTTTCCAAAAGTTCGAGTTTCCACTTCTTCGGCAGTCCCCAGGGCTGCCTAGTTTTTTTTAGAAACTGTCTGACGCTGTTGATCTTAAGGGTTATGATAGATTTACGGGAATTTGTGACGAGTGCTTAGGGCATTCAGCAGATAAATAATGATAAGCACAGGAGAACCCGTAATGGTGCGAATATCGTCTAGGGCTGATAACATAGTTCTATCAACCCCAAGGGACCAATATAATTGTAAAGATCTGGAACAAGTAGCCGAGACAAATTCTTTCCAAAGAGCTTATTACACGATTTACACAGAGCAAAACTGAATAGTCTTGATGCTCAGTAGGAATCAGGCTATGATTATTAATGAGAGCAATAACTGGGCACTCTTGCTTGATCAAACACATGCACTAAATAGGTATCTGGAACACGAGAGTGTAGGTTCTGTGAACACCAAAGCATATCTTTTGTGAATGTGATCTATTAATTAATAACTACACACGTTACACAGTCGTTAAAACGTCAAGTCAAACGTCAAACGTATCGCCAAGGTGTAAATCTTGATTTGCAGACGGGGGGCGCAGCTGCAGTTGCACCGTTTGTTATGCCCGATGAGGGATGCAGCACAGCAACAGAATGTCGACACGATGTTTATAAATACATTCACATATTCTAGATAAAAAAATATGTGGTTTATAACATACATATAATTCAATGAACGTAAATATATTTAAATAGAAAGTATTAATATATGAATCCGAATTCTGACTAAATACGTGTTGCCTCCTGGAGGAAGTACCAAAAAGATTCTACAGTACATCCAGGTTTTAGGTTTAAGCAGTGAAGTTTAGCGTTATGGCTCACAATATATCTAGTTCGTACTGATACCTTTCGGAATAATAATAATAATGGGACTGTTAGCGCTATTAAACATTTATCAGTTAATGATAAATTGATATGGGCCTTGCTTTCTGTTACGGATTAGCTCAGTTTTAGGTGAAGATAAGTTTTATGACGGAAAAAATTAAAAAAGGAATTCGTAAATTAAAATACGTTTATTCAATGAAAACTAAAAAGTATAAAAAAAAGATTATTTACAAAGACAATAAAGGTTGCATTCATAACACTGTCGTTGTTAGAGTTTTATGCCTTTCTCGTCTAGGTTCATTTTTGTAGACTTTATGTTAATTTTAAATTGCAATGGTAACTAGTAACGTGGTATTGCCATCATAATCTTCTCATGAAACTCTTTAAGGTTCCAATATGGTACTTGTATATTTCTTCAAGAAATATTACGTTACGGTAGTCTGCTGCAAGATTTACTTTTCTTTAGTCTATAAGTCAGAATTGAATTGAACTTCGAAAGTTATGCCAGTGGAAGAAAGTTGAATGGAAAAGTAATGGAAGACCAAAGAAGGTAAGGATGGGATGTGTAAAGAATAATATCAAAGAAAATGGTGTAAACAGATAATAGCTGACAGGGACGTATGTAAGGAGGAAACATACTGTGTCAATCCCAAGTGAGTTGGCAACAGGGATTGATGATTAGAGATAATTAGAGTTCATTAGTCTTTCTGAATATAATTAATTTTCTAAATTAAACGTGATAATAATTTCATAAAGGAATCGACAAACCCATGATAAAATCTGTAGTTAATTGAACAAGTTTTGTCAACCTGATTATTTGTTTCAGAGGGTAAAGCGTTAGCGACATCGAGGGATTGCAAATTTATTGAAACCTCATCAGGTATACAGCACAATGTTGATGAGCTACTCGTTGGGATATTAAAACAGATTAGACTGAAAGAGACAAGAGATAAGAAACACGCCAAGAAACAAGGGAAACAGGTGACCAAGCTATTTTGAACGTTAATGTGATATAGCGTAATACTAAATTTACATGAACATTTTATGATAGAGCTACAATTGCATTGAAATCCACGATTATTGGTAGTCTTTGCATATATTATATAAAACGCTACGCATTATTGTCTGCCTGTATGTTAGTTGGCTTATAACTCGAGAAGTACTAAATCGATACACATAATATTTTTTTTAATCGTAGGTATGTCTATATCTGATCAGGTTTTAATGTTTATATTTTTTAAATTAAATAATTAACATTTACTCTGCCGAGAATCGCTCAGCGCCGCTAAAGCATGTTTTTTTAAGTTTTCTCTTTAAAAAACATGCTAAATAAAACTAGAAGCACTTGGTACCTTTTTTTTTACGTGGGAAATGATTTTACGCATCCTGCATCACATCTCTAATCCGGGAGATGTTACTCGCCAGGGGATATTTGGGAAGCACTTGATACCTAAGTTTAAATAATTTAAACATAATATAAATATAATGGTCTAAATAGAATTTGAAATAATATGAAATTGTTATATGTTGGGAGGTATCTTCGGGCTCTCAGTCTATTATGTAGCAGTTGTTTTCTTTAATTCATTAAACTTGTGTATTTGACTCTATATCATGTATTCTTGGTGGCGTTTTATGTGATATAGTTTGATTATTGTGTACAAGTAAAGTTTATTGTAGAAGGTAACACTTAGCATTTATTCCGACAAAGCTCCATGGAAAGTTCTAACAGGATGGGCCACCGTTTCGTTTACCCGCATGACACTGGCACAAATTGTGCGTACACAGATTGACAATAACTAAGAAGTTATACGTAGGTGAAGTCAGCCGTACAACTTGTATTAATTAAGAATTATTTAAAGGTATTGTTCATGTATTACGTCTATGCTTTATTTTTGACGACAATTGATGAACTAAATGATGATTATATAAGCAATAGAAACTTATGAAATTTCGTTTTTTTTTTAAATAATGCCAATGATTACATAATCAGGAGGAATTTTCTTAAGTAATACTTGAATATAGAAAATTCAAAGATTTAAACGTATAGTCTAGAAAAGAAATAAGGAGAAAAAAGCGTTGAATATTTATTTATTCTAGAGTGATATTGCAAATGTGTGGAACGCAGCCGAGCGGAAAGTTACGTATAAGTTTTAGCTTGAACGATAATAAAAAATGTAAATCATTCTCCAATGTCTGAGAATTTATCGGATATTAGTTTCAGGTACCTACCTACTTTAATATTGAAAGGGGGACGCAAAAATTTGCATAAATTTCGAATGACAAAGTATTATTTACGCGCTATGAAAACTATACATGGTAGTAAATTAAAGACCTTATTAAGTCTATTTCTAGTGGTTTTTATTTGTTATTTTTGTATTATGTAATACTAGCTGTGTACATTGTGACAACATGTGACACAATGTGACAACATTAGAGGAGAGAATTATTAATTATTTCCCAAAATTAGATATTAAGAAATTTGATTAGGTTCGTAATCCATTTCTCATAACGGATACTTCTGTATTTGACTTAACTTTGAATGAAGAGGAAGAACTCATTTTGCTTTCCAATAATCCAGATTTAATTTTAAAACATTCAGAAGAATCAATTAATTCATTTTGGATTAACATCATATGTGATTATCCAATGATAGCCAAAAAAGCTTTAAACATATTATTAAAATTTTCCACAGCTTATTTGTGTGAATTCGGATTTTCAGCATTAGCCAACATTAAAACTAAAAAAAGATCAAGATTGTTAAATGTAGAAGACGATATGAGAGTAGCATTGTCATTTGTACGACCAAATATAAATGAAATTATCAAAAAACATCAAGCTCAAATTTCGCATTAAAAATATTTTTATTTTTAGTAAGTAAATAATTTTTATCTTTTCTTTGTGTGCCGCCAAATTTTGAAATCGTTAAATATGTGCCGCAACAAAAAAAAAGGTTGAGAATCACTGTGATACGGTATGCGTTCAATCCTGTGCCAACGTTTTTAAGCTCCAGCGAAACGCGTGGTTCATCTTCCTAGCACGTGAAGATTTCATGGCACCTTATAATAAACGTTTCCCGTCATTATTTCCAATACACTTCACATGTGTGCAATAATCGAAATTGTATCATACAAAACGCCACCAAAACTCGGTAGTATAGGGTTAAATACACAAGTCAATGGATTAAAGACAATAAAAGCTAAATAACAGACTGATAGCCCGCCAAAAAGTCTAATTAAAATTTTATCGGTACCTATTTCGAGGAAAAGGCAAAAGTACTAGACCATGAATCCAAGTCTGACGTTGAGAACAAAATACCGGTTCTTATTAAAAGCTTTATTTTCAAGGAATTTGTCAGATTTCAGAATTCATGTTCCGTGTCATTATTTCCAATATATTTTCCAAACCAAACTATATCACGTAAACACCACCAAAAATAAATAATATTAAATAATGCAACCAAATAATTTAAAAACAAGGAACAAAACACAGCAAAACAATTTCGGCCCAGAATTTGATATTTAATTAAACAATTTGGCGGGAGACGCAAAAGAATGAATCGCCCCGTAAAACGTTTGATCGAGTGCTCAGTCAAACGAAATCGGTTCATTCGTTCATTGAATGAAATCATTCGCAATCAACTACAGTGTGATATTTTATTAGAATTAATGTGACTTTATATCTTTCTACAGGTATATATTCTTTATAAGGGATATTAAAAAAAATGAACTTAATAACCTGTAAAAATTATCATCCATATCGTTTGAAATAAAAAACGAACTAGAAAAAGGAATATTTAATGTTGTCACCTATTTTCTTGTGACCTCTTTTGATCGTATATATATTTCATTAATTTGTTCTCAATTTATGTGCCTATATCTATATACCACCCCTCTCCAGTGCCTTTGTATCGTGCCGTGTATCCAATCACTATAAATTTACTCGAAGATGACAGTAATGGTCCTCAACCGAGACGACTGAGCTGCCAACCTTAAAAAAAGAAAACGAATGTAAAACAAAGAAACTTTTTGCTTGATTAAAAAATACTAATACTTGCTTATTTAATTAATGATTGCAGACACTAGTGGATGAAGGGGATATGTAATATTCTTAGATTTTTTTTTTATAATTTTTACCTTAATTGATATAGGCATCTAAAATCATATTATAAATTTTTATTAAACATGAGTAGTAAGTGACAAAGGAGTTATGTACAAAGACCTACTTTGCTTTAGGTTTGTAAGTTCATATAAATGAAGTTCCCGCCGAAGGATCCCGAGTGGTTTTTCTATGTTATATATATCGAGATTTTAACCTAAAGATTTTGTTTTTACAATTTTATTATTAGTGTACTACTTACTACTTAGAAGATTTTATGTTAAGTATTTAATTTTTTTTTTACAAAAACGTTCATATTTATTTTCTTCATTTATAACTAAGTCCTTAAGTAAAAAGTTTCAAGACTATATAACTGACTTATTTCCCATTCTCATTTCACCTGTATGTTACTCTGGGATTTATTCGACCTTCATGTTGAGTTTCATTATAACTTTACAAGAAGTTTTTGCTTGATGCGTGCACGGACAGACAAAAAGTTTCAAAAATCAGTATTTGTTTTTTTAAGTTTATAAGTGCAGATAAATATAGATTTGCAAAGTTACCATAACTGAGACAGTCAATATATTAACAATCAAAGAAGCGTTTATATCATAATCTATACTTAAAAGGTTAACGAAACGAAATCTATACATTGAATATATTTAAGAGAAAATACTATGCGGGGATTTACAATCAATTACAGAACACATTTCGATAGATTAAAAAAAGTTGTCTATCTGATTATTAATTTTCCCGCCAATCACGCAAAAAAATGACCGTACCGAATTCGATGAAAGTTGATAATGACATATATAACATTCAAGGGGTGAATGTAGGCTGCATATAGTCTCAACTTAAATGCAGGTAGTAGTAATTAATAAAAAAAACCTCAAATTTATTTATTTTTTATTTTATCCCCTTCATCTTCACCTCTTCAATTATTTCTTTTGAAATACTTTTTATATTAATTTTGTATCGAATACTTTGACTTCTTTGTCTTCAATTTTTCTTTGATCGGAGCAAAGCCTAATTATGAACCATTGTTATGCAGTCTCGCGGAACACAGATTGCCTCTAATTAAAATAGAAATGTTTTTTTAAAGAGAATTTATGCGGCACCGCACTGTTTAATAGCCTCGGATTTATATCCGAAGGTTATCCTTTGGGGCTGTTCAAGTAATGGAGGACGGTTTATTTTTTTTTATTAATTTTTGATGAGGTGGGGTACGTGGTGAGATTTGAACATTAACGTGTAAGCATTTATCACCTATTTAGTTAAACAGATTTTATTAAAAAAAATATGCCTCAATGCTTAAGTCCGGTTATGTACCAACCTGGCGTTTACGCCAGCTTTCAACTGTTTTCCTATTGTTAATTTTTTATTGGCATTTGAGCGATTAAGTTGACAATGTGGTGGTTATTATTGTTGACAATGAAGAAGGGTCAGTCAAATATGTAAAAAAATTGTCTTAGTAATACTTGAATAAGTATACTTGGCCCCTCTGTTCTTATTTTATTTTAGTTTTTGTTGTGTTTTAGTTTTTCGGCAGGCTTACAATTAAATGTTGAACATAGATAAAAGAAATTATGAAAGTATTATAATTGCTAATTATAAGCCTAATTAGCATTTAAGATAATATATTCTATATCAACCGAAAGACGTAAACTGCTGGGCATAGGTCTCCCCCAAAGATCTCCACGACGAATACTCTTGCACAACCTGCATCCCGTGGATTCCCGCGACCTTCAAAAGGTTGTCGGTCCACGTTGTGGGCCTACCCACGATACATCTTCTGGTGCCATTGCGTGGTAGCCATTCGAGAACCCGTTAACTCCATCGAGCATCGCCTCTGCGAGAGCAAAATGCCCCACCCACTGCCACTTAATTCTTCGGACATTGTCGGTTACTTTGGTTCTTCTGCAGATCTCCTCATTCCTGATTCGATCTCGCAGTGAAACTTCAAGCATAGCCATAGCCTCTCCATTGCCCTTTGAGCAACTTTGAGTTTTTTTATTAGGCCCATGTGAGTGGCCACGTTTCAGTGCCGTATGTCATTACTGGCAACACACACAGGTCGAAGACTTTCGTCTTAAGACATTGCGGTATTTCGGACGAGAAGATTCTGCGTAGCTTTCTGAACGCGGCCCAGCCGAGTTGAATTCGACGATTAACCTCTTTCTCACAGTTGGATCTACCTAACTGGACGGCTTGTCCCAGGTACATTAATTGTCTACAACTTCGAGCGTAGAGCCTCCGATTTTTATAGGGGTTTCTTGTCCATGTTCATTTTAATGCCAGATCGCATTTCTTGCGTTATATTTCACTGCATTATACTTATATACGTTACAGGTATCTTAAATGTTCGGTTTATAAGTTTAGGTAAAATGTTGACTGGTTTCGCCATACGGCGGACGAGACGGGACGCAAACGCGATGTTTCTATAGAAGACATCCGAAGCGAGACACAAGCCGTGCGTGACCTCCTCTATAGTAAAAGCACGCTGGCGTCCCGGCCTGCCCGCTGTGTGCCGAAACCAAGAGTATTCCTTTTTTTACATGGGGAAATACAATTTAAGCACCAATCTCTGATGCGGGGGGACGGAGAGGAGTGTGGGACTCACGTGATGCCAAAACCACATGCTTACCGATTCTACTGTCATATGGAGAGGACACGGTATTTAAGGGTAATGGACCGCGTCTCCTCGGACGTGTGGTCTAGCAATACCAAGCCCCTACCCAGCTAATAGGGACATCCTCGGCGTAAAATTACCCCCAGTGCCCCATAGACGTCCTTGCTAGTGTAATGGGAGTCAGGTCTTCCGCTCCTTCCTCCCTTGGGAGTTATGTCATTCGGGAGATACTATTGCATGTTCCAAATTGAGTAAGCGTCGTCCTAGATGAACGTATTTCGATCAAATCGAAGATGTTCTGAAGAATGACCGTGGTGAAAAGTACCCGTTCGAAATGTATGAAATTGGAAGAAGTGAGAGACATGTGTCAGGACCGTAGCAAGTGGAAGGATTTAGTCTCTGCTAAATAAATTTAAGTTAGCTGCATAAAGTAAGAAAATTTCGTATGTAGTTATTGAATTATAATTAACATTACACATGACAGAGATAATTAATAGATACAGGTATAAACTCTAAGAAGCTGCAAATTAGAAGTAAGTTAAATATAAAAAAGTAAACATATATTTATGAATCTATATGAAATAAAAAAAAATATAAAATTAAAACAGACATGAATAAAAATTTAAAAAAAAATGTAACTGAGAATATAACATAGAAAAAAAGGATAAATGGTGATATTGTAAAAATTTTATGTTAACTGTACAAAAAAAAAAATAACAAAAAAAATCCACCCATACTACATAAAACATGCACCCTGTATATACTACTCTGCTTCTTTAGGCATAGTAAATTACAAATCCTATATTAAAGACCACACACTTAAAAACACATCGCCTTCTGTACTTGGTTCAGTGTCTCTGGCTTTTGTTGACTAAAATTCCGAAAGAACCTACTTTTTTTCTTTTTTTTCTTAAATAGTAAATGTAGGGATTAGCTAGGATTAAAATTCCGCTGGAGTTTTCACACTCAAGTAACGGCCAAGCCGAGGTTCGCACCCTTGTGCTAGTTACCTTTTTGCGGCTTCAGCCTTCAGTGCCTTCAGCACTCGCCCACAATGTTCGGTGAAGCTGTAAAGGCCCTTTCGGTCAACAGCATTAGATAGGATAGAATAAAAAAAGTTGGCTTAAATCACAGCAGGGACGTTTGTACTCGAAAACTTTGGCTTTTTGTCTTATCTATCTATCTTCTATATATATAAAAGCAAACTGGGAGTCCTCTGACGCGTCATTACCTCAAAACTACTGAACATATCGGAATTTTTCGTAGATGGTTATAGGCTATTTATTCCATTGATCCTTTCTTATTTTATCCTTTCTCTATGTTCATTTTTCCGCTAATAAAAACAAAATACTAATTTTCTTCATTTATTTGTTTTTTAGTTTAGCTATAAATGAAATGTTATATCCACATTTCACTCACACCTAAAGAATATACGAAACGCGATCGGAGCCGCGGGCTCCGGCTATTAATTCTATGAGGGTAAATGTAAAATTGAAATTGGAAAATTGGATATCTTTTTTATTAAATTCTTTACCAAAAATACCCGCGGGCCATTTAGGTCAGTGTGTCGTCAATTGCTTTCTATGAAATATTTATTTTTTGTTCATACTCATATAAATCTTAATACTAGATGGTACTCTTGACCCATTTTTCTATACTCTAAAGTCTAAACGCTTTCGCATCTGATGATATGGTATATATATAGCTTTCGCAAAATGTGGATGGGACAAACGGCGAAGGAAACCATAGCATGGTGGTAGGCCATTTCCTAATAATCCCCGCCTGGGTATTTACCGCCGTCAAGTAAGAAAACCTGTCGTCAAATACCGTGTGTTCAGGCAGCGTTACGTGAGAACCTTTAGGCTTAGTGTGTTTACCATCCTGGACCACATCGTCACTTAACATGAGTTGAGATTGTGGTCAAAGCATTGAGCCTATATCGTGTAAAAAATAATAATAAAGAACTGCTATATCAATTTCAAGTTTGTAGAAGTCAAAAGTTTTGACAAAATTAAAATCTGTACTTTGAAAATTATCTTCATTTGTTTCAATGTAATTAGTTTGTTAGACATGATTGTTCTCGATAAAAGGATCAAACTTAATTTATTACTTTAATAACTGTGTGGCCGCGGCAGCACCCGCGTTTCACTTTTTTTTTATACGGAGCCCTAATTATTTTCTAAATTTTTTTGTTGCTAACTAGCACTCGGAAAAGCATTGAATCGAATTTTATTTCATGAGTTTTAATTTTTTTATTTTAAACCCTAATTATTTTCGAAAAATAAAAGTAGGTTACGCCGTGTAACTTCAGCTATCTATCAGAAGAAATCCTTTCAGAATCAGTCCAGCCGTTACGGAGGTTGGCTGGAAAAAACAGAAAGACAGCATTTTTGGTATAGGTATCGTACATACATATGTGTTGATTAAAAAGTAGTTACTTTGATCATTACAAAAAGTCACTTGAACTTTATTTGTTTGTCATAAAAAAATTAGTATTTGGAGTTGTATAGGAGCACAGTATAAGTTTAAGAATCCCATAAAATAAAAATTATTTAACCATAATATTTCGGAGTAGCTTAACGAATGATTATGGATTGGCTATATGATAGCTGTGATCATGTTCTATTGGTAAAACCAAATGCATTAGCGGCCCGAGGGGTTTTAGGGGTCTGGACCCCCTCCTCGTGAAATCGTACACGTCGAATTGGTAATTCTCTTAAAGATAGACAATTTACAAAAGCTTTAAATAATAGAATTCTGGCGACCGCAACAAAAACCAAAATCAAAAAAATTCTCTACTCAATTTAGGCCCTAAGAAGGCGCTTATGAATGTCAAAGTACTACCACCGGTTCGGAAAATAACGCAGTCGAGAAGAACCGGCAACAAACTCGATCTGGTTCCTTTTTTATAAATTTAAATGTAAATACACATATTATTTTCAAATAAAACCTATACAAATCATAGGTCAACCAATGTTAGCGGAAGTACAGAGAAGGGAGTAAATTCCAGACATCACTATCGTCCACGTAATGATCCACCCTATAATAACCTTTTGAAATTAAGACATGCCTAACATAGTGCTTCAACTTATTGTCAGATAAATCGGTAATAATCGTTAGCATCTTATTATAAAACCGAATACTTATTACCTATAAAACTTTTATTAGACTTACTTAGACTAATGCTTGGGACGACCAAATTATCTTTCTTTCTTATCTTAAAATTATGACGATCATTTACTAGATCAAGCTTGTCTAAATTTTTACGAACACACATTAAGTTATCGAAGACGTATTGGGAGGTTAAAGTTAAGATATCATATTCTTGAAACTTGTTCTTTAGAGATTCGCGATGTCTTGTATTGTATATTGCTCGAACAGATCTCTTTTGTAAAGTAAAAATGTTATTTACCTCTGTTGCTGTATCCCACAACAAAATACCGTAAGACATTAGGCTATGAAAGTAAACAGACTAACCTTTGTTACTCTATGGATTAAAGAAATTACTAACTTCCTGTTTTTTTCATACGATATAGTCTTAGTGCTTTGACCACAATCTCACCTGATGTTAAGTGATGATGTGGTCCAGGATGGTAAACACGCTAAGTCTAGATACTCAAGTGATGCGCCCGGAACACACCTATTAGAAAATGCCCTACTACCATGCCATGGTTTCCTCACGAAGATTTCCTTCGCCGAAAGCTCACGCCGATTTATGAATTGGATAGGTGGGATCGAACCCGCGTCGATTGACGCGGAATCCGGCCGCACTACCCACTGCGCCATCATCGCTTCAACTGCTTAATCATTTCAACAATAATAAAAATATAGGAAGGTATTTAAAATAATTTTGCAAAATTGGTGAAACACGATAATCTTCATCTCCTACATGTCACGCAATTTGAAATATTGTTCTATTGATTGTATCAGATACATCACATTAAGAAGATATGCGAGGGGCGTTTACTCCATACAAACGTAGTCCTCTGTTTCCTCCCTGGATAATAGCATTATGTTCTGTGTTTCACTGTGTTTTAATTTTTTTACACTGAACACTAATTATTTTCCTAATTTTTTTTAGTACTAAAGTCTCTAGTTCTCATAAAATGAAACACTTGCTCGTAAAATTGTGCATTAAATCGGATTTTATTCAATTTTTTATGAATTTTAATTTTTTACGCGGATCCTTAATTGTTTTCGAAAATTAAAAGTATCTTAGTTACCCGGAGTAACATCAGCTATTCACCAAAAAAGGTCAGGTCAAAATCGGTCTAGCCGTTCCAAAGATTAGCCGGAACAAACAGAAAGACAGACAAAAATTGTTATAACATGTGTTGTTGATATAGGTACCGTATTCAAATGTATTTAGTAAAAAAATGTTATTTTAATATTACAAACAGACACTTCAGTATTTCAGTAAAGTATTTTTTTTCGTAACTTCTTTGAAAATTATGCCAATTACTATTACTGACAAGGGGTAGGAGAATGGGAGTTAAAAATATCTAAACTTTTGTTTAAGTAATACTTCAACGTTTGGCGTTATTAGTAAATGCCCTACCATCATGCTATGATTTCCTCATATTTATATCATTTTTAATGTAATTATATCTAACAGAATATAAGCTAATGCAAACTTTACTCCGTAGGAATCGAAGCCGTCTAAGTTGGCCAGCTCCAAAACTCATATTTCACTCAACATCGCACGGGAACTGCTCCAGAAAATTTGCATCAACGACATATCGAAATCTAAATCCTGCGAAAACTTACACGTCCTTTAAATGTTCTAATATCTATGCATATTTTTTAAATTAATTACTGAATGCTTATAATTAAATGTAATTAATTTCTAAGGCTGTAAAAATTAATCAATATTCTGTATAATTTTGAACAAATGGAATAATTTATTATAAACTCTTTTGTAACAATTTAAGCTTCGGTAACCCCAGGGTCATTAAATTACCCTCTATAAAATAATTGGCAGGTATTCAATAGGGGTTATTTTTCTTGGAGAAAGGTAAAAGGTCGTTATTAGTTCTTTAGTACATACGTCGAGATGGTATATTTTAAATGAAATAATATTATTAAATTTATTTCATTCTTTTTTTTTAAGTCGTCTGTTCAGGTATGGACATGTAATACGCAGGGAGGAAGAGGATGTTATGAGAAATCTATTGAATATGATTGAGGGCGGTGATGGGAAGGGGAAGACCAAAGAAAAGATGGATAGATTGTGTGAAAGATATGCTTAGGTAAGGAGTGAATGAGGGGATAACAGCAAATAGAAAGAATTGGAAGAGGAAGACATAATGTGTCGACCCCGACTGAAAATGGGATTAGGGCAGGGAAATGTTGATAAATGTAAAATAATAATGTTTAAGAAATATTATACCGTAAATTGAGAGATGACGGGACGTATGGAAGAACAAAACATACTTTTTTTTACAAGTAGAAATGCATTTACGCTCCCTTCTCTAAACTGAACAGAGAGGGGGTATGTGGGACTCGTCCAACGTGAAACCATCGGGAATAATCACTAAAACTCCTTGGTAGTTTTTCATACATTATGACCGGCGAGCAGGAATTGCAAATGTATTACTACCGCTCAAACAAGAAAACATACTGCGGCAACCCCAAGAGAGTCGGGCATGGGAATAACGATCTCAATGACATGAAGTAAATGTTTAATGTGAAATTAACTTAAAGTATTAACGTGTAAAAATAACTCGAGTTCTATATAGGCAGAAAAATCGATAAGCTCGCAAATAAATTGTACGGACCCTCTGATTTTTAGGTTACCGGAGCTGCCCTTACAAAGATTTATCGATATGGCTATATATTTGTATAAAAGGATTCCATCATTATTTCGCAACTCGATCTCACCTTTAAGTACGTATTGTTAGAACCGTAAGGTTACAAAAATGAAAATATGATTCCTTTTTATCTCTCTTTCTCGGATATATTTCTTTATAAATTCGTTGTTTATTACATTGTTATTTGGACATAGTTTTATTCAAGTTAAAGCTAACAATACATTTTGTTTAGATATTTGGATTTTTGTAATAAGCTAGTGCAAAAATCACCAGATAATTCATTTTGAACTAACAACTCTATCAATTACTAGCTAGCATTGTAGGTAATGAAGTTAATTTAACGAGGTAATAGCACGATTGGAACTACACAGGTTCTTTTGTGAATTGTGAGTTGGTTCTAATTTGCATCTGTCCGTATAAAAAAATACTGGAGTTTTACATTATGTGCTCACGGCGACGTTAATGCTAAGCGTTCAATAAGAATTAATTGAACATTATGATTAGTACGAGCTGGCTTTTATAGATAATGGAATGGTTTCAACACACAGCGGACGGTTTGGGACGTCAGTGCGATTGTACTATAGGAGAGGTCGAGCTCGGGTTTCGTCCACGCGACCATCCATCTTTACATTTATTTACATATTTTAAACTATATCGCGTACAGTATGATTAATATAATATATACTTTTTCCTAAAAATCGTTAAAACTCACTTGGTTACAATTGAAAATAAGCACTGCGCTCATCTGTGATGGTAGCATCGAGTTTTTTCTGAGTTGTGCACCGTTTCCTAGCGACACTCGGGTATTTTTTTATGTAAAATTTTATTATAAGGTTACTCTGTTTGTAAATTGTGTATTGTGTAGTGTTTTCGCCGAAATAAAAATATGTTCTTTCTTTTATCGACGTCTTCTATAGAAACGTCGCCCTGGCGTCCCTACTTGCGTACTATGTGTTCCAACCATTAGTAGAACGTTGACAATTGGATAGTAAATTGAGTTGTTTTTATGCTTTTAACATACTGGACGACCTGTCATTCTTGTTATCGATTGGAAAGGTAACATATTTTTACAGATGGAAAACGTTAGTAAAAAAAAGTTAGTTATCTGCATTTTTAACAAAGGTATGTGTCGTGATGGAACCATAAGTAAATTTTAAGAATTTTTCGAGATAATTCCACCTTTATATATAGTTATGCTTATGGTAGTATCACTTGAGAGTTCTAGATGCATTCTATTTTTCTTTTGGGTCAGATCGTCACTTAATATCAAGTGAGATTGTTGTTACTCGTTAAGTTTATATAGGTAGAAAAATCTGCTACTTCTTATTATACGGATTTTATTTTAGAAGCAACTATATGAATCAAGAGAAGTCTATTTGATTTTTACAGAGGATGTCTTTTTGGGTGATAAATATGAATGACTATTCCATGATTGAATGTTAATATTTATTAATATCTTCTTAATTACATTGCCTTTTTCAATTTTATTTAATATTTTCTTTTATGAAATAAACACAATTGTTTTTTTTTTATTTCACAATATATTTTATAAACTTTAAAAATAATGGCGTGGTATTATGTGTTTATGGATTTTTGTGTTTGTGGTGTAACGTAGATATGTTTTCACAATACTTAAAAAAAAATTTTTTATACTTAAGTAATTGTAATAATACATAAATAAGTATAAATATAACAAGTAGAAAGTGTTTTAAAGAATTAGTGTAAATGTTACTATTTCATTATTAGAAATTTCTCCATATTTTCCGAACTTACAATTATTTTAATGTAAATTCTAGTAATTTCACGAATGATACATATAGAAGATTGTCTTCAATTTAATTACTATATAAAATTATTTATTAGTTGTCATAGAGTTACATTTCCATTAATTATAAATTAAGGATTATTCCATTAAGATAATTTCGATTATTAAATTAGTTATATGTTAATAATCATGTTATAATTCTATTTTGGAAAATAGATGTAACATTTAAATAATAAAAAAATTACATATAAGTTTAGGTACTTACTAATCGAGTATCGTTTTCACAGATCGTTACAACAAACATCGTCTCAACCAAGTTACTTTTATTTGTTGTATTTGTCTTTTTTTCATAGCGGATTTTATTGTGGTAAATGAAATTACTGTAAGCAATACATAAACCCTTCATAATCAACTACAAAGTATTAATAACTGATAAAAACTTATCACCTCTAGAAAAATCAATTAAAAACTCGTTTCCTGCAAAAAAAAAAAACATTTGTATCGTTTTGTGAAAATGCTCCTCAATTATCTTTCTAATTATATGATGTTTACATGAGATTTTTTGAGTTCACATTAGGGCATCGTCGGTGTTTGAAATATCCCAAAAACACGTAAACAACTCGGCTATATTTACTATAAAATTCATTAAAAAAATAACAGTAAAATTAAAATATAGAATTGTTTTTTTTTATTAGCAAATAAACATGCAATCTCGCTAGTGCTAAGTAACTAAGCTATGTATATCATTGGAATATCAATAATTAATTTCGAAAAAGATCCATTGAGTGAGTGACTATACTATGATAGATTTATTTTACTACACAACCTTCAATCGGAACAGAAGAAACTCAAATACTAGCTAAGCTAAGCTTTATGAAAATTCATGATTTTTCTATTACTTTAACACCGCAAAAGCATTTGCTAGTGTAGACACTGTTTTAGTTTTAGTTTTTAACACTTTGCTAAAGTTGTGCCAAATTTTAGGCTTCCAGCGTTTTATTCTAGTATATTCTCTGCTTTCTCTTAATGAATTACAGCAGTGTATAGATAATATGAAATATTTTTCAAGTTTTAGTGTTACGCACTGCTAAAATTGCGGCTATTTTGCTAGTACCGCTGAAGGAGTTTTTTGTGGCAATTTGGAATTGATTTTGAGTGTGATTATTTCCAATACACTTCAATTGTGTATTATAATCAAATTATGTCAGGTATAGGACCACAAAAAATATATAACGTAATGAAACAAGTTAATAAATTATAATGTACCACAAGAGTACGAAATGAGATGCCATAGAATGCTCATTTATATGACCTTTTCAAATGAATATTGTGTATCCTTTTTAAGTGTTCAACTTTCAAAATATTACGAGGTCAATAATACCGATAAGTGATGATGGCGCAGCGGGTAGTGCGAGCGGATTGCACGCCAATCGTCGCGGGTTCGAACCCCCCTATCCGACTCTAAAATCGGCCTGAGCTTTCAGTGAAGGAAAACATCGTGAGTAAACCATATCATGGTGGTAGGGCATTTTCTAACGATGCCCGCCTGGGTGACTACCACCCTCAAGTTTGAAAACCTGTCGCCAAATACCAATAGGTGTGTTCCGGCAAAATCACTTGAGGACCAGTACCTCTACGTTTAGTATGTTTACTATCCTGGGCCACATTGTTACTTAACATCCGGTGAGATTGTGGTCAAAACACTGAGCCTATACCGTGTGAATATTGAATACTTTTTATGTGATCAACTTTTAAAATATGTCGAGGTCGATAATACCTTCTATTGTCTCTAACAGATTTCGAAGCTAAAGCTTCGTGCTAAGTAATTTCATGTAAACATTAAAAAATATTAAAAATAACTATGAAGTAATAAATAAATACGTGAATACTTCTTGTAAAGTAATGTTTAATGTTGTTGTACCTTGTTACTATTAGAAAACTAAGTATATATTTTTCTATAAAAAAAAACTTTCTACCATTTTTCTATACATATAATGTAACTTGTTTTATATCTATATTCTGTTTGTATGTCTATGTATAAACGTTTCATCTTTAATAGCTTTAAACCATAAAATAATCAAATTATTTGTTTTTTTTTTTTTTTTCAAAATATATCGAGAGTTTTGTGGTCGTTATAATAGTTTTAAATAGTTGTTAATCTTTGTGTGAAATTTTCATGAATAATGGCTTCTCCTTGATTAGGATTGCCAACATTAGAAATTTATATTTACAGAAAATAAACGAAAAATACGCGAGATTGAGTAAAATGTTGCTCTTGTTTGCTTGAGAATTTGTAAAAATATCCAAATCAAATCAAATAAAAAAAATCTTTATTCAATTTAGGCCCTGAGAAGGCGCTTTTGAACGTCTAAACACTACGGTTCCAAAAACAACCTAGACGAGAAGAGCCAGCAATAAACTCGATCTGGTTCTTTTTTTTAATAAAGGTTTCCTGGAAGATATTGCTATTAGCAATAAGGCCACCCTTTGTACTAATTTCACATTTTTAAAATGTATTATATTAAATGTGTAATAATGGTGTACAATAAAGATTAAATAAAACAAAATAAATTATATAATAAATATCATTTTTTTAAATATAAAAACTATACAGCTCAGTGTCTTAACCAATGTTAACGGAAGCACAGAGGTGTGGGTTAATTCCAGACATCACTATCGTTTAAGTAATGATTCACCCGTTTAAAGAAACTTGATAATATAATAATTATTGACTATTTATACAATTAACAGAAGCGTAGTTATATTTAGCTTAGATGACATTTCTCAATTTTATTTTGCTCACCGCCCATTTCGAGAATATGTTTATTTCTAGAGTGGATACTTAGTTTTTTTGCTTTTAGACATATTTTTCTGCCTACGCCCCGTCTGCACTAATTCAATGTCCTCTAATTTTCTCTGAGTCTATGAAATTCATAGTGGAGCGTTACCGCCTAGGTTGAGAACCTAGGCCTTTGATTCTTCTACGTGATCTGTATTGTTAATCTGAAAACTATTTGACAACTCAGTTTATTACTGGTTTAAACACGTAAAATTTGTGTTATTCAGATTACTTTGAAGCGAGATAACAAATACTTTTTCTCTTGTGTTTGTTTTATCTTCTTGTTTTATTCTTTATTTATTTAGTGGGTATTATGAGAAAAGTTGTTTCCCCTCAAATTTACAATAATGATTATGGATGCATTTAAGGGAAAACTAGTCTACATAAAAAAAATCAGTTTAAAATCATTCCATATCAGCTATTAAGACATAAATAAATCAAGGTAATCGGTGTTCTACCAGGCAATTTCGTCGTACACTTGTACCTTAGAAATGGGATATTACAGCTTTCGCGTTACTGATGGCACTACAATTCCGATTGTTGCGGGGAGAGTTTATGGCGGAATTTTAGTTTGTCATGTATGTAATTCATTAACCCGCAATAGTCAACCATAAATCATTTAATATTGGTGTATGAAAATGACTACGTGTGTGTGAATTATGTAGCATCAAAAAACTCCAGGGAAAGTACCAACAAGGTACAACATTATTTTGGAACGTTGTTTGACGGGTAAAATAAAATAAGGCCTAAAACGCTTGTATTTATAATCGTAATAAATTACTAAAAGTATTTTTTTATATTATTATACTAAAAATTATTTTAAATAATAGACAGTTACATTAATAATTAATTCGCTGATAAGTTATCTAACATCATAAAAATATTACTGAAAGTCAGTTTACCATACCGTTTACATACAGTTTACAATACTTTTTGATTATTATTCTGTTTTATTTACAATGTATTTGTTTATTATAACAGTAACAGATTTTTTCTTAGGAACATTTTTAACCAAAATTTACCTGAAAATGGTTATGCTTATTAAATAAAAAGCCATTTTGATGTAAAATTCACACAAATCGAGCTCTTTTAAGACGAAATCGAGCTTTTATGTGAACTATTCAAAATATACGAATTATATACTATACCTTTGTTACGATTATCTTCTAGTGATATCCTTCATATAAATTTCTTGAATGATGGACAAAGTTATTCATAATAAAAGTTAATTAATTTCTTCATGTATAAAGGTTTTTTTTATTTGTTGTTAGTAAAAGTTCTTTATCTATTAAACCTCATTTTCATTTAATATTATTATATTTTGTATACTTGGGGTGGTTGGTTACCAGCGAATGAAGATTGAAGCGATGATGGCGTAGCGGGTAGTGTGGCCGGATTCCGCGTCAATCGTGAGGAAACCATAGCATAGTGGTAGGGCATTTTCTAATGATGCCCGTTTGGGTAGCTATGAACCTCAAGTTTGAAAACCTGTCGTCAAATACCAATACGTGTGTTCCGGCAGCATCACTTGAGAACAAGTACCTCTAGGCTTAGAGAGTTTACCATCCCGGACCAGATCGTTACTTAACATCAGGTGAGATTGTGGTCAAAGCACAAAGCGTATTCCGTGGAAAAAAATATATATGGAAAGTGTGACCGTGACATTGAGCAAAGTGTTGTGTTAGGGCAGTGGTGGGCAAACTTTTATAATGGCGAGCCACAAAGTTTAAAAAATTCTAGAGGAGGGTCAGAATTATAGAAAATTATGCATTTTGTGTTAAAGCTACGCGGCTAGTTTAACTTCACCTATAGGTTATGCATCTATTACTCTACTAAGTAGAATCTATTTTTTCTTCTCGATCACCAAAACGTAATTATAACGGGACATATACTATCCATGTCGATGGACCTTCGGCGGGCCGGATTAAATACTTTCGCGGGCCGGAGTTGGCACGCGGGCCGGAGTTGGCACGCGGGCCGTACTTTGCCCAACCCTGTGTTCGGGAATCGAGTAACGGGGTCCTACGGGACTTTATGTGCAGCCAAAATGTGTCTAAAAAAGCACGTTTGCATCGGGGTGTGCTAGTCCCTACAATGATGTATGGTAGTGAGTGCTGGGTCTGGCAGAAGAAACACGAAAGCAAGATTAATGCAGTAGAGATGAGAAGTCTAAGAAGTATAGCTGGCATGGGAATATTAGATAAAATAAGGAAAAGGGTAAATAAGGGAACTTTGTGATGTGGTAGAGGATGTAGTTACAAAGATAGAGCAAAGGGATGCTTTATTGGTTTGGGCATGTAGAGAGGATGAATGAAAGAAGATTCACAAGTTCTGGATAAGCTGGTAAGTGTCTTTCTAGGTAAACGTATCTCGACCAGATCTAGGTCGTTCTAGAGAAACTTCAAGTCAAAAGTATCCGTAAATAAAGAACATGTATGATGGTACTCATGAAAATGAGGAAGCGAAAGATGTGTGTTAGGATCATAGGAGATAGTAGCGGAGCGCTCGTATAACCCGATTCCTTATAGCCTTACTAAAACAAAACACTCAATGCGCACACTTCAAACCATTTATCAAATACAACCACACAGTCGTAAACGCAAAACACGCACATTAAGAACTTGCCTATACAAGCCGGTAGCAAAATGTCGGACTTGAGTTCACGCATCTATTCACATTTTTCTTTAATTATCGCCCAACATCATTCATTTTTATTTTGAACATCGTTCTTACTTACTATCAGGGATAATTACTGTTTATCAATATAAATATTTGAAGAAAGCGCCATATGATATATTAGAAAAATGTCTTCTAAGCAACTTTATCTAAAGAACATAATGCGGTAATTAATTTTTCAACTACATAGGTATATCAGTTTTTAAAATTTACTATTTCACTACACCGAAGTGATGGATTTACTTCCTATTTTAGTATGCTTGATTATAATCATGTGTCATTTCGTAGCCGAAGAAGTAAGGACTTTGTTTTAAAGTATGAAGGAAAAATAAATCAATCAGTATTATTTTATGTATCATGTAACTAATCATTATTTTTCGTTTCGCGTAAATCAAATCAAAAAATCTCAATTCAATTTAAGCCCTAAGAAGGCGCTTATGAACGTCTAAAACAGTACCGCCGGTTCGGAAAACGACCCAGTCGAGAAGAGCCGGCAAGAAACTCGATCCTGTTCTTTTTTTATAAATATAATACTGTCTTAAGCAATTTTAGCGGAAGCACAGAGATGTGGGTTAATTCCAGACATCACTATCGTTCACGTAATGATCCACCCTGTAATAACCTTTTGAGATTAAAAATTGCTTGACATAATACTTGAACTTATTGTCAGTAAGTCGACATCTCGCGTCGTCCTGTTAAAATTAAAAAGTAAAAATTTATTAGGTAGTCATAACTATAGGAACATTATTTACAAGCGAAATGAATTGACGAAATGAATGATTTAGCGTGATAAATAATTTTCATCTTTAACCAGAACACAACTTATGGTTAGTTGTAACTGGACATGCATTGTGCAGTGAAGTCAAGTATGGTCAAGATGGTTAACTAACTAAACTGGAACTGGATATCTTCAGCAGCACAATCATCCCTCATTCATTAACGTAATTCTTCAAAAGGAAGATGTATGACGACCAGGTAGGTTTTTTATGCTTCGGTGTTACCGACGTTTTTTTTTCACGTCACTCCACTGGTAGAAAGTGGAAAGATGTAGTCTCTGCCTATATGGGAGAGAGGCGTGGCGTTATGTACTAAATTTACATACATGTTTAACCTGGGGAAAAAAGCAGCTTCGAACAATTAATTAACTTTTTAATTATGAGCTTTATTGTCAAAGAGTTTTGGTTGTTTTTTGTGTGTAGATAGGTAAGTTTTCAGCATCAAAAGCTTGTGAACTAAGTTCGCTCTCAAATTAAAAAAAAAATGTAGGATCAGGTATAACTTAAATTTTAACATACTTTGCAAATTAAAATAAACTATTTAAAATTTGTTAGGAGATAGTTTGTCTAGAGTTTAGAAGCTTTTGAAGTTTATAGAATTCTTTCCGGCTTTCTCAAATATGTTTTGCGCAAGATAAAACTAGGAGTTATGTTTATAGATTGAATTCTTTTGAAACAAGCTGGTCCTGCGGCACCGCCCGCGATTATTTTTGTATTATAATTAATCACTGCGTAATACAGTTTTTCATAATTATAGGAAAATAATGGACTCTATTTTTTTGTACAGGTTTAAAATTATTTTAGGACTAACAGAAAGCAAAGATATTTCTCACTAATTTAAAGACTTCCCAGTAAAACTGACCATTGAATCGGATACTGTTCATAATTTTATGACTTCCTAGTTTTATTTACGCGAAATCCTAATTATTTTTCCAAAATAAAAGTTACGCCTCTTAACTTCATCTCTCTGCCAAAAAAAGTCCTGTTAAAATCCATCCAACCGGATAAGATTAGCCGGAACATGCACATACACACATTGGGTATAAGTACCGTAAATACGCATTTCATGTGTTTAGTAAAAACTTATTATTTGAAATTACAAACAGACGCTTCAGTTTTAATAATTTGTATTATCATATTATTTATAGGATTATAATTGAAATTTCTTTATGTTTTAATTTAACTAGGCATCTATTATTACATAAAACTGATACGTTACGTTAAGATCACCAATATCACGTTACCAAGAACCGACTGATTCATCTGCCATTTGAAACGGCACATATTACTTTTCCCTCAACTTATTTAAATTATCATTCACTAGCTGTGTGCCCGCGTTTCATATATTTTTCACATTTGCGTTTATTCGAACAAAAAAAAAAATAAAAACTCTAGATTGATAAAAATGATTTAACTTATTTATCATAATTAATTGTGTTGATATAACATAGTTTAAATGTTACATTTAAGAGTCATTTCACGACTCGTAATCCAATATCTCGATTGTTTTCGACTGGTTAAGGTTATTGACTCAGCTCGTCTCCAAAAGTCGAAGTTAGAGGACGACCTGCATACAGACCCAACGTATAGGCCCTTCACAGGCCTGACAGACCCCAGGGGGAGTGGTAGCAGTGTTAGTCGCAATTTCCTGAGCCTTCTAGCACTCATGCGCGTTACGGAAACCTTGGAGTTTTAGTGGTTATTCCTGATGCTTTACTTCGGGCGAGTTCCTCATACGACACTACACGACCCTATCCAGCGCAACAGGGCGGATGCGTAAAAACATTTGTCATAATAAAAAAAGGTGATTATGGTTTTATGTGAATTTTAGTCCTACTCATTTGTTTTCACTACAGAATAGTTTCATAAAATTATACGTTGCCACAAAATATAGCGTCAGATGTCCGAACAATAACACAACACTGTGTCACGATTACTCTTTCGTGAAAATCAATTTCTCAGTCGATTTCCTCCCCGGGTATATCATGAATGAAGTTAATTTACGCTCGATACGCCTTGCCGTCGTCCCAGCCTATAGTATGAGTTCGGTCGATTATAACGTAAGCATACAATTTGTTAATGGTTTGCCTATTTTTGATGAAGGGTATGTCAGAATGATGATAGCTATGTGCTATGGAAAGCGCCATGTGTCAAAAATTCATCAATTTTACTACCGTAATTCATGGACAACCCCTGTTTTACTGGGTATATTTCGTTTTTATGGTCGTATGGTGCCAGCTAAAAATAGTATCACCCTATATCTTTCCGTAAGTGTCGTAAAAGGTGACTCAGGCTGACTAGGGCATGGGCAGCTACATCCTCTGAGTACGACAAACACCTGCTTCGATCGCCAACCCACCTGCCAAGCGTTATAGTTATGGCAATTCCCTCCTTACTCGGGAGACTTATGCCCAGCAATAGACGTCTTATCGTTGAATGGATGGATGTATTTCATTTTATTAAGTAGGGATCGCTTTTATATTCTTTAAAAAAAAGTTAGAAAATACTATTAAAACCTTTCAAAAATGTTACTATTTATTGTTCCTCTTTATTTCATTCAAGTGTAACGAAACTAATTTTTTTCCTCTAAGAAATGGAAGAACATTTCAATCCTTCGAAAGTGAGTTCTTTTTGTCTAGATTTTCTTAGGAACTTTTCCTCAAACTTTTCTTTCCTTTTTCTTTAGTCTTGTTGTATACACTTACTGTATTCATTCATATACTATTGTATTATATAGATTTGTTGTTATATTGTATAAGATATAATATATTATATACGTTTTGAACACAATCTCTCACCTGAACGTAAGTGATAATGTGGTCCACGTTAAAGAACTGGCTCCCAAGTGATGTTTCTAGAATACACCAATAAATAAGTGCTTAGCACTTCGCATTAGATTTTCAAATATGAGGTTGGTATTTACCCAGATGCCCTAATAAAATTGCCGTGTTATAGTTTCCTCATGACGTTTTCCTTCGCAGTAAGATAAGGGTTTTACAGTTGAATATGTGGGTTCATGCCTGCATATGCGTACTGCCCGTATAATTGAGTTTGGTTCACAAATTCATAAGTTTTATTTTTTAATTTATTTAATTTCAAAAATAACAGTAGACTAAGTTACGTCTTATAACATCAGCTGCCTGCCAGAAAAGTATAATACAATTCCGGAGAGATAGACAAAAAAAAATTGTATTTTTGGTATTATTCCCTAACTATATAATAGTTTTTCTTTAGAGCTACTAACATTTTATTACTGAAATTCTTTTTTTTTGATGTCGTATTGTAATGTTGTTTATATTGAAAATGTATTGAAAATATTAAATTAACAAAATTGTGTGCATACACATTGTGACAGAAATTAATTCATAAGGAAGGAATTTATAAAAAGCACGATAAAGACATTTAAAGTACATTTTATTAACTAATACGAGCCTTCTTTTACTGGTAAAAATTGTTGCCGTGATCGATTATGCGGTTTTATTGCCGTATTGATGGATATTTTTCTAATAATTGTATGGAAGTTTTACTAATTAATATGTCAATTATCCATAAAAATGAGATAATAGGAAGACAATAGCAAAATAATGGAAAGCTGGCGTAAACGCCAGGGTAGTGCTCAAGGAGTTAGTGATATATGTTTCTTGAATATTTATTAAACATATCCATATGAAAGGAGTTCACATCATGAGAAAGGAGTTACACTGGCGGACAACGAAAAGGAATTCTTTTATAATTATACTATCCGTATATTACTGTACGCCTTTATTTATCTGTTCAAATGAAGTATTAAAATTATGAGGTAAGGGATTAATCCAATATTACTTAAGCTTTGCTTATATTTGCTGACTTGGGGGGGGTTAGAGGGTATTTGAATAATGATTACGTAAGTAATATTTACTTATTTTTAAAGTAGGCAGATAGTAGATAGATTTACAAGAAAGTAAAAATATTTTTATCTTTTACATCGACGATACAAAAATTAAAGTACAAATCATTCAGAAGTCTGTTAAATATTTTCATTTAATTTTCATATATTTCTTTATTTGAAACGCGTCAAGGTTTTATACAGTGAATTAGTTTTTTATCTGCGATGTCTACATGCATAAATTGAAAAGTTTTTTCAGAGCAATCTTTTTTGTCCGCAAGTGTTTTCTCACAGAAATGAACCTTCAGAAGCGAATACCGCGAGTCATCTGGTAAGTCTGCTAGCGTTTTAACATCAATCATCCAAAGGCCTGGGTATAATACATTTGTCAAATGACAATGCAGTTTCCTTAGTTGTAGCAATAATAGCAAAAAGCGAACTCTTCATGGCAAATACCACTTATTGTCAAGAATTTTATTGAATACTTAGCTTCTTTTTTTAATTATATAGCTTCCGTTATTGATCTTGAAATTCATCTCTCAGTATTTATTTATTCTGTAAGAGCTAAATAGTTAAAAACATTACAGCAAAAAAAAAAGCTATTTTTTATTGATGTCCATAAAATGTATAAAATTGAAGTGTCTGCTTGTAATATGAAATTTACAGCTTTTTACTAAATACATATAAATGTGTATACGATACTTATAAAAAGAACACTATTTAAAAAAACACTATCTGTTTGTTTCGGCTAATCTTCGTTTTGGCTGAACTGTTTTTAACGGGACTTTTTCTGAGAGATATCTGAAGATATATGGCGTAGTTTATTTGAGTTTTTGGATAATAATTAGGGTTCCGGGTAAAAATAAACATACAATTTATGAAATTTTAAACGTAATCCGATTCAATGCAGAGTCTTACTTGCAAGAATTTGCGAGAAATATCTTTGCTTTATCCGTACGTTAAAAAAAAAATTAAGGGCTTGTACAAATAACAACGATATTATTTCAAATAACTATTAAACATCTATATTACGTAAAAGTGCGCGGAATAGAAAATATGATACGCGAGAGAAACCGCAGGCTGACAGCTAGTAAATGATAAAACTTTAAGAAAAGATGTATTAGAGATGGATAAAGTTGTTTGAGGATAAGTAATAAGACCCAAAGAAAAACAGTAGAACGCGAGCTAAGAAACGTTACTAATGTGCCTACACTCGGGGGAAGTAGAACGCTAAATTGAGGGAACAAGACGTAATTTCAAAGCAAAATTTGAGTCGGCTCGCACATAAAAAAAGAACATGGCTGAAAAGAAACGTGTTCGTTTAAGATTATATTATTACTTCTTTAAAACTTGTCTACTGTGAACTTTATTCCTTTTTAATAATTAAAAAAACACACATTTAGTGTTTTTTTTTTTAACCAGAATGACTTTGAATTTACAAAAAGATATTAATGGTGAGATTATCCCACAGCAAAACAGAAACTCCTTCATTGATGCTTAAGTAATACTTGACATCTTATCAATCGAATTTTGATGACATGCACATTAATATATTTTTGTAGAATTATATAGTAAATTTTAGATAAATCATTTTATTTTAAAGTAGCTGTGTGCCCGCGGCTCGCCCGCGTTTCATTTTATTTTTACACGGTATAGGCTCAATGCTTGACCACAATCTCACCTGATTTTAAGTGACGATATGGTCAGGATGGTAAACACACTAAACCTAGATGTACTGTTTTTTTTGTTCACCGCGTAATAAAGTTTTTAAACAATCATTGGGAAATTAATGTTATGACGTTGCTGTATATTATCGTATTTTGTTACTAATTTCACGACCTTTTTTTTAGAGGGAACCCTTATTTTTGTCTAATTTTTTTTTGTTTACTAATAGAAAGCAAAGAACTTTGTCACAACTTCAAACGCCAGCCAGTAAAATTACGCATTGAATCGAATTTTATGCACAATTTCATGAGTTGTAATTTTTTAAACGGAACCCTAATTATTTCAGAGATATAAAAGTAGCCTAAGTTACTTGAGCTATTTGCTGAAATTAGTTACGTCAAAACCGGTTCAGCCGTTCCGGAGATTAGCCGGAATAAACAGACAGACAAAAAAAATGGTTTTTTATTTTAGGTACCGTATTTGCGTTCACATGTTCTTAGTAAAATGTTGTTATTTTGATATCACAGACAGACACTTCAATTTTATTTATTAGTATACATCGATCGTTAATAGCTCGATCGTTTCTATAATCCATGCAAGTTTCTCTGTCCTAAGTTTCCTTTATAAAGCTTATTCGAGTTTGTATTGATTGAGAGAAGAGAAATTCCCTTCAAACCTCTTAATTAAAGAAAATCGCTTTGTAACTTTTGGAATATCATTAATCATAAATCGTTAAGTCAACGCAAAAGTTAATCTATTTCAGGAATTATTAATGTTGAGGATTTTTCCGAGTCGTTAGTAGCAATTTTTGCAATTTTCGCAATTTTCAGTTATTACAATGAAAACGAATTAGCCGTTTAATTAAGCATAAGATTTTATGTGAACTAAACAAACTAATGTTTATCAAATTATAGACACTTGGTCAATATGGTAGTCTTATTGGACTTTTATTACCCACCATTGACCGCACTCTCAAGCACTCAATACTTAATGGATTTACGGCTGGTTTCAATATCGAATCGTTATCTGTTAAATTGAGATCAAACCAAAAAAAAATAGTTTTTCTGACTGAGCGCTAACACTAATATGACACGTCTTGAGAAAAAAAAGTATTTAAATTTCCGATTTCAGTTGGTAAAACAGACTGAGATCGCATATTGAAACTGGTTAGTATATTTAGTAGTAGTGTTATTCCTCGATTTTTATGAAATATACTATATCTAACATTAATAATGATTATGAGAGATGAACTGCTTTGTTGTGAAATTCATATTAAATTGGCAAGTTGTTATTTTAACATTTAACGAAGTGCTAAACTATAGGATTGTGTAGACGTGTGTCCTGTATATTTGTACGTATTTTATGAGGCGAAAATGTTGTGTCGTACCGTCGTCTCCCTGCCCTTATCCCATTTTTATTTGGAGTCGGCGCAACGTATCATTTAAGATGATATCAACATTCACTCTCTTTCTAAGCATATCATCTTTCACACAGTCCATCTATCTTTTTTTTGGTCTTCCTCTTCCCCTATACTCGTCCACATTCATATCCAATACGTTCCTTACGACATCCTCTTCCTTCCTACGCATTACATGCCCGTACCAAGACAAATGCCTGCTCCTTTCTTTCTCTGTCATGTCGCGAAAACAATTGAATAAAAATTTAGATAAAGGAATAAATTAAAAACGAAATTGAAATATGAAAACAATATAATATGTATAAAAACCGAAGGTTCTCTTCTACATAAAATATGTATAAAAGAACAAGTAATAAAAAACCTAGCCAGCATAGAAAATCGTCCAATATAGCACTGCAATATTTATACCAAATTTTTTTGAACAGTACTGTACGCTTGTATACGCTTGCCTCATTCAAATATCTGCACGGTATATAGTGTAATAGTGTTGCCGGATCTTTTATTGTCCAACAATTTACTATACCCAATAAATTGCCTGTTGATTGTCGCTTGGTCTTCATCATCCATAGTATGCCTGATAACATTATATAATAATGTAAAAATTGGTCTAAAGATCGCTCCATTAACCAATATCTCACTCAATATCCTCTCCTACTGCATCGTATTATATCTGTGTATTATATACTTTATAATATTTTTACTTTATTTTCTTTTTCTTAATTTTATTCAAATTCTATTGTTGCTCGACGTTCCAAATTTTCAAACTTTAAATGTTCTTTCTTAGACGGCCTCCTCAATGAATCCATTAAAACTCATGTTACATTAGCAGAGCGCACGCGTAAGATATACTGACAGTTGACATGAATAAACTAATAGAAAACCTTCGGGTTTTCTTAATAAATTAAATAAATAAATAACAGGAATAAAATAAACATTACAAAAACAAATTCTAATAAAACCGATCATTACAGTCACTGGTGCCACTTTCAAACTTCTTTTAATGTATTCATTCTTAATCCTGTCCATTCTTGTTACCACACACATCCGTCTCAACATTCCCATCTCGGCTGTTTGCAGTCTCTTTTCATCAATCACCTTAATTGCTCAATATTCTGATGGACACCAGACGACAGGCAAGATTATGCTCTTCCCCCTGACATTTCTAGTCCGGGAGATTTTGCTTCCAGTTTAGAGATGTGAGGGAGGATGCGTAAATGCATTTCCCAGGTAAGAAAAAAAAAAGAAAAAGGATTATGCTAATTGGAGAAATAAACATATTATTATTACTTGTTTTTTTTTTATTTATGTTTCATTTATATTTATTATTCTAATAAAAAACTGAACATAATAATTTTGATATCCTAAATCTACTCATTCGTTAACTATTAGACAGAACGAAGTTCGCCTGGGCAGTTAGTTATTACAAAAAAAAAAAAAACCATTTTACTCATTTTAGAACGTTACAATTTCGGACTAAAAAATACAATTGCTGGAAATGAAGACATATCCGTGTGCGAATTTTCTTGCAGTTCTGATCTTACAAAGAGGCTTAATATTATAAATGTCTGAATTAGCAACAACCAATTTATCTGGATATAACTAATTGTGATTATTAAGATATAGATAGTCCTACATACGAGTACATACATATACGTAGCATCACGCCTTTCTCCCGTGGGGGTAGGCGGTAACTCCGGCCTTCTACTTACTACGATCTTGATCAACTTTTATGAGCGCGCTTTCATTAATGCTCGTCGGTTATGGTTACTTATCACCTGGCCTTTATTTAAGACGTGATCGATTTGGTCTAGATATGTTCTCCTGGGACGACCCTTACCGACGTGCCCATTCACTATCGCCTTGTAAATTCGTTTTGTCAACATTCTGTCGTTCATCCTCTCCACATACTCGAAACAACTAAGGTTAGAAGCAATGATGGCGCAGTGGATAGTGTAACCGGATTCCGCGTCAATGGACGCGGGTTCGAGCCCACCTATCCAACTCTAAAATCACCCTGAGCTTTCTGTGAATGAAAATATCGTGAGGAAAACATAGCATGGTATTAGGGTATTTTCTAATAATGCTCACCTGGGTAGCTACCACCTACAAGTTTAGAAAACTGTCGACAAATACCAATAGGTGTGTTCCGGTAGCATCACTTGAAAACCAGTACCTCTAGGCTTGGCGTGTTTACCATCCTGAACCACATAATTACTTAACTTCAGGTGAGATTCCAGTCAAAGCAATAAGCCTATACCGTGTAAAAAAAGCTAATAGATATTCCATCATTCGTGAAAACATCTTTCCAAAGTAGAATTAGGCCGTTTATTTAATTTCATTTTTTTTCTTCCTATTAACTGAACACCAATGAACTCTACGCTACTCTCAAAACATTTACCCAAGAATTGTTGCCCAAATAAAAACACATAAACATCACTTCTATACAAACAAAACGGAGAAACATATTGTCCCGTAGCTATTTTATTTTGTCAAACACACATGTTGCTTTTACATTTACGGCTTAAGCGCGACCCTTCGTTTTATGTAGGCGGAGGGTACTTACTGATCGCTACTGAGTCGCGATTACTTTGAGAAACGACCTCTCGACAATTTTATGGACGTTACAGCATTTTCCTGCCGATTCTTTCGGTTATATATCGTAGGTCATTTTCATTGTTAAAATGTATTGATGGCATAAAGTTTCATTCAATTAGTAGCTGTGTGCTCGCGGCTCCGCCCGCGTTTCTTATAATCTCCACTGCGTGATCACATATTGTTCACACTTTCATATGGGTTTTAACGTTTCTATGCGGAACACTAAATATTATCGAAAAACAAATGTATCCAAAGTTACGCGGAGTAACTTCAGCTATCTACTAAAAGGAAGTCCCCCGTCAAAGTCGGTTCAGTCGTTCCGGAGATATCCCGGAACGAACAGACAGACAGACAAAAAAAATTAAAATTGTATTCTCTGTTTAGGTATCATATAGGTAATAAAATGTTATTTTGATTATACGAACAGGCACTTCAATTTTATTAATTAGAACAGAAGATTAAATTAAAAATTCCAAATGTTTTTACTGACTTTGGTAAGTCCGCATATGAACCTACTGAAATTAATACACTTATTTCACCTGGCTTTTATTTAAGACGTGACCGATTCGGCCGAGATACGTTCGCCCAGGTTGACTCTTACCGACGTGCCCAGTCACCCTCGCCTTGTAAAGTCGCTTCGTCAATCTTCTGTCTCCACGTGGCCGAATCAACTAAGCATTCCGTTCTCTATCTTGGCCACTACATCCTCTACTACACAACGACGTTGTCTTATCATACTATTCCTGACTTTTTCAATCAAAACTAAAACCCACTTTATTGGTTGGTTCGGAAATTCCGCATTCCGCGTCAATTGAAGCGGGTTCGATCCCCACTTATCCGACTCTAAAATCGGCCTGAGCTTTCGGCGAAGGAAAACATCGTGAGGAAACCATATCATGGTGGTAGGGCATTTTCTAATGATGTCCGCGTGGGGTTACTACCACCCTCAAGTTTGAAAACCTGTCGCCAAATACCAATAGGTGGGTTCCGGCAGCATCACTTGAGAACCAGTACATCTATCTTAGTGTGCTTACCACCCTGGACCACATCATCACTTAACATCAGGCAAGATTGTGGTCAAAGCGCTGAGCCTATTCCGTGTAAAAAAAAGATTATTGTTTGCTTGTTCAATCATTGACCAATGTTAAATGACAACGTCGAACATGTGGTGCGCCTATTGGACCGGACATGGACGTAAAGGATGACCACAAGGTTAATCAATTGATAATTAATATTATATGTTAGTTAGTACAGATGTAGGCCCAATTGAAAATCAACGCCATGACATATTTGTTGTAGGACATGCTGAGTTAGTGCCCTTTTCGACGTTGAATGCGGTATATGCTTCGGCAACGTATTATGGTAATATTAGTAAGAAAGAAGAAGAAGAAGTGACGTAAGAAAGAAAGAAAGAAACATTTGAAATCTTGCTCTTTTTCCAACTGGGCAAGTCACAAGGTAAAAAAAGGAAAGATAGACCGGTAACTAGTTGGAAAGATAAGCTAAAAAAAATAGCCGTCTCTAACTGGATTCAAGTAGCTCAATATACAGAAGACTGGCTACCTATGGAGGAGGTTTTCACGTACAGAAGGGTACTTTTAGACTAAATAATAGAATAATAAAACAACATTAATTAAAATGTATGTAAAAATCTGAACATATAACTAAATTTAGGAACCAAACGTAATGAACTTCTAACAAAAAAAAAAAAAAAAAACAAAAAAGCCTTATACTTCATGCAGATTACAAAAAGGAGAAAAAATGTTCTATGTTACAACATAGAACATTTTTTTTATTTTTATGTAATTGACAACGTTACCCATGTTAGTTAGCACACTAAATTTAAATGTTTTCTAGTGATGCCGCCGGAACATACCTCACGACGGTGGTATTTAGTTAAGTCAGGTGGTGGTAGCATCATGCTAATATGGTTTCTTCACAATATTTTTCTTCAAAGAAAGCTGTACCTTATTATAGAATAGGATACATTAATTTAAATCTACTTAAATAGATTGAATATACAACACGCTGCCGATGAGCTATCATCACTTTCAAGTCAAAATGTTTTTTTAAATTGGTGATAATAATTTTAATTCCATCATATGACCTATGAAACTACTCAAAGTCTATTCAAGGCCCAGTTTAGAATTTAATCATTATCTATAGAAACACGTTCACCCACCCATATTCCCTAACAAAACACTTGTTACTCCAACATCAGACACACATATACACGCAGACACACGCATACACACACTCTCTCTCTCAATCACTCATCTCATTTGCAAATGAATAACTTTATGTTGAATGGTATTTAAGTGTACCTTAATATTGTGCTATGATATCTGCGATACGGTTTGTAATAGTGCACATACCCACATTAGTATTTTATGTACATGTAATTGTTATTAATATCCGTTTTAAATTATTATTATTTTTATTTTTTTTATTTCTTACAGGAAAACTTACAGCTAAACACTAGAGTAAACACAATGAATAATACTGAAGGCCATTTAAAAGTTTTCACGAGTACAATACAAACTATAGTAAGAAAATTAAAGTCGGTTGATTAAGAAAGCGTGTAACGGATAGATTACAGGAAGAATGATGATTTAAATCTATGCTTAAATAAAGAAGAAGTAATATTAAATATATCATAACTTTGGTCGAGTGCATTGAATTGGCTACATACTCTTAAAATAAAGCTCGGTAAGCTCGGTGCGTCGGTAAGTAGCGTTTACAGATGGCACGTAGAGGAGCTGTGGATTTCTGAGGTTAGAGTAGGAGTTTGCAGATAAATACTACTCAGTAATTCAGAACAGTCTACGACTCCTCTTATTATATTTAAAAGAAAGGATAGATCTGCCATTCGCCTGCGTTCGTATAGTGGGAGGAAATGAAAAAATCTACAGCGTTCAAGATAAGAATATAAATAAATAAGTATAAGAATTATAAATAGGTATTCTGATTAGTAATCCTTGAATAATACAAAACGTTATCAATTCAAAGCAAAAGCTAATTATGAAGATCGTATCATACTTGGATTTGTGAATATATATGATTGCTTACATACGTAACTTCCGCGTTTAGTAAGAGAGTTTGTGGTTTATAATACTCCAGGAATAGTAGATTTAAGCTCACATATGCGAAAGATTACTAACTGCATAGCTGCTTGAATTGCTATTATAGGCAATTTTTTCCGACGCAAGTCAATTTAAATCTACAATATAAAAAAAGGTGCGGACCCAGAGTCTGCAGATAGTTTAATTTTCAATAATAATAAAAAATAAAAAAATACTCCAGGAATGCTATAATTAAATTTTAACTAAAATACGAGAAAGGGTTCAGTTATATGTGAGAGTTAAGCGGTTAACACGCGGACCGGCATGGTACGATGGGCGGCCGAGGTTATACGTGACCTAAGTAGATATGGGAATTCTTTCCGAAAAAGATCGATTCGATCCCAATAATTCCCAAACCTACATCTCTGTACTTCCGCTAACATTATTAAGACTATGATTTGTATATTTTTTTTTATATATAAAAAAAAAATGATATGTATGTATTATATTTATTAAAAAAAAAGAACCAGATCGAGTTTTTCTTGCCGGCTCTTCTCGGCTGGGTTGTTTTCCAAACCGGTGGTAGTGTTTTAGACGTTCATACGCGCCTTCTTAGGGCCTAAATTGAATAAAGATGTTTTTGATTTTGATTCGATCATAAACTTGATGAATCGATTCACAAAACATCGAGGTACATACGATCAATCTTTCAATCTAATAAAGTATCGATTGTTAAAGTATTATTTTTGTTTTCTACAATATGATGATTATCTGTAAATAAGCAAGCATATAAACAGTGCAGTGTCATTTTTCCTCAGTAGGTTAAGTGTTCTTTTTTTTAATTAGTTGTTATTGACGATCTTTAGTGCTGTTAGTTAAAAAAATTGGACATAGTTTTTGAAATAAATGATGATTATAGTTTAATTTCGACCACTGAAAGAATACTATTTACGAATAAATAGTCAAATAAAACAAGCAGAAAAAAGATGGATCTCTTGAACCTCGATGTTTTGTGAATCAATTAAAAAAAACGATCTTTCTGAAAAATCTTATTCCCCATTCCTACTTAAGCGACTGATGACCTCGGCTGCTAGACATGTCATGTCCGCGATCCGGTCCGTACGTGTATTAACAGCTTTAAATTACATTTCATTTGTTTTTTAAATCATCATGAGGGGTCCGGGATGGTAAACAAACTAAGCCTAGAGGTAATAGCTTCAAGTGATGCTACCGAAACACACCAATTGGTGTTTGGCGACAGGTTTTCGAACTTAAGGATAGCAAGGAGAGCGATATTAGAAACTGCTCTGCTCTACCACCATGCTATTGTTTCCTTCCGATGAAGGTTTAGCTAAATCTCGGGATCAAATATAATTAGATAGGTGGGTTCGAACTTACGTCCTTTAGCGCAGAAACACTGTTAACTGAGCCATCATTGTTTCTCGATGGAAAATATCTACGATCTGTTTTTTCTTCTTTTTGGTTATTGGTAACCTATGAGTTGGCGTTGGCCATCATACTAAAACATTACAAAGAGTTTTTGTAGCACCTAGAATATACATTACTTTGATGACATTTTTAATAGATACAGCTCGTTTTACTATAATCTTTATCCTTTAAAATTTTACAAAAAACAAATCCGGGACAAAAAACAATTAGTTACATCAAAAAGCACATAAAAATGGATGTTGATATTTTGGTATAATACTGAAAAACTACTGTAAAGCTCCGAGATTCTGTTATCGTGTTACATTCATCCTATAATCATATAAAAATCTAAAATGACGTTTTAGGGCGCCAAGACGGCGGCGGTATAATCTTGTTTTTCATCCATTACTGCTATTTTTAAACATTACCAAATTAAACTGTAATAGTTAAGATTACTTACTCAAGACAAAAAAATATAGCATTATTGAAGTACACTAAACATATCTAGACATATTAGTTATTTAATAATAATCATTAACAATTAAAGAAGTTTCAATATAACCGTCCGTAAAGGTTACACGCACACATTTTTTATAACTATAATACGTGCGTAATTTATGACCAAGACTAATACAAAAGCTGAACAAACATTAATAATTCCCAAATAACGTATTCGTAGGGCCGTCAAGGGTGTATTCACTTGACCTCACTCAGTGACAGGGTTGCGAGGGACATGTAATTAAATAATAATTACATTGTGACGAGCTAGCTCCGTGTAACAATTTAAGTTAAGTCAGCTATTCACGATCCGACTTGTTGTGTGACTGTTTACGTGAAATTATCTGGTCTTTCGTAGTCAATAACAGGTTGTGAGTTACAAACACAATTTAGCTGGCAGCTGCCAAGGATGTGCTCCCAATCGCAACTATGGAAGTTCTTGAAGCCGCCGCCAGCGCGATACAGTGACATCACATGGATTAGCATAACACATATCATACTGCACAAACACATTTGTACATTCAATTCAAAGTATATGCATTCTGCAAAGACACCGTTTCCTCTTATGTTTACTTACCGTAGGATTACATAGAGCAAATATCAAGATTTTTTAACACAATCGACAGCTCAAGCCGAGAGTTGTATCATTTTAGTGCTTTTCCACTAAGTACCATTTTCAGCTAAGTGCATCAAGTGCTCACACTAAAGACCATTGACGCTGTCGAGGCCCTTATTAACAGAACTGAGTCAATCCAAATATAAAACATTTCAACATTAGCAAAAAAATGGTTATCTTCATAGAAGTTTCCAGACAGTTTTAATGCCCCTTACAACGCAAGTTCCATGTTATTATTTCCAATTAAATATTCAAAAACCCTGGAAAGTTCTGGCAAGATAACCATTAATTGATAAGGGTGATTGACAGTTGATAAGATTGTAAAAATGTTAATTAACTAAGAAGATAAAACTAAGTAATGCGAGTTTTACTAGCATATATTATAATATAATGGTTGGTAATTTACATAGTTTCAAGCAAAGTTTTTAATAGACTAGCGTACCTTTTTATTGCTGGCAACCCACAAACTTACTCGATTCGAATAAGACTCGAATATTCGAAAATTTATTCAAATATCCCGGTTACCCGGAGTAACTTCAGCTATCTACCAAAAAAAAAGTCCGGTGATTACCCGGAACAAATAGACAGACAGACAAAAATTTTAAAAATTGTATGTTTGGTGTAGGTGTCGTTCTATTTAGTACAAAAAGTTTATTTTTACACTACAAACAGACACTTCAATTATATTTATTAGTATAGATTATATTAAATGAGTCAGAGTACTTTTATGACGTAGTTATCCTACATCATTTGCCAGCATGACGTCTGATATGTTGCGACGTTTATAGCCGGTTTTATCTGTCCCTGTAATATCTCATTCCTCATGTTACATGCCCACAGATGTCCACTTAAAATAATTACGCTTCGTTTTATATGGTATTATTGTTAAAGGTGTTTCCAGTACATGGTTAACATCAGTATTCACGGCATGCAAAATCAAAATTGTAAATAAACTTAACGCAAATGGAAAAATAATTGCAAATAACGGAATAAAAATCTAGATTAGCATAAATTAAAAGAACATTTGACAAAATGTTTTTTTTTTTTTTTTTTAACTTTTATATGTTTAGCGCTTTGACCACGATCTCAGCTGATGTTAAGTGATGATTTTTGGTCCGGATGGTAAGTAATAGTGATACTCGGTTCGCGAGTGATGCTGCCGGGACACACGTATCGGTGTTTACTTACAGGTTTTCAAACTTGGAGGTGCTACACAGACGAGGGTTATTAGAAAATCCCCTAATGGTGGTAGGGCTCTATGGTTTCCTTTTTTTTCCACGGAATAGGCTCAATGCATTCTACAATCTCATCTGCTGATGTGGTCCGGGATGGTAAGCACACTAAGCCTGAAGGTACTGGTTCACAAATGATGCTGCCGGAACACTACTAATAGCTGTATTTGGCGACTAGTTTTCAAACATAAAGGTGGTAGCTACCCAGGCGGGAATCATTAGAAAATGGCCTACCACCATGATACCATATCATTTCCTCACGATATTTTGCTTCACCAGAAGCTCAGGCCGATTTTAGAGTCGGGTGGGGGGGGGGGGGGATCGCACCCTTTACCGTAAGTTCACGCTCTTTATAGAGTTAGATAGATAGATTGGAACCTGCGTCCGTCAACGTGGAATCCGTTACACTACTAACTGCGTCATCATCGCTTGAATGATGAGTTTACATGTTTATAAGGATCGCTATCATAAGTATAATTACTTATCATTAGAAAACAGACGCAAAATTAGTGACATTTGTTTTTTATTAAAGTAAGCTAGGAGGAGTATGGCTGATTGTCCTGGATTATTCTTCTAAATAAAGCCACGCAATGATGGTCTGAATCTTAGGGGTAAATTACACGCTTGGTTTTACTGTCGTTTGTACCAACTATTGGCTATGAACGATTAAATTCCTACCGTTTAATGCGACGAAGCACATTCAAATGAAGCGGTTTGATGAAAAAATTTGTTATTATTACAAACTAAAATTATTGTTCTATACAACATTTTTAGTTACCTGTATTTTTATCAATTGTCAAATTTTCTTTAATACAGCTGATTTTAATAAAAAGTTACATAATTGGAACGTTTTTTATATATACCTTAGTTATCAACATTGTTGATATGAGATCTAAAAAATAAGTTACCAGTATTATATTAAAATTCTGGGCATTATTGATAAAATTGATAATTTTTTGGAAAACGGGACAATATTGCGTCCCGGTGCTGTTTTTGGGGACAAGCGGACAGACGAAGAAAGGAATGGTCCCGTTCAGATCTGGAAGTATCATCACGTTAATCAGGATCTTGTAAATAAATTGAGTGAACGTGAAATGGCATAGCTCAATATTGATACTTATGTATTTATAATAAAACTGAAAAACAAGTATTTAAATACTTTGTTAAAATTCTATTAAAGTCTATAAATAAATAATTCAATTATAAAAGTAAATTATGTAACTTGGTATATGAATTCGAAGTTATAAATAACGAAATTATATTGCAGCGGTTTTTTTTAAAAACAACTCTTTAATGGCTTAAAAAAAGTAGGTACAATATTCAATACAAGTGTGGATGGATATGTCACGAGTTCTTTAAATTCATAATATCTATATCTATAATAAAATAGTGGACAAACTAAATCTTTACATAAAACATAGTGAAAACGTTAAAATAGTTCTATACGAAATGTTACTTGTGATTAACGATTACTTTAAATAAGCTTTTTTTTATCTTTTTTTCTAAACTACCAAATGCTGTTGACCGGAAGGGCCTTCACAGCTTCACCGCATCTTTGGGGGCGAATCCGAAGGCACTCGCCTCAAAAGGTAACTAGCACAAGGGCACGAACCTCGGCATGGCCGCTTCCTATATCATACAATTCCCGCGAAATATTTCAATAAGCGTCAAATGAGGCCGGTGCATTTGTTTTTCCATCGAATATTCATAATTCATGTTCGATAATTTCGATGATCGACGAAATCCGTCCCGTGTAATGTCTGCCTTAGACAACTGCAATAAATTCCGTTTGCTGAGAGAATTGATGCTTATGATTTACTTGAACGTTACGTTCAACATGAATAATTATGAAGTAGTCCAGCGAGCTAAACGGTGTAAGCAAATATATTTGCCGCGGATGTGTTCTTGCGTCTGTTTGTATTCCGAAAGTGCCTCGAGAAACGAGTCAATAAATCGTTGGTTAAGTGTGTAATTTAGGAAACAGCCGAGGGGCTTAGAACCCCTTTAAATATCTCGGCAGCTGTTGTGTATAATAATATCACTACTAAGGCTTGATTAACATTTTCATCTGTTGCTTTCAGGCATTTGGGTTTAGGTTATTAAATTCGGTTGTATGTCGCCTTGCTCGCACCTATAATAACTTATATGATACTATGTACATATTTCGGCATACAAAAAATTCATTTAGGAAGGAAATTATAAAATTAAATCGAGATAAAATATAAAAATAATTCTAAAAAACAAATACGTACAATGTATACACAAATATGCACAAACACACACAATCACAATATATTTCTTCTCTCTTCTTAACCTCTTGAGCACTAACCTGGCGTTTACGCCAGCTTTCCATTTTTTTTCCTATTGTCTCATTTTTTGGGTTATCGACATATTAACATATATATTTTAGTTTGTTTCTTAGTTTTATATTGTGAATTAGTTAAAATACGAATATATGCTGTTGGATTGTCAAATAAATAAAAACAAATTAAGTACTTAGGACTTTAATTATCTCAACAGGTTTTGCTCGACACAGTAATTTAGACGAAGAATTGTAAACTAAAAATAACCTTTTTCTGGTAAGAAAAAAATGTAATAGTTTAAAATTTGATCGCTACGAAGTAATATATTATTAATCTTGCGTTTAATTAGTTTTGCGTTTGCATCGGATCCTCTGAACGCTTTCCAGTCGGCGGCATTGCCATACAGTAGAGTTCAACACTCAGTAGTCTAACACAGATCACAATCAGAACACATAAGAAGGAGATCAAAAACGACAAATAAAAAACTAAAAGACAGTATTTTTAATATTTTTTTATGTTTATAATTACATACAGTTTCTAAAATAATTGTATTTTCCAATATACTTATATTTTATTTGATTCAAACCAGAAAATACACTTAAAGTGTGTGCCTCAAACGAATGAACACAGTTTACAAACACATTTACACTATACAGCATAGTAAATTATAAGTACAAAATACAAATCTTTCCTCTTAATAATATTAGTATAGATAAGGAGGATGTATGTGTAAATATTTTTATTGACTTAAGTAAAAACCAAAGGAAGTACGGACGGACGTTCTCACTTGATTTAATAACGTGGTTAATTATTTCCCAAGAACACAAATAAAAGTGTAATCCAATACAGAGCGGTCGGATGCTGGGAATGGGAAAAAATTCTAGCAATTTTCTTACGTTATAAAGTCTTGATGATGCCCGTGGGAGGAAAACTCTCGTAAAATGTTATTTTATTTTATTATTATGAGACAATTTTATTATGTTCAACGAAAGACGGATATGTTTCGTTGTAAGATTTCCTCTTTTTTAATTAACATTCATTCGAGTAAATTATACCTCATTGTATGTAGGTGTGCGCGCCAGCGGCTCCGCCCGCTTTTCATACATTCTTCACTGCGTAATATAGTTTATAAATAATTACTGCAAAATAATGTTTTGATGGTGCTATCCATTGATACGTATTTTGATCACAATTTCATGAGTTTAAATTGTTTTACACGGAATCCAAATATTTTCCTAAAACTGTTTGGTACTAAGAGACAGCCAAGACATTTCCCACAAATTCCTATACTTGCAAGTCATATTCTAAATTGTTCGTGTTTTAAATTTCTTAAGCGAAAGCCATTAGTTAATTTTGAAAAATAAAGGTAACTTAAAATCCAAACTCTAAAATCAGCCTGAGCTTTCCGTGAACGAAAACATCGTGTGGAAACCATAGCATGGTGTTAGTACTATTTCTATCAATACGACCACCCTCAAGTTTGAAGTACTATTGCCAAATACCAATAGATGTATTCCGGCATTATCACTTAAAACCCTCTAGTCTTTGTGTGTTTACTATCCTGTCCACATCGTCACTTAACATCAGGTGAGATTATGGTCAAAACACAGTGCCTATAATACAGTAATTTTAAAAATGTTGACATGGAAGAATATAGGTAAGGAGGAACGTCTCATATGCACGGAAAGTTGAAAAAGTGTTCAGCTATAAGCAGTAAACAATAGTTCAAAAACCCTCTAAAATGGCGCTAATGTAGGCAAAGGTTGCGGTATGAATATAGCAGTTGTTGGAGTGTAGCCAAAATAGAGGTAACATAAGTTCAAAGCAGATAATGTACAGAGAAAGTTACTCTTTTCGTACAGTAGCGCCAATTTAACGTTTTTCCGTTGGACACTTTTCTACACAGAGACATTCCTTCTTGGCTTTATTCTCCATAGAGATGAAAAAATAATTATGGCGGTGCTGTCAGTCGGCCGTTGTAAGGTGGGCGTAGTGTTTTGTATTACTTTACTTTGAAGTTAAATACTATATTAAAAGAAAGAAATTGCCGTCTGAATAATATTGTTTCGTTGTTCAGTTAAATATATATCAAAAAAAAAATTGAATTAATGATACACTAGCTGTGTACCCGCGGCTACGCCCGCGGTTTATGTATTTTTCATTGCGTAATATAGTTTTTTAATTTTTTTACGGAACCTCAATAATTTTCCAACATTTTTTTTTGTAACTAAAATTAAGCAAATATATTTTTCACAAATTCAAATACCTGGCAGTAAACCCGTGCCCTGAATAGGATTTTATTCACGATTTCATCAGTTTTAATTTTTTGACGCAGAACCCCAATTATTTTCGGAAAACAAAAGTAGCCTAAGTTACGCGGAGTAACTTCAGCTATATACCAGTGAAAGTTTCGTCAAAATCGGCGCAACAGTTGTGGAGATTACCCAGAAAAAACAGACATACGGGCACAAAAAAATTACAAATTTTATTTTTGATATAGGTATCGTATATTGTACATTCATATCTATTTAGTACAAAATTATTCGTTCTCTACTTCGGAATATTTACAAAGAGAAAGTATTTATTAACACGTCTTAATAAATCCATAGATGTTTTGTTACAAAGTATTCTAATCTCGTAGCGAAGTTAGGGTGCTTCGTAAAAGTTTTTCAATAAAGTATAAAAATTCTAATTTTCTTATGATAATATTTATTAATTGAACTTGATTTCGTTCAACGAAGCAGACTGTATACTAATTATCCAGTTACGTTATTGCCTAATTAATAATAACTGATATTTTAATTTGTAAATTAACTTAAAAATTATGAGCATATTTTATTTATGTAACCTATGTAATAAATATATTGTTATCGAATGATTAAAATTAATATTTCATGAAAATAATTAGTCGAGTTGTTTTACTAGTTACTAAAATAAATATTTACTGAGTAATTAACTAATCTATACCAATAAATAATATTGTAGTGTCAGTTTGTAATATGAAAATATTTTTTTTACTAAATACGTATGACTATGCGGTACCTATACTTCCTCAGTTCCTCTGTGAAATTTAGACTATTTTATTTTGTCCAAAATAATTACGGTTCCGCGTAAAAAACACCTAGGCAGCCTTGGGAACAACTGACAGAAGTGAAATTTTGAAAAAGACTGTTATTTTAGTTGTTTAAATGATAGCATGAATGATTACTTAGAATTGCCTAATTTAGTATGATATGTTGTGTATATATATATTGTAGAAGATCCTTATCTTTATAAGATTTAAGTTCCTACATTTTTTATACAAGGATTAAATCAGCAACATTACTAATAAACCTTTGAAACAAAATACAGACACTGGCAAATGTTTCTGCGGTCCCAAGATAAGAAAATAATCAAATAATAAAACTTTTCATGTCGTTGACAGCAGTTAGGCTCCATGGTCTTGGTACCTTTGCCTATTCCTTAGTAAGGAATGAACAGAACAAAAAAAAAAAAATTCGTTGACAGCAGGTTGATAGCTATTAATTATAGTAACGTGAATCTATAAGTTTTTCCCCTACCGAGAATTACTCAATGCCGCTAAATAAGTTTCCACTTTAATATAACTCACGAGAATGTGAATAAAAAAACCAGTTTTGCTGGCAGGTGTTTGAATTTATGACAAATATTTATACTTTATCTTAGTATAAAAAAATTAGGTTTCCGTATAAAAAAATTAAACCGCAGTGAAGAATATATGAAATGCGAGCAGAGCTGCGGGCACAAAACTAGTGTACTTATAAAATAAACATTTTGTTGTCAAATAATTAAAATTTAATATTTCATAAAATTGTCTGAAAAAAGGTGCCCGAGTTGTTTTTACTATTAAAAATAAATATTTACCGAGTAATTAACGAACTATTTAATAAAGATATACATAAAGTAATTATTGTGTTCGACTTATAAATGCAAGTGTCAAACGAACGAATTTCAATTATTCTTCTTTTAAATTATGAATATATTCTGTGGTTAGGTTTTAAAAAAACATTTTATTACATTAGGTTGTCTATAGTCATCATTTCAAAATTGACAGTGTGGATTAATTATTACGCCTGTTATATTGGATTACTACTAATGTAAAGCATAGAATTTAAATAAATAATAAGCGAAGTGGAGCCGGGCGGTACAACTAGTATACGATATGTACCAAAATGTTTCATAATTTTCAAATTTCGTTTAATTTTTAAAAACCATTTTAACAATGATTAGGGTAGTTTGAAATTATCAATGTCTGAAAGTCCTTTCGGGATTTACCTTTGTAGGTATATTCACTGAACTTTTGACGGCAATGCCTACGTAATCTCTAAACCATAGATGTAGAAAAGATCTGGAATAGAAAATATTTTTGCTTGAGTTTGGACGTTGGTTTTGGCCGTCCCACGCTATGTAGGCTAAGTAAGTCTAATAAAACCTTTTTAGGTAATGGTGTTCGGTTTTATAAAAAGATCTCAAAAAGCCTTAATTTCAAAAGGTCATTACGGGGTGGTTTATAATTTTGAATTATAGTATGGAAGTGACACCTCTCTCTGTGCTTTCGCTAACAACGGTTGTAGCTATAATTTGTATAGTTTTTATATTAAAATATATCCATCCATCCATTAAACCGAAAGACGTCCACTGCTGGACATAGGTCTCTCCAGAAGATCTCCACGACGAACGGTCTTGCGCCACCCACATTCAGTGGATTCCCGTGCCTTAAAATATATATTCAAATTTATTTAAAAAAAAGAAACCAGATCGAGTTTGTTACTGGCTCTCCTCGACTGTTGTTGCTCCGAACGAGTGGTAGTGTTTTTGACGTTCATAAGCGTCTCCTCAGAGTCTAAATTAAATAAAGAATTTTTTGATTTTTTCATCTATTTATACCGCCATAGGAAGGCTTTTTATAGGTTCACAAGATACATGCATCGAGCTACCATGTTTGGAGGGGTTTTAAGTTTTTGGAGAGGTTTTAAAGTTTTCGGAGGGTTTAAAAGTTTTTGGAGGGTTTTATGCGTTTGTTGAAACTTTTCGTTGAGAAGGCTGTTGTTATTATTATTATTAGTATTACACTTTGTTATTATTTTATTTTTGTTTATTTGATTATTGTTGCTTGTTTTATTATTGTTGCTTATTTTTTTATAGTTGGTTGTTTGGAGGAGATTGGTGAGAACCCTCTCGGTTCGGGACAGTTTGCCAGAATAGTGAAAAGGACCGAGAATGTTTTGAAGGTCAATAAAATACGCCGGTATCGAAGGGAAATAACTTGAATAACGGTCGGATAGAAGAAGTAGGATGAGGAGAAGGCTAGGAGGGAGAAAGAATTAAAGGAGTAAATTAGTAAGTTGAGAGCAGAGAACGAGGAGCTGAGGAAGAAGGTGGAGGTGGGCCAGCGAGTGGTGCAGGCGCAGTGCGTTGATGCTGCGGTTGGGCCCTCATCAACGCGCCCAACCAACCCGGGGCAATGTGGAACGTGTTAAAATAATCCTGTGTCGCCCCCCAGAAAGGCGGCAGAGGTACCGTGGGTTTTAGTAGGATTTCCAGTCGCTTCACACCGGGTGATACCTACATACTCTCCTATTCTACTTTTGGATTACTGGTGGCAGGGGGATGCGTAAATGCAATTTCCACAAAAAAAAGGCATCAAGCAAACTTAGAATTTACTCTGTACATGGCAGCTAAAAAGACGTTACTATTTTAAATTAGTTACAGTCTGATTTTTAATTCCAATTGATCAAACTTTATTGACCTGAAGAGCTATGACAGCTTCACCGAACCTCGGGGCAAGTGCTTAACGCACTCAACCTACAATGGTAGCCAGTGTAAGAACACCAAACTGGTACGAATGTTGGATTGAGCTGCTACGTGTGTTAAAACATTCGCTGAATTTGTTGTAGCCAAAACCTCCAGTAAGTAAAATACAGAGTTTATGTGCTTTGCGTGTAGTTTGCAATATCAAGCGTGTGTTGATAGTGCATACAGTGTTACTATATCCTGCTATGGCTACTAAACTTTCCCCAGTTGGAGCGTTTTATTTTAAATTTGTTTTTTTTATTCCCTAGAAATTTTTAGGATTTTAACACTTTGTATTACGCCAACATACTTGTATATTTGGTTCTTTTTAACTGCAAACCGTATACCGATAGTGTTAGACAGCTCTATCAGGTTCTGATTATATCCCATGGAACCCTGATCCCTCATAATGAGAAGCAACTTTAATTCGATTAATTAAATGTCACAGGCAGTTGTTAAAGTACATAGATAGGTAATTATTAAATAAACACTAAACATATTGTATTACTACGCAAATACAAGGTTTTTAAAGAAAAATATAAAATTAATGTTCTGCTTTAGTTTCAAACATTTTTAAAAAGTTTACGCAAAAAGTGAGATTACTATTCCCATATATCTCATCTATTAGCATGGAAACATTTTGGAAATATTCTATTTTCGTGAATTTTTATTTATTATAAACCAAATTTCAAGTACTGGTTGTACTAGAGTGGTTACTAGAGTCTAGAATATAGAAATGAAAATTAATTGTACAATTATTTGGTCAATTCCAAAAATAAAATATAGAGATGAAATTGTATTTACAAAAAAAAAAATGTTTAATCAAAACAATTCATATCCAGGCAAAAATGTAGCTAACTCTAGAATACCACGGTGACCACAAAGGACATCTATCTACACAAAAGGGTATCGTATTAAATTCATTCAATATTACGTATTATGAAATATCATTTGCGGTCTCTTTTATCCTCTTTCTATAAGTAATTATATATTTAAGCATACATTTTAAATTATTTAAAGTAATTATACTAACCTGAGGACGTTTTTTGCTTTGTTGTTAATTGGTTAAGAGTCACAACTTTGAACAAGCTATGTAAGATACTAATTAATCACTAACTTTTTCGAGCAAAGTGAAGTCTGTAAATTTTGTAAAGAAAAGAAAAGGATAGAAAGAGAAAAGGCAAGTCTTTTAGATATCAGACACTCATAAAACTATTGTAAACAGACTAAACGATTTGAATCAAGTCATTGACTTTTGTTCTATATAGGCCGTTCTGGAAACTCTTTGCTCGACTATATAAGGAACTTGCGGGCGACTCAGTCAGAAAAAAAAGGTATTAAAAACAGGTGTCTTACAGGACCTGTGTACCTGTACGTGTTATGCGCAGGAGTGATGTTGTTAGTGTCACTGTACTGTGTTGGTGGCGGTGCCAAGAGCTACCCCAGTTGAGGAATGAAGCAAGTCTTGGGCCGCCATCGGAGGGGACCCGAAGAGTGTGCGGGAGCAAAGTTAGCCGCCCATCCCCGGCGGCGGGAACGGGGGGATGGGCGCTGGAACGCAATATTACGGATTTAAAAACTTTTTTAATTAAAAACAGAATAGACTATAAGAGTGCATTAATCAGTGCCAGCTTATGGGTAGCAAAGCGATGTAAATGTACGTCGCTTAAATATATTAAATTTTGATTAATTGTTATTTAAAATCACCCTAGTCCTTTACTTAGCCTATGTGAAATTGTGATAAAGTTTAGGCAGTTATTACCATTCGTAAATGAGTACATTGGTTAACTCTAGCTGGCACGGACTCCAAAATTAACGTAGTAGATTAATCAAGTCATTATTTATTGACTTTTTATTGCATTTTTATGGTTTATTCTTTAGAAGTCGGTTTTGTTTTTAATTTAAAAAGTTTTTTTTTTCTACTTTTTAGTTTAAGTATGTACTTTTAGATATAGCTGTGAATCCTACTTCATAGTTTTGGAAATGAATATGTGAAACACGTGTAAGTGTCTATAATATTCGAGGGTTTTTCTCAATTTCTCTGAGTTCCACTGATCAGATCGTGATCGTGGTCAGATCAGACCCTGAATTTGCAAATGGCAGAGTAATCGAGCATCATAGGTACAAAAAAAAAACATCTAGACAAATTGATAACTTTTTGAAGTCGGTTAAAAAGATAAGGAAAGATTCTATTTTGACTGGTAAAGCTATCTTCGGAGTCGGATAATGTCACGCGGACTCCGCAACGGTTGCGGAGCATTAGGGTCGGGCGATTTTTATAGCACTACTACCAACAGTGAAAATCTACCTATCTGCTACAAGTAAAATAAATTATAAAAATAGTTAACTGATCAATAATGAAAATATATGGACAATGTGAAGCATGTAGTTTAAAAAAGTATATAAAGCGATCATTGATAATTAATCAGCAAATTTTTATACCACGATGTCTAATATACGATACAAAAAGACAACCACAATGACTTTCTCTAAAGTCAATGAAATAAAATAAATTAACTTACTTTCAAGCGTCAATCGATCTAGGAGAATACGATTTATTTCATAATTCTATAACAATCTGTTTATCGGCGAATGGTTTATTCTGAAACGACTGAAGCGTGTACAAGCGTTCGGATTAAATTGACTTTCCCTTTTACGAGACGTGAATATTTTATCATAAAACACTCTAAGTCAAATTGTGTTCATTTTCTTATAATCCGGGATTATTTACCTATTTGTTTTGGTAGATTGATTTTACGTTAATAATTACCTTCAATAAATAAGTGTAAATTATTTAGTAACTAACTGTACTCGGCAAGCGGTGAAATACTATGAAAGCATAGAGTAACATAGTCATTACGGTCAGAGAGTGCAAAATCAGTACAAAGTATGGGAACCATGTGTGCCTTTTTCGTGAGTGTAAGGAGGGGGGTGCGAGTAGCAGGCGGAATTCGTAAAGTGATGTGCGTCGTGCCCCGGTAAGCATACCGTACCGATAGTCTCGACAATGCTTAAGAAATTACATCGACAAAAAATATTTTAGATTTTTATGATATTAAATGTATTAGAAGTAATTTTTAATGTATACTTCTAATAAAAGGTTATCGAGACAATATCTGTACACTGAAGATATTTGAGAATAAAAAAATACTAGGTATACTATATAACATAAAGAAACTTGTATTATATGATCTGTGAACTTTGATGTAATATGTAAGAGTGCGAATATTTTTTATGAAGAAATATTTAGATATTGAAATATACTTAATCACGTAAATTAATAAAATAAAACAATGTTAATTAAATAAAAATAATATAACTTTTTCATATTATACTTAAATACTCGGTACAGCACTATAGCGTCTAGTCCAAACAAAAACGTCATGGCGGCGCGTTGAGCGTGTATTATTTTTGTTACATGTAATAAAACCATTCAATACTTACAGATGAAAAGATTTATATATATATATATATATATATATATATATATATATATATATATATATATATATATATATATATATATATATATATATTAGATTTTAGGGGTTTGTTCCTATAATTTGTTTGTACAACTTTTTATTGCACAACGGGTCATTGTTCTTCTTCTTCTTCTTAGTTAATGGCAATCTGTGTGTACACACAATTTGTGCCAATGTCATGTAGGTAAGATTTTCAATCTTGTATCAGCGTTACCAAGCTCCAACAGAACGGTGGCCTATCCTGCTCGAACTTTCCATGGAGCTTTGTCGGCACCTCAGAATATATGCTACGCGTTGTCTTCTATAATAAACTTAACTTGAACACAATAACTAAACTATTTCACACAAAACGCCACCAAGATTACATGATATAGAGTCAAGTACACAAGTTTAATGAATTAAATAAAACAATTGCTACATGTCAGACTGAGATCCCGCCAAAAACCCAGGTCATTGTTTTTACGTAAAACGATATTTTATAGGAGAAACTAAACCGGTGAAACGAGCGAACCGACTACGGGTGTCCGGGAAGCATACATGTAAAATTCATGTATGAGTGGTATTGCACACGCGGCCGGTATGCTATTTCTATTGATAATTCATAATTATATGCGTGAAAGGGGTTTTCGGGTCATGAGCTTGTGTTCGCAGAACAACTCAGCAAAGATTGATAATGGTTTAGTACCGCGTAGAGAACGAACATTCGGAGAAATGTTTCTTTGAAGGGTAAACTTTAGCGGCGTTGAGTAATTCTAGGTAGAGGAAAAACGTATAGATTCGCGTTATGAATTCTATGACGTCAGCCGTCAAGGTCAACTATAAGATGGGGTTTATGTGCTGGTGCTCAAAGATTAATAATAAAATTTATATTTACGCAGCCTATTGTTTGCTTAGATTATTGATAAACTATACGAAAATGTACATAATTATTGCTCGAAGCGCCAAATGCAAAAACCAGACAAATGTTATATGTTAATAATTTCGATTAACATATTTTGAAGTTTTTCCAAAGTTTCGAGTTTTCAAATCTGTTGGCAGTCCCCATGGCTGACTAGTTTTTTTATTTACTTATAGTTTTTGCTCGGTGGACAAAGTTAATCATAGTTAACTTGCGGCTTGAAAAGCAGGTTTTGGAGCAATCAATTGCTATGGCCTTGCGCCCCAAAGAAAGAATTATAAAACATGAAAGGGAGAACTGCAGCTCGGGCTGATTTTACTTATGCAAATAGACGAACTTCGTAGTGCCCTGTTTCCTCCTCCAAAACTAAACCGATGTTTTATTTTCTTTCAGTTATATAATAAGAAGGACTTAAAACTATGCCGCAACGTTTTGCTTTTTAAAATTTGTTTGACGAACGTCTGAAAATGACGGTAATAATCGAGCATTTCTTTCATTTTCTACAATAACTAATTCATGAAAAAAATTAAAATGTACGGTGGTGGATATATATTATTTTTGGTATAAAAATATTTACCATAATTTTATTATCCAGAGAGGAAATAGGGGACTACGATTGTATGGAATAAATTCCGCTAGCATACCCTCTTAAGAAAAATAAAACAACTTGATCCGATAACGTTAATATTAATGTAATGAAAATAATTATAATAAAGGAAAAAACCATTTCAATTAAAGTCAGATTTCCTGTACGGTTTGTATAATTGAATATTACGGGTCGGCATAAAAATGTCTGCGTTTGTAAATGAGTTGTTGCAGAGAGCGGCGAGATGAGTCTACAATTAAATTTGCCAAGTTTCCTGCCGGTTGATATTGCGTACCCGTCCGTTTCAACTGGAACGTCTTCAGTGAATTTGCGTTCGATATAAAACCGAAACCGAATTTCGGCTTCAGATTAATATTTATTTATACAATACTGTAGAGATTCTGTATTTGAGTACAATATCATCTTATTTTAAGTAACGATGTACAGAACCGTCTACGATACGATAACGATGAAACCGGGAGTCACAAGGGGCCTCTTATTTTTTCGTCCGCTAAAATTTCGTTTATTAATTCTAAAACGGAATTTGTAAAGAGTACTAATTGGTCTTGTATATATGTATATATATCTAAATCTTCTGATCGTTTGTATGTGAAAAAACTCCTCCTAAACGGATGAACCGATTTTAATGAAATTTTTGTGTCTATTCCTGAGGATTCGAAAATGGTTTAGATTCACAATTTGGTCCAATGGATAATGTTTATTTAATTAATTTTGCGAGCGACGTCACAGGCACAGCTAGTATAATTTTAAACGTTGCACACCGTTTCACAACGATCAGAAAATCGATTTATCAGAATTTAGGACTAGGGTTAATTAAAATTGTTTCCTTCGATTAATTGTTACATAGTTAAAAAACAAACATATATAGTACTATTTAATTCTTTCGTCTGTATTTACGAACTATGAAGCGATGATGGCGCTGCCGATAGTGCGGCCGGATTCCGCGTCAATGGACGCGGGTTCGATCCCCGCCTATCCGACTCTAAAATCGGTCTGAGCTTCCGGTGAAGGAAAACATCGTGAGGAAACTATAGCATGGTGGTAGGGCATTTTCTAATGATGCCCGCCTGGGTAGCTACCACCCTCAAGTTTGAAAACCTGGCGCGAAATACCAATAGGTGTGTTCCGGCAGCATCACTTGAGAACCAGTACCTCTAGGCTTAGTGTGATTACCATCCTAGACCACATCATCACTTAACATGTGGTGAGATTGTGGTCAAAGCATTGAGCCTATTCCATGTAAAAAAAAACCTATCTTCTGTTTTTGTTATAGGTACTGTATATACATTCATATGTACTTAGCAAAAAAATGTTGTCTTGATATTACAAACAGACACTTCAATTTTATTTATTAGTATAGACATATGAATATAGGTTCTCAAGGTTCGCTGGTTCTCAAATGCTGAGATACACCTATAATTAAATAGATTGCGTACAAAAAAGTGGTAGTCAAGCAAAGTACGTTAATATTAGAAAATGCCCTACTAACATGCTTGTTGGTGACGCTGTCCTTTACCACTCCTGTTTATTAAGGGAATCAATTGAACCCATAACGATCGTCGCAGTCTTCAAGTACGCCACCGTTGAGTTACTATCGCGTTCCTGAAACAAACAAAAAAATACTAAACAACTTTTTTCAATTTTCTATAGATACATGGCGTAATGAGTAGGACTTCAAAAGAATGACTTTTATTCGTTTTCTTTTTTCAAAATATTTTATAATACTATCATTCTACTGATTATAATCAACTGTATATATCCTCAAAATAATTACGTGAGTACAGACTTTTCTTTTATATAGTTTTATTATTAGTATTTACAGATTTAATAAAATAAATAAAAGTAATAACAGGCCATGCAATCATTGTGGCTGAATTCTTTAATATTATTTTTCGTGTAAATAAAAATAGTATTATACATGCGGTTTACAAGGATTTATTACTAAGTCATATTACCCACTGCATTGTAATTGCCGTCTGGGGGATGGTTGGTGATTTGCCAGGAATCTGATTACCATCAGTTAGGGCGACCGATGGTGTGATGGCCGCTGGTTTACGTATACCGTTTATTTTAGTCGGAAGTAGTCTGACATAACCCTTCTATTGCCTCTGACAGAACGGTACTATCCCCACGTTAAAAAAGGGTTTATTACCAATGGATACTAAGGAAAATGTGGTTCACGTGGTATGATATCGACAATTATTTTGGTTTCGTTTATCGTACCCGAAAAAAAAAACTTATAAGGCACACAACACTACTTACAACCAGGTACAGCGGTATCACTTACACTGAGCCTCGGAACTTGTATTTGATAATTTAATTCGTATATATTTTATTTTTATTTTCTGTTATATAATTATTTCGAAGAACATGACTGTAAATCTTATATTATATTTATTCTTATCTTATATTTATTGACTAGCTGTACCCGCGACATCGTCTGTGTTTATTATTATATTAACTATGTATTTTAGAGCGAAAACATTAGAAATTTATAAATTACAGCAATTGAATCCAGCGTTGAATCCAGTTATTGAAAAACTAATCCCTCGCATACGATCGACTAAGTTTAAAGTAGATTCAGTGAGTGTAGTGTGTCAAAATATAATAAATGACCGTAAACAGTCGAGGGTAGTTTCCCATAATTACCCCGCTGACGAAGACACCGCAACACCTCAGTCGTCTCGTGATCACGGCCTGTGTAACCAGGCTGAAACGTCGATAAAATAACAAAGTAAGTTCGCGTTTTAGACCCGAAATATTAATAAAATACTAGTAGAAAACGCAAAAGTTTAAAAAGTGTCAAAACCGTACTTCCTAAAAGACTTGTTTTTATACAAATAAACATTACACTTTTTGATCTAATTTCAAAAATCATAGAAATATGTTCCGGTTATTGTATCCGAATCACCCAGAGTAATTATGCTCACATATGTTTTTTTATAGAGATTATTAAACAGATTCTGTTTATTTACAGTTTTTTTATTATATGTATAGAGATTTTAAAAAAGAACCGTGGCTGATAAGAGATCGTTAACATATTTGAGATCAAAGTCTAGATTAAATTTTATATTAAGAACATTATTTCTTAAGATACTTGGTATATCTATAGACGGTAACCCTGTCAACCTATGCCATGGTCCAATGGTTTCGAAAATCTATTATGTTCAATGGAGTTAGCAATTGATTTGGTCTGATTTGATAAGCGCTTAGCAAACCATTTACATACCAGACAACGAGGCAGAATGATATGATATTGTCTTCAGGCTATGATCGAGTAAACACATGACCTTAATTTACTATAATTAAATTGTTAGAAGTAAATTATTAAATATGGCACTGATACGTGGTCACTAACAATGGGCCTAATTAGGAAGCTCAAAGTTACCCAAAAAGCAATGGAGAGGGCTATGCTCGGATTATCACTGCGTGATCGAATCAGACATTAGGAGACACGCAGAAAAATCAAAGTAACCGACATTGCTAAACTGAAGTGGCAATGGGCGGGCCACATTGCTCGTAGAACCGATGCCCGACGGGACGAACGGGTTCTCAAATGGCTCCCGCGTACTGGAATAGGCAGCGTAGGTAGGTCCCCCACAAGGTGGCCGACGACCTGTTGAAGGTTGCGGGAATCCTCTGGATGCCGATGGCGCAAGACCGGTCGTCCTGGAGATCTTTGAGGGAGACCTAAGGACGTCTTTCGATTGAATGGATGGATGAAATCATTAAATTTTAGTTTATTTAGTACGTAATATTAACGTTCACTTTAACTAAGATGGGATATAAAACATTATGATGCCATAATGATGTCAAATTAGTATTATCTCTATGTCAGTTTTGTTACGTCTGATTCTTATCTATAGAATATCTATCTTATTATCTATATTTTTACAAAAATTGCGCAGTTCGAGGAGTATGATATTTCGCACACTTATAGTTTATATAGAGAAGGAGTGCAGAATGCTAATATATTTTTTAAATTAAGCATAAAATATATTAAATCAATAAGAAAAAACATTACACTACCATGTATTTGACACACACACACACGATTACCAATGCATTATCAATCACGTGTCGTTGTCATACTTGACATTTATTTACCACGTAAGCAAAATTTAATACTTTTAAGGTTTTACTTTAAGCAATAGACAAGAAAATGAAGATTACAATTGTGAACATTTTTAAAATTCATTATTACTCGTATTTTTTTTTAATGGTATCTTCATAGTGTTTTCCTTTACTGAAAGCTTAGGTGTATTATTGAATTGATAGGTGGGTTAAAATCTACATCTATTGACTATTGGCAAACCACTGTCCGACGACAATACCAAGTGAGCTATCATCGCTTCATATCGTATTGACATCTATTAATTTTCATAAACGGGTTTATGGTCTTAAGGTGTTTTAGAAGTATACAGCGGGTTTCAATATCGTATCTTATCAGTTAAGGCTAAGACCAAATAAAAAGCAACAGCTTTTCTGACTGACATTTTAAAGAAAAGAAGGATTGAAATTTTAGTAGGTAACACGGATTGAGATCTAATATTGAAACCGACCTTTAGTCACCTACCATCTGTTGTTGTGGCTGTACGTCACTAAACCAAAAATTTCATTGATGGATATAATTCACACAATTCGTCTTTTTGTATTTATCGACTATGTAAAAATTAGACTGCTGCTCTAAAAAAAAGGTAAAAGTTCCTTTTCATGCGTAAGTAGGTTGATAGGCTGATTTTAGAGTCGGATAGGTGGGGATCGAACACACGTCGATTACCGTGAATCCGGCCGCAATACCAGCTACGCCATCATCGCTTAAATCTATTATTGAACACGATGACAAAAACCAACGCTGACACAACAATACGAAAGAAAAGTTAAGGTACTATATTCTATTGTATTGTCAAGACAATATGGTGGCCCACACTCTTTTTCATAATCCTCACGTACGGCACAAATTATTTTATAAAAGAAACGAGAAAAATAAAGGTAAAGGTGGATTCTATTAAGAAAATTATCTAGTAAAGGAAAAATATACATGATTCAATTGAAGCGAGTCTTCAAACATTGGGACTGACATTTATATACGGAGTTCATAAAGGTCGCAGACGGGTCCTCTCGAAAGGTTTTATTGGGTCATCGTCTTCATAATATTAAATAATGATGTTTTTTCGCTAATGTTACACATTTACAAATTACATTTATCATCTTCCATTCAATGTTTATTTTAATTACAGTACATGGGTGACCGAGGTTAGTTCGATGTTTTAAGGACGTATTGTTCATTCATGTTTTTTTAATATGCTCCAATTTATTTCTAGTCAAAGTTCAAATTGAAATATACTTTATTCAATTTAGGCCCTGATAAGCTCATGAACGATAAAATACTACGAGTTCGGAAAAGAACTTTTAAACCAAATAATATATTTTCACCACCACCATGCCCGAACGTGTTGATTTTTTCCATAAATTAGCTATTGTAGAAACTAGTAGCCTTTGTAAATTAATAAAACGCTCGATTTTTACCGTCATTTTCAGACATTCGTCAAACGAATTTTATGAATAAAGTTTAAAAAAGCAAGCGTAGAGGCATAGCCAGAATTTTATTATTGTATAATTGAAAGAAAATTAAAAATCGCTTCAGTTTTGAAGAAGGAAACAGAGCACTACGAAGTGATGGGGTTACCTCCGAGGGATCGTTAGTTCGTATCGGTGTTCCGCAGGGATCGATTTTGGGACCAATTTAATTCCTGGTTTATATTAACGACTTACCGCTAATGGTTAATAACTCAGCTGATCTGTTTCTTTTTGCATACGATACTTCACTTATATTTAAAGTGAAAAGAAGACATTTAGACATTACGCTCTTAAATAATACACTCGCAAACATTTCTAAATGGTTTGCCTTAAACAATTTACTTCTAATTACTAAGAAAACTAAATGTATAAAATTTACGTTGCCCAATGTGCAACATATTGATTGTAGGATTGAAATAGAAGTGAATTTAGTAGGCTTAGTTGAAAAAACTCTGTTTCTGGGTATCACACTTTATAATAAGTTAGAATGGGTATAGCTTTATTAAAATAAATATTTATTATTGAAACTGCGGAATTGTTTTTATGATCCGCATCGAGTCTATGGTCATATGTTAAAACATACATACTTAAATTACAAGAAATATCAAATATTAAATCCTTATAACCGTTACGCTAATCTAAAGTGCACGTTATTTATAAAACAACGAAGCTTTAGTCGGATTATTTTTTGAGCTTATTGTTCTTATAATGGGATTGCGACTTGCGAAACTATGCCTTTTGACAGCGCAACCCTTGTGCTGCTCCATTTCACCTGAAAAATACTAAATCATTATTCATGTGAGTACGCGTTGATACCATCTTGTTCGTTTGAGACAGTTTGAGTAGGTTTTCATTTATTTCATAAGGTGAGTTATTAAAATAAATATTGTTTTTTCTTATTTAATGTACGAACATAAATTTGGTACAAATTCGATAATGATTGAAGTGGTCGTTTTAAGACAAAAGTAGCGGCTGCCTTAATTATTTTCCTAAGTGTTATTAGTACTAAGATAAACTAAAAATATTTCTCATAAATTCAAGGACTTTCTCGTAAAATGGAGACATCATTGAATCGGATTTGATTTAAGTTTGTATGAGCTTTAATTTTTTTTAAGCGGAACCCTAATTATTTTCGAAATAGTAAAGCCTATGTTACGCGAAGTAACTTCAAAAATCCACTGAACAAAGTCCCGTCCATATCGATTCAGCCGTTCCAGAGATTAGCCGGAACAAACAGACAGACGGAAAAACTTTATTAAATTTGTATTTTTGGCTAGGTATCGTATATAAATTTAAATATATTTAGCAAAAAAAATTTGTTATTTTGACATTACAAACGAACACTTCATTTTTATTTATTAGTATAGATACAAATTATATATGCCCACTTTATTCAAATACATTCATGCGCACGTTTCCTCAAGAACGAACATAGCATAAACAGGAAAAAAGGATAATTGTACAGTTAAAAAGTATAGCGTACTTATTAATTGCTGCCTCTTTCTGTCACTCAACTCAATTCATCTCGTCATTTAATTTTCCAAATCATGACCCTAATATTTTAGCGTTCAAATTAACGTGTGATCTTGAAATCTTGATTTATCCGCAAAGAAGTTTCAATGTAATAAATTGTAAATGCGATTACAGTCTGTAATTAATCAATGTCAACCCTAGTCGATCTGTCAGGCAAAACGGACTAGGATCGTGCGAAATATATTTTCATAAATGTCACACTTTTCCTTGGGTCTGTAGCCTGTTCTGGACTGATTTTTTTTTATAAAAATACAGTATTGACTCAGAACTTTGACCATAAGTTCACTAAATATTGAGTGATGCTCAAGTGATTTTCATGGTGGTAACTAGCCAGGTGGAGAATAAAAAATGCTATACCATCATCATGGTATAATAAATAACAAAAAAGTAAAAAAGTCCTTAAAACTATTTTTTTTATGTCAAATTATATAGTATAGCATTTATCATTTGACTGGTTTTTCGTTTTTGTATCTATTGGCGCTTTGAGCAATAATTATGTACAAGTATAAATTGTATTGTTTATTTCTGAGCGCCATCTTATATTTGACATATGCAGCATGATGATGCGAATCTATACGTATTTTCCCTAGCGAGAATCGCTCGACGCGGCTAAAATAGTTTTCATTTATGTAAGCAAAGCATAGAACGCTTGTTAATATTTAAGAAATAAAGGCATAAATGGCTTCCGAATAAGCTGTTGGGATTTAAGCAGACACAGGCCCACATAACTAGTCTGCTGTCACCTGTGGCGGGAATGTGCCCTGAGTTTCGTCAACTAAATAAAAGACGTTATTGTGTAGAATTGGCATAGTCATAGCAAATGTTAATATATTCTCTCTTGATAAATAGATGTTTCCAATACACCGAACTAAATTTCGAAGGTCGCCCAGTAAAATATAAATCCTAGTTAATTCATGGATTACCCTTAATCCCGTACAACCTTACAGGTAATCTTGCAATTAGCTCGGTTAGAGGTCTCGGGATGAATTTGGTTAATATTGCTTGTTAGTGACACTAGAATATTCATGTAAATGACTTATTGTGTTTTAAAAAAATGCTCATAAAAAATTTGTTCTGTTTTTGAAGTAAAACTTCTTTAGGCACAAAATGCTGAGTAATTCGATTTTTTTTTTTCAAAGTAATGTTTCCAAGCGGTATTGACGTGCAATGAATAGTAGTGTTTTGTTTTACTTTAATCTTTTTTTTAGAAATACCAGCCACAAAGAGATATTGTACTTTCACCCTGGGTTATAATGCACTAATGTTTTTCTTACCATCCATCCATCAATTCAACCGAAAGACGTCAACTGCTGGGCATTGGTCTTCTCCAAAGATCTCCACGACGACCGGTCTTGCACCACCCGCATCCAGCGGATTCCCGCGACCTTCACTAGGTCGTTTGTCCACCTTGTGGGTGGCCTGGCCTACCCACGCTACGTTTTGCTTTAGTCTTAAAAGTTTGTTTGTAATTTTACGATAATAAATGTTTAATGGTGAAATAATATCGATCCATAATATATAATATATCCATAATAACATTTTGTTTGGATTTTCATGCGCCCAAAGTGTATTTAATTTCTACTTTATTAGGTTCCTTTGTTTATCAGACAAAATTGAAATAATACATTGTATGATTTTAATAAACACAGTACTTTACTAGCTATCAATGTGTTAGCTATACGTTATATATCTATCAAAATGAGGGCAATATACTTAAAAAGGCTGGGCGAAGGGAATCACACTTGGCTACCTTGCTCTTTGGTGTGATCAAAACCAAGTGTCCTCAGTATCTCCATGAAAAGTTAATTTGGAGGCAAGATTTTCTTATGCATTCCACCCGTTCCATAACTATTCCATTATCTATACCTAGACATAGGACTACAGCTTTCAGGGGATCTTTCAAATATGCCGCCACTCATTGCTGGAATAATATTCCCCCTCCATTACGAGCTAAAAAATGTAAATTTAGTTTTAAATATCAATATAAGCAGTAATTATTAAATATCCAAAAAAAATCAATATGAACTCGTACCGTCGAGCTACAGTCTAGATACAACATGGAAATTAAACTTTACAGGCACTTGAATTACCCAATCATTTATTGACGGTTAACATTTTCGAATAATATTAATTATTCTACCTACAGTCGCTACGTCTGATCGTACAGTATTACATAATTATTATTTTTTTCCTACGCTTATCACTTAAATAATTCTTACAACCTTGGATTTACACTCACACTCGATTGGATTATTACATAACTATAAATGTTTGTTTTTTAATATTATTATTATTATTTTTTTTCATTCTTGCCTATCTATTTGTCGACGGAACGTCTGTGCATGTCAAAGCCCCCTATTGAAAACCAGCGTTGCAGTGTTTACCGCAAGGTGATGCTGCAACAAGAAGCTGAATAGGGGGCTATTGTTGGATTCACTCGTAACTATTTCAAATGTGTGTTTTTGTATTAGTAATGTATATATTTACTATCCAACAATAAAATTTTCTTTCTTTCTTTCTATACTAATAAATAAAATTGAAGCGTCTGTTTATAATGTCAAATTTTATATTACTAAGATATAGTAAACTTGCCCGTAAAACTGTGCATTACATCGGATTTTATTCAATTTTTTATGTGTTTTATTTTTTTTTTTTTTTTATTTTACGAGGAACCCTAATTATTGTCGAAAATTAAAAGTACCCTAAGTTATCCGGAGTAACTTCAGCTATATAGCAAAAAAAGTCCCGTCAAAATCCGTCCAGCCGTTTCGGAGATTACCCGGAACAAACAGACAGACTGACAGACAGACAAAAATGTTAAAAATTGTATTCTTCGTATAGGTATCTTATAAACATTCATACCTATTTAGTAAAAAAAAATCATTTTGTTTATCCATAAAAATTTAAAAAATATAAAGTTTGAAAAACTTATATTTTTTATATGTTTATGTTTATGTATATTTATAAGTTTATAAATAAAAGTTTAAAAATCCATATATATGGGATAAGAATATTGAAGTTATACTGCTTTTGACGCGTTAAAGAAAAATGGTGATGAGTAAATTTATACGATGCGCGCGCGCAACCGTCACGAAAAACCAACACCCTGAAGTTAGCTTTCAACGTTTTAGTTTTTTCTATTATTAAGTCAAATAAGTATAACTTCTTACGTGCGTACATAAGTACACACACACACTTTTTCTATAATGCCATTATTCAGGGAGGAAACAAGGGAATATGGTTATACATATGAAATAAACACCTCCCGCATATTCTCTCAACCTACTTATATATAACTTTTGATCAACTTTATCATAAACTTAATGCACTCTATAAACGAATACGCCCCCGCAGTGCGCCACGGAGCGGTAGCTTACCGTTTCTTTGAAGTAATAAATTTAATTATTTCTCGTGCAAACAGGAAAAATATTGAGGTTTAAAATAATAATTTCTTATTAAATTATTATTTATTTAGCCAGACTGTCTTAATCTTAATACCAGTTTTTTATTTACAAATAATCTATTGGATCGTGACCACCATGCTTATGGGGATCAAACAGACACGTTCAAAGTGTTATCAAAGTAGTAGGAACCATGGCTTGGCCGTTTCCTAAGTGTAAAAAGTTCCACGGAGCTTTGAACATAGCTAAGCCCTACTTTTATTCAATAACTAGCTGTGCCCACGGCTGCGCCTGCGTTTTCATATACTATTTACTACGTTTTAATTTTTTATACGGAACCATAATTATTTTCCTAAAGTATTTTTAGTAGTAATATAAATTAAAAATATTTATCATAAAAAAAAGTTTTAATTTTTTTATGCGAACCTTAATTATTTTCGATAATAAGTTATGAGGATTAACTTCAGCTGTGCACAACAAAAAACCCCGTCAAAATCGGTACAGCCGTTCCGGAGATTACCCGGTACAAACAGATAGATAGGCGGACAGACAGACAGGCAGGCAAACATTTTATAAATTGTGTTCTAGGTATAGGTAATAAGTATCGTATATGCATTCAAATCTATGTAGAAAAAAAACCTATTTTGACATTACAAACAGACATTTCAATTTTATTATTAAAATTAATAGTATAGATAATAAAAAAGGTACCTTATAGGACCTTTATTAGCAGGAGTGTGAGTGCAATGTTGTGCGTGTAATACGTAATGCATGTTCAGTGTCACTGTATTGCGCTGGCAGCGGCGTCAAGAGCTACCCTAGTTGGGGAACGAAGCACGTCTTGGGCCGCCACCGGAGGGGGATCCGGAGTGTGTGCGGGAGCAAAGTTAGCCGCGCGACCCGGCGGCGGTAACACTCACTTCGTGTAATCATAATTATAAACTGTAGTATAATATTATAATTACATTATCGTCATTTTATCAACTTAGTTATAAATAGTTTTACAAGACGATGATGCAAACAAACGCGGATCTTTCGTTTGCTTTCAAATGTCAATGCAGCATATGAGCATGTAACATCAGAGCACCACATGAGCGTTGCTCAATCGTATCCTTTTTTTTAAAAGTAATAAATGACGTCAGCTTTCAGCGACACAGTCTCCCAAATATTAAATGGCCTTTAAGTGGACGGTTTTGTGTTGCCACATTTAAAATATTTTCCCATAAATGTCCGAAAAAATGGTCTGTTGAAACGAATACCTACTAATGACTACTACTACTCATGAATAATTTCACTATTAAAAAAAGATTTATCTTTATTTTCAATTCTTTCGGCAGTTTCCAAGGATACTTAGTTTTTTTTTGTAGAATCTCATAGTATTCAGAAATCTCAAGGGTATTATATTTCAGCAGGAAGCGCTTTTCAGAAACGGAGCTATCGTGATAAGAAATTCCTGGAAAACCAAAAATTCTGTCTTCTTCTATTCTGGGTTTATTGTATGACCTTGAATCGCTACTTCAGGGTGACCTTGGGTGTGTATTGGTGTAATATTAGTCACGCGTCCTACGCATCCAATGCATTCTACGAATCCTACGAATATTATAAAGGCGAAAGTTTGTGGGTTTATATGTTTGTTACTTCTTTACGCTCAAACGGTTAGACCAATTATAAAAAAATTTGGTACGGAGGTAGCCGACACTCTGGATTAATACATAAGCTACTTTTTATCTCACATTAATGCAAGCAAAGCGGTGGGTATAAGTTAGTAAATTATCAAATAAATATTTATAATAGAGTTCTATAAAAATGTAAATAGAACAGTATGAAGACTCGAGATTAGATGGTTAGATTGAATTATGTCGACCTTACCTCGTACTCCGCTACTCACGGCACTCTCCTACGACGAAGAGTTACGGAATTCTTTAAACTTTTTGACTTTTTGTAAAAAGTCTAGTTCAAAAATATTAATTACATTTTTGCATAATGTTTCAGTAAAATCACTGGTTTTTAATTGTCAGATGGAGACGTTCTATTAATACAGAACGCATTGGTTAAGAACTCGTTGGTTACTTTTATTGACAGCTAAAGTTTTTCCCAACAGATTGTCAAATAGTTATTTAGGTCAAGGTGTGTTGAATATAATATTAAAATCAACGTATTCCTTTATATACAAATCATTATAATTTTGGTAAATGATAAAGATGGTAGAATTACAATCGAAGAGTATAGAATTGAAAATTACTGGGTACACCTTTTTTAAACACAATTATAGTGTCAATTTGTATGTAATATAATGTTATATTTATAATCTTTACTATACCATATATTCAAATACCTAATTTATATATAGATATATAATATAGTTAATGAAATATGTAATTAGTTATGTAATGGAAACTTTATTTACATATTTATATTTAATTTTATAAATCGATTATACAGATAAATATGTATTTAAATATTGTAAATTATGCGTTTACGGTTACGTGTATAAAAATAATTTGGACGTTTTGAGAATTACACTCTATTTAAAGTTTGTTTGCCACATACACACTGCAAACTTCAGCTAGAAGCTCAAGTTACTTAGTATATCGTAAAAATAGATCATTACTATGAAGTATATGGAAGGAAAGAAGATGTTGTTATTTTTCCGTATCTTTTACGGAAGACTAGGGACGTGTTTTCGTCTGAAGACCGACTACAATATACATAGTGAAGATCACGATATGTATTCGTCTTTATTCGTAGTACTTTGATGGTTTTTTATTCTATTTTGTTTTTCAAGCGATGATGGTTCTGTATTAGTGTGGTGGTGGGTCACCCCTTCAATCGTTTCTGGTTCAAATTTAGACCTTCATTAATGAGCGGTAAATATCAGGATTAAAGCTATGGCATAACTAATATATGATACTAGCTGTGCGCCCGCGTTTCGTGTATTCTTTATTGCGTGATATAGTTTTTAAATATAATCGTTGCAAAATAATGTTTTGATGAATCGTATTTTGTTCACAAATTCATAAGTTTAAATTTTTTTTGCTGCAGTATGGAGAGTTTGAAAAAACTTTTATGGATGTACTTTTTCTTTGAACAAAAACAAATCTAAACTAATAAATAAAATTGAAGTGTCTGTCTAATGTCAAAATTAAATTCTTTACTAAATAGATATGAATGTATATACGATAACTATACCAAAAATACAATTTTTGAAATTTTTGTCTGTCTGTTTGTAATGGCTAATCTCCGGAACGGGTCGATCGATTTTGACGGGGGCTTTAATTGGTAGATATCTGAAGTTACTCCGAGTAACTTACGGTACTTTTAATTTTCGAAAAGAAATAGGGATCGCGCAAAAAACTCATAAAAATTTGAATAAAATCCGATTCTATTCACAGTTTTACAGGCAAGTGCTTGAATTTATGAGAAATATTTTTACTTTATATTAGTACTGAATTTTTTTTTGGAAAATAATTAGCGTTCCGTATTAAAAAAATTAAAACCCAGTGAAGAATAGATGAAACGCGGGCGAAGCCGCGGGCACACAGCTAGTAACAAATATATGTATTAACTTTGCCTATATCGTAAATACACATATACGTATGTCGATTACAATGGCCCCTACATTATACGGACATTGAATATCCATTTACAGTTAACTTCGCCAGTCAAGGATTTTCCACAACTCCCAGCGTAATATCATAAGTGTAGTGATTTTATTTTATTACCTACAAAGTATGTTGGTACTCGGTACGTAATTGCGAAACAATGTTCTTCTAACATGAACTATACAATTGTACGATAAGGTACCGTATATGATATGTGTGTTTGTTTGTTTAATTTACTATTTAGATAACATTGCAAGTATTTTGTAACTATGACGTCATTGTCATCATTCAAATGCCTTATTGCGAACTCACTTGGGGTCGGCGCAGTATGTTTTCTTCTATACGTCCCTATCAACCGTCATTTCTTCATTTACCCCCTCATAACATATCCATACCACAACATAATCTATACTAATAAATAAATTTGAATTGTCTGCTTGTAACGTCAAAATTATTCTTTTTACTAAATAGATATTAATGTATATACGACACCTACACCAAAAATTACATATTTTAAAATTTGTGTCTGTCTGTCTGTTTGTTCCGGGTAATCTCCGGAACGGCTTAAGGGATTTTGACGGGACGTTTTTTTGGTAGATAGCTGAAGTTACTCCGGGTAACTTAGGGTACTTTTAATTTTTGAAAACAATTAGAGTTGTACGTGAAAATATTATAACTCATAAAAAAATTACTAAAATCCGATTCAATGTATAGTTTTACGGGCAAGTGTTTGAATTTGTGAGAAGTATCATTGCTTTCAGTTAGTATCTAAAATAATTACAGGAAAATTATTAGCGTTCCGCATTAAAAAAAATAAAACTCAAGAAATTGTGAAAAAAAAAAAAAACGATTCAATGGTCAGTTTTACCGGCAAGTGCTTGAATTTATGAGAAATATTTCTGCTTTATTTTAGAACCAAGAAAATGTAGAAAAATAATTGGGGTTCCGTGTAGAAAAATTAAACTTACGAAATTGTGAATAAAATACGATTCATTGGATAGCACCATGGAAACATCATTTTCAAATGATTTATTTAATAACTATATAGTATGCGGTGAAGAATTGTGCGGAACAGGACATATGACATGCGGCCGGAGCCGCGGGCAAATATTGAATTTGAATATATTTTTCGTCCTGTCCATTATTAGTGAATATATATCTAGCTATCTATCTATATATACAAGGAAAATGGGGATCCTTTGAGGCACCATCACCTCATAACTACTGAACGTATCGGGATGGGACAACTATCCTTCATCGCGGAATGTTTCGTAGATAGTTATGGGCTTATTTATTTTTTGGATTCCATCGACCCTTTCTCTTTGTTATTTATTTACTCTTATTTGCATTTTTCCGTTTCGATTTACTTTTATATACATTTGTTCCCTAATAAAAACAAAAGACTCATTTTTCTTCATTCATTTGTTTTTTAGGTACGCAGCAAAGAATATATGAAATGTAGGCGGAGCCGCGGGTACCAGCTAGTAAGAGTATAAATATAGACAGCAATAATTAAGAATAGACAATATTAATGAGGGTTAACAGTGTGAACTTACACCACGTCATATGATAAAAATATGGACAGCCCTCTTTCTTAAGAATGAAGTCGAAATACAAGGGTTGTGATTACAAAAAGCGATAAATATATGTTACTATCGATGTACCATATATTTAGCTCTCTCTCTCTGTTTACCAAAGAAAATAACTTAATGTTATAAACATATGCAGAGGCACACGGAGTACATAAGCTTGAAGGATTTAGGAAAGTGTTGTGTTGTTCCAAACCGACATTGTGATTGGTTCACTTTAATAAAAATAATATATTACCTTAAATTAAAAATCTTTATCTATTATTTTGTATTATATATTGTGGACAATCCATATTATTATACAGTTAGTTGGATTAATTAATTATTAATAAGTTTTATGTTAATCAATGTATCGTAAATCTATTTGCGGCTTGAACATACTAGGCAAACATAAGTGGCCAGACGTCCGACACAACCACAATCAAATTACCAATCGGCAGGCGCACTTACGCACGTAACCACTCTATCTCGACCTTCCTGAAGTTTAGATATGTGGATACACTTTAGTCATGACACGTCATGGTGCGTAAAATTATGTAGATGTAAATATTTTTTTTAGAAATCATTAGTTTATTCTTCTTTGCGGATAAAGAAAATAAGCCGTGCAATTTAATTTTATATTTTCGTAAAATTAATAAAACGATATAATATCATTTTATAATCTTTAATCAATTGCGGTTGAGCTTTCAATGTAGTTTGATAATTTCATATTACGCCTTTATAATGAGTGTGTTGTTATTTTGAATTAGAATAATATGGCGTATATTATTTACAAATAACAAAATTAAAGCACTAGACACAAATATAAATATAGGATTAATAAATAAAAAAACAAGAAAGCTGTGGGGACTGCCAACAGAAGTGAAAACTTTCTCGGTCTCTGATATCTATCCGTCACTATTAATTTGTGTTACTATTCGTTACTATGGCTCCCATCCGTACGTTGACAACCATGGGAAACTTAGGTGATAAATTGACATTTAATATACTAAAAACAACGTTTCCATAAACTAAAAACTTTGGTTTACAACAGATACATACATAAATTAGAGTCAATGATGAAATCTAAACCCAAATTAATATGGTCCTTTGTAAAACAAAAAAAGAAAAATATCTCTGCATATCCAGAAGAAATGATCTTGGAAACAAAAAAACTACTGACGGTACTGTAATTTGTAATTTTTTTGCATCTCATTTTTCATCAATTTATACGAATAACACATCGGTTTCAATGTTCAATGTTCAATGTTCAATCGGTTATGAACAAAACAAGTTATTCCTCTATTAGCCATTTAACTAATATATCATTCACAGAGATTCAAGTCTACAATGTTTTAAAAAGACTTGACTTATATAAAGGATCTGGTTCTGATGGAATTCCATCAATTTTTGCAGTAAAATGTGCTAAGATACTTGCTTATCCTTTATCACTTATCTTTAATAAATTCTTAAGCACAGGAGTATTTCCACCATGTTGGAAAAAAGCATTAGTTGTACCTTTGCACAAAAGTGGTCATAAGAATATGATCAGTAATTACAGACCTATCTCAATTATACCGATATTTTCTAAGGTGTTTGAACTTTTATTATGTCCTTTGTTTTCATGGCACTTCAAAACACACCGTATCCACTGAGCAACATGGTTTCGTTAAAGCAAGATCTACCACAACAAACTTTGTAACACTTATTGACGATTTGACAACTCTTCTAGACAAAAATGAATGTGCTGATGTGATTTACACTGACTTCAGAAAGGCTTTCGACAAAGTAAATCATAATATTTTGATTCAAAAATTGTCTGCGATAGGTATAGCTAGTAATTTGTTAAAGTGGTGCGAATCTTATCTCTATGATCGCAAGTCTGTAGTAGGTGTTAATGGCTATTCCTCCGAACCCTTCAACATACAATCTGGAGTTCCTCAAGGCTCCAACCTGGGTTCCATACTTTTTAATATATTTATTAATGATATTCCTTCAAATTTCAAGAACTCGAAGTCTTATCTGTTCGCAGATGATCTGAAATTGTTACGTCAGACAAAATGCTTTAACGATGTATTGCTTTTACAAAATGACTTAAATGCCTTAACAGAATGGTGTGATGTGAATGGTATGGTCCTTAACAATGAGAAGTGCTATATTACTCATTATTGCCGAAAAAAAACTTGTTTCAATCGCCATTATTTCATAAACTCTAATATATTAACAAAATCGAACAGTATTCACGATTTGGGTGTTATTCTGGATACTAAGCTACGATTTAATATTCACATGATAATATTGTTCATAGGGGGTTCAGAATTTTAGGTTTCATTTTACGCAATAGTAAAGATTTTAAAAATGCAGACACAACAATTATATTATTTAACGCACTAGTACGCAGTTGTCTAGAATATTGTAGTATCGTATGGAACCCTCACTATGATATTTTTAAGAACAAATTAGAGAGAGTGCAAAAGCGCTTTCTGTTGCATCTGACATATAGATTTCACCTAGGGAAAACACTTCGTACATACCATGATAGACTTGATCACTTTAATATGCACTCTTTGGAAGACCGTAGAGAATTACTGGATCTTACATTCTTATATAAGTTAGTAAACGGCATTTCGAACACACCTGAACTGTTAACCAGGGTCAAATTTAACGTCCCAAGGAAACTACCTCGAGCAACACGATTTAATCTATTTAGCACAAATTATTATCGGACAAATTTAGGTCTTTACTCTCCTCTAAATAGAATAATCTCACTATATAACAAAAAATCTAAAACTAAAAATATAGACATTTTTCAAAACAGCCTTAAAATGTATACATCTAACTACTTACGAAAGTGATACTAATGTTATATATTATTATATATATATATTATTTAAAGCCTAAAATTAATGTAAGTTTATTCCACTTTTAATTTGGAGTCGTTTTTTTTTTGAGTAATTTAAACTTTATCAATTCTAATATTCAACAGATTTATTTGTTCTTTTGTATCTTTTTGGTTTGCACAAGCTTGTTCACAATATATAATTCAACGTACCTAATCACTTATAATTAAGGTTGCATTTATCACGTGTCCTCAAATTGTTCATTGTACATATCTAAATCAAAATGTAAATCTTGTTAGTGTTCAAATAAATAAATACGTAAGCAAAGCAACTGGTTCTTTGAGTTTTGGAAAAGCGCGTTAGTTTTGGATAGGCTTAAACTGAAAATTAGTAAAAAAAATCACTTCTAACACAATATGTACTCTGTAGACACGCATTCTTCTAATTTATTTAATTGAAGGTATTTTAATAGTGGTCTTATAAAATTGAGCAATAAGAGATACGACTTATTCTTATAAAATATTGGCCAAATTAATCGCGACTAACCTACATATGTATTTGTATTTATAGTCTGTTTTTTATCTCTCCGCTACGTCGTGTATTAGGGATAGGTTGTAGAAAAGAAATAACATGCATCTTACGTCTATACTAATAAAATTGAAATGTCTGTTTGTAATATCAAAATGTATATATCTATACCAAAAATACAATTTTTAAAATTATAGTCTGTCTGTACCGGTAATCTTCGGAACGGCTGGCCAGATTTGGACGGAACTTTTTTTGGCAGATAGCTGAAGTTACTCAGTGTAACTTAGGCTACTTTCAACTGTTTTTGTAGTGCACAGTTTTACGGGCTAGTGCTTGAATTTATGAGAAATATTTTTACTTTATCTTAGTAGTAAAAAAATTGTAGGAAATTATTTAGGGTTCCGTATAAAAAAATTAAAACGCAGTGATGAAAATATGAAACGCGGGCGCAGTAGAGGCACCCAGCTAGTGTTGTATAAAACAAATAACATAGCATGTATTTTGACATAGCATGTATGAAATGCATCTCTACTATTAAATTGCTTATTCAGTGTTCACTGTATATATGAATGTACTATGAGGCCTTATGCCACTGGTTATTATTCTCTTCGAAAGGTCAAGGCTTCAGATCCTTGTTTGTTACTTAGCACGGATTTTTATGATATTACACATAAGTGCAGTTGCATTAGCGTAATTTAGTAGCGGAAGTATATTGATAATGTTGTAAATATTGTTTCAGTGTTATGCTGTTAACACACATACGGACCGGACCACGAACATGATATAGCGAGCGGCCGAGGTCATCAGTCGCCTAAGTAGGGATGGAATAAGATTTTTCAAATAGATCGATTTTGCTAATCGATTCATAAAACATCGAGGTCAATATTTTTTCGACTTGTTTTTTTTTTCGTAAATAGTGTTCTCCCAGTGGTCGAAATAAGAATATAATTATTTAATGCAAAAACTGTTTCCAATTTTTTTATTAACAGCATTAAAGGTCATCAAGACTCATAAGGTCATTTAGCAATTAAACAAAAAAAGATGAATGCCTAACCTATTAAGGAAAAATGACACTAAACTTTTTTTGCCTATTTACATATGATCATCATATCATAGAAAACAAAAAGGACACTCTAATATACGATACGTTATTAGTTTGAAAGATCGATTTTTTGGATCTCAATGTTTTGTGAATTGATTCAAAAATTGTTTTTTTTTCGGAAAGTATTCCATCCTTAGGGAACTGATAACCTCGGCCGTCCGCCCTACTATGTCCGCGGTCCGATCCGTACCGCGTGTACCGTGTGTTAACCGCTTTAAGTCGATATAAAAAAGTCCAGATGTGTCTGTGCGTGTGTGTGTAATACACACTGTATTCAAACAAAAGGATAGACAGTCAAACAAAAAAAAAAAAAACATAAACATGAGTCTATCCACCCGTTCGTAGTATATCGTTTATAGTTATAAATTAATTAATCAGTAATCTCTTGTAGGTAACCTTTAGATTAATTTTTTTCAGAAGATCCTAAATGGTATAAATCGGTTCATCTGTGTTCATAATAAAACGATTTTGTTAAATAATAAAACGATTTATAATTTGAATGAAATATTTAGTAAACATTTAGTCTATTAATAACATTTTGAGAAAATTTCATTGTGATATTTCAGACTAGAAATTAAAAACTAGAGAGTCATGGGGACTCGAAACTTTAGAAAACTATTTTGTTTTAAAAGTCATAATTTGTTAATTATAATTATCTATTAACATAAACTACCATTGAACATTTGACGGGTTTTCATATAGTTTATTCATAATCAGAACTAACAAAACAGGATGCGTAAATATATATTTTTATTTACCTCTGAGTGCGCATATTTAAACGCCATCTTGTATTAACATAATGCAACATGTTGGCGCCTGCCATCATAGCATTAGTAAAGCGAATCCTTAACTTTTTTCTCTTACCGAGAATCGCTTAACAACGCTAAAGAAGAATTTACTTCAGTAAAATTGATTGATCTATGTACAGAGAAAATTATTTAGAAGTTTTTTACATTAATATATGTACATATAGAATATGACCAAGATGGCGAATTAAATCAAGTAAATAATCAATACTAATAAATAAAATTGAAGTGTCTGTTTGTGATATCAAAATATCAATTTCATTCTAAATACATATGAATGTATTATACGATACCTTTACGATAAATACAATAATTAAAATTGTTGTCTGTCTGTTTATTCCGGGTAATCTACGGCTGGACCGATATTGGCGGGATTTTTTTTGGTACATAGCTTAAGTTACTCCGCGTAACTTTTATTTTTTGAAAATATTTAGGGCTCCACGTAAAATAATTAAAACTGATGAAACTGCAAATAAAATTCGATTCAATGTACAGTTTTACTGGGAGATATTTGAACTCGTGAGAAGAATCTTTCCTTTCTGTCAGTATTTCCAAGACAATTAATAAAAATAACGAAAAAATAATTTCAAGAAAATTATTTGGGGTTTTTTACACGGCTTAGGCTAATGCTTTGACCACAACTCACCTAACGTTAAGTGACCATATGATCCAGGATAGTAAACACTCTAAGCCTAGAGGTACTGGATCTCAGGTGATGCTGCTGAAACACAGCTATTGGTATTTGGCGACAGGTTTTCAAACTTGAGAGTGGTAGCTAACTCAGGCAGGTATTATTAAAAAAGCCCTACAACCATGCTATGGTTTCCTCACGATGTTTTCCTTCACCGAAAGCTCAGGCCGATTTTAGAGTTGTGCGTAAATGCATTTCCCCCCGTGTGCGTAAATGCATTTCCCCCCGTCAAAAAAAAGGCCGATTTTAGAGTTGGGTAGGTGGGGATCCGTTTTTTTAAAAATATGAAAACTCATGAAATAGGAAACAAAATACGAATCGGTGGACAGCCCCATCAAAACATTATTTTGCAACAATTATTTATAAATTATATTACGCAGTGAATAATATATGAAACGCGGGCGGGAAACTTTCCCGGTTGAAACTCTATTTAAAGTCTATTTTAATATCTCTAAGTAGGATTAACTAACCCACCATCATCCTACACTAATTCTTTATTCAAAGAAATTTCATTACTTTTATAACAACTAAGAAAACAACATTCATAAACCTTCAATTACTCGTAGACAAAACAACCAGAGGCGCGGAGGGGGCGTTAAAATTCTAAAGACGAAATAAGTAAAATTGTTGGATCACAATTTCTCAACCGTATCATGTCACTTTAAAGATAATTTTTTTTCTATAGTCCTCCTGTTTTGCCTTTTTTAGGGTATATTTTTAATCTTCCCACGCCCCCTCTGCGCTATCTCAATGACCCTTAATTTTCTCCAGGTCTTCTACTTCCAAAAGGTGGTGTTGTCGCTTACGTTGAGAACCTAGCGCTTAGGTCATACCCTATGAATAAATTAACTTAACAGTGATGACGTAACCTAACCGATGACGCGATGGTGGCGCAGTTGGTAGTGCGCTCGGATTCCGCGTTGATGGATGCAAGTTCGAACCCGTCTACCCAACTCTATAATGAGCTTATAATATTGCCCACTTGGGTAGTTACCACTCACAAGTTTAAAAATCTGTCGCTAAACATGAACGGGTATGTTCCGGCAGCACCACTGAGAACGACTACGGCTAGGCTTAGTGTGATTACTACATACCTGTACTACATTGTCACTTAAAATCAGGTAAGATTGTGATCAAAGCGCTGAGCCTAATTATACCAATAAATAAAATTGAATTGTCTGTTTGTAATGTCAAAATATTTTTTTTACTATATAGATATAATATGAATGTATATACGATACCAAAAATACAATTTTTAAATATTTTTCGGTGTGTCTGTTTGTTTCGGGTAATCTGCGAACGGCTGAACCGATTTTAACGGGATTGTTTTTGTTAGATAGCTAAAGTTATTTCGCTTAGGGTTTAATTTTAGAAAATAATTAGGTCTTTCGCGTAAAAAAATTCGTATAAAACTCGATTCAAGGCACAGTTTCACTGGCAGGTATTTGAATTGTGAGAAGTATCTTTGCTTTTTGTTATCACCAAAAATAATTACAGGAAAATTGTTAGGGTTCCGCATAAAACAGAACTCAAGAAATTGTGAACTAAATACGATTCAAGAGACAGCACCATCAAAACATTATTTTCCAATGATTACTTAAAAACTATGTTACACAGGGAATAATATATAAAATGCAGGCAGGACCGCGGGCACACATCTAGTAAATAAAAATAATATAGTCCTTACATGTCCTAAATATATATGAATGGCTAACTCGTACCGGAAGACGAAGCGTGGGTAGGCTCCATCAAGGTGGACCGATTAGCTGGTAAAGGTCGCGGGATTCTGCTTGATACGGACGGCGCACGACCAGTCGTCGTGAAGATCTTTGCGGGAGACCTACGTCTTTCGGTTGAATGGATGGATGGATCGATACATATATAAAACCTATTTTATCTATGAATAGCTGTAGGCCCCCGGCAGTGACTGCGTTTTATATATTCTTCACTGCGTTTTAATATTTTTTATACGGACCCATAATTATTTCCCTGAAAAAATTACTACTAAGATAAAGTAAAAATATTTCTCATAAAAACTGCCCGTAAAACTGCATTGAATCAGATTTTATTAAAATTTTTATGAGTTATATTTTTTTTTTACGTGGAACCCTAATTATTTTCGAAAATTAAGAGTACCCCCAAGTTATCCGGAGTAACTTCAGCTATCTACCAAAAAAGTCCCGTTAAAGTCGGTCTAGCTGTTCCGGAGATTACCCATTACAAACGGACAGAAATAATTTAAAAAAATTGTTGTTTTGATATAGGTATCCTATATACATTCATATCCATTTAGTAAAAAAAGAATTATCTGTACAAACAGACACTTCAATTATATTTATTTGTATATAGTTAATATCTTGTCAACCTTTAATACGTAGGTACGGTTGTAATATTTGGGAAGGATAAATTCTTACCTAAATGTCTGTGAATTTACGGGCATTAAATTTCACGCTCCAATTATTTGTCACATTTTTTATATCCCCATCTGACGTGGCCCCGGATCGTGATAAAAATACGTATTCAACCCGCTATCAACAGAAATTCTTACAGAGGCGGATTAAGCGAAGAATGTTTGCTTATTTTATAAAAGACACATGAATGTATTATTCTGTGAGATATTTGTATTAAAATGTAATAAAGATTTGTCAGTCTTGATCCTGATTTTTACTGTCGTTTTCAGATGTCCATAAAAAAAATCAAAACACAGAGGCATAACCAATGTCATTTTTATTTTATAACTAGCTGTGTGATCGTGGTTGCGCCCGCGATTCGTATAAAATTTCACTGTATAGTATAATTTTTTTTGTTTTTACGGAACTCTAATTATTTTTCAAACATATTTTTGTTAAATACATTAAGCAAAGATATTTCTCACAATACCTTCCAGTAAAACTGTGCATTGAATCGGATTTTATTAAAATTTTGTAGAAGTTTTAATTTTTTTACGTGGCTACCCTATTAATTTTCGAAAATTAAAAGTATCTTAATTTATGCGGAGTAGCTTCTGCTATCTACCAAAAAAGTCCCGTCAAAATCCGTAGAGCCGTTCCGGAGATTACCCGTTACAAACAGACAAACAATTTAAAAATTACATTTTTGGTATAAGTAGCGTATAAACATTCATATATATGTAGTAATAAAAATAATAATTTTGATATTACAGAGAGACACTTCAATTTTATTTATTAGTACATATTGAGCGAAAAAATAAAATTGGCCAAGTTTTGGAGGAAGAAAGAGTGGAATAGAAATTACGAAGTGATGATTTATGTTGCATGGGTACAATCAGCCCCTGCTGCAGTTGTCACTTTCGAGGTTTATAACTCCGTTGGGGCGCAATTGGATGGGAAAACCTAGTCTTCTTCTATATCACTTAAAAGTTAAACATAAATCTAGCTTCAATTTTTGTAATTCTTGATATAGAAAGTCCAAGAAAAGAATAAAGAAGAATTCGATCCTATTTTTGTGATGGTTAAAAGTTATTACGATGTTTACATAAACAGTCATGAGGAGGGATTATTATGTTTTGAAACCGATTAAAATTATGTTTTGAAAACATGTACGTTTTTAAAACGCTTTATGGATAATACAGAAATGAAATTTTCAAAAAATCGTACATAACTTTTTTTTTTTTCACACGATATAGGCTCATTGGTTTGACCACAATATCACCTATGATAAGCGACGATGCGATCCAGGTTGGTAAACACACTAAGCCTAAGTACTGGTTCTCAAGTTTTGCTGCCGGAACACACCTATTGGTATTTGGCGATAGGTTTTCAAACTTGAGGATGGTAGCTACCCAGACAGGCATCATTAGAAAATGCCCTACCACCATGCTATGGTTTCCTCACGATATTTTTCTTCACCGAAAGCTTGTATAGTGCAAGCAACTATTTGAATCGTACATCTCATAGCTATGTAGCTATGAATCATCATTCATTGCTAGGCCACGCTACATGTACGAAAACAATCAAGTCACAATGGTTTATATTCGTACTTACAGTACATCAGGCCTTTAACCTGTAATCTTAATTTACCTGAAATCAAAGAACATTCGCTACCTATTAATATTCCACAGGAACGTTGTGACTTGCTTAATAAAATTTTAGGTACTTTTATTTTTCAAAAGTAATTAGGTAAAAAATGAAAAAAAAAAGCAATGCAATGGTCAGTTTTACGTGCAAGTGTTTGAATTTGTGAGAAATGTCTTTGGTTTCTGTTAATACCAACAACAATTTAGAACCAAGAAATAGCGACCATATAAACATTATTTTCCAATGATTATTTAAAAACTAAGTTTGATTTAATTTTATTGAATTTAAATTTAATTGAAGAATCGTACGGTATAGATAATGTGACACGCGGGAGGAGCTGCGAGCAAACAGCTAGTAATATTTAAATTATATTACTGAGTACACACCTGTTTTACATCCTCTCTATTTTCATAGTAATTATTCAAGGAAAATAAAACATTCGTCGTTTTTTTATCTTCGCGCAAACGGTGTTATCGTAAGCTTGTGCAAATAGAATAAGGGTTAATATTACTTGTAAAGGATACATATGAAAATAATTTTAAAGGAAGTAATAATAATTTTATCTTCATCTATTGTACTGGTCTAAGTATATACAAAAAAAAATGTTTTTATCCACATACTCGCCTAAAAAACGCTTACGCCCACCACGCTATAAAAAGTTTTCATTACGCATTTTCTTTCAAAAAGGTTGACCACCTCTGATATACAGTATGGATATGGTGAAACAAAAAAACCAACCATAGTAAGACGTTTAAGCACATCTGGTTCCGGAATCAGCAATTCCATATTTAAGCAGGACTTTGGTTATGGTAAATGTACCCGCACACACTCCGGGTCCTCCTCCGGTGGCGGCCCAAGACGTGCCTCCGTTCCCCAACTGGGAAGGCTCTTGACGGCTCTACTAACGAGACACAGTGACACTGCCTATGCATCAAGCATTATACGCACAATACTGCATACACACTCCTGCACATAACACGCAGGTACATAGGTTCTGTAAGGACCCTTTTTTATTAGTAAATACAAAATGTAGGGATTAGCTAGGATTAAAATTCCGAGGGAGTTTTCATACTCAGGTAACGGCTAAGCCAAGGTATGAACCCTTGTGCTAGTTACCTTTTGCGGCAAGTGCGTTCAGTACTCGACCACAAAGTTACGGTGAAGCTGTTACGGCCCTTCCAGCCAACAACATTAGCAAGTAACAAAAAAAGGTAAATGTAGGCCGGCATGATGATTACAACTGTAGATTGATTATCAACTATCGGCAGTCGGTCATTATCTTTGGGAAATACTTTATTTCACACCAGGTCAAGTCCAACTGGAGCCTTACGAAAGAAAAGTTACATAGAAAATTAAACGTGAGAAAACCATAGCATGATGGTGGGTATTTTTTAATAATGCCCTCCTGGGTAGCTACTACTACCCTCGAATTCGAAAACCTGTCGCCATATACAAGGTGTATTCCGGCAGCATCACTTAATACCAATACCTCTAGGCTTAGTGTGTTTACCATTCTGGATCACATCGTCATTTAATATCAGCTGATATTGTAGGCAAAGCACTGAGTAAGTGTAAAAAAAGATTTAAGCGGTGATGGTTCAATTTTATAGTGTGTTTGTTGCCATACCTATAACGTGTCGATAGACGCTGGTTCAAATTAATCTATCGTGTTATATAATGAATCTGAACTTTTGCAGCAACTGTGTCCGAATATCAGGGGTGTTCCGAGGCGGTGAGGGGTCGTAGAGGTCATGACACCTACCCCCAAATTCGTAACCGTCAAATTGATAAATCTATTCAAAATAGACAATTCACGAAAGCTTTAAATGAATAAATAATTTCATGATTAAAAAAAACGTTTAAACAATTAACGTTTAAATGTTTAACGTTCAAACGTTTAACGTTCAAACGATATTCTCACAAATATAATTTCGGGCTGTTGACTCTGCTGAGTGTACACAATTCTGCGGATGTTGTATTTATCAAATCATTGCACATTTTTTTAGTTGTCATACAAAAATCTAAAAAAATGGTAGCTATTTTGATAGAACTATTCACGGATGACGGAGTTTTGTTGCACTGTAGAATTCATGTTCCGTGTTATTATTTATTTTTACTTGTGCACAATAATGGCACATTTAATATCCCACTGAAATATAACACATAATATACAATCAAATAACGTAAATATAAATTAAATGGGCTAAAAAAATAAAATTACAACATGACAGACTGAGATCCCCCGAAAAACTTCAATTAAAATTTTCCTGAATCTGTTCATGATAATGGCTAGACTGTAAATAAAGACTACATTATAATAGATTTTATTCTGTAACTCAGTAAAATGTTTGTATGTTATTTGATGGTCATAAAAAAACTAATGTTTAAAAACAAAACACATGTTATTATAAAAGAATCACTTAAAATGTAATTACTATAAATTGCTAAATTTGGCGGGATCTCAGTCAGACATATAGTAGATGTATTCTTTAATTCTTTAAACTTGTGTATTTGTGTAAACTCTATATCATGTAATCTTGATGGCGTTTATGTGATATAGTTTGGTAATTGATTAAAAGTGAAGTTTATGATAGAAAATAACGCTTAACATTTATTCTGAGGTGCCGATATATCTCTATGGAAAATTTGAGCAGAATGAGTCCCGTTTTGGTAACTGGAAACTGGAATTTAGTCACGCTGATACAAGATTGTAAATACTTTTTACTCATATGACACTGGCAGAAATTGTGTGTACACCGATTACCATTACAAAGAAGAAGGTGGACACGAAATCTGACAGCAGTTGACGTGTGAAATGTCAGTTCTTTCCCTATTCTGTGAGTTGTGTATACAAAGTTGTTTGTATAGCTTTTTTAAACGAATACAATATTTTCTTTTATTTCATATTAGTTAAATTATATTAGAGTAATTGTATAAAAGTTATAAAAATATGCTGAAAGCTGTTATAGTTATCGGAGGCCCTCAAAAAGGTTAGTATCATTATTATCAACGTCACCGGTATGAATACATTTGATAAGAAATTTGTAATGTAATTTATGCGTTTCATTTCGTCAAGGTAAATTACATGAAATAAATTTCATATTTATTTAAGTGTTTGTATGCTTTATTTCAGGTTTCACATGTATTCCTTAAAGAAAGAACATAAAATAATTCTTTTGTTTTATATACGTGTTTTTCGTAGATTCACTATTATTTTTAATATTTATTATCGTAATAAACCATACCCATTTGAAATCCTGAAGATTGAATTACTTCAGTTACTCGTTACTTGAATATTTTTAAAAGATATGGCATGTATATCACAGATATTACATTATTTTCATTTTGGAGTGTCTATAGTAATTGAAAATTTACTTACAAAGACGGCAACCAGTGGCCCATACAATGACGTGTTCATAATATATTTAATAAATAAACATGTATAAATGACTTGAAGGCTGATATTTATTTACTTTACCTATAAGGGGCAATGGAGAGGGTTATGCTTGGAGTTTTACTGTGTGATCGAATCAGAAATGAGGAGATCCATAGAAGAACCAAAGTAACTGACATTGCCTGAAGAATTGAAGAGTTGTTGAAACTTAAGTGGCAGTGGGCTGGGTACATTGCTTGCAGAACCGATGTCCGATGGGGCCAACAGGTTCTGGAATGGGTATCACACACTGGATGACATAGAGTGGGTAGGCCTCCAAGGTGGAATGACGATCTGGTAAAGGTCGCGGGAAGCCGCTGGATGTGGTTGGCGCAAGACCGGTCCTCATGGAGATCTTTGGGGGAGACCTATGTCCAGCAGTGGACATCTTTTGGTTGAGTGGATGGATTTACTTGCTTAAGAAAATTTTAAAAGAAAGAAGTACATTATAATGTTTGATAATAATAAAAGGAAATATAGTATAATTTATTAATGAATTAAAGATTAAAATAACATAGCTTTAATAGTTTATTTTATGGTTTACTATACTAAGGAGTGATTAAAAAAAATAATGATTATTCAATATTATGAATGGTGTTTTTTTACAGGAACCCGTTTTCGACCTCTATCATTAGACACACCAAAGCCCTTATTCCCAATAGCTGGTCTACCATTAATACAAACACCACATCGAAGCTTGTGTAAAGCTGCCGGAATGCAAAGAAATACTAATAATTGGTTCATACACTACAGCACATATGGCTCAGTTTGTCAGTGACATGCAGAAAGAGTACCACATTATTATCAGGTATGTATTCAGTAATAATATTTGACAAATACAAATCTAAAGTTTATTTACAAGGATTGAATAAATCCTTATTACAGCTATCATTATATCATTTTGTGGCTAAATATGTACTGATTTAGGAAGATAATGTAGATTGATAAGATTTTATTTGGAAAACTGATTATATTTTAATTATAGTTGTTCATTAATTATCATAAAATTTAATTTTATCAATTAAATTTTGTGAGATCATAGCAATTACTGTGAAGTTTACGAATGGATCTGGTTGTTGAAAAGGTCTATTGATAGTTTAGTGGTCATAGCAATGTTAAACCTCAAGCTTTATATATAAAGTCTATTCCACCACATACCTAGCATATTCAAGTACAGAACTTGAATATATGAAAATATGTTTTTTTTTTCTATTTATAAAGAAATATTGTGTGAGTTCTACTGACACTTGACAAGGTTATATTATTTAAATATTTTATTTTAGAGATAGCACTATAATCATTTCCATCTTGGTATTTGTTATCTATTACGGTTTTTTGAAATAGAGTAAAAATATGTAACAAAATATATATAAATAGGCTAGGAGTATCCTATAAAGGCTAGGTTGTCATCATAAATTTAACAATAATTTTGAAACAAAACTGTAATGAATAACATAATAATTACTTTGCAGCCTATGCCTTGTATATTTCATAGTTATACAAAATTAAACCATTTTCATATAAATTATAATCATGGTAATAATTTTAAAATGTATTTTTCATCCTTTAATGTGTCGAGTACCCGTAAAAATAAGACAATAGAAAAACAATGGAAAGCTGGCGTAAACGCCAAGTAAGTGCTCAAACCCCCTTACCTATTGCATTGGGGGACTTCGGTCTCACTAATGCAATATGTAAGGGTAGTGCATAAATGCATTCCCCTCGTCAAAAAAAAAAAAAAAAAAGAAACAAAAAGGTAAGTGCTCAAAGGGTTAATGCTGATATTATATTATGAAGTTTCCTTGAAGATATTCTTTAAAATGTGTTCTGAGATGTAATGTGTTGCCACTACAAGGCTTAGTATACTGCCTACATTTGCATTTGACTCTTGATGCATTAAGAACATTAATTTATGTTTTTTTTTTAATTTTCAATAATGTATAAAACAGTGTAAGAGACTTTCTTCCTATTAAAACATGCTGTTTTGATTTACGACTGACTTTATTTATCTTGATTTTTTTTACACGGAATAGGCTCAGTGCTTTGACCACAATCTCACCTAATGTTAAGTGATGATGTGATCCAGGATTGTAAGCACACTAAGCCTAGTGGTACTGGTTCTCAAGTGATGCTGCCAGAACACGCTTATTGGTATTTGGCGACATGTTTTCAAACTTGAGGGTGGTAGCTACCCAGGTGGGCATCATTAGAATATGGCCTGCCACCATACCATGTACCACCTTACTATGTTTTTCCTTCACCGAAAACTCATGCCGATTTTAGAGTCCGATAGGTGGGGATCGAACCCGTGACGAATGACGAGGAATCCAGCTGCACTACCCGCTGCGCCATCATCGCTTCGATTACATTAGTTTAACGATGACATTACGATACTTTACTATAACAATAGGTACAATAGATGACGTTAGTAGTAACAATTTGTTGCTAAAATGTAACACCCCTACTGAACAAATTATTTCAATAAACTTAAAACTTAAACTCATTAACTTAATTAAAATTTTACTGAGGAACACGACCTATCATTTCTAAAAATGTATGATGTTTATTAGACAATAAGTCTTTTGTCATTTACATTTACATTTTAGTAGCACCTCTTGCATCTATGAACTGATTTTAACCAGTGTTTTATTTATAAAAATTTGGAAGATTTCGTTTTTTTATCTCAGTTTTATTTTGACCAATAATATTTGTAAATAGAAGATTTTCTTTAGGTACTTACAAGAATTCACACCACTCGGTACTGGAGGTGGTCTGTACCACTTCAGAGACCAAGTCCGTGCAGGTAGTCCAACTGCATTCTTTCTTTTGAACGGGGATGTTTGTGCTGATTTTCCTTTGAAAGAGCTATGGAATTTCCATCAAGATAAACCTAACGCACTGGTAAGCAAGTAAACAAATTCGGGTTGTGTTGAAACTTATTTCAACAATTATTTATTTATATATTTATTTAAATATTTATTTAATTATGTTTATTAAACTTATTTCTAAAGGTTACAATTCCAATATAGTATAAATTTCGTATAGTCATAATTTCCTATGGTTTTTTTTAATGATAAAAAGACTGGAGAGTCATTTAAATTTATTTTACTATGTTTAAAGTTACATTTCAATGGTGTGTGTCAATATGGTCAAAGATCAAATATGTATGTAGATGCTCGGTTCGTGTTGCCTTGTCGCGATTTATTCTATGGTAAAATTGCGCTGGCGTCCGGTACCGCCCGATGTGTGTTGAAACCATAACATATTTTGAACGGAGTTTTAATGTAGCAGTTATTGTCTTTAATACATTAATTTGCGTATTTAAGAGGATATCCTAGTGGAATTTATTCCATACAAATGTAATTCCTTGTTTCCTCCCTAGATAATAGCATTACGGTAAATATTTTTATACCAAGTAACATATATCCACCACCGCCATGCGCTTACGTTTTGATTTTTTTTTCCATAAATTAGTTATTGCAGAAACTAGGAGTCTTTGAAAATGAAAAAAATGCTCGATTTATACTGTCATTATCAGACGTCCGTTAAACGAATTTGATGGATTTATTTCAATTTTAAGTAGCAAAACGTACAGGCATAGCCAATGTTTTTATTATTCTTAAAGTGAAAGAAAATTCAAGTTCAGTTTTGGAGGAGGAAACAGGTTTACTACGAAGTAATGTTTTCGTCTATTTTGCACATGGTAAAATCAGCCCGCGCTGCAGTTATCCCTTTCGTGTTTTATAACTCTTTAACGGCATTGCTAGAGATTAGAAGCGTTGATACGAGTCTGAAAATTTATCGCTATTCACAGGACACTGCCATTAATTAAAAAGGTAGAATACTCATTAAAAAATCGCTCAAACCTTCTTAAGTTTCATTATTAAAATTTTTTTTTTTCGAGGTCACAATAATGGGAACCGAAGCGACTCGGCAACAATCAGTCCATTATGGTTGTATGGTCCGGGAAGCATTTACAAAAGCGGTCAGCCATTATGTAGAGAAACCGAACACTTATGTGTCGACACTCATCAACTGCGGTGTGTACGTCTGTTCATTGAACGTGTTTCAAATAATGGCCGAAGCGTTTCAGAAGAAACAGGATGGATTTTATAGGTAAGCAGGTGTCTGTTTATTTGTTTATCAAGAATTAATTGGGCAACTTTATCTCTATCTATGTTTTTTAAAAATTATTTTAAGATAAATGTAACTGTGTTCTTTGTTCAGGAAAATCTTTCAATTTTTAAATCCACTTGTACGATATTTTGATTTTTGAAATGTCTCTTTAGCGGCGTTTAGTGATTCTCGGTAGAGGAAAACCTTATAGATTCTCTTTGCCAATGCTATGACGTCAGCCGTCAACATGTTACAGTATGTCAATTATAATAAGATGGTATTTAAATGATTAGAGATAAATAATAAAGTGTTTAATTACGGCCTATAGTATGTTTCGATTATGAATAAACTATATGAAAATGTACATAATTATTGCTTGGAGTTCCAACAGACGTAAAAACAGACAAAATTTGTAACATATAAATGTTAGGTTATTTTACTAATAACTGCCGCAGGGGGCGACGCGGTGGCATGCTGAGCAATCCCGTATCGCCCCCATGCTAAATGCGGGCGGCCGTTAAAAAAAAAGGTTATTTTACTAATTATAATTAACAGGCTACGAAATTTAAACAAAAAAAAAGCAGTTTTTTCTTAGTTTGTAGTTTTCACTTCTGTTGGCAGTCCTTATGCATAATAAAATCACAATAAATTAATTGATGTTAGCATAAAATAATTAAGCGATGGAAAAAATATAAATAAAATATAATATCGTACAGAAGTAAATGTTAAATATATTTTGAAGTAGAACAAATCGTTGAGTAGAATGAAGAACCGTATAGACGCATGTATGCATGGCATACAAATCATCAGCTAAACTAATAATAAAAATCGTGTGTGAGTGTGTACTTATGTACGCACGTAAGAAGTTATACTTCTTTGACTTAATAATAGAAAAAACTAAAACGTTGACAGCTAACTTCAGAGTGTCGTTTTTTCGTGACGGTGCGCGCGCGTATCGTATGTTGACTAGCTAAGTTCCGGTGTCGTTTTTACGTGACGGTGCACGCGCGCATCGTATGTTGGCTAGCTAACTTCAGGGTGTCGTTTTTTTTTTCATGACGGTGCGCGCACGCAACGTATGTTGGCTAGCTAACTTCAGGGTGTCGTCTTTTCGTAACGCGGTTGCGCGCGCGTCATAAAAAATTACTCTCATAATTTCCTTAACGCGCAAAAAGAATTATAACTTCAATAGACTCAACAACGTGAAGGCAACAGCATGTATTTTGTTTTTAAACAGTTTGTCATTGACAGTGGCAACGGTCAAGGCAGTCCACATCCGGGCTATATGTCCTGGGAGCAAGACGTTTTAGCTCCATTGGCCGGGACAAATAAATTATATGCAATGCAGGTAATTAATAGCACATTATCACCAATTTTTTTTTATTTTTCTTTCTATAGTTTTGTCTCTCTGGTGTAACTCTCTATATGTTTGCGGGTTGAGAGATTGCGATGAATTTTTGGGAACGAATTTCTTTTACACGGGTTACAGCAGAGTGAACTGGCAGAAATCGTCATTTAGCAAAAAAGCGTTATATCCTTCCCATCTTTTCTCTCTTTCTCTTTCTTGCTGTCTCTTTCTATTTTTCTATACGGCTTCATTTGTATCTGTGGGGGAGTTTTGGGATTTCACAGTAAGGATTGTGTACGGGCAATAATATAACCTCAATTATGTAAAAACATCATTTAAACTCATTTTTCTTTGTCACCGGTTTAAATTACACGGTACTAATATCGTGTTTTTTATAATTAATTATGAAAGCTCAAAGTTACCCAAAGAGTTTTGTTCGAAGTTTCACTGCATGATCGAATCAGTAATGAAGGAATTCACAGAAGAACCAAAGTAATCGACATTAGCCGAAGAATTGCTAAACTAGTGTTAGTGGGCTGGGCACATTGCTAGTGGAACCGATCACCGGTGGGGACAACGGATTCTCGAGTGGCTGCCAGTACTGGAAGACGCAACGTGTGTAGGCCCAAGACCGGTCGTCGTGGAGATCTTTGGGGGAAACCTATGCCCAGCAGTGGACGTCTTTCCGTTGAATGGATATAAACAAATTACTATTTTCCTAAAATATTTAGGTACATTAAATGCAATTTGGCAAAATTTAGCAAAATATGGAAAATTGTGAAAAAAATTATGTACAAAAATTAAGCACAATCTGGAAAAAGTAGAAATAAACAACTAGGACATTAAATAGAAATAAACAAGGATGGGAAATGTATAGGAGACATAAAAAACTATGATAGAACCAAAGTAATAGAAATAAATAGGTAGTCCAACCAAAAACAAGTGAAACGTAAAATAAAACAAACAATAATAGGAAACAACTAAAAATAAAATGAGAAATATCAACTAAAATAGACAAAAAAAAATAAAAAAAAAACAAGAAAGAAATAAAGTAATAAATAATAAAACCTACATGTTGGAAAACAACCTAGATAACCAAAGTCTCTGATTAAGTTAGAGGTCGCGACAGATACGTCTTGCGGTGTATCATTAAACAAAAAAAAAAAACTTAACATTCTTGCATTGAAAAAATAATAAAAAAAATAGCATGAAATATGCAAATTAGAGAATTGAATGTAGGAGCACTACACTTTTTGGTGTGACAAAAGGTATTTATTAATACATAATTCAGAGGTTCCCAATGTTTTTTAGTCCGCGGCGCATATACATGTTTTCTATTTTGTCACGGTTTGGTACAATGATACCACTTAGGTAGATAGCCATAAAACCATCCAAATGACGTTATGAATCTATATTGTTTATTTATAACCATATAAAATTTACATAAACAAGAATGTTTATTTTGTACCTGAGAACACGCAAGTGGAGGTTTTGGAGAATGGTAGATTTACTTCATGACACCCTTCCTCATACTTCCTACGGCGAACCACTGACATAATTAATAAATATCTACATTTTAAAACACTTTATGAGTTACAAAAATGTCGTAAAGGACTTCGTTGCTGACGGTGGTCCTCCGACCGCACGATTGTTTATGTTTTTTTTTTTTAAATCGGTATAGTTTAAGACTAGACACGCTTATCATGATCTCATATTATGTTAAGTGACGATGTGCCCCCAAAAAGGAAAATACGTTAAATCTAGTGCTAAAGAAGTACTGGCTCTCAAGTGATGGTATCGGCTTTCGGTGAGGTAAAACATTGCGAGGAAACCGTAGTATGGTGGTAGGGCATTTTCTAATGATGCCTGCCTGGGTAGCTTGCACCTTCAAGTTTGAATACCTGTCGCCAAATACCAATAGGTGTATTCTGGCAATATCACTTGAGAACTAATTTTGAACCTTTAGGACTACTGTGTTTACCATCCTGGACCATATCGTCACTTAACATCAGGTGAGATTGTGGTCAAAGCACTGAGTTTATACCGAGTAAAAAAAAAATTACACATTTATCAGTAATTCGCGATAGGTTTTTAAAACTTGGAGGTAGTAGAATTACCTAGGACTAGATAACAAACTGCTTATCATTTGGTTATTCTTGGAATACATTTTAATTACGATTCGAACACACGTGCCTTTTTATTCAGATATCCCGTCGATTTCCTATGATTATCATTTACGTTTTACAGATAATAAATTGGTGGTCACAAGTCAAGACCGCAGGTTCTGCGATTTACGCGAATCGCCATTATTTGGAATTACATAGAAATCGATTGCAACGTTCGGATGCTTGTCAGGTTTTACCAGATGTCTTCCTGCATCCTACAGCCATAGTCAATCCCACTGCTGTGGTACGTATATTAATGGAATCTATACTAATGAATAAAATTGAAGTGTCTGTTTGTAAGATCAAAATAACAACTTTTTACTAAACATATATCTATACGAAACCTATATCAAAAATATTTTTTTTAATTTTTGACCATCTTTCTGTGCGTTCTGGGTAATCTCAAGATTGTGACGGGACTTTTTTAGGCAGATAGTTATATATAGATAGCAGTAGTTATTCCGTGTAAAAAAAATATAAACTATATTACACAGTGAAGAATATGTGAAACGCGGGCGAAACCGCGGGTACGCAGCTGGTATTAAATAATCATAATTAAAAGGTATAATAGGAAAACCACTAGTGTCCATTTTTCAACCGATATAAGGAGCCCTTATAAAAATGTTTGTTAGTTTTTTTGTTGTTGTTCATGTTAATGCTTATTTAACCATTAGTAAGCGGGTGGGTTTTCGGAAATGACCAAAATTTTGCTTACGTAATTTTGCTCCTTCCTTCTCTACAATGAAATGAAAACGCTTATAAGTTTTAAAGTGAAATTTTTGTTTTTTCCTTCGCCTCAAAATTGTTTCGTCTATCTATCGCATGTCGCATTACAGGCGGCCGCGAGTGTAAAGTGAAAGACGCTCGACAGAACAGCCAACGCCAGCATGGCGCCGCCCGCGGCTCGCATCAGCTAACCGTCTAACAATTATATTCTCACTCATTAGTACAAGTGCTTCACGGTATCTGTGTTTGATTCGACCTAAAGACGTCCACTGCTGGGCATAGGTCTCCCTCGAAAACGGGGAATTGCCATAATCAGCACGCTTAGCAGGCGGGTTTGCGATCGCAGACAGGTGTTGTCGGTACTCAGTGGATGCTGTTGTACATCCCCTGGTTCATCCCTTAGTTGCCTTTAATGACACCCCACGGGAAAAATATGGGGTGATACTATTCTTAGCCGAGACCAAACGACACGGGATTTGTGTGTTTGGAAATATTTTATGGTAAATAAATAAGTAAACAATTACTTGTTTACTTTAAAAGTTTCACTTGCATCGTGGTTTTGTAAAACCACATAATGTTTTTTTTTTAATTGTTTTTTGATCATATTTTATTTAATGTTTCCGGTGATGGTAGCCTTGTTTATGGTTTAGTTTTATTAATTAGTGATTTCAAAGAAATCTGTAAACATACAATTTTTGGGTCATAACAATTATTATTTTATAGATCGGGCCCAATGTTTCAATAGGGGCCGGCGTGACAATTGGGGCCGGCGTTAGAATTAAAGAGTCTATAGTTTTAAACAACGCGACTATAAAAGAACACGCGCTAGTCATGTATTCAGTTGGTAAGTTGGGTGTTTTTTTTTTTCGGTCCCGACTAAAAATTTTGTTGGAATAATGTCAAAAAAAAAGTGAGAATAAAGTGTGAAAAGATTTCACATTTAAAGTACACGTAAACTTTGATTTCTCTTTTTTATTAATATTTTATAAGTCAGTAGCACTTTTGCTATCATATCGTTCGAAGAGATGAGTTGAGAATCCTTGTATTCCTTAAATATTAATAGCTTTCGAGTTATTCACGGAGATCGAAAAACTTTTTTTTGCAATCTTGTATTTTTATGTCCCCCTACGTACCTCAGGCATAACCCGAGGCTTTATTGTCCCTTTTTATTTAGTTGTTTTATAATATGTATTTTAAATAAGCCCCGTACATGTATTTATTAATTTAGTTTCTTTTTCTTATTTAACTTTGTTATATTTTTTTTATTACCCCCCTAATATATATTTTTTTTATTTCAATAGTTATTACTTTAGACTGTTATTTCTATATCTGGCAACTGTCACAAACTTATGGACGAAATTTCTATCTTGTTGAAAACAATTGCCGTTTTTTGTGTGCTAATAAAAATAATTCCCCGAGGTATATTTTTTTATGAACTTGTTGACTAGACTCTATATGCCTTAATTACATAAATTAGTCACTAATTATATTTCAGCAAATATAATAATATTATTATTGTAAATAAAATTTTATTTCTGCATAAAAATTAACATTAATACAGTAATCCTATATGTAAAATTATTTATAAACTGTAAAACATAATTTACCTACGGGTCCTACAGTTAAAGTTATTTCGACGATTCCTACGCTCAAAGCGACATGTCAAAAATTTGACCGAAACTTGACCGACAGGGTTATCTATCTGATTTTTCATGTAAACATGAAAAAAGACATGTAAAGTGAATAACACTATAAACATCAAAAATCGAATAAAACATATATAAAAAAAAATAATACTAAAATGGAAATAGATTAATTTCTAGAAAGATTTGAATATTAATAACGCTGTCATGTGAACCTCGGTTTTTTTTTAAACGTGTCGCTTTATACGTAGGGTCCGTCGATTTCTTCGAATACTTTATTCGGTGGATATGGCTTCAGTGAATTATGAGAATTCTATATATAAACTAGACGGCAGCACGGTTGCTATACAAAAAGTGTGTTGGTCGTAGTTGGTCAGGACGCATCGGTCGGGGAATGGTCACGTGTGGAAGGCACACCTTCAGATCCAGATCCTAATAAACCCTTCGCGAAAATGGATAACACCCCACTTTTCAATTCGGACGGTAGACTAAATCCTTCCATCACGATACTTGGTAAGAGTTATTATCTAAGTATACATTACACATATAAATACCATATTTTTAATAATAAACGTGCAGTTCAAGCCATTTGCAGTTTGGGACCTCGCGAATCACTAAAGAATAAGTTTAAGGAATATAATATATTAACATTGCTCTCCCAATAAATCTTAGATAGTTTAACCCCTTGAGGACTAACCTGGCGTTTTCGCCAACTTTCTATTGTTTTCCTATTGTCTCATTTGTATGGGTAATCGATATATTAATGTACGTCCACAAAAATTTATCAAGTTTGATATAGCAAACGGCCGTCATCATTTTAATACTAGAAGTAGTCACAAACTAGCCGTCCCTTGCTTTAGGCTTAGTGAGACTAATAAAAGCTTTTTAGGCAACAGTGTCAGGTTCCACAACAGGCTCTTCTCGACTGGGTTGTTCTCCGAACCGGTGGTAGATTTTGGACGTTAATAAGCGCTTTCTCGAAGCCCAAAATGAATGAAGAATTCTTTGATTTTGATATTCCAGCAGTGGGCGACGGTTCACTAATGTGGGTGCTGGGGATCTATTCTTTGCTGATATTTGACGAACAAGGGAATCGGTTTTTTTTTTTTGCTTACATAATTATGTCAATGCTTAATCATGGGGGAAGAATAATAGTTTTGTTTACTATTTTTGATAAGGCGGGGGTAGTCAAAAATGCATTTTTGCTTATACAATGTTCCAGTGCCAGATTTTGTAAATAATCTGTTAAATGTTAATCTGTTGTAAAATGCTAAGCTGGCTCTCAAGTGATCCTGTCGGAACGCTGTTGTGGGTCAACAGTGTGGAAAGGTTGTGGTGAGATATCATGTAAATGTTTTATCGTAGAAAGCGCGGTGTCTTAACTGAAAACCGACTGGTGAACTTGATTTGCCTAGCCAATGATTCTAGAAATTTAAAGATGTTTAACAATGTTGTCGCGATACTTCCGGTAGTATCAAAGGTGTACTTCCGGTGGGTTCTGCTTAGACTGTAGAGCAGACATGTGGATACTTGAGCTATGTCTGTTAAAGCGAACACTCGTGGTATTCCAATGTAATATTACATTAAATTAGATATATACATTGGACTTAATATATAGTGAGAGTGTTTAATAACCCCTTGTGCACTAACCTGGCGTTTATGCCAACTTTCCATTGCAATATATTAATAGATAATATTCAGAAAATATTGAAGATACTTCATTCCTAAAAATATACACGTTAGTGTAAAAGCTCACCACATATCCACGAGGGGGGGGGGGAGGGTATTATAAAGTTGTGCGATGCTGGCTCCGTTGGTAATGTGGAATTCCACGTCAATGAACGCAGATTCGGAGCCATTTATCCAACTCTATATTGAGCCTGAGTTTTTCGTTAAACTACTCTCAAGTTTGTAAACCTGTCGCCAAATACCGATAGGTGGGTTCCGGCAGCGTCACTTGAGAACCAATACCTTGGCTTAGTGTGTTTACCAGCCTGGACCACATCGTCACATAACATCAGATAGTCAATGGACTGAGTCAATACAGTATTAAAAAAAAGATTACGTTCGGTGAGGTAACATCTGTGTTAATGATAATATTATCAGGTGCCGGAGTGGTGGTGCCAGCTGAGACAATATTGCTGAATTCAATAGTCTTACCGCACAAACACTTGACGAGAAGTTTCAAACACGAAATTATATTATAGTATATATTTGTCAATATAAAATAAAATAAAAAAAAAACTAGTGACGTACGCTGCCCTCTGTAGGACTTATTATTATAAATAATTCTGGGGGTCTACTAATAAAGGCGACAAAGTCCTATATAATGGAAAATTGATTTTATTTATTTATTTTATTTTTATTTTTTTTTATTTTTTTTTTGTTTTTATTAATTATAATGTAGAAGTACAATTTAAACAGAATCAAAATAAATTATATTACAATTTCACATTTATACTGATACTGTTTAGAAGTATCTGAATATTTTGCAGTGTTATTAGTTTTTTTTAAATCAAATTACCCAAAATTATTGTTTAATAGACTTTGACGCCTTTGTTATTATTTCCAGGAATTTTAATAAAGATATAATATGTCTATAATAAGCAGAAATAACAGTGAAAATTATACATTAAGAATTTCTTTTAAGCACGATTTGTGTATTTTCTATTAAACGTCTCGGCTTAAGATTAATTGACAAATTATAAATAAGCACACAAGAATTTTATTTAACAAATGTAAACGATTTCGTTGATTGTTGTACCCCACCCCCCTATAGCTATGCTAATAAATAAAATTGAAGTGTCTGTTTGTAATATCAATTTTTTTTTTTACTGAGTAGATATGAATGTATATGTGAAATCTATACCTTAAAAACAATTTTTAAATGTTTGTCTCTGTCTGTCTATCTGTCTGTAATGGGTAATCTCCGGAACTTCTTAACAGATTTTGACGAGAGTTTTTTTTGGTAGATAGCTGAAGTTACTCCTGGTCACTCTTAGGATACTTTTAATTTAGGAAAATGATTAAGGTTTCGCGTAAAAAAATGTCATAAAAAATTGAATGAAATCTGATTCAATGCAGATATTTGAGAAATATTTTTACTTTATCTTACTACTAAATTTTTTTTAGTAGAACTAATTAATGTTCCGTATAAAAAAAAATAAACGCAGTGAAGACTATATGAAATGCGGGCGCAGCCGCGGGCACACAGGTAGTATTGTAATAAATGTTCGTTTATAACTGTCAAACGGTTGGAATGACTGAAAACAATATTGTCGTATAAGTGCATTTTGTCAAGGAAATTAACATAGAATAGTTTATAGCTCTAAATAAGTCCCTAAAGTTACATCAACCTTTGATTTAGTCAAGAGATAACAAGTAAGCTGCATTCGTTTTTAATTTACCTTTTTTTACAAAAAAAAACTACCATAGTAACAAACGCGGATTCGAAGGTCAGGTAAAAGGAGTCTTAATGAGAATTAAGATAATTATGAATATGCTTTGAGATATAAAAAAAAAGTGTTTTGTGATCGAAATGTTTGATTATTTGTGTTATTATTACTTATTTATAAAAAAAAAAGCAAAAAGCAACCGATACGGGTGACTGGGAAAGGAACCAGAACACTGTTTGTGTCCCTGCCAGTGGAGGCGGTCCGGAGGGTAGTGGAGAAGGAGCGGCTCAGGATCGGTTGGAGTGTGAACCAGGTTTATGCACTTGAGGCAAAGCAGCTGCGGTGCTTCAAGTGCATGGGGCTGGGGCACACTCGTCTGATGTGCAATGCGGGAATTGACAGGGCGACGCAGTGTTTCCGGTGTGGCGCACATGACCATAAGGTGGCGGAGTGTGCTGCAAAGCAGCCGAAGTGCGCGCGATGCGCAGAGGAGAGGATGGAGGATAGGCACCATATGAGGGCGCGGACCCTCCTACCCTAAGAGGCAAAGACGGCCCTGTTTCCAGGGCTTTGGGAACTGCCTGACCATAATACAACGGTCGAACAATTCCCGCAACCTGCCTCCCAGGTATCTCAGGGCCAAGCCCAAGACGCATGCCGGAACCCCGTCTGGCCCTGGCGCCTTACGCCTCCCGCGGGGGCTACGTACCGCCATCTTCATCTCCTCATCGCTGATATGGGGAGGGAGAGGCTCGTCCGCTTGCTCCACAGGAATCAAAGGCGCCATGCTGGGTGGCAGGAACCCTGGGGGATCACGGGAAAAAGTGTCCCCACGAAGCTCTCCAGTACTTTCGGCTGAAGAGATTCCCTTATGGGGGACGCCAGAACCCGGAAGTTTTTCCGGGTGAACTTGAACGGGCGTCCCCATGGGTTCCTCTCTAGCGACTGGAGCAGTTCCTCCCAGGCCAGATCCTTGGCTCGGCCTACTGCTGCCTTCAGGGACTCCTTCACCTCCCTGTAGACAGCATACAGCCGGATGCGGGCGTACTCTCTCCTTGCTGCGGTGCAGGTCTCCTGGAGCTCAGCTTGCTCCGAAGACTACCAGTACACCGCCCGTTTGTTCGAGCGGCGTGTGCACCGCGGCATCGACGCTTCACAAATCTCCGTCAGCGAGTAGCGTAGACGGAGAGCGGACGCGTCGACTCCCTCCTCTAATGACCATCGTCCCATTCTGGACGATGGCCACCTCCTCAGCCAGCTCTCGATCCTGCCGGCTGAGAACCCACCGGGGGAACGAGGCCCTGCGCCGAGGGTGGCGTACTCCTTCCTTCACGTTGGAGGTGGAGACCTCGAACCATACGTATCGATGATCCGATAGTCTCCACCTCCTTTCATACGTACCACCTACATCTGCTACCGCTGCCTGGAGACTAACAGCGAGGGCATCCGCCCGCTCTCCTCCACAAGGACACAGAATCTCCATAATCCGGGATCCTACGGCGGTGGGGCGACACGATATATCTCCAATTCCCATCTCCTCCAATACCACCTTCGATCTAGTATCCGCCAGCACCTGCCCATATGTGAGCCCCCTCGCCACCGCATCCGGCCGCAGCGTAATGTCCACTGCAGCCGACCGCGGCGGCGTCGGGGCCCTCAGCCTAGGCCTCACTACCCTTGCCTTAAAAATTTAAGATAATTTCTGTTCTACATCACTCTAATTGTATAAACAAAAACCGAAAGATTGTCGTTGGTAATGTTTGCGAAATTATAAATGTACCTTTTTTAATGTCATTTAAGTTTGTTTATTGTAATTTATATATACCTCTAAGAATGGTGCTAAATAAATGTTGATTGCACATTTTGTATTTTTATTTATTTATATTAAACATTAAACATAGCTTACAATATGCCTAATTAGAAAGTTCAAAGGGCAATGGAGAGGGCTATGCATGGAGTTTCACTGCGTGATCGAATCAGAAATGAGGAATCCGCAGAAGAAACAAAGTAATCGACAATGCCCGGAGAATTGCTAAACTAAAGTGTAAGTAGGCTGGGCATATTGCTAGTAGAACCGATGCTCGGTGGGGGTATCAGATTCTTGGGTGGCTGCCGCGTACTAGAAGACGCAATGTCTGTAGGCCCAAGACCGGTTGTCGTGGAGATCTTTGGGGGAAACCTATGTCCAGCAATGGACGTCTCTGGGTTGAATGGATGGATTGATTAAAAAGAGATCTAAACTATATTTTTTATTTTAAAAAAGGTATGAATTAATTTCCTTATGTTTTCAATTTCAATTATGTTCCTTGAATTTGAAAATATAACACATTTCAAAGATTTCTAAGTTAGAGCTTACATAGAATTTATTTTAAATAATTATTAGGCTTACATTACATAAAAGCTGACGTTTACCTGTCTGTTTGTCCTTTGAGTTGGCTTATAACTCGAGAATCATTGAATCGATTTACATTAGTCACTTTTATTCGTAGATATATTATTTGGTCTGGCTTTAGTATTTTTGTAACATTAAATAGTATCAAAGACTATTAGGTATATAGTGTGTATAACGTAATTAATCTGAATAGAAAACATTTTCATAAAAATCACTATTGTGTTCCTTTTAAGATCCTTACCCTTATATTATTTCAAAATTAAATTCTATTCGTTAATTGGGTTATAACTCGAAAATCACTGATCCGATTGAAATAATTCTATTTTTAAATTTAGATCAAGGCTGCTCAATTTTTTTTATCATTCGGGCCAAACGGACGATTTAGTAATTTTTGTCGGGCCATTAACTGTTACTGTTGTTAACTATAATAATGTAATGTGCCTAATTTCGATCCTTTGATGACAATAAGTTTTTAGATTTTTTTAGGCTAGCTGTTTACCCACGGCTGCACCTTCATTTCATATATTCTTCACTGCGTTTTAATTTTTTTATTTGGAACCCTAATTATTTTCTTGAAAAATTTTTGGTACTAAGATAAAGTAATAATGTTTCTCGCAAATTCAAACACAATAATTATGATTCTGCTTAAAAAAAAAACATTAATCCTCATGAAACGGTTTCACTGACAAGTGTTTGAATTTGTGAGAAATAGTTTTACTTTATCTTAGTAGCGATAAAAATTAGGGAAAATAATTAAGGTTTCATATAAAAAAATTAAAACACCGTGAAGAATATATGAAACACGGGCACACACACAGCTAGTTAAAATAATAAACTAGTAAATAGTTTGCGGGGGTAATAAACACATAAAAGATAGATGGATATGATGGGAGAGAAACAACATTTAGAGGACATGCGGTCGAAAAAGTAGGTATTTCAGAAATCTATTGCTATCGCGCTGCGCCCCAATGAAAGAATTATAAAACACGAAAGGAACAACTATAGCTCGAGTTGGTTTTACCGTATGCAAAATAGACGAAAAAATCAATTCGTAGTACCCTGTTTCCTCCAAAACAACCGATTTTTAATTTTCTTTTAGTTTTAGAATAATAAAGACTTTGGCTATGCCTGTACATTTTGGTTTTTATTAATTTTGTATATCAAATTTGTTTGACAAACGCTTGAAAATAGCGGTAAAAATCGAGCACTTTTTCATCTTCAAAGGCTCGTAGTATCTACAATAACTAATTATGGAAAAAATCAAAACGTGAAGGCATGGCGGTGGCGGTATATATTATTTTGTTATAAAAGTATTTACCATAATGCTATTATATCTACTGTGTTTCTGATTTAGTAATAACAACTTTTTAAGCGTAGCTTTAAAAGTTTGCACCGTTTTAACTGGCGGAGGAAGATCACTGAGCAGCCTTGACTTAAATGTAGGTGTTACCTCTTTTTGCACAATTGATATGTATTGGAAATAATGACGTAAAACGTTTATTCTGAAGTGCCACGAAAACTCCATGTTCTAGTAAGATGAACCACCCGTTTTGCTGGAGCTTAGAAACGTTGACATAAGGTTGAAAATATAACGGAATTACTATGTGTAACTTAGGCTACATTATTTTTTATTAGGTCACCACTTTATGTCACACTAAAAAGGTTGCAGTTCAGAATGTCAAAGCCCTACCATAAGAAAAGTTTCAATTGAAAAAAATCAGTTCGGAATTGGTGTTCGAATAACGGGCAGACAGACGTCTCTATACACATTGCCTTTTATGATATGTACTAAACATGACAATATATGTATGTGCCGGTTAATCTGTCTAGTACCCATAAAAATAAAACAATAAGAAAATAATGGAAAGCTGGCGTAAACGCCGGGTAAGTGCGCAAGGGGTTAATATCAAAAGTGGTTATATCCCAACTAATACTTTTTCGTGGCGAATAGTTTTTCAAAAAACAGATGATTGCTACTAGTTTTACTTTTTAAAATGTAATTATTTTTGGTTTATCGACGTTTACGATTTTATATAGTGTAACATAATTGAATATACATGAATTTAGTGAAAAAAAGAATTAAAGTTTGTATATAACCGAATTTGATATACAGAAGAGGATTTATCTGATTGATTTGATATACAATCAAACTCAATTGATTGAATGAATGAAGGATACAACAAATCAAACAATTGATTTTACCACTATTGAAAAGGGTGTCGTCATATCCCTTAGCAAAATTACAATTATACTGCATTAAAAAATACATTTTCACCCAATGTGGATATTTGCCGACACATATAGAGATTCTATATATGAAGTTCCTAGTAAGAATAAGTAAATCAAACACAACCAGACGCGGAAGAGACTGACGATGAATAATACACGTCATAATTTACACAAACAATTAGGTACGTCACATAATTAAATCACATTTCCTAATACCGAATAATGCGATAACGAATGCAGAAAATGAGTAATTAAGTTAATAACGTTAAAACTACACCAGAATAATCACGTGAAAACATTAATCTTGAAGTTACTTTAATATTAACATAACTACGTAATTATTTGTATTATATGTTCCATCAAGAATACCGCGAACAGGGAATTATGCACTATTTAGTGAAAAACGATCTCGCACAAAGCCGGGTCACTTTTCACCATTAAATAAACATAAGACATTATAACGCTACATCTAAAACTAATAATAATACCCATAGATATTTTCTTCAACACTGCAACCACCGTTAGGTCATTTTCTTTTTGATGAAGAGTTTGACCATTTTTCTTTTGTTTTTCTTTTTATAAAACTATTCGCATACGACTGTTATTATTTTTATATAATCTATATAATATATTTATTTTTTTTAACAATTGTTTTTCATTTTGACTATTTTTTTCTCATTATATAACACATTATATAATTTACTGTGCATGTCGTCGTTGCCTCTAATTAGAGACACATCTAAACTAGAGTATGGAATTGTATTGTTGTGTGTATTGGTGTATTTGTTGGCGACCTATATAAATAAATGAAATAAATAAATATCACATGTTTATATGTATGTGTGTATGAATTGCTTTAGATCACCGATCGTCAAACTGCTGCCCGCGTGCGGCCCTTGAACGGTATTTGTGCGGCCCGCGATGTCGCAAACAAATTTGGTAGATCATTGTCTACTCAAAAACATCATTTGAGTTATTACTAAAAAACGAGTGACATATGGTTAATAAACTAGGTTATCAAAAATGACTTCATAGTGCACACAAAATCTATGGGGGAATCTTCTTCGACAACATATAAAAATATGTTAATTAATAGATGGTATCAACTATGTGGCTCTTGACTAGAAAAGGTTGACGACCACTGCTTTAGATATTTTGTTTATCAGGACTTTGAGGCAATCACTTAAGGCGCTCAGCCTATGAATAGTAGCCAGCACAAGGGCACCAAAATGGAAACCATAGCATGGTGGCAGGGCATTTTCTTACAATGCGCGCTTGGGTAGCTACCACCTTCAAGTTCGAAAACCTGTCGCTAAATACCAATAGGTGTGTTCCGGCAGCATCATTTGAGAACCAGTAACTCTTGACTTAGTGTGTTTACCATCCTAGACCACATCGTCACTTAACATTAGGTGAGATTGTGATCAAAACACTGAGCCTATACCGTGTAAAAAAGAGCACCAAACAGAAATGAACCTCGGATTGATTGGATTACCCGTGATAAAAATTCCGCGGAATTTGTCCCGCGCTAACCGAACGGTTAGTAAACCTGCAAAGTAATAAAGGTCCCTTACAGAACCTATGTACCTTGCGTGTAGTGTGCAAGTATAATGCATCTGGTGGCATTGTATCGCGCTGATAGCGGTCACAAGAGCTTCCCCAGATGGGGGTGGAAGTACGTCTTGTGCACCTTTTTTTTTTTTTGACGGGGGGAAATGCATTTACGCACTACCCTTATCCATTGTATTTGTGGGATCAGAGTCCCCCAAATACAATAGATAAGGGGGCACGGAGTGACGAGCTCCGTGCCAGTGTGGGACTCACCCGGGCGAGAGTCGCCCGGAAATACCCACTAAAACCCCCCGGGGCCGTCCGCTGCATTTAGGATGGGGGCGACACGGGGTGGCTTTCGCAAGCACCGCGTCGCCCCCTGCAGCGAACCCACCGGGCCTCGTCGTGCAATGGCCCAGCGGGGATGGGGGAGTGTACACACTTCTCAACCCCACCTCTTCGCCCACCTCCCGTAGGAGGTATGACCTAGTTAGGTCGGTCAGCCGGGGGGCAGGATATACTTCCTGCCCCCCATAAAGATGGAAATAGGGATAGTTCAGTGGCGGGCAAAAGAGATAGGGGAAAAAGCCCGCCACTGAAGAAGAAATTTGGGTCCCTCTCCTTCACTCACCTTGCCATACATGACAAGGCATAGAAAAGAGAGGGATACCCAGAAGAGCGTCTTGTGCACCTGCCGGATGGGGGCCTCCAGTGTGTGCTTTAGATTATTTATTGCATCTACATTTACATCTTTAAACTCTTTCATTTCATACTAAAAACATTTCTTTTTTGAAGTGAAAACTTGTTTTGCGACGTTGAGCGATTCTCGACAGGGGAACAATGTATAGATTTCCGCTACCAACGCTATGGCGTCAGCGGTCAATGTGCTTCAGTATGTCAAGTATACGATGGCGTTTAAGTGTTGGTGCTCAGAGACATATAATAAAATGTATACTTACGCAGCTCATCGTAAGTTTTTATTATGAGTAAATTATATGAAAATGTAACAATTATTATTGCTCGGAGAGCCAATAAATGTAAAGACCGGACAAACGTTATTTGTTAATAGTTTGGTTATGTTAACCCCCTGGCATCTCTAATACGGGAGAATCTACTCCCGGATCACGGTTGGCAGGGGGCATGCGTAAATGGATTTCCCACGTAAAAAAGGCTCGGATATATTAGCCTATCTCGAAATACGAATAGCGTTAACGTTATATGTGTGATTTTTTTTATTTCAATGAACGGCGAACAGGCAGACGGCTTTTCTGATGGAAATAGGTGCCGTCGCCTATGAACAACTGCAACATCAGGAGTATTACCGATGCTTTGCCGATCTTAATTACGAATAACGGGTTTTTTTTTACAAATGTAGGGAGCTCATGATTTATTCCAGGGATTCCCAAAGTGGGCGGTATCGGTTTCCCAGGAGGTCGATACAAACCAAAACTGAATTTGAGGGCCGAAGAGATCTAAAAATAAACCCCTATTAATTAACATAAGTTCTTATAAGAAACTTTCAGGATACTGTATAAGTTATGTTACCGGAACGAACTTGTTATAAGAATGACTAATGTTTTCGTAGGAAGTACCATTGTTGTATATTTAAGAAATTCAAGAAGTCGACAAGCGTTTAAAAGAAAAAGATTAAAAGGTAACTTACCAATATTGAATTAAATTTAGCTAAACTGCTATAAAGTCACCAGGTTCATCAGAGATCCTTTTGAGATGTTTTTTTTTTTTCGAAAACTTATTACTTACTTCTATATTTATTAGTAATTTGAATTAATAATTATTAATTTCACTTCGATAATAATTACTTAAATGTCTATTTATTTTATTAAATTTTTAATGAGAAAATATTGTCAAGTTTACTTACTTAACCAAGTGCAACGTTTTTAACTTGCCAAGTATTTTGTATCGATAGCAGAGAAATTAGAGATAGGATTTTTACAGTAATTCGACCTCGAGTCTCTTGCCCAAAAATAGTTTGGGAACCCCTGATCCAGTCGGTATCGACGGCCCTGCTATTTTTATCTATGCTAATAAATAAAATTGATGTATCTGTTTCTAATTTTTGTCTGTCTGTCTGCTTGTTACGGGTAATCTCCGGAACGGCTAGACTGACTTTGACGGCATTTTATTTCACAAATAGCTGGAGTTACTCCGCGTAAATTAGGGTACTCTTGATTTTCAAAAATAATTAGGGTTCCGCTTAAAAAAATTAAAACTCATAAAAAATGAACATAACCCGATTTAACGTAAAGTTTCACTGGCAAGTGTTTGAATTTTTAAGGAATGTTTTACTGTATCTTAGTACCGAAAAAGTTAATGAAAATAATTAGGGTTCCGTATATAAAAATTTAAACGCAGTGAAGAACTTATGAAACGCGGGCGCAGCCACGGGCGCACATCTAGCCTTTCAAAGTTACACATTTGGCATTGATTTTATAATGTTTATTGTACTAATATACGAAAATAACGATTATTATAATTTAATCAGACATACATTCACGACATACCTTGCGATCTTTAAATCTACTTTAAGATTCATTAAATTACGTAAATAAACATATACTAATATATTCTGTTTCCACGTGAATTATTACCTATTTGTTGATATTTTTTAACCCGGTAGTAGTATTTCAATCTTCTATTTTTTTTGTTTCGTAAAAAATCTTTAATTAACACAAAAACATCTTAATTTATATAATTTTAATGAAATAAACAGACGTATAATAAAGGTCGGGTATTATTTAATTAATCTTACAGGTAAATCTAGAAAGTAAATCGATTTTAAAGTAGGCTTTTTTACATTGAATTAGATTACGATTGGTCAAAATAACGATTCAAATCTATGAATTATTGAGAGCAAAGTACTACGTACTCCATCTGGTAATACTATAGGAAGTCTCTAGCCTTTATCACTGTTTTCTCGTCGTATCTCTACTAAATTTATTTTAAAATAACTATTAAGAGGATATGCGAGGGGCGTTTATACCATACAAACGTAGTCCCCTGTTTCGTTTCTGAATAATATCATTGTGATAAATATATATATACCAAATAATATATATCCACCACCGGCCGAACGTTTTGATTTTTTCCATAAATTTGTTATTTTCCTTTGAATATAAAAAAAATGCTCGATTTTTACCGTCATTTACGGCAAAAAAAAATTGATAAAGTATTACAAAAAATGAAAATAACCAGTCTTTTTTATTCTATAACTGAAAGAAAATTGAAAATCGGTTCCGTTTTGGAGGACGAAACAGGGTGCTACGTAGTGATGTTTTCGTCTATTTTGCATACGGAAAAATCAGCCGAGCTGCAGTTTCTCCTTTTGTGGCGCTACGCATTAGCAATATATTTCTATTAACCCCTTGAGCACTAAACTGGCTTTTACGCCAACTTTCCATTGTTTTCCTATTGTCTTTCTATTATCTTATTTTTATGGGTAATCGACATATTAATACCTACTTTTCAAATCTGTTGCCGATCGCATGTCCTCTTAAGATCCCAAGTATTAATTATTGAAGTCTAAAAGGTGAATTAAAGTGAATTAAACGAAAAAATAATAATAATCGTTACTGACGTTTTATTATCTGCTTTATTGCCAATTGTTCCTAAGCCACTCATTATTGTGCTAATTATGTAATCATCATTGGTTACGTCATACTGGTCTGCTTAAATTGAAATTTTCGTATGTTTTTTTGTATTCTAATGCACAGCACAGTGACTTCACTGGACCTGATGTTAAGTACAGTACAATCCAAAACAGCGGCGACTGACACTGAACAGAATTCACTGCCAGTCACCGCTATTCACGCCTCTTTTGAAGGACCCAATATCATATGAAGAAGGGAACACGCTGACAGGAAGACGGTTCCATAACCTCACAGTGCGACAAAAGTAAGAGTCAGCAAACTTTTTGGTTCTTGAAGTTATAGGAGTAACCGTGAAACCGTGACACCGAAGTCCCGCCTGCGTGGTTCTGTTATGGAATAGAGAGGAGAGGATCAGCTCAAAGAGCTCTTCAGAATTTCGTTTGGAGTAGATACTTACATGAAAGGATAGATAGGTACAAAGATAAACACTTTATTGCACATAAAATTTGTACATAGGCGAGTTTCATGCCGTTTGGAAGAAGGAAAATTATCCTAACATATTATTATGAAAAGTGACGTCTTTCTTCAAGCACGTTTTTTTTTAAATATCCTTTTAAAGCTCCTTTTTATTTAATTATTTCTAGGCTCTTGTTTGTCTTATTTCGTGAGTGGTGTTTTTAACTGTTCTTTTCAGAGGAAAGTATCAATTGAGTTTAAAGTTTGGCGCTATTGTGTATTGCGATATTTCGTTCTGGAAAACGGAATTTATAAACTATGGCAAAGCTGAAAGCAACTGCAGCTTATACTAGAATTTTCCCTTCTTTACTTGTACATTCAAAACTTCCATGTACTCTCTTCTATTTTTTTATTTTCTCTCCCCAATCGTTGGGTTAAAAAACAAAACCTGTAAAATCATGAATAATATTTTTTCTCGAAAACTATTGAATTATCGAAATTTCTCTATGGACCAAAATTACTTGGCGAATTTAATTAATTTATTTATATAAACAATAAGAAATTATGTCAATTTTTATATTATAATTCTAGAAAAATTTATTAATAATTTATTGACGATATACTGATATTTTTTTGAAAAATGTTATTACTTAATTTAATAAAATTTATACCAACACATGAAAATACATCTATTATTAAAATAAAATCTTGTCAGTTCTTTGAGTTTTGAGTTACAAACTAATTATTTGACAGAGAAACGGAAATAAAATATTCGAACATATCTAAGTACTTAATTCTTTTCGTAACACTTTTTAGTACTAAGGTAAAGTAAAAATATTTCTCATAAATTGAAACACTTTCCCGTAAAACTGTGCATTGAATCGGATTTTATTTAATTTTTTATAGGGTTTAATTTTTTTACACGGAACCCTAATTATTTTCGAAAGTCAAAAGTACCTCAAGTTACGTGAAGTTCAGCTATTTACCAAAAAGTCCCGTCAAAATCGGTCCAGCCGTTCTGGAGATCAGGGACAAGCAGACAAAAAAATTGATATTTTATTTTTAGTATAGGTACCATATATGTTTACATTCATACGTATTTAATTTAAAAAAATATTTTGCATTACAAACAGACACTTCTATTTTATTTATTAGTATAGATAAATCATGCTATACTATAACTTATATTAAGTAAATTCATAATTAGAAAATTTTATGAATGAATAATTAACAGTCGTATGTAATTACTTTATGATAACAAACATTACTACGCTCGAAGCAATCTTTCACACGCTATCGCAGCGGATATAAGGTTGAAGCCAAACGAGTTTAATTTTGTGATTTGTGAGTCGCATTTGTTTTGCAATGCATAATTATCGCTGCATTCGGTTTGACATAAAAATATATTTTGTTTCACACAAAGTCGCAAAATGTTTGTCAACTCTAACAAGTAAATGCACCTGAATCTCGGTCAGTATGTGCGACGTTCGGATACGGGGGAGTGAGTGAACGGACAGTTAAGTTTTAAATGCGCATGGTTCATCGACACGTTTTCTTCTCGAATAAATGTTCGATATGGATAGATGTATTGTTGAGGTTGACCATATTAATAGAATTTATTAGAAATATCATATAGGTAGTAATAAATTTTTACCTTCTAACGGTCCATAAATATAAACAAGTTTTAATGGACACATCACACTATATGATGAATGTGGATGTGCAATTGAATAATACCTTTGTAGTTGAACCGAATTTCAGTGGAACATAAATTACGCGACTCACATCTCACAAAATTACGCTCGTTTGATCTCAACCTAATAGTGGTCCATCGCGAAGAGTGAGCACCGATCGAAGCGATCCTATCTGTCAGTACGATCGAAGACATCGAACTATCTGGTCAACTATCGGATTCGGTGCCGCGTATTAATAATAAACAAATTAAACTATTCAAAGTTCCGTGTAAAAAGTTAAAATGAATTTTGTTATCACTAAAATGGTATGGAGAAACGGAATGAGGATAAATCAGTATTTATTTGCTGTATTAAGTAAGTTCTATTATTATATACACTATACAATTTTTTTTTAATTCAAATAAGAACAAGTTTTAATCACCTTTAAAAATTATTTACGTTTTTTAATTTTTTTTTAATGATTTTTTTAAAGTTGTAATTAAGTATTATAAAATTAATAATATAATGCTTTGTTATATAGTAGGTGTTTACAGTTTAATCGGGTCAAGTTATAACCTGGTTTTTTTTCTTTATTTAACGTCTTTTTTTACTGTCGGAACACGTATTATCGGAGTTTTAGTCGTAACTACCTACATTATCAGAAATTGTCATTACTGACACGTAGTTAATTTAATGTTTTCAAAAAGAAAATTGTCTAAGTAGAAACCAAAATAATCGTATCAGATACTTTCTGTTGAACTAGGTTTGAATTTTTAATTTTATTTTCGATATCTTTAGACATTTATCTCAAAATAAAATATTCTCAAATAATTTTAATTAGTATCTTTTTAATTTGGTTAACAAAAACATTAATAGGCATACAATTTATAGTTTTGATAATGAAAGTCATTTTCATATAAATATTTATTGCGTTTTCCCTCAAATTAAACTGTTAAACAAAAATTAAACAGCCATCTTAAAGAATTCTAATTTTTACATATTAAAAATACAAGCCTGTCTATCCGTCCGTCAGTCTAAGGCTTATTACTGGAAAATTATTAATCCGATTTGTATGTTTTTTTTTTTAAATCATAGATATATTATCTAGCTATATAAATAGAACGAAGAAAAATATAAAACTACTACCACATTCTTTTAATATAGATACGTAACTAAATAATAATAAAAAAACTAAAAAGTATTATTGTAGAGCGTTCAATTCTGCGTAATCCCCGAGTTCGCTCACAGTGCCGTAGAGTTAAAAATCAAAAATTATTTTATTAATTTTTAGAAAGTTTATAATTTTATGTGGGAAATCTTCTCTGGCAGAATACTTAAAGTTAATGTGCTGGTTTAAAATTTTAACATATTTCCAAAAAAATAGTTGTTTAAAAAAAAGCACCCTCCTAATAAGGGTGTGTTTTTTCCATATTTATTATTTTCAGGCACTTTTATTATCACGGTCGCCACGTTGTGGGGCTTTGGAAACGTTTATTTATTTAAATATTTACGGTCATTTTACTTTATAAATAAAAAGCTTCTTACTATTGAATTGTATATTTTATTACTTCTTTTATTTTTAGATTGACATAGAATGTAATGTTTTTAAAATTAGAAATTACATATTTTTAACATATCAAGTAAAACCTTGGTCTTTTTGGAACATCCTCCAAACCAGACACGAAACAACAAACATACACATTAATTAAATTAAAATTATTTGCGACAATTTCTCTGCCATATTTCCGAATAAAGCCGTATGAAATAAATTATATATAAACATCGTATTTACTCGGCATTTTTTACGTTTCTACTACTGCAAGTAAATTGTTCAGGTCTAACATTCTGCTCTGGTGTTTGCTTTATATAAAAACATGTATAAAATAATTAAAAATTACAGTTTCTACAACAATAAACCAATACAAAACATTCATATTTATACATTTCAATTCTGTTATTATACATTATTATTAATTTTCCTATTTTCATTTTGTAATTCAGTTCAAAAAATCTGTTACATAATTTTATGACTACCATATTTGATACTAGTAGAGGACAGCTATGGATAGTCTGACAATATTTGTGCTAGGATCATATTCACCATTATTAGTTTCAGACGCGTCTTATGTACCTGTACCTGTCAATCTTTATTTTATAATAGCTCAACACTCCATAGACCAGAGAGATTTATTATTTATTTATTTATTTAGATTCAAATCTCTCAACTTCTTTAATAACTAGTCATTCTTAACTTTTGGTAGGTGCCCAACATCATAAATCAGACTGTTTTACCACAGACTGTTTTACACCTCCAAAATATATATATATATATATATATATATATATATATATATATATATATATATATATATATATATATATATATATATGACCTTTTTTTTTTTTTTTTTCTCCTGTGACACTCTGCTGCAACCCCCAACACCGTGGTGAGTGCAGCTTTTACTGCGACCTTTAAAACCCGCTGTCTAAAAAAAAACTTTCATTTACCTACTTAATCTTATATTTGTAGGTGACATTAAGAATCAGCGTCTGTAACAAAGTAGCAGTATATATTCTGACACAGAGGACACATTTCATTTCAGATTATCCCACTATATTCTTATCATGGATATCTGAATTATATAACTATATTTATGTCCCCTGTTCCAAAAAGACCAAGGTTTTTTACTTGATATGTTAAAAATATGTAATTTCTAATTCTAAAAACATTACATTCTATGTCAATCTAAAAATAAATGAAGTAATAAAATATACAATGCAATAGTAAGAAGCTTTTAATTTTATAATGTAAAATGACCGTAAATATTTAAATAAATAAACGTTCCCAAAGCCCCACAACGTGGCGACCGTGATATTAAAAGTGCCTGAAAATAATAAACATGGAAAAACACAGGTCAGTAAGAGGTCAATTTACAAAGAAAGCAAATATATTGGCGACATTATTAAACGCAGAAAATAATTCTCCAACTGAATTTGAATTGAAAGCAACATATAAAGGACTCATCAATATTAAAGAATAATTGGTAAATTAGATGAGGAAATTAAAAAACAAAATATTACTAGAAAGAAGACGAGAGTTTAATTGAAAAAGAATTTGACGAAATTGAAAAATATGAGTGTAGATGGTTCCTCTTAGTTGAGAAATATAATTCCCTATTAAAAGAAAATATAAAGATAAAAAGTGTTCAAAGAAGAAATTTTTTCCGTTGAAGAAGATTTGACTATCAGAGTAATTAAAAATGGAAGGTAGAAACAGAGGACCGTATTGATATGGCAAGTCTGACTTATATGTAATAAAAGTATTATTAATATGATTCACAGGGATACTAACTGTAAACAAACGTAGCTTGGTAGACCATATGTCAATTCTGTAAAATAGACTCAACACTTTGGTGTAGCAAAGCCAACAAGATGTCTCTTCTAGAAAATAGAGTGAATAAAGAAAAACGTGGTTTTTGCTACATATATTTAAGAAAGGGCACATAAATATAGTTATATAATTCAGATATCTATGATAATGAATATAGTGGGATAATCTGAAATGAAATGTGTCCTCTGAGTCAGAATATATACTGCTACTTTGTTACAGACGCTGATTCTTAATGTCACCTACAAATATAAGATTAAGTAGGTAAATGAAAGTTTTTTTTTTTAGACAGCGGGTTTTAAAGGTCGCAGTAAAAGCTGCACTCACCACGGTGTTGGGGGATGCAGTAGAGTGGCACAGGAGAAAAAAAAAAGGTCATATAAATATATATATATTATTTTGGAGGTGTAAAACAGTCTGTGGTAAAGTATTAAATGCTGTGATATTCTCGTATCAGAGCATCAGAACAGTCTGATTTATGATGTTGGGCACCTACCAAAAGTTAAGAATGACTAGTTATTAAAGAAGTTGAGAGATTTGAATCTAAATAAATAAATAAATAATAAATCTCTCTGGTCTATGGAGTGTTGAGCTATTATAAAATAAAGATTGACAGGTACAGATACATAAGACGCGTCTGAAACTAATAATGATGAATATGATCCTAGCACAAATATTGTCAGACTATCCATAGCTGTCCTCTACTAGTATCAAATATGGTAGTCATAAAATTATGTAAGAGATTTTTTGAACTGAATTACAAAATGAAAATAGGAAAATTAATAATAATGTATAATAACAGAATTGAAATTTATAAATATGAATGTTTTGTATTGGTTTATTGTTGTAGAAACTGTAATTTTTAATTATTTTATACATGTTTTTATATAAAGCAAACACCAGAGCAGAATGTTAGACCTGAACAATTTACTTGCAGTAGTAGAAACGTAAAAAATGCCGAGTAAATACGATGTTTATATATAATTTATTTCATACGGCTTTATTCGGAAATATGGCAGAGAAATTGTCGCAAATAATTTTAATTTAATTTATGTGTATGTTTGTTGTTTCGTGTCTGGTTTGGAGGATGTTCCAAAAAGACCAAGGTTTTACTTGATATGTTAAAAATATGTAATTTCTAATTTTAAAAACATTACATTCTATGTCAATCTAAAAATAAATGAAGTAATAAAATATACAATGCAATAGTAAGAAGCTTTTAATTTTATAATGTAAAATGACCGTAAATATTTAAATAAATAAACGTTCCCAAAGCCCCACAACGTGGCGACCGTGATAATAAAAGTTCCTGAAAATAATAAACATAGAAAAAACACATGCCCTTTTCTTAAATATATGTAGCAAAAACCACGTTTTTCTTTATTCACTCTATTTTCTAGAAGAGACATCTTGTTGGCTTTGCTACAACAAAGTGTTGAGACTATTTTACAGAATTGACATATGGTCTACCAAGCTACGTCTGTTTACAGTTAGTATCCCTGTGAATCATATTAATAATACTTTTATTACATATAAGTCAGACTTGCCATACCAATACGGTCCTCTGTTTCTACCTTCCATTTTGATTAACTCTGATAGTCAAATCTACTTCAACGGAAAATATTTCTTCTTTGAACACTTTTTATCTTTTATATTTTCTTTTAATAGGGAATTATATTTCTCAACTAAGAAGAATTATCTACACTCATATTTTTCAATTTCGTCAAATTCTTTTTCAATTAAACTCTCGTCTTCTTCGAGTAATATTTTATTTTTAATTTCCTCATCTAATTTATCAATTATTCTTTAATATTGATGAGTCCTTTATATGTTGCTTTCAATTCAAATTCAGTTGGAGAATTCTTTTCTGCGTTTAATAATGTCGCCAATATATTTGCTTTCTTTGTAAATTGACCTCTTACTGACCTGTGTTTTTCCATATTTATTTTTTTCAGGCACTTTTATTATCACGGTCGCCACGTTGTGGGGCTTTGGGAACGTTTATTTATTTTAAATATTTACGGTCATTTTATATTATAAAATTAAAAAGCTTCTTACTATTGAATTGTATATTTTATTACTTCTTTTATTTTTAGATTGACATAGAATGTAATGTTTTTAAAATTAGAAATTACATATTTTTAACATATCAAGTAAAACCTTGGTCTTTTTGGAACAAAGGGTGTTTTTTATAGAGGTAAAAAAAAAATTTAGTTGTCAGCTGTCAAGTGATTTATTTTTAGTTTGGTTTGGCAATTCAACATGTATAGACTGACGCCTGAACAAAGCTTCCGAATTGTGCAAATTTATTTTGAAAATCAATATTTCGAAATACGAGTACGTATCGCGCACTACATCCATTTTACGGTCAACATAATCGTCTATCAGAACAATTAATTCGATTAACTGTGGAACGTTTTTGCTCCACGTTTACTCTAAATGATAATCCACAGAGACGTCGTACATTGCGTACAGAAGAAGCCATTGCTGCTGTAGAGCGTAGCGTAGAGAAAGACCCTAATCAGTCTATCCGCCATCGTACATAGGAATTGAATATGTGTCCATCCACTTTATGGAAGATTTCGCGGAAAGATCTTGGTTTGCATGCTTACAAAATCCAACTCGTGCAAGAATTGAAGCCACACGATCACCTAGCAAGGCGTAGATTCCGTGAGTGGGCCCAAAACAAGATTGCCTTTGATTTCGATTTTCTTAGCGAATTTTGTTTAGCGATGAAGCTCACTTTTGTTTGAATGGATCCGTCATAAACATAACTGCCGTATTTGGAGTAATGATAATCCTCAAGTGTATGTTGAGACACCGTTATATTCAGAAAAAAACTGACTTTTTGACTGACTGACAAAAAAATTACTAGCTGTGTGCCTGCCTTTTTTATGTTCTTCACTGCGTTTAATTTTTTTGTATGGATTATTTTCGAAAATCAAAAGTACCGTAGGTTACGCAGAGTCAGCTGTCTACTAAACAACTCCCATCAAAATCGGCCCAGCTGTTCCCGAGATTAACTGGAACAAACAGATAGACAAAATTTTAAATATTGTATTTTTGGTATAGGTGTCGTATATACTCGTACATTCATATATTTGGTAAAAAATTGTTATTTTGACATAACAAACAGACACTTCAATTGTATTTATTAGTATAGATAAGCGGGTTAGCGAAAAGTAAATGTCCATAGATCTATATGTGATATCTTATGTAATATGCGGTATTTTAAACGGGTTACGAATTAGTTTATAACCACTACGTTTTCGTAGTAGTGCGGTTGCAGTTAGGAGAACAAGTCTGTATACTGGAAAGCGGGGCTGTGTATACATACTACTTACGCGGGCGCGACTGGACAGGGAAAGGAGTGGGAGTTTTAATGAAGTTGCACTATTCGAGCGGAAGTAATACAGTGGAGCTCCTGCTCCCCGGCCAAATAGGTGAGAGATGACACCAAGGAGTTTTAGTGGGTATACCCGGTAACCATCTCAAGCCGGGCGAGTCCCACATACCCCTTCTCCGTATAAGGTTGAGAAGGAAGCGTGAATGCATTTCTCCTTGATAAAAGTAAAGGTAGCGTTACCAAATAGATCAGTATGACAATTTTTAGCTCAAATTCCACTCCAATATCAGAAAAGAGAAACATGTTATTTGTTGGGCATTTATTTTAAATTACAATAATAGTCATAATTTTTTTGTGTAATTTATAACATTCTTTCACGAAAGCTCAGGCTCCTTTTTTCATTGGATAGGTGAATTAGAATCTACATACGTCAATGCGGAATCACACCTACCAACTGAGCCTTCATCGCATCGTATCTGGTATATTCTATAAATATTTTCTAGTGTATCTCTTCTATTTACTACTTTGTGTATTTTGTAAAACGGTTTCCTGATTTTAAATTGTATTCGCATGAACTGTATGCCGATTCAACTTGACAAAAAGGTAAATAAACATGGCCGAATTCTATATGAAAGTCCACGTAGAATAATATTTGAATGTTTATGAAAAATAAGTACGTATTATATTCGATTTTAACATTGAAAATATATTTTTATATGTTTATCACACAGATAAATATATGACTTTAATAACTGTGTTTTTTTTAGAGATATAATTCTTTTTTTAGGTACATACGACGATCATGTCCGTTTTGAATTTTGAAAAAATTATCAGCGGAGTATTTTAAGTGACGCGTATATATTGACTTTAGGTTATATATTTTTGCCGTTGGGAGTGGAGACTCTAGGACCGTAGAGTTCAAGTGCTCACAGCCTGTTGAAGGAGCTCGCGAGCCGTCTAGGTGACAGGACTCAGAAGATTGATCAATGCGGCCAGCCTGCTGGTATCCTTTCCATCCAGCGGCGTGCTGGACGACATACATTATTTATAGCTTTTTTTTATTAAGTTTACTATTACATTTTAATAACCACATTATAATGCCAATGAACCTGACACTTATATTGAAGCTTTTAGCTTAGTTTCTTTTAATATAAGATAGGTTATTGATTCCATTTTGTTGTAAAATGCATATGAAATTATGATCATGCACACTTTCGGTTAAAAATATAACGAAACGTGTTATATACATATGTAAATGATATAACCTATATTTGTGAGAGGTTGGCGCCTGAGTGAAAACCCGATCGAAACCGGTTTAGCGCTTTGTATTTAGTACCCACCGTACGAGCTGGAAATTATTTTTTTTTAAAACGTTTGTTTCGAGTTATCTACACTAATAAATTTGAAGTGTCCGTTTGTAAAGTCAAAATAGTTTTTTTACTAAATAGATATGATAAACGAGACCTATACAAGAAATGCAATTTTTAAAATTTTTGCCTGTCTGTTTGACCCGGGTAAACTCCGGAATGGCTGGACCGATTTTGACACGACTTTTTTTGTTAGATAGCTGAAGTTATTTCGCTTAACTTGCGTACCTTAATTTTTTTATAATATTGAGGGTTCCACGTAAAAAACTTAAGGTTCATGAAATTATGAATAAAATCCGATTCAATGCACAGTTTTACTGACATGTATTTAAATTTGTGAGAAATACCTTTACTTAATGTTGTAGCAAAAAATTTTTTTCAGTAAATTATTATAGTTCCGTATAGAAAGATTAAAATGCAATGAAAAATATATGAAACGCGGGTGCAGCCGCGGGCACACAGCTAGTTAAAGAATATAGATATACAGAGGCGCTTTTTATTTAGTTTATATAATGCCTTGGGTAATATTATAAATGCGAATGTGCGTTTGTTTATTAATAACTCAGTTCTTACCTACTCAAGCTATCATGATGAAATTTAAATAAACGTCGTCAAGGATAATTTTCATCACTGAATTAATTTCGAAGTATACAGTAATGCGAGAGAAGAATGTTTATGATTAATATTATATGCCGGTTGCCAAGAGAAATCAAAGAAAAATCGTGTATCTGGTGGTTTGGTACCCTGATCAACTACCTGCACGTTACCTCGTCAAAACTCTCTTTCCCCTGAAAAAAGAACATACAGACGAATTGATAAACTCCTCCTTTTTGAACTCGGTTAAAAAAGAACAAATTAATACGGAAATAAAATTATATTTACAGAAAAATAAAAAAAACATCACAACCTATTACACCTAAAAGGCTAAATAAAAGTACATACTTAACCTAAAAAGTAGAAAACAAAACTTTTTAAATTAAAAACAAAACCGACTTCAGAAGAATATACTATAAAAATGCACTCAAAAGTAAATAAATAATTACTGAATTAATCTACTTCTGATAACTTCCATATATCCTTAATATTGGAGTACGTACCAGCTAGAGTTTACCGATCTACTCATTTATAATTGTCATTTATAATTGGCAGTTTTTTGCCTAAACTTCATCACGATTATATATAAGCTTAAATAATTAGCAACGTACATTTTGTTATCCGTAAGCTGGCATCGATTTCAAAATTATTAATGGTATTACAACAACGGATATATCGAAATTACCAGAAGTAGATTAATACAGTAATTATTAATTTACTTTTGAGTGCATTTTATAGTATATTATTTTGAAGTCGGTTTTGTTTTCAATCAAAAAAGTTTGTGTTGTAAATTATTGTTAATAGATTCTGTTTTTTTTTTCACAAATTCGCAGTTCGATCGTGGTATCCTGTATATTTGAGTTTCAAAGTTGGCAATACCAGATATCAATATCGTACAAAGCGAGGGAATACTTATCTACACAGTATTATATTTGGATCGGACAAGAATTAAACAAGAGCTCACTTGTTTCTTTTTTTTTTATGAGTAGGCGTTGTATAATTAAATATTTGATGTATACAAAAACCAGTTTTGCATCAAAACAATTTATATATTCAAGCTCTCTGGGCAAGGACGGGGCAAGGTCACAAATTGTGGCGTAAAATAGATGAGGTACGAACATTACGTCGCTTTGTGTTCCAGATTGAACGTGACGTGGTTGTATATTTAACGTGGAAAAACTTGAATATAAAGAGTGTTAGCGTTTGATAATCGCACTAAGATACTAAATTACAGGATCATATTCTATTACTAACTGTGTGCCCGCGAGTGCGCCCGCGTTTCATATAAATTTGCGCTGCATAATACAGTTTTTTTTTTATACGGTACCCAAATAATTTTCATAAATTAAAAGTTCCCTAAGTTACGTGGAGTAACTTCAGTTATCTACCAAAAACACCCGTTACAAACAGACAGAGAGACAAAAAATTTAATAATTGTTATTTTTGGTATAGGTATCGTATATACATACATACATATATATTTTTGTTACTTAGCTAACTCTGTTGTCCTGAAGGGCATTTGGGGGTGAGTGCTGAAGGCATTCAGCCACAAAAGGTAACTAGCACAAGGGTTAATCAAATCAAATGGTCAAATGGTACAAACCTCGGCTTGGCCGTTACCTGAAAACTCTCTCGCGTAATATTGATCCTAGCTAAACCCTACCTTTTATATTTAACATAAAAAAAGGTTTCTTACAGGCCCTATGTACCTGCGTGTTGCATGCAGGAGCATGTGTGCGGTGTTGTGCATGTATATGGTCAACACATGGTTAGTGTCACTGTATCGCGCTGGCGGCGACGTCAAGAGCCTCCCTAGTTGGGGAACGAGACACTTCTTGGGTCACCGTCTGAGGGAGACCCGGAGAGTGTGAGAGAGCGAAATTAGCCGCCTGTCCTCGGCGGCGGGAACGGCGGTTTAGCGGGCGTGGGCGCTGGCAAGCATATTGAATCGGTTGATAGAGAAAGATTATTTTTCGCACGTGATTTCATCATCGGGGTCGAAGAGTACGTTTCGCGGTCTCCAAAACGATTTCGGAGCTAACGGGTCGGTGGAGTACACGATGGATTTCGCTATGAGCGGATTCGGGTGTATCTCTGCGCGATCGAAAAAGACGCGACACTGGGACTTGATTGCAGAATGGATAGATGGTAGGTTAAGGTCTCTGTGTAAATCTACATTCCTCTCATACCATCGGGCACCTATGGCTCTCCTTGTTAAGCGATTCTGAACCACTTGGAAGGAGGCTAGATCTGTGTATGCGAATGCAGGGGTGCAATACGTAAGAATGGGCCTAACTACCGTTTTGTTCAGAGTAAGCTTATGGAGGAAGGCCATCTTACTTCAAGAGTTATAAAGGGGGAAAAGACATCCCAGAACCATGTTGGCGCGGTTTCTGGCTTTCAAAATGTGATATCTGAAAGTAATGTGCCCGTGTCTAGTGTGAGATCAAGGTACTTGGCTTATTCATATGCATTTAGTAGTTTTATTTTATTTATTAATATAGATAGTGCCCACCACGTAACTAGAACTAGCACAGTGATCAATTTGTAGATGCGATTGGAAGAGAGGCATGAGGCACGGGGTACATTGCCATGCGGAAAGGTAACGCGCTGACGCGATACAGATCGCTACGTGGAGTACATCTCCGGTAGTCGTGTCCTCACCGAACACGAGTATAAACTGGTACAAACGTGGTTTGAACCATATTTACCACTGCACTATCAAATGCTTGGGTACTTACTACACGCAAAGTATATAGATTATGCCACTATTTTCTTTTTTCACAGTACGATTTAAAATAAAAATCTAAGCTTCATTAGAGGAAATTCTGAGGATTTTTTTATTACAGGTCCCAGTTCGAGTTTCATATCACTTTGATGCTCTTGGGGTAAAAGCTTACCGCTTACCTCAAACTCTGATCAAGCTGACAAAGCAGTTCAGGTTAATCACTTCGAGAAAACATCGCGATTTCATGCTGTACACCTGTTTTTTTTTTTGTCAGAGCGAGACGGTTGGCAAATTTTGTTAAAAAAATCAAGGCATGGGGTCTGCCGACACATATGAAAACTTAAAACTATAGAAAAAAACTCTTTTTAATGTCTAAATTTCATAATTTGTCTATTGAAATTATAAACACAATCTAACACATAGCATTCGTCTGGTTTTTACATCAATTGCCGCTCTGAGCCATAACTATGTACATTGTCATAAAGTTTATTCATAATCAAAACATACGATAATCCGCGTAATTATACATTTTATTATTTATCTCCGAGCGCCATCTTATACTTGACGTACTGTAGCATGTTGACGTCTGTCGTCATAGCATTGGTAACGCGAATCTACATATAAGTTTTTCTCTACCGTGAATCTTATCACTTCAAAAATATAATTTATTTACTATTTTTTTAACTATAAAAACATGACGGCAATTTATTAATAATAAATTATTTAAAACTATTTAACATTTTCGATTGAGTGCTTGTCTCTAAGTTCTATGAAGATGTCAAGGTCATTCAGGTCAACAGCGTTTAGACAAATAAAAAAAATCTGAAAGAGATAATCTCAAAGGTTATACATTTTGTTTGTTATTGTCAGAGCAATAAATCTGTTTGCAAATATCAGCAGTAAGATAAATAAGTCAATATTATGACTTTAAGATATTTTGTCTGTTTGCAAAAACAGGGTCATAATACACTTTCCTGCGGACAACGGGACAGATAATCCCAAAGCGGTATGTATGGCCACATACCGAATATCACGGTGCTATGGTTTCATAACATTACTCCAAGGTTTGAGTTATGGTTTCGACACAGAGCGGGCGGAACGGAACGTCAGCGCGACGTTATTACAAAAGTGGTCGGGTTCGCGGAATGGACGCTGGTTCGATCCAATCTATGGAACGCTAAAATCAGCCTAAGCTTTCGACGAAGGAAAACATCTAGAGTAAACAATAGCATGGTGGTGTGGCATTTTCTAATAATGCCCGCCTGGGTAGCTACCACCTTGAAGTTTGAAAACCTGTCGCCAAATACCAATAGGTGTATTCCGGCAGCATCACTTGAGAACTAGTGTATTTAGGTTTAGTTTGTTTAAAATCCTGGACCACATCGTCACTTAACATCAAGTGAGATTGTGGCCAAAGCACTGAGCCTGTACCGTGTAAAAAAAAATAGAAACATCGCGCTGGTGTCCCGATCCGCCCGCTGTGTGTTGCAACCATTAAAGTCCTCGGACGTAATGTATCAGTCGGTTTAATATCCAAACGTCAATGTTACAGTTCCTCATATAGGCGATAAGGTTTATAGGATCCCAACGGAGAGGAAAAGATAAACATCTAGGGCGCAGAGTTCGAATTGCTGCAACTAGTACAAGGCCGATTAAGTCAGCTGGTTTAGATGCGAATAATTTAAGTAAAATTTTCGAAATAATGTAAAACTAACTTTGCTAAATTCTACAGTTACGTACTTAAAATTAAAAAGAAATCGTGGTACTTACATGTATTCTTTACCCGCGTTTCATATATTCTTCACTGCGTAATGTAGTTTTCACATAATTATAATTATCATTGGAGAATAATTGTTTTGATGGCGGATGATGACGGAAAAAATTCAAACATCTGTTAGTAAAACTGTATACTGAATCGGATTTTATTCACAAATTCATGATTTTTTTTTTTTTTACGTGTAACACTAATTATTTTCGAAAAGTAAAAGTAGCCTAAGTTACGTGCAGTAACTTCAGCTATTTGCCAAAAAAAGTCCCGTCAAATCGGTCCAGCCGTTCCGGAGATTATCCGGAACAAACAGACAGAGAGACAAAAAAATTAATTATTGTGTTTTTGGTAGAGGCACCGTATATACATTTATATGTATTTAGTAAACAATTGTTATTTCGATATCACAAACAGACACTTCAATTTTATTTATTGTAATGTAATGTAAATTTTTTTTACTAGACATATATGAATGTATAATATACGTATACCAAAAATACAGTTTTTAAAATTTTTGTCTGTCTGTTTGTGTTTAATGGATAATCTCCGGAACGGCTGAATCGATTTTGATGGGATTTTTTTTTGCAGATAGCTGAAGTTACTTCGAGTAACCTAGGGTACTTTTAATTTTCGAAAATAATTTGCAAAGGGTTTTGCGTAAAAAAAATAAAACTCATAAAAAATTGAATAAAATCCGATACAAGGCACAGTTTTACGGGCAAGTGCAATAATTTATGCGAAATATTTTTTACTTTATCTTTGTAAAAACAATAGTTTTTTTAGGAAAATAATTAGGGTTCCGTAAAAATAAATTAAAACGCAGTGAAGAATAAATGAATGCGTGTGCAGCCGCGGGCTGAAAGCTAGTAGTAAACAATAAGCATACAAAAAACTAACTTACTAAATAAATAAGTGCAAAAGAAACAAAATAATCAATATACAATAAACAAATAAGTTTACATTAATGGACAAAAAATTAATAAATAGATGGGATATTAGATAATATGGGAGATTTCATTGTGTTATTAACCCTTTACTTCATTGATCCCAGATTAACAGAATTTTTATATAAATGCCATTTTCAAGATTTTTTTTTTTTTTGACTGAATTTAAATTGTTGTCGAAAGATAATATGTAATATCTTATTTAAATGTCAGTGTCGTCTCATGTCCTTTTCTAGGATTTACCTATTATTTGTTTATTTTTTGTAGCATAAATAATTCAAACCTCTTAATGGATTTAATTAAAATATTTATTTTTATTTTGTGTCAGTACTGTGAATAATTGAGTTAATACAGTGACACAGAAAATGTATAATTCGATTTTCTTTGTCAATATTTTATAGTTTTAGAAAAATCGTCCATTTTACTTCTTACATTCTGAACAGAATAATAAGATGTTATAAAGAAGTAAAACAAGATTCAACTGATTATTTCAAACCAACTATAACTAAATATAATAAAGATGGATGGATTGTGAGAAAGATGATATGTTTAGAAAGGGAGGGAATGCCGATGTGACTACAAATAAAGAGGAAGACATTTTGCACCGACCCCAAATGGAAATGGGATAAGGGTAGGGAGATGATGATATAATTAATTACGTATTAATTATTTGAAACTATATTTGAAAATATCCCTAACGCCGAAAATAGTCAACAATAACATCAAACAACTTCATTACTTTTGAAACAAAAAACTAGACAGCCATGTGGACCGCCTATTGGTAATTCTGTTAAGAGAAAACTCGAAACTTTGAAACATCTGTTTTTACATAACATAACATAACCTCGCGCCTGTTATCCCCGAAGGTCTAGGCTTAGTTCCGTACCAAATGTGACAGGGGGCGAGCCTGTCGCCATATCTGGCACAAATTCCAAACTCCGGGATGATACTGAGTAGAAAAACCTAATACCATTTGACCCGACCCGGGATCGAACCCGAGACCTCAGAACGGCAGTCACACCGTAATACAACGGTTTTTAAACGTTCAAATTTAATAATTTAACAATTGAAATTAACAAAACCTAACATTTAACATTTGTCATGTTTTTACATCTATTGACGGAGCAATAATTATTTTCATATATTTTATTCATAATCAAAACATACGATAGGCTCCGTAAGTATACATTTTATTATTTATCTCCGAGTGGTACAACTTAAACACCATCTTATACTTGCTATACTGTAGCATCTTGACGGTTTATAGCATTGGTAACACGAATCTGAAAGTTTTTCGTCTACCTAGAATCGCTCAACCCGACTAGAGTTTTCACTTCAAAAAGCATCAGGATAATAAAATAGAGTATACCGTTATCACCTCCCCTGCCAAGGTCGTACTGGGGTTGTCAAACTTTCATTATTCTGTTAACCAGATCGGTTTCTCTGCGAAACAGCGGCATGGTTTTAATTCCGTGCTGGGAATGTTGATAACGCAAGCCTGATAATTCTAACCTTATTTGCATACAAATGTGTTCGATAAATGCAAAATACGATGTGCATCGTCTATACAGTGTAATTTGTGATTCCGCTAATGTACACCCTCTTTCTTGACCTTTGCTCAATAAAACACACACAATCGTTGCATTTAAAACCTTCTTAAATACACATAAGAAATTCGCAGACCTGACTGACCGGTATCAAATTTCTACTATCATGGCGCATAGATGCATAAATTCTTTATTATATTTTTCTTAAATTGTCAGTAACAGTTACTTTGAAACTGTGTTCGCATTCTTTTGTTAGACCGTTATTTGTTTATTCTTATTAAAATTCAATTAAAAAATCCTCGAAAACTTACCACAAAATTTCTCAAAAAGTAATCCAAATTTATACGAAAATTAATGAAATGTATGCTTAGCTCAATATCGAAGCTACGAATTGAAGCTTGAAGGGATGATGGCCTAGTTGGTAATGTGATTAGATTCTGCGTCGTTCGATGTAGGTACGAAGCCACCTATCAAACTCTATAAGTAGCTTTTGATGAAAGAAAACTTCTAGAGGATTTCATAATAAGGTGGTAAAAAAGGTAATCCTTTTTCTAATAATGCCTGGGTAGCTACCGTCCTCAAGGTTGAAAACCTGTCGCCAAACACCGATATCAGTATCCAGTAACACCTAAAATCAGACAAATGTTTTATTTTAAATTTTAGGTTATGTTATTAACAAAAAAAATCAATTAACAAATTATATAATCGAAACTTTAAAAACAACAGTTTTTCCAAAGTCTTGCATTTTCACTTCTGTCGTCAGTCCCCATGGTCGCTTAGCTTTTTTTATCCTGGACCACATGGTCACTTAAAATTAGCTGAGACTATGGTAAAGGCACTGAGCCTATACAGTGTAAAATAATGCATTGATATATGATCAAAATCTTCGTTTTACAAATACGAAAATCCAAGCGGACAGATACCCAGACCCACTTACAACATACACTTACATACAAAATAAACACAACAAGAACGTTATTTTTAATAATAAGTTTCGAGCTCTTGTGTTCTATAAATTAAAAAAAAAACCTGTATAACATTTCTATTTTTCCAGTGAAAGTGGACAATTAGGATGCCTCGCAGTAAAAATAATTCTAAAACAAGTTTTTTTTAGAGCACTCCTCGGAACCGAATAAGATTATGCCATTATCATAGACGAAGTGAAATGCTTTGACCAATTGAATTCTTATCGTGTCGTATTTTAAATTAATTATAAATGGGCGCCTTAATATAATTTGTTTTTTTTTTTCTTTCAAACGAATAGAAAATTTACTGCTTCTTAAAACATTTAGAAAAGGTGTTCGGCGCCTATGAAGAATTAAATGTCATAGTTAATCTACTTTCTTTCCTTTCTTATAAATGATATCTTTAATTTTTTTCAAAATAAAACTTATATTAATTGATGGTAGTGTAGCTTTCTACAGATGAAAGAGTTTTGAAAATCGATGAAGCGGTTTTTTTGTGTTTTTTTATAACAAACACAAAATCAATTTGACCTCTTAATATATAACTAATGATATAGATAAACCTCACAAGTATAACGTAAGCAGAATTATAGATATTTTTGCTTTCCCCTAACCACTTGTCAGCAGCAGTAACTCAACTACTCAAATAATTCACATGCCATTAAAATAAACAACCTATAGACTCCTCCTCACTTCATTTTTGCTTGCGTAATTTACGACCCCATATAACCTAATGTAACAAAATATATAGCAAAACTTGAATAAAGAATAAATAGATTCTAATCCTAACATTACAGTAAACGCAACGTCTGCTTCTTTGTCTGCTGGTTTATAACTAGGAAACTACTGAACCAATTTACATGATTTTTCTTTGAAATCATGAACATAAAATTGAAGTAAATAAGAAAAATCTACATTACATTATCACCATCAGCAACATTTTAATAAATCATGGAATACAAGTCACACAGGAGTTCTTGGTGCGAATTTGGTATGTTCTGTAGAGTAGTTCTTGTTTTTAATTCATTAATTTGCAGTATATGACTTTATATTATGTGATTTTGGTCATGTTTTTTTGTTATATATTCTGGTGAATTCTGAAATCTCACAGCAACTCTCTTGACCGCATTCACTCACTTGAACATTTAAAAAATGGCCGCCATTTTGTTAGAGCATTGAAGATTAGTAAAATAATACAAAGTTGGGCATAAACAACTTGTAGTCAAGGCCATAATAAAAATACAATGAATATTTAAAAAAAAAATAATGATTAATTTTCAAGAATATAAATATTCGCCAGCGATGTCGCGAAATGTAAATTATCGAATATCAGATGTGTTGTCTATTTTTTTTAAATCAAATTTGTGGATTCAAAAACTTTCATTTATAATATATAGTTTCCCAACTCTGCGAAATTATTTTGGTCGAGTTTGGACCAACATTAGTAACGAGTTTCTTATAAAAAACAACAACACAGTATATGTTATTAATAGTAGTATATACAATTAGACATACATTGGTAGATATAATAGAATTAATTAAAGCCCCAAATAAAAAATCGACATTATGTGATTCGAAACTTTTTGCTTAATCTTTAAGTTAATTCGTCCAAAAAGAATAAACTTTAAACTAGAAACCGATTAAATAACTTTAGCCACGAGTTAATCATGGCATATAAAACAACGTAAGTCTGTTTGTATGTTTGTTTGTGAATTGATAATACAAAACGATGTTGATTTTAAGCGGCGATGCCTTAACAGTAGATCACTCGAATAACTATTTAACCAATGTACTTCTGAAATGCTGTATCCTTAAAATTAGACGATTCTTTTTTAAATTTAATTTATTATTGTGCAAAAGGTATCGATATTTTTACTATAGCATTGTGGTCTAGAATGATTTTAGATCTATAGAATCATAATTGGGTTCGAGATTGAGAATCGAGATACATTTTTCTAGACGTCATTCCGAATCGAATGAGCTGTCGCACGTATTTTTAGGAGATTTATCAAATCAAAAATAATTAAACTTTATTGGACTTGTGAGTGGACTATTACATTGTTTCTGTAATAGAAAAAAAATCTTTTCATGCTTAAGATTTTTTTTTTTGATAAAAAAAATGTTATTATTTACTTTATATCACCACGAAACGAATGAGCGAGTTTTTTTATACGGTATAGACTCAGTACTTTGACCACAATCGCAAGTGATGTTAAGTGAGGATGAGGTCCAGGTTTGTAAACGCACTAAGCCTAGTTGTACTGGTTCGCAAGTGATGCTGCCGGAACACAACTATTGGTATTTGGCGACAGGTTTTCTATGTTGAGGATGGTAGCTACCCAGGCGAGCTTTATTAGTAAATGCCCTAGCACCATGCTATGGTTTCCTCACGATGTTTTCCTTTATCGAAAGCACAGGCTGATTTTTAGAGTTGGATAGGTGAGCTCGAACCCGCATCCATTGAAGCGAAATCCGGCCGCACTACCAACTGCGCCATCATCGTTATATTGACTTAGCGCGGACTGAACTATCGTGAAATTCTGAACTTACCACAACATCATTACAGAAACGTAATTTTCCACTATTATTATTGCATTAAAAATTCTGATTACTGGCTATTTATTACCTATTTGAGTTAATAACTCTTTTGTGAACTGCGTTCCTAATCACAGAGTTATCATTTGATGTGATTGCTTTCCTGTATTATCGAGCTCGATAGCTATTTATATACTGAGTGAAGTTTTATTGTTTATTCATTGTAAGATATATAATTTAATTAACGAATAATATAGTAAATAAAACCAAAAATATTGGATTCAATTTAGCCCATAAAAAGTAAACTATCGTGGTAGACTAGGTTTAAAATATCATTATAAATGATATTGCATCATAGTATTCTGCTCATTTCAAGTTCTGTTATTGCAAATCCGGTCTTATTAGCGTTAAAAACAACTTATGTTTTTTTTTTTCGAAATTATCAACACTAGTACTAGTTAGTCCCCATTCTCAGCGATCGCCAATTATACTTAATTTTATTATTTGGTAAAACCCAATGATTAATATCGAAACGAATTTAAAATTTTAAGATTAAAAAAAAAAACAAAAAATAACAATAGTAATAACTACTCTCGTATATTCATGGACAAAAAAAAAAAGAAAATAAAATTATGTTGAAATATGTAATTCTGATGCGCAGTTGAATGTGAATTGTACCACGTAATATTTACAAGTAATCCGAATGTTGATACAATTAATTTTTTTTTGGTTCCATTTATTTCTTTGTAAGGTAAAGGTACTAGACCATGCAGCCAAGTCTGATTGTAGAATCATTTTACAAAACGCTGTTTCGAAATGGCGGCTTTATGTTAGAGCTATTTTATGGAAATGGTTGGGAGATCACATAGTTCACGCTCCTTGTCATTATTTCTAATTCATTTTATTTGGACACTTACATACTAAGCTATATCATGTAAAATGCCACCAAAGTTAAATATTATTTGGTCGAATACTGTAAGTTAATTAATTAACAATAGCCTTATTTAATACATAAAAAACTGAAATTAATTCAAGAACTCTCACGTATTACATATATGTATTTGTGACCTCTTAACTTATTATTCTTCTTTATCGTGGCTTCGCAAACGCATTTGCCCTTGTCACTGTTTTATTTCGGGAGAGTTTGGTTAACTGATTTTGTTTTTATACTGTGCTCAGTGCTTTGACCACAATATCATATGATATTGAGTGACGATTCGGTTTCGAATGGTTAACACACTAAGCTGAGAACAGTGGTTTTTTTTTTAAAATAAAATAAAACATATTCTGCGGACTCTGGGTCTACACCTTTTTCTATGTTGGAGGTTTAATTCGACTTGGGTCTGAAAAAACTGCTTATAACATTTCATGCAACTATGGAGTTACCTTCTTTCATAATTAATTAAATGAGCTTAAATCTACTTATATTTTACATATAAACTAAGACTATGTTAAATAATTGTTTTTTTAATGAGAATTTAGTATGTTATAGATGTTTTTTTGTTGGTTTTTTTTTTTGTAAGTATTGTTAAACTTATTGGTGAGAGCAGTGGTTGTCACACTTTTCTCTGCTCAAGGGACACATAGGTCGATGCGAGGCACCACTACGTGCCACACTTTTATGGATTGGTTAGTCGAGTTGATATCATCTATTAATTTACATATTTTTATGAGCTATCAACGCGAATTCTCCATAGATTTTGTATGACAATAAGAACCTTTGAAGTCACTTTTCACAACCTAATTCATTGATTCTATATAAATTCGGTTTTAAGTCTATTCTTACCAAAAGTGTTAGCTTAGTCGGGGGCCGTACAAATACCGACGAAGGACCACAGTTTGTCGAACACTAGCCTAGATGTACTGGTTCTCAAGTGAAGCTGCCGGGATATACCTATTTACCGGGATACAGCTTGAGGATGGTAGCAACCCAGGCGGGCATTATTAGCAAGCGCCCTACCACCATACTATGGTTTCATCACGATGTTTTCCTATACCTAAAACACAAACTGATTTTAAAGTTGTACGTATAGGTTTGAACCTTCGTCAATAGAAATCCACCAGGAATCATTATAACAAAAAGTTGTTTGTCTTTTAAGCGATTACAGGTCTTAAAAATTTAACTCGATTATTTCACACACACACACATATACATATACATATATATATAACGAACAAAGATGACTGCAGTAATATTTACGGAAATAATAATTTTGCATTTGTATTTTAATATATGTATGTATACAAACCAAACCAGATTGTTAAAATGTGCGAAACGCGCGCGATACGGCGAGGTCGTCCGAAGATTCCACGTTTATAAACAAAATGTATTATTGAGGAAATTGACTAACTAATATAATTAATAAAATATATATTAAAAAAGAATGATTTCACAACATATATACACAAAGTTCGGATTTTCGAGTATTTTGTTAAATTCTAATGGTGCAACTGGCAGTCGCTATGTTGGTCACTCGGATGTCATTTTGAAGTCGTTAAGGCCGATTCACACGTATCAGTGAAGTTATAGTTCCTATCTACCTACTTTTTATAAAAGATTGTGTATTATGAGTCATATATTACCCGAAGGAAGCCGGGTTTCATCTAGTTATTATTATAATCATAGACTAATTAAAATTGAATACTTTCATATATTCAATAGTTTTTAATACCCAACCATTTTACAAAAAAAATATTTCTTTTACTTCCATAAAGACTTGAGTATAATAAGTGTATATTGTATGTGTAAACCTTCTTCGTAAAAATATTTAATTTACAGTAAAAAGCACATCAAATCAAATCTATCATTATCTATCATATAAACATGAGGAGATAGTGGATAAACAGACAGACGCCGAAAGCGACTTTGTTTTTACTATGTAAAAATAGATTTATATAAGTAAACTAGCTGTGTGTTCGCGGCTCCATCCGCGTTTCATATATTATTCAAAGCATAATGTAGTTTCTAAATAATTTGTACATATCCTAATAAAACAAATGAATGAAGAAAAATTAGTCTTTTGTTTTTGTTAGCGCAGTAAACATGTACATAAGAGTTAATTTAAAAATAAATTAGAAAGGATCGATGGGATCATAAAATATATATAAATAAAGCATAATAAACTTACATAGACAATACTATACTTACATTTTTGTTATTGTAAAATTCGCATATTAGTTATTCTTATGGTTATGTTACTGGTAAATCTTAAGATTATCTGATATGCGTTGGGTTTTCCACTAGAATTAGATTTTAATATATGCTATATTTTACACGTGACGGCTGGTAAATATAGGTTTCAGGTAAAAGGCTGTTGAAGTATGACATTAGCAGATTTCTAGACTAACATATATATATTTTTGTGGTTACTCCTAAGAGTTACCAAATAAAAGTTGGTAAATTTTTGAAATGAACGAAAATCACAGAACAGTTTGTAATTTTACTATTTAGAGTTGGTTTACTTTGGTTCTACTTAGAAAGCTCAAAGTTACCAACGCAGAGGGCTATGCTCCAGAATAATCAAAGTAACTGACATTGCCTGAAGAATTGCCAAACTTAAATCCCAATGGGTCCGCCATTGCTCGTTGAACTGATGCCCGATGGTGCCAACGGATTCTCGAAAGGCTGCCGCGTACTGGAAAACGCAGCGTTGGTAGACCGATGGTTTAGTGAAGGTCGCAGGAATCCGCTGAAAGCGAATGGTCTAGTTTGTCCAGCAGCAGCAGCTGTTTAGGTCTTTGCGTTTGAATGGTTTTAATGGAAATTTGTGATTTCCCTAGTTCGGGCTTTTACCGTAACATATTATACTTAAGAGAAGTGGATGATAGAAGAGTTTATGCATGAAGGAAGACAAGGAGCATAGCTAGTCTGTAATTTGTAAATCTCCTAATAGTATCGATTTGAGATGTGACATTTTACAATCATCTTGTATGCAGTTTTTATGTCAGTTACCTATATTTCTATCTGCCGCTTTATTACCTATTATATGCTAATATTATTACTTTATATATGAATTAAGCGTATTTATTTTTAAGTTGGTATAATTCATATATATTTGTTCTGAATATTTAAAAAGTTCCCACGACGGCGTTTCTTGTCAGTTGAGTTCAAAACAGGTTTCTTTGTAACTAAATGTACGATAATTATGCCTTCAAATATGTCTCATTATGAGTTAATTTAATTTAATGTAGGTATTAATTTAGATTTATTTTTCTGTATATACCACAATCTCAACTGATGTAAAGTCTCGTAGCTGTATGGTGCCGGTTAAAAATAGTACCACCACCTCATATCTTCCCGTGGGGTGTCGTAAAACGCGACTAAGAGATACACCAGGGGATGGGCAGCAGCATCCTCTGAGCACCACAAACCCCTAATGGATCGCAAACCGCCTGCCAAGCGTGGCGATTATGGCAATTCTTCCCTTTTTGTGGGAGACCTATCTCGAGCAGCGGACGTCTCTCGGTTGAATAAAAAAGAATCATTGGAAAATAATGTTTTGATGATACTGTCCATTGGATCGTATTTTGTTCGCAATTTCATGAGTTTTAATTTTTTTTACACGAAAATTATGTGGATTTTGCCATAAAACTCTATCTAATCAAAGGACTTGCTGGTAATTTGTCTTAATTTAATGTTACCTGTATAATTTCTTTGACATATTAAATATGTACTAAAAAACTAATCATATATCGAATTACAAAAAAGAATCACGTTAGTCGGTTGAATGGTCTTCGACTTATAAGCCAAGCAATGGACAGACAAGGAGACACTGCCTTTTATAAAACATATTTAACGATGATCTTGTAAATTCCTACAAATTATAATAATATATTTTGATACTAGCTGTGTGCCCGCGTTTCACATATTCTTCACAGCGTTTTTCTTTTTTGTATACAGAACTCCCATTTTGTTTTATTACTAAAATAAAGTAAAAATATGTCTCATAAATTCAAGCACTTGCCCATAAAACTCTTCATTGAATCGAATTTTATTTAATTTTTTATGAGTTTTATTTTATATACGCAGAACTCTAATCATTTTCTAAAAGTCCCAAAACAATCGGTCAGTCAGTTCCGGAGATTACCCGTTACAAACAGACAGACAGCCAAAAGTTTAAAAAAATATATTCTTGGTATAGGTATCGTATATACATTCATATCTATTTAGTAAAAAAAATTGATATTAGAAACAGACACTTCAATTTATTTATAAGCAGGTATAGATTTGTGTCGGTTGATATCAAACGTCGTTTTATCCTGACTAATAGTTTTTCGTGGCTATTTCTTTTTACAAAAATAGATAACTGCAATTAGTTTTACTTCTTTTATTTATTTTTTGTTTCATAAATAGATAATAAGATAATGCATAATTTATGCAGTGTAACATAATTAAATTTACATAAATTTAGTGAAAAACAGAATTAATTAAGGTATAAAGAAGAGGATTTAACCGATTGATTTGACTTAGAAATTTGATATGTAATCAAACTTAAACTAAAATACTCATTCATTCAACCATAAGACGTCCACTACTGATCTCCACCTTTAAGAGGGGGATTGCTAATGCACATCCACTGGTTCCTAATGGCAAAACAATTGATATTACCACTGTTGAAAAAGGTATCTCATAGTCCTTAGCATGATTACAATTATATTGCATTAAAATATTCATTTTCACCCAAAATAGGTTTTTACTGATTTTGATATTTTGACCATTGACATAGCTATGAATACGCTTAGAAATACAAAATAAAATTCTCAAATTTCTCATTTTTCTAGTTACAATACCACTGCTGAGTTTCGGTATGGTCCAAGGATGGCTGTCACCCATGATATCAGTTCTGCAATCATCAGAAGGCCCCTCACCGGAGCCGTACGCCAGCAGCGAAATATCCTGGGTCACTTCAGTCACGTATATTACGGCGATTATATTCGGAGCTCCCATGGGCCACCTTACTGACAAATACGGGAGGAAAGTCATGACGTTACTCACCACTCTATCGCTCATCGTAAGTATTATTGCCTTTGCTAGTACTTGTCTGAGTTGTTCTTTCTTTATCACGCTAATATATGTACCTACACAGCGATGATGCAAATTATATTCTATCAAGATATGAGAAAAGGCACTGTGTTAAAACCATTTTATAATAAAGGCTGAAATTTGAAATTTGTCTGTCGCCAAGGAACTATAAGGTGTATTGAGAGCCAGTACAAATATTTAGGGTTCTATGTAAAAAGTTAAAACCCACGAAATTGTAAACTAAATACGATTCAACGGACACCAACATAAAAACATTATTATCCAACGATTATTTAAAGACTATATTGCGCAGAATATATGAAACGCAGTCGGAGCCGCGGACAAACAGCTAGCACACGATAATAATCTCCGTGTCGAAATAATTGTGATGATTGTTGTTACCTTATCTCAAAACTTATATTTCCGATCGAGCTAATGTCGTAAAAAAATTTAGTAAGGACGGAAACGATATTGTCGGAAAGTTCATCACACTATGTTTTGTGGGTGGGTGTCTTCACGCTCAAGCCGCTTTGAATAGACAATAAGAAAAAGAAACAAATAATTCTTTCCGGTCAACAAGACAAAATAGGATTCCATTTTTTTAGAATTCTGATTATGATTGTGACTGATAATAAAAGATAAAATAATGTAATAGGTAAAGATACTTATATATAAATTTACATATGATGTTATCTGTACATGTGATTTCTTTAAATGTTTATTTTAGCTATTACGAATCTGACATTTTGAAAATTAGGCACCCTTGTGCATCGTGCAAAACATCGTGAAAAAAAACCACAGCATGGTCGTAGGGAATTTTCTAATGATGCCCGCCTGGGTAGCTACCACCCTCAAGTTAGAAAACCTGTCGCCAAATATCAATAGGTGTGTTCCGGCATCATCACTTGAGATCTAGTACCTCTAGGCTTAATGTGCTTACCATCCTGGACCACATCGTCACATAAATCAGGTGAGACTGTGGTCAAAGCACTGCGCCTATACCGTGTCAAAAAAACATACGATAGGCTCCGTATGTATAGCGTATATGTATATCTCTGAGCGCTAGTACTTAAGCGCGATCTTATATTTGCCATACTGTTGCATGTTGACGGATGACGTAATAGAATCAGAAACTGGAATCCACAAGTTTTCCTCCTACCTAGAATCTCACAACGCCACTAAAAAAGTTTTCACTTTCAAAAATTATTGTCTGTGAACTTCATACACGGGAAATATCTTTCAAAGTTAAAACGACCTTAGAAATTCGCTAGGTACTATAAATGAACATATTGGTAAGTACAGATTATTATAAAGTATGAATAAGTTTAAGGCTGAGGATCGCGAGTTGCGAAACCTGGAACTATTTTCCTTGAACTAAAAACATAGGTTTCCCCCAAAGATCTCCAGGACGACCGGTCTTGCGCCACCCGCATCCAGCGGATTCCCGCGACCTCCACCAGGTAGTCGGTCCACCTTGTGAGGGGCCTACCCACGCTAAGTCTTTCGGTGCGTGGTACCCATTCGAGAACCCGTTGGCCTCATCGGGCATCGGTTCTACGAGCAATGTGGCACAAAAATATGGCACATAGCAATTAACTGAACTTTCTAAAATAAAAGTTACTAGTTTTTATACTCAGCTTAACTGACTATTTTATAAAAACCAATTATAAAAAAAAATCAAATTAAAAGAGATTTTTAGCGACAGAAATTTGTGTGTCTGTAGAATTTTTCTACGTGTTAACTATATATTGCCGTGTGTACCGGCTAAGAATAATATCACCGCATATCTTCCCGTGGGGTGTCATAAAAGGCAACTAAGGGATAAACCAGGGGATGGATAGCAGCATTCTTTGAGTACCACGAAAACCTACTGCGATCACCAACTCGCCTGCCAAACGTGGCAATTATGGTCATTCTCCCCTTTATGGGTGAGAGCTATGTCCAGCATTGAACTCTTTTGGTTGAATCAATCGATTAAGGTTTTTTTTTCGAAAAGAATAAAAGTAGAATCAACAATTTAATTTTAAACTACAAAATACGTTAAAATATTACAATTTAGAATACAAATAACATAGTCAATAAAAATGCTGTATACGATTAATAATTAATTCAATAATCCATTTATTCCCCTGCTTCGCGGAAGTGCTTATTTTCGCGGAAAAAAATACACATAATATTACTTGACCCCTAACACTAGTACAATAAACTAAATTTAATACTACGTTTTGAGGTCACGAACTTTGCGGATATCCGCGGATAATAGAGTACAAAACGATCGTTAAATACCTCATATTTTCAATACCCTATATAAAACATTGTCGTTTGACAAAAACGAAACAATAGTGTTGTATAGAGACAACAGTAAAAATTTGTTTGTTGATAAAATGATCAATGTTCAATCATCATTGAGTTAAATGAGTTTTCCTATGTTTACGCCTTCTTTTAAATTCACAAACAAAGACATAATTGAGTCTAAATCTATACTAATAAATAAAATTGACATGTCTGTTTGTAACATCAAAATGTATATAATATACATTTTTACTAAATAGATATGAGTGTATGTACGATACTTATACCAAAAATACAAATTATAAAGTTTTTGTCTTCATGTTTGTCTTTTTTTCTGGATAATCTCCGAGACGGCTGGACCGATTTCGACGGGTTTTTTTTTTTTGGTAGATAACTGAAGTTACTCCGGGTAACTTAGCGTAGTTTTGTTTTTCGAGAATCATTAGAGTTCCGTTTAAAAAAATTAAAACTCATAAAATCCGATTCAACGCACAATTTCACGAATTATCTTTGCTTTTTGTGTGTACCGAAAATAATCTCAGGAAAATTTTCTTGCATAAAAAACTAAAAGTCATGAAATTGTGAACAAAATACGATTTAAGGTACAGCACCATCAAAACATTATTTTGCAATGATTATTTAAAAACAGTATATTACGCAGTGAAGAATATGTATATAAAACACGGACAGAGCCGAGGGTACACAGGTAATTTAATAACACAACAACTGGTGTGCTGGGAACGTGTAAATAGTACCCATCACAAAGGCAGGAAAAAAGAGAAACAATTAATAAAATATGTATTTATAAAAAAAAAACTGGAGCGCAGATGAGCTATGTTTCTAACTCTAAATAGTTCGAACAACAGACACGTTGACAATAAAAATACACTTAACAGTCCGCAACCCCAGTACCCGTAACCTGGAAAGCTTTAGCCGCAGGCTGACCAAGGGCGTCTGCAAAGTGTTTTCTTAATGCGTGTATGAAGCGAGCGTTAGTAGACTTTTTTCTGTTATAATAATTATATTTTCATGAAATATACAATACGCTTCTTAGCGTAGAGACAAGTCAATTGTATATATTTCTTTTTAGCCCACTGAAGAGGTCGTATGTCGGCACTTTTTAAACCTCATGATACAACATCCAAGTGACAGGCGCTTAGGATGAAGACCGCGAAGAAAATTCAATTATACAGCCAATCTAGCAGATTTAAACCACTTTAACTGTCCCATCCAACAGCTTACACAGAACATTAAGTTTTATGATAAACTAACAATAATTATGTACATTTTCATATAGTTTATTCACAGTCAAAACATACGATAGGTTCCGTTAGTTTAAATTTTATTATTTATATGTAAGCGCCAGCACTTAAACGCCATCTTATACGTTGACCGTATACCACTGTTATACTGTAGGACGTTGAGGACTGATGTTATAGCATTGGTAAAGCGTTAAAGAAATTTACACATTAAAATAATATTGGTTTATTTTCACAGATTTATTGGCAGATAAAGTTATCATGCCTAGAGCCATGGGCACTCATCCTAGCCCGTGCTGTAGCCGGCATTCCATGCTCCGCCTGCTACATTGTTCTACCTATCTACCTGAAAGAGATCAGTGATATTGATCTAAGAGGCGCTTTGGGGTCACTTCTTATATTAAATAGGTAAGCGTGTTACCATTTTAAATGTATAACTAATTATAGCCACAGAATTTAAGTTTAGTTTTAGCTGCGGGCACAGCTAGTAAATTAACAAAACCATGATTAGAATTTATTTTCTTACAGTGTCAAATCAGTCAAAACCACAATGTCACCTGATGTTAAGTAACGCTCTGGCCCAGGATGGTAAACACACTAAATGTAGAGGTACTGCTCATAATGGCCTACCACCACGTTACGATTTCCGCACGATGTTTTCCTTCATCGGAAGTTCAGGCTGATTTTAGAGCAGAATGGGTGGGCTCGAACTCGCGCGTCCATTGACGCGGAATCCGGCTGCACTATCCACTGTGCCATCATCGCTTAAAGTTAAAAGTATTGTGAATTCTTACAAAAGAGCAATTACTCAAACTTGTTTAATAATTGAAAAAAAAAAAAATATGTTTACAGAAATATAGGTTACTTAGCAAGCTACGTGGGTGCCGACCTCCTGGACGTGACGACAATGCTGTGGCTCGGTCTACTCGTGCCAGCTGTGGTCTTCTTTCTCTTCCTTGTGATGCCAGAAACGCCAGAGTTCCTCGTCAAGCAGGGAAAAATTGATGTAAGTATACCTCTTCCGTATACACATAAAAACAAACAAAAATTGATAGACGAATAAAAAAGATAAAAAAATTGTTTGTTAAAAACAAATCACATAAAAAAAAGAAATTGAAAAACGTATTTTTCCGCACATTATTAAGAGGTAATTGATGGTAAAATTGTAACCCTGGTGGTTGAAGTAAATAGTGTAAACAGCTTACAGTAAAAAACTTTAACAAGCTAACAGATAAAAAAATGGTGACGCGATATGTAATTCTTGACTAGGGTTGTCAGAATTTCAATATAATTATTCCGTTCCTAAGTTAGTTAATGTCAATTTTTTTTTTTTACTAAATAAATATGAACTGATCAACTGACAAATGATATGAAAAGCTAAACGCTTAACCAAAAGTAGTTTTTTTTTTTAATGTTGTCTGTCTGTCTGTTTGTAATGGATAATCTCCGGAACGGCTGGACCGATTTTGACGTGACTTTTTTTAGTAGACATCTGAAGTTACTGCGGGTAACTTAGGGTAAGTACTTTCAATTTTAGAAAATAATTAGTGTTCCGCGTAAAAAAATTAAAACTCATGAAATTATGGATAAAATCCGATTTAACGCACGGTTTAACTAGCAGCTATTTAAAATTGTGAGAAATATATTTGCTTAGTGTTAGTAAAAAAAAAATATTGGAAATTATTTAGGGTTCCGTATAAAACAATTTAAAACTATATTGAGGCAATCAAAACAATAAATTACAAAAAATTGTGCGGACAGGGTACCCCCGTCAGGAACGAAGTCCGTACTTAAAAACAGAAATAGAAAAAGATAAACAAAACTATATAAGGCCTACACGTAATAATTAGAAAATGACTCGTGAAGAAAATATCTTAATTTATACCTTCTTAACTAAAAATTAAACATCGTGCGACGCCATCTAGTGTTCAAACTATGAACGTTTAACTAATTATTTCAATGAGAATCCGGTTTAATATTATATAATAAAGCGCCATCTCTTATTTCTGGTATAATAGTAATATACAAAGAAACAGCTATTTACATGAATAATAATAATATGATATAATAATAATAGCGAACTGCAATAATAATAACAGTCATCACGTAGACTATTCATTAGACACTATATAGCCGTCATACATAGACTATAGATAAAAGGAAAAAAAACAAAAAAATATGTATCAAGTATAACTAGTTTTTGCGTAGTGGCTGATTTCGATCAAAATATTTATAAAAAAAAAACTTTGGTTGTAAAATTAATCTATTTCTAAATATTTTATTTAAGTAACTTTAAAGTACGTCAATATTAAACAAAAATCAAACAGAGAAGATTCAAAATACTAAAATGTTTTATGATTGATTATTTATATATAGATAAATGTTGTCTAAAATAAACATTAAAAGTGAGATTTTTGTATTGAGTTATGAAACATTTTATGTATCGTGAAATTATTATTTAAAAAAAATTACGCCCCTAGATGGACTCGAACCACCAACCTTTCGGTTAACAGCCGAATGCGCTAAACAATTGCGCATTTGCTGAAATTTAATTACAGCTACAAAACGCTTACGTTTTTTTTTAACGTTACGTTTGTTTTGTGACGGCTAGGGTACCCCTCCACAACGCTCCATAAGGAATTTCGTTTCAAAAATAATATCTCGTTTAATTTTCCATTTTCATTGATATGAATTTCAAATTTGACAACCTTAGTTATGACTATGACATATTGCATTACAGTATCAACGGTATCCTAATAAGCAACTGGTTAATATGTAATACATATTTGCGTAGCTTTTTGCATACATTCATTTTAGGTATTTATTTATTTATGACGTTTTTATATTTTTGGTATCGTTTTATTTGTAATACCCTTTTATTATATAATAATGAGTTTACTTATGTGCACAGTCATTTAACATGTAAATTAAGGTCTTTATTTAGTTATTGTCACATGGCTTAGTCCAAAATTATTTATGATTCTGTCAATAAAGATCAAGGACCTTTTATAGGTCAAACTGCTGTTGATAAGATTTTGCTGAATATTATTCTTGACGTATCGGACATTATATTTGTAAGGTTAATATATTTTATTATAATAACATATTACCTAAAACAGTTCGGTTTGTTTTTCTTCAAATTTTCATTAATATATTTGGTATTTTTCGACCACCGGGAAAACAATGTTGTATCAGTAAAAATCAATATAACCGACACCGCATAGGATTTTGAAGAGATTTCTGAGAAGCGCCTGAAATTTCTATTAAGGCAAATACATTTAACCGTTGTACAAGAAATACAATAAGATAGAAATGTAGTCAAGTTTTCTAACGTCTATCTTAATTTGTTGAGTGAAATATTAAAACGATGAATTTTTTTTTGATTTGCATATACAAGTTTACATGCTACAATTAAAAGATGAGGGTGTCATAGAGATTTTTTCTGTATACTAATGATTTTTTGGGAAAACGTTAACGAATAATAAAATTAAATATAATGTAATGAAAAAAATTTAACTAACGATTATTCAATTTGGGGCCTGCGAAGTCGTTTTTGAACGTCAAAAACCTACCACCGGTTCGGAAAACAGCCCAGTTGAGAAGACCGGACAAGAATCTCGGTCTGGTTTTTGTTTTTATAAATTATACAATTCATATTCATATTATACGGTTTTAACGGAAGCGCAGAGACGAATGACATTTCCAGGCTTCACTATCTTTTATTTTTATGCATCCAGTTAACGATCCACTTCATTATACCCATTGGACATTAAAACCTTCTTGGCATAGTGCTCAAACTTATTATTATTAGATAAAGCGGTAATATGGTGTGGATCCATGTTGTAGAACATTACACTATTACCTAAAACGCTATTATTGGACTTACTAAGCCTAAAGCTAGAGACGGCTAATTACCGCCATTAGCTATAACACACTTGTTTACATTTTTGCCAACGTACGTTAAGTTATCAAAGATATATTGGAAGAGCAAAGTTAAAATATATTTCTTAATTTATTCTTTAGTGACTCTACTATAGGACAACAGGTAAATACTATTCTCAGCTTTAAAAATCAGTCGCCAAATACTTTATATCTAGTTGTGTTCCGTCACTTCGTCACTTTATATACAAACAGCCAAGGTTGTGGTCAAAGCGTTAAGCCTCTACTGTATCCATTCTAATAAATAAAATTGAAGTGTATGTTTCTAACGTCAAAATAACATTTTTTTTTTTTTACTAAGTACATATGAATATATACGATACCAATATCAAAAATACACTTTTAAATTTTTTTGCCTGTCTGTCTGCCTGGTTGTACCGGGTAATCTCCAGAACGGCAGAACCGTTTTTGACGGACGTTTTTTGTTATATAACTGAAGTTGTTCCGTGTAACTTAGGGTACGTTTATTTCTAGAAAATAATTGAGGTGCCGCGTAATTAAAAAGTATGAAATTCCGAATAAAATCCGATTCAAAGCACAGTTTCACTGACAACTATTTGAATCTGTGGGAAATAGTTTTTTACTTTACGTACTTACATTACGTGGTACTCACATTTTAAAAAAAATTTAATTCGTGTTTCATATTTAAAAAAACTATATTTCGCAGTGAAAATTTAAATGCGGGTGCAACCGCGGCTACACAACTAGTAAAAAATATTTGTAATAATAATATGTGTTCCGGCAACAATGAAGTTGCATTTCTATCTTGAAATGTCATTAGATATTTATTATTTACTCATTATAACAACTTATTAGTAAGCCTTGAAAATAATCCGCAATAATATTAAATTGATGTAGTCTATTATCTATAGAGTAAATGGATTTTATTGCATATAGGAAGCATATATGACATATTGTAAATTAAATATAATATAACTGTTTATTCATATGTTTTGTAAAATTTTCGAAATGACTAATGCTGTTTATGGAAAAGGCTTTGATTGTCGACAAAAATGTCGAAAACTAATTGCGCTATTTTTATTACATTAACAGATCTTAAAAAGACAGAATTTAGACTTATTAGTCTATACATGTATTCGAATAGACAACTTTATTGCACAAAAAAAAGCTAACGACTAACTTGATGTTATAATAATGCGGACGCCACAATCATTTTTCGGCAGCCGGTGTCGCAGGCGTTCATAGCCTAACGGTGGTCACCGGGTGGTCAATGGTTCTTACCATCAGGCGGGTCGTATGCCTATTTGCGACTTTCGTTGTATAAAAAAGCACAAAGTTTGAATTTACTACTAATTTCATATTATTAAGATAAATAAAAATGTTTTTTTTAAAAAAAAAATGATCGTCATGGGACTTGCACTGCGCATGTGTAACATGAAACTTGTTTACCATCACGGTATACTAGTCATTTGAACTGCCAAAGCTAATTTAAATACTTAATTTAACAACATTTTACATACTTAGACAAGCTAAATAAAATAGCACCTATAAGTAATAAGTAACTTAATAAACCTTTCACGTTTAAAAATAAATTAAATAATGTAAGATTGAATAGTGAAAATGAAAAACTAGGCAACCATAATAATTGCCAGCAGAAGTAAAAATTCGGAACTTTGGAAAAAACTGTTTTATAGACAACTAACGGAATAATTTAGTAGTAATAATCGATTCTACTCGATCATTTTATTGGAGCATTTGTGGGTTTTTTTTAGTAGTGGCAACACAGAAGTGGCTGTACTTAAACGAGTAAGTTAAGAAAATTTTGTAAAAAGTTAGGCTTAAAGGACAAAGGTGTTGTCTAGTGGCCGTAATACATTAAAAAAAATACTTAAACATTACCTAAACCTGCTAACAAATGTACAGACCAGACTGCGGAAATAGTATGGCGGACAGCCGATGTCATCTGTCACGTAAGTCCTTTCCGAAAAAAAATATTTTTTTTTTATCGATTCAAATCTAAACTTGATGAATCGAGGTCAAAAAATCGATATTTCACACTAATGGATTAGTATAGTATCCTTTTTGTTTTTTTTTTTATGATACGATGCAAATAGGCAAAGATAAAAACACTTTAGTGTCAATTTTGCCTTAGTAGGCTAAGCATTGTTTTTATTATTTAGTTGCAATTTGATTTGACGATCTTTAGTGATATCAATAAGAAAAAATTAGAAACATCAAATAAAAGAAAAGTCAAATAAAACAAGTAAAAAAAGATTGATTCTTAGACATCGATGTTTGTGAAAAGATTAAAATAAAATAGTTTTTATTTTTTTTATTTATTTTTTTTTATTTTCAAGTTTTTGGGAAGGCTTACAGTCAAATGTTGAATATAGGTAGAAGAAATTATGAAAGTGTTACAATTGCTAATTATAAGCCTCCACCTTTATATAATAATATAAACGCATTAATAATTAATAACGAATATGTGCCGCTATATGTTACAAAACTCCTGTGTTAACAAACGTTTTACAGTGTTCAAGCTCGTTATTGAAGCTATTGAAAAATCTTTTTCCCATCCCTACTTAGGTGACTGTTAAGCTCGGCCGCCTGCTATACCATGTCCATGGTCCGGTCCCTACGTGTGTTAACAGCTTAAAACTTGACATACGCATCGCCTACGGCCGATGTCATAGCATTGGCGGTAACGCGAACCTATAAGTTTTCCCCTACCGAGAATCGCTCAACGCTAAATAAGTTTCCACTTCAAAAATTCAATATTACGACCTTCGCATCCGCATTAGAATCAGGCCTGTTGTGGTGCAGTTTTTACTCCACAAACTACAAATTTTAAGTTACTAATAATAGATGATATTTACAATCATTCTCAGGAGGCGAAGACGGTATTAGCTTGGCTTCGAGGTGTCACAGTAGCTGATAGAAATGTAGAAGAGGACATTGATGGAATCGTAAGGGCCGAGAAACAGTCACAAGCAGATCCGAAATCCATTTGGGGGATAATACGTAAGTTGTAATTCGGTTTTTACCAATGTTACATTGACCGAAAGTTGTCCAAGGTCTTTCCAAAGCTAGCCCAAAATCAAGTCAAAACCAGGCCAATGAACTTTGTTTACGGTGTAAAGACCAATATTATAAAAAGTATCTAACAGGAAATTTTATTTACTTGTTTTTTTGTAAACAGTAATAAAGTTTTTGTAATTTTTTTTAAAGATAATTCACAATTAAAAGCTTAAAAGTTATGGGCGCTAGTATTTTTAGTTGATGTAAATAGTTAAGAATTCATATTTAGCCAGCCTGTAACAAATATTATGAGGAATCTTAAATTATTGTGGATAAACTTTAAGGTCACCTAAGTTTTTTATTTTTAATCTTCATAAATACTCTCCCACCCAGGGGGCATAAGGGTTATGTAGGACTCTTCCTGGCTAACTGCCGTCGATAGTGAGGTGTGAGGTGGAAGGAGATCACGTGAACTTAGATTAGATTGACCATATGGATGTGACATAGCTCCCATAACGCAGGGCCAGTAGCGTTTAGTACGTCTAACTTCTGCTATATGGTCAATTAGGTATAGCATTTCATACGTCAAAAATGATGTCAGTCAGCTAGCTACATCCTTTTCTGAATTCAAGATAAGAATATTTGACACAATGAAAAATGATTTTTCAGACAATTGTAAAAAATATTATAAATCTCCTAAAAATCAGACGTTAAGTACACAACGATGAGAATATTCGCAACTAGGAACACTGATGACTTGTAAGTACGAGGTTTTAAAATAGAAATAATTTATGTTCAAGACATCCCTTGTAGTCAACAAACATTTTAAATGAAAGAAACAAGACATACTGTTAATGTAGAATAATTTATTACTTCTATATATTTTATTTATTATCAGAATAACAGCCAAATTGTCCCTAGAGAAAAAAAGCAGTAACTAGTATTCAAAAAGGTAAAACGAACATTACAGCATGTAATATTTGTTAAAGCTCATACTTGATTTCACAGTTTGTCCTAGTTTTAAACTAAACACTCTTCTCCTTTCCAGTAAACGACAGACCAACGTTCAAAGCGTTTATAATCACGCTAGTCATAAAGATCACCCAGCAATTCGACGGGTACCTGATTGTGCTAATTTACGCTGGATTCGTCTTCGAGCGAGCTTCAGAATCTATCACGCTGCAACTCAGTCCAAACAAACAGGTCATGATGATAGGCTTGGTGCAACTCTTGGGATCTGTTCTTGCCACTTGTATAGTTGAGAAGACTGGCAGAAAGGTAATTTACCATATACAGAACACTTAAATTTAAAAAGTTGTCGATAATAGGGCCCGCGACTCTCTCCTTGTTGGATTTATCCGCCAATTCACACATTGTAGCGAAAATTTAATAACAAATTGAACATATATGTTACTGTAGACTACTTTTGTTGTGACAAAGACCTTGAATATAAGGTTTCAAGTCACTAAAACTGAATTGATCCCCATAGACAGTTTCATCCGCTTTTTCATTCCAAGATGTTATTATGCATTATGGTTTTACACTACGAATCTATACGAATAAGGGTTTACCCTTATTGATACGTTACATATATGCAATAACATATGTATATATGTGTAATGTTACTAAAAAGTATAAAATACTATGATATCAAGTTTCATCCAATTTGGTTCAGTATTTTTTGCGTGAATGACGAAAAATTTTTTTTCATTTTAGCCTTTCGATTATAAGTTTAGATTTTGAGAGTGGAAGTACGCAGAATAAGTTACCGGCCTGATTCAATAACATATTTATGTACATACTAGCTGTGTGCCCGCGGTTCCTCCACGTTCCATATGTTCTTTAGGTGTAAGTAAAAAAGTACATATAACATTGCATCTGATTCTTTAGGTTAGGACCTACAAAAACAAATGAATGAAGAAAAATGAGAGTCTTTTGTTTTATTAGCGTATACAATGTACATTACAATAAATAGAATATAATAAGAAAGGGTATTTTCCTTTGAGAATCCAAAAAATATAACCATCTACAAAAATTACGCATCGAATGGTAGTAGTCCCATCACGATATGTTCGGTTGTTTTGAGGTCATGGAGCGTCAAAGAAACCCCATTTTTCTTGTATAATTCTATACTAATCAATAAAATTGGAGTGTCTGTTTGTAATGTCAAAACATTTTTTTTTACTGAGTAGATATGAATGTATATCTGAGAACTATACCAAAAATACAATTTTTTTTAATTTTTGTCTGTCTGTTTGTTCCGGGTAATCTTCGGAACAGATGGACGGATTTGGACGGGACTTTTTTTGGTAGATAGTCAAAGTTACTCCGGGTAACTTAGGGTACTTTTAATTTTCGAAAATAATTACGGTTCCGTGTAAAAATGTTTAAAACTCACAAAAAAATTGAATAAAATCTGATTCAATGCACAGTTTTACAGATAAGTGCTTGAATTTATGAGAAATATTTTTACTTTATCCTATTACAAAAAAAAAATTAGAGTTCCGTATAAAAAACAATTAAAACGCAGTGAGGAATATACGAAACGCGGCACAGAGCTAGTATTACATATTCCTCGTGCATTTTATGGGTAATTTGCCCAACTTAATATGAAGTTATACATGAAGACAACTGAATTCTCCCACAAGAAGTCGTGGGTACAGCACAGCACCCCCCGCCTAAATATCCATTATCAGAGCTATGTCCCATAAATAATCATGTGCTTGAAGAGCTAATTATAAAAGGAAATAAGGCATTAATTTACCTAGTGATTATTGTCGTAAATAATTTCATTGTAGTATGTATTTTGGACCTGGTGAAGGTCGCGGGAGTCCGCTGGATGCGGGTGGCGCAAGACCGGTCGTCGTGGAGATCTTTGGGGAGACCTATGTCCAGCAGTGGACGTCTTTCGGTTGAATAGATGGATGGATGTATTTTGAATGGGTTTTTTACTTTACTATTTATTAGAAAAATTGATAGTTATACTAGTATTTTTAAACTGGCATTGTAATTGGAAAAAGTCAAATTTAATAATAAGCTAGATGGATCGATTTCTGCAAAATAATATTGACACGCGGGGCGCCTACGCTTGCGCTAGTTACCACTTTCCCGGCTGAGTTCCAAACACGCAAAACAAATAGTCTAATGACAAAACAGGTGAAATCTAGTTCTTAGTAACCAAACTTACTGAAATGTGTTTAGTTACTAGTAGGCCTCAGTTTAATAGTCCCACTATTTTTGTACCTAATAGGTAAAGTTTGAGCTACGTGCATAAAAGTTTTTCCCAATGTAAACGCTCCATAGAAAAATTGGTTGAAGCTGTTAAAATATTTCCAAAAAGTGTATTCATTCACTACTTAAGAGGACATGCGGTCGGCGATCGATTTGAAAAGTAGGTATTTGTAAAGATAACGTTATAAAACACAAAGGGACAACTGCAACTCGGTCTTATTTAACTATACAAAGTAGACGAAAATATCACTTCGTAGTACTATGTTTCCTCCAAACCTAAACCGTTGTTTTTTCAGTAATAGAATTAAAAAGACTTTGGTTATGCCTCTACGTTTTTTGCATTTATTAAATTTTAAATTTTATTCATCAACTTTGTCTGACGAACACCTACAAGTGAGGTAAAAATCAATCGTTATTTTCATTTTCAAAGGCTCTCAGTTTCTACAATAGCTAATTTATGGTAAAAAATCAAAACATACGGGCATGGCGGTGGTGGATATATATTATTTGGTATAAAAACATTTACTATAATGCTATTATCCAAGGAGGGAACAGAGGAGTATGTTTGTGAAGAATAAACGCCGCTAGCATATCCTCTTAAAAAGTAAAACGATCTTCGATCAAATACGGAAAACGTAAAGAATATTTTGATTAAATTTTAAATCTTATTAAATTGTATATTTTTTATTTCAGCTGCTTTTAGTGACAACGTCTTTCGCTGTCGGTATTGGAATGCTCCTTCTCTCTGCGTGGTTCTACATGACCTCAATAGGCATGTGGCTCCCCGGCTGGCTTCCAGTTCTCGCCATGTGCTTATGTATCTTCGCGGACGCAGCCGGGTTTCAACCTATATCTTATATCATCATCACAGACTTGTTCACATTCCAGGTTAGTTCAATTCTTATCACATTAGAGTAAGAAGTAATAGGACAAATCTTTGTATGGTCTGATATGCAGTTGGCAAAAGTTGAGGAATATCCATCCATTCAACTGAAAGACGTCCACTGCTGGGCATAGATGTCCCCCAAAGATCTCTACGACGAGCGGTCTTGCGCCACCTGCATTCAGCGAATATTGAGTCGTTCATAAGAATTACCATAATCCACATAATCCATATTCGTATTATGTACAATGCATTTCAAATAAGAATGTGCATGGACCTGCGCCATATTGTAACGTTATAGCTAACGAAATATTATATAGGTGTGTATTGTTCGCTAAAACAACGCATATTAATAGTCTTAATAATTAGGCAAATAATTCACTAAAAAAAAAGGATAATTATGCAAATATTTTTGTTGCTATCCATACTTTTTTACCGAGCTTTGACAGATCAAGGGCATTGACGCGCACTTTCTTATTTGAAACGCATAGTATGTCATGTTATAACAATTTTATTAGCTTCACGCGTATGTACCTATGTAACGGAAACTATGAACATGATTTTAATCCACTTAAAAACGTCGGATTGACTAGAAATTTGGCTTGCTTATCAAAGACCGATGACAGTTCAATATTTTAAACAGTTGTTCAAGTTATCCATACCAGGATTTTCAGAATTAGCGATTTTTTAGTATCTGACATCCGAAAACTAAATAACACGTTTTTATAGAAAATGCAACTACAAATAGAAAATAAGTAATAAATATAAATTAAGACTAGTGTAAATAAGAGAAAAAAATAGATTTTAATGTAAAAAAAAGCGTGATTATCTGTAAAAAGCGTGTTTTTTAGTTTTTTTAAAACAATTTTTTTTTTTTTTTTTTTTTTTATTTACAGCTACGCGGCACTGTGTCATCGTTCGCCAACATTTGTGCAAAACTAAGTAATTTCGTCCAGATGAAATGGTTCACGAATGTCTGTGGCCTCATTGGTATTCATTGGACGTTCTTATTCTTTGCTATCGTCTGCTTCATAGCGTGCTTCTACACTGTAGTATCCTTCCCAGAGACGAGACAGAAGAGCGTCGCAGAAATCTACGCCAAACTATCAGGAAAGGAGCAACCAAAAGATAAGACGGAAACCGTGCCTTAGGTGTTTGTGATTGAATTATAATAATTGTTAATTTTTTACGTCGAATATTCATTATTCGTGTCCAATCACAGTTGTGTGGACAGACTGTATTCAACAATTGAATACAATTGTATCGTATTGAAAAATAATAGTTACCAATAATAATGCCATGGTATTAAATCTGAATCGTTTATAATTGTAACTTAATTATAAGTAGGAGGTTTATAGAAAGATTTTTTAATCTTTTAAAAATGAGCTTTGGTCAATGTTATTTCTTTTTTTTTAAGCGTTGCCAAAGTTCGTAAAATTTTGAAATTAACAATGTTGTTGTTCTGTTTTATATTTTACGTATTTATGCAAAAGAAAGGAGGATATAAATGTCATTTCAATATGAATAAATTTTATTAATAAGAGATACATATTTTGTACAAAATCCGTGATAATCTGTATCAGTGATAAATTATTAAAAAGTATAATAGATGATAATGTTAGTGATGAAATTTGAACATATATATTTTTTAATGTTAAAGTTGCAATCAAATTTTATAAATCCTTTACGGAAACTCTTTTTAAGACTGTTATTTGTGTTTTTTTTTTGTAATGAATGTTTATTTACTATTTGAGTTACTCCCAACGACAACAGATACGATTGGTATTTGTAATGAAAAATAGTTTTTTTTTTTATTCTGGCGTTATCATTCCTTGCATTGCGTTATCATTCTTAATTAATTATTCTTCTAATTTCGGGCATTAAGGAGGTCAACATAGTAAACAGTTAGTGGATTCATATCATATTAAACGTATAATGTTGTATAATTTAATATAATATATATACATTATATTATTGTTTATTAAATAAATATTTATTATTTAAACTGAGAAGAAAATACGAAATAATAATAAAGTAAGTCCGGATACGGATAACCATGCGTCAAATAACTAGCGTGCAGAAAAGCGTTCTAGAATATTCCGGCAAAAGTCGGTATCATTTTACTGATATTATTGAACGATAGAGATCCGCTATTTAAAACAAGAAATTAATGAGACGTATGTAGATTAATTTGCAAAGTAAATCTAAGAACAAAATTTTCAATCAAATCAATACAAATATTAACTAGAAACCAAATTACATCTATTCTAGAATTAGTCACTTTAAAATATAAGACAAACGGATCAGAACTTAGCGCTCATGTCGAATTTGTGTAAAAAATTTAAGATAAACAGGAGTGGACCATTTATGTTTATTTGTTCTGTGGTACGAATTTCAAGTTTTTATTCTCTCATTGTCAACTATTTCAATCAGCAATGGACCAGTAAAGCGTAACAATTTTTGTCATTTACAATTATCATCTATTTTATTCCAAATACTCGTTTATTCAATATTTGTTACATATTCATTAAGAAGTTAAAATCAAACAAACTAGGTAACTATATAGGAATGATTAAATATTTCATGTTTTCGAATAAAAGCACTATACTTAAATTATATGAAAACAGGTGGTAGAATTTCGAAGTGAAGTAACACATAGGTTTTCGTTATCTGAGCCTATTGGCAAAAATAGCATTAGAACGATGACTAGGTATGGTCTTCTTTGAGTTTGGTTATTTTTGGTCCTATAATAAGGTCATTAAACGTCATATAAACTACATAGTTTGTTCTATTCGTCATATAAAAATAACTTTATAAAAGTATAAACACAACAAGTTTGTCTTTCGTTTCTTTTGCTAAAAGTTCAGTAGTTAGTTTACTTGATTTAAATTTATAGGTTAATAATTAATAGATATGTAATTCCAAATGCCAGTATACATAAAATATGTAACTGAGAACAAATTATTTGTTCTTTTTGAAATCCTTTTTTTTACAAACCAAACGCTGCTGACCCTAACGGCTTTGAAAGCTTCACACGACTTTAAATCTATACTAATAAATAAAATTGAAGTGTCTTTTTGTATAGTCAAAATAACGTTTCTGTTTACTAAGTCACAGTAACACAATTTATCTCCAACTTTGCATTTATACCTCTATATTATCCTACAAATTCATAAAAAATATTTGAGATAATTTTTTTAAACATAACTAAGTTAAACTAAATATATGTCGATTTTTACCTTGAGTCAGTTTCTGAAATTGTGATGTATTTTAGGGTGCCACAAAAACTTCCTGGATAGTTCTAAAAGCCGCAATTGCGCTAAAGCGTTATAATAGGAAATGTAAAATATAATTATATTTACGTGATATTGGTAGAATTGTGTACCTCTATTCATAGTTGGAAATCTGGCATTAAGATTTAATAATCATACAATGTACAAACAAACCTAATTTATCCTGTTTCGTTCTATTCAATGAACAAAATACAATGTAAATAAGAGATGGTATCATGTGTGAAGTGTAGTTTTTATTCTGATTTGTTATTGTAATACATATGAATACATTTATGAGCAGGATGATCCACAGTTTTTTTGCTGGGGTTGGTTACGCTGATACAAGATTGAAAATACGTGTTACCTACATGACACTGGTACAAATTATTTGTTAACAAATTTCCATTATCTAAGAAGAAGAAGAAATACATTTATTTTGATGAGTCATAGAATATAAAAAAACAGATATGAACAATTTTAAAAATGTTATAAATTAACTATAAACTATATAAATGTCAATTTCTAGTTTATACCTGACATACCCCGCGATACAGGGTTTAAGCCGTGTTATTTCAAAATGCACGATTTATTTTAAAAAATTTAAATTATGTGATAATAATCAATGTTATTATTATTAATAATTATCATTAAATATATAAACATAACGTGTAACATAGTCATTGTAGATGTATAATTGTTATTAAAAATGATGAAATTGAAATGGACAATTTTATTTTACTTTATTACATAACTAGCTCTGTGTGTTATTATACGGAAATCTAATTTTTTTTGAAAAAAATTTTTTTGCTAACATTATGTAAAGATATTCTCACAAATTCAAATACCTACCAGTAGAACTGTGCATTGAATCGGATTTTATTCACAATTTCATAACTTTTATTTGTTTTACGCGGACCCTAATTATTTTCAAAAAATAAAATTACGCGAAGTAATTTCAGAGCTATCTACCAAAATAGACACCAAAATAAAAATATATATTTGGACATTACAAACAGACTCTATAATTTTATTTATTGGTATAAATTATTGTGCCTTATTGTGTATTCTTCTTTTTATTATACATATTTCCACAGACTATAAAATTTAATTTATTCCTTTTAAAATACATTAATGAGAAACTACTGTTAATAATTAATAGATATTTATTTTTATTTATGAACCTTAAACACACAGATACCACCGACACCGCCGCCATGATTCATAATCAATTAAAGAATAATTTAGTTTATGTCGTAGTCACACTGCTTAGCTCACGATTAGAATTTGTTTTGCGACATACAATCCTATATAAAAAGTAAATTTAATCTTAAAAATAAATACAAGTGCCCAGTGGCGTAACTATAACCCTTGGCAAATTCGCAAATGGCCTTGTAAAAATTGTTACGTTGTATTTTGAATTTAATAAATCATTAAAGCGTTTTAATATAGTTTAGTAATATTTATGTCTAACTTTAATTGTTTTTAAAATGTTGACTAAATTTTGTTAAAAATGCGGAACTTAAAACTAATGGCGGACAAGGGAAATCGTTTCGGGACTATTCCCTGTAATGTTTACCTCTCTTTTGTACGTGGAGTAATTTTCTAAGTCACCTTGGGAACTTATCCAACTGGCGATCAGATTCTAGGGTATCAGGGACATAGATGCGCACGATATATACGTGTCATAATCACGATCTTCCTTCAACAAATTTTCAACAGATTTTTAACTTATTTTTTTTAATATAATTACAACAAATTAAATGTCATAAAAATTACAAACATAGGCTAACTCATAATGCAAGTTATTTACAAAAAATAAATACTCTTACAAGGCAAACTAAACAAGTACTATTTACAGGGCAAACCAAAATCCGCGTGACCGCTGGTGATAATTCGGCGCCTTAAATAATAATAACTGCAAAATACACTTGGACTTACATTGCATTTATTTCGAATTGTTCTTGTATTTTTAATTCCTATCTTTCATAAATGTTCGTTGAATGCAGAATTGGATTAAAAACACCCGTTTAAAAACGAACTATATCGTTCTAAAATTAAGAAACATAGAAACGATCGCATGACTATAATGGAGGAATTGTTTATTGCTCGAAGCCGACGAGCTATTTTTCTTGCACACAGTTACACAAGACACGCTCCGATCCCCATCTAGGGAAACTCTTGTGGCCGCTGTCAGCGCATTATACTTGCACACTACACGCAAGATACTACATAGGTTATGTAAGGGACCTTTTCTACTTTACAGGTTTACTAACCGTTCGGTTAAAGCGGGGCAAATTCCGCGGAATTTTTACCACGGGTAATATTCCAGTTTGAAAGAAAGAAAGAAAACTATTTGTCATCCACCAGCGTATCTCATTAGATGAAAGGGTTTGGTGCCCTCTTTTTTTACACTGTATATGCTCAATTTATTGACCACAATCTCACCTGATGTTAAGTGACGATGTGCTCCAGGATGGTAAACACACTAAGCGAAGAGGTACTGATTCTTAAATAATGCCGCCGGATAGAAAATGCTCTTTTTTTCGAGGGGAATGCATTTACGCACTTGCTGTCCAACCTAACCCAGGGCAAACCCCCTAGAAAGATTGGAGTCGGAGATGTATGAAACTCTGAAAAGCAAGTGTGAAAGGCTGTCACACACCAGAATTAGTACGGGACTCGAGGCGAGAAGCGCCATAACTCCCAATAAACCCCCCGGTTCCCCCCGCCACCTTGCGTGTGACAATACGTGATGGCAACGCATTCAACGTTAGAAAATGCCCTGCCACCATGCTATGGTTTCCTCACGATGTTTTCGTTCACCGAAACCTCAGGCAGATTTTAGAGTTGGATAGGTGGGTTTGAACCCGCGTCCACCGACGCGGAATCCGGCCGAACTATCCAATGCGCCATCATCGCTTCAACTCTTGTGCTGGCTACCATTCCTAGTCTGAGCGACTTAAGCACTCGCCTCAAAGTTCGGTGAAGTTGTTAAGGCCCTTCCGGTTATTTTTTTAGTCTACAGTGCGACTCTTAGTACCCGGACTCTTTATTTTCGGATTTCAACAAAATTTTGCACAATATATTTTTTTTAAATATACAAAAAACAAAAACGATTTTCATCTATGTGAGCTTTATAATTATTTTTATATTACAATATTATTATTTTGTTTGCTTAACTATATGGGTTAATCTATATTATTAGTTTTTTTTAATGTTGTTTTTTCCCCCTCCACCCTTCCTATTTTTTCTCGCCAACCCCTAGTCACATCCTTGGAACAACCATGAGTGTGACTTTAACTTTTAGGTTATGGTGTTTGGAGTCCCGTTTGGTAAGCCGAGGTGTGTGCACGCATGCCTGGGTCGCTCGCTCCAAGTCGTACTTGTTTTCGCTTACGTTACGTACCGTAGTTGTGTGTCTCCGTGACGTCGGTTACTGGATTCCAGAAGTCGGGGTCACGAAGACTTGCTTCGCGTGTCGAATTGTAGCGAGTTTTCGAATACTCGTTCTTATAATTTATTTATAACTTCGAGTATTCTCGTAAAACGTACTTTTCAGTACGCGCGCGTTTAACGTATACTCACCCTTAAGGTGAGGATACGTGTCGCTTCACGACGTTGCTGAAACCCACTCTCTCTTGATTGTGGTCATCACCGGAGACCTAACGGTGCCAACGTAAGGTGGTGCAGGGTTTAGCAGGTTCCCAGGGGACCCCCTTCTGGGGTCACCGAATACCGGAATCTGGTGTGTGATCACACCGGGTTTCCCTCTTTCTTACCCGATTTCCGCTCCTGCTACAGATCCATCCCCTGGGTGCTGTTTGGGCGTCTGACCCACGTCCTCGGCCCTAGGGCTTGTTAGGGCCTCCCCCTAGGCTCCGTAGGCTCCCATTTACCTTGAGTCATTGCACTTTGACTCAACGGTCACTTGCGAGACTCGCGTAGTCTCATAGATTTTTGGCGCGCCCCCCTGCCCCTCAGGCAGGGGGAGGTAGTTCACCCCCCCCTGCCCTCTTGCCATCGCGGGATGGCCGATTCGTTGGCTGCGGAGCGTCAGCTCCTAAGCCGATTTGTTAGGATATTATGTGAGAGGTCGCCCGAATTAGCTCGGGAGTTCGAAAATTTTAAGAGGCAGCTGTCCTCAACCGCCGCGTCGGGTCCCAAAGTGCGCAAACCCGTAGCTAATATAAACGCTCCGGAGCGTTCGCGTGCAATCACACCGCCCGCAATTAGGTCACGACGTAACTCGTCGTTCTCGGACTGCAGATCGCGGTCACGGTCACGGTCACGGTCCCCTTATCGCCCGCACTCTGCGGAGCAGATAAATGTTAGTACGGGGAATAGGTTCTCCCCGCTGTCCCCCCCGAGCCAGGCAGATAGGCATCCGAGCCTGATGCCTAGGTTCGCCGCTCCCGCAGTCCATTCGTCGTCCGGGTCAGACTCGGACGAGATGGACACCGCGTTCCCTCCGCTGGGGGGGGGTGAGTTCACCACCCCCAAGCGGAAAAATAAGAGGAAGGCGCCGGCCTCTCCGCCGCCCTCCGAGTCAGTCCCGAAGGTCCTCGCCGTAGAGGACGCGTCACGGCAGCCGACTCCGCTGCCTGCCGCAAAGTCGGCAGCGCCCAAGCCTGCAGCGGCACCGTCTCAGGTGCAGCCCAGGAAGGTGCGTCCCCCCCCCCCCCCCCCCCCCTGTCACGATCCAGGACAAAGCGTCCTGGACGAAAATCTCTGCGGCATTAGCGAGCCGCAAAATACATTTCTCCAGCGCGACGAATGTTCGCGATGGAATCATGGTGAAGGTGTCGACCACGGACACCTTCCGCGACCTCACGCGGTTTTTCTCCGTGAGGCGAAATATGCTTTTTTCACGCACGCGCTGGAGGAGGAGAAGTCCCTCCGCGTCGTGATCAAGAGAGTTCCAAAGGAACTCTCTTGCGAAGATATATCTGCCTCCCTTAGGGAGCAGGGTTTCCCCGATGCTGAAGTGCATAGGATGCACGATCAGCGAGGCAGGAGGCCATATAATATGGTCCTTGTCGCACTCCCCGCCAACGAGGTTAGCAAGAAGGTCTTCGGTCTGAAGACCCTCTGCGGCCTCTCCCGCATCTGTGTGGAAGTCCCGCACAAGAAATCTTACCCCTCGCAATGTCACCGTTGCCAGGGGTACGGGCACAGTTCTCGGAGTTGTTATATGGCTCCGAGATGTGTTAAGTGTCTCGGGGACCATCTCACCCCCGATTGCCCCCGTCCCAAGGACACAACCGACCCTCCCAGCTGCGTATTGTGCAGGCAGGAGGGTCATCCCGCCAATTACCGTGGGTGCCCGTGTGCGCCCAAGGTAAGACGCAACCAGCCTAACAAAGGCGGTAGACGCGTTCCTCAGAGGAACGCTGCCCCCCTCCTCCTCCAACCTCAAGTGCCGCCTATGACACTGAGGTCCTTCCCGTGCCTCCCAGGCCACGTCGGCGTCGCCTTCCGCGGTGCCGACCCGTCCCGCCGCCCCCCGCCCCGCAGCCCCTCTGGCTCCGTGGGCACCTAGGCCCCAAGCCAAGGCGCAGCCGCGCCTGGCTACCCCCCCCCCAGGCCCCTCAGGCCAACTCCACCGGCTTAGACCGGGTTTTATTTCTCCTGCGCATCCATGATGTGCAGGAAGTAGTCGCGTTCAACGCAATGTTGAACAGCGGCTCGGGAAACGCCGAGCTCGAGGCTATCGCGCGTTTCCCTGCCATCGCCATGACCCTTCAAGGTCTGGCACGCGTCTCTCTTAACCCGTAATCGATGGCTAAGTTCAAGCCTCGCGGTCTCTCCCTCTCATTCTTTAACGCGCGGAAATTAGCTCCGCAGCGTGAATTAGTCGCTAACTTTCTCCGCGATCGTCAAATAGACGTATTTCTCGTCCAGGAAACCTTTTTGAAGCCAAGTGATCGCAATCCCGGGATTGCGAATTATAATATAGTACGTAATGATAGGACCCCTGATAGGGGCGGTGGTACCCTTATATATTATAAACGGTGACTTTATTGCTCGCCGTTGCAAGCCCCGGAGCTTACCAATATGGAAGTTTCGGTATGCAGAATAGGTATGACTGGCCATCCGTCAATCGTACTCGTGTCTGCATACCTCCCCCCCAGTAAACGACCCTTAAGGTCAGACCTAGAGAAGCTTTTCGCATTAGGCGACTCTGTCATTATCGCCGGCGATCTCAATTGCGGGCACACCTTCTGGAACAGCTCGTGCGTTACGCCCAATGGGGCGGAACTCATGCGCTTAGTACGGAAGCTCGATTTTGAGGTCGTCGCGCCCTTAGAGCCCACCCATTTTCAACCGAACTGTCGCCCGTCGGTTCTAGATTTTGCTGTTCTGAAAGGAGTCTCGCTTCCTGTGCGTCTTATACAAGTCGTACACGAACTCGACTCCGACCACCGCCCAGTAGTTTTGATGTTAGGTCACACGGATGACTCTCTAATTCTAGCCCGCCAGTTGTAAAAGTCGCGGACTATTACAAGCTCGGCCGTTATTTAAGGGACCATCCGTCCACCCCCTCTCTCGATAGGATCCCAGATGTACTGGATACGTCTGCGGACGCGGACCTCGCGATCGATGCTCTGGTTGAGCACCTCAAGATCGGCATCGAGGAGACCTCGAAAGAGGTGCAAGCGGCGAACGATCGCCGCTTTGTACTCCCCGATGACGTGAGAGCTCTGCTCACCCAGAAAAAAAACGCCGCGACCCGCGCCCACGACACGTATCCGACTGAGGAGAATCGTGCGCGCTTGCGTTCTTTGCGTAGAGCGGTGAAAAGCCGCATAGATCAGATCCGTAATGAAAGGTGGGACAGCCTCTTAGGAGAGCTGAAACCTTCCCACCTCGCGTACTGGAAGCTCGCACGATCCATGAAGATGGACCGTACCATCGTTAACATGCCCCCCCTAGACAGAAATACGCAGGGTCTTCAACCCGCATTTGACGATATCGAAAAAGCCGAGTGCTTAGCCGATAGCCTCGAGCATCAATGCGCTCCCGTCACCGACAACATTGATGTCGAACACATCTCTGTTGTCGAATCCTCTGTGAAGGACTCCCTCGCTCTTACTCCGGTTGTCCCCCTCTCACCTGTCACCTGTGACGAGGTTACGACTGCCATCAAGGGCCTTAAGCCCAGAAAGTCCCCCGGTCCCGACGGAATCAGGAACGAAGTCATCAAACTTCTTCCTCCGCCTCTGGTCGCGTTGCTGGTCTGCATCTTCAATGCGGCCATCAAAAACAACCACTTTCCAGCCGCCTGGAAAGCAGCAATAGTTATAGGGATACACAAACCTGGCAAAGACGCCAGGCAACCCGATAGCTACCGTCCAATTAGCCTTCTTAACACCTTAGGCAAACTCTATGAGCGGATCCTTATGAACCGTCTCATAGAGGTGATAGAGGACAAAAATCTCTTGCCTCCCCAACAGTTTGGTTTCCGAGCCAGACACTCCTGTGCGCATCACGTGCTCCGCCTCACGGAGTACGTACTCACCAATATTAATCACCCTGAATTTAATAAATCCTGGCATACGCTCGCAGTCTTCTTCGACGTTGCCAAAGCATTCGACAAGGTCTGGCACACGGGCCTCGTCTACAAACTCACTAGATTAGGTATCCCCGACACTCTGGTTAGAATCATACACGATTACCTCACCGATCGTAGTTTCCGCTATAGAGTAGAGAGCGCTCTCTCTATAGCCCACCCCGTACGCGCAGGAGTCCCCCAAGGTTCCATTCTGGCGCCTGTCCTCTTCAACCTCTACTTAGCGGACCTCCCTGATCTCGGAAGAGTTCAGTTAGGTCTATACGCGGATGACACTGTCATATATTTCGCTTTTCGTAAGAAAACGGTCTTACGTAAATACGTCCAAGGCGCTGTCGACCAACTCAGCGCTTGGTATTTCAAATGGCGTCTCGCGATAAACCCGAGTAAGAGCGCCGCGTTATTATTCACTAGAAGCCGTAAACTTAGGGAAGACCCTCCCAAGCCCATACAGTACGCGGGTACTGAAATCCCATACTCCTCCGAAGTCAGGTACCTAGGAGTTCAATTAGATGACAGACTCTCTTTCAAATCTCACATAAAGAAAGTGAAGCGCCAGACCTCCATGGTGCTAGGTCGTCTCTATCCGCTCTACAACAGCAAGAGCAAAATGGCACTCCGCCATAAGATTACCCTATACAAGATGGTGGTCAGACCCATCATCACGTATTGCGCACCTGTCTTCGGTCACATCACTCGTTCACGCATGCACGCCTTACAAAGGATTCAGAATCGCTTTGTAAGGAAGGCAGTAGGTGCCCAATGGTTCGAGAGAACTGTGGATTTACACAGGGATCTCAACCTGCCCTCCATTAGGTCCGTTTTCAAGACCCAGTGTCGCGCTTTCTTCGAACGCGCAGAGACACACTCGAACCCCCTCATCGTGCGAGCCGTCTCGTACTTGCCAGGACGTAAGCCGCGTCGTATACGTCGGCCGCAAAGGATCTTATCGTGTCGCGACGATACCATAACTCGTAGTAATAGGATCTTTCCTCCTTTACCTCGTACAAATGCGTGCCAGCGCCCACGCCCGCGAAACCGCCGTTCCCGCCGCCGGGGACAGGCGGCTAACTTTGCTCCCGCACACACTCCGGGTCCCCCTCAGGCGGCGACCCAAGACGTGTCTCGTTCCCCAACTGGGGAGGCTCTTGACGTCGCCGCCAGCGCGATACAGTAACACTGCCCACGCATTGAGCAATTACACGCACAACACTCCATACACACTCATGCATAACATGCAAGGTACATAGGTCCTGTAAGGAACCTTTTTTTTTTTTTTTTTATGTAAATAAAAATAAAGATTAGCTAGGATACAACTCGCGAGTGAGTCTTGAGTACTCAGGTGACGGCCAAGCCGAGGTTCGTACCACTTTGGTAGCCCTTGAGCTAGTCACCTTTTGCGGCTGAGTGCCATCAGCACTCGCCCCCAAAGTTCGGTGAAGCTGTAAAGGCCCTTCCGGTCAACAGAATTAGCTAGGTCAAAAAAAAAAAAAAAAAAAAAAAAAAAAAAAAAGTTATGGTGTTTATCATCGTATCATCTCGCCTCTTTATATCCATTTTGAGGTTTTAATCCATGATGTCCTTATCTATCGCCATCGACGCCTTGCGGACGAACCTGCCTTCGCGTCGTTTCCGTCGTCGGTGTAGTAGACACAGGTGTCTGTGTGTCTAGACACTGTCACCACGAAATGCCATACGCTGTCATGGTCTTGCAGCCTCTTGCCTTTTGTTTGTAGGATTACTACAGATGGAAATGTTAGTCGCTTCCGGTTGTGAAGGGTCCACAAATCTAGTGCATAGTATAAATTGATAAAACAATTAATTAATGAAAAACTTAATTTAAATAAACTTAATTTTCATTGTTTGTACCATTAGTCAAAAATGTCCAAAATATAATAATAAAGTTCTAAATAATTATAATAGTTATATTATTATTTAGTAGCCCACTTCGCTTCACTTAAATGAAAAGTTAACATAATTCAGCAGACCTATTCAGGATAACAAAAGGTATCCTATGTTTCATTTCCTTGATAAACTGGACCCCTTAACGCAAACTTCACTTGAATTTTCTAATCGTTTGAAAGTTATCAAGGAACAAAATATACAAAAACCGTCGTTCATAATATTGCGGAGATGCCTTCTTCGATTACAAAATCGTAAATACGTAATTTAATGACATAAATGAGTGGAATATTACTGTGGGAAAAACTTACCCGTAGAACTTTTTAATTAAAAGTTCTTAAGAATATATTGAACTACACATTTACTGAAAGAGCTTAAAATCTATAGGGATAAATAAAAAATTGTCTGTTTGTAATATCAAAATAACATTTTTTTTTTCCTTAAAAATTTGAATGTATGTACTACGGTACCTACGCCAAAAATACAATTTTTTTAAATTTTTCGTCTGTGTTTATTTCGAGTAATCTCCGGAACGGCTTTATCGATTTTAATGAGACTTTTTTTCATGGATTTTAATTTTTTTACACTGTCCCCTAATTATTTTTGAAAAATTAAAGTAGCCTAAGTTACGCGAAATAGGTTCAGCTATCTACCAAAAAAAATCCCGTCATAATTGGTCCAACCGTTTCGGAGATTATTTAGAACAAACTGTTAAACAGATTTTCTTTTTTTAAATTGTGTTTTTGGTAAAAGTACCCTATAATGTATATACATTCATATATATTTGGTAAAAAAAAAATGGTGGTATTCACGAAGGCGACATGTATAACCGCGGTACGGCGGTATTTTTTTTGCAAATCATCTCGTGCAGCCCTATCAGTTTGAATAGCTCGTGCAAGCAGCAGCAGCCCCAAAAACTTTTATTTTAACAAAGATTTATATAATATCAATTTTTTCTTAAAATAAATACAATTGAAATAACTACAAAACTACCTATGCTAAGCTTACAAATTAAAGGGGGACACGGGGAAACCGCAACAGGGCTATTCCCTTCGACGGTGGGCTCTCTTTTGTCCGCGCCTACGGACAAATCAGCTGGGTCAAGGTGCGTCCCTCGTGGAGTAATCTTCTGAGTTTCCTGGGAGCTAATCCTTCTGTCAATCGGTCTCAGAGGGGTCAGGGAGATGCGCCCGATTCATTCGGGTCATAGTCTCGGTCCTCCTTCAACTACCTACTCAGCTAGGCGAGGATCGGCGTATGAGATCGCGCGTCTGAGGCCTATGTATTAGTGACAAGTATCCACCTCTTCCTCTCCTTCTGTCGGGAGGTCTAACGTGCAACGGCGCGATATTCTGGAGGTGAACGTGCGCCGACATGTCCGCTCTACGGAACATGTTGGTTGCAATGCTGCTTACGAATGCATCCAGGCTCTCTACACGTAAGTCACGCGCAATTCAAAAATGTGGAACGCTTCACAATTTTGCGTGTTATCCTCGCGCAGGGGCCATGCTAATCTTCTCTGTATCGTTCCAATTTTAGTATATGTACTGCCGAAGCAAATACGGTAGGGCAGTGTATTTCAATGTGGATATTGAAATGCGAAAATTGTTTCTTTTAACCTTACAAACGTGTTGTCCATACCAAGTAAACCATGAAATGTGTAATTAATAACAACAATACGATGGCGTATCTAGAACGTATATTTATTAACTCCATGTAGAATTAATGAGAAATTATTTTTCTTTGAAATAATCATTTATCTGATTGTACAAGGTAAAATTCCACAGATAAAGTCTAAGTGTGATATCATTGATTCCTTTTTTACCTTTAAAACGGTTTCTAATTTTTACAAGGTATAGGCTCAGTGCATTGACTACAATTTCACCTGATGTTTAGTGACGATGTGGATGGTAAACACACTAAGCCTAGAGGTACTGGTTTTCAAGTGATGCCGCCGGATCATATCTATTGGTATATGGCAACTGGTTTTCAAACTTGAGAGTGGTTGGTACCCAGACGGGCATTATTAGAAAACGCCCTATCACAATGCTGTAATTTCCTGAGGATGTTTTCCTTCACCGGAAGCTCAGGCTGGTTTTAAAGTTGGACAGGTATCGAACCCGCGTCCATTGGCACGGAATCCAGTTGCACTAACCACTGCGCCATCATCGCTTTTGATATGTGGTTTTACCCGGATTGTGAAAGGACTTTACAGGTATTGACTTGACTCTTTAGGGAAAATTACATAGATGACAAATTGATTTCAAACTAAGGATGGCTTATACGGTGATGACTATAATTACGTACATAGGCATAAGTAGATGTATGAATAATAAATTCTTACAACAAATCTATACTAATAAATAAAATTGAAGTGTTTGTTTGTAATATAAAAAAAACTTTTTACTGAACACATATGTGCGTATATACGGCACTTATACCAAAAACAGGTTTTTTTTGTCTGTCTGTTCGTCTGTTTGTTCCTGTTTGTTTCTGTTTGTTTATGCAAATATTTGGAACGGTTGTGCTGATTCTGACGGGTCTTTTTTCTGGCAGATAGCCGAAGTTACTCCGCGTTAATTAAGCTACTTTCATTTTTTTTCATAATAAGGGTTCCGCATTAAAAAAATGAAAACTCACGATATTGTCAACAAAATACGATTCAATGGACAGCTTTACTGGCTAGTGTTTGAAATTGTGAGAAATTTATTTGCTTTCCATTAGCACCAAAAACAATTTAGGGCTAAAATTAATCATTGAAACATAATTTTTCAATAATTATTAATAGAAAAAAAATGATAAGCAGGCGGTGCTCTGGGCATACAGCTAGTTAATATAAAAAAGAAGAACTATTAGCTACATACATGACAGACTAAGATCCCGCCAAAAACTTGCAAAGGTTACCATACATTACAGGGTGGCATGATTTATTTTAAAGAATTTGGTACGGCCCTGAATACAAGTTCTTTAGGTCCAGCTTTGTATTATTTTATTAACCTTTAAGTGTTCAAATAAAGGGGGGGAGGCTAATTGTTAAAGAGTGTTCCAAAGGTGTTGTTGTGAGATTCGCGTTCCGAAAATAGGTTAATCTTTTAATATTGCCAAAGGTAACATCACTATGTGTATCTATCGTTAGTAGATTTATAAGTGGAAATATCCTCCCAAAAAGGAAATAAGAACCGTTCACACTCATAGGCAGTGGTACTAGAATTATTCGTCCAATAAGACAGGCGAAGAGTGACAACCAGTCCAGCCGTTCCGGAGATTAGACGTAACAAGCAGACAGTCAGACAAAAATGTTAAAAATTGTGTTTTTGGTATAAGTATCGTATATGGATTCATATGTATTAAGTTTAAGATTGTTATTTTTACATTACAAACAGGCACTTCAATTTTATTTATTACAATAGGTATAGATAAATATCATGTAATAAATAATCAGTACTAAAACATATATTCCCTCTCACATGAAAGGAAAAACCAACATCTGTATAAATGAATTAATGGGCATTGATTGTCACAATTGTTTATACCTAATTTTTCTCAGAATTCTTAGCAAATATAACAACATAAATATTATAATTTTATGACGTTATTTTACTTGTAGGTACTATTCTGTTTTAGTCTTATCTTCATTGATGTATAATCCATGTAAACTTGACGTTTATTACTGTACTGGCTGTGTGCCCGCGGCTGCGCCCGCTTTTCATATATTCTTAACGGCGTCTTATATTTTTTTATACGGAACCCTAATTATTTTCCTAAAAAAATTTAGTATTAAGATAAAGTAAAAATATTTCTCATAAATTATTGCACTTGCCCGTAAAACTGTGCATTGAATCATATTTTATTCAATTTTTTATGAGTTTTTTTTTTACGTGGAACTCTAATTAATTTCGAAAATTAAAAGTACCCTAAGTTACCCGCAGTAACTTAGGCTATCTATCAAAAAAAGTCCCGTCCAAATCGGTCCAACCGTTTCGTAGATTACTCGTTACAAACAGACACTTTAATTTTATTTATTATATAGATAACATACTTTACTTTTACACGGCATCTATACTAATAAATAAAATTGAAGTATCTCTTTGTAATGTCAAAAAAACAAGTTTTAACTAAATACATATCTGTGTGTCCGATATAGATATCGGAATTGATGTAGACATCAAAAACACAATTTTTAATTTTTTTTTGTCTATCTGTTTGTTCCAGGTAATTCCTGGAACGGTTGAACCGATTTTTGACGGAACTTTTTTTGGTAGAAAGCTGAAGTTACTTCGCGTAACTTAGAGTACTCTTGACTTTCGAAAATAATTAGGGTTTCGCGTAAAAAATTAAGACTCATAAAAAATTGAATAAAATCCGATTAAATTCACAGTTTACGGGCAAGTGTATGAGAAATATTTTTACTTTATCTAAGTACTGATTTTATTTTACGAAAATAATTAGGGTTCCGTATAAAAAAAATAAAACACAGTGAAGAACATATGAATCGCGGGCGAAGCCGCGGGCACACAGCTAGTTAAATAATAAAGTTTTAATGGTGCTGTCCAATAGAATCGCTTTTTTTCACAATTGTTTTACGCGGCAATAAATATAAATTTCCTGAAGCTTCACACAAATTCAAACACTTGCCGTTACAACTGTACATTGAATCGGATTTTATTTACAATTTCATGATTTTTATCGGAAACCTAATTATTTTCGAAAAATTCAAGTAGCCTAAGTTACACGGAGTAACTTCTGCTATCTAACAAAAAAATCTTGTCAAAATCGGTCTAGCCGTTCTGGAGATTACCCGGAACAAACAGACAGACAGACAAAAATTTAAAATATTGTATTTTTGGTATAGGTATCGTATATAGATTAATATCTATTAAGCTAATAAATGTTATTTTGACAATAAAAACAGTCACTTCAATTTTATTTATCAGTTTATATTTAGACATTTTGACTCGTATCTTTTACTAGCTGTAATTTCGATCACGAGGAATTCAGGCAATTCAAGATCGGTTGAGCCGTATGATTTTGAAAAAGTTTTGGGATAAAAGTAGCCTATATGTTAATCCAGGGTTTTGGCTACCTCCATACAAAATTTTATCAAAATCGGTAATGCCGTTTGAACGTGAAAAAGTAACAAACATACTAAGTCACAGGCTTACGCCTTTATAATATTAGTAGGACTAATGACATATAAGAATAATCACACACGACTATAAATATATCACAAATACAGACAAAATATAAATAAATAAATTTGGGTCATCTAGATGGTCCGGTATATGGCGCTACCGATTACGTTGACCTTTCATTTCCGCCATACGGGCACCGGGAATGGGTAAATATTTATAATATGAATACGTGAAGTAAAAACTTAGTACCCCTTTTTACGAAAATTGCGCGGACGGAGAAGTATGAAATTTCGCACACTTATAGTGTATATAGAGAAGGAGTGCAGAATGCTAAAAAAAATTCTGCATAAAAAATACATTAAATTAATAAAATAATATAGTTCACACAATATCATTGCTTTGACATAGATTCACATTTATTTACCGTGTAGACAGAAAATTGACTTTTAAGAAGATTTTACTTTAAGCAAACAACAATGAAAAGCCAACAAAATTGTTAGCGGTTTTATGAATTATGGTCGAATTTCGATCACAGGCGAGCAGTAGTAGTATAAATAAACGGGCACCCGCGACTTCGACTACGTGTTTTATCTTAATTCATTGTGGGATATCCTGATTTTGTTTTGTTTTTTATAGCCTATCAGTTACCGAACGACATATAGCTCCCGTCCATACAATTTTATTAAAAGATTCGTTTTTAATAATATCCAAAAATGATAATAATAACTCTTATAGCTTATCAATCGCTAAGGAACATATACAATATGCAATCTTTTTTAATCAAAATCGGTCAACCCGCTATTAAATGAAAGCCGGACAAATCGGATTCTTTTTTTTTAGTTTTTTTTTTTACAAATTCTAAAACTAGTTTTAAAAATCTTTAACTATCTATTCTAATGTATCAATTATTTCTTGGAACAATGTTTCATCAAAATCGGTTAGGCGGTTTTCGATAGAAATCCGGGCACACAGACTGAATAATAAAAGTAGACATTGTCACAAGTTTGTAATAATTAAAATTAAATATACAGAAAACCTTCAGTTGTATTATGTTGATAACACACGTACGGACCAGATTGCGGACATGGTACGACGGGTAGCCGTGATTATCAGTTGCCTAAGTAGGGATGGGAATCCTTTCGAGAAAAGATCGATTTTTGAATCGATTCGAATCTAAGCTTGATGAATCGATGACAAAATATCAAGGTTCAAAAGATTCTTCTCTTCTTAAAAGAAAGATCTTTGAAACTAATAAAGATCGATTATTAAAATATACTTTTTGTTTTTGATGATATTATAGTATCTGTAAATATGTAAAAATACAACAGTTTTGTGTCATTTTTTGTGTAGTAGGCTAGGCGTACTTTTTTTTGTTTACTTGCTACCTTTAGTACTGTTAATAAAAAAAATAGAAACAGTATTTGCAATAAATGATGATTATAGTCTAATTTGACCATTGAAAGAATAAAAAGTCAAATAAAACAAGTCGAAGAAATGACAGATTTCATGGACCTCGGTGTTTTTCAAATCGAATCAAAAAATCGATCTATTTGAAAAAATTTGCACCTTATCCCAATTTAGACGACTGATGACCTCGGCCGCCCGCCATATCATGTCCGCGATCCGGTCCGTACGTGTATTAACAGCATTAATATAAGACTAGCTGTGTGCCTGCGGCTGCGCCCATATTTCTAACGTTCTTCACTGCGTTTTAATTTGTTATACAGAATCCTAATTATTTTCCTAAAAATTATTATATTTAGTATTAAAATAAAGTAAATTACTCATAAATGCAAGCACTTGCCCATAAAAATGTGCATTGAATGAGATTTTATTCAATTCTTTATGAGTTTTATTTTTTTTTACACGGAACCCTAATTATTTTCGAAAATTAGCCTAAGTTAACCGGATTAATTTCAGCTATCTTCCATAAAAATCCCGTCAAAATCCGTCCAGCCGTTCCGGAGATTACCTGGAACAAACAGACAGACAGACATAGTTAAAAATTTTAAAAATTGCATTTTTGGTATGATTATCGTGTATACATTCATATCTTTTTAGTAAAAAATAAATATTTTTGACATTACAAACAGACAGTTCAATTTTATTTATTAGTATAGATATAGTCTTATAGCAAATTAAAACGCTGTCTTGTAATATGTTCACGATTGGGCAGTAATTATCCCTTCCTGGGAGTAGTGATCGTAGGTTTATTCATTACACAGGGGACGACGCGGTGCATGTCATCACGACCTCGTATCGTCCCCTGAATGCGGCGAGCGGCTCCGGGGGGTTTAGTAGGTATTTTCGGCACTTCTCGCCGGGTGAGTCCCACACTGGTGTGGAGACGTCCCTCCACACCATTTTCATTGGGGGGACTTTTTTCCCCCCGTCAAAAAAAAGGGGAAGTGCGTAAATACATTCCCCTCGTTAAAAAAATAAAAAAAAGGTTTTAGTCATTACGCTCCGTTAAATTAATGCATATTACGTTATATTAATAAATTTGTCAAGAGTTAATATTATAAGTTTCCCATAATATCTCATAATTACAGCGTATTATTAATTATCCCGACTCCTTAAACTATTGTTCATAGTTCATATATTATTTGTCACAGTTTTGTGACGTTTATATATAGTTAGTTAACCGAGTTAACGTTTACAAATTTTATACGCAGACACCCTGATCCAGTTATAAGTCAGAGTACGGTATGCGATGCGCTTGCGCATAGTTACAGGACAGCGCGAGGCGAACGCACGCCCTCATACCGCTTCCTCAGTAACTCGATCTTTTGAGCGTGTGTGTATTCTTAATTCACAACATAATTTTGTTTAACTTAAATAATAAATCCTCTATACTATATCACCGTGTTGAATTACAAATTGCAGCGAATAATTTAAAAAAAATTAATTTCTAATTCCGTATTAATTTAACATTAGTGACTGTGTTGTTTAATTGAGTGAAATAATTTTAAGGAAATACTTTGTGAGTATTTTTTTTTTCAGATATATTCTATCTTATACATGCTATATTTTTTAGTGTACTCCAGTCAATAAATTGATCGTATGAACATTTCTATTACAGGAGTAATTAATATTTACAATTACCCGCATTTTTTATTACTAAAACATTGGTTTATGTTTTATTATAATTGTATTTATTTATTACAGTCATCTACAGTTCTTAACTACACATTCTCTTCAATAATTATCAACATATTGAATTAGTCAAAGACAATTTCAAAATTACTTTAATTTATGTAATCGTTTACTATGTGATGTTAACTATAGAAATTTCATAATATTATAAAATAGAACTATATATTAGAACTACATGTTATTATAAATAAATTACAAAGAAAATAAATAAATTAAAGTAATGATTGGAGGAGTAGGTAATTACTATTTATGAATATTCGCATCAAAACTAAAGCTATGAAAGTATCCGCATAATACGTACGAGTGGTGTGTGCAGATCTGTATGTTTGCGAGTGTGTAAATCTATATATAAATATGTCTATAAGGAAAATAGGGTTCCTTTGAGGCACCATCACTTCAATACTATTGAGCATATCAGGATGGGGCTACTACCATTCGACGCGGAATTTTTCATAGATATTATAGGCTAATTATTTCTTGCATTCCATCGACCCGTTCTCTTTTTTTTTTCAATTTACTCTTATGTACATTTTTGCCGCTAATCAAAACAAAAAACTCATTCTTCTTCATTCATTTTTTTTTTTTTTTAAGAAAATAATTCGGGCTCCGTATAGATAAATTAAAACGGAGCGAGGAATATATGAAACGTGAGCTCAGCCGCGAACACACATCTAGTACATTAATATTACGAAAATAATTCCCACTTAAATAGAAATCGTGTACTTAATAATAACTCACAGGCGTATGCGTGCATGGAATTTAATGTCCAATCATCCTTATTAACATCAGATTTATTGGAACGGTAGTTGGAACAAGTTAGTACAATGGCCGTCACACTTTTCTGGTCAAGGGACACATAGGTCAATGTGACAACTTTTATACATTCGGTAGTTGATACCGGCTATTAATTGTACTAAGTAAATTGTTTATGTTTATTTTCGAATGACACGTTAATTTGCAATGATTTATAAACGTTTTAATCATCTTCCCGATCAATATTTATTACTAGCTGTGACCGCGACTTTACCCGCATGGGATTCAGACAATTTGCAGCCTATATTCTCCCCGTGAATTCACTAAATGCCATTACCCAAATTCGGTTCAGTAATGTTTGTGTGATCGGCGAACAAATTAATAAACAGACAGACATTTTTTTTTTTTAAACTATCGAAATGTGTTCTGTTTTCAATTCTGAAAGCCCCACATAGTATTTTTCCTTAAACATCTTCAATGTACAAATTTTGTCTCGTTAGCGTTTTAATCTAAGTATAGATAACTTTCACTATGTTCTTATAAAACAAAAATAACCTTTATCAATTGACTACTCACACATACACGTGTTTGTTAAAAAAAAAGAAAAAGAAATATGAATTAGGAATATTGCAAGTTAGAATTAATATGTCTAAATAATAATATTATAGTTTTTTGCTTAATTTTTTAAATGTGCATCAAAAGCCGGAACGTATTTCATATTTAAATTATATTAAAGTAATAATTAATAATGTAATATGTGTCAATTAAAGTATAATAGTTAATTCACAATTTAATCTGTGGATCGCCGAAATTCTGACTAATAATGTTATCTTAAAGGAGGAAGTTTATCGTGTAAGTACTTTATGTATCCGGGACTCTGCGACGGCGTTAGTTTTTTTTCCCACATTCCCACACTGGAACAAGTTTTATTCCATAACTGGAATTTTAACATTCCTTATTGGGCACTTTCTTCTTTTTTAAAAAGGCCAAAATCGATTCGCATAATATAGTGAAGTAGTCTATTGTTTCAATGGTCGTCATAAGCTATAGGTACCTCAAATAGATCGACCTTTTCACTAGGAAGAAATATTCGTTCCATGTGGCAGGCTAGGAGACGTTTTTGTCCATACCGACTATTCAACACCCTTTTTTTTATGACGGGGGGAAATGCATTTACGCACTACCCTTACCCATTGCATTAGTGAGACCGAAGTCCCTCAATGTAATGGGTAAGAGGGCACGGAGGGATGTCTCCGTGCCAGTGTGGGACTCACCCGGGCGAGAGTCGCCCGGAAATACCCACTAAAACCCCCCGGGGCCGTCCGCCGCATTTGGGATGGGGGCGATACGGGATTGCTAGGCATGACACCGCGTCGCCCCCTGCGGCGAACCCACCGGGCCTCGTCCGTGCAATGGCCCAATGGGGATGGGGGGGGGGGGGGTTGTAAGAATGCCCCCACCTCTTCACCCGCCCCCCCGAAGGGAGGCATGACTATTCAACACCCTAACAAGGCAATGGCAATCCCTCTAGAATATTCCATGGATTCTCGTGGCTCCTTACAATAAACGCTTCGTATCATTATTTTCAATTAATTTCACTTATGCGTAATAGCAAAAAAACAACTATACTACTACGTAAAACACCATGAAAATCATGCAACATAGGAAGGCCTCTATAACACAAACTATTAATTTAACAGCTACTACATAACAGAATGACGTGCCGCCGGAAAGTCACTATGATTTCACGACGGCACGGCTATTTGCAGTTCGAGTTAAAAAAAATTGTACGTTTTTGTTTGTAATTTATTACGGCTATGAATATATAGTTCTTTAGACTCATCGTAATTTTATTTATTTTCAAAGAAAATCATGGTGGAATGATTAAAACTCTTTGGGTCGAGTTTATGCAACACATTCAAGTTCGAGAACTCTTTTCGAGTTATTAATTTCACACAACGATTATCGCCATATAAAGTAAAAGGTCATCTAATATTGCATAATATAAAGTCAAAAACGTTTATGAATTACAAACAACGAGTATGTGTTGCTATCTGCAGATAGATAATCAAAACTAGGTAATCTTCTCGATTGAGTTTTTTAAAACCTTTAATTGAAATATATGTCCCATACATAGGAGAGTTCTTTAATAACTAACTTAAAATTATTCATATGAATCAATGTAGAGCGCTACGCAGCCCGGATGACCATCCAGCTATTAAACCATACTCAGCGGTTTCTTATCTTACACTCGCAAAGCTATCATCTCATTACTTTACCGGGGTGCATAACTAAATAAATCCTTCCAATCTGTTATTGTTTACTTTTAAATCGTTAACTTTTTTACTGTACCAAAATTTACTGTTGTTTTTTTTTTATAATTGTACACATTAACGTAATATGTCATACACTTGATATTTTATATTTACCTAATTTTTATGTTATTCTTATCTATTAAATAACCCATACGAAGTTGTCGTCACTACATCTATGAATGTTAACAGTTAAAACTAAAAAACGAATGTAACTAAAATAGACGGAAATCAATTATCTATACTGTAAAATGAAATGTATTGAAGTGAAACGTAATTAAAATAGATTGAGGTCGGAATAAGAATACAAATAATCGAAATTTATACTAATAAATAAAAGCGAAGTGTCTGTTCGTAATAAGAAAATATCATTTTTTGTTTACTAAATACATTTGAATGTATATACGATACCTATACATAAATACAATTTTTTTGATTAATTTTTTGTCTGTCTGTTTGTTTAGGGTAATCTACGGAACGGCTGGACGGATTCTGACGAGACTTTTTTTGGTAACAGCTGAAGTTACTCCGCGTAACATAGGGTACTTTTTTTTAATAATTAGGGTTCCGCGTAAAATAGTCATAACTTCTTTTACCAAGCGCTCAGGCTGATTTTAGAGTTGGATGGAGCATTTGCTAATAATCCCCGCCTGGGTAGTTACCACCCTCAAGTTTGAAAACCTGTCGCCAAATATCAATAGGTGTGTTTCGGCAGCACACTTGAGAACCAGTACCCCTAGGCTTAGTGCGTTTACTATCCTGGACCACATCATCCCTTAAAAGCAGGTGAGATTGTGGTCAAAGCATCAGTGCTCAGGCCTATGCCGTGTAAAAAAAAAACCTAATTACCATTCGAAACCCCCATTTCCCATGTCATCAGAAATAAGTAATTAATAACCCCAACCACACCAACCTCCCACCCCAGCCACCCATTTTGACAGCCATACGTGAACGGCAACTTTTCACAAGCTAACTCAACGTCACCGGTTCATATCAATCATCTAATTATAACTACTATCTCTTAGCGGAAATTTGTCACAAGGAATGAAGGTCGTGTCTCGGCTAACTAACTGTATGGGCCAAGAAATAATTGGAAATAGTTTATTTTCAGCTTGACCACACGTATTCTTGGAAAACGAATATTATCTAGTTTAGTTTGTTTTTGTTTTAATGGAACCTTATTTTTATTATTTTTTTCTATTTTATCTGATTTTTTTTATTTTATAAATTTGGTTTATATTCGTAATAATTGTTACATCGAGTAGTTCTATATATGTATACATACTTTTACATTTTTATGATAGGATGTACAATCTTAATAGTAAACAGCTTTCTTATTCTATTGGCGCGAACTAATTTTTATACAATTGACTTTTAAACAATATTATTGAAAAAGGCAAAAACTAAAAAAAAAGTTTACAAAATTAAGTTAAAGTACGAGTGAAAGTAGTAATATTCGAATAATAAGTTTAGTAATAATCGAATAGTAAAATTGAATAAATATTACAAGTCCTATAGTCATAACGTAGATATCCGAACTCCAGTCGAATTGTTCTGTATATAGATGCACGTTAGGAACACATGAAGGACAAACATATTAGAGTTGGTGCTGATCCAAATCCCTAAACGTGATCAAACGTAACTCACTACTCAATTTTAATATTTCTAAACCATATTTAAAATAACAAAATAAAGATTTAAACTATTTTTACACAACGAACGTATCTCAAATAATTATGTTATCATTATTGTGTAATTTATGATACCGTCAGTTTGAAATAATTGCATCGTCGTCACCTCTCCCAAACCAAAGGCTAGTATGTAGTTTCAGAGATAAAGAAAACCCTAGAGTCGCCTCCGATAAAAATAAAGTTTATTTATAGCTACAGCGCATTCGTTTTAGTGAAGCGGTAACTCTGCTCTCGCTTGATTGAATGAAACATGCGGCACGTATCGACGTAGTTTATATTGTTTTGTTATTATTATTTGGCTATAAAATCTATCACTCATTGTACGTATACGTATTTAATTACCACCAAAAAACGATATCGCGTGTGTTTATCTTAATGAATATTTCAACTCAAAATTAATGAAAATATCACATGCTTAATGTGTCGAGTACCCATAAAAATAAGACAATAGGAAAACAATGGAAAGCTGGCGTAAACGCCAGGAAAGTGCTCAAGGGGTTAAACAAAAAAAAAATCAAAATGTGATCTTAACAATGACGTGTAACGGGTGTAATTGATAATCTATATATCTTCATCTTCTATGTACATATATAAAAGGAAAGTGGGTTACTTTGATGCATCATCACCTCAAAACTACTCAACAGATCGGGACTTTCTCGTAGATGGTTATAGCGTTATAGGCTATATTTATTTTTTGAATCCCATCGACCGTTTCTTATTTATTTTTTATTCACTCTTACATACTTTTTTTCCACTAATCAAAACAAAAGACTATCATTTGTCTTCATTCATTTTTATTATATGTACGTAGAGAGGAAGCTACGGCAAACCGCTAAGCCGATTTTGATTCAATATATTCTAAAGTTTTGTTAGACAGTATTTGTAGTAAAATAAATCGTGAAGGGAGGAAAATGGAGGATGAAAGAAAATATTTCCCTTCGTAAATTATACTCAAACAAATTAATATTATTTGCGCCATGTTATCTTTTCACACGTAACGACAAAATTTAGTAATGACAAGTTGCTTTCAGAATCTTGACATCAAACAAAAATATGGAATACATTTTGTCTGAATTCCGAAGCCATGGACACAGCTAGTGTAATATATAAAAACAAATATACGACAAATAAAAGAAATACACATAAGGGGTGCTTGGCTTGATTTTGGTTTGTCATGTAGTCGTCCTTATTTTTCATTTATTATCTTGCAGTATTTGACTATGTATTATCTTATTTTGGTGATATTTTACGTGATATAGTTTAGTTACAATGCACAAGTGTAGTGAAGCAAAAAATAATGACACGGAGCCTGAATTCTGAAATGTCCCATTCACTTTGTGTTTGTGTTTGAAACAGAAGGCCACCATTTTGTTCCCGCCATTTATTGATAGTGTTCCTAACGTCTGACTTGGCTGCATGATGTACTAGTTAGTACCTTTGCCTTTTCCTAAAGAAAGAAGAAATGGAATTAAAAAAAAAAGAAATACACATAATTATCTATACTAATAAATGAAATTGAAATGTTTGTTTGTAATATCAATTTTTTTTACTAAACACGATACCTATACATTATATACAACTTTTAAAAATATTTATCTGTCTGTCTGTCTGTTTGTTCCGGGTAATCTCAGGAACGGCTGGACCGATTTTGACCGTCCTTTTTGTGGTAGATAGCTGAAGTTACTTGGGGTAACTTAGGGTACTTTTGTTTTTCTAAAATAATTAGAGTTCCGCAATGAAGAAATTAAAACTCAATAAAAATTAAAACATTATTTACCAACGATTATTTAAAAACTATATTACGCAGTGAAGAATATATAAAACATGGGCAGAGCCGCGGCTATACAGCTAGTAAATTATAAAAAAAATGTTATTACTCAAAACACTATGAATACGTTTGTCTGAACTGGGTCTTGAATAAATAAACTGGAAATAAAGTAGCGCACAAAATTTTTGTTAGATAATTTTTTGCAAAAATGGGTCAAGTATATGTATACAATATATCGTATGTAATTAGACACGCGAATACTATTTCGCAATAATTATTGTATTTACAAGGTTCATTTATTTCACAAAATGGAGTTATAAGAAGACGAAACGGTTTTTTGTTACATTTCTAATTGATGATAGCTCGGTGATAATGTGTTTGTATATTGCATCGATCGACATAATTTTGAATCAGTCATATTCGTAAATAATTCTGTACCCGGAGTCGCGCCTACAGCTTGTACATTTATATTTCTTCTTCTTCTTAGTTAATGGCAATCTGTGTGTACACACAATTTGTGCCAATGTCATGTAGGTAAGATTTTCAATCTTGTATCAGCGTTACCAAGCTCCAACAGAACGGTGGCCTATCCTGCTCAAACTTTCCATGGAGCTTTGTCGGCACCTCAGAATGTATGCTACGCGTTGTCTTCTATAATAAACTTAACTTGAACACAATAACTAAACTATTTCACACAAAACGCCACCAAGATTACATGATATAGAGTCAAGTACACAAGTTTAATGAATTAAAGAAAACAATTGCTACATGTCAGACTGAGATCCCGCCAAAAAACTCCACATTTATATTTAAAAAAATATTTATTTTATTTATAAATAATGAAATAAACCATTAAATATGGTATGATAAATATTTATATAATAAAATGAAACAAGGTTCTACTAGAGTCAATAAAATGTACCAGTGTCAATAAAATACAGCCCGGCAATGAAGCGGTCGGATGCAATTGCTTTACCGGATAAAACCGGATCGAGCCGGTACGCTTTCTGTTTACAACGCTATTCGGTTCCCATGCGTTGCGGATTAATCAGCCGAGCGGGAGACACACTCTTACAGAACGGCCGACGTATCTTGGCCTTTGTGACTTAGTTTCTACGAACTTCCGTGTATAACAATATTCGATTATGCTTAAGTAAGTTTGTGTTCTTGCTATTAATTGGGTATTAGATTTACCGTAGTCTGTCCCAAGTGTTATCGTTTACATATACTAGAGTTTTATTACCTAACTAATTTTTTTTCAGCTCGATGCATTTTTGTTGGATATATTTACAAAAAAACTGCCTGAAAATTTGAGAAATATTAACTCTAAATACTCCCCAGAGTGTTAACTGGCAATGGTTAGTTCTCTATAGATTATTGTCAAATATGTTTTAATCAATTATCTAGGAATAAATAATATAAATGTAAGATAATTAAATATATTATATATAAAACTGCGAATAAACTTTTCAAAATGTATAGCTTACAGTTAAATCATATGGGGCTATCAAAATTAAAATTTCAATAAATAAATCTTTTTGTAAACGCACCTTTTTTTTTAGTCTTTTGGTGTAATTTCAACTACTTTGCTGCATATATGAAATGCTAAGCTGGTCGCCTATATTAATAAACTATAAAATAAACTATATTAATAAATGCTGCGCCTGCGATTTTTATATTTTTCACTGCGTAATATACTTTTCTTTTTTTTTTTTTATTTGGAGACCTAAGTATTAACTTTTTTTGCTACTTTATATTTCTCACAAATTCAAATACCTGCCAGTAAAACTGTGCATTGAATCGGATTTTATTCACAATTTAATGAATTTTAATTTTTTTTTACGCGGTACCCTAATACTTCAAAAAACAAAAGTACCCTTAACTAAGGGTATTTAACTAACTACGCGGAGTAACTTCAGGTAACAAACAGACAGATAGACAAACAAAAAATTAAAAAAAAAAAAATTTTTGGTATAGGTATCGTGTCGTATATAGATATTCATATCTATTTAGTAAAAAAAAATAATTTTTACATTCAATTTCGCATTCAAACAGACACTTTAACTTTATTTTTTAGTATCGATGATGATACTCGATCAGTCTCCGATATAAGTTTTCAACAATATCGGAAATTAAATTACATTAATTAATTATTAACTAATAATAATATGTATATCTTAATATTTACTAATACAAGTAAATCAAAGAAATAAGGGCCTTTATGCTGATAATGCTGATAAGATATATTGGCTAATACTCGCGCGCTTCGATTCACGTAAATGAAACGTTGACGTAACTCAGTCAAACTATGTATTGCTATTAAAATAGTTTTATTTTTATTTTCTCGATAATACATAATCTGCGTAAAGTGTCATTTAAATTGATCGAATCTCTTGAGAGCTATTGAGGAATAGACATTTACGTATTCCGTAATATTATTTAATAGTTATAATTAAGTAATGTACTCGCATAGTATGACCGGTGAAACTTTTCTGAACTGAAACTTGAATAGATGCGCGCGCAGAAGAGATTTATTTGCTGAGATTATACTTTAGGTAACCACATCTTTATTTATACTGTACATTCTGAAACATTTATTCACTTATTTATTTATATTAATCAAAACTGTTCTGTTTGTGATACGCGAAACTTCGCAGAAATTAATTCCACGGCGGCCAAGATAAGTCGGTCGTACTGTACACACACGTGCGTAAGCATTAGCGCGGGAATCGACGCTCGCGTCGCCCATCGCACCTCACCGTGATGTGATATACGCGTTTATACGCACATGCGTACGTCAAGTGTACGAATTTAACTCACAACTGCTGTATCGAAATTATCTCATTTTTCCTATTACATCAGTTTAGTAATAACACCGTTCTTATCTACACTTTTTTATAATTTATTTTAACCATGAATACAAGTTCTTTAGGTACAACTTTGTGTTATTTTTTAAATCATCAGTGCTTCATTATAATTAAAAAATAATATTAAAACTTTCCATGGGAGTAACACCAAAATTATACAAAACAAGCTGTGTGCCTCCGGCTTCGCCTGCATTTCTTATTTTGTTCTTTGCGTAACATACCAACAAACACGTATCATGCGTAATAAAAATGTTACAGACCGATGCATAGATAGTGGCTCTATTATCTATATCTATTACTCTGTTATATGACAAAATAGATATCGAACTGTCTGTAATTTTTAATATCACTTGAAGCTATCAATAAGACGATCAACGATAAGACATAATTCAGTTTAATATCTCTGCACGTTTAAAGCAATGATGGAATAACAATTTCCGTTAGAATTTAGATGTACGAAGAAAGGATAAATCATCGAATCCAACTCGTCTGGGCCGTGTTCGGGAAGCTACGCAGAATTTTTTCGTTCGAAATAACGCAGCAGCTCAAGACGAAAGTATTCGACCAGTATGTGTTGCCAGGGATGACTTACAGCACCGAGACGTGGTCGCTTACAATGGGCCTAATTAGAAAGCTAATAGTTGCTTAAAGGGCAATCGAGAAGGCCATGCTCGGAGTTTCATTTGAAATGAGGAGATGGAAATGAAAAGAACCAAAGGAACCAACATTGCCCGAAGATTTCCAAACTTAAGTGGCAGTGAGCTGGGTATATTTCTCGTAGAATCAATGCCCGATGGGGCCAACGGGTTCTCGAATGAGTGCCGCGTACCATAAGATCCAGAGTGGGTAGGCCCCCCACAAGGCGGACTGCTGCATGCGTGTGCCGCAAGACTGGTCGTTGTAGATTTATTTGGGGAAGACCTATGTCCAGCAGTAGATGTCTACCGTCACCAATGATCAGTGAATAGACAGATATATCTGGTAAATGATTACCGACAACTATAGACGCTGCAACACCAAGGGCGTCACTATTACCTCGTCGACCTTAGAGAACGTTGTTTAGTCCTGTTTACTACATCAAAGTCGCTTTATTTCGCTTTGTTAACACTATTGTTGAGAAATTCAATTAAACTTGCACTCAAAAGATGTTTTTTATAAAACGCAGTAAATTTTTTTTCAAATTAATAAATAATGCATAGTTCACAATTATAAGTTTCAATTTTTTTTCAATTCAAATTTGTCACACCTGCTATCCTGAGCGCGTCACAGCATCGATTGTTTATTAAATTTTTAATACTATTAATCTCAACTCTTTGTCTCAGTTCTTACCCCGGTTCAGAGAATAATCAATCCGGGCCCGCACCTTAGCACCTTAATCACTCGACCGCACATGTGAATACAAGAAAAAGCAATTAAAAATACCCGCTACCAAATGACGTAAAGGTTTTTACAAATAAAATAACAATAGACTAAGGGAACAGTCATCAGAATGAACTCAGCATGGATGATAACCAAATGACATCATATAGTTTCAGGTGCTTAAGTGTGTTCTCATCAGTATTTCGATCTACGTAGATTGGATTCTTATGAAGACCTATTTGTTAATCGGTAAAAACATGATGAAATATTACATTGGAGTAAAGTTTCTTACACAATCATTGTTTTGAACACAATCTCACTCGATGTTAAGTGACGTTGTGGTCTAAGATTGTAAACACACTAAGCCTAAAGCTACTCAAGTGATGCTGCCCGAACATACCTATTGATACATACAGGTTTTTAAACTTGAGGGTGGCAGCTTCCTAGGCGGGCGTTATTAGAAAATGCCCCTACCACCATGCTACGCTCTAGACCAGTAATTCCCAGAGATTTTTTAATGACTGACCACTTTTATTTCTTCGTTAATAGCAGGGACCACGATTAACAAGAAAAACGAACTGAATTAATGCAAAAAAAAAAACCTAAAATATCAATAGTGACATTACTAATTATAAGTAGGTACAATTTTCGGATCACCTTCACAAGTTGATAATCCTAGCAATAATTCGCTCAAAGTAACTCAACCGAGTGCCATATTGGATGCGCAGTGATGTACACGCGAAATTTGAAATCGTTTGCGGACCATAAATTGGCTCCCGCGAACCAATAGTTGAGAGCCTAGACCAGGTTGATAACATGGGGGATACTTGATACTTTTGGCGAGACAGTAGAAGATCCAGAGAAAATTAGGGGGCCATTGAAATATCGCAGAAAGAGAGGTGGGTAGATTAAAAATATATTTTTATCTGTAATAGTAACGTAAACGTTGGTATAATTTGTACAAAATCGGATTTATTGATTATGGCATACATTATGGATGATAAACAATACAAATAAAGATTAAAAAAATAGTACACAAGGGTTTATTCTAGATTATAAACTGATCATATCTATGCACGATAGTTAAATATGGTAGCAGTTATAAATTATAATATAATTAATTTACTTAATTAATTAAATTATTAAGTGTAAATATAAATAAATAAAAGCGAATCCATCCATCCATACAACTGAAAAACGTCCTCTGCTGGGCATAGGCCTCCCACAAAGTTCTACACGATGAGCGGTATTGCGCCACACGCATCCAGCGGATTCCCGTGACCTTTACCAGCTCGTCTGTCCGCCTTGTCCTCTATTGGGGCTTTTGTATAATACTTGTACATTTTACTGGAACGTTTCATTTACACAAAAAGAATATGATACATCGTGACGTTGGCAGAAATATGTATGTGCACAATTGGCATTAATTAAAATAGAAAACCGAAGGAGCAGGAAACAATAAAAATTTATTTTAAAAACAAATGGAAAATCAGAGTTCGCGTTTAAACAACATAAACAAGGAAGTGTGTTTGTGATAACGGTGGACATAATATTTCTAAACTGCACCAGCAACAGGACAATAGTATAAAACATATTTGCTGTAACGCAAAATTACTATTATAAAACATAAAAAAATATTCGTTACTATAAACCACAAAATTTAATTAAACCGTAAATATAGAATTAAAAAATATTTCAAACACATTGTTTACTATGTGTTTATATTTTTATTACCATAAATCTGAAAGTTCCATTATTTTACAAAAGATTCACCATTATTACGGTTATAATAGTAACCGTAATTTTACCTATAAAGTTCAAGTAAATTTGATCAAGGTTATAAGTAAACAAAATATTTGAAAAAAGAATTAAGAACAAAGTTCACCGTATTATTTGCAATTTCAGACAATTAACAGCATACTGCCTTTTACTCAATTTAAAAATACGATAGTTATAGACTTTTTATTAATGCGATATTGTAATTATAATAGTTATTATTATTATTAATTCATCAGTAACGTATTTATTAATCCACTGTTGGGCATAGGTCTCATTTAAGGCCAATTACCACACGAGGACTTACATATTTCGCATACGATCTACTTGTAAGCAACTTGATACAACTCATTGCGGCGTGGCTCAGCGTGGCGCGGCAAACTAACTTGCAGATGGCGTCCATGGGCGTCTCACAATAAATACCTTTGCCAATAATGTGTAAAAGCGAGTTTCTGAATGAGAATTGATCTACCTTTTAGATTATCGGTTTGGATGTACCTAAATAACAAAACTTTAATTGTAGATAACTTGTTCCAAAGCTAATAAATTTCTTGAAATATATATTTACAAACTAAAAAGGCAAAACTGAAATACCATGAAAAGTAATAATAACAATACTCTATAAAAAATACTCACAAAAAACAATTAACAATACAGCATTAAGTTGCAATCAATTCATTTATTTATTATTATTAGTTCGTTAATAAAATTATTTTTAAACAAATAAAATGTGACAGAAAACAAACGGTATCATCGGTAAGGAAGGGGCAAGTAAAGACAGAACGCGCCAAACAAACCGCATTGGTGCGAATGTGTGCCACGTTACTAGTAACAGTGCGCTAATGTGGGTGAGGCTCATTTTTGTTACAATTTACCATTGCTTTGTTAACTGTTTGTTAAACACGACGCTAATAATAATATTTTCAAATCCATTTCAGTAGTAATTAACTTACATTTAAGTTCATTCATTAATTATTATTTCTATTGCAGAATAAAATAAAAACTAAATTATATTCACTGTAAGAATTTTAATAAATGAAATTTCGTACTAATCGTTCATTGTAAAACCGGTTTTAAGTGAACTAATATTGGGTACAATTTACAAAAATTACTATTAGATGGATTGTTATCTTTTAGCGCGTTGAAGGTTTCGCCAAAATGATTGGTTTTGGTGACTCGTCGGTTTGCGATGCGTGACGCGTTAACTCAAACATAGTAACGCGGTTAGGTATTGTGAGGTTACTTTTTTAAAATATTTATTCTCACATTCGTAAACATTATAAATAACGTCAGTTATTTATGTTAAATTTTATATTTTTATTTTTATAACTGTAGGCTTATTATCAGTTATATTGTACTGTATAAATTAATTTAGTTTAGGTGTACTAGAGATTGGGATAGGAGATATACTCCTCCTTACCAGAACACCATATTTGTCGCATGCGTCACTTCCGTATTCAAGTGGTGCCCTTGGATGTCTAATCGACTCGTAAGCTTATCGATAACGTGTAAAATTTTCGATTTAAATAAACACTGGTTTAGATAACGTCTCAGTAAACACAGTTTTATTTTTATGGTGTAATTAATTTGTTTGATTAATAAATTCATGGTAATTTTATTAATATATAAAACTAGTGAAATATAATGTTTTTTAATGTAAAAATCGATTATTTTTCAATGTGATATTTTATTAGTTTATAGGATTTGAGCCTCGAGGCTACCATGTTTGTTTTAAAAAGTTTTTTGGCGGATCATAGTCTGTAGATTTTTTTTTAATTTATAAACTTGAGGTATTCTTTATTGATGATATATTGTGTGGCATTCTACGTGATATTGTTTGGTTGTTATGTGGAAATGAGTTGTATTAGTAACTAGTTTTAGCTAGCGGTATCGCATGAATTAATGTAAATTTTATCAATCAATCAATTTTGTCAGTCAAACATGAAAAATACCTTATATCCTTTTTCGTAATGCTGAAAACCTGTATGTTAAATTTCACGGTGATCGTTTGTAAGCGTAACAAAAAAGTAAACGAACAAATTCATATTCGTGTTTACTTAGAACATTAGTTAGGATATCTAATTTAAAAAATAAAACTAATTTCGATTTATAGGACTTGTATTCAATGACCGTAATAAATAATTTAAAAAAGTAATGACGAATACTCAATATGTTTTCGTCCCGCCATACCCGTTCATCATACGATGTGAAATCATGTGAAATAATGTACCTATTTTTTATTAACGGTATTATTTTATTATCTTTAGTAACTAACTAGCTCTGTGCCCACGGTTGCGCCCGCATTTCATATGTTCTTCACTGCGTATAATTATTTTTTTTACGGGCCCCTAATTATTATCAAAAAACAAAAATACCCTTACCTACGCGGAGTAACTTCAGCTGACAAACAGATAGACACAAAAAATTTAAAAATTGTATTTTTGGTATTGGTATCTTGTCGTTATATCTATTTAATAAAAACAATATTTTGACATAACAAACAAACACTTTAATTTTATTTATTAGTATAGATAACTGATTAAATATTAATGTAGGTACTCGTGGGTCAATAGGCGTGTTGACGTATCTTGCGTGACGTTAAAAAAGTCTTTAATTCTACAGATTTCTACAGACGATAACTTTTAGTATATAATTGATATTAAAAAACAAACGTATTATTTTTTAAATATAGCAACACCAGTTCTGCTACTTTTAATTCTTTCAATTTATATACTTAATTATAGACACGACCTTTTTAGTGATATCATATTTGTTTAAAAATGTTTGTTTCACGTATTATTTGTAAATTATTCATGTTATATTTTAATAATATTTATTTTAAGTCAACAAAAGAAAAATAGTTTTATATTTAACCGGGTTACCGTAAACGTCTTTGGTCACAGATATTTTTAACGTTTGTTTTTAAACTTGTTAAGGGGTTTTTTTGTCGATATCTTGGTTTGTCATGTAATAGTTAGTCCTTGTTTGTAACTCGAATATTAACTTACAATATCTGACTGTATATTATGTAATTTTCGTGGCATATTAATTAAATCAAACTGTGGTGATTACGCACAGATGAAGCGATTTCAAAATAGTGGGACATATAGCATAAATTCTAACACGTCTCAGTCATCATGAAAACTTCTAACAAAGCGCATTCATTTTGTTAGAGCGTTGTATACAAAGTGTTATTTACATTTTGGTTGTATAGTGTAGGTACCTTTGCCGTTTCTATATAGTAAATTAAATGGAGCCATTTTGTATTTATGTATTCTCTTTATATATGTTGCTTCATTAGGTAAGCAATACTATAAATGTAACAAGTATATAAATATAATAGTTCTAACAAGTCGATAAAAACAAGTACTGGCATTCACTTCCAGTGATTTACTATTGTATACTAGCTGTGCCCGCGACTCCGTCCGCGTGGAATCGCTTGTTTGTAAAATAAATATTTGAAAAAAAAAAAAACAGGCATATATTCACAGTTCTGATGTTAAACTAAACATACGTTTGACTTTCGACAATCATAGAAAAACGTATTCCGTTATTGATTCTAATTGGTCTAGAGTGGTTTTTCTCATATACGAGTATATTTATTGTGCAGACTTCTTTTCAGTTTTTTTATTGTATGTGTCATAGATGTTAGTTAGTTTTTGAAAACCGGACGTATGTTTTTATTTTTTTTTACCTATTTATCTCTGATTTTTTTAAAACACGCTCCTGATATACGTAAGGGTACCGGAAAGCTTCTCGGATACAGTTCCACGGTAAGGTGTTGAACGCATTGACGATGTTTATTGACACCGCCATATCGACCTTACCGTTGGAGACCGCCGCTTCTGCGTGACCTTTGCGGAAACCGAACTGGTTCTCCACCAAGTCCTGACCTACTCGCGTAAGATGGTAGACGAGGCGGTTTGCAATTACTCTTTCGAAGTGCTTGCCCATCTCATCGAGCAGCACGATGAGACGGAACGCAGACGGAGAGTCCGACCGACGACTAGGCTTCTGAAGAAGCACGATTTTTCCGGTTTTCCACGAGAGTGGAAACCGGCCTTGCCCTACACAAAGTCTAAAGAGACCTATCACCCTATCCTCTACGAACTCCGCATTACCAATGCTATGCTATGTCAGCCGTCAGCATGCTATAGTATGCTAAGTGAGTACAGTATGTTAGTAACATTGTTTTTAAGTGCTGGCGCTCCGAGATAAATACATAATAAAATATATAATGATACAGATTTTCGTATGTTTTGATTATGAATAAACTGTATGGATACGTATAAATAATTATTGCTCGGAAAGCCAAAAAAAATGTAAAAATTTGACAAATGTGAAATGTTACTTTATGTTAATGATTTCAATTAAGAAATTATGAAATTTATACAAACAGTTTCGAGTTTTGTTTTCGATCGGCAATTCTCATTGTCTTATGCCAATTGCCTAGATTTTTTTTAATCCTATAATTTCCATACTGATTTTCATCAAATATTATCCAGTAGTATTCCGTGTGATGCATCCACAGACATACAGACAAGAATTCCAAAAATTGTAGGAATGTGTTCTATCATTATTTTTAAGTCGCCATTTATATTGACTTGGCTTATTTTTTTTATTCAGCGTGTCCCTCGTGAAGAAAAGTTTGGGAACCACTGTTCGATGCAGTGGTCTAGAGTTGATACATTCTTAGAAATATATTTTATTAATAAGTTAACAATATTTATCATTGATATAAACGTATCAAGGTTAAGGTCCCTTTCAAATGCCAATGCAGAATTTCAATCACATAGTAAAAGTGTGTAGTCTCCACGGGTTTCAATCTCATTTGCGATAAAGTTAACTATATCATAAACGCATTTATTTTATTAAATCGATCATGTGATATTGAAATTTTATTTATTACTCGCTGTGTTTCTGCGGCTCCGCCCGCGTTTCATATATTCTTTAAAGGTGTAATATAATTTTTAATTGATTATTATTGGAAAACAACGTTTTGATGGTAATGACCATTGAATCGGATTTAATTCACAATTTCAAGAGTTATAATTTTTTTTACGTGAAGCCCTAATTATTTTCGAAAAATAACGGTAGCCTAAGTTACGCGGAGTAATTTCAGCTATCTACCAGAAAACCTGGTCAAAATCGGCCGTTTCAGAGATTAGCCGGAACAAATAAAGCAAACAGACAAAAAATATAAAAATTGTGTTTGGCTATAGGTGTCGTATATACATTCATATGTATTTAGTAAAAAGTTGTTATTTTAATATTACAAACAGACACTTGAACTTCATTGATTAGTATAGATGCAATTATTTTTCCACAGAAACACCAAGTACCAAGATGTGTCAGTGACACTTTATACACGGAAGTAGCCCCGGCCGGGGGGCGGCGCCGGCGCAGTATGCTTCACGCATTGCCGGCGCAATGGCTCGCAAAGATCAAAAACGGCGGATTCGCCAATCAATTCTTTATGGCTTTGATGGGTAAGAACTTTAATTAGAATATCCATTGATAATACGTGTTAACAAACGAATATCTTTAAGACAGCATTCGAAGACACGAAAATTAAAAATAGGGATGTTGACTTAAGGCTTCTCTGTGCATCTACTAATAAACTTTGTAACCAGATCGAGTTTCTTGCCGGTTCTTCTCGATAATTCGGTTGTTTTTCGAACCAGTGATGGTGTTTTAACACTCATAAGCGCCTTACCAGGGTCTACATTGATTTTTTTTTTTTTAATTTGAATTTCATTATGAAACGATGATGGCGCAGTCGGTAGTGCGGCCGGATTTCGCTTCATAGGATGCGGAGTCGAGCCCACCTAAACAACTCAAAAAACAGCCTGAGCTTAGAAAAACATCGTGAGGAAACAATAGCATAGTGCTAGGGCTTTCTCTAATATACCTGGGTAACTACCAACCTCAAGTTTTTAAAACCTGACGCTAATTACTACCTAGCCGCAATGAGCCTATAGTGTTAAAAAAATTGTCTCATCAATAAACAGTTTATAAATAAAACTGATCACTGGTCAAAAATAAGGAACATATAAGCATAGTAACATGCACAAATTCGATACTAATACTAGCTTGCGAGAAAGGAATAGAGCATCTCCATCTCCGGCAAAAACTTTAAGCTCTTATATTTGAGAATTTCAATACCCGAATGAAATATTTTTATCACCATACTTTACCTTTAATCTGTACTAATAAATAAAATTGAAGTATCCGTTTGTAATGTCAAAACAACAACTTTTGTACTAAATAAAATTCTGAGTATAAAAGTTAAATTTCAGAAAAAATTCAATAGAATCCGTTTCCATGTACAGTTTTACGGGCAATTTATGACAAATATTTTTACTTTATCTTAGTAGTAAATTTTTTTTTACTAAAATAATTAAAGTTTCGTATAAAAAATTAAAAACGCAGTGAAGAATATATGAAACACAGACGCTGCTGCGGGCACACAGCTAGTTTGGTATTAGTTTTTATTCAGTTTCATGAGTTTCAATTTTTTTACACGGAAACCTTATTATTTTCGCCTACGTTACGCGGAGTAATATCAGCTATCTACCAAAAAAAGTTCCGTTTAAATCCGTCCTGGAGTTTACCTGGAACAAACAGAGAGATAAACAAAGACAGACAAAATTTAAAAAAAATGTATGTTTGTTATAGGTATCGTATCTAATTCATAACCATATTCATCTATCTATTCAGTTTAAAAAAATATTTTAACATTACAGACATTTTAATTTTATTTATTTGTATAAATTTATAAAAAATCTTTAACGACGCTATTCGTTGCTCGATATTTCTGATGTCATGTAGAATTTATTGTTAATTGAACACATAATACAGTAAGTACATTTATCAACAAAACTTTTATTGAATGTTATATTTTTATTTATAAACAAATATGGTGGTAGTTGGGTCGGCAGTAACTTAAATTTATAATTTCAAGTTGTTTTGAATTATTTAGTTACCTTTAATATGAACTTGTTAATTAAGCCGACCGACAGTATACGTACTGTTAAAGTAAGTAAGTAAGTTAAAGTAAGCAACGTTTGATGTTTCACATCCGCCAGGCATTCCGTGACAGCCAACTTTTTTCTAGTTGTTTTACTTTTTTTTATTCATACTCTAATATCTCGCGGAACCAAAACCTCAGGTCCATATAAAATGTAATAGAAAGGCTATTGAAAAGCTTACACGATATAAATAAAATATTATACCAGCGCTCATAAAATCAATACACGGTAAGGCTGTACGTTTCTTTGACTTTTATTAATATATAGAATTGAAAACCTTTTTTTACGTAAGGATATCCATTTACGCGTCCCTTACTGGAAATTGGGAAATTGTGAACCAGAAATATCCACTAAAAAAACTCCCACGGCCGCATAGCGCATATGTGAAAAAGGGTCTCGGAATCGCGGTGTCATACTCCACTAATCTTCTTTTTTTACACGGTATAGGCTTAGTGCTTTGACCTCAATCTCACCTGATGTTAAGTGATGATATGGTCCAGGATTGTAAGCACACTAATCCTAGGTACTGGTTCTCAAGTTCTTCCCTTATGTTATTCGGCAACAGGTTTTCAAACTTGAGGGTGGTAGCTACCCAGGCGGGCATTATGCATTATGAAAGTGCCCTACCACCATGCTATGGTTTCCTCACGATGTATTCCTGCACCGAAAGCTCAGACTGATTTCAGAGTTGGATAGGTAGCTTTGAACCCACATCCGTTGATACAAAATCCAACCGCACTACCAAATAAGCCATCATCGCTTCAATTCTACTCAAACGCTTGGGTTTAAGTACACTCATCAGAAGATATAATTTCTCCCCCATGTTCCGTACGAAAGAGTAGCAATGTTCCTCCATCACAGGACCTCCTTACACCTCAACAGACACGCCTGCATCTCCCGCTTGGAAATTGAAAAATCCTTTCATAACAATGACCAACCTTATCAACTTAACCTCTTTTTGCCTGTTAAAATAAATAACAGTAAATTATTACTTTATAGAAAATATTAATTATTTTACAAATTATTAAAACTTTTGCTAACGATTGTACTCGCACTGGCGACAAGTTTATAAATAATTCTCTACCGGTATGAAACGGTTGAACAAGTTTTCAATGCGTGCAATATAATACACAATTATGGTCATGATTTACTTGCATATATGTACGTAATATTTAAGTATATACTTCACGTCGACCCTTGTTATTGATTTTTTTTTTCATATATAACTTATTATATCTGCATCATGTTCTTGTCATGCAAACTATATCCTTTCTTCTTTACTGTCCAAACGCTGTTGACCCGAAAAGCCTTGACTGCTTCAGCAGACTTTGAAGTGAGAACTTAAGGCACTCAGGCTAAAATGATAGCTGGCGCAATGGTACCAGAATAGTACAAACCTCGGCTTGAGCTTGTTAAAATTTCCACGAAGTTTGCTAATCTAACGGTCAGTAGTAGGTACTACGAGAAAAAGGTCCGTTACAGGACCCATGCACCTTGCGTACACTGTACTGAGTACTGGTTCTCAAATGATGAATACACCTATTGGTATTTGGCGACAGGTTTTCAAACTTGAGGGTGGTAGCTAGTAGCTACGCAGGCGGGCATAATTAGAAAATGGTCTATCACCATGATATGGTTTCCTCACGATGTTTTCCTTCATCGAAAGCTCAAGCTGGTTTTAGAGTTGGATAGGTTGTCTCGAACCAAGGTCCACTGACGCGGAATCCGCCCGAAGTACCCACTGCGCCATCATCGCTTCATTATTATTATTATTGTAACAATAAATAATGGGAATGCTCCGATAAAGTTACCACTAACGTGTAAAAGCCCTGTTTGAATAAACAATAATGAATAAAAAAAAATACACAAATTATTAATTCATTCTGCAACTCAAGAAACTCTTTTGATTCGGTTATATCCTTACTTTTTATTGCTCGTTTTAGATAAACTATACGATGACGCAAATGTCTGCCATCTTTTCGCAGAACTCGAACCTTAAGACATACATAAAACTGGTTACTGACGCATCCGACGTGCAGTTGCAATGCAACGTGAGATGTTAGCGAGCTATAGAATCCTTTTTTCCTGGAGAATAACCCAGCGGTTATCTATACTGATGAATAAAATTTAAGTGCCAGTTAATAATGTCAAAATAACAATCTTTTGCTAAATACGGCTAATCTCCGGAACGGCTGTACTGATTTTGACGGTTCGTTTTTTTAGTAGATAGATGAAGTTACTCCGCGTAACTTTGATTTTCGAAGATAATTAGAGTTCAAATTCAACGCAAAGTTTCACTAACAGGTGTTTGAATTTGTGAGAAGTGTCTTTGCTTTTTGTTAGTACCAAAAATTATTTTAGGAAAATTCTTGGGGTTCCGCGTTAAAAAAATATAAAACAAACGAAGTCTGGAAAAAAGACTATTCAATGGTCAATTTTACGGGCAAGTACTTGAGTGTATATGGATAAATATTTTTACTTTATCTGAATACCAAAAAAAATTTAGGAAAATATTTACGGTTCTGTATAAAAAAAATTAAAACACAGTGAAGAATATATGAAACGTGGGCGCAGCCGCGGGCACACCTCTGGTCAAAACATATGATAGGCTGCGAAAGTGTAAATTTGATTATTTATCTTCGAGCGCCAGCATTTAAACGCCTTCTTATACTGCACATACTGTAGCAGGTTGACGGTAAGTGGCGGGGCAGTATAATTTGATGTGGGTGAAGTACATGTCGCGAGGCCAATTAGTAATGTGAATCTATGTTTTTCCCCTATCAAGAATCACTCAACGCCGCTAAAGAAGATGTCACTTCAAAAATCTATAGCTATAAATAAGAATTGAATCAAAACATTTTCTTTTTGTTTTTCAATTAAAGCATTGACAATTCGCTCGCGTGCAAAACCGCAGCAACAGCTAGGTTTATCTATACGAATCATCTTATAACGATCGCGTATAATGAATTCGGCAACAGCATTTTCCATTCCCAATGTCTCGTAAGTTGATTCAGATAATGTAATTTGTATGCAGAACATCCCTAGTGTTACGCGAAGGTCCACCCACCATCAGCCCGTGTGCGCTTGTTTCATACTCTTGTTTTTGAAAATGTATGCTTAATGGATTGAGAATATTCGCTCACGGACCGCTATTTGCTTGATTAAATCGAGCCAAAACCGGAGATAAATAATTGACGTTAATTTCGCTTTAAAATGTTTATTCTGATACCTATCTAATATTATGCTTGTACACATAAGTAACATGTTTATCACATAAGCATAAATAAAATAGTTCAATACTTTTACCTCTTTATTGTTTGTCCAGCGATTTTCTTTTGTTTTTTTCATATTTAGTAGGTAGCGCTGCTGGATGAGCTTATTCAGTGTTAAAAAGATTGGAAACACTTTTTCCCCTCGAATTGTCAATAATAATTAAAATTGAACCTCTGAGCGAATAGTAATTAGGGTACTGAAGAAAAATTTTTGTCATTTTTGACCCCAAAACATGTTAGCAATAGGAAGTACAGTTGTTACCGTCCGTCGCTTTATTGATTTTTTTTATCTATACTAATAAATAAAATTGAAGTGCAGTTTGTAATGTCAATTTTTTTTTACTGAATAGATATGAATGTATATACGAAACCTATACCAAAAATACAAATTTTAAAAATGCTGTCTGTCTGTCTGTTTGTTCCGGGTAATCTCCGAAACTGCTTGAAACGACTTTTTTTGGTAGATAGCTGAGATTACTCCACGTAATTTAGGGGATTTTTAATTTTCGAAAATATATAGGGTACCACGTAAAAAAATTAAAACTCATAAAAAATTAAATAAAATCAGATTCAATGCACAGTTTTATGGACAAGTTCTTGAACTGATGAGAAATATTTTTACTTTATCCTAGTACTAAACAATGTTTTGGAAAGTAATTCGGGTACCGTATAAAAAAATTAAAATGCATTGAAGAATATATGAAAACGCGGTCCCAGTCGCGGGCATACAGCTAGTTCACAAATGTTTTTGACGGGCGTCTGACAACGACGGAAAAGATGGGGCATTTATTCTCATTATTTCTAGATTCTGCGTTCTATTATGTAATAATTAATTTCTAGAAATAATCAAAATGTGCAGTTGGTAGTCGATATAGTTTATATGGTAAAAATATTTACTATAATGCCATTGTCGAGGTAGGATACGTTTGTGTGGAATAAACGCCGCCAGCATTTCCTCTTAAACATAAATATTTGAATAAAATCCTTAAATTATTAAATGTAATGTAATCTATAAAGACGGGAACGTTCTATGTGCTAGGTATAACACAAACACGACCTTGATAATAATCTGGCTAAACGAAAACACATTTCCTGATATATATAAAATGCGCCATGTTGTTTATAAACCGTTCAAAATAAGAGCTCTTGCTCTTCACTTTATGTTTCCTTTTTTGTCTCACTCTTACATTAAAATTCTATGCTATTTACCTACATACAAAACTTTCGATGAGATACCTTTTGTCTCTTTTCTTTTATTTCTCAATTTTTATCTTATTATACTCTCTATGATTTTTGTTGAGTATATTTTACGGTCGCGAATTAAGTGTCTGCCAACCTTAGACTTTAATTTTCTTATTCATTGTTCAGTGGAATGGATTGATTACAAGAGGTTTATTTATCTACATTGTTATTCTGTGGAATCATTCATCCCCATTTTTTTTCTCTCTTACAAAGAATGTTCTTAATTTTTACTCCATTAATGATATAATTGAGTAAGCTAATGTATTATTTTCTTTACTACATCATAATACCTTAGCCCTTATTCTAACATATTTTAAGAAGAATATTTACCTCTGTATTTAAATCTTATCGTTATTATTAACACGAGAAATTTTGTATCTACCGATTTGTAGGTTTTTTTATTTATTTTGTTGTATTAAGAAATGTGTAGAAAAAGTTATGTAGGATAATACTTACTTATAACTATAATAAGTCAACAAAAAAAAATAGGCAGACATCGGGATTGCCTACAGAAGTGAAAACTCGAAACTTTAGCAAAACTGTTTTTTAATATTTAAATTTCATAGTTTGTCAATTTTTGTTAATTGAAATTAACATAACCTAGCTTTTAACATATGTCTGGTTTTTTTAATACATATTTTATGTGATAATTATGTATGTTTTCATATATTTTATTCATAATGCAAACATAGGACAGGTTCCGTAATTAAAAATTTTACTATTTATCTTTGAGCGGTAGCACTTAAACGCCATCTTATACTTGACATACTGTAAGGTAAGGTACTGTAAGGTAGCATGTTGACGGCAGACTTTCATAACATTGCTAATGTGAGTCTGTAAGTTTTTCCCCTACCAAGAATCGGTCAAAGCCACTACAGAAGTTTTCAATTCAAAAATAATTTATGTATACTTTAATTGTAAACCATATAAATAAAAAAAAACGGAGCCGCGAGTCACGACTAGTTATATTATAATCATAAAGCAATATATACACGATAACGAGTTGATATCTATACGGTTAATTAATGTTGGACGATTAATTATTATATCATCCAGATATGTCTAGTGGAGACAGGCTTACGCATGGTCAATCTGATAAGAACAAGCGTAACCGATTAATACTAACCGCTTCGATTGTACCGTTTTAATGCTTATCTTTTTAATATTAATAGTAACGTGTGTGCTTTACCGCAATTCTATCAGTATAATTCTAAAAATTGCCTCTATTTTTCATATTAGTAAAGCAAAATGGCGGCCATTTATTAATACTTTCTAGGTGAAGTTGTGGTAACTATAAATTCATGTTTCGTGTTAATAACTTAAACAAATCAACTTAAAATGTTACGAATATTACATATTTATTTATTACATAAACAAACTAAAAATCTCGTCAAAAATCATTTAATGCTTTTCGAAGTTATGATTTAAAACCAAATTAGATAATTATTAAATATTAATACAATTTAAAATTATCTGCCCCAAAGAGTTTATAACTGAAATACGGTTCTGCCTGCTTCGCAGAACTTGAAATGCAAGCGGGATATAACATATATAGATAGCTATGCTGAGGTACTATCGTTTATAACAATTATATGTAAACTTTGTAAGAAAGAAACAAATATTTTTATTCCGGCGACGACAATAACATAATTTATAAACAGTAACATTATAATAAAAATTAAAAATATATATTTTAAAAAATCAGCTGTAGGTTGGGGCACATGAGGTGCTCCGATACTGAACTGGGAAATACTCCCAGCCAGCGCGATACAGTGACATTTTCATGTTACCCTAGTAGCATGTATTACATTGCAGCTCACAATCCTGCATACTATACAGTAGGTTCTGTAATATTTACCCTAATCATCGTAGGCTTAGTGCGGAGCAATTTCCCAAGCCGAGGTCCGTACCACCTTGGTGCCCTTGCGCGCTAGATAAGCGCTAAAAAACAGCTTCGTAGTGTTTCAAAGTTTTTATGTAGCGATCGAATGGTAACACTATCCTTTACTAAAGTATTTGTACAAAACTCGTAAAGAGCGACGTCATAACATTATACTTTACGCTCTCTTACGATGATGGTGCAGCGGGTAGTGCGGCCGGATTCCGTGTCAATCCACGCGGATTCGATCCCTTCCTATCCGACTCTAAAATCGGCCTGAGCTTTCGGTGAAGGAAAACATCGTGAGAAAACCATAGCATAGTGGTAGGGCATTTTGTATTGATGCCCGCCTGGGTAACTACCGCCCTCAAGTTTCTGTCAGAAAACCTGTAGCTAAATATCAATAAGTGTGTTTCGTCATTATTACTTGAGAACCAGTACCTCTAGGCTTAGTGTGTTTATCATCCTAGACGACATCGTCACTTAACAGCAGGTGAGATTGTGGTCAAAGCATTGAGCCTATTCCGTGTAAAACAAAAGAAAAAAAACAAAAATGTACTCATTTTTGAGTTCCTCGTTTTCTATCAGATTTTTTTTTTTTTTTTTTCTTTCATTTGTCTGATTCTTATTTATTTTATGCTCTATTCCGATGAAAGAAATAAATCTCTTAAATTTTTTTTAAATTAGTTTTATTTATCTACGGCGAAGGTCTAGATAAATCAACGCATCATCTTAAAAAGACATGTGCGTTATCTAATCAACATTATATAATTTCGTAATTTCCCACAGTGATTGATGATACACGTCAACAATATATACAAACATTCTTAATTGATTAACATCCCATTATATTATTATAGATAAACTAGTTTTTCTGCACATGTTTTTGTTCATATGAAGGTACTTCTTTTTTATAGATGCTATAGATATATAAATAAAGTATATTAATATAATTATTCAAACAGTAAAATGAAATTAGTTACCATTGCTAAACTTCAAATAAATGAACGAACATTTGATTTTATTTTATTAATAATTTGTTTAAAAAACTTGGGTAACTTGCCCATTCTCATGAAAAAAACACAGAAAGCGTTTAAAAATGAGTCTTAAAACGCATCGTATGAGCGAGGAAAAGGCAAAGGTACTAGTAAACCATGCAGCCAAGTCAGACGTTAGGAACACTATCAATAAATGAATGGCGGTAAAAAAATGGTGGCCTCCTGTTACGACCATAACGGGAATGATTGGGACATTTCAGAATTCACACTCAATGTCATTATTTTCACTTCACTACACTTGCGTATCATAACTACACTATATCACGTAAAATGCCACCAAAATTACATTATATATGTTCAAATACTGCGAAACGATTAATGTTCACTCGAATCAGCGATGCCAACTGCACTGTAATTACAGTAGATTTACTGTAATTTTATTTAAATTTTAGCATTTATTGTTTACTGCAATACAAAAATACGACGTATTAAAACTACGGGAATAATATAAATGTTAAAAATTAAGGATTCTTTGAGATATCTAAGATAATGAGCTCCATATAATACTTAATTAAATTATAATATATCCACTATGAAAGGATGCTTACATTGTATAAATTTGTAAAAATATACTATTTCCAAGTGATTTTTATAAATTATTATTTTTACAGTAGAATTTAAAATATACTGTATTTTTATACCCATTTCCTGTGATTTTTACTGTAAAAACCTGATTTTGGCTTGTTCGAAACACTGGTTCGAATGAATGAATGCATGAATGAATGAATGAAAGAATCGATATCACGAGGCATTTTGTTACATCTAAGCAGTAGTAAAACATCTTCGATGCTCATTTGTTTTTTTCCGTCACCTTTGGTCCTATTTTTAGAGGTATTTCATTATTGTTTTTTGGTTTACAGTCACAATCCCCGTTCTAAACTTCGGCATGCTGATGGGGTGGCAGTCTCCAATGACTCCCATACTACAGGACGAAAACGGTCCAGCCCCGGAACCGATAACCGACGACCATATCTCATGGATGGCCTCGATCACATTCTTCCCGCCGATATTCTGCGGCTTTCTAGTTGGAGACCTCGCCGATCGATGGGGAAGGAAGATCACAACGCTTCTGACGTCACTTATGCTAGTTGTTAGTATATAGTTTAAGTATTTGATTTGTTTCTGTCAACCGATTGCTATTTGATAATGAAAATGATGAAGTAAGTTCGCTGAACTTTCAGTGAAGGAAGATATCTTGATAACAGCATATCATGGGATCTATCCTGTATTTTTTTTTACAAAAAAAAAATATATGTTTTGTAAAAAAAAAATAATTTTGACGTTACAAACAGACATTCCAATTTTATTTATTAGTATAGATTTTTGGCGATTATTATTTTTGTATACGGAAGTACACTAGCCTACAAGATACAGGTACATGCCTAATTTCTAGGACAGAGCCTTCACTGTTATCACTTGTAATGAAATAAATATTTTTTTTTTATTATTGTTACAGATTAGTTGGTCGATCACGTTGTTTTCCCTACGGCCGTGGGCTCTGATCGCTTCCCGCGGCGTCGCCGGCCTCGCCTGTGCGGGGTTGTTACGTCGTCACTCCAATCTATTTAAAAGAAGTAAGTGTTTTCTCTCACACAAACATAAAAATCAATAATAATAATAGTCTTTAATCCTCAGAATGCCTTCGCTAAAAGATAATTTGATTCTTATTTGAACCGCCGACTAGTTAACTATATTAGATCTTGGGATAGATATAAAATAGATACTCAATTGACATTCTAGAATCCACACTTGCCTGGCTTAAGCTAAACACTGTTACTTAAACATCACGTGATTAATGGACGACCCTTGCGACGACGCAGTGAATAATTGTGCGAAACAAACAACAAGACACGCGAGCGCAGCCGCGGGGAACATCTAGTTTCAAATAACAATATAATATGTATGTTTTATAAATGAAAAAGTGCCTTGTTTATTATTACTGACACGGGCTTAGAATACAGTTTCTCAACCTTAATTTGCTCACCGCCTACTTTGAGAATATGTTTTTTTTCTAGAGCCGTCCCATCTTAATTTAAACTGCCTACACCCTCTCTATGCTTTCTCAATGTCCCCTAATTTTATCTGGGTATTCTACTTCCACAAGAAGGCGTTATCGCCCGCGTTGAGAACCTAGGGAACAGTTAGGGAGTCAAAAACGTCTAATACCTTACTTACCGTCTTTACCTCAATGCTCATCAATAAGAAGAAAAAGATACTCTGTACTCTCAATACGATGGTCAGCCATATTTTATATTTACCTTTAAATTTGTGATTTGAGAATCAAATACAAAAACAAATCTTCTGATGCACGATAACCCCGTATGTTATATATAGAGATGTCACACACATTGATAAAATTAACATATAAATAATGTTGTTATACCCGACCATATTTAGATGTGTAAAGAATACAACGGAAGCTATTATTTCCGTGTGCTTCTAAAGTACGACATTTATCTTTAATTGTACAAAAGGTTATCACATGGTTAACGGATGTCAAGAGAATTACATAATTAAATGGGTATAAGGTTCGTTTACGAATGTTTTACGGAGCTAAATTTAACTTTAAAGCAAATCAATCTGTGTTTATGTGTTTTGTTATAGGAGTAAATAACTCGAGAACCTATTCACAAGATTCTTCTTTTCAACCATAGATATTGTTGCTGCCCAGATTTTAGTTTACCTTTTGTTTCATAAGATGATAGTATGTTTAAAAAGTTATGGTCGAAAAAGTAGTCAATTTTTTTTTGTTCTTACAAAAAGGTTCTTACTCATGATGTTCTTTAATTATGAACTATAGAATATTGGCTGCATGGTCTTGGTACTTTTGCATGTTCCTTAGTAAGTAATGAACAGAACCCAAAAAAAAAACAAAAGAACTATGGAATATGAAGAGTTTTTGGCGCAATTTTGATCTGTTGTGTAGTAGTTTTTGTTTTTATTTCATTAACTTGCAGTATATGACTCTATATTATGTAATTTTGGTGGCATTTTACGTGATATAGTTTGGTTATTGTGCACAACTGACGTCTATTGAACATAATAACATGGAGCGTGGATTCTGAGAAGGAAGAATTACGTTAGAAGGAAAGCTTTAACAAAGGTCCGCCTTTTTGTTAGAGTGTTCTATGTGTTCCTAACGTCAAACTTGGCTGTATGATTTAGCACCTAAGCTTTTCCCTTAAATGGAGCCTGAACCTGAATATTTGTGTACAGGATATAAATTATTATTTAAGAACGAAGCTGCGAAAATATCTACTTAAAAAAAATAGAACTAGCATTTTCAATTACATACATGCGTAAATATAATCAGTGTTAAACAACTACCGAATAGAAATGTCCGAATTGATTTATCCGATTCTAACGGCAGGGAACATTCTTCGATAGATATCATCGGATAATATCCGCGGCGCTCTCGGATCCCTCTTCATATTACTCCAAAACTTGGGATACTTGATCGTGTACGTGATCGGAGATATCCTGCCGTTCGCGGCGGTCATGTGGATATGCACCGCGGTGCCTGTTATTCATATGCTGGTATTCTTGGCAATGCCGGAAACTCCTGCATTTCTTGTAAAACAAGGGAAAATTCAGGTAAATTATCATGTACTGTTTCATATTCACATATTAACAATGAATTTCTAATTCTTAACTTTTTAAATTGTCAGCGAGGATATTCCGATAGTTCCGAAGAGTTGATGGCTTAGTTTGCAGTGCGTTCGGATTTCGCGTCAATGGACGCGGGTTCAAACCCATTAAACCCATCGATCCAACTCTAAAACCAGCCTGAGCTTTCAGTGAAGGAAAACATCATGAGGAAGCCATAGCACATGCTGGTAGGGGATGTAAAATAATGCCCGCCTGGGTAGCTACCACCCTGAAGTTAGAACACCTGTTGCCAAATAACAACAGGTGTGTTCCGGCAGCATGTGGAAGGCTTAATGTGTTTACCATCCTGGATCGCATAGTCACTTAACATCAGGTGAGATTGTGATCAAAGCACAGAGAGTATACTGTATTAAAAAAAAAAAATTTTTTTTTGGAAACTTACCTTTAAATTTTTTCCGATTTGTGTTTAAAACGCCGTTTAACACTATTTTACTGACTTTATTTTAAGATTCAAGTATAGATTCTGTAAGGATTTATTGTTCTGCATATCACGTGGTATCCATTACTTCAAAAAACTATTACCGTTTCGGAAAAGAACCCAATCGAGTAGAGTCGGCAATAAACTCGATCTAGTTTATTTAAGTATTTTTCTTTTAATATGTCGATTAACCCCTCGAGCACTTACCTGGCGTTTACGCCAGCTTTCCATTGTTTGTCTATTGTCTTATTTTTATGGGTACTCGACACATTAACCATAAAAATGAGACAATAGGAAAACAATGGAAAGCTGGCGTAAACGCCAGGTTAGTCCTCAAGGAGTTAAAGTATAATATAAATGACGTATAAGGCAGCCGTTCGGTGCCGGCACAGCCGTATGGTGCCGGCTAAGAATAGTACCAACTCATATCTTCCTGTAAGTGTCGTATAAGGTGACTAAAGGATATGAACCAGGGAATGCGCAGCAGCATCCTCTGGGTACCAAAACCACCTTACTGCGTTCGCGTACCCGCCTGACAAGCGTGGCGATTATGGCAATTCCTCTCTTAATGGTGTAGACCTATGTCCAGTAGTGGACGTCTTATGGTTGAATTGATGGATGAAAAAATAATATAAATTATGCAACTGATAATCATAAACGGTGTTAGCGGAAGCACAGAGAGGGGTGTAATTTCCATACATCATTATCGTTCAGGTAATGATCCACCCTAGGCTTTTCGGCGGCACCTCAGTCTGTCATGCAGTAGCTATTATCTTTAATTCAATTATTGTGTTGTTAGGGTATTATACCCTATATTACGTGATTTTGGTGGCGGTTTACGTACGTTAGTTACGTACGGTAGTTTTTTTTTTGGTTATCGTGCACAAGTAAAGTGAATTCAAAATAGTGGCACGAAGTGTTTATTCTGAGGTGCCACGAGAATCCATGGAATATTCTAGAGGCATTGCCATTGTTTCGCTAGGGTGTTCATACAAGTTTGAACTACAGAATAGGCGGTATGGACAAAATCATCACTTAGCTTGTCCCATCCGACGAATATTTCTGATACTATTGATCCACCTTTGGACATTATAAAGTTTAAAAACACAATATTAATGTACAGGAAGCTCGAGCAGCACTAGTTTGGCTCCGCAACACTACCACCGACGATAAGAACATACTAGAAGAGATACAGGAGATGGCCAGAGAGGAAGAATACGCTAGAAGTGTCAAGAAAGCATCCTGGAAAAGTATAGGTAAGATTACAAGATTACAGAACTAGCTCCGCGTTTTTTTGTTTACCTATACTAATAAATAAAATAGAAGTTTCTGCTTGTAATGGATTTTTTTTTTTTACCAAATAGGTAATTAATGTATACACTTATCCTACACCAAAAGTGCAAATTGACGAAAGGAATGCATTTACGCACTACCCTTACCGATTGCATTAGTGAGACCAAAGTCCCCCAATGCAATAGGTAAGGGGGTGCGGAGGGACGTCTCCGCACCAGTGTGGGACTCACCCGGGCGTGAAGCGTCCGAAAATACCCACTAAATCCTCCGGGACCGCCCACCGCATTTAGGATGGGGACAATACGGGATAGTGGAAGCATGCTCCGCGTCATCCTCTGCGAATGCAATCTCACCTGATCCATTCAAAAAAAAAACAATTCAGAAATACTTTATTCAATTAATATGTCGATTACCCACAAAAGGGGACAATAGGAAAACAATGCAAAACTGGCGTAAACGCCAGGTTAGTGCTCAAAGGATTAAGGTACTAATAAAGCGTTTATGAACGTCAACATACTATTAACGATTCCGATACCGTGTATTAGTAGGTGCACAGAGAAGAGTGTCATCTTCCGAGATAACCATCATTTACATAATGATCCACTATATAGTTTTTGGAAATTAAAAAATTTGCTTGACATAGTGTCCGAACTTATTGTCCAGTGAATTCGTTACGTGCTTTGCAACTTTGTTGGGACATTGACGACATGGTTTAAGATGGTAAAAAGCTGTAAATGAAGAGATGGCAACTGATAGGAAGGAGTAGAAAACGACTCCAAGTGAGTTGAGAATAGAGCACCAGAATGATAGTGGTATAAGATGGTGTGGCTCTAAGTCTAAAGTGATACTATCTGAACACACCTCTATAAACTTCGCGGAATATTTTAAAACTTGAGGGTGGTAGCTTCCCAGGATGGAGGGAGAGGGAGGGAGTAGAAAACGCCCTACATTCTATGCTTTGATCAAGAAAATTTCGTACATCGAAAACTCAAGCTCATGTAGGATGTGATAGGTAAATACCGAACTTGAAACCTTCGTAAATCGGCACGATATTTGATCACACTACTTTTTTATAACATGAGCACAATCTTGCATAAAATGATAGAACATTAAAAAGGGTGGGACTAAGTCGAATTTTTACCAAGTAAAACTTAATGGTGTTTATTCGCTACCTGTTTAGCCTGCTTACGTTTTGAGGGTTCGAGTACTGAGAGAGCCTTCTAATTATTCGATGGGGGTAGAGGGAGTGTATTGTACATAATGCACCTGAATATGCACAAGAGCGATTGACGTGCCCGTATCCATCGCTCATAGGTTTTTCTAAACGGTTCCTTCACGATACTATCACAACATAACTTCAAACTGAATTTTAAATCTTTTAACTCAACAACTAACAAAGGAGATCAAGATTTGAAATGGAAATTTGATAAAAAAAAACTGCTTTTTAAATTTCCTTCACTTAAAGTGATCTGAAACTTTAGAGAAAAAAAGATTGAAACCGTCCATAAATTAATACTATTTCCCTCACGGTATAAATGTTTCAAAGGGATTTTGATTCAAAATTCGAATGCAGTAAATCCATAGAAATCTATGGACCTATCGCAAACATACAGCAGTTTTTCGTTCCACATGGTAGCCTGTTGTTCCGAATGGAAATAAACGTATGTGGCCGCGCTTACAAACGTTCTATCATTTTATTTGTTCGGAGTTAGAATATGGAAATGAGTCGCTATCACTAAACAACTTTCACAACAAGTCAAATAAGAGACGTAAATAGTATCTACTTACGTACATTTGCATACTATATAGAATGTAGAGAGTTTTTAGGGAAAGGATACGGGAAACTGGATTATTTCTGTTTTTATATATAATAAAGAATCACATGAATTTGTTTGAATGTTTAAAAGTTTTAAATTATTATCTACTAAAAAAATAGTTACAGTTAGAATTTACAATTTCCTATTATAACTGTTACTATATGGAACTTTTAGTACATACATAAGACTGATTTAAAATGTAGATTAAAACTGTGTACCATAATATACAAATTAAAAAAATGAGAACCAGTGTACTGATATAGTAGTAATGGTTGAGACCGCATAAGACCTAAGTACGATGCTCAGTGACCTCAGTATAGCCTCCGAACGAGTTGGCCATAAAATGAACATAGACAAGACGAACGTCATGTCTAATGTCCATGTTGCGCCAACTCCTATAAAAATCGGTGACTCTATGCTCGAAGTTGTTGACAGTTATGTATACCTGGAACAAACCGTCCAATTAGGTAGATACAACTTCGAGAAAGAGGTTAATCGTCGAATCCAACTCGGCTGGGCCGTGTTCGGGAAGCTACGCAGAATCTTCTCGTCCGAAATACTGCAGTGTCTCAAGACGAGAGAATTCGACCAGTGTGTGTTGCCAGTGATGACATACAGTACTGAGACATGGTCGCTCACAATGGGACTTATACAAAAACTCAAAGTTGCTCAAAGGGCAATGGAGAGTGCTATGCTTGGAATTTCACTGCTTGATCGAATTAGGAATGAGGAGATCCGCAGAAGAACAAAATTGCAAAACTTAAATGGCAGTGGGCTGGGCACATTGCTCGCAGAACTGATGACCGATAGGGTCAACGGGTTTTCGAATGGCTACCACACACCGGAAGACGTAGCGTTGGTAGGCCCGACGACAAGGTGAAGGTTGCGCGAATCCGTTGGATGCGGGAGGCGCAGGACTGGTTTTCGTGGAAACCTATGTCCAGCAGTGGATGTCTTTCGTTTGAATGCATGGAGTGTTCCTTTTCACCGGCCCAACATTAGTACATATGGACATGTAAAATTTCCTTTTTCCGTAACTTCCAGTTCAAGACAAAGCTACCTTCAAAGCCTTCCGGATAGCAGTGAACGTAATGCTATCCCAGGAGACATGCGGCTACCTCGTGGTTCTCATGTACGCGGGTTCGATCTTCGAACAGGCCTCGGAGTCTATCAGCATGAAGCTAAGCCCAAACAAACAGACAATAGTGGTTGGGGTCATACAGTTACTTGGGTCAATTGTCGCAAGTTGTATCGTAGAGAAAACTGGAAGGAAGGTACGTTGACAGTTTGTTTTTTTTTTTTCATGTATTAACATTTATTTCAGTATTTTCATATAAAAAGTAATTAAAACGCGAACCGACATGGAAAAATTTTAATGAACTCTGATTGGTTGATAAAAGAATATTGCGATAATGGGAATAAAGAAGACGGAAAGAAGATAAATACTGTTTACGTTTAGATGAAGCGAAAGAAGTGTGTCAGGATCGTAGCAAGTGGAAGGATGTGGTCTCTGCCTATCCTTATGGGAGAGAGGCGTGACTTTATGTATGGGTCCAAGTTTAATAAGAATTTTAAATCCTCGAATCCTATTCGGGAAGTTATGCAAAATCTTTTCGTCTGAAATACCGCAGTATCTCGAGACGAAAGTCTTCGACCAGTGTGTGTTGCCAGTGATGACATACGGCACTGAGACGTGCTCGCTTACAATGGGCCTAATAAAAATCTCAAAGTTACTCAAAGGGTAATAATATGGAAAGGCCTGTGCTCGGAGTTTCACTAGGTGGGTAGGAATGATGGGAACCAAAGTAACCGACATTGCCCGAATAATTGCGAAACTAAAATATATAGCTTGTAGAACCGATGCCCGATTGGGGTAACGGGTTCTCAAATGGCTACCCCATACGTAGACGTAGTGTGGGTAGGCTCCCACAAGGTGGACCGATGACCTGACGAAAGCCGCAGAAACCCGCTCGATGCGAGTGGTGCAAGACCTTTGGAGGAGCTAGGTCCAGCAGTGGACATCTTTTTGTTAATAATTATGGTAATTCAAGTACGTGATAAAGTGATAAACGTTCTGAGTTATTACTTTATTTACGTTATACATTTCGCTCGTGCACTTATTGTGCAAGCCGTATATTACGCAAAACGTCATTAAAATGATTACTTAATCTTAAAAAAAAGAAAAGGTCTAGGTCTTAATAAAAGAACTGTCACTGTTTCTACCTCTGTCTTTGTTGCTTTGTCTATGTCTTGTTGTGTAATTGACGTAATATATTAACATTGTAATTTTAATAAATAAGTTTGACATGTTTAATTCTTCTTCTTCTTCTTAGTTAATGGCAATCTGTGTGTACACACAATTTGTGCCAATGTCATGTAGGTAAGATTTTCAATCTTGTATCAGCGTTACCAAGCTCCAACAGAACGGTGGCCTATCCTGCTCAAACTTTCCATGGAGCTTTGTCGGCACCTCAGAATGTATGCTACGTGTTGTCTTCTATAATAAACTTAACTTGAACACAATAACTAAACTATTTCACACAAAACGCCACCAAGATTACATGATATAGAGTCAAGTACACAAGTTTAATGAATTAAAGAATTAAAAAAATTGCTACATGTCAGACTGAGATCCCGCCAAAAACTCGACATGTTTAATTAATGATAGGTTTAAGATGTAGGCTAAGTTCAATAAAGAAAATAAAGTGATGAAACAAAGAAAATTAAGAAGCAAAAGAACACGCTTTATATAATAAAAAAAAAAAACAACAAAAGAGCACACATATAAAGAGAATCGTAGTAATAAGGTCCCTGGTTATGCCAGGGCAAACGGCGGCGGACTATATAAAAAAAAAGAACTGCTACATGACAGATTGAGATGCCGACAGGAACTCTGCAAACTAAGTTATCCAAATCTATGGCGGCAATAAGTGTGTTAAAATGTTTCTTCCAGTGGCTGTTAGCTTCTACGTCCCTAGCGACGGGTCTGTCGATGCTGGCGCTCGGTGGTTGGTTCTACATAACGTCTCTGTCGGTCTGGTTGCCCGGCTGGTTGCCGGTTCTAGCGATGTGTCTTTGCATTTTTGCCGCCGCAGCCGGTTACCAGCCAGTACCTTATGTTATCACTTCAGAACTGTTTACGTTTCAGGTAAATCGTTTACCCTTTTCTATGTTTCTTTTAGTAACCCGGTAGTCTGAGTTAATGTGTGGAGACCTCGCCAAACATCCAACGGCACACTAGCGCGAGCCGCGGGCGCACGAGTTACATATATTTAATACCTCGTATGTGAGAAGTCCGTGTGTCCCGTCTCGCTCGCACTCTGTATATTTCTGATTAGCCACCGTAATCTTTGTAAGCCCTACGACTAACGAGGGAATCTTTTAAAATTTAAGTTTCACTGTATGTCCTCAAAATAAATCAATTAATCAAATAATAATCAATAAATCAATAAGAATCAGATAATAAATAACTTTCAAACGTGTACCACGACTTTGCCTCCACTCATCCTTCATCTGGCTAGCAGCAACCAAAAATGTATATAGCTCTATTTGACAGCTTTCATTCAGGTCACATGCATGATGATTTGCATTTTTTCGTAATAAAATGAGGTAAAAAAAAAACCATGTCGTAATTTATTAGGTACTGATGTTAAACGAATAGTAATTTCCTTACGAGTGTATTAGCCACATATGTCAATAATATCGATTTTTAGAAAAGTAGCGTAACTAAATAAATCGTTTGTCTTGTTATAATTGGTCACGTGCAATAAAAGTCATATATCAGTATTTACTTTCTCACCCCTAGTCACATGAGTTTGACAGTTATCATTCTAATCAAGTTATACTTTGTAGACTTGTAGGACAGAACAGCTATTAGAAATAAAAAAATGCGTGTGACTTTCTATGAAGATATGATGTGATTTTAATAATTTGTAAAATATTAATGATTTGGCCGTGTCTCAAAGTTTATAAACTGTTGCATAATCTCTTATTGACTTTTACTTACGTTTCCTAACTCTATCCCAATGGGTATAGGAAAATAAAGCTGAAAATTGATATTTTTAATTTACAATCCGAAATGTTCTAGAGTAACGATTTTTTTTCTTCCGATTTTTATCAGTCTTTTAGTACTGTTTTTATGGTCTAACTAGTTGTGTGCCCGCAGCTGCGCCCGCGTTTCATATATTCTACACTGAATTTTAATTTTTATACGGAATCCTATTTTTTTTTTGGTACTAAGATAAAGTAAAAATATTTCTCCTTAATTCAAGCACTTGCCCGTAAAGTTGTGCATTTAATCGGATTTTATTCAATTTTTCATGAGTTTTTTTTTTACGGGGAACCCTAATTATTTCCGAAAATTAAAATTACCATAAATTACACGGAGAAACTTCAGCTATCTACTAAAAAAAGTTCCGTCAAAATCCGTGCTGACGATCTGGATATTACCCGCAACAAACAGAGAGACAGACAAAAAAATGTTAAATTTGTATTTTTGGTGTAGGTGTCGTACACACATTCATATTTATTTATAAAAAAAATTTACAGACACTTCAATTTTATTTATTAGTATAGATTACTACTAAAACATAGATTTTTTTGTAGATGAGCGCATCCTTTGATTTAGTCGATATGTCATTTGTTTTTCGCTAGCTCTATAATAAAAAATTGGGGTAACTTTGTATAATTACTGTTGACTCTCATTTCGCAGCATCGCGGTATGGTGACGTCATTCGTCAGTAGTATAGACGCGCTCAGCGACTTCCTACAGACGAAAGCCTACGATCCGCTCCTGAAACTCCTCGGGATCCACTGGGTCTTCATCGTATTCTCTATAGTCTGCTTCTCTGGTTGTTTCTACACGATCATGTGGGTGCCAGAAACCAAAGACAGAACCGTCGAAGAGATATACGCCCTTCTAGAAGACGGAAGACAGAAGGAGAAGAGGAAAGACTTAGAAATGGGGAAAGAGATTAGTAGATTATGAACAATTTTTATTTTCCTCTCAGTATATAGTTAAATGTAAATACGAATGGATACGTGATATGGACTTAGTTGATTAAATTGAAAAAAAAATAGATTATTTAAAAAAAATCAAAAAAATCTCGCTTAGAATAACATTAATGTGTCTGTTAAAAATGTTCTTTTTTAACTTCCTACACAAAATTAATATGGATTCGAAATATTACAAAAAAAAATGTAAACAAATATGGTCGCTGAAATAAATTCAAATATTAACCGAAAAGTTTTCAATTTGTTTACCTTTTTTAATTTTATCTGAAACAGACTATAGCAGATAATAGATAAGATAGTAAGGAGACGTTATACTTAAAAGATCTGATCGTAGGATAAAAGTTAAGTCGAATGCTTTTAGCATCATTTCCGCCTATATGTTTAAAATAGTTCAAACAATGACTTCTATGTTCTACAGACGCCATTCTGAAATATCATAGAAACATATATATTTTAAACTCGAAAATATTTCCTGCAAATATGCGACTAAAAACGTTGTCAACTTTTTAATCTCGATAGAAAAAAAAGAATTTTTAGAATCAGAATTAACATTAGAATTAATTTCGTACAATTTGAGTTTTAACTCAGACAATACTTCAGAACCTCAAAATAGCTCATAAAATACGAAGTCAGTTTGAGTTATAATTCAAACATCTCAGACAGTGCGCAACTTCAAACGATTATTCAGATACATTAAATAATACGAATTTATTCGAGTTATAAGTCAAAAATCTCAGTACGAAATAAATTTCAGTCAATAGTGATATAACTCAAACACTAGGGAAAAAAATTAGTTATCACTCAATTAGTACAAAAGAATTTATGTCATAGCTGAGTTATAACTTACATTATATTAATTGATGTTATTTAAAATACCCTCTCGCGACATACAAAAAATTCAACATGACTCATAAAATCGAAATTCTAGAATGGGATGTAGTAAACACAGAAGTCGTTGCATTAAAAAAACTGTTTTAAAACCACTTGATAAAACTATATAAATAATTTGTGATATTTCAAATGGTTTTAACAGAATCACGCCATAGATTATAGATGTATTTCTTCTTGTATAATTTTCTCGATTAGATGGATGTTCCATAGTCAATGGTGTTCGAACTGCACAGGTAGTGAATTGATTTTAAGAGCTAGTTTCATTTATCAAATATTTATAGGGATTTTTTTTTTTAATTTTAAGACTTTTCCAGCCTATGTAATTTCTCAGTTCTATTTACCATATGATCGGAGGTCGAAATAACTATACTAGATATATATTTAGATCTTATCCTAAAAATTGCTAATGTGATCAATTAGTGCGAGCGAGATAGAAGTAAATACTAAATGCTATCGCTTAGATGACGTGTAATAAAATTTAAGCATCTCTTTCAAATTGTTTATTGGATTCTCATAAGTGGTAAAGTGTCAACCATTTTGAAAAAATGGCGGTTAAACATTTAGAAGATCTTTTTAAATAAAGCAGAAATTTACAAGTTACTACAGATATTTTAATGGGTTTTGTGTTTTTTATAATACTGTTTGACACATCATTTAATTTTAATACATTGATAAATAGAAATAAAAAAAATGTTTAACTCATGTAATATGCTAGTACAAAATGTCTTTGATAGGCAACTGATTTTGTTTTAACTTTTTGTTTATTTCAAATATCACATTATGCGTTTGAATTTACGTTTAAACTCTTCAACCCTTATTAAGACGCGCGTCTCAATTTTCATGGGGAATATAAATGACACAATATTAATCATGTTTTTTGTTGACGGTTGACACTGTATTGCTTATTGTCAGCATCCAATTATGCTATTCACTTTATATGAGAAAGTTTTATTTCGGAAATCGTACAGCGTAATTAACAAGTATTGCGTTTCTATCTGGTCGGATATACGACCAACGTTTATTCCAAACAAACGTATTTCCCTGTTTCGTTTCGTTTGTTTTATACCATATATATACAGGACCTTTTTGATTTTTTCCATAACGTAATCATTATTAAGAAATTAGAAACCTTCCCAAATGAGGTAATAATAATGCCTGGTTTTCACGTCGTTTTCTGACAACAGTTAAACAAATGTAACGAATAAAAATAAAAATCGAAACGTAGAGGCATAACCAAAGTCTATCTTATTTTATAATTGATGGAAAAAATAAAAGTAGTCTAGTTTTAGTGGAGGAAATAGGGGAATATGAAGTGATAACTTCGTATATATTGCATAGGTATAATCAACCCGAGCTGCACAGTTGTCCCTTTCGCGCTTTATGACTCGTTTCATTGCGGCACAACGCGATAGCAATAAGATTTCTGAAAAACCTATTCTTCAAATTAATTGTCGAACGCGATTCATCTTAACCCCTAGAACACTAACCTGACGTTTACGCTAGCTTTCAATTGTTTTCCTATTGTCTCATTTACATGTAACAATTATTTTTATTCTGTCACGGCAAAGTGACGTCAACCGACGGCGACCATCGAGAAATCGACAGTCACCGCTGTCATACCGGGCTGCGCATATCAAAGTGATAATATCTCCAAAACAAGTCACTGTGACTGATCCTTTATCAAACGCACGGAATCCAGCTTGATAACTGAAGACATACTTATTAGTATTTACTCTTGGTGTATAGTGGTTAGATTTGGAGACGTTCTGTTTGGGTGTGCTCAGTGTGGTCGTCGATGTCACTTCCGTATCGGCTTGGTAAGCCAACAGAAAAATATTTCCGCGACGCTGTCTAAAGCATCTTTTGTTTTTTTTACCTAGCTTTTGACCGCGGAATTTTAAACCTAGCTAATTCCTAATTTTTTTATTTTATTATAAAAAAAAGGTTCCTTACAAGACCTATGTACGTGCGTATTGTGTGCAGAAGTGTGTGTGCGTGCAGTGTTGTGCGCGCGATGCTCAGTGCATGATCCAGAGCATCTTTCGTAGATGATCAAGGCCATATATGTATATAGTGGTCACGATCAAATCGAAAGCAACTGCCATTATAATTAAGATTACATTTGAGGTTTGGTAGTCATAATCTAATCGGATACAATTACTCTGTCCTATAAGCCGTTACGTAACATAAACTCCGCTGTAAATTAATAATAGCAAAGGAAAAAATCTAATACAATTAAATGATTAATTCTTGCACATTCGGTTTTTCAGAAATTTCACATTTAGTTAAAATTATACATTCAAAGTTTACCTGTAAAAGTGTTTCTTTTTTATTTCGTAATCGAATATTTGTAATGGATGTTCCTAAATTGATTTATCTACTAAACAAACGACATTACAATAAGATGTTAATGATTATTATTTTTGTTTTGCAAACTGACATTTGGAACTGATATTTACATCCATAGTAGCTATATAGGTACTAGGGAAGTATGGGGGTACGTGACATCGCTGATAAAATGCAGGAGAGCGCATGGTAAAGTGCACGTAAAGAGAAGGCCATGAGGCAACATAGAAAATTTGCCACTACATCTCTCCATTTCCGGACAGAGATTCAAAAGCAAACCCAAAACATACTGGATAGGTATAGTGGCAAAAGATATGAAGAATGGCAAAGTTTCCGAAAACGATGCCGAGGGCAGAGCGAAGTGGGAAAGAAAAACACGGAAAGATGACCCCACCACCTTATGGGACAAATAGCTAGGAAGAAAGAGAGAGAGTAGCTATATAGGTACGCAACAAATGACACTACATACCAGACATACATAAGAGAATTTTATAATACTGAGCGATGCAATATTTCTTTTCTACATAAAATCATGTATACCTGATGCGCAATTTCACATAGTGCCTTTTGAAGCAGACCGTAATTTTACACAAAATCCTTAGTATGAATTAGTTAACTCAATTTGTAACTTCTTCTAATAAATATAGGCGGATATTAAGTAGTGTGAAACTTATTAGCAAATACTTAACTAATCTGTTCTGCATAAAGAAATAACGTGAATACATAAATCTGTTTGAAATAAATTATAAAATTTAAAACATAACTTATTCCTACGATTATTATATTTTTCAAAAGGGGTTTGTTAAAATTGTCCACCCGTACACAAAATGTCGCCTTTTTGAACCAAGAATTCTATATAACTAGATGGCAGCACAATGGATGTGCCGATATGCAGCTCCAACATCGACCCAAGACGTACTCCAATCCCCTACTGAGGAAGCTAGTGAAGATGCCAACAAAGCGATATAGTGCCACTGCATGCACCAATGACATCTACCCATTCAACTGAAAGATGTGCACTCGTGGGCATAGGTCACCCCTCAACATCTCCACAATAACCGGTCTTGGACCACCCGTATCTAGCGGATTCTCACGACTTTCACCATGTAGTCGGTTCAGGTTGTCCTACTCACGATGCATCGGTTCTGCGATCAATTTGCCCAGCCCATTGCCACTTAAGTTAAGAAATTCTTCTTGCATTGTCGGTTACTTTGGTTCTTTTACGGATCCTCTCATTTCTGATTCTATCACGCAGTGAAACTCCAAACATAGCCCTCTCCATTACCCTTTGAGTAACTGCCTAATTCCACAGAATTTGCATGCTTGTAACACCCAAACCAAAGTTCGTACCATTGTTGTGCACTTGTGTTAGCTACAATTTTCCAATGAAGTATCATAAACGCTTACCACAAACACGGTGAGAAAGTAAAGCTCCTCCATATTGAAAGCGTTAACAAAAAACGTCTCGTTACAGTAGTATGAATCAGCCTTCGGCAATTACGAATGGTATTACCCGCAAATAATATTTTTTTTTAGTTGCAACACTGTTGGCACTAGATATATTGCAAGAGTTCTTGGCGTGATTTCGGGCTATCATAGTGTTCCTTATTTTTAATACATTAAATGCAGTATTACGTGATATAATTTGATTATTGTGCACAAGTGAAGTACACTGTGAAGTGAAGTAACTGTATTAAAAGTAATGACACTGAGTGTGAATACTGAAATCCTCACAACGACTTCCTTGGAACGCTTAACAAATGGCCGCCACGTTCTTAAAGTACTGAAGATTAGTAGGCATAAAATACGAAGTTGGACTTAAATAACTTGTATTCGGGGCCGTAATAAATTACTAAAAAAAAGATATATGTATAGTAAAAAAAAACAATTTTAATTTAGTTATAAGTGTAAAGTATTTAAATATAATGTGATAGATGTAACAGTGATTATTGTCATCACAAATGAATCAACGCGCTTCCTGACTGACTGTGATATGCATAACGAATTTTTAATGTTTAAGTAAATGGTATTAATAGAAGTCTTTTATTTCAAAGACGATAAATAAATAACTTAATGCACATTATTTCCTAAACTTAAGTTAAAATAGTTATAATAATTTGTTATATTATACATTTTGAAGCCATTTTTCTTTAATTTCAATAATTATATTTGTATTATTTTGTTCAATATAAAAAATAACGGTAATACTTTTAAAATGCTTTCTTAATAAATTATATTTGAGTGATTCTGTTTTTATACTTCAATGATAATTTTTTTTTAATTCTATAACTCTTTTCGTGTATGGTTATTGTTATATTTTTAATCAAAATGAAAGTGCTTAAAATTTGAAATTAAATAAAAAAATAATTTCAAATTTTCCATACCACGATACGAACAGTCTTATTTGTTCATGGTATTGGTTAAAAATACAAAAAAAGAATCATTTAATTATATAACTACATTGGAATTTATGAGCTATAATAAGTTGAAATTATTTATTGCGGTATAAAAAAACAATCTACAAATATTAGACAAGGAAATATTAAGCGAGAAATTACGCTCTTTAAATTGCGAATTATACTGCGATTAAATGATTTTCATGAGAATTGTATTCATATAAAAAGTCCAGTAACACATTAAAAAAAAATTAGAATGAAAATCCATCCATTCATTATTATTTTCATACGTAAATTTATATTCATTCATTTCTCATTTTTTTTTTTTTTGTTTATATTAAAGAATAAGTCATTTTCTTTATATTATTATTGTGTAGTTGTTAACATGTGTATGGTAGTATCAGTGATCAAACTTCATTTACGTAGCGAGTAACTTCAATAGCATTGATTTGATCACCTAATTTAGAGTCTTTATGCATCCGTTATTTGAAATATTGAAAGCCGAATCTTGCCGACACATGATTATGTAACCAGCGGAAGGAGGTATGTGAATCCCTATAACCTATAAATAATATTATAATTTAAAAAAAAAACTGCCTCGGTGGCGCAGTTGTATTACGGTGCGACTGCCGTTCTGAGGTCTCGGGTTCGATCCCCGGGTCGGGTCAAGTGGTTATTGAGTTTTTCTACTCAGTATCATCCCGGAGTTTGGAATTTGTGCCCGATATGGCGACAGGATCGCCCCTTGTCACATCTGGGACGGAACTAAGCTCGGCGGAATGTGAGTGGTGTAGTTCGCTATTTCACCTTTGCCTCTCTAGCCCTTCGGGGACGACAGGCGTGAGCGTAAAGATTGGTAAAATTTATTAATATTTTTGTATAACTAGTATGTTCTTTTCACTAAAAAAATGTTTTTGTCCTAAAATATCATATTTAAATTAATATTTTTATTACATAACATAACATAAGTTCATGCCTGTTATCCCCGAAGGGTTAGGCAGAGGTGAAATAGCGAACTGAACTACAGCACCCGCATTCCGCCGAGCTTAGTTCCGTCTCAGATGTGACAGCGGGCGAGCCTGTCGCCATATCGGGCACAAATCCCAGATTCCGGTATGATACTGAATAGAAAAAAAACCGAATATCACTTGACCCGACCTAGGGATCGAACCCGAGACCTCAGAACGACAGCCGTACCGTGATACAACTGCGCCACCGAGACAGTCATATATTAATGATTCACGATAAAACCTTAAACGATTCAATCTAACCCAGTGATTCTTAAACTTTTCTTAATGAGGGACCACGTAAAATAAACAGAGTCATTATATCAATCACAACTTGTTTGATATTATTTTAGTACAGAACATTTTTATTACAAGGTTGTCTTTTGAATTAATGTAACTCTTGATATTGCAACTTTTGGTAATTATGGAACGGATATTATTACTCAAAATTAGAGAAATTTGTTCGTTCGTTGACCATAATTTGTGAACCACTGGTCTAAAGAGTGTCTATGGTTATCTATATTGTAAAATAATCTTCCACCTATCGCTTGTTTGATACACCGTTCCTAATTACCCATTTGTCGTATTTCATTACATTATATTAAAATAAAGATTTGTCGTCACTAAAATTTGTCATACATTTTTCACACATCCATTCATCCATTCATACTGAAAAAACGTTCACTGCTGGACATAGATCTCACGCATAGATCTCCACGACGACCGATCTTGCGTCACCCGCATCCATCAGGTGCACACATAACTGAAATAAAACCAAAATGTAAAATTAATATTATAAATATAAATTTATAAAAAAAAACGAAAAGTAATTTTATATTTTTATTTGCCATCAATTTTTTTTGTTTTATGTATAAAACTAAAACATTCTCAAGCAATGTACAAATATTAGTTGATAAGAAATAGTTTCTGTTATATAACATTTTTTTTATTTATTCACAAGTGTACATGAATTGAAAACAATGATATTAAAGAGATTTTTTTGCGTTACAATTGTTTTCGTGTTTTCATCGGCTTCTGTTTATTTAAAAGCGGACAATATCAACGATCATATCTGTAAGTCCTTCTGAAAACCAAAGTTAATTATTACAACCAAAAAAATACTTTCCGAGTAATTTCGTTTGAGAATTTTGAATGCCAAATAAAGACTTTTGTTTTACTCGGTATAGGCTCAGTGCTCTGACCACAATCTCACAATCTGATGTTAAGTAACGATGTGGTCCAGGATAGTAAAAACACTAAGCCTAGAGGTACTAGTTCTCAAGTGATAATGCCGGAACACACCTTTTGGTTTTTGGTGACAGGTTTTCAAACTTGAGGGTGGTAGCTACCCAGGCGGGCATTATTAGAAAATCCCCTACCACCAAGCTATGGTATCCACACGATGTTTTCCTTCACCGAAAACTCAGTCTGATTTTAAAGTTGGATAGTTGGGGTTGAATCCAACCGCAATATCCACTACGCCATCATCGTTTAAAAAAAAAATTGACTGGAACAGAAAATTTAACTCAGAATTATGTATTGGTTATTAAATTACCTGCCAAATACGAATTTATATACTGCCGAGTACTGGAATACTTCTGAGGTTAATCTCACAGGAATAAGAGTCTTATGTAACTCTTGTAAATATTAAAACCCAGCGGTTGTATAACGATGATGCTAAGACAGCGGTTATCAAACTTTGTCTATTTACGCTTCTCAATGTATTTTTTCTCTCCACATAACCCTATTTTTCTAGATAGGTATAATACCAGAAACCGGGTGCGGTCGCAGCCCAAGATTTTGAGGGGTGGAGGATGTCATACTTTCAAATTATCGTGTTTCATGAAAGTTTCAAAGTTATTTTGAATATCTAGTTTTTCTTTTTTCTGTCGTTTTAAGCACGAAATTAGTAATTTATTTATCTATTTACAGCTTTCGTAAATTGTCTATTCTTAAGAGGTTTGTCAACTCAATGTCGTACGATTTGGAGTTATGAGCCACCTCCCTTCTCAGACTTAGACTGCTAGAAGCTTGTTTTTTAAAAGTACTAAAAACAAGGTACTTCTATTAAGAAGTTTTGGCGTCACGTCCAGCAATAGTCATGGCTCGCCATGCTCAAAACCGAAATCCTAAAGCAAACTGCCTTTGCAATAGAGTTAGAGTTTGGTCAGTTTGCAATTTTTTCGACAGTTTATCACTTTTTTTAAATATTCTCGGTTTGTATCTTCCGGCACTAGCCGGAAACGTTTTGAACTAAGTACATAGTGGCAATGTGTTTTTTCAGTGGTTTTTTTATAGGATTTCTTTTTTACTATGCCTAAATAGGCAGAATAGTAGTTGGATCCAACGGTGCATCTTTTATATAGTATGAATGGATTTTTTTTGTACAGTATAACATTTCAATAGACTATCAATATCATATAATATAATTATATTTTATGTATATACTAGCTGTATGCCGCGCCCGCGCCCCCATTTTAAATGTTTTTCACTGCATTTTAAATGCTAACTTAATGAAACTAATGAATAAAGAGAAAAATGAGAAAGGGTCGGTAGAAATAGCCTATAACGAAAAATTCCGCGTCGAATAGTAGTAGTCCCATCTCGATATGTTCAGTAGTTTTGAGATGATGGTCAAAGTCAAAGGACACGTCAAAGGAACATTATTTTCCTTATATATAAGGATTCATTACATGTTTAAGGGCTTTGTAACTATCAATAGTACTATATTTAGATAAAGCGCTGTATGGATAAGCTAGCAAGTGACATACCGTTTGCCTTCTAATAATTCTACTCCTACGTGCCTGACGATATGTTATTATTTATTAGTAAAATTCAACGTAGCCGTTAACAGCGAAACGAGACCGGATACCCGTCGCTACATTCAACCACAATTACGAGTTAGAAATGAAGCTTTCGATGAAATGGGAGAGAAAGGAAACCTAAGGATACGCGGTGACGATACCGATACCAAGAACTATCCGTACATGGCCGCCATTATTATAAACGGGAGACTTTGGTGCGCTGGCGCTATTGTAGACGAAAATTGGATAGTCACGGCAGCACATTGCTTGAATTAGTAAGTTTATTTCGCATAACTTTTTTGTTACTTTAAAATTACATTTCCAAAATATGGTACCTCTTTTATATATAAGAACAACATTGAAAGATTTCTTTATTATCTATCTTTACTAAATTGGAATATGGGGGCGATCACAATAGATCTATCTAGGTCGCAGTGACACAGGACTGTCTTAGCCTGCATAGCCCCTCTCTTGAATAATAATAATAATAGTAATCTTTACTAATAAATAAAACTGAAGAGTCTGTTTGAATGTCAAAATTTTTTTTTTACTAAATAGATATGAATGTGTATACGATATCTATACCAATAATACAATTTTTAAATGTTTTATCTGTTTGCCTGTCTGTTTGTTCCGTGTAATCTCCGGAACGGGCTAAACGGATTTTCCCGGGACTTTTTTTCGTAGATAGCTAAAGTTACTCCGGGTAACTTAGGGTACTTTTAATTTTCGAAAATAATTGAGGTTCCGTGTTCAAAAATACTAAAACTCCTAAAAAATGTAACAAAATCCTATTCAATGCACAGTTTTAGAGGCAAGTGCTTAAATTTATGAGAAATACGGACGGGACTTGAACATAATTGTCTGAATTCTACGCAAGTGAAATCGCGGGCACAACTAGTTCTAAATACATATATATCAAACATTACCTATTTGTAACGCTGTATTATATTATTTTGATAAGCATCCATAGTACTTTACAGACTTATTGAATAATTGTAAATATTTATGAGAACTTTCAAAGAATTAAATTGAGTGGCGTAATAGTGTGTTTATAACTCTTTCAATTCGTACGATAGCCTTCAAGTCATGTTCGCAAAAAAAGCAGTTAAAAGGAGAAGGAAGCGTACAACCGAGCTCCCCTTCCTTTATCAATGTACTGGACGGCAGTGTAGGGTCCTGCAGGACGACCTACGGCCAACATAGATTCAATTGCAATCAATGGACAAGCGGGTTGACACGCATTCGTTTTCGATGCACTTTCCCCTCGGATCGTCAGAAGGGTCTTTCAGAAGGAGGCCCTAACAAGGGTCTGAACCAACCCGGGGTAGGTTCCTACTCCGCGGTCAAATAGATTATGGAGGAACACCGTGGGGTTCTAGCCAATAAACTTCTGAGATTAACCCGTCTTCACCGAGCTGGGTATCTTATGCAAGATTTCCCCCACATAAAAAGAAGTCGTATTAATGAGTTAGGATCGAATCCAGCAATGGGGTGAGCTTTGATGAAAGAAAACAACCTAATAAAATCACGAATGAAACAGTGCAACATTTTCTAAAATGCATCTTATCTTTAGCTAACATCCTCCAGTTGAAAATTTGTTCTCAAGTGCCTCTAGATGGTATATTCGCAAAACTGAATCCAATCATCTTTGATCACAATGTCACCTAACACCAGGACTACATATTGTCAAACGGTTTAAACGTACATGTACTAATATTTAAGTATTTGCTGTGTTGTTTACCCAGCGTCCTCCACGTGGCTCCATTGAATACCCTGCGTCAATTCGTGAAAGTGCGTGTTGGAAGCGCAAGAGCTCACGAAGGCGGTCAACTCGTTGACGTGGTGGGTGCTGTTCGACATCCGAAATTCGAAGAGGAACCAGTACCGCACGCGGATGTCGCCTTTACTCAAACTCGCTGAAAATCTTCGTAAGTTTAATGAGAATGTCCTGCACAATCGAGTTTATCCGCATATAATTACATATCTTTAAGAATTTTAATGAATCTTTAAATTCTAACAAAAAGTCAAATTTATGGTTGGTTTATATGCATCGTTTTTTAAATTAACAACACCAAACTTGTATAGAGTATCCGCTTTAAAAGTACTTTATTGAAAGTTTCGTTTTTTATTTGTAGTATTGTTGATTTACTTAATGATTGTCCTTATAAATAAATAAATCCATGTTACGAAGTATAATCAAATAGAATTGAGCGAGCACAAAAGTGTTTTGTATATCATCCAGCTTATTCGGATAATAAACGTGTAACTTTAAAATTCATAGAATCTAGACTGACACATTATAAAATGAAAGAAATATATAAAAGACGGAAGGCTGCGGATATTATCCTTTTATATAACTGATACATAGGATTGTTGATTGCGAGGACTTGCTTGGGAAACTAAATTCTGAAGTACCTCGGTCTAGTAGTCGCGTAATTAATAGACAAACTTATTTCATACCTCAATGCAAAACCAATGTTGGACAACATTCTCCATTGAACAGAATGTTTTCGAGTTATAATGCCATAAGACACAATTTTGATATCTTTTCCTGTTCTTTACCATTAGCGAAGATAAAATTAAGATCGTATATATGAACACAGATTGTAATGTCGTAATGTTAATTCTGCCTATGCAAGTTGTGTACACTTTTTTGAAGGCTGATGCCATACGTAATACTTGTAAAATTACATTATTCAGGATGCTGTCTGGTTTGTGAAGCTAAATATAATTAAAAAAATTCTGTTCTATATTATACGAATGTAAAATAAGTAAGGGTCAATCGGTCCTAATATTAAGTACGCTTAATTTTAGAGTTCAACAATCACGTAAACTTAATAAGGATTTACGATGGAATGAAGGAACCCTACGCACAAAGTTTCATAGTTGTCACCGGATGGGGAACTACCAGGGTAAACTAGATTTTATTTTTTTATTTCACACCAATTGTGATAGTTATAGACGCGGTATATGTAGACCAGTATGGTGATGGCGACCGTCGACAGATTCTTATCTATCGACGGTCACCATCGTTCTTAAACTGTACTAATTTATTTAAGATTAAATGAAGAGTAGTTATTTTGACGAGCTTGAAGACAAAAAGTTTCTCAATAGTAGTCTCATTAATTCCAAAATATTAGAGCTCTTGATTTATAAATTATACATTTGTATGTTTTCTAAATTCCTTTCAACACTATGGTTTTTATAAATAAAAAAAATAAATCCAAAATACTAACTTCTGTTTGAACTAAAAAAGTATCAAGAAATTTATTGAAAAGTTATTTGGCACACGTGTAGTATCTTAGATAGTTATAGAATATTTGAAGTGAAGGAGGAAATAAGAGTTTACAACAGATTTACTTAAAACAAAAAAAAGTAAGAATCTTTATTCCAGGGAATATATATATTTAATACTTATTCTGCCTCGCAACATCAGAACGATATTCAAAATAACTGTAAAAAAGTTTCCAAAGACATATCTTGACTAAATTAGTAATTCCCGTCTCAAAGGATAGCCAATTAAAATAAGACCACAGTCTAATAAGGCGATTCGCTATCTTTGTCAAAATATTGAAGGAGTTATTAGCAAATGTATTGAAGTGAAGAATTGACTTTCAACAGGGTTCTGATACATCGTTCAGAGATCACACTCCAGATCTTCTGACAGCCAGGTTGAAAGTACGTTCCCAGCACTACTGCATCGACGCTTACCAACTGGTCAGCGGATTCCAATTTACTCAAGACTTCTTCTGTGCCTCCCTAAGGAATGGGACGAGAGATGCTTGTCTGGTATTATAGACAAATATAATTTGAAACTCCTTAGTTCTCCTTCCATATTAATACTATTCGTAGATGCAATATGTATCGCAATAACAGTAGATTAACATAGTTTATTTTTGTAGCTTAAGATGAAATGCGGGCAAAGTTTACTCCATACAAAGGTTTTCCTCTGTTTTCTCCGCGGATAATGATACAACCACAACTACGCCTCTACATTTTAAATGTTTTCATAAATTATCAAAATTAGAAGGCCTTTTAAAATGAGTAAAAATGCCAGGTTCAAATGGTGGTAAAGGATTTACCGTCGTTTTCAGACGTCCGTCAAAAAAATGTAACGAATAAACATACCAAAAAAGAAATAGGAAACATGACGAAGATCTTCTTATGTTATAAGAGGCAAAGTTAAGTCCTAAGAGGAATACAAAGTGATGATTTTATCTATTTTACATAGGTATATACAGCCCAAGCTGTAGTGTCCCTTTCGAGCTTTTTAACTCTTTCATTAGGGCTAAACGTGATAGCAATCGATTTCTGAAATAACATGTGGTTGATGCAGTTCGATGCAGGAGCTCCCGCCGTGCAACAAAACCGTTTAGTTGGAATCATGAGTTTTGGTCCGGAGCGCTGTGGTCACGAGTACCAGCCCGCAGTATTCATCAAAGCGTTCTATTTCAGGTAACGACTATACCACACTTTATTTTTTTAATAAGCATATTGAATGTTGTTTTTGGCAAAACGTAAATGCCTTTGCATTAAGCAACTTTTTTAAAACTTTTCTAGAAGTGTAAAAAATTGATGAAATCCCTCTCTACTATGTAGGACTTCTTGTTTTAAATCATTAATATGGAGTATTGGGCTCTATATTATGTAATTGTGGTAGCATTTACGTGATATAGTATGGTTATTGTGCATAAGTAAAGTGTTCTGAAAATAATGACAGGGAGTGTCAACAAGATGTCCCCAATACTTCCTAAAAAGCTATAGCAAATGGCCGCCATATTGCTGTAAAAAGCATTCTGTATAAAGTCGGTCTAAAAATGTCAAACATCATTATCGATACTACTTATTTTCAATGCATTATGGTTCCAGTAACTTTTCATGCCCGATTGGGGGATGATTATCATACACATGTCATAAATCCGACTTTGTGATACTTGGAACAGTCAATATAGATGCCGAAAATGACCATCTAACATGCCTGCTGCGACTGTATATCAATACGGTATATCAATAAAGCGATGATGGCGCAGTCAGATTCCGCGTCAGTGGTTTCAAGTTCACGCCCACCTATCCAACTGTAAAATCAGTCTGAGCTTTCGTTGAAGGAAAACATTGTGAGGAATCCATAGCATGGTGATAAGGCATTTTCTAATAATGCCTGACTGGGTATCTATCAGCCTCGAGTTTTAAAAACTGTAGCCAAATACCAATATGTGTGTTATGGCAGCACCTCTTGAGAACCAGTACCTGTATGCTTAGTGTGTTCACCATCCAACATCCAACCACATCGTCATTTAACATCAGGTCAGATTGTGGTCAAAGCCTAGATAGTGTAAAAAACAACCACTGGGATCCCTTCGGCAGCGGTTAAGGTCGTGCTTCAATTCCTAACTGAGAATGCGAAATACTGATACCGTTTATGCAATTGCACAATACTCCTGCACACTACATTCAGGAACATGGGTTCCGTAAAGGAGCTTGAGATCCGTTTATTCCCTAACCACGGTAGGTTTAGTGCGATCCAAATTCCGAGGGATTTACATCTCAGACCCAAGTCAAGGTTCTTATCTAGGGAAGAATTACTATAAAAATTATTCTATGAAATAAGGTCTATGGCCTATAAACCTATAGTATTCTCGAACAAATTCTTAGGACAAGTTCATTCCAAAGATCTCATCAGAACATTCTCGCTGCGCAAAGCTGAAGCAGCTCTGATACTGAGTAGATATCAGTTGCAAGTATTAGTGAGAGTACTGTTGTTTGAGCAGACATGTGCACAACATTTGTGTCCAGAATACAAGAGAGTGCAGGTTCTGTAAATATGCAGACAATACACCGAACCACATCTTGTGTGAACGTGATCCTTTATACCCTTACATAACCGAATTCTGGGTAAACACGAAAGACACTCTCTGCTAGAAAGATCCTACAGTATATCCAGGTTAGGTCTAGGCAGTGAGTTCCAAAAAATATGTGGCGACCACAATAGATCTAGCTAGGTTACAGTGCTACAGGACTGCCCTAGCCTGCCCTTTTCCAATAATAATAAGTCAAAATTCATATCAATTTATCATTACTCTCCCGACTAAGTGCCTTGAGTGTACTCCTCAAAAGTTCTGTGAAGTCGTCAAAGCCCATCCTGTCAACAGCATTTAGTAAGTTTGAAAATGTGTCTAAAAATTGAATATCTAGACGTTCGTCACTAAAGACATGGTTGATATCTCTCAGGGATTTCGTGAAGAACACGATAGCATCTTACAAAACAACAGATGATCTAATAGAAGCTTTGCGAGATCCACCACCTCAGGCACCAGTTCAGACAGAAACTACAGTTAAGGGTCTACGGCTCGGAGACGATCTTGTCAGTGCATTGCATATTTAATAAAAAATATTTCAACATTTATAATTTTTTCTTGTTTACTTTCAAAACATGTAAGAATTCGATTTGTAATTTTTTCTACTAAGTATATTTTTAAGGAGTGATTAAAAAAACTACATATATATGTGCCGTTTTGGAAGCAATTTTTTTTTAAAACTAATGTAGACGCCTACCGGCGTGAGACCAGAAGGTCGCATCGAATATCAAGTTATTAAAATAAATAATCTATTGTTACTCAAATTCATTCATTTATGTTTACTACAACACACACTGGCAGGCAAGCCTATATAACTACAATTTAACCATAATCTCATCTAATGAGGATAAATAAATAACAAGGTGGCAGTGGTGTATTTAAGTATATGTTAAATCTGAACATTATCATAAACTTTTCAGTAGTCATCGTCAAAAGTATGTAACAAAAAAATATTTCTTCTACTGAAATAAAACTCTGTAACCTAAGTATCTCGAACTTTGAAGGTTTTAATACTTGTTAGTAAAATAAAATAATAAAAATAACAACATGAAATAATAATTATAATAACTAACATTATTTAAAAAAAAAAAAAAAACAAAAAACTTTAATCATACTCTTAGATATTACATTTAGCAAATAAGCTCACTTAATTAAGAAAAAAGGAAACTGTATTGCTGCATTTATGACTATTGTTAAGTGATTTTTTGACGCAAATGGAATAAAAGCTCAATTAAAAAAAAGTGCAGACCCAGAGTTTTCAGATTGCGTTTTATTACAATAAATAAAATACTTGTTAGTTTGTGAAAAATTGATATTTCAGAAATCCGTTAGTGTCACATTACGCCCTGAAGAAAGAGTTGTAAAACTTGCAAGGGACAATTGCAGCTCAGTCTGATTATACCTGTGCTAAATAGACGAAATCATTTCTTCATATTCCCCTTTTTCCTCCTTCAAAACTGGACCGATTTTAATTGTTCCTTTAATTGTGAATTAAGAAGTTCTTAAGGAGCATACTTCGAACACGATAAAATTAATTTGGATGAATAACTAACATTTTGTATATTATTAATCTTTTCCCAGTACTTTTTTGACAGAGTAGTTAATTTTAACAACAGAAAAATATATAATCAAATTATTTAATTAATACTATAATTATACTATAAATTAGTCAGTGAAATAAAAAAATACTCAAAGAAAATATTGAATTAAATTAGAACAATAATAAAAAAGAGTTATAGTCTGTAATTGAGATATTGTACTTTTTACCATGGAGAAACCCTACCGGACATTATTTATACAGAATTTAGTACCTAACATAAATATTACGTTCAGGTGTACTAGAAAATCAAATTAAATTTATATTTTATACTAGCTTTGTGCCCGTGGCTCTGCAAGCGTTTCATATGTTTTTTTTAATAAACAATATAGTTTTTAAATAATCATTTGAAAATATGGTTTTGATGGGCTGTTCTATTCAATATAGGATTTTATTCACAATTTTATAAGTTTTAATTTTTTATGCGTCACCGTAGTAATTGTTTTGACAAATAAAAGTAGTCTAATTTCCGCGAGGTAACCTCAGTTACCTGCCAAAAAAAGTCCCATAAAAATCGGTCCAGCCGTTCCGGAGATTACCCTGAATAAACAGACAAAAAAATTAAAATACATCACAATTAGATCATTATAAACTTTCACACACTTGGAAGTATGAATATTCTGCAAACATTTTTAACTATGCATCCCATACACAGCGTACTATGTAAAGATGTTACAAATATCGATATCGGTATAATGATATCACACTAGAGATTCGAAAAAATTTATCGACTATATTTATCGGGCTGATTTAACCTACATAAAATATACGAAAACATCACTTCGTAGTAACTTGTTTCCTCCTCAAAAACTGGACCGAGTTTTAATTTTTTTTTCAGTTATAGAATAAGAAAGACTTTGGCTATGCCTCTACATTTTGCTTGTTTTTATATTTATTCGTTAAATTTCATCTGAAAACGACGGTAAAAATCGGGCATACTTTCACATCTTCGATGGCTCCTTGTTTCTATAATAATTATTTTTAAAAAAAAACTCAAAACGTACGGGCATGCCGGTGATGTATAAATATGATATGTTATAAAAAGATTTACTATAATAATGCCATTATCCAGGGAGGAAACAGGGGACTACGTTTGTATGCAATAAACGGCCTTTGCGTATCCTCGTTGAATTATAATTTATTTTAATTATGCTTTTTAAACGAATAAATTTAAATAGGAATAGCTGTGCCCGCGACTTCGTTCACGTTTCATATATAATAAATTAAATTGGACCAAATTGCGAATCTAAACCATTCTCGAATCCTCAGAAACAGACACAAAAAATTCATTAAAATAGGATCAGGCGTCTAGGCGTTTATATATAAATAAAGATGTATTCCATTTTCGAAAGAATGCGAAAGGGTCCTTGATCCACAAGCAACGTGGATGTGGTATGCGTGGGTTGTTATCAGTTAACATTTTGAGCTAAACCTTACACCCTCATCTTTTGATGATGGGTAATCTGTTTCGTAACAACTGCGCTACCCCGTATATTTAAGAAGCAGATTATCCATGACCATTAAAATAAACGATTAATGCCACGGTATTTGCATATTGATAAATAGCTGAGGCGATGATTGTTTAGTTGGCATTGAAACGAAGTACCATATGTGACTGGGAAGGAGGATCGACGACCTGGTGATGGTGAAGGCGCAAAAGCGGTTGTTGTGGAAATGTTAGGGATGCCTGTGTTCAGCAGTGGAGTGGCTGATATGAGAATTTGTAATTTTAATAAATATTAATTGAAGTAAATTTTCTAGTGAGTTTGAAAAACCAATAAAAGAACACATTCCGATGAATTGTAAAAGTTCACTGAATGTTTGCGTTAACTTTAATTTATACGCAAATAATTAAAACATAAAATGTATTTAAATTTAATTTTTACATAATATTATACCGTAATATAATTTGTTATTATAATTCTTAATCAATTTTAATCAAATGTTCCTATGCTTTGTTTAATATCGCAGCTGTCAATTAATATTGAATTGATTTTATTTAAATTGTCGTTTGATAAATAAGAAATTACACAGTGGTGGTGTCGCAGATTATAATAATAAACTCATACAAGTTTTACGATCGAACACCGGTCACTTGAAAACTACTTGATTTGAATGTATATTTTAAACTAGCTGTGTGCCCACAGGTACGCTCGCGTTTCATATATTCTTGACTACGTAATATAGTTTTTAGATAATATTTGCTGTTCATTGAATCGCATTTTGTTCACAATTTTATGCGAACAAAATACCAGAAAGAAGAGGAAATAATAATTCTACAGTCAAAAAGTATACGAAGAAACATTTAAAAATAAAAATATGCCTGATTTTATTGTCGGTTTCAGACGTTCGTTAAACAAGTTTGACAAATCAAAACAAAGAGCAAACGTAGAAGCATAGCCAATTTGGTATAAAAATATTTACCACAATGTTAATTAATATCCAGGAAGGAAACAGGGAACTACGTTTGTATAGAATAAACGCCGCTACCATATCCTCTTAATGTTCAAAATTGAGACACTTTGTTCTAACGTTTCGTCATCTTGAAATTCGACTCAAATCACGTGCAGAGAAGTTTCACTTCGATAATATAGACATTATTTCATTTGAAAGAAACTTGCGAGCGTCGTCTAATTAATAATAATAACAACATATCGCAATAAATAACAACAATGTTTTTGTTTAGTAGTCGACTTCGAGATAGTGATGTCAGGTGCAAAAATAAATAAAAACGTAGAAAAATATTGTTAGTCTCAAACAGCATCGACAGTACTAATATTAATTAATTCACTTGGAGACATGTTGCTGATAGTGCAAGTTTTAATTAATAAAAATTACTAATCGTGAAGATTCTGTTAATGATAATGGGACAAAGATAATATACAGTCATCAGTCCTTCATAAATGTGCAAAGTTTCAAAGTCATTTGACATTTTAAAGTCAATGAGTATGGGGTTCGAAGATTATGTTTCATAATACACAGCTAAGATAAATCGTAGTAATAAAACTTGCAAAAAAGTATTTAATACTTTCGCTTAGAAATATTAGTAGGTACATACTATAAGTAAATATTCATAATTCACACTGTTATTACTAAGAAAGTTGATTAACCATTCTAGATATCGTATTTCCAAAGTAATCTCGTTTTGCTCGGTAAAGCTTTTTCATTATATTCCGATTCATATTCGATCGTACGAAATTCCAATAGTATTGTACATATACACGGTCGCAAAAACTATCAATTGGAAAAAATAATTACATTAACATCACTAAAATTATGAGACTAATTTGAGAATTAAATTAACAATGCTTATTATTAATGAGATTTTAAAACATACAGAATAACTAACTAGACATCAGAAGTTTACAAATAGAAAAAGTCTGCAATGAAAAAAACTCAAAGAAATGGAATGAACCTTATACAACACAACGCATGCATTACCGTTTGAAACGACGAGATCTTGTTTTTGTACAAAAGCAGCGCAGCAATAAACTAGCTTGAACATAAAGCCAGAAAATAATCAATCTGTGGTTAAAAGGAATCATGATGCTTACACAGACTCTTATGAGGAAGCACTTTCATATATTTGAAAGGAATAGAAACATATAATGTTTTGCTTACGATTTATTAACTCAGAAGAAATTGTTAAAAAATCGTACAGATACTATTTAAATCTTATGTCTGGCAACACTAATTCGAGAGCTGTTAACTTTCACGCGAGCAAATGGTTTACTTTCATACTATTGAATGCATTACAATTCAACAGATGTTTTATTATTTTCTAATAAACATATTCCGTTTGTTTATTTTCATTTCGTTGCGAATTGTGTAATATATACATTGTCTATTTCGTTTCTTTTTATAAATATTATGAAAACTTGCATTTTGAATCCTTTGTTGTAGATTAACGATATTCTAATTTTAAAATTTAACGAACTGGTTGTCTCTAATTAATAAATATAGTATCACAATATATATTAATTTTCGATTTCGGCTAAAGCGACTATACTTTGTAAAGGGACTGGGGTGTTTTGCCCATATATGAATTTAGTGCAATTTTTGCACTAAATTTACGAGTGCACATTAGGGTACCGTCAACAAGGATATATTTTATATTTATAGATGGTTTATAATTTTTCTTAAAGTATCACCATAAATGAAACAGACATGCCTATATCAAAAAAAGTAACCATGGGAAAAATCGTACAAAACATAAAACATTTACTATGGTCACTACCATAGATTGATAGTTCCATACAAAAATTCACTCAACATAGAAGTAAAACAATTATATACTATACGTATGCGTGTGGTCTAAGCGACACGGAATTAGGAAAGCTGAACGAAAGGCATACGTGGTCTTATAATGTTCAATATTTCATAGTTATAATCAAATAAACAGTTATCAAATAAAAAAAAAGAAAACGTTTAATCTGTTGTGAAAGGGCTAACATGGGATTAAGAGCCTGAAACACATATCAAAAACAAACTCCTCGGGAATTAAACGTTTTGTACCGAGGTCTGAGCCCCAGCGAAAGCGATCTTAGAATCTGGGGATACTTTTGCATTCCTCCAGACAAGAGCCCATCCATAAATCACATCACAGGAATTTTTGTCACCCTTCATCACCTAGTGGTGACAGCTAGTCACCATAGGTGGTCACATTTGCGAGGCTCTTCCTTCTTAGTGTGACATCATATATTTTGGAAGTTTACACCTTAAGAAATTAAAAAATCAGTTCCAAAATTAATTTTATTCCCTTTTCAAATATTTTTTAGTAAAATCTACAACAAATCTAACATTTGCAAAATAGCGAAAAACACGATTTGATTGGACTAGATAGACTTCGATATGTATGAAATAAAAATGTATGTTCATGAATTGAACAAATATTAAAAGTTTATAATACGATATCCTAACTATTTTTCATTTTTTTTTACTACTATCATTAAACAAAGATATTTCTTACAAATCCACAGACCTGCCAGTAGAACATTGCATTGAATTGGATTTTATTCCAATTTAAATGAGTTTTAATTTATTTTATTTTCGTAAAATAAAAGTCGTCTAATGTAAGTAACTTCAGCTATCTGCCAGAAAAAGTCCTGTTGAAATCGGTAAAGCCATTCCAGAGATAAGCAAATGCATACAAAATATTTTTAAATTGTATATTTTATAGTATAAGCATCGTTTGCCGTAACTCGCTCAGCAACAATCCTATAAACATTCATATGGATTTAATAAAAATTGTTATTAGTTGTACCAAAGTTGTACCATACGATTAAACAAATAAACAATTTTTGATATTACAAACAATTCAATTTTATTTATTAGTCCCGCTAAAAATTTTAGATACGGCCCTGCATTAGTACAAACATTCGGTTCGTTTTTGTTGCGACTTTTGAGCAGCAAGTAATGCGAGGAGTATACACTGTGGGCGAAACTGCAAAGTGACACAGTAGCATGGTCGCCGCGAGTACAAACGCTTGCGTTTATTATTTATACTTTATTTGTGATTTTAACACTTAATATCGTAACGATGATATAAACAATAATAGTAAATTATTCTACATGTCAAAATTGTGTAATTCATAAGCGTTCTGTCAATTGTTTTAAAGTGAAAAAACATTCAGATAACCTCTCTGATTTTTTTTAAATTTGTATTCGGACCACGGAAAACAATTAAACAGCTATTATGGAACGAAAGTGGCGTGAAAAGGAGACCAGCCCACGGAAACAAATTTTGACCACATTGTTAGGTGAGTAAAAATATTTTTTTTTTTTGTATTTTTATACACGTTAATCAGTAATATTTATTTTTAATTGATGTTTTAATAGATTTAAATTACGTAGAATATTAATCTTTTTCTAATATTTTAATACAACGTTTTATACATAAATTTTGTGTATATTCAGTGATATTGTACGGATGGTTTTTTTTAATTTACGTTGTACATTTTAATCATTGCCTATATATGCCTCGATACTATATACACATCCTACATAGCAAGGAAACAAGCCTGGCGATTATTCCGCCCTGAGTTTAATAAATACGAGTTAGCTAGGTAGTTTTATTATGTTAGTTTTAATTCGGGATTTACGTGAATAAGACGTGCGTTAAAAATACAAAAAATGATTTCGGCTATACCTCTATGTTTTGCTATTTTTTGTTTTTACTCATCAAATTTGTTTGATGTTTGTCAGTTTTACGGGCAAGTGCTTGAATTTATGAGAAATATATTTACTTTATCTTAATACTAAAGAATTTTTAGGAAAATAATTAGGGTTCTGTATAAAAAAACTAAAACGTAGTGAGGTACATAAGAAACGAGGCAGCAACCGCGGGCACACAGCTAGTCCTCTTAGTAAAGTTTGAATAAATAACAGACACCGTTTTTTATATTAATTATACAAAGAAAAATAATATTTCTTTTTGAAAGAAATTGTTTATGTACCTAATACTTTAAAAGAAACTATCACATAAATATAATTTACTTTCAATTAATTTTACTATGTGTTATATCGGAACGTGTAATTGTTGTTTCAAGCTAAAAATTCCATTTCAACGATTCTTCATCACATAACTTTAAATCAAGTATGACTAAATTACAAGACGTTTCTATGTTTAAAATAACTTTTTTTTTGTCGATTGTGTGACCAGAATCTTAACCCTTTGAGCACTAACCTGTCGTTTACCAGCTTTTCATTGTTTTCATATTGTCTACCTACTGTCTCATTTTTATGGGTAATCGACATATTAAAGATAAACAAGCTAAGATAAAATCTTATATTCTTATAAAGGATCATAAATGTTTTACATAAATTTATTTCAAAGAGATACATAATAATATGCTGATAAAGTTACAACGGTATCTAAAAACGAATTAAAATTAATCTCCTCTTTTATTTAATACGTATGTTTAAATATTCTATGCTAAAAAATTAAATTAATAAGACACATGTTTCACCATCATCTAATATTAAGTGACGATGTTGCTAAAGATAGTATATTCATATCCGTAAATTATATATTTATGTTGTACTAGCCACTACCGGCTTAACTACGCGCAAATAAAAAGTTAGCTCTAACTCGTTGGTAATCTAAACTTACTAATGAATAAAATTGAAGTGTCTATTTGTAAGACCAAAATAACAAGTCTTACTAAGTACATATGAGTGCATATACGATACCTATACCAAAAACACGATTTTATAAAATTTTTGGCTGTCTTGTCTGTTTGTTCCGGCTAGTTTACGGAACGGCTGGACCGATTTTATCGGGACTTTTTCTGGCAGATAGCTGAAGTTATTCAGCGTAAGTTTGCCCACTTTAATATTTCTAAAGTATATAGGTTTCATGTAATAAAAAAATAACACTCGTCAATGGTGAACAAAATACGATTCGATGGACTGTAGCATCAAAACATTATTTTCCAATGATTACTTAAAGGCTATAATATTATGCAGTGAAGAATATATGAAAAACAAGCTAATCGCTATTTACTAAATATAGTATTTTCATTCACAGCAACAGTACCAACGTTCACATATGGGATACAGATCGGTTGGCTGTCTCCCATGGGGCCGTTGCTTAAATCAGCGCAGACTCCAGCCCGATCTCCGCTTACCGATAGTGACGTATCGTGGATGGCCGCTGCACTACCCCTGGCAGCGATATGCGGCATACCCTTTTTCAGCTATTCCTCTGATAGGTTTGGAAGGAAAGTCTGCGTTATTCTAGTCTCCATGTTATCGTGTGTAAGTTATTCTAATTTATTTATAATTTATAGTAGCTGCTCTTCGCGGTTTTACCCGCGTAGTTTCTGTTCCCGTGGGATTTTCGGAATAAAAAATATTCTATATCGTTCTTTGAATTTCAAACTATCTCCATAGCGGATATTATTCAAATCGGTCCAATAGTTATTAAGTTTATTCGTTACATACAAAAATACAAATCTTTCCTCTTTATAATATTAGTATACATTTGCGGTAAAACCGCATCAATGAACGTAGGTTGTATGGATCTGAGTGTTGGGCAGCTAAAGACAGGGATTAAACAAGAGTAGCTCAAGACGTGTTCCAATCTCCAACTAGGCAGGCTTGTCTGTACCCGCCTCCAGCGAGAAAGTGTCACCGACTTTCATGCATTAGCGTAGCACACATAACACGGCTCGCTGTCCTCAACACCCTTTTTTGAATTAATAAATTGATATTCGGTATTAGTGACGTACAAAATCCAGTACGAAAATTGAAAAAAAACGAAACATACACGTACAGGGATTACAATTTGTAATGTCTAAACATTCCACACACATTAGTTATCTTTTATCGTGGAATTTATACGTAAACCATATTGTTTATAATTTCCCATCTATTTAATAATTTTAAATAAATGTTATAATGTAATTCGTTTAGAGAAGTCTTTATCTCATAATTAGGTAACAGCAGCTCAAGCCGAGGTCCGTACCACTTTGGGAGATTTCGGTGCTAGCTACAACTCTCCCGTCTAAGCGCTCGTTGCAAAAGTTCTATCATCTCTCTGAAAATATAATTTCAAACCACGATGGAAGTAGGTTTTCGTTTCCCGTGCTGTTAAGAATGACGTCAATTTGCCATGTTCACAACAAGAGCGGCAGAGAGGAAAAGATAACGGAACTCTTCACTTTCTCGTTGAGTTAGACCAGTAGGTAGACTGTCCATATTGACTTTCACTCTCTGTAGTTCGACAACTCGAGGATCTAACTTCATTTAAGAAGTAGATCCAACGGGCAGGAAGTTCTCAATCATAACCATTGACCTTTGAGCGGGGCTTAGTATGACCTACCTGATGAAATTGTCTAGAAGAATAGGAAAGCCTGATGCAGAATGCATTTCCCGCTCGGACAAAAGATACATAACTTTATTATATATTAGTAGGACTTATAAAGTAACAATTTATCGTTTTGTATTTGGGATCGTTAGGTCGAGGAAAGGTGTTTTCAATACCCTTCTGTATAGTTGACCACACTCAAATTGCAATCGACAAATGCAGTACGATCTGACATTTGTAGATACTTGAATCCCAGTACCTTTTACCAAATTTCGGCCTCATCGTCTCTTAAAAACTGTCGATATTATAGTTAAACGCTAAACATAAAATGTATGAAATTTTTTTTTATACATACTGAAATGTTCGCTAGAGGGGCATTTGGTACTCTTGCCCTTATTCCCAATAGTTTATTCCAACAAGTAGTCACAAAGAGCCAAACTGCCATTCATCATTCTCATGCCCTGTTCCCAACTCGCTTGGAATCATCGCAGTATGTTTTCTGCTTCCATACGTTTCTATCAGCACACCGTCTCTTCATTTACTCCTTTTACATATTATCCCTCACCAGTGATTACCAGGTTATATCAGCATCATCGGTGGAGGTGTTGCTGGCGATGGTATTTTGGAAAGATTCCTAACAAGGAAAAGAATGAACGTAAATATTAGTAAAACGAAAGGTTTTTGAATTTTTTTTATTTTGACTTTGAATATGGTCGTGTAATGTATCCTACATTAATATGTATTTTTTTTCAATGTTTTATTTATTTATATATTTAAAAATTACACTACGTTACTACGTATCGTCATGCTATGTTACCAAAGGTGTGAGAATAATTGAAAGTTCTGACCTACAAATTTTGTATGCGCGCTGTATATTGTAGGTCAGTACACTCAATCAACTAACGAAGACATTATTTAGGGAATAAAAATTGTAGAAAAGAAAAAGTGAAACTTTTATAAGTATTAAACGTAGCCATTGACACGACTTGCCGGCAAGTCGCGTTTCGGTATCAGCAAGTGTCTACCCAGACCGTACTTTATTTGACATCAGACGATGTGTAGACATTTTTCCAAGATCGATTAAAAGAAAGATGCATGAATCGTCGTATAAAAATCAACTTCGGCTAAACAGCAAATACCAATCATTTGTAAAGTCTACAAAAACTGATAAATTGACCTAACACTTTAATCAAGTCTACAAGACCTGATATTTGATTTTAATTGTATCCCCAGACGTTATTGGAAGCGTTCACGAATTCGGTTCACGTTTGTATTGTCTATATTGGTATACCTCAATACAAACTTTATGACGGCTCGGAAATTAACAGCAAGTGAGGTAGGAGTATGTACAGTCAAGTCAAAAATAATGAATAGTTGAAACAAAATAGTCAATAATAATAAGAACTTAACGAAACAATAATAAAGTATTTTAGAGGTAGACGGGTAGGAGAGTGTGCGCGGGGTTATACTCCTCTACCACGTCCTACTTCGTCCCGTAGATATCTGAAATCGGTTTCTGCGCATCGTCTCGTACGATTTTCCGAGCCGTCATAAAGTTTGAATCTCACTATAGAACGACCAACATATCTGCCCCGGTGGCCAAAAGATGAACTAGCGAATATAATCTATAAAATGTCAATAGTCTGCATTTTTTTTAACATTTCTCCTGCTAAATCCTACGTGTGTTGATGGTTTTTCTTAATCTATAAAAACTACATATAAAATTATCACTTCAATTCAAATAGGCAAAACTGGATATATCGTTTATTCCGAAAACTATTTACAGGCAAAACTAATAGCGTTAACAGCGACTCCATCACCATGTCAGATAAGTGTGTGGGACTAATATAAATTTTATTCTTTTTTATTATTCCAGATATCATGGATAATTAAGTTAACTGTTATCACACCTGGTGCGTTAATAGTCGCGCGTGTAGTTGCGGGTCTTGCCTCAGGCGGATGCTTCGTCGTGGTACCGGTGTACGTGAAGGAAATATCCGAAGATAACTTGAGAGGGGCTCTCACGTCTCTGACTATGACCGTGTGTAAACTCGGAGTGATTTTCGTATACACGCTGGGCATGTGCACTTCATACACGGTCAATCAAATTATGTATATGTGCATAGCTGGAATACACGCTCTAGTGTTTTGCTTCATGCCTGAATCGCCCAACTACTTATTGAAGATTGGAAGAGAAAAGGTTAGTTATATATAGTAGACTAGCTGTGTGCCTACAAGGTGGAGGCAGTCTATAAAAAATAAGACAAATATACGTATATATTTATGCAATTTAGAAATTTTTGAACAAGTTAAATGAACCAAAGTGATTTTTAAAGTATAATTGTAAAAAAAAAGTGTAATTAAAAGTGTAATTTTCGAGATATTAAGAAAATAAATTCAAGTAAAAACAAAATATTTTATTGATTCATTAAAATATAAAAGAAAAATGCTGACCTTTTTTATCCTACTGTCAACTGTTGGTCGATTTGACATGTAACATCACCTATATAGGAAAATTATTAAAATTCGTTATAAACGTTATGTTCTAAATTGTTATTTAGAAATAAAGTTTTTGAAAAACAAATCTAAATACGAGACGTAAGACGAGTTTTTTTATGAGCAAGCTATTTAGCATTATTGAACCGGTATTGTTTCGAAATCGATGGTCCGTACGCAAATACTTACGAACTTGACCCACAAATCAGGCTAAACTCAATAAGCAATGGACGATCTAGCTACACATAGAAGACTATCGAACAACGACCCAATGAGGAGGTAATTGAAATCAATTTCATATAAAAGATCGTTGAGATATATATTTCAACCTCATTGCGGAGTATAATTGTGTTATTATGGGTGAAAATAACTATGTGTGTACAATGTACATAGAATTTAAAACGCTCAGAACGGCAGTAGTCCCACGCATGAGAGACGTCATTTTAAGTTGATCTTAAAAGGCTACGACACTTTTTGTTACGTGCCGGTGATTACGTAATTCCTTGTCGCTTTATTGTTCTATCTATATAGATTAAAAAAAGTTTCGTTAGTAAGTGTATATAGTAAAGAAAGACAACACCGATTTGTGAAATTCTTTATAAACATACATAATACTTCGAATAAAAATCCCTAAATAGAAATGACACCCGTAAATTTGTGAAAAATATAAAATGATTTTATGGTATTTTCGTATACTTTAAACTACGTGACTAAATAAAGGTAGGTTTCTCTTTCATCTGTTTGCTTTAGTCCTCGCATAACAATTTTAAACTATGTCGGTGAAATGACCGTTAACACAAGTTAAGGGCGCACCTCCCAACATAATTTAAATATTGCCTCACGAAAAACAAGTCTTCTCGACAAATTCTTACATAATGTATTACCAAACAAAGAAAATTATTATATAGATTTCTATCGTTTTTAGTAACCTTCAAAACGCAGTAGTAAATTGATCTAGCCAAAATGAAATTTAAAAATATCTTTATCCAATATAGATCATATCAATATATTTTAAGAAGTTGCATATGAATGTCAAAACACTTTCATCCGTTCGGAAAACAACACAATAATCGTGAAGACTTTGTCTGGATTATCCTTGCGTATAAAAACGATACAATTCATTCTTATGATATATTTTACCGCAAGTACAGAAAGTGGTGTCTGTTCCAAATATCACCATAGCTCACATAATGGTAGACCATAATGCTTTGGGACCCTTTTGTAAAACCTAATAATTTTAGATACCTAAAAAGCTTTTTTATTAATTATTCTTACTGTGCATAAAATATGAGACGGCTAATTTATGTTTATTTCTCGTTTTAAAATTATGCCAGTCGTTTGCCGTTTGGAGTCAATTTCATAGTATTGAATGAAATGTCGATTTCATTTCTTTATGAAAAAGAATTAGTAAACTAACTTAATCATGTATTTCAGAAAGCAGCAAAAACTATATCCTGGTTGCGTGACCTGGACAGAAACCATCGGCTTGTATCTGACGAGTTAATGAAACTGAAAGAAGAGAGAAGACGATTTGAGGCGACGCCACGAGTGACACTACTAAGTGTGGGTAATATATATTTGCAAATAACTAGGCAACAACAGCGACTGTAGCCATTTTTTCCAATTTACCAACAAGTGGTGGAATTTATGAAGTTTGACTACGAGAGCAACAAAGCAACATACGGTTTCAAACGATTTGTCGAACATCTGTTGATAGGGAAGCCATTTTAAGTCCTAAAGGCTACCTACCATTGTAACTCAGTTGAATGAACTGTTTGGAATATAGAAGAAAATGAGTTGCACAGATTCCTAAATGACCTTTAAATGAGTTTCATAATCAAGATCATCTGTAAAAAACAGAACAAAGTCAAATAACATAACATCAACACTCATTAAATTAGATTTTCTTGAGTCTTGAAAAGTAAACAGAGATTTTATTGGCCCTTATCTTAATACGACAAGCAGGTACACTTTAATAATTGTATAAAGACTTGTTAGACAATTCTAACGATATTTCGGAACAGAATTTAAACGACATAGTAACAAATCGTCTAACTCCTTTTCAAAAGACTTATTTAAAATTATTTGTATTTCGTAGCAAATTACAGTCCATATTGTCTAGAAATCACTTTTGGGATCTTTGCTTTACATTGTAAATAATTATGACATAGGAAGCTTAAATGCCACTTCAAAGAATGTTCTTATTTATAATAAACATATTAAGATTAAAAAATATGAATTTTGTGAAATTAGAACGAATTAGTAAAAAAAATATAACACTGTTTAATCTGCCCATAAAAGTATATTGTATAGCAGTTTTGGTAGATCAAAACACAAAATAATAAAATTTAATGATTATTAAACACAGTTAAAACCAGTTATATAATATACGAGTAGTATAGATATTTGTAGAGATGTTATTGTTGTCACGAGTTATAATAAAATTTATCATGTTTCTTAGGGTAATAAAACATAATGTGTTATGATACTATTTACACACGTTAGTGAATCTGTGTACACAGCCCATTACCAGAGCCTCGCCTACGTCAACAATATCGTCATAATATGTAATAAATTATTTGCATAGAAGTATTTATAACGGTTATTATATACTAATCATATAGTATATCTCTACAGGGATTTTGTATTACTGTTTGGATTTCAAGACGTTTAAGATTACAAAAGTCAGATGTTTTACAGGTTTATGTTTACAACTGAAATTTGACGAAAACCGATAAATAGATTTTTCTTGAGTAGAGTTTATTTGTATAATGGTTTATCAAATCCACATACTATATGAATATGGTAAAATCTTTCGTATTAGACAACGTTGACCAAATTTATGGCAAGATCTATCGAAATTCGAAGGTTGTATTTTTGGATCATGCAATGTGATTTTTATAAAGGAAAATATCGTGATAAAACCATAGCATAGCATGATAGGCCATTTGGTGCTCCCACCTGACGAGCCAAAGATCCTAAAGTTGAAAATCTGCCGCCAATTACCAACTAGGTATGTTCCGACAGCTGGCTTGAGAGATTATCTAAATTTAGCTAACCCTCTAAGGAGACTTAGGGTGTTACCACCTTCAAACATAAAATCACTCAATCTGTTGTGATTGTATTAAAACGCTAAATATACAAATTTATTTAAAATCCTTTGGGTTTGTTTTCTCTTGAAAAACTTGAGTCACATTTTTCTTAAACGATTATGAGTTTAGATATTAAATTATGTCCTAATAAATTAATACATAAGACAGAAGTTAATAGAACATAATATGATGATACTGTACGATTCAATAGTTTACTGAGCGCTGGATTAGTAGTTAAAGGATGGTTCATTAATCACGTGAGACTCGAAAGGGGTTAAATTAAATTAGTTTATACCTGTATTTAAAGTTAATATGCTAAAACTTTTATGATACGTTATAAATACACGTGAGTTTTTTGGTCTCAAACGTTAACACATATCTCGAGGGGGAACCGCGTTCACCAATTTGCAAAAAAAAAACACCACGTGATTAATGAATGACCCCTAAACGACTTTACATCCCTACCTATAGTGCGTGACAGACCGACTTTCGCGGCGTTACGGATGACGCTCGTGCTGATGGCGATGCAGACACTGTCCGGGTGCTTCGCTCTCATGAACTACGCGGCGGATGTGTTCCACCGCGCCGGTACTACATGGAGTCCGAACACTCTCGCACTGTTCGTCGGTTCCTTACAACTCGCCGGTTCATTCTTCACCACTATGTCGATTGAGAAGTTCGGGAGGAAGGTGAGATGAGAATTTACTATCTAGGTATTTGCAAATAATGTTTTTGCGGAACCCCTAATAATTTTCCATAACTTATTTTTGGTATTAACAATAAGCAAAGATACTTGCAAAGAAACACATGCCAGTAAAACTTAGCGTTGAGTCAGATTTTACTCAATTTTTTTGACGTGGAAACCTAATTATTTTCTTAGTATCCTAAGTTATGAGGGGTAACGTCAGCTATCTCTTCTCTTCTCGACTGTGTTGTTTTCCGAACCCGTGGTAGTGTTTCGAAGTTATTTATAGCGCCAGTAAAATGAACTGTATAATAGAATACTTTTGATTACGGTAATTTTTTTTTGTATGATCATTCCGAGTAAAATGTGTCAGGGTCCATAATTCGAGTTGTCGAACAAACATAACAAGAAACAAAGGGTCGAGCTACTCTCGTACATCTGTGTCCATTATTATTTCTTGTGATAGTTTTGTAATGATACTAGCTTTTTTTTATTTCGTCTTGTCTAAACTATTATTTGATTTTATAATTTAATTCTTGAATTTAATATATTTTACAAGCCAAATAAATATTTGTACGAACTTGATATACTATACATAATGGAATACTGTATTATTATGAAAAAAAAACAAAAATAAACAAATATATTACGAAAAAGATAATAAATAGCAATTTATTAATACGTTGTAATTATTTAACAAATTATTTTGTATAAATTAATGTTACATAATGAAACTTCAAATTATCTACTTCAAATGTTACACAAAAGCAATGAAACAGCTGTTCGCACTAGAGTTAAACATCCGCCATCTTGGTAACCCGACTAGGTTGAATGGTTAAATTTTTTGACAAATAGTCACATTTTTGACAAATGGTTAGCTTAACTATGTTTCAAAAAACGAATCAGGGCATTATTTGAACCATTTGTTACAAATCTGACCATTTCTCGAGTTGACTACAGATCAAAAAATTTACCCTAAGATAAAGTAAAAATATTTATCATAAAGTCAAGCACTTGTCCGTAAAACTGTGCATTGAATCTGATTTTATGACTAAGAATTTTTTTAAGCTGAACCCTAATTATTTACGAAAATTAAAAGTACCGGAAGTTAAGTAGTTACCCGGAGTAACTTAAGCTATCTACTAAAAAAAGTCCCGTCAAAATCCGTCCAGCCTTTCTGTAGATTACCCGGATCAAACAGACAAAAAATTTTAAAATTGTATTTTTTTATAGGGTATCTCATACACATTCATATAAAATAGTAAAAAAAAAATTAAAAATTATAAACAGACACTTCAATTTTATTTATTACTATAGATTTATGTACGGGGGTGTACATACTTTTATTATTCAATTTTTTTCTTATATTCTCTCTTTTTAATCCATTTTTCCTAACTTTTTTGTTTCTTAATTTATTTATACTTTATTTACAATTTTTGTAAAAAGGTGGACCTAATCAAGTACGGTTTCTTTTTACTTCTACACATTTAGGACTATTTATCCCTATTTCTTTTTCTTCATTATTACCATTACAGGTTTTTTTTTTTCTTCTAACATTTTTCATTATTAACTATTACAGTCTCAATTTACTTTACTATAATCCACATACTATTATTTTACTCACGACAATTTCCATCTTTCCGACTTTGCGGCTGGTTCGCCAATCCCAGAGTGGTATTAAAAACACCCTAAAATAACATCACGTACTATTAAGTACGTGATGTTATTTTAGGGTGTTTCATTAGAACGACCCCTTAGTTGTCGATGTCAAAATTCTTGGAATCACATTCCTTTTCCTAGATACCATTAGCGTGCAGTTCTCTAGTGGTGTCCGTATGTATGACAACGTTGGCAACGTGCTTCCTGGTCGGCAGTGAGGATGCCAGGTGGTTGCCAGTTGTCGCAGTCTGCCTCTGCATACTGGCGTACGGCGCCGGACTCGCTCCCGTACCGATGGTCGTCATGGCCGAAGTGTTCACGTTTCAGGTTGGTAAATTACCCGACTTTTAGGGAGGCTCGTCAGTGGCAGGGTATTTCTAGTTTTCACTTGAGATTTAACTACCATATTACTGACTGCATTGAAGACGGTAAATATTATTTATATAAATTATTGTTAATTAAAATGTTTTTTTAACGTTATTATAGTATGTTTAATTCAATTCTCCTTATAACTTATTACATATGATACTCAATGCAATAAGATAAGAGATAATATAATCAGGATTTCAAAAAATCATTTGTATGTGAGTCGGTTCACTGGTACTCGAGTTTAAACGGACATACATGGAGGCAAGTCAGAGAAACGTAAAACTTATTAACAAAAATGTGACGTCAGCTATCTGCCAATAAAAGTTCCGTTAAAATCGGTGTAACCGTTTCGGGGGTTAGTCGGAACATACAAAAACAAAACATTTTAAAAATTGTGTAATTTTTGTGTATGGGTACCGTGTATTTTTTTTTTTGCACGGAATAGGCTCAGTGCTTTGACCACAATCTCACCTGATGTTAAGTGACGATGTGGTCGAGGATGGTAAACTCACTAACCCTAGTTAGTAATTTATTAAAACTGTTTTTGATTTTTCTTTTTTAAGAGATTCATTTAATGTGTAAAAATATATTGTTTCAGCTACGAGCTCGTATGGCGGGCGTTTCGATGGCTTTCTCGTTCTTCTGTAGTTCAATGACAGTGATATTCTATACGCCCGTAGCGAATCAATTCGGCGCGTACGTTGTGTTTTACACTTTCGCTGCTGTCACGTTGTTGGGGGTCGTTTATACGGTTCTATGGGTGCCGGAGACGAGAGGAAAGAGTTTGAACGAAATACAATCATACTGGAAAAAAATTGAACCAGTATACGTATAACAATTTCAAAAATGTATTGAAATGAATTCAATTGTTCCTTGATTGAAGTGATAGGCATCAAATTCCATATTAAAAAAAAAATTGACTTTAATTACAATCTATATTCTTATCTTGTAATTAATCTCTATTTTGTAATATTTCAAAATGGATCAGATCCTATCAAATATAGGATAGGATAGGATTTTCTCAAAACTTATATTTAACTGAAATTTTATTTTATCTAAATTATTTAATTACAAACATTAAATTAAAAAATATATTTACATAAAATTAAAATAATAATTATACTAAATTAATTTAAAAAATAATATTCTTTGTAAATATTACTATAAATATATTTTTTTCTTATAGCTAATTGTAAACGCATGCAAATGAGAAACAATAAAAGGTTCATTGTTATTATTATTTTATAAAAACTAGCTGACCCGACAGACTGTCTCGTCTTAAATATAAATATTGAATTCGAATTATATAATTCATTAAAAAAATATAATTCCATAATATGTGCACCAAGAAATGATAAATTAATTATTTATATAATTCCATCCGATGCGTCTGTTTTTAATCTATGTGTATACGATGTTTGCAGCGCGCGTTCCGTCAATTACGCCAACTGACAGTTATGTCGAACGCCGTAAGGTTTACATTAGAAAAGTTAATTTGGTCGTTAAGTTTTCATAAATTGTCAAGTTTATGGGTATTTTTTTAATGTAAGAACCTTCTACGAAGTATTAGAAAACTTGAATGAAATCGGTAAAGCCGTTCTCAAGGAGAAATAAAGGTTCAATTATATATACATGTTTAAATTGTTTTTTTTTATGTTTTATGTTTTTATGTTTTTTTTGTTATATTAGAATCGCTAAAAATTGAAGATCTGATCTGAAAAATGCGATTGACGAATAAAAGAAATGCGTCCTTTTTACATTTGGCTTGCAATATTTATATTAAAACTTCTATCAAATTTTTGTATACGATTGATAAAAATTCCGATATTACAATTTTGTTTAATTTAATAAAAACCCAGTGTTTTCCTGCTAACAGTATATTGAATATTAGTATATACAATTATCCTCATTTTATCTAAGTTACGATTAAAATAAACGATGTGTTAGGTTGTAAATAAATAAATTATATTTAGAGTTAATATTTAAGAGAAAAAAAAAATTAGAAGAAAAGTAACTTCATCGTAATGATATTTTTGTTATGTGTAAAACAAATAGTCTATGGAAAATAAACCTCCATTTAATATTAAATTGTCTAAAGAGGTCCTAAACATAACCAAAAAAAAAATCACTCTATAAACAAAACGATTCTAGAACCATAAGAACATAATGAATATTTACTGAAGTCAATTTATGTCATGTGTAAATTTGTTATTATAAATTAGTACCAAATAAACTATTTCACTAAGGAACTATTTCATATTTTGTTAAGATATAATTGAGAAACAAGTATAGAAGTGATTTAAGCTGGTGCTAAGTTATGTGTATAAGTTAGTTAATATTTCGTTCATAAGGATGACATATTAAATTATAATCCATAAGTATTACAAAAGAATCGAGGAATTCTATTTTTTTTAAGGTTAATGATTTGAATAGCAGTCTTGCAACTTCAAACATTAAAATCGTTTTACTCAAATTTGATACCTACTTTTTTTGAGTCATATCAACTTTATCCGGAATAAGCGATATATCTATATAGATTAATATTGTGTATTATGATATACCTATCAGTGTAATTTTTTACACATAATATTTATTATTGTACCTTGAATTGTGAAAAAAAATTGTAAGTAAATATTATAACACAAGTTGTAACCAGGATTACCGATCGATCATTGTCTGATTTAAAGAACGTGTGATACATTATTATGCCTAACAAAATTATTTCATTTAACTTCCGTTTTGAAATAAAATATAGTGAACAATATTCCGCTCTTTATTTTAATCTTTGATCCTTGTATTTATCTTAACAGTTCCTCTAAAGCACAGAACAGCAGCTGTCAAACTTAATTGTAATTGTCACAAAATATTTTACCTCTAGCCGTTAAGTTGTCGTTCTGAATATTGTGTTACCATGTTTGATATGTATTATTCGTCATGATTTGATTGAATATACAATTCGAATTAGATTTTAAAAACATGTTTCATGTTAAAGTATGAAGGAAAAATAAATCAATCTGTTATTTTATATCTCATGTAGGTAACTAAACGTTATTTTTCGTTTCCCGTATGTCGCCATCTCGCGTCGTCCTGTTAAAATTAAATAGTTAAAATCCACGATAACGAAACTTAACCAATTTTACAATTTATTAGGTTGTCATAGTTATAGGAACAATGATCACAAGCGAAATGAATTTGACATTTCGGAAGTATTTAGCGTGCTAAATAATTTTCATCTTCAATCTGAAAACGACTTGCCGTACTCGACATGTACTGTTTATGTAACTCCAGTGAAGTCAAGTATGGTGAAGTTGTTTAACAATAACTGCAACTGGATATCTCTCAGCAGCACAAGCATCCATCATTCATAACTGTAATTCTTCAAGAGGTACAAGTATGACGACCAGGTAGATTTTTTATGCTTCGGCTTTACCGACGATTTTTTTTTCTGCCTCGCCACTGGTGAGCAGGTACTACTCTGTTTTACTTGTAACCCCAATACGAGTCGGTACCCCATACGTATGCACTCCATAATGAAATTTTGTAATCGAGAAAAAAAAACAACAACTGCATATTTATTCATTTATTTTAATTTAATACATAACTACATAGAATCGTCACACTGCGGTTGCAGTGCGACAAACGCAGGTTCATTTCAGACATTTTTGGTACACTTAAAAACAACAAAAAAAATATTCTCATATAATTATTATCAATTATACATAGTTTTATATTTAAAGTAGTGAACATAACGTTCGGCTTAAATTTATGGACATCGAAGCGGGAGTAGCAGGGGTTCAAAGTTTAGTTCTGATTTGTATAAATATAAATTATGGTAATTATTTTTTTTCGGTAAAGTTTAATTATTTAAAATGTCAGACGTACATATTAAGCGATTGCGAAAACTAAAAATACAGAAGGAAGATAATATGCAAACTAGTATGCAAACTAAGATAATAAGAAGTTAAATGCGACATAAAATTATCGATAAATTGAATACTATCGACATCGATAAAACTTTAGTATGTGATATTCAACAAACTATTTTATAAAAATGTTGACCTTCTGCAAAACTAAAGTTCGATCCCCCGCCAAAAAGAGAAGATCAACTAAATTGATATTTTTTAGCTTAATATCACGAAAACAATTATTTTTAACCGACAAATACGCTTACTTATACGATTAATTATATAATGTCCCATTACTGAGGAGCACACTACGTTTATTAATAATGTGATCGATCAATAAGAAATATTGTTTGACAATAATTTCTTTGAGAGAAGGCATTAGAGTTAAAGTTAAAGAGAATTATTTAGCAAATTATCCAAAATCGGGGAACTTGCCTCAGGAATAGGACACTGGGCGCAAGCGTGGATCAGGTAAAATAGGTCACAAGTTAAACCTATTGCGTCCATCTAGTAAATAACCTTAATAATAAACCGCTAAGATGCCGCATTGGCAACTGACACGCGTGTAAACGCAGTTACCTACCGACATGATGAGAGTTAAAAACAAACCATATATTAAAAACAAAGTAAAAAAAAAGAATAAAAAAATTAAAACACGATGTAAATTTAATCGACCAGCCGAAATGAATTAAATTAATCATAATATTTAAAAAATAAAAACTTAAAAACAACGAGCGAACAAACATTACGTGTATTATTGAAACTTATCGATTATTAAATTTAAAAAAAAAATCTATAATACAGACTTTCTCTCTATTCCTAGATCGGTTCACGCCGTTGTAACATCCGAATTAATTGAAATTAATAATTCCGAATTAATTTAAGTTAATAATTCCGAATTAATTTAAATTAATAATCAAAACAGCCGAATAAAATATTGTGACACCAGGAGCACAGAAACATACAAGATAATATTCAATACGCATTATTCTTCTGCTTTAAAAAAAAACTATTAGATTTGAAAAATCGTTATCGTAAAATAACTACAAGCACAACACACGTAATAAAATAGTACATAGATTTTTATAAAATAAAATTCAATACATTTTATATATTGGAAAAATTTGATCAAGTATTGGATAGAATTATTTATTTTAAAATTGCAATAGTCTTAATATTAAAAAAGAAAATATCTTTCCACAGGGAATACGTATTGAGAATTCATACAGTAAAATTGAACACCATTTAATTTTCCTATAGTTCATAAATAATAACACTAAACACGACCCATATGTTTTACAAACCCATTCATTTAGGAAAATAAACGAATAATCTATTTGTAGTGATACAATTTTAACTTGAAACGATTATTGTAACGATAAATAGTTATAACATTCATAATGGATTGTTTGAAAGACGTACCATCGATATAAAGCCACTGGAATTTATCGATAAATCCGAATAAAAACATCGATACTTTTATGTTTCTTACTATATTTACATAAATATATAAATATATAAATTTTGAAATTGCTTTTCAAAATACGTATAATTTGACTAACATTACAGACGTGACTTTATTACATGATAGTGAGATAAGTTGCACATTTTAACATACCCATGACCTACAGATTAAATATCGATATATGTATGAAGATCATCCAAACTTCTTCGGGGAGATACGCTTCTCTATTTCATTAGCGCCTTTACATTTCCAAATTTGATTTAAAACTTTAGAATATCTAAAGGGTCTAAAGATCAATACCGTAGAAACTATATACGCAAGGTAAAAAAGAAATAGAGAAAAGTAAATTTCGCATAATATCGATAAATTTAGTTGACTCATAATTTAATTGTAATTATATCTGCAAATATGTTGCTATGTTGATTTAAAATTATGATAATAATTTCATAGCTCAATTATTTAATTTTTGACTGCAAAATCAAAATTCAATAAAAGTATAGAAAAGCTAAGATAGCTTTGAAAGTATTAATTGTATAGTTTTAAAAGATAAATCTGTTTATATTTAGGAAGTTCAAAATATAAAATAGTAAGCTCAATATACCTATAGACAAAGCTCATATAAACATATGGGACATCGATAAACAATAATTTGCATTATCGACTAGACGGTACATCTCTAGTGTAACCATAAACAATTACTAACACGTACCAGACCTTATCATCGAGTTATATTTATATTCAAATTATTACAGTTGTTATTGAGAAAGAACACCAAAAGCAATTTTGTTTTAAAAAATCCGCATCAAATAATAAAAGTAAATATCTGAAAAAAAAAAGTATTTATTTCATGTACATTTCCATATACATATTCCATTATTTTTTAATCATAAAAACGACAGAATGGCGTTAACCAAAAACGGGTAAATACGATCATTTTTAAAAACAATATTTTGTTCCTTTTTTAAAAATACGATTTAAAATAATAATTTACAAATAAAAAAAAATCGGCTGACGTTCACAATACGTTATTTTTAAATTTAACATTTATTTCCTACAGCACATGTTAATTCTTTTTTTTTTTTACAAGATAGATAATATTTAAAATGCTAACAGACGCGCTGACCGGACCGCGTACATGGCACGGCGGACGACCAAAGTGACCAATGTTATAAGTTGACTTCTGTGCATAGTCATGTACAGACGTCATTATCCAAGCAAAAAAAAAGAAATTCGCTATTTATATAAATAACAGATAGATGTTACCTTTTTATAATATATATGGATATTTATGGCGTTGGTTAACGTTGCCGCAGTAAAAATTACGTCCTTACGTGTTTGTGCCGCAAACAAGGCATTTAATAACTTCACTCATTTTGGTCATCAACCGTACCGTGTAAGCGGTCCGGTCCGCTCCTCTGTTAGAGCTATTGATTTTATTTTACGATTAACACCTCTTTACATGTCAAAAAAAGAGATATTTTTTTTAAAAAAAAAAGAAGAAATGTTCGAGAACAATTCAAGCCGTGTGGGTTTATTATATAATAATTTGCCGGACCCGCACCGATGTCACATGACGGCGTCAACTGTAAATTCAACGTGTTTGTTTATAACGCTACGACCGGCGCCTCATTCGCTCATACGTTTCGCCTGCAGTTCGTCGATGTCCGTTTCAGGCGGCTGCTCGAGTCCCGGGAGTTGGATCTGTGTGTCGGACGCTTCCGACGGCTGGGGAAAACACCCGAATATGGATTGGACATTGCCCGATTTGATTTTTTTTAAAACACCCCGCATAAAATTTAGCCTTAAAACCCTATCCAACTAGTGTGATCCATTCCTTTTTGAATTTGACACGGGATATGCTATCAAAAATATTACCCTTCGATCGTGAGTTAATACCATATTCGTATATCTGGAACTACAGTCCTTAAAATGTATCTTGGTTAGAATGACAGCTGTCAAACCCTTATAATCAATGAAGAGAAGGCCCATATTAAATCGATACAAATAATAATAATCTAAGTAAACATTGATAATAATTAATAATGAACGTTAATTATCTTACTGAAACAATTAATCATAGGAACAATCCTGGAGATTAATTATTAGTTTATACTCGGATCGCGTATGAAATAAAAGTGGTCATCGCGTTTGCGTTATCGATTTGTCCCATCTCTAAACTTTTTGTAGCATAAACTATGTAACGAGGTCGTTGATAATTAATTATAAACTTTATGAACTATATATTCTTTATAGTTATTAAGCTGGTTTTATATAAATAATATACGAATGTTTTTAAAATAACAACGTCAATATATCAAATATGAATTATTCGCAATATTAATCACTAATTGGATGTTACAGCAATATTATATTATCACTTTTGCTAATAACTGTTATTTAACAACTATTACACATGCAGGTGCAAATCTTTTTGACAACTCTGAAACTGACAAATCTTGAAACAGTTTGACAACTACGTGATTCGTGGTTGCCACTCACGCCTCGGGGACTAAAATTACACATATATCACAACAATTAAACACATTTGCCTAACGTAAGAGTATAGCTATTTTAAGAAACAAAACTCTAGTAGCATTTGCAATAATATAGACAAAGATGAATTGTGAATGATAAAGAATGGGAAACTGAAAATCATACCGTATTCATAATAATCTGAATTTGAACCTGATCATTCAAATAAAAAGCCAATCGCATGCATTATAACAATTTAGAAGAAAAACAAAAACATATTGAATCAAAATAATGTTATCAATCAATATTGAATATTAAAACAAGTTCATATACATCGAGTAAATCTATACAGAAAAAACTCCTTATTCACGATTTCCATTTTCACATTTGCAGGTTATAAAATGGCATTAAAATTTCTGCTATAATTTTCATTATTCGCAGATCTGATCTGATCGCAGAAAAGTAGTCTTAATTAAAAAAAAAAAAACAAACTGTTAATGCCACCAGTGGAATATCAACCAGTTTAAAGATCTTTCGAAGCAAGACAAGCAAAAAAAAAAAACCACATTATTTAAACACAAAAACTATCCGTTATAATCCTCATCCTTTAAGGGATATATCTCATATGGAATACGGAGCTATTCTGTATATAAATTTACTCGTGTATTTTATTTAGAAAAACATTTTAAAAAAATATCAGTTTATTAAAGCTAACTCTACATTTTTCTTTTACCTTAGCGTCAATAGTTCCCGAGCGTCCGGTAACAAGCTTGAAAAAAAAATAGACGAAAATTTTAAAGTTAAGTAGCTATTTATTATTTTAAAATTTGCACAAAATTGACTCAATATGCCCCCTATATATCAATTGTTATCGTTTGTTAGATTTTCAACAGTATGTTAAACGGACCTAGGATTTACAGTGATGGTGGAATGGGGATAGAGAACAATTAATAATAAAAACTATGAAAACAGTGCGTTTGTACATAAACAACATATTGAAAAGACAAGTAATGGAGATGACTTTCATGTTTGATGGTTTATTAAATAATACTGTACATAATAGCGGGACTATCCAAAACATACATTGACATGGGGTATATGAATCTATAAGAAAAACTACTAATAATAAAAAAAATTGCATTATCCCAATATATCGCTCAAAATTGTAGCCAAAGTTTAGCTGGCCTACACAAACTCCTTTTAACACAATAAACAAACATCCTTCTTTTTTTTAATTATTACATACACTAGATACAAGGTCTTTGAGCTTTACTTTGTATTATTATTTTATTTTTTCAAGCGCTCATTCAAAATTACTGACTTTATTGTGACATCTCAGAATTTATGTAACTTGTTCCCTCTACAACAAGATTAAACGCGACCGAAGTCAAATAACATAGGATGTCAAATAACACAACTTTATGAGAAAAAATAATGTGTGCAATTCACACGTGGTAGAAGTGAAACCTTCAAAAAACGTATAATAAATACACGTATACAGAATACCCTGGTTGTGGTGATGCCTTTTCCTTAGCTTTGTACTACGCATGCGCATACAAACACGTACTGTCGCTTTTTCGTTTCATCGACTTTCAAATCACAACGATGCTAAAGAAGTATACTTTTGATACTTTAATTGAATTTATAATGCACGTTTTATAATTTTATTTTTAACCACTATAAATAAATTTATTTAAAAAATTTTTTTTTATATAATTACAAGCTCCTATTTAATTTTTGTCATTAATTTCAATTACATCCTGTATATATTATATCTATATAGTTTATTTGCGGATGATATAGAGATATGATATATAGTGTGAATTTATTTCTTGGACTTAATGATGACTGGAGATAAAATGTCAAACGGAAGATGATATTATAGCATAGTGATGCGACTCGAGCCGTTTTTAACTCGTGTGACTCGAGTGGATTTGTTAAACTCGTATTCGAGTGAAATCAAATTTGACTCGAGTTCGTTTGCACTCGAGTTATCGCTACGCTACTCGAGTAAGCGCTACGCTAGATGTCATTACGTCACTAGTTTACGTCGGGACTTTACAAGTTCAAACTTGCATCTTGAATGTAAACAAACAGTAGTTAAACTCACGTGCGTCGTTTTTAAAATATAGATAAGGAATAAAATAATGTTATTATTATTTATTTATTGATAATTGATTATCAAAAGCTAAATTTAATTTTAAAATAAATATTTTTACATGGCAACTTAATTAGTCATAAGAAGTCGTTTTATTTTTCTTTGTTGACTAATGACATAAATAAGGTAAATAATATTTTGTTTTTTTTTTCATATCAAACATAACTAATTTAATAAAGGTATTTAAAAATTCATAATCTAAACCAATCGAAACTCAGCTCGAGCGATAAATTCTTACTCAAGTTGTAAGGAGCGAAATTCGTTTACTCGAGTGGCTCGATAACTCGAGTACAAGTCGAGTGACGTAGTAACTTACTCGAATGGGTCGAGTCACGAAATCCTTCTCGTGTCGCATCTCTATTATAGCATATGTAAAATGAGTCAGACGGTCTCACCTCGACATCGTTAGTGTTCTCTCTTTCTGTCATAGGGCGGAGTCGTTTCTTACCGCGTACGTTCACTTCGACAGCTGCAGGTCGCTTCGGTTGGAACTAAACATAACAACATACATACATTCTAATCATTTTTTTTTTTACACATGGTGGTATAGTATAGTATTCATAATTCCGTCAAGCGGTACGGTAGACTCAATTGAAACCTGAATAATAAAATATATAAAAAAATAATGACTTCGAGTCGACAACATATATCCGCAAAATTCGGATTGTCGAGTATTTAATGTATTTGTTTAATACTAAAATTTTTAATTTTTTCTCTGTCTGGCTGTAATCTCCGGAACGGCTGGACCGATTTCCACGAGACTTTTTTTTTGGTAGATAGCTAAAGTTACTCCGGGTAATTTGAGGCACATACTTTTAATTTTCGAAAACATTTAAAGTTCCACGTAAAAAAAACTCATAAAAATGTTACTAAAATCCGATTCAATGCACAGTTTTAAGGGCAAGTGCTATAATTTACGAGATGCTATTTTTACTTTATCTGTAACGAAATGAAGAGTATATGAAATGCGGGCGCAAACGCGGGCACACCTGGTTAGTAGAAAAAAAAAAACGCTCGTATTAAAGTTAAAACGCACCTGTAATTCCGGCGGTAGATAGACGCGCGTATTCGCAAAGTATTCAGGTTGCGGCGCAAAGTACATAGTCGGTATACGGGCGTCGGAGGGGAACTCCCGCAGTTCGAAGCTCTGCGAACGCGACCATATCACGGACATCGCGAGATCGCACACCGCCCATAGTTTCTAATAATAACATACGAACATAAAAAGTAATTAAATAAACGTGTGCAACTTCACAAGTGGTAGAAGTGAATGGGATGGGCAGCAGCTACCACCACCAACACCTACTGCGATCGTCAATCTGGCTGCCAAGCGTGGCGATTATGGGAATCATCCCTTTTTTGAGGGAAACCCATGTCCAGTAGTAGACGCTTTTGGGTGGATCAATCAATACAAACTGGGTCGTATGAGTGAATAGTAAGGAATGTTGTAATGAATGACTATTTCCTCCAATCAGCGATCCGACATCTTGTAGATATCTTCATACTTAACAGTAAACAATATTTGCATGTTAATTTTCCTTATTTTTTATAGAAATTATATAACTGCTATTTGATAAATTTTCGCGTTCCATATTTAAATGCAGTTAATTTAAACGGGTTTTTTTTCACGCGTTTTCAACGGTGAAAACCCGTTTAAATTAACTGCATTATACAAATGCTTACGTAATCATGGGGGTGGGGGTAAAATCTTTGCTTACTTTAGCTTGACATGGGGAAGACGGCTGTTAAAATATCCAAATTTATGCTTACATAATACTTGAATGACTATTTTTTTTTTGACGGGGGGCAATGCCTTTACGCCCTGCCCCTACCTATTGTATTAGTGAGACCGGAGTCCCCCAATGCAATAGGTAAAGGGGTATACTTGAATGACCTATGATTACAATCGCAATTCGTTTTTATTATGACAAAATCTAATATGGTTAAATTTAACAATCGTTACTTTTTTATCATTTTTATACTAGCACGGTAAAATAGCGCCTCTGTGGCTGATCGTAAGCACAGAAGAATCCAAAAACAGCGACGATCACTGATATACCAACAATCGATCGCCGGTCGCTGCTGCTATGCTGTCTCTTCACATTGTATTTGAGGGACCCAATGTGTTGTAGGAAGGAGGGAACATAGCGACTGGAAGAATGTTTCACAGTTTATTTATGTTACCAGCAAAATGAACTGCATAATGTAGTACACTTTGGTTTAGTGTATTTTTTATTTTATTTAACAATTGGTTAGCTTAACTTTGTTTCATAAAACACAGCATGGTATATTATTTTAACCATTTGGTTAAAATCATATGATCATTTCTCGAGTTAACTACGGGTCAAAAAATCGAACTTAAGTAAGGCGATATCGCTAAATCGTATCAGAGCCAGTATTATAATGTAACCCTTTCGAGACCATAAGTTAACGGAGACTAAATATTAGCATTCAACTGTTTATTTTAGTTTTTTTTTTTAAACATAGAGCATATAAAAATCGCAACAAAAAAAACGCATTAGAGAGAGGAGCTTTTTTTAGAATTATGTGAGAAATATTTTTCAATATTTCTTAAATTCAAAAAAATTATATAATTAAAATGACAGTCACCGGTTGTTAAATTAAATAAAACGTTTCTTTTGATCGTAAGTGGTTTAAAAGAGAAACTTACATAATTAAGAGTGTCGTCCGTCTCGTTGAGGGCGTCCTTGTGTAGTTTCATCCGTTCCACGAGACTCTTGTAAAAGCCATAGCAGTAGAAGTCATTCCGGGTGATCAGGGGTTCCAGGATGAACCATAGGCAATTCTTTATCACCTTCAAATTTAGAAACAAAAACAAAACAGTATTAAATGAATTCAATATAGGTGTGAATAAAATGTGTGTGTGTGTGTGTGTGATGATTGGTTTTAATACAATTTGTTTTTATAATTTTTATATATATATCCTGGATTCATTGAGGAGGCTGTCTAAGAAGGAACATTTTAAAATTTGATATTTAGAACATGGAGATTGGAGAATAGAATTGTGATTGTCAATAAGAAAAAGGTGTTGAGAAAGAGAGAGACGTAACATAAAAGAAAACTTGGGTCTGAAATAAGATACAAGATATTATTATTAGATATATATATATGTATGTATGTATACGGATATAAAAGAACGATGAAACCCATGGTATCATTAATAGTGGAAAATTATTGTTAGCTGTGATTGAACTAGCAGGTTTTTTTTATCTTTAAATATGGCGCTCTGTTTAGTGCTTCTTAAGCTCTCAGTTGGCCACATGAGGTTTTATGCGGTTGTTTCTGGGAGAAAACGTAGAGTGGCTTGATGTCGAGGCCGTCGATGAAGAGGACATGACCAAGTCTGAAGAAACTCCTGAGTACTACCCTGATCAATTATATATCCGAGTGGATTGATGCTGGGAACATGTCTATTTAACACATGTGTCTTGGGGGGTGTCCTGGCATATCATACGACTAGTCACCGAGGGACGGGAGGGGGTCGACAAAATCATACAAAATAGGTTACGTAATACGGGTGCGTACCCTGAGCTCGGATCTATCAGTGAAACGTGATGATACGTACCTTGAGCTGCACTACGTTGTCGTATGCAGTGAAAGCCGGGTCGTGTGTTAGTACTGGCACTGCGAACACCAGCATATAGTCGGGCAGGATGTGCGGCAGCTGGGACACTGCGCGCTCCACTGCAACAAACATACAAAACAAATATCATCGACAGTATAGATATCGGAGCAAAGACAGCACCTGTACAAGTCCATGTTGGTAGAGGATTTGCTAATAATCCCCACCTGGGTAGCGCTACCGACCCTCAAGTTTGAAAACCTGTCGCTAAACACCCAATAGGTGTGTTCCGGAACACTTGAGAACCAGTACCAGTAGGCTTGGTGTGTTTACCATCCTGGACCACATCGTCACTTACCATCTGGTGAGATTGTGGTCTAAGCAATGAGCGTAGTGTGGTAAAAAAAAATACCTTTAGTGCCGACGGTGATGTTCCTCACGTACTCCCTACGGCGTACTACGTCAGCCAACATATACTGGCGAACAAGACCGCGTATACGTTTGTCCGGCTCGCGACCGGCCAATGCGTACATGCCCATGAAATCCAACGGGAGACATTTATTCGGTATACCCTGTAATACACACATAACATATCAATCATACAAACAAAAGACAAAAAAAAATTAAAAAAATTTTTTGAAAACCAACTCTAGAAAAAAAGAAACAAAAAGAAAATTATCAAAGTATAGATGCCGGGTTGCTCGGCGCGATTTCGGTATGTCATGTCCGTCGTCCTCATTTTTAATTCATATTATTTTGCAGTATATATTATGTAATTTTCGTGGCATTTTACTTGATATAGTGTAGTTATGATACGCAAGTGTAGTGATGTGAAAATAATGACACTAAGCGTGAATTCTGAAATGTCCCAATCATTCTCGTTGTGGTCGTGACAGAAGGCCACCATTTTGTTACCCGCCATTCATTTATCGATAGTGTCCATAACGTCTGACTTGGCTGCATGGTCTATTAGTACCTTTGCCATAAAAATGAATAAATGGAACAAAAAAAAGTATAAATGCCGTTTCATTATTATCATACTCTAATTTTGAGTAAAATATGTCATTTTGATATTTCAGGTATTCCTATTTATTTTTGTTCTATTGAAATCCCCTGCCAATTCCACATTAATAACATTAGGCATCTATACCAATAAATAAAATTGAAGTGTCTGATTGTAATGTCAAAATAATAACAACTTTTATGTTTAAAACTATAGCAGATACACAATTTTTTGAAGTTATCATCGGTCTGTTTGTTTGTTCCGGCTAATCTGCGGAACGGCTGGAGTTATTCCGCATAGCTTAGGGTACTTTTATTTTTCGAAAATGATTAGGATTTCGTGGAAATCACACGTACGGCCGCAAACGGACAGACACAGAGAAACAACCAAATGCTTAGCATACAAGAACACACACGGACACACACAACGGAGTTGAAAGCAAGCGTGACGGCATAAGAGAGCGTCATGCCGTCTACTGTCGCGATATGAAAGTCCGTTTTACTACTAAGGTTGTACCAATACATATTTAAAAAAAATTATAAATAATTTTACCTTTGAAAGGCCTTTATGTAATTTCGCTGCAAAAGCTTCTCTGACTTGTGGTACTTCATCCTAAAATAAAATAAAAATAAAAAAAAAAACATACATTAAGTTGTTACAGTAATTATTTCACAAGAATAGTATACGGTAGATTTTATTTATTACGACCTTAATTGTAGCGAGAATTTGGCTATAGCGACATTAAATCTATGTCCCATGAATACTGTAGCATACTGTATTTAGTACAAGATTCATGTGGCTACAGTGACCTCGTGTGTAATCCCAAGTTCGGGTGTTATGCCGAGTTCGGGTATTATGCCAAGTTCGAGTGTAATGCCGAGTTCGGGTGTTATGCCAAGTTCGGGTATAATGACGAGATCGGGTGTTACGCCGATTTCGGGTGTTGCGCCGAGTTCGGGTGTAATAACGAGTTCGGGTGTAGCGACTGATTTTAGTGAATTATTTGTAACAAATTCTTATAAATCCCATGCAGATATTGCAACAAGAGTGGGTCATCAAAGGGACATTTTTTTTCTAACCTAGCTAATGCTGTTGACCGGAGGCGCCTTTACAAAGGGACCTTCTTGTCTTCTGTTCACATCTATAGGAGGTCAGCAATTTTTATGACTTTTTGTATATAGATATTAAAATCTTAAGATATTATAGGGTAGGGATATAATGTATATGTATGTGTACGTATTGGAGTTAAATTTATGGTTCAGTGACAAAATGATATTCTGAGTAGGTATCGGTTATAACAAAGACTCAAAAGTTATTGTTTATACCTTTTTTTTACGAGGGGAATGCATTTACGCACTACCCTTACCTATTGCATTAGTGAGACCGAAGTCCCCCAAACACCGAAGTCCCCTAAAGACCGAAGTCCCCCAAAGACCGAAGTCCCCCAACGACCAAAGTCCCCCAAAGACCGAAGACTCCCAAAACCGAAGTCCCCCAAACCTAAGTCCCCCAATTATTGTTTATACCTACCTAGCTAAGCGCTACATTTTTTATTTAATAATAATAATAATAAAATAAAGGTTCCTTGCAGGACCTATGTACCTGCGTGTTGTGTGCAGGAGTGTGAGTGTGTTTGTGCAGTGTTGTGCGTGTGTAATCCTTAACGCGTGTTGAATGTCACAGTATCCCCCCCCCCAAGTTAGGAAACGAAACACGCCATGGAATGATGACATAATAGTATACTCACGATCATGAGATGCGAGAGGTTGTAGAACTGTTCAGCGGTGAACTGATCCCCGACTCCCTTCTGTTCGCATATCTTTAACATGGCAGCGCCGGCCGCGAGGCGCAGGTGCGCCATTTCCGCTTTTGATAGACGATTTTGCTGTTAATAGAATATATAATGTTATTTTTTTTATTAAAAACTAGACAGTCCTCGGGACTATCGATAGAAGTGAAAACTTTGTCTTACATCTATTGGGACGCTCCGATCAATAATTATGCGTATTTTCATTTATAATTTATTCATAATTCAAATATAAGATGGGCCGCGTGAGTATTATACATTTTTGTCATTTGCCTCTAAGTGCCAGCAATTAAACGCCATCTTATACTTGACACACTGTAGCATGTTGACGGCTGACGTCATAGCATTGGTAACGCCCCCTTGTGGTGTTTGAGATTTACTAGATTGCAGTAGAGGAGCCAAAGAAGATAAAGGGGCACTGAGATAGCTCAAAGGGTGTAGGTTAAAAAATGTAACCTAAAAAAGACAAAGAAAAAAAAAATAAAGAGGGAGGACTCCAGAAAAACTGTGTGAAACACCATCTCAATTACTGCTATTGAATATAGATTAGTTAAAATTTAAATATAAAACCCTCGGCAAAGATAAAATATAAATAGGATAGATTATAAGGCGAAACCGACCTGTAACAAGTCGCCCTGGTGAACGATGAACGCGTTCAGCATCCGGAAGGTCTTCTGCGCCGAGAGCTCGTCCTTCTTGAGTCCCAGCAGCCAGCGCGCCATGCACTTGAGCCCCTCCAGCTTGCAGCGCGTCTCCTCGGGCAGCTGCTCCTCGGCGCACCAGGGCTCGCAGCACGAGCTCGACGCTCCGCCGCCCTCGCGCACCAGCAGCTCCTTCACTATCTTCACACACGAAAACGGCAACCGTACACACAGTGAAAATATCCGAACGCGGCCCTTGCATGCACACATAACATAACATAAGCTCACGCCTGTTATCCCCGAAGGGTTAGGCAGAGGTGAAATAGCAAACTACACCACCCACATTTCCACGAGCTTAGTTTCGTCCCAGATGTGACACGGGGCGAGCCTGTCGCCATGTCGGGCACAAATTCCAGACTCCGAGATGATACTAAGTTTAAAAACCCCATATCACCCTAAGTTTGAATAGGTGTGTTCCGAGAGCATCACTTGAGAACCAGTACCTTTTGGCTTAGTGTGTTTACCATCCTGGACCACATCGTCACTTAAAATCAGGAGAGGTTGTCGTCAAGGTGTACAGAAAAAAAAATACTAACTTTTCTAGAGACAATATTCTTGATGTGAACGGGAAAGTTATCGGGCAAATTGTGCGCGATATGTCCCAATGTTACAATAGCCGTCCTGTAGTGTTCCGAGTGCGGGTTCAGAGTCGTCTTCAACGTCTCCAATATTTCCGTGAAGATCTGAGTCCGTTGCTCGGGCACGTTAACGAACAGACATCTGTAATACAGATAATTAATGTGTTGAGTACCCATAAAAATAAGACAATAGGAAAACAATGGAAAGCTGGCGTAAACGCCGGGTAAGTGCTCAAGGGGGGTTAAAATACAATAAATTTCAAATGGCTATATACTGACCAAAATTCAAAAACTCTATTCAAATTAGGCCCTAATAAGGCGCTTGTGAACGTCAAAATAACTAATTAACACCGGTCCGGCAAAAAAACAACACAGCCACCGAGAAGAACCGTCACGAAACTCGATCTGGATTATTATGTTTATTTTTTTTGAACGTATATTACTAATGTTATAAATGTTATTAGTAGATATACAGAGAAAGCTGTCACATCCCAGACATCACCATCGTTTAAATAATAGTCTAGCCTATAATAACACTAACAAATTAAAAATTTGCTTGACACGGACCCTGAATTTATTGTCTGGTAAATAGGAAATGTACTTTGGGGAAAATTTATTGTAAAATTCACCAATATTATTACCTAGAAAACTCTCATTAGTTCTTTACCAAGTCTGAAACATGGTACCGTTGTTGAAAACCTGCCGCCAAATACCAATCCTGGACCACACTTAACATCAGGTGCGTTTGTAGTCAAAGCACTGAGCTTGTTACGTGTAAAAAAAAAGTATTATGTTTAAAAAGAACGAACATTTCAACGATGCGCACCGAAGTACCATTCTATACGATCATATTCGCTTAACTTCTCGAGTAGTGTAGTGATGGTATATTGCATTCATTCAATCATAAGACGTCCACTACTGGGCACAGGTTTCCACCATTAAGGGGGGATTTGAGGGAGAGGTGGGGGGGGGGGGCGGAGTTTGCCATAATCGTCACGTTTGCTCGGGTTTCCGATCGCAGTAAGGTGTTTTTGGTACCCAGAGGATGCTGCTGCCCATCCCCTGGTTTATCCCTTAGTCGCCTTTAACGACACCCCACAGGAGCGATATATGATTTACAATTATTTCCTTCGGTCCTTCCACAGCACAGTACTCACCTGACAGCATTTTTTTTGGCTTGTTTATGCGTTCCGACTTCAGCATAGGCTTTGCACAGGCCGATCAGTTTTGGGAATAGCGTTGGACATGCCTCGCCTTAAATAAAATATCAAAATTACATTGCCTTCTGATCTGGCAACTTTACCAATAATTATTTATAATGGATACATCTGGCATGAAGTATTTCTCAAAAGTATATAAGTTGTTAGAATGTCGGCCAATGTTAGCCTTTTCACACATGGAAGTATTAGTATTATTTTTTTTTTATATAGAAGTAAAAATTGCTAACGTGATCACCATTGAAACAACCCCGCTTTGGTCATTAAAACTAAGCAAATCATAGACCTATCATTCGCTTTGGTGCATATGCAACATTTTACATCTTATGCTGTTAACACACGTACGGACCGGACCACGGACATGTTATGTCGAGCGGCCGAGGTCATCAGTCGCCTAAGTAGGGATGAGGAATAAGATTTTTCAAAAATATCGATTGATCAAATCGATTCACAAAACAACGAGGTCCAAGAGATTCATAAACAGTATTCGTTTGGTGGTCGAAATTAGACTATAATCATTATTTATTGCGACTACTGTTTCCATTTTTTTATTAACAGCACTAAAGGTCGTCTAAAATAGCAACTAATAAAAACGCCTAAATTACTAAATAAGAATGACACTGAAAAATAAAATATTTTTGCCTCTTCACAGATGACCATCATATCATAGAAAACAAAAAGGACACTCTAATAATTGATACTTTATTAGTTTGTAAGATCGATCACAATATTAAAAAGGCCTCGATGTATTGTAAATCGATTCAAAAATCGATATTTTTCGGAAAGGATTCGCATCCCTACTTAGGGTACTGATAACATCGGCCGCCCGCCGTACCATGCCCGCGGTCCGGTCCGTACGTGTGTTAACACCATTAGCAATCTGTTCCCTATCTGCCCCAGAAAGTTTTGAGATGGCCACCCATCATTTTACTATACCGTTGAAGCATCGACGTAACACAAAACCTGTCCCCGACAGGTGTTGGATAAGACGTCCACTGCTGGACACAGGTCTCCCCTAATAAGGCGCGGGCTTGGGGGGCTTAAGGGGGGGGGGGGGGGGGGGGATTTTTCCTTAATCGCAACACTTGGCGATCGCAGTTAGGTGTTTGGTGCTTCTCAGAGGATGCAATTACTCAAGCCTTCGTTTATCCCTTAGTCTCCTTTAACGACACCCCACGGGAACGATATGGGGTGGTACTATTTTTAGCCGACACCACACAGCTATGTCGAAACTATTAAGTGGAAAAAGGGAGACATACCAAGAGGTCTGTATTTCCCTAGGAAGGTGAGTGCGGCCAGTATGTGTGGCGCGACTGTCTCGTCGTCCAGCTCGAGGAGCGACGTTAGCCTGTTCAACACGTCCTCGTGCAGGAAATGCGCGGGGAAAACGAAAGACAGCATCACGAGAAGTTTCAGACCGCGTTCGGCCGCTTTCTCTATTCCTATACCTACAAATAATAAATATTAATATTAATAAAAGAAAAATTAAAAAAATTAAATAAATAAAAAAAAAAAATAGCCATGTCATGTAAACCGCTGAATGAATGAAACCGAGAAGTGGAAAACTCGAAATTTTTGGAAACAAAAAAAACCTGTTTATTTAATTTTTAAATGTCATAATTTATTAATCGTAACCTAATATACTGATAAATAAAATTGAAGTGTCTTGTTTGTGATGTCAGAATTATGTTTTTTTTACTAAATAGATATATGAATAGATTTATACGATACCTATACCTAAAATACAGTTTATAAAATTTTTGTGTCCGTTTGTTCCCGGTAATCTCCGGAACGGCTGAACCGATTTTAACGGGACTTATTTTGTCCAGTTTGACATTACTCCGTGTAACTCACGGTACATTTTTCTTTAACGAAAATAATTAGGGTTCCACGTAAAAAAATTAAAACTCATGAAATTTGAAATAAATTTCTATTCAACGCACAGTTCCACTGGCAATTGTTTCAATTCGTGAGAAATAGTTTTAATTTATCTTAGGGCCGAAGAAAAAAACAAGGAAAAAATTTAAGGTTCCGTATAAAAAAAATTAAAAACTATATTTACACAGTGGAAATTTATATGAGACGTGGGCGCAGACGCGGGCACACAGCTAGTTATTAATATAACCATAACGTGTGTCAGATTTTTACATCTATCACATTACTCAATCACTCAAAACATACATTTTATTATTTATCTCTGATCACCAGCACTTAAACGCCATCTTGTATTTGACATGCTGTTGCATGTTGACGAAGTCGACGTCATAGCATTGGTAACGCGAAGGTATGAGTTTTCCCCTACCGAGTGAATCGCTCAACTAACGGAAAACTAAAGAAAATTCATTAACTTTAATTAGTTTTAAATAAACATATTAATGTGTCGAAAGCCCATAACAAATAAAACAATAGAAAGACAATAGGAAAACAATGGAAAGCTGGCGTAAACGCCAGGTAAGTGCTCAGGGGGTTAAGTAATTTTGGTGACATTTTATATGATTTAAGTTTGGTTATTGTGTACAAGTGAGTTGCATTCAAGATAATAACACGGACCGTGAATTATGATATATTGGTGGTATTAAGAACCCTATTATTTTATGGGCAAAATTTAATGTTCTCCATAAATACCTAAGACATACAATTGACAACACTTTTCCCAACCGCTGTCTAAATATTATTTCCATAGAGATACATAAAGTTATTATTGTAATTATAAATTAGTTATAAGACTTCTTCCAAAGTTGTGAGCGCCTGTACACGCATATCATTAGATTTATTTACATTAAGCGAGAAATATATAATGTGTTGGTGGTTGCTCCCTTTGTATAATAAATATATAAATAAATTTTACATTTCCCTTGGAGGAAAGCTTTAACAAATGACCGCCATTTTGTCAAAGCGTTGTTTGATAAATTTTGTTAACGTCAAACTTGGCTGTATAGTCTAGTACCTTTGCCTTTACCTTAAGAAGGTATAAATGAAAAAAAAAAGAGCATACCGCATTCTTCGGCTATGGATGGGTCAGTTCCCTTGACAGCTCCTTCCACGTACCCAACGAGAATCAGCAGTGATTCATGATCAATCATCACCGAACTGACCCGTTCAAGCAGCATCTTCACCGTGTTGTAATACAGATTGGTCATCACCGGTTGACCAAGTTTCTTCAAAACGCTCGACTGTTAAACAGAGCCATATTTGATCATTCTTTATTGTCTCAAATAAAAATAAAATGTTATGAAAAATAGAAAATGAAACTTATAAGCATTTTGTAATATTATCCTAAAAAGAGACGTACTATAGTAAAACGTACTATACTATGATGTCACACTTTACGTATTATAGTAAGACGTACTATACTATGGCGTCACACTTTACATATTATAGTAAGACGTACTATACTATGACGTCACACTTTATGTTCTTAATACAAGTTCAATACTAAAATCTGTCAAACAGAAAAGGGATAGACCATTCATTCCCTCTCAATCACTTGCAAAAACTTTAAAGTATCTTAGAATTTTATTATGCTTATAAATCTTTATTTCTATCATTATTTAAATCTTAGTCTATTTTTTTTTATTTAACATTAGTAAAATAGCCTGTTTTAATGAAAATTAATTAAGTTAACAATATCTTCCCATTGAATCAGTTCATACGAATCGCAGAGTCCAAATTGACAATGTTTTATTGGAAATGGCTTCCAATAAGATTGAAGAAATGTATAGACAACGAAATACTTTGATTAAATAAAGACATAAAGCACATATAAAGAAGTAAAGAAAAATGCATATATATAAAAAAAACATAAATATACTTACAGTGGTCCGAACGCACACATCACAATTAACATTCGGATTCAATATGGTCTCCATGCCTTGTAATAATTCCGGCGCTTGCTTCATATGCTGCGAGAATTTATTCAAGAACTCCTGAGCTTTCACCGATTCTGGCAAGAATTTGGAACTGATGTGCAAAACTTTCGCGATCAGTTCCTTTTGTACGGCAGGTGTAGGAGACTTCCTGTGCAGCTCGATCCATTCCGCGACGGTCCTTCGAACCGCCAATTGATGTTTTTGCAATTCGATAAACGCTTTGGTTGCGTTATCGTCAACGTTCGACATGAGATAATACAGTTTCTTCATGCGTATTGGTGCCGGAAGGGTGTACGGTACTAGAGACGTATTTAGAAGCCTCTCCACAAGCAATCTGTCCTCTAAAGCTGTCATGTAATAACCGTGTAGAATTTTATCTTTAATCCATTGTACGGCTTTCTCTGTCGCGGGAGGTACGCTTTCCTCTGTCAGAAATTTCTTGTATATCATAGCGAGGCCGGACATCGCCTCTTTGCGTATTTTGAATTTCTTATCAAGAGTCCTCTCGCGTACGAAATGCAAAAGGTCCTCTGATTCTGCGACAGCCTGGAAATCCCTCTGTGCCGTGGCTATAATAGCCATTACGACCTCGTATCTGACTTGTTCATGGGAATCGTGCTGTCGCATCTTTAGCGTTTCCGTTATATCTTTCCTCAAATCCGGATGATGGACGAGGAAGTGCATACAATATTGTACGCATTTTATACGTATCGGTACGGATATATCGTTGAATCGGCCCAAAAAGGCACGCCATAAAGCCGGGTACTGTTTAGCAAGTTCCGACTCCGGTTCGGAGAACATTCTAGCAAGGAGCGCTACGCCGCTGAGTCGCTCTTGGAATTGTGCGGATTTCAACTTGCATTCGAGTTGAGGTAACACAGACAGCAATACAGACGGACAACACTGGTATAACTCATAGATGAGTTCGTATACTTTGGAAAATATAAGTAGGTTTTTGTCTTCTTTACCGAGGATTAGTACGTGATTGAAGAACTGTCAAAGAAATTATAAGTTGGTAAATAACTTAATACTTTTAATTGAAATGTTGCTTATTGATTTATTTAATAAGTTTATTTGCTAAGCAAAGATGCAATTGTCTTATGATGAAAATCAATAATAAACCTATGATATGCTAATCTAATCTATAATAAAGCTAATCCGTGAGTGCACGGGCTATTATTTCTCGACAAATTCACTTTGTCAATCGTAACTGATATTTTCAATTAAATAAATCGAATTTAACTCAAATTCAAAGCATTAATTCAACAACATGTTATTCTACTATTTAGAATAAAATACATTATCAAATAGAGTAGAATACATAACAACAGGAGAAAACCACACATCCGATAAGACTCTAGTTAAAATGACTTGTTATAATGCAATAACTTGTTATGATATAATAATAAAATAAATATAATAAATAATAATTGAGAATATAATTCTTAGACGGTTAGCTGATGCGAGCCGCGGGCGCCGCCATACTGGCGTTGGCTGTTCTCTCGAGCGCCTTTCACTTTTACACTCCGCGCTCGGCTGTAATGCGACATGCGATAGACGACCGAAAAATATTTTTTTCTTTTTTTACACGATTTAGGCTCAGTGCTTTGACCATAATCTCACCTGATGTTAAGTGATGATGTGGTCCAGGATGGTAAACACACTAAGCCTAAATAGTTGTCCTCATGTGATGCTGCCAGAACACGCCTATTGGGTATTTGGCGACAGGTTTTCAAACTTGAGGGTCGTAGCTACCCAGGCAGGGCGGGAATTATTAAGCAATACCCTATAAATTATGTTTCCTCACGATGTTTTCCTTCACCGAAAGCCCAGGCTGATTTTATAGTTTGATAGGAGGATTTGGACCCGTGTCTATTGACGCGCAATCCGGCCGCACTAACCACTGCGCCATCATAGCAAATTTGAGGCTATGAAAAAAAAAAAAAAGATTTTTAAACACTCACAGCCTGTATGTAAGGTTCTAATGTTTCACTCGTCTTGACGATGAGTTCCTTCGCCAACGCGTAGGCGTATTTGAGATCCCGTTTGTTTGGTTCCACGAGATTCATCAGAATCACGTTGAGGAGTTCATTGGAGACGACGTCAGATTCCGTTATCAGTGGGCAAAGGACGTCGAGCATGAACGATTTCACTTTAGATGAATGCTCGGTGCTAAAAAAATCATTTTATTTTTCTATAAATTTAGTTATGAATATACCACAGTGCGGCGTAGTTTGAACAACTGTGACGTCACCGATTATGAATGCAGTGACTGTCATATTCATTACACAACATTTTTTTTCATATATTTTTTTCACGATATAGACTCGGTGCTTTGACCACAATCTCACCTGATGTTAAGTGACGATGTGGCCAAGGATGGTAAACACATTAATCCTAAGTACTGGTTTTCAAGTGATGCTGCCGGAACACACCTATTGTTATATGGCGGCAGATTTTTCAAACATGAGGGTGGTTGCTAGGGGGGGCATCATTAGAAAATGCCCTACTACCATGCTATGGTTTCCTCACTATGTTTTCCTTCACCGAAAGCTCAGGCCGATTTTAGAGTTGAATAGGTGGGTCGAATGACGCGGGATCCGGCCGCACTACCCACTGTACCATCATCGCTTCAAATTAGATCATCATGATCTGTCGTGCTGTAACTAAGCAAAGATAAAAAGAATTCAGTAGCTTTTTGTCAAGTGATTTTCGGTTTGATTTTGGTTAGTAGTTTTATTATAGCTGAACTTTAGTAGTAACAAGAAATTTTGAAAAAATTTTACTTTTTTAACTCAAATTTTCATTCAAGATTATATGCGAATTATCGACACATTAGTTAATCCCTTGAGCACTAACCTGGCGTTTAAACCAGCTTTCCATTGTTTTCCTATTATCTTTCTATAGTCTTCTTTTTTATGAGTAATCGATATATTAATTTAAGTAGAGAATTACGACATGTAATTAACTAGGAATTGAAAATCAAACAAGTTCAAAAAATCTAGTCACAGTGATCGAATCTTATACCAAAGTAGCTGTGTGCCCGCGGCTGTGCCCACATTTTGTATATTCTTCACTGCATTTTGTTTTAATACGGAACCCTAATTCTTGTTTAGTACTAAAATAAAATAAACATTATTCTCATAAATTCAAGCCACATGCCCGTAAAACTGTGCATTGAATCGGATTTTATTGAACTTTTATATGAGTTTTAATTGTTTTTTTACGCGGCACCCTAATTATTTTCGAAAATTAAACGTACCTACCCTAAATTACCCAGAGTAACTTCAGCTATCTACCAAAAAAAGTCCCGTCAATATACGGGGAATAACCGGAACAAACAGACAGACAGACATAAAATTTAAAAATTGTATTTTTTGGAATGGGTATCGTATATACATTCATATCTATTTAGTAAAAAAATATATTTTGATATTACAAACAGACACTTCAATATTATTTATTAGTACCAATATACCTAGTCTTCCTATATGATATAGTCTTTGCTAATCGGCTCAGTGATGTTAATAGATTATTAATTTGTATGACCGTACCTATTTATTTAGTTAAAATAAGAACATGATATTTTGTATCAATTCGAGCCCATAGATCGTATTCAATACGAATATCAATATTTCAAACTCCTTTTTCTTATTAAAAAAATCCGTCATGTATATCTTCACGGGATAATACAAGTCGGATTAACAACCGAAGCGCGCTAACACATGTTTCAAATCAAAAATAACTTCAACAGTTAGTAGTTATATAAAAAAAATATCCTAAGCAGTTCCGACATACATACATACATATACATAAGCTCACGCCTGTTATCCTTAAAGGGTTAGGCAGAGGTGAAGTAGCGAACGACACCACTCACATTCCGCCGAGCTTAGTTCCGTCCCAGATGTGACAGGGGGCGAGCCTGGCGCCATATCGGGCACAAATTCCAGACTCCGGGATGATACTGAGTAGAAAGACCCAATATCACTTGACCCGACCCGGGGATCGAACCCGAGACCTCAGAACGAAGTCGTATGTAATACAACTGCGCCACCGAGGCAGACATTTAATTGCTAAGAACCCCTTAAAAATATAGAATTGGGGAAAAAAAACTAATACTCACTTGACAATCTTGAACATTAACGAAAAGAGGGCGCAAAATATCTCCTGGCAATCCTCCAATTCGAAGCACATATTAAAAGACTTCACATACGCGAGATTCTCGAGCAGGTAGAAATAGCGTTTGAAAGCCGGGTCCTTAGGGTCTCTGAGGCCACGTAGCTGATTTATCAGGAACAGGAATATCGTCTTCACCTAATTTGATAATATTACAAATATATTTTCAAGTATATACGTAAGTATATACGATTTTTAATAGTGTCTTAAACACATGCCCCAAAATGTCAATCATCTCTTGAAATTTCGCGTCGAATGGTAGCAGTCCTATCCCGATATGTTCGGTAGTTTTGAGGTGATGGACCGTCAAAGTAACCCTATTTTCCTTATATATATATATACATATAAGGAAAATAGGGTTACTTTGACGGTCCATCACCTCAAAACTACCGAACATATCGGGATAGGACTGCTACCATTCGACGCGAAATTTTTGGTAGATAGCTATAGGTTATTTTTGGATTCCATCGAACTTTTCTAATTTTTTTTTTTCAATCTACGTTTTTTCCACTAATAAGGACAAAAGACTTTCAATTTTATTCATTCATTTGTTATTTTAGGTTACGTATGAATTAAATGTTATATGTACTTTTTCGCAGAAACGCGGTCGGAGCCGCGGCCACCAGTATATTAATATATATATATATATATATATATATAGATTAGGATGCGTAAATTCGACAAACATAGTAAAGCTCTCCAATTATTACCTGATCCTGGTCTTTGTACGGTGCTTCGGGAGCGTAGACCCGAAGAACATCAGCTATGCAGCATGCGATCAGCAATTGAACATCTTTGGATGGATGGGTCAGGAAGAAATCGTCGGCGAGGTGCAGTGCGAGTGGTATGTATTGCTGATACATGCCCTCATCTTGCCCAAGACCTTGTAATGTATGCGCCAGTATCTGTAAAAATCAGGCGATGGCTTAATAAAAAGTTAGGAAGCCTTGATCAATGAAGAAGCCCTAAATAGTTTTTAACAATGCTTTAAGATGTTTAAGAAGAATATTAATCGACATGAATTTTTCTTATTAGCATTCTGGAGCATTCCACTAATTAAAAAGAATATCATCTTTATCAATACCTTCACCTCACGATTCCACGAGTCCACTATTCCCTATCAGACGTCATCTCAACACTCACACTTATATTCATAACCAGCTGTGTCCGCGCGCCTGCGTTTCATATGTTCTTCAATGCATTTCTATTATTTTATAGGGAACCCTAATTATTTTCCTAAATTTCTTATAGTACTAACATAAAGTAACAATATATCCCATAAATTCAAGCACTTGCGCCTAAAACTGTGCATTGAATCGAATTTTATTCAATTTTTATGAGTTTTAATTTTTTTTTACGCGGAACCCTAATTGTTTTCGATAATTAAAAGTACCGTAAGTTACCCGAAGTAACTTCAATTATGTACCAAAAAATACGTCCAGCCGTTCCGGAGATTATCCAGAACAAACAGACAGACAGACAAAATATTTAAAAATTGTATTTTTTGGTATAGGTATCGTATATACGTTCATATCTATTTACTAAAAAAAAATTTTTTTTGGCATTACAAACAGACACTTCAAATTTATTTATTAGTATAGAACTATATATAACTATATATTGGTGATATTTTAAAAATAATAACTGTAATAAGTGTAAATTCTGAGGTGTCCCAAAAATTCCTTGCAAGTTCAAAGCAACATGGACACCATTTTATAGATGATAGAAGGTAAATATCCTGGCTGTATGTTTGTTTCGGGTAATCTCCTGAACGGCTGAACCGATTTTAACGCAACTTATTAATAAAATCAGATACATTGTACATGTTTTACTGGCAGGTATTTGAATTTGTGAGAAATATTTTTACTTAATGTTAATAGCAAGAAATTTGAGAAAACAATAAGGGTTCCGTATAAAAAAAAATTAAAAACTATATTACGTAATAAAAGTCTATGAAACGCGGGCGCAGATAAAAGTACTACAATAATATGAAAGATACGAATACCATAAAAATCTTACCATAAGATTGTAAATATTGAAAATCAATGCCTCAACAAAAAGAATCCACAGAATCCATTGAATCTGATGCAATCATTGACATTACAAAAGAGATTCTATTACACTAACTAAGACAGACCAACGCCATGATTTTATGAAAGAGGTTTTATTTGAATTTATGAAAGAGATTTTTTTCAAACGACATCAGTTACGTAACCAAGAAAATATCGGTGGTTTATCACATTCTAGTATCGGGGATGCATAAAATATACATAATAACAGAGAAAAAAAAATAGTTTATTATTACATGTCAATAAACATTACCCAGTAGTAACTACTACTCTACAAACAAATGTTTATTTTCAGTGGGATAGTTTAAAAATAACACTCTTGTTGTTTACATTTTTGGCACATTTACATGAATTATCTCACCGTACTGGCGTGTCAAATAATTGTATGTAAATATTTTAAAATCGAATAAGTATTAATATGCAATGCCTATAGCAATGGATATTAAAAACATATTAACACTGTAACTAAATAAACAACAGCGGACATTTTTGTAAGCGATTGTATTTATTTTGTTTCAATACTGCTAAAGCTGTTAATACACGTACGGACAGGACCGCGGACATGGTATGGCGAGCGCCCGAGGTCATCAGTCGCCGAAGTAGAGATGGGGTATAAGCTTTTTCAAAAAGATTGATTTTGTTGAATCGATTCACAAAACGTCGTGGCCTAAGAGATCAATTTCTTTTCGACTTGTTGTATTTGACTTTTTATTCGTAAATAGTATTTTTCCAGCGGTCGAAATTAGACTATAATCATCACTTAATGCAAAAACTGCTTCGAATTTTTTAATTAACACCACTAAAGGGAATAAAAGAACCTAACGTAACTTACTAAGGAAAAATGACACCGAACTGTTTTAAATTTGCCTATTAACAAATGATCATAATATTATAGAGAATAAAAAGGATGTTTTGTGAATCGATTCATCAGGATTAAATTTGAAACGAATCAAAAATCGATTTTATTCGGAAGATATTCTCATCCCTACTTAGTGGATCAATAACCCAGCCTACCGCCGTACTATATTCGCGGTCCAGACCGTACGTGTGTTAACCCCTTAAAGATTATTCTTTCATAAATCGTTTCATTATATTGTAAACAACATAAATGAATCATCATTGCGACAAAATACATAAATACTATGCGGGTTATCAATTCTAAACGAAATTATGTTATAATAAATTACACGTACATTTTAATAATGTACCGCTGGCTTCCGTTTAACCTCAATCGCATTATTGAAACTAAAGAGGATGTTAGATGTTTTTTTTTTTTCAGTAGGAAGTTGACTGATTATTTCTAATAATTGTCTCAACAGAAAACAGACTGATCACTGATAACACAATTAAAGTCTGATCATAAATAAGAAAATTTATAAGCATTTTAATGAAATAAATTTTATACTAACACTCGCTTTACGCGAAAGACATAGAGCATCTCTTCTTGATGTCCCCATCAAAAACTTTAAATATTTATTTTAGTATAGATATTAAATTTAATTATATTATTTAGTTAATGTGTTCGATTTCAATGCAATAACTCATCAGTCAAATACCCTATAACATTTAAAAAACATAAAATATAATCAAATATCAATTATAACTTATTATGTTATAAATATGTATGATGGCGTATTATTATCATAGGTAGTGTAGTGGTCACAGTGGTAGGATTTGCGTTGAGGAATATGGGTTTGAATCCACCAATCTTATTTTATAATGAGCCTGAACTCTCGTGAAGGAAAGCATGGTAATGAAATCATGATATGTTGGTAGCGCCATCAAGTTTTAAACTCTGTCGCCAAGGACCTATAGCTGTATTCCGGCAGCATTGAAGCGATGAAGGCGCAGCGGGTAGTGCGGACGGATTCCGCGTCAATCGACGCGGGTTCGATCCCCACCTATCCGAGTCTAAACCTGAGCTTTCGTGAAAAGAAAACATCGTAAGAAAATCATACCATGGTGGAAGGCATTTTCTAATGATGCCCGCCAGGGTAACTACCATCCTGAAGTTTGAAATCCTGTCGCCAAATACCAATAGATATTTTCCGGTAGCTTGACTGAAGAACCAGTACTCTAGGTTTAGTGTGTTTACCATCCTGGACCACATTGTCACTTAACATCAGGTGAGATTGTGGTCAAAGCACTGAGCCTATACCGTGTAAAAAAAGCATCTCTTGAGAGTCAATTTACCTCTGACCTTACTGTGATTACCATCTCAGACCTCATCATGACGTAACAATTGATATTTTGGTCAAATTGCCCGAGACTTACAATATATAAAAGAACCATTAACTTGAATGCTTAGAAGCTGTGCAGATTTCATATGTTGTGATGTATCAGCCCACATATGTTATTGACAAAAATTAACAATTTCCACACTGCTATAATTTAGTCCAAAGTGTAAAAAAGTATTGTTGTTAAAACACTCTGAAATTAGATGTTTTCCAAATCAAACCTCAGAATCCTATTTTTAATTAACATTTATACTATGACCTATTTTAAGCTGCAAAAGTAACTTAACCAGGTAAACTGCATATGGTATGCCACTACATATAAAAAAAAAAAATAGTCTTTGCAATTGTCATTTTATACAGTGTATGAAATGGGGGATCAAATACTTTATAAAACCCCTGTGGAGCCAGAGGTTTATGATTATGGAAGAATGATGCTACGTTTACCCATTCACAATGAAGCAGATTTTCTAAAGCTGTTAACACACGTACAGACCGGATCGCGGACATGGCATGACAGGTGACCGAGGTCATCAGTTCAAAAATCGATCTATTTCAGAAATCCCTACTTAGGCGACTAATGACTTCGGCCGCTCACCATACCAAGTCCACAGGCTGGTCCATACGTATATTAAGAGGTTAATAATATACTAATACTAACAAGGTGGAATGTAGAGTCAAAAACGTTTAAAAGTCTGTTAACATAATACTTGAAAGGGCCCTAGTCAGAATGATTCAACTTGTCTCTTGTACTGGCGCAATTGACATCTTGGCCAACATTTATTGACCATTATTACACATATTATACTGTATCATTATCACTACACGCCGCATCTATTATTATTTCATTTGAAGGTTTAAATTTGTTTTTGACCTTTTATATCCTTAATGTGTTAATTTACTTACTTATTTATGGAAATACCCACCGGGAAAATGAAATAAATAAAAACATTGATAACTATTGAGTTTTCTTTTATTTTGCATATTCTAATTGCATCATTCTGAACAAAAAATTATGAAATAATTCCTTCCATAATTGAAATACAAGAAAATCATATTTGACTGATCAGAGATTCAAATTGAGAATTGTGGTATACCTGGGGCAGGTCTATCCTTAAAAAAACCAACTATCAGAATTCTGATACTTATAAGATAAATATAGATTGGTATAATTGTTAATTTATTAGTGATTAAGGAAGGCGTTTTTGTAATCAATTTGACATTTGAATCACATAAAACTCTTATTAACAATAAAATTACTTGCCTTAAGTCTTCTTACAAGCTCGTCCGGTCCTAGATCATCTGTAATTGGGCGGCAGCCTTGCGGGTACACTATTTCCGCCATGATGCCAATCTACAAAAAACAAACATGACGCTAATTCTTCTAAATATAAATCGAATTTGCTACAGTTAAGAAAAGCTGTATGGTTAGTAAAGGTATGTTTATTATAAATTTTTTTTTTTCAAACTGCCATAGATAACAAAGTATTAATTATCAACTCTTTAGGGGTCATACATTTTAGTGGTTGTTAAGGTTTTTTTTTCTAACTAGCTAACGCTGTCGACTAGAAGAGCCTTAACAGCTTCACCTTGACTTTGAGAGCAAATACTGAAGGCACTCAGCCACACAAAAAAGGTAACTAGCACAAGGGTTAACAAAGTGGTACAGACCTCGGGTTGGCTGCTACCTGAGTAGGTCGTTCAAGTATCTCATAAGCCCCAACGGGAGGTTTATGCTTTGCTAATTTTTCATGACATCGGGGTCATGTCTATGTGATGATTATGTAAACAATGTTCATATATATTTACTTTTCCTTAAGCAGATTTTGTAAAAATTACTCCAAAGCTTACAATACCAATGAGAGGAGGGGGGAGACAAGAGGTTTACTTATTATTGCTGAGAAGGGGGAAGGGAGTCAAATTGTTTAAAATTCTGCCTATGGAATACTTCAATGGCCCATTAACTAAGAACAGAACTAATTATAATAGTGTTATTATCATTCAGTAACTTTTATTGCAGATCCGACACCTGTTACTTAATAAGAATAAAGCTTAAGATATGGAAACAGCATTTACAATAATTCCTCTCTAGAAAGTAATGATTATGAACATTCTGTATTCTAAAGAACTGATAGAAATAGGAAAACTTGAAAAAGTCTTAATAACAGAGTTCAAAACTCCAAGAAACAGGAATATATTAAACACATTTATTTGTAAAAATGTTTCTGCATCGATATTCTTCAACAGATAAGGAGAACATGAAATCTATGATCAGTAATTTGTAAGGACAGCAAAAGATTAGATGTCTAACATCCATTCTGATCGAATCTATCATACATGACAGTTCAAATTTAATCTGAATCATTTATTTATTTAAAAATGTAACCACATTATAATATAAACTTGATTATACAATACTATAAATATCTCCATGCCATTTATCTAACAGAAAAGTAAAAATTAACAAATCTCATAAATTCAAGCACTTGCCCATAAAACTGTGCATTGATTCGGATTTTATTCAATTTTTTATAAGTTTTTATGCGGAAACCTAATTATTTACAAAAATTAAAACTACCATATGTTACCCGGAGTAACTTCAGGTATCTACCAAAAAAAGTATCATCAAAGTCTGGCCATTTCAGAAATTACCTGGAACAAACAGACTCGACAGACAAAAAATTGAAAAAGTGTGTTTTTAGATAGGTATCTTTATCTATTCATATCTTTTTAGTAAAAAAAATATTTTGCAATTACAAACAGACACTTTAATTTTATTTATTAATATAGATGACTCTGTGTGGTCAGATTCCTCATCAATAGAAATATGTTAGAAATCACCTATTAGGATAGTGAAGACATAAACAAAACCCATGGATCTAATCTCTAATTTAGCTAACCTGGTTGTTCTGAGATACCCACTAGAAAGCCAGTACCTCTAGGCATAGTGTTTTCAGGAGAGACTATGATCACAACTTGTAAGTCTATTACAGTTATAAAAAGTTAATAGTGACAATTCTTTACACCCCAAGACAATTTATGTAAAACTCAAATAAACAATATTATTAATTGGCTTGTCATGTATAATCAAGCTTCATATAACTGATAGGAATGGTAAGGGAGAAATGAGATGTAAATCAATTTGTGCAAGTCTTTTTTGATAAATTGCCCAGTATAAGGAAGAAAATTAACTTAATAAGAAATACATTAGAAATGAGAATGCATGTACTATGAATCCTATAAAATCAAAGGTAACAAAGTGCACAAAATTCAAATGTGAATCAAATTTTCTATCAACCATGCTGGGTCCAATGCACCCTTTGATTTTAATTATGTATATTTTATGAATAATTAATTATTATTATTATTTTCTTTATTTCCAAAATTATGTAATTTAACTTTAAGCTTTGACCCATTTTTTAAAAATTTTATACAATTTAACCCCTTGAGCACTAACCTGGCGTTTACGCCAGCTTTCCATTTTTTTCTATTGTCTTATTTTTATGGGTACTCAACACATTAAATATTCTAAATGGCGCATTTATGATATTCTTTCAACTGATCAGCTGCACAAGACAGACTCTATAAGTAATAAATTTACACATAAAAAAGTTTAACTGCAAGCTATAAATTAACCAGGTATAACATAATGCAACAAGAATTTATACAGATTATATTATGATCTCTAACAACCAGACAACAAGCATATTTTTTCAAACTAGTAACAGATCAAAAGTTTGTAGCTCCTAAGAATCAGTATCTATTAGATTTACCTCTAAAAAAGAAACTTGTATTTTAAGTAAGTCTTTATAAATTTATTTTCCTAGTTGTTTATATGAGTTCCTTTGAGAAACTTTACAACCTAATCTTATTAACTGTTAAATGTAATCTATTATATGTAAAGCTATATTTATATTAATAAGATTACCTAACAGTACACATTTCAAAAGCTACCAGTCAAGTATATGCTTTCAAAGTTTCTAGGTATCATTTCATATGTTGGTTATGTAAAATATAACCCAAAAGTTCTGACAATAACATATGGAGGTAAGGAATTTTACAATGACATATAATCAAAGTTTGCTCTGATTTTTTATAGTCACATAGTCGTCCTGTGACTACAGATGTGATGTTACTACAGATAATAATAAGTCCAGGAATAAGAAACATATACATAAGGTGTCTTTCTAATTAACTCTCAGTGTGATATATTTAATTTTATTACCACAGATACATTAATGTGTTTGATCATCTTTATGATATAGGTACGGCAAAAAATTACACTTAATCTGATTTTAAATAAAACACAGTCCTAGAGCAACAGTGACCACTGTAGGATAAGCATCTATGAACATTTGCCATCAACATCCCAGCCTACGTCAACAATGACTAAAACCTCTAAGTAGAACTGGACTTGCTGATTCCAAAACCCAACATAGATCAATGTGTAATTATGGTGAGTTCTTCACCATGTGCATGGTAGTCACAGCTATGTATACCACCTCACAAACCTGATAGATTATGCAGCACATAATAGTCAATCTAAATTAGCAACATTAGGGAAAAGGACAAGAAGTAAAGTTTTTGAAAAAAAAAAAAAAATCTAAATTTAATACTGATAATAATATAAATCAAATATAGTAATTTCATGATCAGAAGTTGACTAACATCATTATTCCAGTTACTGTTTCTGCTTAAGTTATATGAGATTGGAATAAAGATGAACATCCAACTGAGAGGAGTTTCTAGGGTAAATCATAGTATTAGGCTAAGTGTATCTAGATATAAAAGAATTATACAAAATAAGTACATGACAGTTTTCAGGATTGAAACTTTCGCAAGATAAATGTTAGGTATACCAATAAAACAAAATACCAAAGAAAAATCAAAACAATTTTCTGTTGTTTACTAATGGAATGCATGTGAACTTAATGAAATAATTAGTCAAACACATCTTTATTGATTATCACTGGAAACAATGTTAGCGACGTGTACTCAAAACAAATCGGTATTTGTTTTAAAAATAAACTTTGCAAAATGTATGATGAAGGCTTAAATACGAATATTTTTTTAATCCGAAACCGAGATACTTGCGAACGCAATATTATACCCTTTGATAACTTAAACTCGAGGTTTACTTACAAGAAGGATTATGCATGTAAAGGCACATCCATTTTTTTCATTCCCAACTAAACAACCACAGAGTTGTTAGGTTAATTATGTACAAATATCGAAATATCAATAAACTTAAATGATTTCCGAGTTTCATGAGGTTAAATTAGACAATTTTACCGATAATAGATAAACACTCACAACAAATCATAGACGTGGGGCCTGCGTCCCGACCCGATGTTTACTAAAACACCAAAAAAACAAAATGAAACAAATACGTCACTGAAACAACATGATTGTCTCATGAACACACCACTGGAATACAAAACATAAAGAAATATAAATGTTCTATTGATCTAAATACATAGAAATTTTTTGAGTAACAATTTTCATCAATCTATGTGGACGCCAAACTGCGGGAAAAAACTACTGCGAAGTTAGCAATGGTTGACCTCAGTGTTGCCTACATAAGACCGATAGAAGAAACAGAAGTCTTCTTCTTCTTCTTAGTTAATGGCAATCTGTGTGTACACACAATTTGTGCCAATGTCATGTGGGTAAGATTTTCAATCTTGTATCAGCGTTACCAAGCTCCAACAGAACGGTGGCCTATCCTGCTCGAACTTTCCATGGAGCTTTGTCGGCACCTCAGAATGTATGCTACGCGTTGTCTTCTATAATAAACTTAACTTGAACACAATAACTAAACTATTTCAAACAAAACGCCACCAAGATTACATGATATAGAGTCAAGTACACAAGTTTAATGAATTAAAGAAAACAATTGCTACATGTCAGACTGAGATCCCGCCAAAAAACCAAACAGAAGTCTTAACAATTGTAAAATATGTAAAGAGGCATGTACACATTGGCCCATGCATGGCCATGCGCCACGAAGGTCCAGTTTAGCCTGTCAGCAAAAAGGTGTTCACATAATAACCAATAGCTCATTGCAGCTAGTTGAAGCACTTACGACAGACGTCGCAATAATCACGGTATTTTGCATACTACTACTATTAATGTTTTTATACTTTTATTATATCCAAATAAAGAGAAAAAAATATGGTTTCAAAAACTAAAAAAAACAGGCCTTAGCCGAATAGTATGAAATACTTTTTTAAATATAGAGAATTTATTAATTATAGGTTTATTGTATACTTAAATTTAATCAACGATTCATATTTACTTTTAACGGGTTTAAATAGTTTCAGATGTAAGACATCGCGAAATAAAATTTGCGCTAGTTGAAATTTACTCAATCACAGACTTTGTAATCGATTGAAAATGAAAATATAGAACTACGTATTTAAACATTGTTGTTAGCGCAAAGAAAAAATGTTGATGCTTATTTTAGTAAAAATCGGTTCAATTTATTCTGGATAATCTAGAAAAAAAAATTAGACATTAAAATTTTCCTGAAAAAAAGTTTCTGAGACGTTGATGAATTATTTATAAAAGAAGAAATTACAAAATTATTATATAATGGCGTTATTGAACCAAGTATATCTCTATGGTGCACTCAAGTTCTTATTACATGAGGAAGCACTCATCGGAAACGTCTAGTAATTAATTATTCACTTACTATTAATCGTATTACAGAGCTTGATACATAACCTTTGCCAAAAATTGACAACATAATTTCAAAGGTAGCCAAATATATATTTTTTAGTCAAATAGCTTTAAAATCAGCGTACCATCAATCACCTATCTTTTTAAAAGAAAGACGATTGACGGCAGGATTGACGTAGCATGTGGAAATTTGTATCAGTTTACTCGAATACCTTTCGGTGTGACGAACGGAGTTGCTGCTTTCCAAAGGTCTTTGCAATACATTATCGAGACTAAAAAATTAGATGGAACATTTGCTTATTTAAACGATGTTACAGTCTATGAAAATACAATAGAAGAGCATGATCAGAACTTAAAGAAATTCATGAACGCCGTTGAAAAATATAAATTAACTTTTATAAAGAAAAGTGCATTTTTGCAAGCGAGAAAATTAGTTTATAAGCTAAATACTATCAAAAACAATTCGATGAAACCTGATGAAGATCGCATGAGACTGTTGATGGAATTACCTATTCTAAATGAGCCATCTTCTCTTAAACGCGTTCTTGGAATATTCGCACATTATTCTAGATGGATATCAAATTTTTCAGAAAAGATATATCCTCTAATTCAGGCTTGGTTACTCTCGATCGCAGTTCAATTCAGTGCTTTAACAAATTAAATCCGAAATAGCTAAGTCAACTATATTTGCAATAAATCAAAATTATCCTTTAACTGAGCATGCTATCGCCGGAACTCTTTCCCAAAATCGACGTCCTATTGCTTTCTTTTCACGGTCATTAAATTAATCAGAAAAGAAACATTCTGCTATCGAAAAGGAAGTTTGTGTCATAGTAGAGTCTTTAAGGAAATGGCGTTACTATTTAACTGGAAGATATTTTTTGTTGATTACTGATCAGCTTTCTGTTTCATTTATGTTTAACCAAAGTCATTCGAGTAAAATAAAGAATGAAAAAATTTAAAGGTGGCGTATTGATCTGTTGTGTTATAAGTATGACATTATGTATAGCTTAGGAAAAAAACTGTTGCTGATGCATTATCAAAAATATCTGCATATCTCAATCCTAACAGACTCCGTGAGCTGCATAGCTTGTTGTGTCATCCCGGTATTGTTCGAATGATGCATAGGGTCAGATCTAAAAAAAAATCCATATTCCCTTGAAAATTGCTGCCACTAGTCTGGTTTGATCATAAATTAAATTAATATTTGCAAGAGTTGCAGGTAAATTAATTAAATTAACAGAACCATTTCAGCGATTAAACACAGATTTTAAAGGCCCGATACCATCTAAAAGCTCAAAAAAATACATATTAACAATAGTTGACGAATATTCTAGATTTCCATTTGCATATTCATGTAAAGATCTGTCTTTACGTGAAAAAAAAGAAATGTCATCTAAATAAGACCATTTAGTAGATGAAGTAGAACTACTTTAAGGTAATCCCAATTATTTGTATATTTGTATGCCAATTGGGAGGGAGATGACAGTATTCAACAGAAAATTGGCATCTTTCCCCAGTGACAATAATATTTCTCCTACTCTTCTAGAGTCTTAATTTGACTCAGAGATACAGCCTAGTCAAGAGATAAATATCCAAGAGTTAAACGAACCTGAGCACTCAACTCGCGGCTCGACACAGGAAAGAAAAATCCCGGGTCATTTACAGGATTACGTTTAAGAGTAAGACGAAACATTCAAAAGAAACATTCGTTCACATTTTCATAAACCTTATACTAAAATCATACAATAAAATTGGACCAAACATTTATCAGCGCTCAAAATCCATTAAAGATTGATACAAAAGGTACGATATTGTGAGTTGTAACACTAATTGCCCGGTTGAATTACATCAGCTCATTTATGCGTCCTCATAAAGAAAGAGGAAGTAGGCCGGGTAAAGGAGAGAGCGACCGAGGCACCCACTGTATACTGAGGGAATATCATTTTTCAACAGAGACCTCCCTGATTAACGTAGATAAATGTAGAGGCGACAGATGCGTTAGATTATTAGGTATTTTTATTAAATATTTTTGACGATACTTATCTATAAAAGTTTATAATCAGGGGTCATTCAAGTATTACGTAAGCGACAAAGAGGGGGCGAAGGGGTAATGCTTATTTTGTTTAAATGTTAATCACGTAAGAAATATTTTGTGGTGTTTTTTTTTTTAAATTATGCCAATGTTTACGTAATAATAATTACTCTTGCTGACAAGGGAGGGGGGGGGGGGGGGGGGTAAAAATATCTAAAATGTGGCATGCGTATTACTTCAACGGCTTCTCGTGTCTATTTTGATTATATACGTGTATCTGCACCAGAAATAGCCTTAATGACTATCGACTCCCTTGTAGATAGGTGCTTATATACTCTTCTACCATCCACCACCTTTAATTTTACAGTGACAGACAACCTTTGTTTTAAAACGTTTATAACTGGAATGATAGAATGAATTTTAAAAAGGAATGCTTAGTTGGTTCGGGACTGTAGAAAGGATGGGCAAAAGAAAATTGACGAAACGAATTTATATGGCGAGGGTGACTGGATACCTCAGTGAGCTTTGACCTAGGAGGACGTATCTCGACCAAACAGATAAGGTTTCAAATAAAGGCCAGGCGAAAAGTACCCATAACCAGCGACCATGTTTGAAAGCGCTCATGAAAGTGGAAGAAGCAAAAGAGGTGTGTCAAGATCGTAGCAAGTGGAACGACGTAATTTCTGCCTACCCCTACGGGAGAATGTCGAATATAGTATATGTATGTATGATTTATTAAAAAAATAAAAGTCACATACTTTCAAAATTTTATTTTGGATTACATTCTTCCTCTTTTGTAAATTAATTATCATCTAGGCATGTAGAAGATAGAACCCCTTATTATTAAATTTTTATGAATACCTTCTTTCAAAGTTCATTTGTTGTAAATAGTTTGTTACTCTTATTGACCTGATAAAAGTACTACTGTCATATCATAAGTCATCGTTGAGAGCCACTTTCCTCAATATCACCAAAAATAAGCAAAGAAGCATTGCGCGCAAGCGTTGATCCACCTCCATTGAAGCGTACGCAATACATGAATGGACCCTATAATACCTTACACGCTCTATTGAACTCGTACTTTAGTAAAGTTATAGCTGTCGGATAACAATGGTTGGCAAATTATACTAATTAGCATGATAAAATACGTGTGATCATAATTGAGGAGCTTTTCAAAAAGTGTTACAAAAAACATTTTCTCCTCAATTAGGCGAGTTCATTCTCCGATTTAAGAATGGTAACGTGACACCACCGACGGCTGTCACTATTTCTCTAGTCTTTATAAACCAAATTATAGCGAAATAAAAGCGTTTTTTTTTTTTATTATTTTCACATTTCGCCCGTGATTTATTTATACTCTACTAGATTTGCAGTTTAGTCTAAGGGGCTGTGGAACTTAGTATTAGGTATGTAAGTAAAATGATTTTCTTCCTTACGAATTTGGAGGATATTATACAAAGGAGTCATACTCATATGGACGGTCAATGTATGGACTTTCAACTGAAAACGGTCCACAAAAATATTCAAAAGCTATTATACCAAAAAGGTATGACCTGAAGTTAGCAGAATATGCTCAGAATGGTACTTCTATGATAGTGGCCCCATTTCAATTTCACTCCATTTTTAGGATACTACCAATTGATAAGATATGGAAACTTTGTCACCCCCCACTAGGGTTACCACCTTTTTTTGTGTAAATAAAGTACATTGGATATTAAAAGTAGGAAAAAGAGTACATTATGTCAAAATAAAGTATGATTTACTTTACTGTATTATTTTGCTTAAAAACATATTCTTCACTAATTTAGCCACTTTTAACAAATAACTATCATTACCAAACAGAGCTCCTCACCATTTTTACACACTGTATTACGTAAGTAAATTAAATAAGTAATTCATTTTTATAAGACTTAAAGACGCTTTGTTGCTTTCTTTTCACATTTTGCTATTTATCACAGAAACTCTTTAAAATTCTACGTGAATGCTGCATGGCTGAAAGTAAGCACAGGAAAATAAAGTATTTTCACTTAATTTATGATTCTCATAAAGTATAGAGTACAATTACCCGAAATAACGTACAATTCTTTACAATAAAAGTACGGGTGGCAACCCTATCCCCCATCATCACAAAAGACACTTTTTCAGTAACTACGCATATACTAGATTACCTATAAATCACTATATCTCATACTAACGTAATATTATATCTGCTTAATTTTGCCTACCTTTATAAATAATGATTTCAAATGAAAGGACAATAATACACATTTCAACAGATAAAAAATCTTTTAAAAAGAATAGCATTTTATGCAGATTAAAAGTAAGTATAATCCTTTTTATTTTTAATATTTACGAGTCGGATATCTGTTATAAACCTTTTACAAGATTTTGATAAATCACATTTTATTTGCAAGGTTTGTAGTATAGTGAATAATTTATATGCGTAACAAAAAATCGTTTTTATACATACTAAATATGAATGCAATTTATGTTTCTTATAAATATTTATACCATGAGATCTATGTTACACTTGTAATAAGAAAAAAGTGATTAAAGTATGTAATTTTTGTCTCCATGCACGTCATTTCCATCACATTTCAATATAGAACTACAAATAATTTATCATTACCTATAATTAATAGAAGCAAAGCAATAACATAACTTTTAATTTTATATCTATAATTAACAATATAAAAAAATCTTTTTTACTTAATTAATACTTTCAATAGCACATCAATTCCAATTCCAATTTTTTTTTTTTAATTCTCTGTTCTGATAATCTCATTTATTTACATATATATATTATTATTTTTTTATTAATATTTATATATATATTAATATTAACTATATCGTGAGCGTGTTTTGATTCTGTGGTTTCTATGTGTGAACATTTTTATTGGGATTCAGCCTAGCTTTAAGAATGGTTTTTTCATTCATTTGAATTTATATTTGACTGTATCCTGTTTTGTTTGCCATATTGAACAAATAAATTTAAAAAAATCCACTATTTAAAAACTTTAAATATTTCGTAAGAAGTAATGAGAAAAACCAAGAATCATTTACGTGTTTCATAATTAAAATCGGTTATAAAACATGGCATAAATTTAAGTATTCACTAACTGTACGTATTAAGTACTTTATATTAAAAAAAAAAACTAGGAAGCAATGGGGACTGCCGGTAGAAGTGTAAACTTTTGAAAAAAAAAATGTTTTTTTTTTTAAATTGAAATTAATAATACGCAGACTACAGTTCTGAGTCTAATGTAATACATTGCTGCTATATATCGCTAATCCAATTCAAGTTTCCTGAACGAGCCCGCAGTGGAATGTATGTCTTGGGTTAAATCGTTCTTTTCTAAAGCGTACAAATCAATGCACATGTCATCTAACGCCAACAGTTCGCTTCTGTGTTTCAAGAGATTCCGTTTTAGTTCGTCGATCATGTCCCTCAGGGGCACAGTACCACCGTATTCCTTTGGTAGAATGGACGGATCAACGTACTTCATAAGATCAGCTGATGTGCGGTGAAACTGAAATAGGGAAATGGACAAATTTAAATATATTATTTTGGAGTTCTTTCAATATTAATTACGTACTATAAATTATAAAAGGCAACTTATATAACTCGAGAACTACAAAATCTATTTACGTTATATTTTATATAATATACTAGCTGTGCCCCCGGCTTTACCCGCTTGTAATTCAGACAATTTGCAGCATATGTTTTCCCCCCGAATGCAATCAATATATGTCATTACCAAATTTCATGCGTGATTGGCAAATGAATTTATAAACGGACACAAAAAATTTTGAAACTATCGAAATGTGTACTGTATTCAATTCTGAAGCCCCGCAGAGTATTTTTTCTTAAATATTTTCAATGTACAGATCTCGTCTCCTTAGCCTTTTATTATAAGTATAGATTATATATTTATTCTCGGGCCAGATGTTAGTAGGTATTTGTACATTTTGTTACATAAAGTAGATAGTACATAGAAAAAGATTGAAGTCAATACAAAAATTACCACGTTCACTTTATTTACAATACTTTAACTAAACATTATAAATGTTGTAAATAATTATAGGGAATGAATAATGGAACTGTTTTATCCAAAAGTTTTTGAAAGGAAAACTTCTTTATCTCCATTGTGATTTGAAACTCGATGAAACGAAAAAGCGACATTAAAAAGAGACAAACTGCTCTATGTGCGGTGCTTCGTAGTCTGCCCACTCTTGTCTATCGGAAGAACAGGGTTCATAAAGTAAATACTTATAACATTTTTGAAGGTATCAACACCACGTGTGAACAGCATATGGTTTTTTAATTCATTTTTGTTAAATTTTAAACCCAAAGCTATTGTAAGATTCTTAAAAAAATCGAGTTGCCATCCGAAAATTATTATTCGACGAAGGATAGATAAAGCTTATTAGTTACTATAGGATATCGTTTGTAAAATTGTATATACATACGACTTGTGAATAACTAAGAAGAATAAGGAATAATATATTGGTCCTTAATTTTTTCGAATTAATATTTCATATTCATTTTTATAAATGAAATATTTTACTTACCATAACACGATCTTTGAGTTTGTCGCTTAGCAACGATACGGCGAATTCGAAGAACCTTATTCCATAGTGGGGTATGTTTACAAAGTGTGTCCTTTTGTGTCGCATCGGCGTAGAATTCTGTGAACAAATATCGATGGTTTCAGTATAGTCTTATTGCAGTTCATTTGGTAATATTTTATCGTTATAATTTACTAAACTTCGTATTTTTTGTCTCTACGGGATAGTTCATTAATCACGTGACGCTCGAAAGGGAGGTGAGGGGTTCGGAAAACATCACTGAAAATCACAAGGAGAGAGTATACCTATATTTAAAGATAATATTCTGTAAATTCTATAAAAAAACGTAGTCTTCGGCAGGGGAGGTGGGCTGATCTTAAATCTCACCACGTATCACCAAGGAAGAGGTTTCACAAAATTGTTTAAAACCATCACTCGACCTCTTTTGTACGTTGACGAATATTAGTAAAGATAACTTATACTTGTAGGTTTATTCAGGTAACGACCAAGTCGAGGTTTGCACCATTTTGATCCCCTTGTGCTAGTTACGATTTTCAGCTTAGTGTCTTAAGCGTGCGGCGCAAGGTTCGGCGAAGCTGTCAAGGCCCTTCCGTTTAACAGCGTAAGTCAGGTTGAATAAAAAAAAGACAATTAGGCAGCCATGAAGACTGCCGACAGAAGTGAACACTCGAAACGTTGGAAAAAATCTTCTTATAATGTTTAAATTAGGTCGGTGTCTTAAGAACGTGTACCTATTTTAACACGCTTCAATTTATTAAAGGTAAAATAAAACAAATTTAAAAAGAAGCATTTATGGAAAAATATTTTAGATGTAGCAACATAAAAGTGCCACTACTCAAACGGCATCTTATACTTGACGTATTGTAGCATGTTTACGACTGGATGTCGTCACAGCATTGTTGATTTATAAATTTTTGCCCTACTGAAAATCGCTCAATTGGACTAAAGAAGTTTTCATTTTAAAAAATGTTTACTATACCTGTATGCAGTTTAACATGACGCGAACGTCGGTGAGTGACCATAAGCTGACATGAGGCATTTGCATACCGGCTTCGTCGTTCACGTGCGTGTACCCAAGGAGTTGGGAGCGAGGTTCGTCCAACAGCAGCTCCACGATCATAGAGTGAACTTTTGCCATCACACAGCTATCGTAAACGTGTGGGTCGAAACGGCCTGAAATGAGAAGAATTAGGTTTAGGCACCTTACTAATATTATTGTTCTGAAGGAGCTATGCAGGCTAGAACAGTCGTGTGTAACTGTGTCCTAGATAGATCTACTGTGTGAACTGCAAGATCTTCGGCCTGGATTTCCTGTATAATATTTTATTTTTGACACAAGACGTGCTGCAGTTTAACAGAACGTTTACTCTCTTGGGTTCTGGTCTCCAATGTTATACATGTGTTTGTTCAAATAACAGTGTCCATTTATTGTTCTCACTAATACTCGTAACCAATTACATTAATAATTATACTAATAAATAAAATGGGAGTTTCTGTTTGTAATGTCAATTTTTTTTTACTAAATATATATGAATATATAATGTATAGGTATCGACCTTTACTAAAAAACATTTTTTTTTCAATTTTTGTCTGTCTGTCTATCTGTCTGTCTGTTTGTTCCGGGTAATCTCCGGAACGGCTAGACGAAATTTGACGGGACTTTTTTTGATAGATAGCAGAAATTACTCTGGGTAACTTAGGGTACTTTTAATTTTCGAAAATAAATAGGGTTCCGAGTAAAAAAAATAAAACTCAAAAAATTTAATAAAATCCGATTCAATTCACAGTTTTTCGGGCAAGTGCTTGAATTTATGAGAAATGTATTTACTTTATCTTAGTACTAAACAAAAATTAGGGTTCCGTATAAAAAGATAAAATTCAGTGATGAATATACGGAATGCGGGCGATGACGCGGGGACACATCTAGTCTATCTATATAATCGGAATCTTTGAACGTATTATAACCACTTTAAAACTTTAACGATATTTAAATTCAGCACACTTATCAAGGACCGATGACAATACAATAATTTAATAAGTTTGTCCGACCAGAATCTTTGGAACAGAGTTTTTTATAAATTTGCACTACGCTTTGTTATCTACATCAAGTCTCAATTACTTACTTTTGATACTTTTGATACTGTTTTCAGACTAAAAAAGAGATACTATTATGGAGACTTCGTTCTATAGCGATTGAATAAGTCTGTAAAAAACCTTGGGGTAGTTTTTGAAGTAAAACATAACTTACCCATGCAGGACAAGACAACTCTTCTTCCTTCCGAATCTCTTTTCGGCAGCGGTACCAAATACCCTGCGTCGATAACTGCAGCTATTTTAGGGTCCAAAGGATCCAACTTTTGGAACCACTGCGGGTACATCTGCCTTATCGTGAGATATCTTTCGAGCATTGAGCACGCTTGTGGTATCGAATACTTCTTCGTACGTAAAAAACGAAGGAGAAACGGTGAATCTGAAAAGATAATTAATAATAGAATTAATCTCGTTTTTTAAATTCGTATATCTACTATGTACAAGACATTTGTAGATATTAATTTTATCAGTGACTTGTAGCATTTAAAATCTCGATCCCAGATGGGGCAAAGGAGTTCTCGAATGGCTACCACGTATCGGAAGATACGGTATGGAAAGGTGGACCGACGACCTGCTGGAATCCGATGGATGCAGATGGTGCAAGACCGTATATTATGGAGATATTTGGGGTCAGACCTAGGTCCAGCAGTGAACGTTTTGGTTGAATGGAACTTGTAGTGCCTGTGATATTCCGAAATGACGCCAGTAGTCTATAATAAATATGGTATTGAAAAAAAGTTTGCCGTCAGGACGCGCTAATATATGTTTCACGTGAAGGACATAAGAGCATAAATGCCTCTGTCCATGGTGTAGGAGTGCGTCAATCGAATGATATTCAGTTGCTCTTCGTCTTAATTAATAGACTAATAAGGTTTGTTTTGCTATGTTTTATAATTCGGTGAAGGAAAACTACCTTGGTGGCGCAATTACGCCAACAATACAGCTGTATTACGGTGCGACTGCTGTTCTGAGGTCTCGGGTTCGATCCCCGGGTCGGATCAAGTGGTGTTGGGTTTTTCTACTCAGTATCATCCCGGAGTTTGGAATTTGTGCCCGATATAGCGACAGGCTCGCTCCCTGTCACATCTGGGACGGAACTAAGCTCGGCGAAATGTAGGTGGTGTAGTTCGCAATTTCACCTCTGCCTAACCCTTCGGGGATGACAGGCGTGAGCTTATCTTATGTAAAACAACGTGAGGAAATAGCTCGTCTGAGTAGCTTATAACCTCAGATTTGGAATCGCCAAGCACTAACATGTGTAATCCAGCAGGACCAATTGAAAGCTAGTATACCTTTAGGCTTATTTTGTTTACCATTCGAGATCACATCGTCACGTAAGATTGTGGCGAAAACACTGAGTCTGTACAGTATTAGAAAATTTAGCCCTGCAGTATAATTCTGCACTCTGCAGTCTCTTTCTGAAATCGAATTATAAACAATGAATAGATGGCTTTGCTACGCTAAACATTTTGGGACTATAGCGTTTTTGCACTTAACCCCCTTTTAGACCCTCTAAAATTTACAAATACTTGAGGAGTCTTAGAATATCTATTCTAACATCTGATACAGATTGTTAATATTTCTGAACTATTTTGTCTATCTGTATATCTATTGCAGGCATCACGTAAAAATCAAAGGAACGAATTTTTATGATATTTGCATAGTAGTAGTTTGCATCGGAGTAACATGTAGAGAATGTAAAAGTTTCAAAACGGAATGCAAATTTGTTGGAGATAATAAGATAGTCAATTTTAAAGTTAGGGTTATATAACTTTGGGGTGAAATGCTATCAATTTTAAATGAACAAAGTTCAAACATCCACAAATAAAATTGGCAACATCGATTTCCATCCAAATCGATATTCCAGTCTCTATTTATATTTCGATGTCGAGCATGAATGATCTCAATTGATACGTGATTCGATTTCGTTTGACACCATTTGCTTTGTCGTTCGTCTATATTACACAGATTCTCAACCTTATTTTGCTCACTGCCGACTTTGAGAATATGCTTTTTTTCTACGTCCCTCATCTTAATTTTGTGCCTTTTTAGACTATATTTTTTAATCGCTATTTCTATCTCAATCCCCTCTAATTTTATTTGAGTCTTCTATTTCCACAACGGAACATTATCCCCCACGTTGAGAACCTAGGGTTTAAAAAGTTCAACCTCTTTTTAATAATTAGTCGGTATATATTTAAACAAGAATGTTTGAGTCGTAAAGATCAACTTCGACTTAAAAATTATACACAGAAAAGATAGAATATATAAAAGTACTACAAAACGTTTAAATATTTCTTCTTCTGCAGACCGTGTTAGTCCACTGCTGGACATAGGCATCTCTCAAGTCACACCACTTTAGTCGATCATCGCCCGTGCTCATCCAACTGCTCCCAGCCAATTTTCCAATGTCGTTGCTTCATCTAGCAAGTAGGTGTTTCAGGCTATGTTTGCCAAAACGTGGTCTTTACTCAAGAACTCATCTACATCATCGGTTATCAGTTATTCGGCTCACTGTCACTTTAAATTGCTTACCTTAAGAACTATGACGGTGACCTTAGTTCTCTGTCGGATTATATCATTCTGAATTTTATCGCATAGAGAAACTCTGAGCATAGTTCTTTCAATCGTCCGTTGAGCCACTCTGAGTTAATAAGCGAGTCGTACCGTCAGTGTCCACGTTTCGGCACCGTATGTCATTATTAGTAGGACGCATTGATTAAAAACTTTAGCTTTTAAACTATGTCGTATATAGGTGATCTAAGAATGTGATGAAGTTTGGCAAAAGCTGCCAGTCCAGTAGAATTCCTCTTTTGATAATATTTACTTTGAACTATAAAACCGATATTTCAACGATGTCTCCAGCTAATATTAAATCTAAGTTCTACCAAAGACTAGAAAGTATACATTTATCTATGGTTCTACGATCTCAAATATCTAATCGAACCTTCATCCATTGATCTGATATCCGATCACACTACCGTTGCACAACTTGATTGTTATTTGTAGAAACAAATCCCTTTAACTTTTACATACACCATTGTGTTTTCCAGTTGACATTATAATATTTACATATATTTAAGCCTACAAGTAAAATATTGGATTTAAAATTTTAAAACCCTAGGGAGTTTGGTTGATTGATTCAACCGAAAGATGTCCACTGCTGGACATAGGTCTCCTCCAAAAAAGGAGGAATTACTCTTGGCAGATAGGTTGCCGATCGAAGTAGGTATTTCTGAGCATGCTGCTGCCTATCCCCTAGTTTATCCCTTAATCGCCTTTACGACACCCACGGTAAGATATGGAGTGGTACTATTCTTAGCCAGTACCACACTAAAGGATAAATGTTTTCAAATACCTATATTAAATTATCATTGAAAAGAAACAACTCTAAAGCACGTATATACTATAAAGGTATCAAGAGACTCAAAGAATAATCGATTTAAGTATACAGTGCGACCTGATATGAATAGTAAGTTCTTGACAGTTCTTAGTCAATAACAGTTCTGACGATTTAATTTGATCCACAGACGTTTGTTTATTGAAGAGGTTTAAAAAAGTATCTAACGTTACATAGCCTTCGATATTTATATTGATTCACTAGCTGTGTGCCCGCGGCTGCGCCCGCCTTTCATATATTCTTCACTGCGTAGATAATATCATTTGTAAATGGTCAAGGTTTTGATGGTGTTGTCTATTGAATCGTATTATGTTCACAATCCATGAGTTTATTTTTTATTACACGGATCCCTAATTATTTAAAAAAAAATTGTATAATACTAAGATAAAGTCAAAATATTTCTCATAAATTCAAGCATTTACCCGTTTAACATTGAATCTTCTTTTTTTCCAAACTTTTTGTGTGTTTTTTTATTTATGGTACTAACAGAAAAAAAACATACCAGTTCTGCATTTTTTTATAGCCGGATGCTTCTCGATAAAATGCTCCATTTGCGCCAGAGCCTGCTCCCTTAAAGCCGGTTCCTCTCTCAGTTCAATCCTGGCCTGCTCTCTCAACTCCGTTGGTAATTCCCCGGTTTCTCTCGTTCTTTCCCTTCCAAAATTTGAACTCTTTCATCGTCAGTCAGCCGCGGTGATTCGATGATATCAATTTTCGGTTCGTGCTCCCTGCGACAGTCTTCAGGCTGGAGGACTGATGTGGCCATTTTGAAATTATCTACAATAAAAAAATAAGAGCTATGGTTGATTACTTTTTTACATTTTTTTTTACACTGTACCTCTAAGAACAGTGGTTTGACAGCAGCGCCACTAGCCTCTATAGCACCCGTGTGACGCATCTATGTACGTGTCGCGAACGTCGATGAATGACGTGAACGCCAGGATTGTCAACACACCAAATCTAGACCAATACATTCCTCCAAATAAATATTTTGTAATCGTTAATTATTAATTTATGTCCATTTATAATAAGCTTTCCTTAATTGCTAAATAGATTAATTGAGCAATCGAGTATTATTGGTAATACTAGCTGTGTGCCCGCGACTCCACACGCGTTTCACATCTTCTTCAACGTGTATATAGTTTTTTTAATATAAAATTATTTGTTCATGGTGCTGTCCGTGGAATCGTATTTTGTTCACAAGTACTTGAGTTTTAACTTTTTACACGGAACCCTGATTATTTTCAAAAAACTTTTTAGTACCAACTAAGAGAAAGTAAAAACATTTCTCATAATTCCAAGCACTTGCCAGTAAAACTGAGCATTGAATCGTTGTTTTTTTTTTAAACTACTTTTTTTTTATGCGGAACCCTAATAATTTTTCTGTAATTAGTTTTGGTACTAACAGTAAGCAAATGTACTTCTCACAAATTTAAACCCACGCCATTGAATCGGATTTTATTCACAATTTCATGAGTTTTAGTTTTTTTTTTTATTATCGAAAAATTATAGTAGCTCAAGTTAGGCGAAGTAACTTCAGCTATCTACCAAAAAAGTTCCGTCAAAATCTGTCGAGGTATTCCGGAGATTAGCCATAACAAACATACATACAAACATTGTGTTTTTGTATAGGTACGATACATAAATTCATATGTATTTAGTAAAAAATTGTTATTTTGATATTACAAAAAGACAATTCAATTTTATTTATTAGTATAGATAGATTTCAATAATAATGTTAATTTTAACATTTAAAATTGAAAATTTCCCGTAGATAGGTTTAGTGTATTTACCATCTTGGGCTGCATTGACACATAACATAAAACAAAGTTATAGTCAAATCTATTTGTACAGTTAATAGTTAATTTTAAAAGTAAAATAAATGTAGAATTTCCAAATACTTAATCGATTAGGTAAAGTTTCTTAATAATACCGATTTGAAACTTTGTTTTAAATTAACTATACTACCTACGCGGCATTGGTTGCAGAATGAAACATTACTGTTAATAATGCTTGACATTACCTTTTCTCGGGTCGCCAATACAGTTAACATTATCAAGAAACCTGTTGAAAATTAATTAGGTATTGATTTATTATTTGAAGACTAGCTGCGTGCTCGTGGCTGGGCCCGCGTTTATATGTTCTTCATTGCGTTTGAATTTTTTTATACCCTAATTATTTTCCTTGATTTTTTCTAAAGTAAAACTATTTCTCACAAATTCAAACACTTACCAATGAAACTGTGCGTTGAATCGGTTTTAGTTACACAAATCATTCTTGTCACGTATTGTTTAAATCAGATACTGTGAAGCTGACAGAAAAAATATGTACATATATACATACATATACACGCGTGAGAAGAAAAACAAATAATTACTCCGTATACTAACCAACACATTCCATAAAGTCAGTTTTTTTAATATTTAATGCGAAAAGTACCATCACTGTGCGGCGTCGTTGATGACGTGCAAACACATTTTGGGTGGAATGTGCTCGATATGAAAAATGTAGAAATTTATTTAAGCCTAGCTGTGTGCCCGCGACTGCGCCCGCGTTTTATATGTTCTTAACTGTGTTTTTTTTTTTTTATTTTTATACGGAACCCTAATTATTAATATACCCTAAATTACCCGAAGTAACTTTAGCTATCTACCAAAAATAGTCCCGTCAAAATCCGTCCAGCCGTTCCGGAGTTTACCCGGAACAAACACACTGACAGACAACAATTTTAAAAATTGTATTTTCTGTACAGATGTCGTATATACAACCATACCTATTTAGTAAAAAAAATATTTTTAACATTACAAACGGACACTCCAATTTTATTTATTAGTATAAACTAGCCGTGTGCCCGCAGCTCCATCCGTGTCTCTTATATCATAGGAAATTAATGTTTTGATGTTTTTATTTTTTTATACGGAACGTTAATCATTTTACAAAAAATGTTTGGTTGTACATGAACACAAAAATATTTCTCATAAATTCAAGCGATTGCCAGTATAACTGAGCATTTTATTGGAATATGTGTATATAAAACCCTCAAGATTTTATAAAAATCCTTGTACCACTAAGATGTTTTTTTAAAAATATATATGTATTACCCGCGATATATTTCGGTAACATAAAAATTGCTTTCTGTTAGTACCAAATAAATTTTAGGAAATTAATAAGGATTTCGTGTAAAATGATATTTTATGGAATTGTAAACAAAATACGATTCAATGGGCAGCACCGTCAAACCATTATTTTCCAATGTTTATTTCAAAATAATGTACGTAAAAATATCATTAACGCGGGCGGAGCCGCGGGCACACAGGTAGTTTTTGAATATAATTTATATATTATCTTACTGTATTTATCTACGATGTACGAATTACACTGAATCTGTAAGGGAAAGAAAAACCTTCTTTTTCATGATTATGTATTGTGTTTTCTTTACTACGAACTTTTTTAGCCTATTATCATCACCAAGGGCATGAGAGAGATGTGTAATTTGATATACGTGTGAGAGTGAAAGAGAGAATCACAACACGGCGCAACGAGCGACAGTGACGACGATAATTATTCAGTGCATTTTTATCTCTCAAATATTCAATGTTATGTTTTTTATTCACTGTTACGGTGTAAAAATATAATAAAAATCTACCTTTAAAAATACGTATTATACTTAATGTTAACGACACTCTGCGCCATTAAAATTAAATGTTCGCCTTGGCCTTGTTTATCTATGGTATTTAAACAAATATTGTCATAGTACATATTTTACCTTAAGCCTCTCTTATTATTAGCTAGAAACATGAAATAAGTTATTTTTTGAATATTTATTTTTGATATTGTAGACTATTCTTGTAGACATGTCACTGTTATAATAGCTTATGATATTATGTAAATTAATGCTTTTAATTTTAAGATTAAATACATACCGTATTGCAATTTAAATATAGTGGATGTGTTGATGATTTTTTTTATAACCATTGTCTTTTTACTAAGGTATTATGAACTTCTGTCATGGGTATTGCGCGAAGAGATAATTATCATGTAAGTATTTGGTTTTGTTAAATCTATAATCAACATTCATTTAGTGTTAATCATTATATGAATCTTATATTACGTAATTTTAGTGATAATTTACGTGATTATTGCATGAAATAAATTCTGGCGTGCCACATAAACTAATTAGACGGTTCTATTAAAATTGCCGCCATTTTGCTAGAGTGTTGTATGATAACTAGATTTCCTTTGCCTTTACCTTAGAAAAAAACATGGCTATTCTTCTTCTTCTTAGTTAATGGCAATCTGTGTGTACACACAATTTGTGCCAATGTCATGTAGGTAAGATTTTCAATCTTGTATCAGCGTTACCAAGCTCCAACAGAACGGTGGCCTATCCTGCTCGAACTTTCCATGGAGCTTTGTCGGCACCTCAGAATGTATGCTACGCGTTGTCTTCTATAATAAACTTAACTTGAACACAAGTTAACTAAACTATTTCACACAAACGCCACCAAGATTACATGATATAGAGTCAAGTACACAAGTTTAATGAATTAAAGAAAACAATTGCTACATGTCAGACTGAGATCCCGCCAAAAACTCTCAACATGGCTATTATAGGTTTATTATTTACATTGGCAAGTATGTCAACAATCAATGGACAAAAAACTTTATAAGTATTTAATTACCAATCCTAAATTTGCACAAAATATGCTAATAAGATAAAAAAATGTTTGTTTCTATGATGACTGTCGCTGTTATCGCTCTTTTTGTCATGATATGGACAGCTGCAAACATTCTAGGTAATTTTAAATGGCCATCGCAGAAAGTAACCGCTCTTGCTAAATTAAAAAAGGGTAACAGTCCCACTTAAGGCATTGAGAACGACTATTACTAACTCATTTAATTCAAGGATAATGTAGTAGTTAGTGGTAGAATTTTCAATATTGGATCAGTCGTTTCAAAATAATAGGTACCCGTAAATTCAGAAAATGAAACTGTTTGTAATATTGGTAATCTATTTCATCAGTATTTTTTTTTTGTGTTGTTGGATAGTTTAGATCCTAGGTTCTCAACGTGAGTGATAATAATCTAACCCTTCCTTTCCCTTTCTTTTGACAATTCTCTTGAACCAGAATCAGAGAAAACTAGGGGATGTTGAGGTAATGTAGAGAGAGTGGGGGCAGATTAAAAATATAGTCTAACAAGGGCAAAAAAACTGTAGAAAAAAAATATATTCTCAAAGTGGCACAAATAAGGTTGAGAAACCGTGGTTTAGATGCACAACTGGGCCCGCTTTGTGGCGCTGCAATCAAATTTTAGATTTCTAAAATTCATATAAATTCTTTTTCGGGTCCTCCAGTAAATTAAACATGGTGATTTTAATTCCTAATATATCGCGCGGCTTCAACCGTGACCTTAGAACGAAACCTCCAAGCTTATTATAGACTTTCACTCACCCACTTTCCTTCTAGGTAAAGGGGGCTTCACAGCGTTTGTATATTTCTACCTATATCCTACATCATTACGTAATTGTTAAATTCGACTTCAACTAGCTGTGTGTTGGCAGCTCTGCTCGCGTGTACTAACAGACAAATAGATTATACTATGGGTTACAAATAAGAATGTGCGGGTCAATGACCTTGATCTGTCAGAATCTCGACAAAAAAGTTGAGAAAGCAACAAAAATGTTTGCATAGTTTTTCTTCTTTTTTGTGAATTTTTTGCCTAATTATTAAGACTACCCATACACACCTATGTAGTTTTTTCGTCAGTTATGACGTCACAATATGGTGCAGGAACAGGCGCATTCTTATTTGAAATGCATTGTACAGACGTTGCGTTTTGTATAATGTAAGGATATGTATGCATGAATTATAGTGATTTTTTTTCTAATAAATTATTCGAAATTAAGTCGTATAGAATCATAAGCGGCTATATACAATTTAGCTATCTACAATCGCCAACAACAAAAAAAAACGTTAATATTGGTTTATTTTTAAACTTTGTGCTACTAACTTCATATTGTCATATAAGTAAACTACCTATAGATTAAAATACAGTTTACACATCAATGATCACTGCTATACTTTAGAAACAAAAATCATTTTTCCCCTTTGCCAAAAATGAGTTGAAGTGTAGATAGCCACTTTTCATTCTATACGACTATTATTCCGATTCCATTTCCTTTACACTCATGCATATCATTTAATGTAACATTAATTAAAAATGCCTCGGTGGAGCAGTTGCATTACGGTGCGACTGCCGTTCTGAGGTCTCGGGTTCTCGATCCCCTGGTCAGGTCAAGTGGTATTGGGTTTTTTTTTCTACTCATTATCATCCCGGAGTTTGGAATTTGTGCCCGATATGGCGATAGGCTCGCCCCCTGTCACATCTGGGACGGAACTAAGTTCGGCGAAATGTGGGTGGTGTAGTTCGCTATTTCACCTCTGTCTAACCCTTCGGAGATAACAGGCGTGAGCCTATGTTATTATGATAATTAAAACCTGACCAGATATCTACTTAAGATTTAAAAAAAATATAATGAAAACTGAGTTCAGCGGTTCTCGAGTTGTAAGCCAATTAACTGACAGTGACAGATACACGACGTTTTTTTATATAATGTAGTAACGGCTGAACCGATATTTAAGTAGATAGCTGAAGTTACTCCGGATAACTATTATGAACTTTTGTTTTTGCACATGCTTCCCGTACACCAATTTGTCACTTGTTTTTTTTTTAATATAACTAGCTATGACCGCGACTTCGTTCGCGTTTCATAAATAAAAAATGAAATTGGACCAATCTAAACCATTCTCGATTCCGATTCGATTCGATTCGAGACACAAAAAATCTCTTTAAAATCGGTTCAGCCGTTTAAGAGGAGTTTCTTCACATATACACACACAAAAGATTTATATATATAATGATTTCCAAAAAAGATATTGATAACTTTTACATAATAACATATAATATCAATCGCTAATTAACATACACTTTATGCTCTTTTATGTACATCTTGAACTTGAGAAGTTTCCTCGCATGTTGGAACTAACGTAGCATTTAATTCATCTAATAAATGCATACACACACGTAATAAACTTTGGTATTTGGCGATAGGTTTTCAAACATGAGAGTGGTGGTCTGGATAGGGATATCATTAGAAAATGCCCTACCACCATGCTATGGTTTCCTCACGATGTTTTCTTTCAACGAAAGCTCAGGTCGATTTTAGAGTTGGATAGGTGGGTATCGAACCCGCGTCGAATGACGCGGAATCCGGCCGCACTGCCCGTTGCGCTATCATCGCTTCGACTTGCTATCTCCCATAAGGGTAGGCAGAGGCTACATATTTTCTACCTGCTACGCTCCTGACCCACGTCTTTCGCTTCTTCTACTTTCATAAGCACCTTCCAACATGCTTTTCGGTCACGGGTATTTTTGACCGCGGCCTTTCACCAGAACGTCCTCAATCTAGTCGAGATACTCTTTTTGCTCTGTGCTCAATTTCACATTTATTCATTCTGTGGTATATAGACATGGTTTATCCTCAAATGATATCGAAATGCATGTAAAAGATCTTATCGTCGTCCATAATTCGAATGCAGCAAGCACGTTTTAAATCTCTCATCAAAATGTGGTGTGTTGATAAGCGAGCATTGTTTTATTATTCCGTCGGTTGCCTATCGTTCTGTCGGGCCTCGCTATCAACAAATCCATTTGAAGTCTAAAGGCGTACTCTGTCGTACTCGCGATGCTTTCCGATGCTCAACGTCACTGCTTCTACCGCGTCAACTGGTATAATAAACCGTATTCTTTATGACATAAAGTTTAAATTCACACAATTGACAATACACCTGCGATTGTATATAATTCTTATACATATCGCACCTTCAGAATGAAACCGAGTCCAGTAAAAAATCGACAGATCAAATTAGAATCGTAAAATTACCATAAATGAAAATTTAGACTATGTTATAACTAACTACTAGATGTGTGCCCGTGGCTGCGCCCACGTTTATATATTTTTCACTGCGTAATATCATCCAGCAATTCAACCTAAAGACGTCCACTGCTGGACATAGGTCTCCCGTAAAGATCTCAACGACGACCGGTCTTGCGCTACTCTCATCCATCGGATTCCAGCGACCTTCACCAGGTCGTCGGCCCACCTTTTGGGGGGCCTACCCACGCTACGTCTTTCGGTACGTGGTAGCCATTCGAGAACCCCTTGGCCCCATCGGGCGTCGGTTCTGCGAGCAATGTGCCCAGCCCACTGCCACTTAAGTTTAGCAACTGTTCGGGCAATGTCGGGTAATATATTTTTAAAATAATCTTATGGTAATAACAAAGAGCAAAGATTCAGATGTATTTAGTAAAAAATTACATTCAACTATATTACTTACTTTTCATATAATCATTGAAAAATAATATTTCGATGAAGCTAGGGACAACTACCTTCGGATTACCTTACGGATTGAATCGTATTTTGTTCATAAATTCATGTGAGTGTTTTTAGTACTTTTAATTTAATTAATATGTCGAGTACCCATAAAAATAAGACAATAGGAAAACAATGGAAAGCTGGCCTAAATGCCAGGTAAGTGCTCAAGGGGCTAACCTTAATTATCTTCTTTTTTTTCTACTAAGAGAAAGCAAAATTATTTCTCATAAACTTGCACTTGCCAGTAAAACTGACCATTAAATCGGATTTATTCACAATTTCATGAGTTTTAATTTTTTTACGTGGAGTCTTTATTGTTTTCAGTAAATTTAATTAAACTTCAATTATTTTGTTGTGATGTTAATTAAAGATATTTCTCACAAATTCAAAGACCTGCCAGTAAAACTGTGCATTGAATCGGATTTTATTCACAATTCCATGAGTTTTTTTTACACGGAACCCTAATTATTTTCGAAAAACAAAAGTACCCTAAATTACGCAGAGTAACTTCAGCTATCTACCAAAAAATGTCCCTTCAAAATCGATCAAGTCGTTCCGGAGATTAGCCGTAACAAACAAAAAATTAAAAAAAATGGTGTTATAAAATATAGGCACTATGTAAAGTTTTCCTTTAAAGCTAGAAAGCCCAGACGCATTATAGAATAGGATAAGATTCAAACCTACTCCATTTAAATTGAATCCGACCACTGAGCCATCATCATTTATATCTATAAACGAATCCATTTATAAAAGCAATATTTCATTATTTCCCTTTAATTTGTGTCTACATTAAAATGATTGTTATCTTACTCCAATTTTTCAAGTGAAAACCAAATCGAAAAGCATAATAAATTAAATCATTGCGAAAAATATACTTTTAGAAGAAGACATGATTAAAAAACGCTTTCTCTTGGAAAAGTGAAATTTAGTCATTTGATCGAGAAATGGCTTGTTAACTTAAATTTACACAGTTTGCAGATTTATTATCTGTAAAACTCAATATTATTCTATACTAATAAATAAAATTGAAACGTCTGTCTGTAGTGTCAACATTTTTATTTATTAAATAGATACGAATGTATATTGGCATAGGTATCGTATATACAATCATATCCATTTAGTATAAATAATTAATTTTGACATTACAAACGGACGCTTTCATTTATTAGTATAGATAACTAAATAGGAATGCGTAGAGGACAAACATAACATTGTGTGGTTTATACATATAAAAAGATTTAAAAATTAAACAGAAAAAAACTGTTTTCAAAATACTAAACTATTTTATAATTTTTCTTATTTATATGACGTTCATGCTATTTTTATATTTGATGACAGTCTATAGTTATATCTTAAAATAGGTACCTATTATCCTAAGCATCTTATAAATAGACAAATTATCTCTACCTGTTTGACTTTCAGACAATTAATAACTTGTGAAACACCCAACCGATTTCCATAAATATTTTCTTAAATGATAGAGACCACAATATCACCTAATATTAAGTGACTACATGGTCCAGGTCCACTACGTCTAGAGCTACAGGCTGTCAAGTGATGTTGCCGGAACACACTTATTTACTTAGGCAACAGATTTTCAAACTCGAGGTTGGTAGCTAGGCAGGCGGGTATTAGAAAATCATTTGCAAATGTAAGATAAATTAATACGTACAAATTAAAGAATATCCATCGTTGAGTTTTATACTTTCTGTCGACAATACAAAAGCATTTCATAGTGTAAAGGTTTCTTATACAGCGCACGTCACACAATAACCGTCCGCAGTATACAACTAGCGATAGCCAGTAAAGATGCACGATTTCAACATAAAACCTTATGTACTATAAACGAAGAGTGGCCCTTTGTACTTTATTATTTTTATAGGATAATTTAAAAACTTTAAACACCATAAAAAATAAAAATGCAGATAAAAAAGGTTTTAATATATCTTCCGTATGGTATAAAATTCTTTTGACGTTCCGATCTTCACGAACGGATTAAAACCCCCAAAGCCAACTCTCTAAATAAGTTTCATTTAAAATAATAATAAATTAAATCCTCCTTTATAAATTTTAAAGAATAATTACCTCGTTTTTAATAACAAATTTTATAAGGCACCTGTAATGTTGGTAAACAGATAATTTACATAATATTACTCTACTATAGTTTAAATTTAATTTAAATTTTATGCTAATTAATTATCTCTGTTTTTAATTCTATTAAAATACTTTTCTTTCTCTGTCGCTTTACAGTAGCGTAATAAAAACTGTTAAAGGTTAAACATCGAAAAGATTATTTACAAATTAAAGTAGTAGACACAAAAAAATGTAAAATCAACGTAAAATGTCCACAAAAAAGTCAAACAACAGAAACACTATTGACAGACTTCGAGAAATTTAAATAAACGTATCATTAATTACTTATTTCAGTTTTTAAACTACGTTTTATCTCTTTACACTTCGGTTTTAGTGTTTCATAGCTCTCTAATATGTCTGTGATATATAATCTAAAATGTCGAATGTGTCCGATGATTGAAATAAAATTAAATGTATTTTTATTTATTAAAGTCGATATAAATAAATCGACTGAATTTTCTTCTCACTTAAGGACCTAGAGACATCCCTAGCGCTCGGTCGACGCACTCGTTTTCACCGTTAGCTCTCGAAATGTTACGACACGAGTGTCGAGGCCCTTCATGTCTCCACTTAAGATATAAATAACAGTATTTTTGTACATGACATTTGTTCACGAAACACCAGTTTAATTGTAAAAGTATATAATAAGTTAAGAAAAAAAAGTCGTGAATGAATCTGAGATTAGTTCATGTTTCCAGTAGCTTCCATACGAATGGATTGGTTTTTATTTGACATGTACAAATGTTTTGGAGTTAATCCATTTTTATTAAAAACTAGCTAGCGTTCGTGACTTCTTTCATTCGTGATTAGATAATTTAGTCTGTATCTTTTCTCAGATTCACTAATTTATTTATCTGAAAACTACACCAAAATCGGTGAAGTATGAATTATGTTATACTTAAACTAACTATATTCCCCGGTTCTGTTGTATATTATAAATATACAATGGTTCAGAAGGAAAGGTTCTAGAGATATTATAATTTTTTTGTCCACTTCATTCACTATTATTGACATAACTTTTACAATAAATATTACAAATAATATAAAATACAAACGAATATCAAAAGTTGAGAAGAGAATTCATTAAAAAAAGCAGAATTAAAAATTGGTCTGAAGGCTACTGTGAAAAACGCGCCACACGCGTTCTGGGATCAATAAATATATCTAGCACTACCTAGGGTCCTAGAGGCTGGCGTTATCTTTAAACGGTCACAACAAAGCCGGAATAAAACTCTCAACAGAATTCTACGTTACTCAGTTCGAAAAAAAAAATTATATTATACACGTTATAGTATGTTCGAGACGCCGTATTTACGATTAATATGTAATTCATAAATAGGGGATTAAAATTTCAAGACAAGTATTGTGACACGGACAAGTATTAAATAAGAGCACTAACTGGGCACTGTTGTTTGGGCAACCATATACACAACATTGGTGTCCAGAATACAAGACGGTGAAGGTTATGTACATATGCAGACGAAACACGAAAGCATATCTTGTTTGAATGTGATCCATTAAGAGAACATACGGTCGGAAAAGTAGGCATTTCAGAAATCTATTGCTATCGCATTTCGCCCTAAAGAGAGAATTATAAAACTCGAAAGGCACTATTGTTTTCTTGAATTTTGTGGTGACAGAATTGTTTGGTACATCGCGGGCCGCCCAAATACCGACCAAGTTTTACGACCACTGGTCTAGGCAATGAGTTTTAGCAATATATGGACGATCATAATAGATCTAACAAAGTCTCAGTGATACAGAACTGTTTTAGCCTGCATAGTCCCTTTTCGAATAATAATCAATTGTGACACGGTTGCCAAGTGTTGTGATCATAGACTTAATATGTTTTCACTATGGTCCAAGGTCCTGTGATTGTGACGGCGAATTGTCACATTTTTATGGCAAACGCTATGTCATTAGTCTTTAATTAAAACCTAAGGTTCACGCACTTTACAGTTTTCAATATTTCTTTACACATTCAAACTACAAAGAATAGTCTATTTTAGTTTCTTAATCAATACACTGTAAATCATTTTAACGGTAGAAGGGCCTGACGACCTACAGGCGTTATCAACCTATAGATACGCAATATTCTAATTGAATTATGTATAATTTGAAACGCAATAACGGTAATAGTTATAGTATGTAATACGCCAACATTTATCGTGCCTCCCATTATCATTATAGGCACAGATCTGAATAGTCAGATCATTATGCTTAAAGACTATTTTCCCGTTATGAAATAACCCGGTGTCTAGAATCCATTTTAAAATTGTATGAAATTTGAAGTGATATTATTTCATTAAGTTAAATTTAGTTATTAGTATTCATTGAACAATAGACTTTAAGAGCACATCATCTGATCACAAAAATTAAGAAGAATTGTAAGAATTGTTCTTGCCAATTATGATTGCAGTATTTACGCCAATTAGGCGTGATTATATGAGATTAATTATTCGAATAATCGAACGTACGTGCTAGGAATAGTTTTCACCAAAGTTCACTTACAACCCATACATATATAAGCCCATAATTTGTTATGAATCAAAAATTGTTTTACCATTGTTTACTTAATTCCATCATATTTTTTATTAAAATATAAAAAAAAAAAACAAAAATACTTAGCATTTATAAAAAATATACTAACACTTGAACAAATAAATATATTTGGGAAGATGCCTCAGTAGAAACGTGCGCGGATTGCTGCATTTAGTTAGCTTTCGATTGAAAAAGGCATCAAGATGTAACTGTAATCACAGTAGTAGGATATCTTATAGTAGGTACTATAAATTTAATTATAAATATATCGCCTAGCACCCATTAGTTTATCCCGGTAACTATCCAAAGTCGGCTTTACAATTAACAAGCAATTAAAGCCGCCAATAGAAAATCACGCGAGCATTATCTATAAATGGTAACAGATAGATTATCCCCTAATCTATGCAACAGCTAGATCGTTTTTGATTATTCTAAGCGATAAATTGGAGCGAACGATGTCCGATGTTAATTTAATTTACCACTTACCAAATCCGAAGCGCGTCCACTTGAAATTACGCAGGGGTGTAATTAAGGTGAGACGGATTGGGTATTAGACCCTCTGATATACTAACCTTGTAGTTTTAGCAACGTACATATTACAGAAGGACCATTTATCCTGTTTATTTAAAACAAATAGTTATTATTGGTGTTATTGTAATTTCCTCTAAATTATTCTAAGATCACTACATAACATAACACAACATAAGCTCACGCCTGTTATCCCCGAAGGGTTAGGCAGAAGTGAAATTGCGAACTACACCACCCACATTTCGCCGAGCTTAGTTCCGTCTCAGATGTGACAGGAGGCGAGCCTGTCGCCATATCGGGCACAAATTCTAAACTCCGAGATGATGCTGAGTAGAAAAAAACCCAATACCACTTGACCGACCCGGGGATCGAACCCGAGACCTCAGAACGGCAGTCGCACCGTAATACAACTGCACCACCGAGGCAGCTAAGATCATTAGCTTCTGTTTATTACAGGTTATTAAATAGTTAAAGTCGTACCTATAATATTTCTAATAACTAATGACTTAATTATATTGAGAAAATGTTAAGCAAAACAGTAGGTAAAAAAAAACCCATATGGGCCAGCGCTATATCCTAAATATGAAAATAGAATTAATGAATATATATTTACATACTCGTGTAAGGTTTTCAACTAGATTAATGTGTCAAATACCCATAAAAATGAAACAATAGAAAGACAATTGAAAACTTGCGTAAACGCCAGGAAGGTGATCAAGTGGTTAATATGACTTTAAATGTTGCTAATTAATATTACTATTATGAATTTAGCATGAATGCGATTGGATGGATAGGATCAGGAATGAGTATGCTAGAGGAAGCTTGAATGTGGCACCAATGATAGAAAATATGAAAGGGAATCGTTTTTGAGAAGAGACGAAATGTATGTGACGAAGAACGTGATGACTATGAAAGTTAAGGGATAGAGGGGGAGAGAACGCCCAAAGAAAATATGGATGGAGTGTGTGAGGGAAGATATGAAGGTAATATGAGTGAATGAAGGTATGGTGGCTGATAAGACAAATAATAAATTGGAGGAGGTAGGATCATGATGATGATGACTACGAATTTGGAAAATAAATATGTTTTATTTCACAAAAGAATATTTAAATATAACATAGCCATACACGTTCTATTTTTTTACCATTTTCGCAGCGAAAGTGATAGTTTTCCAATTCAATTCAGCATTTAGAAGCAACTACAGACCAAAAATATTTTATATATTATGTTCTGTACATGAGCTTGTGATCTGTTTATTCTCTTAATCACCATAGAAATAGCGCGGAGCAAATTATACGGAATTTACATATGAGGGAGCCGAGGTCTAGACCACTTTAGTGCCTTCAGGGCTCGTCCAAAAGTTCAGTCAAGATACGATGAACAGGTTCTCCAACAGTTCGAAAAATGACTTGGTTCTCAGTTTACCATCTATTGAATTTCATGACATATTAATAACCCAGTTAATTAATCCCATGGCTCCGCTCGTATATACTAACGGATAGACAGATAGACATAGCCTTTTAAATAATGTAAGGATAAGAAGCTTTAAATGGTTAAGGATTTAAAAGAAGAAACACTGGAATGGTGATTCTTAAAAAGTTTTTTTTCTATAATTGAGATTGCTTTTGTTATATACTAATACATATAACAAATATATACTAAATACTGATCAGATAATATAAAAATGATTTAAAAAATGAATCATGTAAATCGGTTGTCTGGTTCTCAAGTTATAAGCCAACTTGCGGACAAAAAGACAGAGACGTCGCACATTTTATAATATAATGATTCGTTCACAATTTACTATTAAACTATCGTATTGTATTTAATTCAAACGCAATCGATAATAACCCGGAATTTAGAAGCAGTAACCTATTTAGTTACGCTAATCATTCTGGTCACGTATTGTTTAAATCAGATGATGTGAAGCTGACAGAAGTAATATGTACATACATATATACACGCCTGAGTAGAAAAACAAATAATTACTCCGTATATTAACCGACTAACGGACAAACAGACAGATTTAGATAATGTAAAGGATGAATTAATTTTTTAAACTTTAAAAACAGTTGAAAATATTTGTTATCCCAATTAATTATGTCGAATACGGTCGCGCATAAATGGTTATTTACAGCATGTCCCGTTGCTTCGTGTCTATAGTATAAAATTTAAAGTGAATCAGCTGTCCTCATTATGCTCTGCTGAGTGCACCGCGCCATACCGAGGCGGTGCGCCGCGCTCGAACTTTCACTGCGGCGAGTGTTTTCGACATGGCGTTTTGTTTTTTCCTTGTAGCCCAATCTACCTAGATTCGTTTTTAATAGCTTAAATTTCAACACGCCGCCGTCTTCCTATATGATTACAGTATTAGAGCAAACGTAAAATACGTACCATCAATTTAAAATTACTAGTCGATAAGATTTTATTTTTCATTTATTTTGAAATTTAACTCACTCACTTTAATTCTCACAACGATAGAAATAAGTCATTTGTAATCATGAATCATATTATGGTCATATCTTAGTTCATTTTACGAAATATTATATTATTAAATATGAGATAACGCCGAATTAATTACTCCCTTTTTTATCCTCCTTGTTTGTTTTCTTTAATGAAGTCTAAAAGAAGGGCGTAGAGCATTCGAAAAAATCACGTGATTTTTGGGTAAAGGTAAAAAAAAAATTGCTTAAAAGATGACGGGATTAATGGATGACATCCTTATTCCTTAAACGAAATTATTATTATAAATTATTTACAAAATTTCCTACTTCAAACCGACATTAATATCAGTTTCCGGAGTCATTTTGTTATCATTTTTCAATCCACGCGATTACGATTACAATAATTAGTACCGAAAAGTCAACACCACAATACATCCGCGAACGATATTTCAAAACGTCACAATAATAATGTTTACTTACGGCCATATTTATCCACGGTGCCTTTGTCACGGAAATTTTTAATACATTATCCGCCTTGTAGGGTGTCAATTAAACTAATACAATGTGCTGTATATATGTATTAATGACAAGGACATAAGGGTCTATTCATAAATCACGTCAAACATTAAGGCGAGGGGAGAAGGTCGACGTACAAAGTGTGATATTGTATGACAACGGGTCTCATAAGTTTCGCGAAATTTAAATATTATTGAAGCGTTATCTTGTCTTCTGGTCCATCCCACGTTAATACCCAATACCTTTCTTAGAACATTCTATTCCTCCCTGCGCGTCACATACCCGTACCAGGACAGACGACTATTCCATAACTTCTCAATCACTAGTATCACTTTCAAGCTTCCTCTAATACGCTCATTCTTACCAAATACATACCAAAACCTGGCCAAAAAATACATCTATTATTTAAAAAAGAACGCGTGTAAAGCAGTTTAGTAGGTTTCGAGTTTAAAAATAATTCACGGTCAAACTGTGAGAATTTTCTTTTCATAGAATGCAAGTGTGTAGTTTATATTAATATAATATAATATTCTGGTAGTCATTTAGTCGTCATTTTATTTAACAGTAAACTCAAAACTAATACAGGACAATAAATACACCCATTCGCTAACGATCACGTCGCCATGATTGTGTTTTTTTTTAGTCAATATAAATTCTTTCTGTCACCAATGACATTCATAATCAATAAAATTCTTTTTTTTTCTAATACAGCATTAAAAACATAACTATTGTTTAATTAAATACAATACAAATTTATATAACAACTAGCTGTGCGCCTGCAGCTGTGCCTGCGTTTCATATATTTTTTACTGCGTACTGTTATTTTTATTTATTTTTTTGTACGAAATCCTAATTATTCCAAAAATATTAGAGTTGATATATAGAGATATATTTAATTTTAGAGTTGGATAGGTGGGCTCGAACTCGCGTCCATTGACGCGGAATACGGCTACATTACCCACTACGCCATCATCGCTTCAAGCTTATCAGCTTTCTACTACTCTCACGTGAGAAAATCTATCTCCAATATGTCCAGCAGTGTCACTAGAGAACCAGTACTTCAAGAATTAGTATGTTCCAGTTTGTTGTATCAAATCGTCGCTTAACATCAGGGATTGTTGTCAAATCGCTAAGCCTATTATTTAGAAGACGTCACCAAACAGCGGAACGCAATAAATTACCCCCGTAGCGTTCCTTAAAATACTGTTACAATCATAGAATTAAAACAGACAGAACCGCAGTAGAACCACGCGGAATGAAGCCTTAAAAGACCACATACGCCTTTCGTTACGTGCCGGTGATTACGTAAGCACACACCCAATATATATACTTTTTTGGCTTCAATGTTTTAAGTGACTCTTTGTATGAAACTATCGTTATTAGCATTGTTACTATAGAGTAACGCCAGTAACATTATAACCATAGGGTTATAATCATAAAAATGCAAGCGTAGACACATCTAGTCTCTTATACATAAAATGTATCTGTGTTTATTACTGCTTAACGTTTATACTGTTTGTACTGTTTATTACGGCATATTTATGTTATATTTAATTGTAAGCGAAGAAACCGAAATAGAGTATGGAGTTCCTCAGGGTAGTATTTTGGGGCCGACTCTATTTTTAATATATATTAACGATTTGTGTACTTTGGAACTTTTGAATGGTAAACTAGTTTCATACGCGGATGACACTGTACTTCTGTTTTCTGGGACTACTTGGGAAGAAACATTCAAAATTGCGCAAGAAGGGTTCAATAAAGTAACACGATGGCTTAGTGCTAACTCTTTAACACTTAACACAAAGAAAACCAATTACATGACATTCGCTTTTCGTAACCAAAATTTAAATTTAATTGATAAACATTTCATATTCGCTCACACTTGTAACCTCCTTAATAACTGCAATGATTGCCCCCTTCTTTTGCACACCGATACTGTTAAGTACCTTGGTATAATAATAGACAAAAATCTTTCATTCAGCTCTCATATCGAAATATTAACTACTCGTGTACGTAAACTTATTTATATATTTAAAAACCTTAGATTTGTGGCGGATGCGATGCTTTTAAAAACCATATATTATGCTCTTTGCCAATCACTAATTATTTACTGTATTACTTCTTGGGGAGGGGCAGCCAAATCAAAATTAATAATACTTGAGAGAGCTCAAAGAGCAGTATTAAAAGTTATGCATTTTCTCCCTTATCAATTCCCAACTACCCAGGTATATAAAACTGCTGAAGTTCTATCAATTCGTCAATTGTTTCTTTTGCAACTTATATTAAAAAAACACTCGACGATAATATATGAGCCCAACGCAAACATATCTAGACGTCGAAAAGATATTGTATGTAAATCCAGCCAGTTTAATACAGCTTTCTCCCACAGATTTTTCTGTTTTCTCGGGGACTATTTATACAATAAAATAAATCGTGATGTATTTATATATGATAAAACAATCAACCAATGTAAAAAATTTTTTAACAAAATGGCTTATGAATAAATCGTACAACGAAACTGAAGAATTCTTAAAGATTATTGAATAAGTATATAGGAAACCTAGTCATAAGTAAAACCAGTTACTAAATAGCTAAAATATATGTGATATTGTCTTAATTAAGTTACATTAATCCTAAACACATATACATACACGCTCGTACACTCTGACACACATCACATACATACTGTATTTGTTGGGTTCACCCTAAATTTATTTACACTTACACTCACTTACACATCTTATTAATTAATATCCTTATGTTGAATATTGAGGCAGCAGATGCGCACTTGTCAACAGAGCGAAACCTACTGCCAAGATACAGGGAATCCTAGTTTGGCAGGCAGATGTGTAAAATCATTAAGTTATGCTCACAAAACTTCTGTGTTTATTTTAATAATGTATAAGATTGTGTGATTTTTTGGTCTAATAAATTATTATTATTATTATTATTATTATTATTATTATTATTATATTCCGTAATAATAGGTATACAAATTGAAGAGTCTGCATGAGTTTTGCGAAACATTTATCTCCAAGTCTGGTTTACTTGTTATATAAGTAAGTGTTGCAGAATAACCCACATCGCCTGTTATGATCGTATTCCCTCCTGCCTTAATGTTACAACATGGCGGACATTCTACATTGAAAGATAAACATCTAGAAAGTTCAATCGTGTAATAAGCATTCAGGGAACAAATTTATCAAAACCTAACTATAAATGACACACAAATTTAGGCGAATCGTGAACACCATACACATAAAATAATTCATTGACAGTATTTCTCATTGTTTTTTTTTTTTTTTTAATTTAATTTTCAACCCGGGCTATTAATTTGTCTGCATAAATTATAACTACTTGCTGTGTGGCCGCGACTCCGTCCGCGTTTCATAAAGTTTCTTTCTTACAAATTCAATCACTTGTCAGTAGAATTGACTATCGAATCATTTTTTGTTCACAATTTGAGTTGATTTGTTGTGCGAGTTTTACACGGAGCCCTAATTATTTTCTTCATTTTTTTGGTACTAAGAGAAAGCAAAGATATTTCTCACAAATTCAAGCACTTTCCCGTAAAACTGTGCATTAAACCGGAATTTAATTCACAATTTTATGACTATTAACTTTTTTTTTTTACGCGGAACCATAATCATTTTTGTAAAATAAAAGTAGCCTAATTTACGGGGCTTATCTTCAGCCATCTGCCAAAAAAAGTCCCATCAAAATCGGTCCAGCCGTTCCGGAGATTAGCCGGAACAAACAGAGAAACAAACATACATGCATACGTATTTGGTAAAAAGATTTTATATTGAAATTACAAACAGACACTTCAATTTTATTTATTAGTATAGACCAGTGATTCTCAACTTATTTTTGTTGCGGCACATATTTAACGATTTCAAAATTTGGCGGCACACAAAGAAAAAGATAAAAATTATTTACTTACTAAAAATAAAAATATTTTTAATGCGAAATTTGAGCTTGATGTTTTTTGATAATTTCATTTATATTTGGTCGTACAAATGACAATGCTACTCTCATATCGTCTTCTACATTTAACAATCTTGATCTTTTTTTAGTTTTAATGTTGGCTAATGCTGAAAATCCGAATTCACACAAATAAGCTGTGGAAAATATTAATAATATGTTTAAAGCTTTTTTTTTGGCTATCATTGGATAATCACATATGATGTTAATCCAAAATGAATTAATTGATTCTTCTGAATGTTTTCAAATTAAATCTGGATTATTGGAAAGCAAAATGAGTTCTTCCTCTTCATTCAAAGTTAAGTCAAATACATAACTATCCGTTATGAGAAATGGATTACAAACCCAATCAAATTTCTTAATATCTAATTTTGGGAAATAATGAATAATTCTCTCCTCTAATGTTGTCAAATGATCAACAAAAAATAATTTAATAGTTTTATAACTGTCTTTAGGGACTGACTCAAACTTTTCTAAATTGCCTTCCTGAGCTTTATTTTTCCATAAAGTTATTTGTTTTTTGAATACCACCAGCTTATCGGTTGAGTTTAAGATATTTTCATTGGCCCTTGCATACTTGAATTGATGTTGTTAAAAATATTTTTCTTTTTAAATGATATAATTTAATAATATTTACATTATTATATATTTGCAAAATTTGGCAGCACACTTTTGAAATTTGGCGGCACATAAAAGTGCCGCGGCACAGTGGTTGAGAATCACTGGTATAGACGTTGTTCACGTGTTGATTATGAAAAACTATCTATACTAATAAATAAAAGTGTAGCGTCTGTCTTTCATGTAAAAATAACAATTTTTTTTTCTAAATATAAACGAATGTATAATACCTATACCAAAAATACAAGTTTATAAATTTTTATCTGTCTGGCTGTTTGTTTCGGGTAATATCTGACCAATTATGACCGGACTTTTTTTAGTAGATAGCTAAAAATACTCCGCGTAGCCCAAGGTAAGTTTAATTTTCGAAAATAATTTGGGTTTCGCATAAAAAAATAAAACTCGTAAAAAATTTAATAAAGTCTAATTTAATGCACAGTTTTAAACACAAAACGCAGTGGAGAATATATGAGACGCGGACGCAGCCGCGGGCACATAGCTAGTTCATTATAAAATTGAACTTATACATTTAAATTTATTTTAGAAATTTTGTAACACATTTAGTTTAGCCGTTACTTGTCTCTAATCGATGTGGCCGATTTTTATGAAATTATGTACAGATGAAGTATAAATGTCAAATAGCAATCGATAGGTTAAAAAGATTTTTAGAATTCGTAAAAAAACGCTTAAAATCAAAAACGGATAGACACATTTTGATAATATTTTGTGAACCTATATAAATTATGTTAATTAGCGATAGATTTTTAGAAATTATAAAAAAATAAAATATTTAATAAAATTTGGTGAACGGGAAGCGTATGCTGTTCGGTCTATGAAAAACTAAACAAAAACAGGATATCACACATTTAATTAAGATAAAATACGTAGATAAAGTATTGAGGTCATTAATCTGGATAAAAAAATTAATTAATTGGATCAAATTATATAAAACTTATATTATCATGATCAATGTATATAAAATTTCAATAAAACGCTTTCCCTTCTCCGAAAGCTAAGGCTCTTTATAGGCTTGGATAGGTCAGTTTGAAGCTACGTCCGTAGACGCGGAACCCACTAATAACTGTGCCACCATCAGTTCTTGTGTGTTAATACGACCCAAGATCATTGCTTGACATTGGCTTAGTTGCTTAATAATCGCCACTGTCACTAAACTAAGCAATAGTTGATGACGCAACTCGATATTAGCGTAACAGCGCTGATGGCTTCTGTCAACACTTGTACAATGCCGTTTCGTATTTATGAATAAATTTATTGAAAATCGTTTTTGTCTACGTTATTACATTCCCAAGTTTTAGTACGGATTCTTTCAAGAAAACCTTTATGTCATCCAGGGTTTTTAATTCAAGAATCACAGTATCAAATCTATTTCCATTATATTATTTTTAATTCCTACTGATCAAAAACGATCTCGCACAAATCTGGGTCACTTTTCACCATTAAATAACTTATGAGACATTATAACGCTGCATCGAAAACTAATAATATTTATTAATTACAGCGAATTAGCAATGCCATCCAACGTGGCAATAAGGCCAGCCTTCTGGGAACCTACCCTTCTGACAGCTGGACGGCATTCATTATTTATAGATTTTTTTTTAATTATAAAGTTTTGTATAAATTAATGTACTTTTTGATTTGAATACATAATATTATAAAAATTTTCTTCACTGTAGACACCATTAGGAGGTCATTTTCTTTTGGTGGAAGAGCCTAATTACTTATCTCCAATTTAGACGCTTTCTCTTCTGTTATTGTAATACTATTTACATATGACTGGTATTATTTTTATTTAATCAAAATTGCTGTTAAAAATTTTGAATTTTTGTCAAACAATTGTTTTTCTTTTCAACTCTTTTTATTATATAACATAATAATATTTACTGTGAATGCCGTCGTTGCCTCTAATTAGAGTCCATCTAATCTAAAGTATGGAATTGTATTTGGTTTTTTGCATGTATCGGTGTAGATTCTGTTGGCGACCCTATATATATAAATAAATAAAAGTTTTTACTGTAATTTTTGTTAGTTATTAGTCAACAAAAAAAAACACCAAAACTCTTCTAACCTTTTGAATTACCAATTGAAGAACCATTGAATATTTAAGACAATTAATATTTTAATTGATTGAACGCAACAGATTAGGTGATTAATATAATGAAATATTATACCTACTGAAAAAAATATTTCATTCGGTTAATAAAAATTGTACGAAACGCGTAAATTAAATTAAACTAATTACGATAATTAAATTAAATTCCTTTTCACCTTTGTTTATGAACCGTTTTTTGAGAAGACTGAAAATATTGAGTCAATATCCGGAACAGCTGGACCGATTAAGACTGGACTTTTTTTGGTAGATAGCTGAAGTTACTCCGCGTAACTTAGGGTAAGTTTAATTTTCGAAAATAATTAGGGTTCTGCATAAAAAAAAAGAAAGCCCGTAAAAAATGGAATAAAATCTGATATAATGCACAGTTTTACGGGCAAGTGCAAGTGAACTAATGAGAAATATTTTTACTTGATCTAAGTTCTAAAAAAATATTAGGGTTCCGTAAAAAAATTTAAAACGCAGTGGAGAATATATGAGACGCGGGCGCAGCTGCGGGCACATAGCTAGTTCATTGTAAAATCGAAGTTAAACATTTAATTTAATTTTAGAAATTTTGTAACACATTTAGTTTAGCCGTTACATGTCTCTAATCGGTGTGGCCGATTTTTATGTAATTTTGTATACGTGAAGTATATATATGTCAAATAGTAATCGATAGGTTAGAAACATATTTAAAAAGATTTTTAGTATTCGTAAAAAATTGCTTAAACTCAAAAATGTATTGACCCATTTTGATAACATTTTGTCAACCTACATAAATTATGTACTATAGGTAATAGGTAGTAGGTACATAAAATTTTATGTTCTCTACGAAGCTTCTATTCAGTAACATGATCATAATTTTAGCAGTTTGTTTTGTTAATTTGGTTATAAATTCTGTTAATTCTGTTCTTGTTTCATATTCAATAAAATTTGATATAGTTTGACACCTAAAGTATGATTGGCATCCATCAAATAAGTGTAGTAAATTCAAGTCGTAGAAAGTCTACCAAATAAATACAAGTCTTCACGCATTGTTTTATGGGTCAAGGTCAAAAGCTGTGGATGTTAAAAAAAAAACCTTGATTTCAATATTTCGTAGTTGATTCTACAAAATTATAAAATTAGATATATTATTTGCGCAAAAACGAAATCATGATGACTTGCAAATTACTTTTATTAACCAACTTGTTGACTTCAGTTATAGAAAACAATTTTTTGCTTTTGAAATCAGTTACGAACTCCAACAAATTTGGTCTGAATTTTTTAAGTGAAAGAAGATCGTTTCACTTTTGACGAATAGTGGTCGGCGTCGCTTTTTAGATCTAGGTTTTTTAACCATTAACTAGGTAAGTACATCTTTCTACGAACATTTTTAATAGGTGATTTTCATAGTAATTTCAAAATATGTAGTTTTGGGAAAATTTGTTATCAAATTTAATAAATAAGTTATCTTTGAGGTTGTAAACTAATTCCAGTTGTATAATTTGTGTAATTAATGACAGTGATATAAAACTATGTATCCATTAAAGTAACACCAGACCGGCTGATATTGACCTGTATTAGTGATAATAGTCATTTACTTAATACTAGCTGTTTCGGCGGCTCCGCCTGTGTTTCATATTTTCTGTTCCGCACAATTATTTAAATAATTTAAATAAATAATTATTAGAACTGAATGTTAGTTGATACGCTATTATTGTTGTAAATACTAAATTATTATGGTACGAACATCTAAAGCAGAGATCTTTCTCACAAATTCAAACACTTTGCAGTAAAACTAATAATTACATCGTAATTCATTTCATTCACAATTCCATGGGTTTTCATTTTTTTACTCCGAACCCTAATTATTTTTCTAAAATAAAATAAAGCTTAAGATACTCCTTATAATTTCATCTATCTGCTGGTGAAAGTTCCGTTAAAATCGTTTAACCCGTTTCAGAGATTAGCCGAAACAAACAGACATACACAAAAATTCTAAAAATAGTATTATTGTTATAAGTATTTTTTTTGTAAAGAAATTGTTTTGTTTTGATATTAAAAACATACTTTTCAATTTTATTTTCATTTGTATAGATTTCATGTACATACAAAAGTAACATTTTAATTGGATATAAATAAAGGACACGACGGATGATATAAAAAAAATTAAATGAAAGTTATAAAAAACTATTTTAATTAAAAACAAAATCGACTACAAAAAAATAAAAGTATAACACCAACTAAAAAGTCAATAAATAATTTTTTATTAATCTGCCATTATTGCAAATAAACCATTTATAATGAATACACTGGTCAACTCTAGCTGGCACCGTCTCCAAAATTAACGAAGCAGATTAATAAAGTAAGCCGGTTTTGTTTTAATTTAAAAAGTTTTTTTCTACTTTGTTTAGTTTATGTATGTACTTTTAGGTATAGCTGCGAAGTCTACTTCATAGCTTTGGAAACAAATATATGAAACACGGTAAGTGTCTGTAATATTCGAAGGTTTTTCTCAATTTCCCTGAGTTTCACTGATCAGATCTTGATTTGGAAATCTTAATTGAAAATGGGACCACCTCAGTTTAGTGTCCACAGTCGATAAAAAAAGTTTGCAAATCGGTCTACAAATGGCGGAGAAATCGCGTAACAAACATACAAAAAAAAAAAAGAACACAGACGAATTAATAACCTCCTCCTTTTTGAAGTCGGTTAATAAGGACACTATTTCGGTGGAGGCAATATAAAGGGGAAAATATGAAAGTGGTCAACCTTCAAAACGGAACTTCTGGTTAATAAAGGTTAAGTAATAAAAATAAACAAACCTTGATAGCCCTTTTACAAATATCAATTTGTATTAAACATTTTATTGAAAAATGATTATACTATTGGTAAAGGTAGTCTAAAAGTACAATTATATCGAAAAACCGAAAGGTCTCGTATATCGTATAAACACAAAATTCGACAAGAAGAGTCCCTTTTACTTTTGAAATTGTTGCTTATGTCACTAAGCTGAAAAAGTCGAAAAATGCAAGGGCCTCAAAAGCGCACGAATCTAAGCTTGGACTGCCTTTGCCTTGCCTTGGTAATAAAACCCACGGAATTTGTCCTAACCTAACCTAACCTAACAACTTGTAAAAAAAAAAAAAAAGTAACAGTGGCTATAAGAACTTCTCCAGTTGAGGATCGGGACATGTCTTGTACCGCTGCCGGAGGTGGACCCGTAATTTGTGCGGGAGAAAAGTTAGCCGCCTGTCACTAGAGGCGGGAAAAATGGATCGCGGGTATAAGCGCGAGTAGAATTAATTTATCTGTTGAGGAGGAAATATTCGATTTGCGTTATCTTGTCTTCTGGATCGATTAGTTTATTATGCGGACGTCGTCTTCTTCGGGTTTTTTGTACTGACTAAATGCGGTTAACTAAAAGAACCTTTCAACTGGGACGATATCCCAGTTAGCTAGCATAAAGGTTCCAAAGTTCTGCGCTAAACCCACGTTATTTAACGGAATAAATGGATTTTAAGGTGCCTTACAGACCACTTGTACCTGGGTATAGTGTGCAGGGTGTAGGGTGTAGTGTAATGGATGCAATAGTACTGCCGTGTGCTTACGACAGCTATAGGAGTCTCCCCAGTTGGGGATCGGAACACATTCTGTGTCGCTACTGAAGAGTATATTTGAGTATATATGAATACCTATTTGAATGGTCTTTCAGATATAAAATGACACCCAGCGAGTGTTAAAACACTCATGAAGTCTAGTCAGACTACAATATAATACGATAAATAATCGCATTAATGAAGTTTTATGAGTTTGCCTTATGCATTTAATTATGCCTGAATTGGCAAGGTTGACGTGCGCACATGCACGCACTTAAAGCCATTTCACATGACGATCTTAATATCAAAATAATGAAGGTTAGTAATTATCTTATACGACTTCAAAATACTTTAAATGTAAATATGTATTATAGAGTTCAGATATTCAAATTACTTATCCAGTGTATTTTTACACAGCAATAAAATTAATCTAACTCAATTATAACCAAATTGGATAAATATTAAAAAAAACTTTTCAGTTAAGTAATAAACATAAGTAGATATACATTTAATAAATTCTGAAAATATATATGTACTAGTATTTTTAAATAGAAAATTTATTTTGATTTTAATATTATTATTAAATAGAACATTTTCAAAATTTATTTAAACAAAAATTAAATAAAAATTATTACATACCAGAGTAGTAAATAAAACGCGAGTAAGTAAAACACCTATATAATTTAACTGCAAACGCGAAATCCTATTTTTTCACTCGACTTATTTTTACACATAAATCTTTCACATATAAATACTATATATGTAGACAGACCGTAAACTTTACGTATTAATATAGTGTATTATCTATGGTACACTTAGTGATAGCTGCGTACCACCGCAATGAGTGTCGGTACAGCACTGACTGACCCAAACTGGGCAACAACAACTAACAATAGGATCTGCGCGAGCAAGCTGCAAACCTTGAAAGGTTCGAAATTTAAACATTGACTCTCGCTATGAAAACGGTAAGTGCAACCTTAACTTATACACCCCGGCTATATTTTATAATTGAGACTATAAACAATAGATATGAGTGTTCCATTTACGAAAAAAATAACGCAATGACGCCATTTCTCAGCTCGCTCGTTGGTCTAGCGACCGGTTCCTATTCATTGGTCATCTCGACGCGGTTTCCCTAACTTTCTTTGACCTCGTTTGAAGTCTGCTGCGGCGCTGTGTTTTTTGTGATATTTATTTTGAAATTGTATTAATAATACCTATAATTACTTATTACAAATTTAGATTCGTAGTGGACATACGTAAATTTTTGAAATGAACATTTCTTTAGCGGCGTTGAGCGATTCTCGGTAGGGGTAAAACTTATAGATCCGCTTTACCGATGCTATGACGTCAGCTGTCAACATGCTACAGTATGTCAAGCATAATATGGCGTTTAATTGCTCAGAGATAAATATTAACTTTAAATTTAACTTTACACTTATCGTATGTTTTGATTATGAATAGACTATAAACTAGATAATGAACATAATTATTGCTCGGAGCGCTAATAGATGTAGAAACTTAACAAATGTTATACGAGTATGTTATGTTATTAATTTCAATTAACAAATTAGGAAATAAATTAATTAATAAAACTGTTATTTGAGTTTTCACTTCTGTCGGCAGTCTCCATGGCTGTCTAGTTTTTTTTTTATTACTAATTTCAGCTCAATTTACAACTATATAGGCTAACGGTGAACAAAACCATCGTGTCATTAACCATTAGTATGTATATTACTTGTCATAATTGGATATTGCTAAATTAATATGCTAATGCGACTGGCGTCATTATATCTAGAATAGGGCCTTGCCTAATAGTGGAAAATAAATCATCTAACCTAATACACATTATAACTTTATTGACCTGATGGGTTTTATCAGCTACAGCATGGCTTTATGGTGAGCAATTAGAACACTCGGCTGGAAAATAACACCTGCATAACACACATTACACTGTACCCCAAACTACACGCAGGTACATTGGCTCTGTATGGCACCTTAAGATCAGTTTAAACATACAATAGTATTACGGTAAATATTGGTGTACCAAATAATATATATTCACCACCGCCATGCCCGTACGTTTTGATTTTTTCCATAAACTAGTTATTGTAGAAATTAGAAGCCTTTGAAAATGAAAAAAATGCTCTACTTTTACTGTCATTTTCAGATGTTCGTCAAATAAATTTGATGGATAAAATTCAAATTAAATTCAGTTCAGTTTTGAAGAAGGAAACGGGGTACTACGAAGTGATGTTTTCGTCTATACTGCATACAGTAAAATCAGCCCGCGCTGGAGTTGTCCCTTTCGTGTTTTATAATTCTTTATTTAGGGCGTAACGCGATAGCATTAGATTTCAGAAATACCTACTTTTCCGATCGCATGTCTTCTTAACAACCGTTTGCTTAGCGCAGGGCCAATTCCGCCGAATTTACGTTACAAGCGTCAGAGCACAAGCCGACGTCCTTACCAATTTAAGTGCCCTTGTGTTCTCCCGTTCTCCCGGCTGAGCACTATAAGCGCTCGCCCCAAGAAATCGGTGAAACCGTCGAGACTCTTCTGATCAATAGCATTTATGGTTTCGCCACACAGTGGGCGGGTCAGGACGTGAACGCGCTTTTAAGAGGTTTATAGAAACATCGCGCTAGCGTGCCGATCCGCCCACTGCGTGTCGAAAGCATTAGTCAGTTCGATAGAAAGAAAAGTTTCTCTACCTTTCTGTCCGTTAGTGTGGTTTGTAACTATTACATGATTTTTTTTAAAGTGAATAAATGTAAATTGTCCGAACAGGTTTTGGTATTAATTGCATTAGGTAATAAATGTAATGAGTTATGCGGATAATATTGAATTACGTCAGTAAAAAAAAATTACTAACGGCACGCACGTTTTATTGAAATACTTTGCCTAAACTGTTAGTTATAATTATGTGGTTCACGTAAGCGGAGCCGCAGGTACAGCTATTACTTATAGTGCATTACATAATATAGAGCATATTGATATCAAACAGTGTTTTAACGATGCATTATCACTAACTGAAGTACATATTTATTGATTTTGATGGGATTTTTTGTAGGTAGCTGATGTTACTCCACATAACTTAGGCTTGTACTTTAATTTTTCGAAAGTATTTAGGGTACCGCGTAAAAAAAAACTCATGAAATTGTAAATAAAATCCGAATCAATGCACAATTTTAACGGCAGGTGTTTGAATTTGTTGGGTTTGCCGCAGGGAGCGACGCGGTGAAATGCTAACGCAATCCCGTATAGCCCCCATCCCAAATGCGGTGGGCGGCCCCGGGGGGTTTAGTGGGTATTTCCGGACGCTTCACGTCCGGGCGAGTCCCACACTGGCACGGAGTCGTCCCTCCGTGCCCCCTTACCTATTGCATTGAGGGATTCTGGTCTCACTAATGCAATTGGTAAGGGTAGAGCGTAAATGCATTCACCTCGTCAAAAAAAAAAAGAAGAAAAAAAAGGTGTTTGAATTTGTGACAAGTATCTTTGATTTCTTTCTGTTAGTATCAAAAACAATCTCAGGAAAATTATTAGGGTTCCGCATAAAAAAAAATATGAAACAAAAAATTTGAAATATTTTGTTGTATTGTTTGTAATATCAACATAACAACTTACCGCGGAACACGTGTAACAAAAATTAAACTCATGAAAATGTGAATAAAATACGATGCAGTGCACAGTTTTACCGGCTTGAATTTGTGAGAAATATCTTTGGTTTCTGTTTGTACCAAAAATAAATTCAGGAAATTAATTAGGGTTTCGTGTAAAAAAAATTAAAATTAATAAAATTGTGAACAAAATACGATCAATGGACAACACCATCAAAACATTTTCCAATGATTATTTAAGTATTTTTATAACTTTACGCAGTGAAGAATATATGAAAAGCAAGCGGAGCGTACGGCGAGGAAATCATAAGTGTGCAAAGCCGGGCGGGTCGCTAGTAGAAAATATTCATGATACGCAAGCGGAGAACGGCTAGTCGTATACTGACATTATCTTGTAGATTTCGCTACAAATTTTGAATGGAATTAGCAAATTATTATCGACCAAATCAATCATGTTGATATCATTTAAAAATAGAATAATAGTTACTATGACAGCTACGTCAGTTATCGTTTGTTTATTAAAATTGAGTTGATATATAATTAAAAAATACAAAACAACATAACAATCATTTCCACATTTTATTTATTTGGGAAACACACAGTTAATAAAATACACATATGGAATTGCATAACAATATTACAGAAACCAGTAAAGTTTCCACTAAAATTATAATTAAAGAAAGTAAATATAACAATACTAATACCTCTATCATTACAACCTATAATATTATGGCAAACACTAGAAGTTTAAAACTATTTTCAGCAATTTTTTAAATGAACTGATGGGGGGAATGCAAATATATAAATTTTAGTAAAAATCTTATTATACATATCGCACAAACGAAATAAATTATAGATATACATACAGTACTGCGATATTATTAGATTGCATTCAACATTGCATGTTAATTTATTTTAATCATGCATAGTTAGCCTTGTAACAGATGTGTACGAATCTTCAACTCTCGCGGTTCAAGGCCTTTCGGGGTTCTCAACAGTTTGTGCAATTGTAAGTTTCCTTTGATGTAGTGTTTCATAATTTTATATTATTTGTTTACGAATATAATTATGTTAAATTACTAATATCAATTGAAACTTTTCTATGAGAGATTTACAGCTTTTGGAATTGATAAATGAATTCAAATTCTGTAAAATAAGTGAATGTCTAATTTTGTTTGTTTTTTTTCGGTAAATACGAAAGGCAAAATAATAACGATACGGGAAGTACAGACATTAGGAGAATCAAAAGTTAATTTATTACTTATATGAAAATAAGAATTTTGTATAGTTAGTGAAATAATGAGTGTTATTCGCTTAAACATTTGCGTTATCAAAATTACATTGATGTTTTTATTTAGTACTATATTTGAGTCGTATATTATCAAAAACGGCAATCTCCACTTTTGGACAACAAAAAAATGATCAATGCCAAAATATTGTCTATTATTCAATTGTTTATATTCAATAATAAGGTCCTTACAAAAACGGCAATCTTCCTATTAAAAACCATTTTAAACTATGAAGTAACATTCCAAAGCGGCATTCTCCTAGAATGTTGCTTTCGAATATGGCAGTCTCCACTTCGACCAATCAGAACGCAGAATTTTGTATGGGATCGACGTTGATACAGAGTGAGTCTGTTATATTGGCTTTTAATGCTTTTTGCTGGATATACTTAATAAAACAATTAAAATTATTGTTTCTTTTAAACTATGGAATATTCCGTGATACCGTGTCTACCTAGACAGTCAATAAAACGACAGAGAAATCCAGATAATTGGACAGGAAACGGGCGAGGTTAGTACATAACGTTTACACAATTTTGATACATTGTATGTATTGTTTTAGTAACTCTTTGTTTTTAAAACATTTATGACTACAGTAAACAACATAATAATCATTTTTTTCAACGTATTTATACCAAAACAAGTAGATATTGTGTTTACAATCAATAAATCAAAACATCAATGCTAGGCTTCTACGATCATCTTTAGTTTCTAGTTTCTACTATTCCGATGACCGGGGCAATCGGAGATACAATTTTAGCAATAGCTAACCACGAAATACAGAGTTCATACAATAATGAAACATTTTTTAAAATGGGTTCTTTAATTACTGAACAGCGCGGTGGTAATCGCAAAGAATTTGCGCTCAGAGAAAATCTGCTGCTGCTGTGAAGACGTTTATCAGTAGTTTCCATTGCGATGAGCCTCATTATTGTTGGGGTAAAACAAAAAGGTTTTATCTAGCTGCTGACCTTAACATTAATAAAATGTGGCGTATGTATATCGTTCAAGCACAGAGTCATTTAAAAGTGAAAAAGGCATATTTCAGAAAGATATTTAATACGTCTTATAATTTGGGATTTGACTCGCCCCGAACGGATGTTTGTTCAACTTGTTTGCAGTATGATGAATTAATAAAAGTAGAGAAAGGTATATCCAAACGGAATAGTATTATGATAGAAAAAAGAGTACATAAATTGCGAGCAAAAGCATTTTTTGATTTGGTTCGCGAAGAAAAAGCTGATATGATGACGTTTTGATTTGATTGTCCAAAAAATTGTCCTATGCCTAAACCGCCTGATAAAGCACATATTATTCTAGACAGTTATACCTATATAACTGTACCATTGTCCAAGGCAATTCTAAAACCAATCTTTCACAAGAGAATGTATTTGCTTACTGCTGGACTAAAAAATACTTTTGCGATGGGTTCAAATGAAATTGCCTCTGCTGTATTCTACCGACTATGTTCAACAGATTTGTCTGGGATTAAAACAGTATGTTTGATTGCGGATGGTTGCGGTGGATGAAATAAAAATACATCTATGGTGACCATGTTAGCTAAGTGACTGACAATTACTGCTCCAGACACCATAAAAATTGTTGAAATAGTATTCCTGTAGTAGGACACTTGTTTATACCACCGGATCGAGTATTTGGAGTGGTAGAAAAAGATATACGAAAACGAGAAATAATCAAAAATCCAGAAGAATACTTAAACATGATTGTATAGAGGGATAACAAAAAAATAAAAACTTTGATACGATGACGGTTTTTGAAGTAAGTTCGTCTGGGTATGTGAACACAATGTCAAAAAATTACTAGTAAAAGAATACGGTGAAAATTGGATCGAAGATAAGGAATTAGTGGTTTACAAATCTTTATTAACTGCGTCTACAAATAAAGAAGATGGACCTAAAGGGACTAATGAAACGCATGAACATGTAGAAGAGGTTTTATGTCAATGTTATAATGAATTGCGAATATGATTTTTTTTTATTCTTGTGATTAGGTACCGAAGTCTGATTTTTTTTATTAAAACATCTTATATACTTACAAATTTAGTTCGGTTTTACTGCTTAAATCCATAGATATTGCCTAACGTTTGAGTTCTATATTTGTAAGAAGCATTAAAATTTCAGGTCATTTTTAACGACTTACCGGGGCAACGCGGTAGAATGCACATGCCAACTCGTATTGCCCCACTCAAGGTGGCGGAAGGAACCGGAGGGTTTAGTGGGTAGTGGTTAACGGCGTTTCTCGCCGCGAGTCCCACACTAATATTGGTGTGTAACAGTCCCTCACACTTGTGAGAGACTGTCACACACCGTCGGATCCAGTCCTTTCCTGGAGGGTACGTACCTTTGGGTTAGGTTGGACAGCAAGTGCGTTAATGCATTCCCCTCGAAAAAAAAAGGTATAATATAACTAACGACTTGCGTACTATTTCTATCGTTTACTTTATATTTCTAGGCTTACCCTGGAGCTGCCATAAAATATCAAGAATACTTGCTCACTCGTTGTATAATTTAAAGATGGCGTTGGTTGTGTCAAAAGGGGCAATCTCCAAGACAGTTACTATTAAACTCGGCAGTCTCCAAAAGTGCCTTACAAAGCCGGCAATCTCCATTCGTTTTTATAAGATTTCTGCATATATTTTATCCATAAATCTATTTTAATTTCTTTAAATTATTCAGGGCAATGGCCATGAAATATACTAAAAAAAATATTTAGAATTTTACCTAAACAATATTAAAAAAACAATTTTCTTGTTTATTACAAATGCTAGTAAAATAGAGAATGCCGTTTTTTTTTTATATTTTATGACTCTTTTTTAGTATCATACGTTAATATTAGGCCAAAATTAAACCATTATGAACCAGAAAATTGCAATAGTTTATGTAAATTTGTAATTCTAGATAACTGCTGTAACGTTATTATTATCTGTGATAACAGTTATGACGCAGTTACCAAAGAAAAACTAGAAAATAAAAACTCAGGTCTAAAATTCTTGCACGGACGAGGCCCGGATAGCACGGACGAGGCCCGGATAGCACGGACGAGGCCCGGAGCACGGACGAGGCCCGGGCACGGACGAGGCCCGGTGGGTTCGCCGCAGGGGGCGACGCGGTGGCATGCATTGCAATCCCGTATCGCCCCCATCCCAAATGCGGCGGACGGCCCCGGGGGGTTTAGTGGGTATTTCCGGGCGAATCTCGCCCCGGTGAGTCCCACACTGGCAAGGAGCCGTCCCTCCGTGCCCCCTTATCCATTGCATTGGGGGACTTCGGTCTCACTAATGCAATGGGTAAGGGCAGTGCGTAAATGCATTTCCCCCCGACAAAAAAAAATAAAAAGGTCTAAAATTCTTTTATACATGACCGTAATAAATTATAAACAACAAAAAAGTAAACCAATAATAAATTCGTCTAAGAGGTGTTGGCGCGATTTTGATTTGTCATTTAGTTGTCCTTATTTTTAATTCATTATCTTGCAATATTTGACTATTGTATATAAATATAGTATTTGAATTGAATGTTGTAGGTATTTGATTATGTAATTTTGGTAGCACTTTACGTGATATAGTGTAGTTATGATGCACAAGTATAGTGAAGTAAAAATAATGACACAGCGTGAATTCTAAAATTTCTCAATCATTCCCGTTGTGATTGTAACAGATGGCCGCCATTTTGCTCTTAACGTCTGACTTGGCTGCATGGTCTACTAGTACTTTTGCTTTTTCCTTAAAAAGGAACCATAAAAATTCGTTGAAATCAGTGTAATTGTTTGAGTCGCCCTAGTCGCAGAGATGAATAAAAAAATCTGTGGTCAAAAAGTTGCTAAGTGTCACAATTGTCATCAGTGTCAATAACAAAAATGGCGAACGTTCCTCTTGGTATTAGAACTCACGCACAAAAAGTATGTAACCTTTATAAAAAGGCTTTGCGCAATTTAGAATCGTTCTACGATAGACGGTTAGTATTCTTCACTGTTAGAAATTTGTTTGTATATTTTTATTATATACTTGCGTTACGTAATTTGCTAGCAATTATCAACTTTTTTTACTTTTTATTTTACAGATATTTTGATCAAGAAACATGATAAGTTATATTAAAATATATTGTCAGAACAATTGTTTTATAATGAAAAAGGTTATTAGCTGTTTATTGTTTTTAGTAGGACATAATAAATAACATAACTCGTCAATTCATTTAATTTTACAAAGCATTTATTACACTGGTCTTAAATGTATACAAGATATTTTACTAGTACATGTCTCAATACACAATATTTGTTTCGATTAAGATTTTAAAGAACTAAACTGATAAAATACTGCTGTATAAATGTTTTTTAAAACATTTAGTTTATAATATATGTAGAAAATATATTACGTAGTTCTATTTTCATATGGTTGTCACATTTAGTATTTCAATTTCATTTATATTTATTATTTTTAAGTAATACACTTCACTTTGTATGAGTATGAACCAAAATGCAATATGAATGGATAAACTAAACATTAGTAACAGTTGATGGGAAAGAGTATTTTTAGTATCAGCCAATTTTCACAATAGTATACTATGTGTGTAGTTAAACATTTTTTAAATATAAGCATAGTTTCAACCATTTTTATAAACTTTTGTCAAAAAGTTGCTATTCCAAAAAATATATATCTTACCCTAATTGATATTGTATTAATGTATTTGGATAAATATCGACTTTAATTTAGTTAGAATTTGGTGATTATCATGTCATAATTCTCGCCATCTACAGAACAACTACCAAAACTAAAATATACAAAAATCTTGGTCTAGTTGCATTATTAGTCCAGTAAAGAAAATATATATCATCTACAAAAATATATATTTAATGATTATATATTTCTTATACTTTTGTGTCAACGGCTCCTATTTTTAGATACATTTAGTATATAATATGATAAAACATTTATAAAATTGCCATAAATATTTATGCATTTTACTATTTTATGCCAGACATGTTTACCGCTACCATGCAGTACTTCTCCGTGAGAGATTTGATAGATACGCCAAAGAACCAGACATGCGCAAAGCTGTACAATTGCTCAAAGAAGGGCAAGAAGAGCTCTTCTTGAATCAGCATCCTGTTCCAAAATATTGTGAGTGTTATTAATAAATACTTTGTATTCAGCAGTTTACTCTTCTCTGGTCTTTGAAATTGAAAGATATCTGAGTTAATGTTGTTTATCTTTTTCTTTACATGGTATAGCCTCAGTGCTTTGATCACAATCTCACCTGATGTTAAGTGAGGATGTGGACCAGGATGGTAAACACACTAAGCCTAGGTACTGGTTTTCAAGTGATGCTGCTGGAACACACCTATTGGTATTTGGCCAAATGTTTTTGGATTTTAAGGTAGTAGCTACCCACGCGGGCATTTAGAAAATTTAGAAAATACCCTACTGCCATGCTATGATTTCCTCATGATGTTTTCCTTTACCGAAAGCTCAGGCTGATTTTAGAGTTGGATAGGTGGACTTGAACCTACTTCCATTGATGCGAAATCTGGCTGCACTATCCACTACGCCATCATTGCTTCAAAAATCTATATCTTATGTAACAGATAGTCTACACACAAATTATGGTCTCAGTAGGCAAACAGTACTATAAGTATGAGCACAGAAGACTTAATTAAGACACATTTTACTAGCTGTATTCTATGTTTCTGGCTAATATTGTCTCTCCTTTGATGGCATGAGTGGTGTCGAACATAATTTAATTTTGCTGACATAATCACCATGCATTATACTTTAGCAACCCTTAATAATATCTTACAAATCATGTTAATAAACTGACTGAATTAAGTGATAAAAAATACAAAACATTGAGGTTTTCCTTTAATAAAAAAAGAACAACTAATTTAATCAAAGAACTCCCTGGTAGATGTGGGGTGAAAACATTAAACTCCATTCTTGAGAAGTTATAAATCTAGAATAAGTAACTTATCACTGATAGTAGATACAAATGAACCTGAGATCCGTAGTTTAGCATAGGTTTAGCGCGAGGCAAATTCAACTGAATTTACGTCACAGGTAATAAGGAAACATACCCCCATACTACATGATCCGTTTAAAGCGTGGGTGAGGTCTTCAAAATACTATGCTCGGTCACTGGAACGGAGGGTGGTTTAGATTTTTGGTACGCAGTCGATTTCGCCTGAGAAATTTCGCGCTTTATCGACCTATCTTTGAATATATTTGAAAACTCCTAGGTGCCTTCTCACTTCTTTTTGGCCGGGGAGCGGGAGTTGCACTGTACTTCTTCCGCTCGACCCGGCCAGATGAGTACGTTCCCTAAATAATTTTTGACGAAGGGAATGCATTTACGCACTACCCCTACCAAATTCATTAGGAGGATCAAGTCCCCCCAATGAAAATGGCTAGGGGGTGTGGAGGGACGTCTCCACACCAGTGTGGGGCTCATCCGGCGAGAAGCGCCGGAAATACTCACTAAACCCCCCCGGAGCCGCCCACCGCATGCAGGGGACGATACAGGATCGGGTAGCAAGCACCGCATCGTCCCCTGCGGCATATCCAATAGGGCCACGCCCAAAATCAGCCAAGTTGGGGATGGAGGGGTAGTCGCTGCCTGACCCACAGGCTCTCTCCCCACCCGCCTCTTCGCCCAAATTCTTGAATGAGAATTTCGTCCGGGGGAAAGGGGTGGTTACAGTCTGAATATATGTTCCCTAACCCAACCCTAGACAAGGTCCGTACCACTTTAGTGCCCTTGCACTAGTTACCACTCTCCCAGCTAAGCGGTCCAAAAAGCGAGTCAACAGCATTTAGTCCATAAAAAAAAACCTGCTTATACATTAGAACTTTTTATCTTTCAGTCGCAAAGAGTCCCGGAGGTGTAGCTCACGAGCGTGTAGTGACTCCACCAGATTGGATTCTGGACTACTGGCATCCTTTAGAAAAAGCCCAATACCCTGAATATTTCAAACGCCGTGAGGAAAGGAAGAAGGAATTCATTGCAATGTGGGGAGAAAGAATACGGGAAATATGATGAAAAGGAGAAAAACACCATTAGATTCAATTATTGTATAGTTGTGTAATATAGTTTCATGTTAAATTAATTAACAGTCTTTTATTTATAAAAATTGTCAGTAAAAAAGAAACTTTAATTAAGCCAAATAATAGAATTTAGTTAGCTTCTGACTTCGCGTTTATAGAACCCCCGTACTTAGAAAACAAATGTATGTGCTGGACAGCCAGCTGGCTGAATCTTACTCCACTTCTGGTAAGATGACACTATAACTATTTTGAACTTGTAAAAAATAAATTATGATAACTGCTATATAAATAAGCTCACGCCTGTTATCCCCGAAGGGTTAGGCAGAGGTGAACTACACCACCCACATTTCGCCGAGCTTAGTTCCGTCCCAGATGTGACGGGACGAGCCTGTCGCCATATCGGGCACAAATTCCAAACTCCGGGATGATATTGAGTAGAAAAACCCAATACCACTTGACCCGACCCGGGGATCGAACCCGAGACCTCAGAACGGCAGTCGCACCGAAATACAACTAAACGCATTTTTAAAGTTATTTAATATGACATTGTAGTGCAAATGATTTTAACACCACGCTACAGGAAAGTAATGACCTTGTTTATGATGGTAACCATTTTCAGAAAATAAAATGATTATCAAAAAAAAAGATAAGTACGATTCGGTTTCGAAAACCTAGAACTTCTCATGCGTTTAACCACAAAATACCTTTGTGTTATGTGTTTACCACAAAAAAATAATAGAATCTACGGACCAGCCAGATTTGAAGTTGGCCAATTTTTTACATTTTTTCACACATGTACCAATGTAAACAAAAAAAAAAAAATTAAATAACAAGGAGACCCATTAAAATTTTACTTTTTAGGTTTGTTCTACAGGATATTCACCATAAAAACACATTCTGCGATCATTTCAATGGACTACGTAACACATTCAAAAATATTGCCTTTTAAAGATACAGGAATAGCAGACTTAACAATAAGGTTCTTTATTTACATACGGAACCCTTACAAGACAAATATCCAGCATAAATAACAAACAAAAGAGATGGACAATTTATGTAAATGAGTTATTTCCGTGGTAGATAATTTTACTTTTCTCTATTCAATTCAGTTTCGGATAGTTTGATAAGTATGCCAAGGTGGTTTTAACAACGGGAAGAAAATCATTATGTTGTGACATCGTGTATGCGAGGTAAATAAACCAAGGCTTTACTGTTGTAATTTTTATTATTTATAATCTTATTATATACCATACAAATATGCTTTGAAATCGTTAAGTTATAATAAGTTTTTATGTAACAACAAGCAACACTATAAGTAAACTTAAGCTAAAAAAAATATAATTTAAATTTGATTACAATATTTTAAATTTAAATTGTTCACCTGATGTTAAGCGATGTTCTGGTTTGCAATGGTTCTCAAGCCATATTGCCGGAACACACCTATTGGTATTTGGCGACAGGTTTTCTAACTTGGTGGTGGTAGCTGCCTAGGCGGGCATTATTAGAAAATCTACCACCATGCGCCATGGTTTCCTCACGATTTATTCCTTCACCGGAAACTCGGGCTGATTTTAGAGTTGGATATATGGGTTTGAACCCGCGTCCATGGACGCGAAGCCGAATCGCGCTACCAATTAAGCCATCATCGCTTCAAAATTAATAGTAGTTAATTAAATAATGGTATTGTTTTAGACATTCATAAGCGCCTTCTTAAGGCCTAAATTGAATACAGTTTTTTTTTAAAGGTCGGTGAAATGTGGGTGGTGTAGTTCGCTATTTCACCTCTGCCTAACCCTTCAGGGAAAACTGGCGTGAGCTTATGTTTAGGTAGGTACATAATAAGATTAGTAATATTACTTATGCACATGTAATTTTCATGTTCAAACGACCATCCGCTCAAGATATTTGAATGTGTAGTATCCTTAGTAAATATTAATGTAATTTTTCGATAAAAAGTTAAACTTAATTCAGATCAAAGTCCAAAACAACTATTAATTTTGACAAAACCTAAAATATGAAAAGCGTATTCCTATTTATGAGTTCATGAGACCCAGAGTTGCCAAATGCAAAAAGTTTGGAGTATCAAATAAAAATTATAAACTCTGATTTCAGATCATTACTTGTACATTAAGTGAATAGAGTATATTGGTTATAAATTTACAAGTATCTATTGAATATATTAAATATTGATATTAAATATATTAAATATTGATATTAAATATATTAAATATTGATAATTGAATTGGAAAAATTTTAGGCTATCATTTACACCAAATTCGTTAATTAAGTAATGAATGAAAAATAATTCAGTCAAGTCATTCTGAATCTCATAGCCTCGTACATTCAGTTGAAAGAAGTCGCGGGCGCTAACTAAAAATAATAATATTCAATCACTACTATGAATTTCACGGTTATTTCCCTTCATACATATTCAAGCTCATGCCTGTTATCCCCGAAGGGTTAGGCAGAGGTGAAATAGCGAACTGAACTACACCACCCACATTTCGCAGAGTTTAGTTCCGTCCCAGATGTGATAGTGGGCGAGCCTATCGCCATACCGGGTACAAATTCTAGACTCCGGGATGATACAGAGTAGAAAAACCCAATATCACTTGACCCGACCCGGGGATCGAACCCAAGACCTCAGAACGACAGTCGTACCGTAATATAACTGCGCCACCGAGGCAGTCAGTATTTGCATTCGAATGGAAATATTTTGTATTCATATGTAAAATTCATGTATTTATGACAAACATGTAGGTTATAATTATTATATCTTACAAAGTTCAAAAGACGTTTACAAAATAATAAACTCATCGCAACTAAAAAAATATTTATTATTAGATTATTAATAAAATTCACATAAATAGTTTATACACAATGTGATTAAATTAATTCATTATTAACACGAACGAATTGCACCGACTCGTATCCAAATGGCGTTAACTGCGCCACAATGTTTCCCACCCCGTTATAATTTACATATCTCTTCAGTTCCCCCCTAGTGCTTGCCCCCGGCCCCAATTGTGTCCCCCGAACACAGTGCCGCCCGCTTGTGTTTGTACACGCGCCTGGGGGGCAGTACCAAACCCTCCCACGTACCTTGTATCCGGAAATATTCGTTTCCTGTACGGAGATAAAGAACTTCAATGTTATGTACTTATATCTATACTAATAAATAAAATTGAAGTGTCTGTTTGTAATGTCAAAATATTTTTTTTTTTTTACTAAATAAAAGGAAAAAACTTACAAAAAAGCAGGCGGAGTCAGTAATGCCGGACCACCAAACTCTTGTGGGTATTTGAACAGTAAGAAGAATGATAAATGACCAATCAAAATGCCCAATAACTCCATAACACCGCTGTAACAAAGGATTGTTTACCATTATACAATACAAAGTGTAAGAAATAACTTACCAGTGATAATTAAGTTTAAAAAATACAGAAAAACTTATTACACAACATTAACTTGAGGGTATTGACTAACCAGATGGATATTAGAAAATGCCTTGAAATAATGCATTAGGTTTGCTTTATTAATTTGAACTAATTCATTCATTCCATTAACTGTATTAATTAATTATTTAGGATCAACTACTCACCCTCCGCTTAAGATAAGGTTGAAAGCAAGAAGAACCCATGGAAGATACATTGCTTTAAATCTAGTCCCAAACCAGAATGAAACGATCACATCCTTATTCAGTTGACACCACACATATAGGACTGATATCACCATCGGGTCCATAAGGAGCTGTAAAACAAATATGTAACAAATATAAATAAAGCAGAAACTAAATTTCTTTTAGCTCAAATGCCAAGCAACTTATTTTGTGAATTGTTTTAATATCTACATATTTGTTCAAGGAAGGTATATATAAATATAACTTTTGTTTGAGTAGAAAAAGTCAATATTTTGATACCAAGTGACACTAAAAATCAATTTTCATGACTAAATCTTAAATTGCACACAATACTATTTATAATATACTAGAGATTTGTGATTTCTCAAGAATCTTAGAGGTATATCTCTATCTCCTATAGTTGACTCACATTAACTCAGTTTATCTCTGGACCAAATTCTAAAATCAACACAATTAAAGAAGCTAGTAAAGAATAAATCATACTTACAGGAAACTTAACTAATAACGCAAGGATAACACAACAGGCCCAATTAAAGAGAAGCATGTAGAAATAATCAGCTGGCTTTCCAGCGAATATGCCAGACTCCAGACGGTCTGAATATTTGTAGAGGAAATAACAGTTTATAAGGAAGTGAAATCCAGTTCCTGGCGTGATGGGATAAAAGAACAAAGCTGTAATTGGTCTCCATATCTGAAATTCAAATTAAACATTATTAATACAATTCAATCTTTAAAAGTGCTAATAGACCTGCAGACAGATCCATACATGGTAAGTCGATGACTGACGTTATCAGTCACCTTATGGGCACAGTTAGGTATAATTATCAAAGCACATAATAATTGCAACTACAGCAGCTGCAATGTTAATACCTCTATAAAAATCCATACATATAATAAAAGGCAACATCTGTCTGGCTGTTTATCCTTTACAACATCCATACCTACTGTGCTTAAAGTTGAGTGATAATTGGGGTCAGTTTGGTTACCTGCCATGCCATATAACTTCACTCAATTGTTAACTTGTATTATGTATTAATCACTCAAATATCAATAAAAAGTTAACAATAGAAATACAAATGAAAGCCAGCATAAACACCAGGTTGGTGCTTGACTGGTTAATTAATGTTAATAATATTTGATATTTATCATATTGATCTAGATCAAGAAATTTTATAGTTTGATCTTTGATAAGTTATCCAATAATTTAATATTTATAGTTATTGTTGAATTATGTTAAAGCTTCTAACATAGTAGCATCAACATAAAATAGGCACCTGGGCTATTTTGATAAATAATTGTATTTCATATATAGTTTGGTGGAAGTATATGCATTTGTTAACGCCGTTACGAGGGTTATGCATGTGACGAGCCAAGAGAGGATACCTGCGTGCGTCATCGCGCGTCACTCTGCACTCTAATGTGTCTAAAAATGTCTAGCTTAAGACTGTCGCAAGTGCTACCTATATAATTTTTATAATTGTAACAATATAGTATATCTCGAAAATATACGGGGTTTTGTTTGATAAAAACTCCTAAGTGTCCGCGGAGACAGCATTTTTAAAGTAATTTAGAATTTAACCTAGGACAATATGTAAGCTACAAATAAACATTGGCAGGGGCATCTTTACCTACAGTGCAGGGTGTGCAGCACACACGAGTGCAGGATGTGCAGCACACACGGGTGCAGGGTGTGGGTTATAGGGGGCACCGAGCAATGCTCACGACACATACATAGATGCGCTACTCGGAGTGCCAACGCTTTCAAAGACCCTGCGCCCATGATGTAGCTGACACCGAGTGTGGTAAATTAAAATAGCTTCCCGCCATTAAAAATTGCATCCGAATTGTCGTTTAAAAATATAGCTGTAAGTATTCTATTTTGACCGCACGCGTACTAGAGGGTGCCAGAATATTGGTTTCACACAGGCGCTACAAGGGCTAGAGCCGCTTCTGATATATAGAGGCTGGAACATTGGTGCTTTAAACTTATCAATAAACCTATGAGAAGAGCATTGATAAATTGAACCAGTAATTCATTTTATGTAAAGACATTTTTTATGAACAAATTATATATCAAAAAAAAAACAATACATAATCGAGGACACTCACCTGAAATTGTTGTATGAACGTATAATAGCCAAGAGTCAATACATCATAACCAACAAGACCGAATTTGGCAAGTAAACTGAGGACTAATGTAGCCGTCAACCAGTATCGAGTGAAAAATGGTACACTGTTGTACAATCCCTGAATTCAGACATTTTTGGGTGTTCGCTAAAATATAAAATGAACGAATTGGGTCCCTTCTCACTTTGAGCTTAGAAATATTTCTTAAATATTATAAAGAACTAATGATAGTTGTTTCCGAATAATAACACTGATGATGAAACAATATACAATATTTGTAAGTACACGTGTACTAAAAGAATTTGTCGAGAACATTCATTGTAAATTGAAAGATTTTATTGTTTTTGACAATTTTGACATTACCAAGAATGACATTATTATTATTCATCTCTGAATGACATTAGGTATGTTTCTTTTTTTTTTAACTTGGCATCTCACTCTCCTCTTTAATTAGGTATGTTAATATAAATTTGTAGATAAAAAAAATTACACATTTTATTTCAATTATAGAAATACAGACACAAAGTTTAATTAAAAATAATGCTTTTCTTTAACACAATAATTAAATAAATAATACTAATATATCATTAATTTGCGTCAAATTATAAATAATACTTCCAAGATTATTGTTTTTTTTTTGGTTCTGTTCATTCCTCAATAAGGAGTAGGCAAAGGTACTAAGATCATGCAGCCACTAAGGTTATTGTTTTATTTGGTTCAATTTGTACCTTTTTAAAGAAAAGGCAAACATGCTAAACCATGTAGCCAAGTCTGTTTACACCAGCTTTCCATTGTTTTCCTATTGTCTTATTTTTATGGGTTATTGATATATCAAATATTTACTTGTGTTCGGGTACATTCTTAATTGTAGATAATTTTATGGTTCTTATAGAAAAAAAATAAACCTTGATTTCCTAGGTTCTAAAATCGATTCAGTGCTAAATGACAATTATAAATTGCTTTTTTGATTTTAAGGATCGATTCTTCTATTAATCGATCTCAGATCGCTATCCCTATTTGACATTTAACTTGTTTATAAATTAAAATTATTGGCTTTGCGGCAAAAATGAGATTTTTACTGAGAAGTTTTATAGCTAAAACTAATAAAACTTTGAACAATACGATTATCCTACGGTGTTTTTCAAATAACGCTGATAAAATACCTGTTAAGGACCCAGAGAAAACTAATGATATTAAAAAAAGTAAGGTTATGTTTATCTAAATTGATATTTTTTAATTAGCTTTAGAGATATATCTCTAAATGTCCAGATTTAAATATGTTTAACTTTTTAAATTAGTTATTACGCTATTTTAAAGTAAACTTCAAATTAAGTTAAGATCTTAATTTATCTACATCAGATTTTGCTTCTTTGATTTGAACACTCCCCAATAACCAACCGTACAAAGTTATTTTACTCAAAGCTATTGTATAAGTAGTTTTTTTTTTATTATTGTATAATAGCTCTTTAGTATAAGAAGATATCAGAAGGTAAAATTTAACTCAGAAATATAGATTTATTATATGATATTGAGTAATTTTTAGGCTAAACCACTTAATATTGCCTATTGTTATGTGATAATGTAAGTCTAGAAAATAACTGGCTTTCCAAGTCATGTGGTTTATACTATAAGTGGTTGGTGATAGCTTTTTAAGTTGAAAGTAGTCACTAAAACCATGGGACCATAAGAAAATTTTCTACCACCATGGTTTACTTTTGTAATAGTATTTTCTTTCACTGAAAACTTATGATTATTAGAGTATAGTATTAGACCTCAAGTTAATTAATCAGATATCCAACTTTACAAGGCATAAACTCATGATTTATAATAACAAATGTTTGCATGGTCTTGGAAATTTGACCAGCTATTTGTATGGATTACTTGATTACAAGATTGAAAATTGCTTTAAACTGTTTTTTATCTTTACCTATATATATGTAAAGGAAATCTATCTTTAATTTTATTTATTATGTAAAGAATTTCTAGATTTTTATGTTTGTCTAGTTAGGTTACGTTAAACGACCAGGCAGATATGACATCGAATGTTATGTCAAATAGTTTTAAAATAATAAAAATATAGATTTTGTAATAATATTATAAGAAATTGTTATGTTGAATAATAAACTTTTAATCTATATTTTTATTATTTTAAAACTATTTGACATAACATTGGATGTCATAGCTGCCAGATCGTTTAACGTAACCTAACTAGACAAACTTAAAGATATACGTGGGTGGTCTGAAAAGTTTCCGACCTAACAAAGATACAAGACATTTTTTCAGAATAATTTTTTTAATTTTTCAACATAGTCTCCTTGTAACTCTATACACTTCTCCCGGCGATGCTCCCATCTCTGTAACCCGTCCAAATAGTACTCGGCGTTTTTCACTGCAAAATAATTATTCACGAAGGTGATTGCCTCTTTATTTGTCGAAAATCTCTGTCCTCCGAGCGAAATTTTTAGATGAGGGAACAAAAAGAAGTCGCTTGGGGCTAGATCTGGTGAGTAAGGCGAATGGTCAAGCAGTTGAAACCGTAATTCGTGGATTTTCGCCATGGCAACCGCTGAGGTGTGAGACGGTGCGTTGTCTTGGTGAAACGGGATTTTTTTTTTGCAAACGTGGCCGTTTTTCCGCAAATTCTGCCTTCAGATTGTCAAGTAATGATGCGTAATATGCTCCTGTAATGGTTTTTCCTTTTTGAATATAGTCGAACAAAATAACTCCATGACTATCCCAAAAAACAGTCACCATCACTTTCCCAGCCGAAAAAAACAGTTTTTGCTTTTTTTTGGAGCCGGTTCCCCCTTTGCAGTCCACTGTTTGGACTGTATTTTTGTTTCGGGCGTATAATGGTGTATTCTAGTTTCATCTACAATAATTAATCGACGCCAAAACTCGGATTTTTATTGCGTCTAAACTGCGCCAACAGGGGTTGGAAATGTTCATTCGAACACGTTTTTGGTCTAACGTGAGCAAACGCGGCACCCAACGCGCGGACAGTTTTCTTATGGCTAAATGTTGATTTAATATGTGACAAACGAGTTCTTTTGACATGTTCATAACCTCTGCTATCTCTCTCACTTTAATTCGGCGGTCGTCTAGCACCGTTTGATGAACTTTGGCGATGTTTTCGTCGGTAGTTGCAGTTTTTTGACATCCCGAACCTTCATCGTCTCCCAAGCTCTTACGGCCACGTTTAAATTCAGCTGCCCAAAATGTCACTGTGGTAAATGATGGTGCTGAGTCCCCATACACAGAATCTAACTTATCTTTTATTTGCGTAAGCGTATTGCCTTTCAAAAACAAATATTTAATGACAGCTCGATACTCGATTTTGTCCATTCTCATAAAAATACTCACATCAACTCATTCAAACGACTGTTACCTAATAACTGTGTGTCCAAAATGGCTGAAACTTTAGTGAACAACTGTCAACAGGTGAACGACGAAATTCACTAGCTTTTGTTTATTAGTGCTGCCATCTTCATGTTGAGGTCGGAAACTTTTCAGACCACCCAGGTAGAACTTCTTTATATTAATAAATAAAATTAAAGAAATAGTTTTCTTTTACATATAATATAGAAAATGGAAATCTAAATATATTTTCAGATATCGTAGTAGAAAAGTTCAATGCAGTGACAATACTCAACATAGACCGTCAGCAAACACGTAATAGTCTTGATGTACCAACACTTAGAGAGATAGGTGCTGCTTTAGATGCATTTGATAAAGATAATGAGGCAAAAGTAATTGTGTTTAATGGTGAAGGTGGTTCCTTTTGTTCTGGATTTGATATTGATGACATTGCTGAAAGAGGTTATAATGCATTAAAAGATGCTTCGGTAAGTCTATTTCCTACATAAATAGCTAAAAAGTAATTTAAAATTATTTTTTACTGTAAAACTAATAGTGTTAACAAACATTTTTACTGGATACTGTTTAGTTACAGACATCATTCCTCTAATATTGTTGGAACTAAACAAAATTATACTTATGCAGACTAACAGGCAGGCAGACAGATAGATGATGCATGTATGGTTGTAAACTTTATAGCAGTCTGAATGTTTGTTAACATTATAAGTCTTTTTACTGATTAATAGTTATTTAATTTTAGTGATAAGTAAGGATGATGCAGTATATAGATGTTCAGAATCCTAGTATAAACATAACAATAAGATACTGTTTATTTTTCAGGCAAGATTACTCAGAAGACCATTATGTGACAAGATAACAATAGCAGCCGTTTCAGGTTATGCTGTAGCTGAAGGTTTTGAGCTTGCTTTATCTTGTGATTTACGAGTTATAGAGGATACTGCAGTTCTTGGATGCCTTGGCAGAAGATTTGGTATGTCACTTGCAGTTATTTATTAGTTTAAATAACATATGCGCAGACTGGACCATGTAAATGATATGTCCCACGACCAAAGTTATCAGTCACCTTAGGAGCAAATTCAGGTATAGACTCATTATCAAAGCGAGTAATAAAAAATTAATTACGATTTATGCAAGTAAACGACATACAGTGTTGCCACTACAGTAAAGTTATTTCTTTGTGCTTTGATAATGATGTCTGTTCCTGATGGTGCCTGCAAGGCGACGGATAACTTTGGTCATCCTCCATACCATATACGTGTTCCGGTTCAGGCGTCTGTTACGGTTTAAGACATTTTTTTGGAATGCTTTGAAGTTTAAAATGTTTTTGTTTCAACTTACTTTTTGAAAAACTCATAGCTCAGAGACATAATTAATCTTGTTTTATTTAAATGAGTTTGTTCAGTAAAGTTAAGTTTACATTACATTAAGTTTTTTATACTTTGATACTAGTGTAATATATTATTATACTTAATGTGTCAAGCACCCATAAAAATGAAAATGCTGGCGTAAACGCCAGGTTAGTGCTCAAGGGGTTAAATGAAATCGATTTTAGGATAATAAATTTTGCTTATTTCTTAAACTGTCATACAATAATTCTCTACTATAATATGATAATAACATTACTAAAAGAGTATAACAGTGGATGGATTTAGAGGTAGGGCAACATCAGAAAAGGTATGGATGAATGGTATGAAGAATGAAAAATCCTTTATCTTGAGAATCAGCTATCATGGATGTAGCACTGATTTCTGACTGTAGTAATTGGAAGGCAAGCCCTTTGAAATATTTCATAATAGCCAAAAAATAGTTTATATTAATTTAAAAAAATATTCAGGAGTACCACAGAGCTTGTTCGGTGGACGCAAGTTGACCTCATTGATAGGCCTCTCACGAGCTTTGGATCTTCTTATCACTGGTCGATTGATATCAGGCGTTGAAGCGAACCAGGCAGGACTGGCCTGCAAACTAACATCTACTGGAACTGGTCAGAAACAACTTTATTTGGATCATTTTGGTTTTTTTTTTTTATGGTTTAGATTTGGCGCTTTGACCACAATCTCACCTGGTGTTTAGTGATGATATGGTTGGTAAACACACTAAATCTGGAGTACTGGTTTTCAAGTGATACTGCGGCAACATACATATTGGTGTTAGTCGGCAGGTTTTCAAACTTGAAGATGGTATTTAAATTCAATATTAAAAATGCCTTGCTATGATTTCATTATGTTTCCCTTCACTGAAACCTCAGATTTATTATAAAGTTGGACGAGTTCGAATCTACGTCATCATCGATTCAAAATCAACTATGGAAGTTATATTGTTTGATTCTTTGTACAGGATGTTAACTTGTAATAATGTTTTTAATTCTTTTTTCAATCTCACCTTATGTTAAGTGTAATTTAATGACGGAGTAACACGCCTCCGCCTAGGAGAACTGGCTATACTGCTGGAACATAGATGTTTGGCAACAGATATTAAGTATGCCAAAATACCAGCCGGCCATCAAAAATTGCCATACCATCAAACTATGGTCTTATCATGATGTTTTCTTCAGGTTTATTGTAGAAAGCGAACCCCAATGTATTTTTAGCCACATTAGTACTAAGTTATTGACGCTACAAATAGGCCTTTTGTAAGTCTATTATAAAATATATCTAAGATAAGGGAATCTAAAAGGGTTAAATAAGGTGTTTACCACTTCTAATTCACTATTAATCATTCATACTTTTAGTAATATGGAATTCTTTGCGATTAATTAAGTCATGATAGAATTGATTGTAAAAGTTTTTTATTACACCATTGGATAACAATAGCAGTTGAATTAAAAAAAAACCTTTATAACGACACTCATACTTAAAAGATAGAAAACGTCCCAGCAGAAATTTGACTGTGTTAAAATACATGTGATTCGCGTTCTTAGATATATCAAAATTCATTTCTTTTTGAAGCAATACTCACGACCATTATGGTACTTTTCCTTTTTTATTTATGGATGTTTTTTTTAATGTATTTAGCTCTTGGTGAAGCGGTAAAACTTGCCAAGTCGTTGGTTAAATTCCCTCAAAATGCTCTAATAATGGATAAGTTAGCGGCTGTGAATTCACAGTTGAATCCAAACAGTGAGGAGAGTATGCGCGACGAAGCTGTTATGACCAGCCTTCTGGGCTATGCCATTGAAGACATTCAAGCTGGTGTCAAGAAATTCCAAGGGGGTATGTTGGAATTCTTCTTTTCAGTTAATTGCAGTCTCTGTGAGTTACACAATTCTGCCACTGTCCTAGCGATAACGATATTTATCCAATCTTGTATTCAACGTTTCATAGCTCTGGCAAAACGTTTGCTACCTTGCTAGAACTTTCTATGGAGTTTTTGTGACATTTCAGGATAAACGTTCCTATTTTGAATGCGCTTGTGCTTAATGTCCAACCTATATCAAGCAAAGATTAGTATACTGAATTACATTATCATTCATAAATGAATAATTTATTCAACAGTTGTGTAAATAATGTCTAGACTAATATAGAAACTCTAGCTTAATTTGAACTTGAGGTATACATGACGAGGTGGCCGAGTGGTTAAGGCGTTGGACTGCTAATCCAATGAGCTCTGCACGCGTGGGTTCGAATCCCATCCTCGTCGTAAATAATTTTGCATTTTGTTGTTGCATCTGTATATTTTTCTTTGGATATTTCTAACAAATACGAAACGAAAAGTTTATTCGTCGATATATATAAAACCTACATATATATACCTATATATGTGCCTATATATAAAAAAGAGGCCATTTGATGTAAAACTGAATATATCGGGGAACTCGACTTAGAGGAGTGAACAGGATTCTGAAAAAACTCATCACTATTTCGGCATTTCAAATCAAATAGTCTATAATGGGTTTATATAATTGTTTTTGAAGTGAAAAGTTCTTTAGCCCCGTTGAGCTATTCTCGATCGGGAAAAATTTATAGATTCGCGTTACCAATGCTATGACGTCAGCCGTCAACACGCTACATAACATAACATAAGCTCGCGCCTGTTATCACTGAAAGGTTAGGCAGAGGTGAAGTAGCGAACTACACTACTCGCATTTCGTTGAGCTTAGTTCCGTCCCAGATGTGACAGGGGGCGAGCCTGGCGCCATATCGGGCACAAATTCCAGACTCCGGGATGATACTGAGTAGAAAGACCCAATATCACTTGACCCGACCCGGGGATCGAACCCGAGACCTCAGAACGAAGTCGTATGTAATACAACTGCCGTATATAACCGTAATATAACTGTTGTACCGAGGCACTCCTACAGTATGTAAAATATAAGATGGCGTTTAAGTGTTGGCACTTTTGTGTTGCCATATCTCAAAATATTTTCCCATAAATGCTCGTTTTATTTTAAATTAGATTTGAATTATTTTTTTAACCAGGTATAGGTAAACATGGAAAATTCTACAAGCTGACTGAAATGCCACTTAAAGACTGGGAGATAGAAGAGAGTATGGAAGAAGTGACTGTGAATGTTGACAGTCCGAAGAAAAATGGATAACCTTAGACTAATCAGTTCTCGTTTTGGATTTAAGGCTAATTCTATTCACTGTAAAATATTAATAGGTTGGTAATTAAGAAACTTCTAGTCGTTTGCTATTTTTCTTTCATAATGTTCTACAGATAAGTTAAAAATGAAGATTTATAATGTACGCTCGATGTAAAAAAAGTCTTAAGATTATTTTGTTGTTAATTAATAAAATTACATCAATATTATCCTTGGTTTTTTTTTGTAGTATAGCTATAATAGTACATTATTACAAAGGCCGTAAAATAGGCAATTGCAGGTCGAGTATGAGTTTACTAATACGAGACAGGCAATTGCCATTTCCGCCGGAGCATATATAGTGCTTTTCTGAAAATAATGCAGGGAAATAAAACATACTTTTTATGTTACACATTTAAATTAATTCATATTAAAAGTTACATTAGTCATATTGGGGGCAATTACTAAAAGAAAATGTTATTGATTTCCCCGGTATATTTACGTTTGTTTGTTGAACAACTGATGAGGTTTGCAGGTGGGCATTGGATGTAGTGGTAAATGACTGAATATGCTGTTTTGAGGTTTTGTTGGCAAATGGCCAGCGGGTGAGATTCTGTTTCCGTATTAGGTTGCAATGTGATGTTTTGATTTATTTTATTATTTATATCAGTTTTGATTTGAATTGACTCAATGTAGCCTTCGGCCACTTTAAAAGACTTCCAGCCTTTTCAGAGTCGTCAAATTCGCTCCAGAATCAACCATAATTGAGTGGCTGAAAACCTACGGAAACGATCAGCTTCGCCGTCACTTTTCTGCTTATCATGTGTGCCGAAAAGCAAGCGCATTTATGGCTACACAGCCACGTGAACGCAATTTGTACTAAGCAAAGACTTACTTTGGTATGCCATGAATGATAAAAGAGATCCAATCAAAGAGTTTAATAACCCCAGCACGTCGTTCTATACTACATTGCTGAAGCGTTGTAATGTTACAAATTAAAAAAAGACTCCTGCAATGGATTCGATTTTCTTTGTCCGTAAATTCGATACTTCGGGTGTTCTTTTTTCGAATATAATGACAATATTTCCATGCATGTTTGAGAAAAAAATAATTATCTTATTGAAATGCCTTTAGAAAATTAAGCAATCAAGTTAGCTACGATTTAGTAAACGCAATTTACCATTACGTTTTCTAGTGTATGAGTAGTTCATTGAATGAAGAAAAAAAAACATATTTTGCTGACAAAATTGTTGTATTAGCTTTAAATTAAAAAAAAAAAAAATACTAAAAATGTGCACGTGTGGACTTACACACAACTTTTTGGGCGTGGAGTAAAAGGTTTAACTGAAGTACCTACTGTTTATTTATCTTGCAATTGTGTATTAGGTCAAAGTCAAAGAAGTTCCACATTAATAGCGTGTAAACAAACAAGCACTTTTTAAACTGAAAATTCTTTAGCCCCTTTGTGATTTTAAACGCGGTGAAACAAAAAAGTGACATTAAAAAGACAAATACACCTTCTTTTTGTGCGGTATTTTGTTGCCTCCACACACAAACACAAACGAGAGAAAATGTGTAGTTTAGCATATGTATATAGGTTAAAATAGTTTTTTTTAAAGTTTTACTTATACGTTGTTTGCACAAGTTTTTTTTTATTTAATTAATATTACTTCATTCATAGACTGAACAAAAACAACCAAATTTATCCAGGAGCTACTTTGTTCTGTCACATAGTAGTCCTTGTTTTTAATTTACTAACATACAGAATTTGATTCTATATTATTTAATTTTAGTAATGTTTCACGTGATATAGTTTGGTTATTGTGCATAATTGAAATTTATTGAAAATAATGTCACGGGTAAAATGTATTCTGAAGTTTCTCAAGTTCGTTGGAAAGAAAGTTTTGAGCGCCGCCATTTTGATAAGGCGTATGAATGTATGTTCTTTTATTCGTTAGAAGGGGGAATAAATGAAACCGATTCACTCAATGAAAATAAAAAAAAGTGTTTTTGCATTATATAATGTTATTTATTTATATTAAATAAAAAAAAAGATCTTAATCTATTCATCCTTGATGCCCTTCTGCTCCTGATATTTGTAATGGAGTTCGGAACAGTCTTCGTTGGAGATGTTAACCCAGCCGCTGTCACTGATGTGGTAAACGCGGATTATACCACCAGAGTACGCGTCGCGATGTGTGGCGTGGTATATCGCACGACGACCTAATTCTAATATATACACAAAAATATTCGTTAACTTTTGAAGCTATGATGGCGCAGCGGGTAGTGCCTCCGGATTCCGCGTCAATCGACGCGGGTTCGATCCCCACCGATCCGACTCTAAAATCGGCCTGAGCTTTCGGTGAAGGAAAACATCGTGAGGAAACCATAGCATGGTGGTAGGGCGTCTCCGCCTAGGTAGCTACCACCCTCAAGTTTGAAAACATGTCGCCAAATACCAATAGGTATGTTCCGGCAGCATCATTTGATAACCAGTAAAACTAGGCTTAGTGTGTTTACCATCCTGGACCACATCGTCACTTAACATCAGGTGAGATTGTGGTCAAAGCACTGAGCCTATATCTTGTAAAAAAAAATAGCAATCTCCCCCACAAAATCTTATTTTTTTCTTTACACGGTATAGGCCTGAGCCTATACTTTAGTGCTTTCACTACAATCTCGCCTGATGTTAAGTGACGATATAGTCGAGGATGGTAAACACATTGAGCCTAGAGATAATGGCTGCCGGAACATACCTATTGGTATTGGACGACAGGTGATAGTTACCAGGCCGAGCATTTTTAGAAAATGCCCTACTCCCATACCCTATGGTTTCCTCAAGATGTTTCCCTTCACCAAAAGCACAGGCTGAATTTAGAGTTGAATAGAAGGATTCGAACCCGCCTCCATTGACGCGAAATCCGACTGCACTACCATCAAGCACTACAATCACCTAAGCCATTATCGGTTTGTCTGTTGTATCTACTCTCCGTACATAAGTATCACTAAACAACACAATCCATATAATTACTTAATAAAATATTATCTTAACTTATTTTTGAAATTATGATGTGAAACTTCTTATGGGACGGTGTGAATCGGATTTTATGAAACGAAAATGTGTAACGAATTTCAGTTCCATGATTAACCAATAGATGTCACTAAATAATAAGCTTAATAACTGCGACACGTTTGTTTGTTAGTACAAAATAAACAAACTAGATGTCACTAAACCGAACGTTTCACTAACCGCGTGTGAACTCGCCCTCAATTTTTTTTTATTACCTAGTTTCATGCCTGTTGTCATCCGGGAGACTATTTAATAAATAAGGTAGTGGCTTTTTTTTAAAAGTTCTATCGCCGTAATAATTATGATGATATTACAGATAGACAGTTCAATTTTGTTTATTAGTATACATAAATGTTAATAAAATACCTTGCGCTTCTAAATCCGTAAGGTCCCAGTGGTAACCAGAGTCGAGTACACCAAATGCATAAACAGAACCGGAACCAACGGAGAAAACTTTACCGGGAGTCCTAGTGCCCTCGCTGTCCACGTAATATAATTGCGCACCCTGGAGATTAACAAACTTTTGTAAATAAAAACCGAGTAAAATAATAATGTCTGTTCGTTCACAAGTCTATGAGCTTTCAGGAGCTACTTGGATTGTAAACTAGCCGAATTAACTAACAGCAACTTCGGACGACTCGTTTACTATTCTTGAAATCCTGATTTTGTTTTTTAAAAGGTGCACTTTCAATCATTATTTCAGCAAATTTTTTAACCGCCCCGACCCTTGTCAGCAATAATTAGCAAAGTTTTCACCCCCACTATTATGTAAGCACGGGCATAATTTTGTAAAAGAAAAAGCGAAGGTTAACCAAATATTATGTATTCATATTTCAAATCTCGAAGATGTCATCAAAAATAAGCAATCCCCTCATTGATACTTACTTAAACGGACCAATTATTTAAAAAGTAAAATTAAAAGTATTTGATCGAAATTAGATTATAATCATTATTTATTGCATAAACTGTTTTCAATTTATTTGAATTACGTACTGTCAATGGTCAGGAATAGCAACTAAACAAAAAAAAAGAATGCCTAACCTACTAAGGAAAATGACAATGAACGGTTATATTTTTGCCCATTTACACATGAGAATCATATCATAAAAAACAAAAAGTACAATCTAATAATCAATAGTTTATTAGATAAAACTTCGATTTCGGACTTCGGTATTTTGTGAATCTATTAGATTCGATAGAAAGTATTCCACCCCTACTTATGGGCTGATAACATCAGCCGCCCGCCGTACTATGCCCGCAGTCCGGTCCGTACTTGTGTTAACACCAATAAAAGATATCCAAATACTAATTAAAAATAGGTAAAGGTAATAATTCAAGACCTCTTTTCTCCAAGGATTTCGATTGTTTGTTTCATAACTTAGGCAATAACCGCTTTGAGAATATATTTTCTTATAAAGACGGGACTTTTATTTTACTATTTTAGAGTTTATTTTTAAACTGTATACTTAACTAAACTTAGACACAAAGCGAATAATGATATTAGTGTTAATTATTTTAATGACCCACCCTTTTATCGATGCCAGCAAGCATCATTCCCATGCTAAGACCCATTCCTTTGTAGTTGTACACCATATTAGCCATCAGTTTACTGGCTGCAGCAACCGAGATACGTTCCCTGTTACGCAATTCATATAAGCGGCATTGTTTCGCTAATACTCTATCCCAGTAGACACAATCCGCTGCTCCCCCGGCAAGGGTACCTGGTATTAAAACAACCACAAAATATATGTTTCTGTATTTCCATCAGAACATTATCTACATTTATATTATACAAGCTGTGTGCTAGCGGCTGCGCCCGCGTTTCATCTATACTAATAAATAAAATTGAAGCATCTGTTTGTAGTTTCAAAATTTTTTTTTTTTTTACTAAATTGATATGAATGTATGTACACGATGGCTATACCAAAAACACAATTTTTATGTCTGTCTGTTTGTTCCGGGTAATCTCCGGATGGCTGGACGGATTTTGACGGAAGTTTTTTGATACTTTTAATTTTCTAAAATAATTAGGGTTCTGCGTAAAAAAAATAAAAACTCATAAAAATTGAATTAAATCTGATTCAATGGACAGTTTTATGGGCATTTTCTTGAAAATACTTAGAGTTCCATATCAAAAACTAAAATGCAGTGAAAAAAATGAAACTCGAGCACAGCCGTGGGCACACAGCTAGTATTATCACTGCTGTAATACGGTTTTTAATTTTTTTTATACAGAACTACGCAGACCTGGCATCTGTTAGCTGTTATTGTGACTTACTGACTCTACTTATGATCATGTTCCTACTGTCGTCCATTTAGTTGACATCATGTTTATGTAAATTCAGATTTCAGTCTTTGTGTAACAAAACTGTTTGCAAAGTCGCAGGCCACACAAATACTGGCCAAGGGCCGTATGCTAAAAATGGACTATGGAAATGACAAAGTAATAGTACTTTATTAAGTTAATATCGTCATAATTAATTATTATTACATTTCTTTTTGTTTTTTTTTTTATACACTATAGGTTTCTCACTTTGACCATAATCTCACCTCTTTAATCTAAGTTTAGGCTCTTAAGTGATGCTACACATTTATAGGTGGTTAGTGACAGACTTTGAGAGTGCTGGTTAACCAAGCTGACACTGAAAATGTCTTTATTCAATTTGGGTCCTGAAAAGGTGCTTATATGAACATAAAAAAACTACCACTGGTTCAGGAAATAGCCCAGTTGAGAAGTGCCAGCAAGAAGATTGATCTTGTTTATTTTAAAATAAACATGTTTTTTATATATAATTATATAGTTCATAGTTACCTTTGTAACTATGTTTTAAAAGGAGAACAAAGAGGGGTCTAATTTCCAGACGTCAGTATCATTCATATAATTATCCAGCCTATAGTAACCTTTAGACATTATAACTTGCCGGACATGATGCTTGAACTTATTGTTAGGGATTTATGTTATAATTGTATTTTTCTTCATAAAATCTCAGGCTCATTCTATAATGAGCTTGATTTAACCTTTTCTATAATAGGATAAGCTAATAAAACACTTACAGCACCTCCGTAGGACCTTGTATTACCCACCAATTAGAACCATTGTCAGTTAAGTAAATCAGTTTTTTTTGTAAATTCCAAATCTCAATATATTTACTAATATTTGCTTACCAAGTAAGTAGTCATTGATCTCCACAATCTTCTTCATGGTCTGAGAACCAATGAACTGTCCACCAGTGGCTCGAGAATCCACAGCCAGTAGAACTCCACCCTGAATTAACATATTTATAGTATAACAAGAGTAGTTTGGAACAAAGTTATTTGACTTTTTAATTGCTAAAACAAATTGTTGGGAGTGAAATGAATTTTCTGAAAATAAAGTAATAAATATAAGGAAGATATATCATTGTACTTTTGTTTTAGCATTGTTTTTGAATTTATGGATAAAGTAAAAGAGAAGTAAAGAATAATTTATATTCCATTAATAGAACAGAGAATAATTTTTAAATATATTATCAATACTTTAATGATAAACCTATTACTTGCTATATGCAAGTAATCCTATTAAATTTCTGAACGGACAATTCACTTGTCATAAAACAATCAATTTATTATTTATTTATGACTATCAATATGGAAATACTTTAAATAATGAAAATCAACTATGTAATAATAATGAATTTTGATTTACACAATCATAAATTTAAGAAAAACTGCATTTTATTACAAGTACACTAAAAGTTATTAAAATAAAACTATATTTCTTACTGTTACCAATTCGGTACTTTACCAAAAAAATAACTTCAGTACATAAACACCACTTACCTTGTATCGGAAACCGAGAGTTGTGGTTCCATGATCGAACTGAATTTTGATATCTCTTCCGGTTTCATCCTTTGAATTAAACTGTGCGAGGGTTTCTACGGGCTATAAGCGTAAGAATTTAATGGTAAAAACATTTGCTTTTGTAATGACTTAAAAAATTTAAAGGAATAACCTTACGTTTGCAAACGGCGGCATAGCCAATTGAACACCGTTCGAGAAATTTTGGCTGTTTCCAATCACATCATACTGTAGAGAAGCAAGGGCGTCGATGGGCCTTAGGTTGATTTTTTCATTCAAATTACAGAAATCTAACAAAGCCATTTTCTCAAACTTTTAACTATACTGAATGACAAGCGATAATTTCGAATACGCCGATTTGTGACAATTTAGAAGACTTTTTCGTTACTGTCAATTTGACACTTAATGTTAGAGCTTGGAATGGCGGTCTAATTGATTAATTAAAGTATCGATATGTAAGAATTCATTTTGAAAATTATCATGTGGAATCTCTTAAACAGTGATTCATGAATGGAGTTAGATTTTTCCGTTTAGATAAGAACCATGAAAATATCTAAAATTAAGAACCCAAAAATATGACAGTTATCATTTAATTCATCAAAAATTGAAGGGATAGATTTGCAGTCTATTTCAATGTCGTTTGTGAGATTTAAAGTCCCTTTTTATTGCCACCAACATGCCAGATAAACAAACATCTTGCTCGAAGATAAGTAGACAAAAAAATTTATATTCAATAACTATATACAGTGTCCTTTTTGTTTTCCATTATGTGATATTCATATGTAAATAATAGGCAAAGATGAAACAATTCAGTGTCTTTTTCTTCTCTGTTCTATAGTTTTTTTTGTAAAGTTACTATCGACGAAGTTTAGTATTTCCAATATTTTTAATATAATTATGATGACCATGGTCTAATTTCCAACACTGGAAGAAAAACTATTTTTGCATATAAAACTAATAAAATAAAGCGAAAAATGATAGGTTTTTTTTAATTACTTGGAACTTGGTTATATTTGAAAAGATTTATCAAGCTTTAAATCGAATCAAATCAGAATTGTTCTTTATTGAAAATAATCGCCATCCCTTATTGTAGTTGCCACTATAAAAAAATGAACAAACAAAAAGTAAACTTTTGTGTTTTATAGTTTTTACATATTTATAGAATTCATAATACATTTTATTAGTAATTTTTATTTTATTTAACTATATACGATGAATCATTTAGAACATCGTATTAAGAGAAGTATAAGCTGCCATCTATGAAATAAATATTGTACTAATTAGTTTCCTAGAATTTTATTAGCTACTGAACACTAGATGGCAGTACAAAATTGAAATAAATTAGGCCAAGTATTTATTACGTAAAAAATATATTGCTTTTTTAAATATATATATAACGGAAATACAATGTGAAAATAACATTGCTTTTGATAATTGACAACAATTATTGTCCGAAAATTTCATTCTATTTAGTGTATATGTGTTTATTAGTGATTTTGTGAGAAAAAATAGTTATTAAAACAGTTATCGTTATTTTTTTTCTTTTGTTAGGTATAATATTAATTTCTTAAAATACATTTAATTTTGTTTAATTTTATCTATATGTAAAGTTTTTATATTCAAACGTTAACAGTTATTAGAATTATCCACAAATGCTTATCGCCAAAAATAACTCATAGTAAACAAATAGTTAATATTAAAATTAGCAGTTTGTTGCCGTTTCATAGAATCAAAAGTTGGATATTATAAAATTCTAGGAATACGGCTCACGATCAATAAATATCGTAGTTAGCGACCCTATCATTAGGCTATGAGTCAGGGAACAATCGCGGAGATAACATCTCCCACAAACAACATACTACGATAATACACGAATCCGTTTTGCATACACACTGTCATTATACAAATCGCATATATCTGCATGTATAATAAGTTCCTCATATTATTCTTAAATTGGTTATATGCTATGCTCTTCAGGTCTTTGAAGAGAAAAATGGTGGTAAACTTTTATTTCATCATAAGTTTTTTGTACGTTTATTTTTTAAATTATAATAATGTCTGTAAAATAATAGTTAAGCAGATCTTAAGTAACGGCCTTTCAATATTTTATCAACATTTAATTACCTTTTTCATGAATTTTGTCTATTATTATTACTATTTAATTTGCTTATGTGTGAGTCATATTATTAACACGTATCTCTAAGATATTTCATAATTCTTTGTTCTGAAAATTTAATTGATTTACATTTGAATTGTATATATTGTAATTAATTAATGCGTGAGCATGTTTTGATCTTGCGATTTTTATGTGTAGAAGATTTTTTAGGATTTAGCCTAGCAATTGACTACCTCTTGTTTGCCTGTCTTATATAATAGTTGGAAAAGAATGGACACCTTTTTTATTTTTGGCATTAACAGAAACCAAAGATATTTCTCACAAATTGAAACACTTGCCAATAAAACTGTGCATTTCTTTACGCGGAACCCTAATTATTTTCCAATTATAAAAGTAGTTTTAACGTCTCTTACAATCAGATATCTTTCGTTAAAATCAGTTCAGCCGTTTTTTAAGATACGATAGAAAAACAGACAGATAAAATTTTGTAAAACTGTGTTTTTTGTCAATTTACCGTATTTACATTCATGTGTGTTTAGTAAAAAGCAAAAGATATTACATACAGACATTTCAATGTTATTTTTATTTGTATAGATGCAAGATACTCTTTTCACTTTGCTTAATAGTACTTATTAATCTGTTATTTACATTTAATTACACGTATTAATTACATTTTCTTCGCCTTTTGGTGTATTTATGACATAATATGATCATCATTTTTTAATTAGGCGATGTTTTAGTAAAAAAAATTACGCAATAGACATCTACCCCTTGAGCACTAATCTGGCGTTTACGCCAGCTTTCCATTGTTTTCCTATTGTCTCATTTTTATGGGTAATCGACATATTAATTCGTGTCTAATCTTGTACATGTAGGTACGTTTTTTTTTGTTTACACTTTTTTACAAAGTGTAAACGTTTCTCGCTGTACAACTAGCTAACATTTTATGCAATCAGCAGTTCTTTATCGGCATCAACGAACGAAGATAAATTTCCATACCGTAGTCAACCCTTCCAGGCATTCGTCACTGTATTTAAAATAATATTAAATACAATTGTAACATTATTGTGAACTTTTTCTACATAAAAAAGGTGCTGTAATTTTTATGTCGTACCTCCTAAAAGCTAGTTGACAGTCCGTCATTAATATAAGTTGTATCTCATTGCACAAGCCTGTAGGGGTTTAAATCATTTTAAAAAGCAATTATTTGCGTCACATTTATCTATATATGAGTGGCTCTAATACCCATTTCGCTAGAAAGAACTGACTTGTTTAAATATTATAATTATGCAATCTAATCTTGTTTAGTTTTTTTTATGTATTATTCATTACCTACCTTCTTTTTTGTTGAAGGCAATCTTCTTTTTACACAGTATAGGCTCAGAGCTTTGACCACACTCTCACCTGATGTTAAGTGACGATGTGGTCCAGGATGGTAAACGCACAAAGCCTAGAGGTACTGGTTCTCAAGTAATGCTGCCGGAACATACCTATTGGTATTTGGTGACAGGTTTTCAAACTTCAGGGTGGTAACTAATAGCATCTGGTAGCATCCCCGGCGGGCATAATTAGACGGCCCTACCACTATGCTATGGTTGCCTCACGATGTTTTCCTTCACCGAAGGCTCAAAGCTGATTTTATTAGGCGTCCATTTACGCGGAATTCGGCCGCATTATTCACTGCGCTTCAGGTAATTAATTTATAGTCACAATTCTGCCAGTGTCATGTGAATAATGTTATTTTTCGAATCTTGTACCCATCTCTGTTCAACGTTCTAGCAGTTCGGCGGATTTCTAGAACTAATCAATGTATTTTTGTGGCACCTCAGAATAAACGTTAGACAAAGTGTTATTGCAAGGGTCATTGATTGGTAATTTTTTATTTTTTATTTATAGGCCCCCCTGACATGATCAGGGACTTTGGCATCAACGGGTTTTAAATAAAGTGACAGCAATTCCCCTTTTTTCTTTATTAGGCTGATTCTTTTGCCTCTTATGTCTTTCCTTTTTTTTCTTTATTTCTTTTGTCTCTATTTTTTTTTTTGTCTTTCTTTTTATCTTGTCTGTTTCTTTTGTATTTCCTATATTTTATTCAAACTTATACTTAACTTAAACTTAACTTACTCAACCTAGACATTATGTATTACATATTCACAGTTCTCGTATATTTTTTCAATTCTCATTGCAATCGCTATTCAAATTTCGATAATACAGGTTCCATTTGCACTAGTACCCTTCTTGTACCCTAACTCTAGCGAAGCGCGGAATCCCACCACTCGCAAGCCCGGCCTCACCACCACACCAGATTGGCCACCGCTATTTATTACGTATCCCGGCACCTCTTGCAACACTGCCCATGTACTGCAAGAGGGCGGGGCGGTAGTCATCGTTCAGCAGCAGGGCCGCCAAGGTGTCCGCTCTCACCCTGACTCCCGTCCTGCGCTCGAGATCGTACCTGGACGAGCCGAACCTAGGACAGTCTGCGATAAGATGCAAGACTGTCTCGGCAGTATCCGGATCACAGGCACACGCGGGGCTATCTTTAATTTTGAATCTATGCAGATACGCTGCGAAGCCTCCGTGACCCGTTAGGATCTGCACGTGGGCTGGTGACAGACGGGTCTTCTTCAACACCCGATGGGCCTCCTCTACCTTTGGGAAGAAGACCCGCGTCACCGCCCCCGTGTCGGAGGCCTCGTAGCGTGCCTGCCAAAGCCTAATGGTTTCCCCGCGTATGACCTGTTTTGCATAGGATCTCGGATACTGATCGTAGTCGGCCGCGGTCTTCTTGTGTGCGGCCCGTTTTGCCAGTTCGTCGGCTCGCTCGTTGCCAGCGGTGCCGACGTGTGCTCTCACCCAGTGTAGGCGAACCGAGCGTCCCTCTGCACGCATGTCCTGGAGCATCTGCTGCGCTCCCAGGGCCAGGCGGTGTGGGGGTGCCGGGTTTGCCAGCATCTCCAGCGACGATTTAGAGTCGCTGAAGATGCCGACTTCCCGGTCCCGTGATTTTTGAACCGCCTGTACCGCCCTATAGAGCGCAAACAGTTCAGCCTGGAATACCGTACAGAAGGGCTCTAGGTGAAACGTAGAGTACCTGAATTCCTTGCCCCCCTTCCACCATGTTAAAGCGGCTCCCACTCCACCGTCGATCTTCGATCCATTAGTGAAGATTTGGGAGCCGCGCTGTTCCAGGGGGGCTTCTAGGCACTCATACGTCTCACACTCGCATAGCGCTGGGTGAGGATACTGGCCAAACGAAACGGGCCAAAACCCCTCTGCAGCGAGTCTAGCTTCTTACGAAGCGAAAGCTTCGTCGCAGAGGGGCCCCGGACATTTGCGGCGTACAGCACGATCGGCTCGATGGAGGCGACGTATATCGTTCTGATGATATCCGAGCTCAAGCCCCAGCTCACTCTCGCAGCACATGCCAGTTGTTTGTAGATATCCGCAGCCCTTTTACAGGCTGCGGTGACATGTGCCTAGAAAGTGAGCTTGCTATCGAGGGTCAGACCAAGCAGGCGAATCTCAGTTTCCAGCGAAATCCGGACTCCGCCCATGATGAGGACTGGTGTGTCAAACTTAAGCTTCCTCGTCAGCACCATCGCCTTTGTTTTGCGTGGTGCGAAAGAAAGCTTAAACTTGACACTCCAGTCCATCACGGTCTGCAGAGTCCGGTTCGCGAACTCCTGCATTGGTCTGACCTTCTTCCCGGAGAACACCAGAACGACATCGTCGGCAAAAGCCTGGCAGTACACTCCCGTGGATTCGAGCTCCACCAAAAGGGAGTCTAGGATAACGTTCCAAAAGGACGGTCCAGCTATGGAACCCTGGACACATCCCTTGGAACTTTCCCGACTCACCTTTATCCCGGCATAGCTGATCTCTACTTTCCGGTCTTCCAGGTATGAAGAGACTATACCGTGCAAATTCCTCGGGCACCCTTTTGCCACGAGCTGGGACTTCAAGCCCGGCCACCAGGAGTTATCAAAGGCTCCCTCTATGTCCAGTGATACAAGGGCTACGACCTCCTTGGCCACCACACGGGTCCTGATGTGAGTCACCAGATCATAGAGTGAGTCTTCCGTCCCGCGCTGGGGCATGAACCCATGATAACTTGTTTACTTTTAATGACTTTTTAGATTTTCTAAAACTACATTATATTTCAAATGTAGGGTAAAACAATACGCAATATTATCAGTTAATCACAAGTTAATAACAATGTTACACGAGAAACTGAAATCTCGCCCAGGTACGGTCGCAGCCAAAGTCTTGGAGGGAGGACTGTTATATTTGGACGTTTTAACCAGTAAATTAGTAAGTTGTATATTTTAAAGAAATTTGTTTAATCCACTTGTACAGTTTTTGGGGCCATTGACCCCTGCAATTCCTACCTCTTCGGACCGTCACGGATCCCGCCAAAATTCCGTTGTCGTATAAAAAAAAAAATCTTTTTTTTATACAGGCCAGTAAAAGTAATTATTATTTTTCACATTCTCTTACGTATAATCTATACTATCTTTACTGATAAATAAAATTAAAGTGTCTGTTAGTAATCTCAAAATTGTTTTTTTTTTTTTACTAAATATACTCGTATATGAATGTATATACGATACCTGTATCAAAAATACAGTTTTTTTGTCTGTCTGTTTGTTCCGGGCAATCTCCGGAAAGCTGGACGGATTTTGAGGGACTATTTTTGGTGGATAGTTGATGTTACTGCGGGTAACTTTGGGTACTTTTAATTATCGAAATTAATTTGGGTTCCGCGTGAAAAAATTAAAACTCATAAAAAAATTAATAAAATCCGATTCAATTAAAATTCAATTTACGGACAAGTGCTTGAATTTATGAGAAACATTTTTACTTTATCACGGTACCAAAAAAATTACGAAAATAATTAGGGTCCCGTATAAACAAATTAAAACGCAATAAAGAATATACGAAACGCGGGTGCAGCCGCGGGCATTTAGCTAGTAATTAAGCAAATCATCCCTATTGAAGTAAATACTTTAATCATTTAATAAATTACCAAAAAAAACAATCATTTAAATTAAAACTTCCGAATGTAAAATTAATATGTTCGTATCTTCCGAACGGGTCAAATTGAGAAATCGTGAACCACGACCACGGACGGAAACAACACAGTATGAAAGTGCTCTTTAACTCACCCGAACCTAGCTACAAATCGATCACCCGAAATCCGCATAATTGCAACTTATAATGACCGTCTATATCACACAGTAGCGTATTCTTAGGTCAGTTGTTTATTGTGAAAATATTTCCGGATTGCTTTATACAAATTAGTTAATTTTGACATTTAAAATATTTAAATATCATAAACGCAATTATGCAAATTTTATAATCTTACACCATCGCTTCGAGGTAGTTGTGTGGCTCTTCCGAATTCAGGTTTGGGCGGATCAATAATTTTTTCGAATGTAATGTTAGTATTCAAAACTTTCTTGCCAGAACTTCCCGATATTTTTTTCTGTACCTAAGAAGGATTTTCACGTTATAATTTCCACTTGAGTAAAATAATCAACACTATAAAACCAACAATATTATAAGAGTCGAACAATATTATAAGAGATACTGGACGCTTATAACTAAAAATAAATAATACAGAGCGTAAAAGCATTTCAATTTCAGTAAAAGAATAAACGCGTTTTCTTCGAAAATTCGGTATCCGGAATTTTTATTTTGTGCTAGATGTGTGGCCGCGTTTGCGCCCTCGTTTCATAGATTCTTCATAGATTCTTCACTGCATTTGCTTTTATACGGAACACTAATATTATCCAAAAATAATTTGCTATTAACCCCTTGAGCATCTTCCTGGCGTTTACGCCAGCTTTCCATTGTTTTCCCATTGTCTTTCTATTGTTACATTTTTATGGGTACACTGGACACATTAACAGACTACAAAGATATTTCCCACCAATTCAAATACCTGTAAGTAAAATTGTGTGCTGAAGCGGATTTTATTTACAATTTCATGTGTTTTAAATTTTTTACGCGGAACCCTAATTATTTAAATATAATTTAAAATAAGTATATTAAACCCCTTGAGCACTAACCTGGCGTTTACGCCAGTTTTCCATTTTTTCCTATTGTCTTCCTACTGTCTCATTTGTATGGGTAATCGACATATTAATATAAATTAAATCACAAATAATGTTTACTGGGATTATAATTGGTTACGTTTTACGTTTGAATTTTGTGAACTCTTTGTTAGACCTCTAAACGTAAATACAGTGGCCCTTTGCAGACTTTTTAATCCGCAGCTGTTATTTTAATGTTATCATGCGTAACCTCTCGATATAGCGTCACTTCGTTCGCGTCGGTGTGAGTATATGCCTTTCAGTAGGTATTAACACATTCCTGAGTGAAATCCTTGCAATTTATCAGAAGGGTTTAGGGCCAGGAGGCCGCATTAGGCGTTCGTTCCCATAGGAAAACGAAATGTGAACTGATTTCGGTCGTCTTGTCACGCGATACTCGGCTTTTCTGGTAGTCTTGTGCGATGACCGTAAATTTTAAAACATACTGGATTTTTTCTTTGCATAGTGGAATACTGATGGTCTGCGGTTACAATTAATAATATAAACTAAACATAGCATTACAAATTTTGCTTAAACTAAGTTTGATTTGAGCAAACTTGGAGTACCTATCAAAGCAATAAAAATGGTAGAATGATAATAGAAAAAAATCATATTTACTAACTAACTAGTTTCAAATAAATAACGATAAAAATTAAGTTTTACCAAATTATTATTATTAATAAATAAAGTGTTTAATGCTAACCTGAGTGGAATTCTTCGAGTATAGGCTCATTTCATGGCCACAAGAGTCGTCTTTAGATTTGGGAGTCGAGCCCGGGGCCGTCACATAATTCCATACATTTCATAGTTATTTTATAATGACATTAAACTCTACAGTATTTATCGTTTGACAATAAAATTGTTTATAAATTGCTATAAAATACGATACAATCTATTTGTTAGTTAAACTCGATACTGTTGTTCATGATTTATATTATTTTGAGGTTAGGTTTCATAACCTCTCATGAACAAAGTTTGCTGTTGAAGTTTTTGGCGGGATTTCAGTCTGTCATATAATAAATTGTTTTCATTGACTTACGTTATTTCACCTTGCAGGTATTTTCTTGGTTTTTTTACACGAGTGAATTATATTGGCAATAATAACACGGATCCATAAATTCTAGGTTGTCACAATTTTTTTTGTTTTTAGTTCTAGAAAAATAACCGCCATTCTGCTATGCAGTTATCTGTGACAAGCAAAAAATATACACAATGTTACGTACCTGAAATTGGCAGAATTGTTTTATGGACGTAGCTGTCATTTATTTGTAAAAAACGAAGACTCCCAGCGTATTCTTATTAAGAATATATAATAAAGGAAGGCACTAGATCCCGGGACACAACTTTTTTTCCGGGTCCAATGCTCCCTCCGATTTTTATTGTATTTTTCTGAGTAAAGATTTTATTACTTATTATTATATTAATGAAAGTCTTATTTATGAAAATAACTTATTTATGAAAATCATAACGGTACCCATATTACAAATTCTATACATTGTAATAGTATGTAATGAGAACTTCAAACTTAAACTTGGTTCATAATCAGTATTAAGTTTTTCATGGAATTAACTTGCGTCTTTTTTGGCGCCATCTAAGTCTGTCATGTAGCAGTTGTTGTCTTTAATCCATTAACTTGCGTATTAATATAGAGTTTTGTATGATATAGTGTTGGTTATTCTGCACAGGTGAAGTGTATTCGAAATAATGACGTGAAACGATTTTTCTGAGGTGCCACGAAAACTCCATGTTCCAACAAGATGAACCACACGTTTTGCTGGAGCTTAGAAACTTTGACACGAGATTGAAAACATACCTTATCACATGACGCAAATGTAAAACTGTTTATTAATTCTTTCTGTATTTTACGACCGTTTTTTTATAGATGAAATATCTATAAAAAAGCTGAGAACAGGGTTTCTTCTTCAAATTTTCATTAATGATTAATATGGTCAAATTTCTATCACCGGTCGACTACTAGGACGCAGTATTATTTCTTTTGTTTTTCCAGACAATTGTTAAATAGTTCAACATAGACCACATCAAATAAATTACAATCACTGTCAATAGTTTTAATATTCCTTAATAATATTCCTTAATTCCTTGGAAGCTGTGGTCCAAGAAGGTAAAAATGTTAAGGTTCTGATCCTATGTCTGTCGAGGGAGAATCCGATGACACTAACACTGAACTATCAGCTCATATTACTATTATAGATATAGGTACAACGATGAAGTTAGAATAATTATTAAGTAATTTCAGCCGTTTAGAATCGCATGAAACGCTTTACAGTCTGCCAATTATTATATTTTATACGCCTAATCTTATAAATGAAAAATACAAAATACCTACCTAGATGCCAATTACATACTCGTTGTACTGAAATATGATTATATTTTTATAGACGAGCACAGATATAGCGGATTAATGATAAGCGCGAAAGAGAGGGCATACGATAATCTCGCTCGATGTGAAATACGGTGTAATACTGCACGCTCCTTATTAATATTCGAAAATAAAGAATGTTACAATTTGCCCTGAAGGGAGAGGAGTGCCTATATTTTTATAGTACGGATGGTCGATTCATATATCGATATGATCAATATTAAATTGGTAATCTGTACTATTATCTAATTTTAGAATAAAAGGCTAACGAGACGAAATTTGTACATTTAAGATATTCAAGAGAAAATACAATGCGAGGCTTCACAATCGACTACGGAACATATTTTGATAGTTTAAACTTTTTTTTGTGTCTGTCCGTTTATTAATTTATTCACTAAACATGCAAAAACTACTGAACCGAATTCAATGAAAGTTGGTAATGATATATATTTCATCCAGGGGAAAATCATAGGCTACCAATTGTCTGAATTCCAAGCGGGTAAAACCGTGGGCTCAGCTAATATAATATAAAGAGGAATTCATTTCTTGTTTATAATGAAATTTGTAAATGATTTTCTGTACCTGTACCTGAAGTTGCTCGTGTCGTATTTGTGTAACAAAAAAAAAGTAGGCAGCAATGGGGACTGCCGACAGCAGTGGAAACTCAAAACTGTGAAAAAAACTATTACTTGACATAGTGTAGTATGTTGCCAGCTGACGTCATAGCATTGGTAACGCGAATCTATAAGTTGTTCCCATACTGAGAATCGCTCAACACCTTTAAAGAAATTATCACTACAATAAAAAACAAATTATTTCAGAAACTTTTAAAGTTATGTATGTACTCCCAATGTGAGCTACTTAGTAAGTGCCTCATTAATTTTCTGATTTCAAAAAATTGGAATGCAAAATAATACACGATATTTAATTTAAACAAATAGCTACTAATGTCCTCCGCAATATTATAAGAAACATAGCAAAACAAAATCCGATTAAAATCAGTTCAGTGGTTTTAAAGATTTCCCTAAATAAAAAAAAAACAGTTATAAATTAATTTAAATATAAATTGTTATAGTATATATTTTTGTAAATTAGATTTAGTGACTATAAATGCACCTTATTTAAAAATGAAAAATTATCGACATAGAACATCACTAACGGTTCAATCCTCGATGGTGAGCGATAGTAGTGATAGTGCCGCGGGCTGCGTGCGCGCCACCCTTTCATTTTCTAATTATATAACTGGCAACACCGGCTCGTGCTCGACCAATCACAGAAACTTCTTCAGTTTTGATTTTAGAATTATTGAACATTATGCTTTCGGTCGCCATCGTCTATGGGTGTACGACTGTGCGTGTTAGAATATCGTTTATTTTAATATGAAAAATGTCTCGTAATTTTATATTTTGGACTGATCATATACGCTTTATATTAGCATGACCTGTATGTGTTTATCTATCTATGTAACAGAATGTTACATATAATTTTTTACTGACTTAAAAACGTAGGATCAAATTGAAACTTAGAATACTTATCAAGTATGAAGACAGTAGAATAATTTTACAAGCTTGACCTATTATCCTGACTAGGATCTTTAGAATTAGCGATGCAAAAACGATATAAATTGGATGTATTGTTACGCAAACGATAAAAAGAAAATAGATCTTTTAAATAAAAGCATTAATGATGCTATCTATTAAAGGGTATTTGTTAGTTTTTGGAACTATGTTTTTTAATTCAAAACTTCGTATATTAATTATTAGAATGCACACATACAATTCCCTATCCAGTTTAAGGAGTCTCTTTAAGGAGGGTCTTGACATAACGCGGAATTGTGAGTCTAATTTTGGTTGATTGGTATAAATTAACTTTACCGTAAACTAAATTTATGGATGGTAAATTATGGAAGGATGATATTTAAAAGTGCCAGTTTTTAAAGTTATTTTGAAGTAATCAGGGGTTTATCTATTAGCATATATTTGCTACAAATTTCGATTTATAACTAATTTGTATACTGTAATTCACGGTGTAATATTTTACACCTCATTCTACTGTTTTTCGATATTTATTTGCATATGTTTCATTTATTATATGTATTTTACTGCACTAGTAATTTCGTATCTAGAGAAAAAGTAGTCATAAAATAACAGGCAATTGTTTTAATGTGAAGTAGTCATTGGCAAGTCCGTGAAAAGAAATGTACTCAATGACATTTAATCTATTCTTTTTGTTATTTAATGGCAACTTTGAGCGAGTATACACGATTCTGGATTATGGCAAAATTGCGGATATTTTGCTAATGTCATACCAAGGAGTTTTAGTTACACTTCAGAATTTATGTTCTGCTATTTTAAACTTTATTGTTGCACAATAACCAAACATTATCACATAAAATGCCAACAAAATTACATAACATAGGATCAAACTGGTATATGACAGACTACGATACCGCAAAAAACTTTAACGATACCAATCTATACGAAGGGCACAATTGAGCAAATATCATATATTTATATGATATATCATAATCTGTGTAATAGAAAAAAAGTATTGTTTCAAACTTCTTTGTTCCAAGTATACCTAGTTAAAATATAATCTAGTCAAAATACATTGTCATGTCACAAAATGCAATCCAGACTGAAACCCTCGGTACTGAATGACGGTTGCATTATAATCCGTAACGGTGTGGCGTGGCTGGATAATGGATAATCGAGTAGTATTATTCAAATTACTGGCCCGGGGCACGCGGGTGCCGTCGTTCGGCGCCATATTGCTTCAACTCTTCGAGAGATGACAGCGCTAGACGCGGGAAATTATGAATTGTGTTTGAATAGAGAACGTATTATTTAAGAACAGTATCGGTACTGTATTTAAAGCAGAGTACTTTTTGTACTTTTTGTTTCCTTTTTAAGAAATGGCAAAGGTACTAAACGTGCAGCCAAGTCTGACGTTAGAAACACTTCATATAATGCTTTAACAAACTGGCAGTCCTAAGTTAAAGCTTTCCTTCTAAGGGTTTTTGGAAGTTCTAAGAATTTACGTTACGTGTCACTATTTTCAATACACTTCACTTGTGTAAAATTACATAGAATAGAGTGCATGATAATGACACGATTGACCAAGATCGTGGCCAGAGAACATACAAGGGCATACTTTTGTAATGAAACTGATTGTTTTTCTCATACGAAAAGATAGTTGATTAACTTTTTTCTTATATTAATGTTTCGAAAATAAATTATTTTTTGTTCTTTTTTAGGTTTAACTTTTCACATTTCACCGAAATCTCACTTAAACTTAAGCGACCATGTTGAGAATGTTTCTTTGTCTGAATGTTTGTTCCGGGTAATGTCCGGAACGGCTGGACTAACTTTGACGGGACTTATTTTTGTTAGATAGTTGAAGTTACTCCGCGTAACTTTTACTAATTTAATTTTTAGAAAATAATTAGGGTTCCGTATAAAACAATTAAAATGCAGTCAAGAATATATGAAACGCGGCCGCAACCGCCGGCACACAGCTAGTTTGTAAATAAGATTTCTAAATTATAGAAATCCAAAAGAAGTAAAAAAAGCTAGTAAAAGAATAGTTATGCAAATGATAGTTAACAAAAACTTTTTAAAATCAATTGACCTTTCCGATGAAATCTCAATGTACGCAATGATTAATTGAACGGAAACGAGTGTAATTAACTGATTAATAACAGGCCGAACCGTTATGGATTACGTTCGCCTCGGTGTTGTCAGATTTTTTAATTTACCCGTTAGTTATACGATTTTTTACATAGGTAATTTCCTAAAAGATTATAGTCTATACTATTAAATAAAACTGAAGAGTCTGTTTGTAATGTAATTTTTTTTTATTAAATAGATATGAATGTATATACGATATACCTATACCAAATATACAACATTTATAATTTTTGTCTGTCTGTTTGTAATGGGTAATCTTTGGAACAGCTGGACCGATTTTGATGAATTTTTTTTGGTACATAGCTGAAGTTACTCCGAGTAACTTAGGGTACTCTTAATTTTCGAAAATGATTAGAGTCTGCGTAAAAAAATAAAATCCATACAAATTTGAATCAAATCCGATTCAATGCACGGATTTACGGGCATGAGTACTACTTATGAGAAATATTTTTACGTAACCTTATTACAAAACTTTTTTTTAGGAAAATAATTAGGGTTCCGTATTAAAAAAATAAAACGCAGTGAAAAATATATGAAACGCGGGCGCAGCCGCGGGTACGGCTAATAGTGCTATAAAAGTAAAGAAGGTATGATGGCTCAGTGATAATGCAGTCGGTTTTCACATCGACTTACGTAAGGTCGAACCCACCTTTACAATTCTATAATGTTACTGGGTTTTCGGTGAAGGAAAACATGGCGATAAAATTACACCATGCTGGCAGGGATTTTTTTTAATAACCTAGCTTAAGTTTGAATGTATGTCGCCAATCATTTATGTGTGTGTTCTGGCAGCATCATTTGGGTACTTTAGACTTATCGTGTCGACAATCTTGCATCACATTGTCATATAACATCAGGTGGTCAAAGCTACAGTACAAAGGAAAAAAGGATAGTGATAAATTTTGAGTTTTGCTGATTACAGTGTATTAATTTTTGTATTGATAACTGTAAATATTTAAATATTCCATTACAGTAAATTAAAAATAAATTAAATAAAGCTGACTAGCAAGGCTCTAAGTTTGGTATGTAAAAATTTTACATACGAAGAAGCTATCGAATTTTATTTTAATATACCTACCTATATTAAAAAAATAGATTCGCATCATTTTAAAATTTTACCATGTGGCAACACCGAACGAGTACGACACTCGCCTTAAGCGAAACTCTGAAATAAAGTCGGCCAAAAGTTCTAATCAACGCCTGCTGGCTAACATGTTAACGAGCGTTTCAAAAACGTTTGTCATAATTAAATGATTAAGTTTTGTCTACGTGTAGTAGGTACCTGAATAGATTCGTTATGATATTTCTAATTCCCAGTTTAAATAAAAGTTTAAGAGGATATGCAGCCGGCGTTTGTTTCGTACAAACGTATTCCTCTGTTTCCTACTCGGATAATGGCAGTATAGTATGTATCCACCAACGCCATGCCCGTATGGTTTGATTTTTTTCATGAATTGGTTATTATAGAAACTAGGAGCCGTTGAATGTGAGAAAAATGCCCGATTTTGAAATGTCGGTTTCAGGCGTCCGGCAAACACGTTTGAGAAATAAAAACAAGAAAAGATAAAAATTAAAACCGGGCAGGTTTTGGAGGAGGAAACGGGGGAATAAGAAGTAATAATTTGCGTCTATTTTGCGTAGGTATATTCAGCTGCAGTTGTTTCCCTTTTGCGCTTTATAACTCTTTGATTGTGGTGCATCGAAGATAGCAATAGAGTTTTTAATTACCTATTTTTCAAATTTGTTGCCGGCCGCGTATCCTCTTCAACACTAAAATGTCGTAAGGTTTTATTGTTATACCTTTTTAGTCCTACTCTTGAGTGTTAATAATTGTTTCTGTTTTTTTTTACGTACTGACTAAATACCACTGACCGAAATACCACTGAGAAAGTGATACGGACCTCGGCTTGAACTGCTTCTTTAGTTGTAAATTCCACGGAATTCGAAATCAAAAATAAAAATCATATTTTTTTATTCAATTTGGGCTCTGAGGCCTTCTCCGGCTTACGAACGTCGAACGAAAAACTATCACCAGTTCAGAAAAACAACCCAGTCGAGAAGAGCCGGCAAGAGACTTAATGTGGTTTTTTTACAGCATAAAATAAATTATATAATTAATTAATGGTTTTAGCGGAAGCACATTTCTAGACATCACTATCGTTCAAGTAATGATCTACCCTATTAGTAACCGTTAGACATTAAAACCTGCTTGACATAGTGCTTAAATTTATTGTCAGGTAAATCGGTAACGTGCTTTGGAATCATGTTTTAGAACCTAACACCATTACCTAAAAAGCTTTTATTGGATTTACTAAGCCTAAAGCATGGGACAAAGTAAGAAATATATGATGTATATTATTAAATAGTTAAAAATTTCATCTTAAAGTTTGCTGCGGGTAGTAGTAAACTTTATTATAAATTCTAGTTTATTAGAAACTACCCTCAGATATAGTAAGAAGTAATAAAGGACGCTTCTCTATACAAATAGAGTCACGTGGCGAGCCGTGGGCTGCTAACACGTGGCTCGACCACGAATAAACCGATAGTGATCTTTGATGCGCGAAATTGTCTGTGGTCGGTGTGTTTCACTCACTTTTTGATGTCATATTATTGGGTTGAGTGTTTTAATAAGAAGGAAATTGTTTGTAGTGTAATTGACATGCGGTTTTTGAATTGAAAACTTCTTTAGCCGCGTTGTGCGATTTTATGTAGGGGAAAGTCTTATAAATTCGCTTCACCTATGACGTTAGCCTTCAGCGACATGCTACAATCTGTAAAATATAAGGTGACGGTTAAGAGGACGCTTTTGTGTTACCACATATAAAACATTTTCCTATAAATGACCGAATAAAATGTTAACGTCGAAGTGATCACTACTAAATTATTCCGTTAGTTGTCTAAATATAATCTCTGACTTATCACTTAGACTTAGAACTGTAGTCCGTGTTAATTTAAAATAATAGTTTTTTTTCATAATTTTCACTTGTAACGGCAGTCCCCTGGCTGCTTAGTTTTTTTCTTTATATTGATATAAAATTGCAATATTCATAAATTCATAGACTAATAAACTGAGCTAGAGTGGGGTCATCGACAATAATCTGCTGTGTCAACAGGGTGATGCTGAGTGACACTTGACGCGAGCGACATAATCCTGCAGATCAACTTATATGTAATAATGTGTATTGGATGTGGTATACGAATTTTAATTTTCCTAATAATATGTATTTTATTGAATGAATGAATGAAAAACGCAGCCATGGTGACTGCAGACAACAGCGAAAAGTTGTTTAGTTTTAGAAAAGTTAATTGAATTTAAAAGGCTATAAAGCGCTAGCACTTAAATAATATTGTAGTATGTAGAGGGCTGACGTCATAGCATTGGTAACGCTTACGTTTTTACTTAAATAAAGAATGGAATAATTTACTGTAAATTTCGTTTTGTATACTAGTGCGATTAATGCTTCCATACCAATATATAGTTTCATACAATAAATAAACATCCCGTTGTGTGGATAATTTATTTATATCAAAATATTTATTACTGTGTGCCCGCAGCGCCGCCCAGGTTCATAAATTTTTCACAGCGTAATACAGTTTTTAACTATTTATACGAAACCGAAATTATTTTCCATTTTTTTTTGCTACCAATATTAAGCAAAGATATTTCTCACAAATTAAAATACCTACCAGTAATATTGTGCATTGAAGCGGATTTTATTCACGATGTCATAAGTTTTAATTTTTTTTACGCGATTTCCTAATTATATTCGAAAAAACAAAAGTACCCTAAGTTACGCAGAGTACTAAAAAGCTATCTACCAAAAAAGTCCCGTCAAAATCGGTCCAGCCGTTCCGGAGATTATTCGTGGTTAAACAGACAGACAAAAATTTTAAAAATTGTATTTTTGGTATAGGTTTCGTATTCATTAAAAAAACAGACACTTCAAATTTTATTTATTAGTATAGATCTTAAAAAAAGTTATTTAATTTAGCATACTTAGTAATTTAATTTAAAAATGTTATTTACATTATTTAAAATTTTTATAGAAAGATATTTTTAACTTTCGAAAATAATTAGGGTTCCGGATATTAGAAAAATTAAAACGCAGTGAAGAATATATGAAACGCGGTCGCAGCCGCGGGCACACAGCTGGTTATTAAATAAAGTGCTATCAACATAGAAAGTGTTGTTTTTATTTTGTTTAACGGCTCGAATAGAAATAGACTCATTATTAATTAAATCATGGTATACTAGCTGTATGTCCGCGACTCCACCCGCGTTTCATGTATTCCTCACTACGTAATAAAGTTTCTAAAATATTCAATGGAAAAATTTTTTTTTTAATTAAAAACAAAACCGGCTTCAAAATAATAAACAATGAAAATGCACTAAAACTCAATAAATAATTTCTTTATTAATCTGCATCGTTAACTTTGATTAATTGTTCTTGTAAATCAGCCTAGTCCTTTATTTAGCTTATGTGTAATGGTGGTAAAGTTCAGGCCGTTATTTCCATTTGTGTACATGGGTACATGAGTCCATGGGTTAACTCTAGGTGGCACCGACTCCAAAATTAACGAAGCAGATTAATAAAGAAGTTATTTATTGCCTTTTTAGTGCATTTTTATAGTTTATTCTTTTGAAGTCGGTTTCGTTTTTAATTAAACAAGTTTTTTTCTAATTTTTAGATTAAGTATGTACTTTCTGACTTAACAGCTTTCAAAACAAATATATGAAACTAATAACTATAATATGCAAAATAATATTTTAAAGTTGGTTCTGTTTTTAATTTAAAAAGTTTTTTTAATCTAAAAAGGTTTTTTTTTTTTACTTTTTACTTTAAGTATATAATTTTAGGTATAGCTGTTGCCATTGCACGACGAGGCTCGGTGGGTTCGCTGCAGGGGGCGACGCGGCGACATGCCTTGGCAACCCCGTATCGCCCCCATCCCAAATGCAGCGGACGGCCCCGGGGGGTTTTAGTGGGTATTTCCGGGCGACTCTCGCCCGGGTGAGTCCCACACTGGCACGGAGCTCGTCACTCCGTGCCCCCTTATCTATTGTATTGGGGGGACTCCGATCCCTCGTAGTAGTGCGTAAATGCATTTCACCCCGTCAAAAAAAAAGAAAAAGGGTATAGCTGTGTTACTTAATAGCTTTGAAAACAAATATATGAAAAACGTGTAAGTGCCTATAACATTCGAGGATTTTTCTCAATTTCCCTGAGTTACACTGATCAGATCCTGATTTTGTTTAAATAGGAGCACCTCGAAAGTGTACTCATTCGATAAAAAAAAAATTGGCAAATCGGTTCACAATTGGCGGAGAAATCGCGTAACAATTACACAAAAAAACATTCATGCGAATGGATAACCTCCTCTATTTTGAAGTCGGTTAATAATGTTTTGATAGTCCTATCCATTGAATAGTATTATTTCACAATTTCATGGGTTTTCATTTTTTTACACGGAACCCGATTTATTTTCCTAATTTTTTTTGGTACTAACAAAAAACAAAAATATTTCTCACATATCCATTCACCTGCCAGTAAAACTGTGCATTGAATCGGATTTCATAAAGAATCAAATAAGTTTTAAATTTTTACGCGGAACCCTAAACTATTTAAAAAAAAGTATGTAAGTTGCGCGGAGTAACTTCAGATATCTTCAAAAAAAAGTCCCGTCAATATAGGTCTAGCCGTTCCGGAGATTAGCCGGAACACAAAATTTCTTTGTGTTTTTTCGTATAGGTACCGTAAATACATCCATATGTATTCAGTAAAAAGTTGTTAATTTGATATTAAAAACAGACACTTCAATTGTTTTTTATTACTATAGATTTAATTTCCTAAAAAATACCGTATCCAAATTATTTCTACATTCTAAGCACAGTAAATGAACAATGGACTGAGTCGACAGAAAGTGTTGATTTTTGTTCTCAACTTCAGTGAAGGGGCATATTGTCAAACATTCGATATTTATTCCAGGCGCTTTCCCAGGACTCGACCGACCGGGACAAATGAAATATCATTACCCCAGGGAGATGCGTGGGCATGCGTGTCGTCTAATAGTAAGCTTGTTAGCACCCCCAGCGGTCACAAAACGGTTTTTGGGGTGGAATAGGTAATTTTGTTTAGCGGTGATGATGATCACTTGAATTTTTATTTCTGTTGGTATAATAGCCTAATGAATAATATTTTGACTTTCAAATGATTGAAATTATCAGTGATATATAGCTATCATTATAATTACAGGACTTTGCCTATTTGCTAAAAATAACTTCCTCCTTGCTTTTGGTAAGAATAAAGTTTTTGTTTACATGGCGTAGTGCTTTGATCACAATCTCACCTAATGTTGAGGGACTATGAGACCCAGGATATTAAATTGTATTATATACAATTTAATATAATTGAAGTGTCAGTTTGTAATAGCAAAATATTTTTTTTACTAAATACATATTAATGTATACCTATCCGAAAATATACAATTTAAAATATTTTTGTCTGATTGGCTCTTTGTTCCGGCTAATCTCCAGAAATGCTAGACCGATTTTGACGCCAATTCACCCTGCGTAACTTAAGCTACTTTTATTTTTCGAAAATTGTATATATAGGGTTCCTCGTAAAAAGATTTAAAACCAAGAAATTGTGTATAAAACCCATTTCAATGCACAGTTTTACTGGCAAATGTTTGAGTTCGTGAGAAATGTCTTTACATTCTGTTAGTTCCAAAAATTATTTAGAGCCAAAAATAGTGACCTTCAAAACATTATTTTCCAATTATTATATTATTTCAAGACTATATTACGCAGTAAAGAATTGTGCGAAGAAGTAGAAAACGACATACGTGGGTGAAGCCACGGACACACGGCTAGTGTTTAATAACTCTTCTTAAATAAATAAATGTCTTCTAGAACACGCAGAATTGTTTTTTACTATAATGCCGTCAGGTCATAAGTATGTTTCGATAAAACATAGATATATAGACAATAGAGATGTAAAATAGGAAAGATAAGACGCACAGATGATGGGTAGACAACATAAAGAAGGAGAAAGGTACACGACTATTGTGAAATATAGGTCTTTGTGAAAATATCTATGTAGAAGGCCTCGGTCACAAGACAAAGAGATCTAGAGAATCTGCCAATAATTAGCCACAATAAATTAAAATCAATATTGTTATTGTTATACTTAATTAATAGCGCTAGGTGTAAAGTTTCTTAGTGCGTAAATGCATTTCCCCCAGTCAAAAAAAAAAAAAAAAAAACTTGTAAAGTTTCTTACTTTAGTATTAAAATATATCATTATCACGCCTATATAAACTACTGGTGCCAAATAAAATTAAGCAAAGCTAATTTTAAAACCCTTAAAACTTTTTATAAATCATAGACATACAGACCGTTTCTCTTTTAACTGATTAAGACTTTGTTGACTGGAAGGTTTTTGACATCTTCGCTACACTTTTGGGGCCAGCGCTTAGGGCGCTCAGCCGGAAAATATTAACAAGGCCACCACAATGGTAAGGATCACGATTTGGGCTGTAACCGGCATGCAAGTTCATCTAACCTTAGTACTGATACTAGTTCAACGACCGTCGATCGCTGTGAATACTTAAAAGAATTCATTTTAGTATATTTTTCAAAAAGTCCTTCATCGTAACTGAGCGTCATTAAAATATCTGCATAACTGTATTCCGTTTGTGGTAATGTCGCGGCTTCGATTCCCGGGGGGTTTATTTCTATCGTTCACTCTAAGCGTAAATTTTTGACATTACAACAATATCTCCGAATAAATAATTTATAACCCTAATGAAATGACGTGTAAGTAGAGATTTGATTGACGGTAACCATGAGTTGTAACTTTTATGAGTGCGTCAACGAAATGTCAGCCCTATAGTTATTATATGCAAATAATACGAATAATTTAAGGTCACCCTACGATACCGTGTTTTATCTACTTATCTGTGAAATGGCTCAATTAGCGAAGCGTGCGTCTCGTTTTGAGGTTAGGTTTTAGGGTTGTATGCAAATCGAACGCCTATCTAAAGTTGTATGAAATATGCTTAACGATTTATTACTGTGGATATCTACGACAATTAAGGGTGAAGTTTTGATGAACTTCGTAATATTTAGTTTGTATTTTAAAATATCGTTATTTGATGTGGAAATTTCTTTTAGCTGCGTTAAGCGATTCTCTGTAGGGGAAAAGTTATAGATTCGTGTTACCAATGCTATGACGTCAGCCGTCAACATGCTACAGTATATTAAGTATAAGGCGGCGTTTACGTGCTGGCTCTCGAGAGATAAAAAATAAAATGTACACTAACGCAGCCTATCATATGTTTTGATTATGTATAAACTATATGACAATGTACATAATTACTACTCGAAGCGCCAATATATATAAACCAGATAAATATTATATGTTAGGTAGGTTATGTTGATAATATCAATTGACAAATTATTAAATTTAACCTTTTTTTAGCACGGTATAGGTTCCGTGCTTTGACCACAATCTCACCTGATATTAAGTGACGATGTGGCCCAGGATGGTAAAACACACTAAGCCCAGAGGTACTGGTTCTCAAGTGATGCTGCCGGAACACACATATTACTATTTTTTTGGCGACAGATTATCAAACTTGAGGGTGGTAGCTAGCATTTTTAGAAAATGCCCTATCGACGTTCTATAGTTTCCTCACGATGTTTTACTTCACCGAAAGCTCAGGTTGATTTTAGAGTTGGATAGATGGGTTTGAACCCGCGTCCATTAACGCGGAATCCGGCCGCACTGTCCACTTCGCCATCATCGCTTCAAAACACTAAAAAAAACAGTTTTTCCAAAGTTTCTGTCGGCAGTCATCATGGCTGAAAATATCTAATTTACGTAATTATCCAATTTACTCTATTCATTTTCCGATTTATTTATGAAAAATAAAGATTCATTTATTTAAGGGTTAAACTGCAATGTTTTTGATATAATTATTCAATACTACTCGCTTGTAGAGTCTATTCAATATGATTTTTTTCTTTCATTAGTTAGAGTGTATCGATTGATGTAGTACATTTTTTGTTTTTTTTTTTTTGTTCTTAGATTGGCAAAATTTTTTCAGGAGTTTTAATCGTGATTTCCATCTGTCATGTAGCAGTTGTTTTCTTTAATTTATTAAACTTGTGTATTTGACTCTATATCGTGTAATTTCGGTGGCGTTTTGTGTGATATAGTTTGGTTATTGTGTACAAGTTAAGTTTATTATAGAAAATAACGCGTAACATTTATTCTGAGGTGCCGACAAAGCTCCATGGAAAGATCGAGCAGGATGAGCCATCGTTTTGCTGGAGCTTGGAAACGCTGAACCAGATTGAAAATACATCTCACCCACATGACACTGGCACAAATTGTATGTACACTGATTGCCAATAACTAAGAAAAAGAACTGTTGTATCTGTCATTTAGATTAAATACAGTACTGTTGAAGTTAGATCATTTCTATAGTGTGTATTGCAAATTTAATAATGGAAAAAACATCCAACAAAGAGTTTGTCTTAAATTTTTGTTGCCGTTCGGCTAGTCCCACCACGATATTGCGCCTTCGCACGAGGCCATTACTGTGAACGAATTTTCGACCAAAAGCTCAACAAATACCATCAAGCAAACTCTTTATTAACCAGATATGGCTTGAGCTGACTTCTTTCTTTTTTCCAAATTAATTCTAAAACAAATTACCACTTCGTAGCACCTGTTTTCATTCGGTAGTACACAAAGGAGAATTCGCGACGAGAACTGAATCCAACCCCGGTAAAAGCGTTAAAAAATGTTTTGTAGATTGGATTATTCGTTGGCGTAAGTGTATTGTTTCTAAAGGAGCATACTTTGAAGACGTGAAAATAAATTTGGATGAATAACTGACACTTTGTGTATTATTGATGACAGAGTAGTACGTACAATTCTTTCAGAAAAGATATTGAAATACAATATTTAAAAAAATAATACATTTCAAAAGTAAAACTTATGGTATAAACGTTTTCATATAAAAAATATCTCACACGATCCTAAATAATTTTTCAATGCAGTCACACACACGTTTATAACCATTAGCGCGGCAACAACAACAAAAACTATTACTTAAAACCACTAATTTCACCAATTCTATAAAACCATATAAATCAAGGAAAAAAAACAAACATACCGCTATTAATATCTCTATCCTTATACTTAATGTTCGGAAACGCGACGATAATTACAGTGAACCGAGACTTGGGGATTTAACGTTCGGAAATTAAAAGACTTTTGGAGATCAGGAGAGCGTTCGTAAACCATCACACATATCATTATATTTGCATTATTTTATTCTTATTTCGACGCGCGGCGCGACCCGAGGTTAAGTTGGGTCACGACGCATCCCAATTAGGGGTGATTAGGCGTTGTAATTTATTGAGTGTGCGTTCTGAATGTTGGCTGTATCGCGGTATGCTTTGTGCTCGCGGTCTGTGTCATGGCGCCAATGTTTTTTTTTTATGGTAAGTACATATTTATATTTGTAGGTGTTGATTTGCTAATGCTTCTTAGAATTATTATTTGTTTTATTTACTAGTGGACTCACAGTGATATTATATGGATTGTATAGAATTAAAATTTATTTGAATGATTGTAGCGACGTATAATGAAACGGAAAGCATGAAATAATCATAGGGTTAAAGAATTAATATAAATATCTATTTTTTAGTGTTTGTTTAATTGAAAACAAAAATAATATTAAACTTGAAATGATTTTTTTGTGTACATTTATGTTTATAATTTTTTGTATCATGTATTTTTTTCTGGTCAATTTAGAATGCATTTATGAATGTAGGGGAATATTTCAAGTCTTGTTACATCTCATTTGAAATAAATTCAAAAGTAAAAAATAACAGCGTTTTAATGTTATTATTTACTTACTCATAAAACGAATAACTTAACGATTACATCGGTTTTTAAACAAACAAGAACAAAGAAGTTTAATTAAAAAAATACATAATTCTTTGATTAGCGATCTAGCTTGGTTACTCTACGACTTAAATACACAATATTTATAATGTCCTTTACCTTAAGTATATAGAAGTACCCTGATTAAGATAATCTTCAACATAAAAACGAACAGGAAGTAATTTCGTAGCTTATGATGAACAAGTTTTAATGTAAATCCAAGCTATGCTAATTGCGGCGATTCGTAGCGTGCTATAAAGACAGTTTATAACGGGCTTAGATCAATCGTGTGGGCGTAATAGTCGACCGGACGATCCAAGTTATACTACTTAGTTATTATTATTACTAGCTGTCTGCCCGCGGCTGCGCCCGCGTTTCATATAAATTTTCACTGCTTAATATGGTTTTTAATTATTTTTTTTACTAACATTAACCGCTTGAGCACTAACCTGGCGTTTACGCCAGCTTTCCATTGTTTTCCTATTGTCTCATTTTTATCGGTAATCGATATTTTAAGCAAAGATATATTACTCACCAATTCAAACATCTGCGAGTAAAACTGTGCATTGAATTGGGGTTTATTCACAATTTCATGAGTTTTAATTTTTTTTACGCGGAATCCTAATTATACTCGAAAAATTAAAGTAGCCTAAGTTACGCGAAGTAACTTCAGCTATTTAAGTCCTGTCAAAACTGTCCAGCCGTTCCGGAAATTACCCGGAACAAACTAACTAACTAACAAACTAAAAATTGTGTCTTTGGTAATGGAATTGTATATACGATACGAATCTATTTAGTATAAAAAAGATGACATTACAAACAGACACTTCAATTTTATTAGATTCGTGTGTTCGCATTATTTCGTTCGCGTGCGCAGTGTTGGCTTGAGCGAAACCAACAATTGCAAAAACAATTAACAATTAAAAAAAAAAAAAAACGGTAATCTATATGAATAGGTACTAATAAATAAAATTGAAGTGTCTGTTTGTAATATCAAAATACATTTTTTTATAGTTCCTCAGTCACACCCTTTTCCACTAACAGAAGATTTAATGTTAAAAACAAGAAACTGTGCATACTTCTCAACGCTTGATATAAATTCAGTGTTCCGTATAAAAAAAAATTAAAAACTGTATTAAGCAGTGAAAAATATATGAAACACGGGTGGAGCCGCGGGCACACAGCTTGCCATAAATATACGAGGACTGTTAATGGTGAGTTAGTATAATTTATAATTAACTTATCTTAACTTTAAGTTAACTAGCTGTGCCTGTGACTTCTATAACTTTTATATATACTTAACAAATATGAATTGCGATATACCTACATTTTTGAAAAAAAATCAATGTTTAGTTAAAATATTACCATGGTAATTTTTCACTTACACCACTTAATTTATAATTTCTGAATGTTATGTGTTCCTTTTTTAACGTGGGTAAATGTTTTTACGTATTCCCCCTGGCAACTCTGATCAAGGATTACTAAATTCCACAGTACCATCCGCCGTCTTCCTGGGGGGTTGATATGGGATTACTCTAGCACGCTCCACGTCGTCCCGGTGGCAGGCCCGACCTGATGTCGCTTCGGGCCACTCCCTTTATCTTCTTTCTGGGAGAGGGCAGCTGGGTGACCTTAAGTAGGGTGCCGTCGTTTTCACAGGGGACTCCAGCATACACTCCGGGTCCTCCTCCGGTGGCGGCCCAAGACGTTCTCCGTTCCTCAACTGGGGAGGCTCTTCACGCCGCTGCCAGCGCGATACAGTGACACTGCCCATGCATCAAGCATTACACGCACAATACTGCATACACGCTCCTGCACATAACACGCAGATACATAGGTCCCGTAAGGAACCTTTTTTTTAAATTATTTAAAAAATAAAAAGTGTAGGGTGTAGCTAAGTTCAAATTCCGCGGGAAATGTATAACATAGGTAACGGCCAAACCGATGTTCGAACCCTCGTGCTAGTTGCCTTTTGCGACTGAGTGCCTTCAGCACTCGCCTCCAAAGTTCGGTGAATCTATAAAGGCCCTTCCGGCCAACAGCATTAGCTAGATTAGAAAAAAAAAATTGACAGGGGACCGGTCAAACACACCCCCCATGTGGTGCCGGTCGTCCCTTACTGCATCCGCGCACAAAGCGCATTTCGGTCGTTCCGCTGTCCAATCCATGGCCTTATAACCCTGGACTCCACAACGAAAACATTATAAGACTTTGTCTGTCGCCCCCGTGCAGGTAAAGGTTGATCCACACGAATGTATCTCGACCAGATCGAAGACGTTCTAAACGTGACGTACGAAGAGCATGTATGAAGGCGCTTATAAAAAATAGAAGAAGCGAACGACGTGTGTCGTGTGTGAACGACAAGTGGAAGAATGTAGTCTCTGCCTACCCTTATGGGAGAAAGGAGTGAAATTATACATGTATGTTGGCAATAAATAAAGATAGTGGTTTCATAACAAAAGTATTTTTTGTGTTGCGATTAAAAATCTTTTCTATTAAGAGTATCGACCCTTGCAGGTTTTCGTAAACGATGATCCCCATTCAAATCTGTATTACATAAAAACATACATAAGCTCACGCCTGTTATCCCCGAAGGGTTAGGCAGAGGTGAAATAGCGAACTGCACCACCCACATTTCGCCGAGCTTAGTTCCTGTCCCGTACCGTAATACAATTTCACCAGCGATACAGTTATCTGTATTATGTAACCATTAATTTTGTGCTTAAGATTTGTTTATTTTTGATGACAAGGGATACGGGGGGATCTGACTAGTGATTACGGAAGGAATATTTACAAATGAATCATCGTATTTTTTATATATTCATGATGGAGAGAGTAGGTGCTTACCAGTGCTGACAAAGGGAAGTAAAAATGACTAAAATTCTTCTTACATAATATTGAACGGACGCTAGTGCACTTCAAACATTATCCTACAATCTTTACCATCAATAAACAAATTTGCAGTGTCTGTTTGTCATGTCAAAATAACAATTATTTACTAAATACATAGGTATGAATATAATATATAAGGAACCTATACCAAAACCACAATTTGTGAAATTTTTGCCTGTCTGTTTGTCTTTCTGTTTGTTCCGGGTAGTTTCCGGAACGACTGGACTGATTTTGACACGCAGATGTTTTCTTTTTTATTTCACTGAAGTGGCAAACAGTGTAACGATCCGCCTGATGGTAAGCGGTCACCGTAGCCTATGGACGCCTGCAACACCACAGGTATCACGTGCGTGTTGCCAACTCCGCGTGAACTTGAGTGAATTGAAGGTACTCCACGTAACTCAGGCTATTTTTAATCAATTAGGGTACCGCGTAAAAAAAATTAAAACACATATTCTGAACAAAATTCGATTCATTTGACAGCAACATCAAAATATTACATTCCATTGATTATTTAAAGGCAGTGAAAAATATATGTAACGCGGGTGGAGCCGCGGGCACACGGCTGGTAATTATTATTATAATAGCAGCGGTTAATATAACGTTACCAACGCGCATCGGAAACCGTTGCTTCGATCACCGATGTGCCGATTAGATAGATCTTTTGATTTATATTTTGTAGTTATTACACGTTGTTCGATAGATGGAGCTGTCTATGAGAACTGTCTTTACGTATTATTTATTATAGATTTCGTTTGTCCGTTATTATATGTTTGGAATGATTAAGATGTTTTTTTTTGTTTTTGGATGTGTGTGTGGTTTATTTATGAGAGAAGGTGACCATGTGTTTAGTTTTCGTTATCTATACTAATAAATAAAATGTCTGTTTATTATATCTAAATAGCATCTATTTACTAAATTCATATGAATAAGCGATGATTGCGCAGCGGGTAGTGCGTCCGGATTCCGCTTCAATCGACGCGGGTTCAATCCCCACCTATCCGACTCTAAAATCGGCCTGAGCTTTCGGTGAAGGAAAACATCGTGAGGAAACCATAGCATGGTGGTAGGCATTTTCTAATGATGCTCGCCTGGGTATCTACCATCCTCAAGTTTGAAACCCTGTCGCCAAATACCAATAGGTTTGTTCCGGCATCATCATTTGAGAACCAGTACCTCTAGTCTTAGTGTGTTTAGCATCCTGGACTACATCGCCACTTCAGGCATGATTGTGGTCAAAGCAGTGTGCCTATTTCGTGTAAAAAAAACATGTGTATACGATAACTTTACCAAAAAGACAATTTTTACAATTTTTAAAATATTTATCTTTGTCTGTTCCGGCTAATTTTCGGAACGGCAAGGACCGATTTGGGCAACATTTTTTTTTTGGTAGATAGCTGAAGTTACTCCGCGCAACTGGAAATCAATAAATCAGTACCATGTGTCATAAAAAAATTGATTCGTTTTCTCGATATTTTATCATAATAATAAAATCCTGTAGCACATGTAAGTATAATTTTAATTGTCTAAGTTTTAAACCCAGCTGCTATGCAATATACTATGCTCTAATAAATAAAGCCGCTATTATTTAAAACACAAAAAAAAGTTAATAAGTTAGCAAATTTAAATAAAATAATATTTACGTAATTTATTGTATCATCATATAGTTTTCATATAATGTATAGGCACACTAATTTGTTAGACACCAATGTTGAAAAAAAAAACCCCTATTCGTGACAGCGAATAATTATCGCCGTTAAAAGAAAATTTCTGACCTATCATCTCTTACTTGTAAGTGTAGTACCTAAAGCATCGATTTTCCTACGACGATCATCGACTAATTTGCATCAATTAGTAAAATTACCGCTTGTATTGCATATTACTGCCACAAACAATCCGGACCAGCTCGTTCGTTTGTCACAAACAAAAGAACTGTTGTAATTTTACCTTGTTATCTTAGAGATGAATAAAAAAAGCTTTAAATATATATTAATTTTTTTATGCGTAATTCTAATTATTTCGGAAAAATAAAATAGCCTAATTTACGTAGAATAACTTCAGATATGTACGATAAAAATCAATCCAGTCGTTCCGGAGAATAGCCGGGACAAACAAACGGATAAAACATTTAATCATTGTATTTTTGTTATAGGTATCGTATATACATTCATATGTATGTAAAAAAAGTGTTAATTTGATATTACAAACAATTACTTCAATTTTATTTACGAGTATAGATTGATAGTTAATTAAAAAAAAAATTACGTCCATAGTTTTTTTTTCTTGGCAGCAATCTGTGAAGAATTATGGCAATGAATAAATTGTTTAGTTTTTTAACAGAAATGCATTTCAAGTCTTATTGGAGAAAGGGCGTTTCTTTAACCACACGAATCGTTGCTGCTAATTTATTCTGTGCATATAATATGATTTTTATACATATAAAGTTAATAAGGTAAATAAATATTTATTTTTTTACTATTTAACGCACAAAATAGGACTTGGTATTGTTTTTTTACTTGTCCAATTTAGAAGTTTTTTTTTAAGTTCGCTGTAAATATTTGTAATTATCCTGATAAGAATCGAACCTTTTTTTATAGTGGGTAATGCCTTTACGCATCCCCCAGTCAGCTCTAATCCGGGAGTAGAGATGCTAGGGGGAGGGTGATTAGAATCGAACCTACAGATTCTGTTAATGATACTTCTTGTCTACATAGGATCGTAAAAGTGAAAATAGTTTACTAGCTGATCTGACTTTATTATGTTATTGTAAAATGTATTAGGGTCAAACGTTAGTTGACAATTATTTGTCCCTCACCTATCAATTTTACATACGGTTATTTAAAAGTTACTGACTGTGTCATGCGGTTCTGCTCGCGTAAAACTGTTTATATTCTTCACTTTATAACTGTATTGTATATCTTAAATCAATGCTTGTTGTCTATTACATCAGAATTATTAAAAAAATTAGCAACGCAAAATTTTTACTACGGCATCAATCAGTAGGCATATTGTTTTATATCGCCCGCAACTTCATGTAAATGGTTACCATAGCAACCGGTACCTAGCGTGGATTGGTGAGAGGGATTTGCACGTGTTTTCTTTTCGACCAAAATTAACAAATAATATTTCGAACAGTATTAAAATCCTAAAATCGATTTGTTTTTTTTGAAATTTGACTTGTTTTGACGCGTTAGGAAAAATTATGAGAGTAAATTTTTACGTTGCGCGTGCAACCGTCATGAAAAACCAACACCCTGAAGTTAGTCAACGTTTTAGTTTTTTTTCTATTCTCTTGCGTCAAAGAAGTACAACTTCTTACGTGCGTACATAAGTATACACACACTTTTTTTTCCTGAGTTATTCTTATGGGAAATCGAAAAATCTGATGCGGACAACCTTAATGTTACTATAAAGAGTATACGCGGTCAAAAAGTAGATATTTCAGAAAACTATTGCTATCGCGTTGTGCCCCAATGAAAATGAAAGGGACAACTGCAGCTCGGTCTTATTTAACTATGCAAAATAGACGAAAGCATCACTTCGTAGTACCCTGTTTCCTCCTACAAAACTGAACCGATTTTTAGTTTTCTTTCAGTTTTAGAATAATAAATACTTTCCGTAAGTATTGCTTTTTTAATTTTATCCGTCAAATTTGTTTGACGAACGTCTGAAAATGTCGGTAAAAATCGAGCATTTTTCTCATTTTCAAAGGTTTCTACAATAACTGAATTATGGACAAAATCAAAAAGTACGGGCATGGCCTTGGTGGATATATATTATTTGGTTTAAAAATATATATAACTAATGGACAGACAGACGTACGCATACTTTGCATTTTGGAATATGTAGGAAATAAAGTTATTACGAAGAGTTCGTGTAATTTTTGTCTATTATCGTTAATAATGGAGACGATACCGCCTTAGTGATTTACTGATTGTCTAACATTCTTACACATTCAATGATGTCTTTTTAAATTATTAGCTTTTGCTCGCGACTTCGTCCGTATTGAAGTAAATAATTATTTCATTGTGAGGATATAGAGGATTCTGAAAGGATCACAGTTGCCTATTAATTACACCGTTTTGGTGTTTCGCTTAAGGCCTAGGCAAGCCATGAAAAATGTTTTTCTGGCGATTTTTTATCTTACGAAGCGAAAACTTGTTTAGCTCTATTTTTATACGAAACTCAATGAAACGGAAAAACGACATTAAAGAGAGACAAACATATACACCTAATAATTTAACGAATGAGATAAGAGTACAATATACAGTGTTGCTTATATTCACGGTCTTGTCTTTGTGCGGTGCTCGTGTTCGTAAAAGACATCGTATAGTATTTTTATAATCTATAGACTATATATCAATCTATAGATAATCCTTTGACTACAATCTCACCTGATGTGAAGTGTCGATGTGGTCCCGGATGAAAAGCACACTAAGCCTAGAGGTTTTTGGCGTCAGGTTTTCAAACTTGAGGGTGGTAGATTAGAAATTAAGCATTATTAGAAAATGCCGTAGCACCATGCTACGGCTTCCATCACCGAAAGCTCAGGTTCATTTTGGAGTTGAATAAATAGGTCAACAGCGCTAAATATCTATCATTAAAAAAAAAACCTTAATAAACATACAAAAAAATATGGCTTTGGAATAATTTTAGATAAATGAAAATTTCTCAAAATCTCGGACGGAGTGCGTGGTAAAATCTAGTGTAATATGATTATATTAAGGCGAACACGCTCCGGGTGGTCGATTGGCGGAATTAGTGTTTCGAGCGTTGGCGGCGTCATACAAGCCCCTCCCTGGGCTTTAACAGGCATGTCTAAATGAAAAGCCTATTGTTAGCCCCCATGACCGACCGCGTTGCGGGGACCTAAATTACTACAGTTTCAATGTAGTGGAGCATTCAGTTTATTGTTGATTTTTTATGATGTCCTGGTAACCGAATGACCTTTATTCGGTGGAATTTTTAAAATTGTATATATTGCTTGTAGGTATTGTATTTAAAGTATTTTTTTTTACACTTTATAGGCGACTACAATATCACTTGATGTTATGTGACGATGTGGTGCTGGACGGTAAACACACTAAACTTTAAAGGTACTGGTTCTCAAGTGATGCTGCCGGAACACCACCGTTGGTATTTGGCGATAGGTTTTTATACTTGAGTATGGTAGCCAAACGGAAATAAATAAATAACTCGAGCACGATGTTTTTTTTTTCAAACATAAGTTTAGGCTCATTGTAGAATGATAGAATGTGGATAGGTGGGTTTGAACCTACGTCGACCTGGCCACACTTTTACGAAGCCATCATCGCGTATACTACAGTTAATTCAATAGATTTTATTATGGTAACGATTTAGATCCATATTGATAAGAAATTTAAGGACAAAGTTCAAAACAAATTTAGTTTTTTTTTTTTTTATATCAACCCCCCAAACAATTAACATGAAAGAATCAATGATCCTCATAGTACTTTCAGAAAATAACCACTTGATTACAGAAGGGTCACGATCCCCATCGTTTAGGATTTGTATTTAGTGATGTATGCATAAGTTACTATTGATGGTCGATAAATGTCGACATTGACTGTCGATGAAAAGCACGTGACATTTTTATCAATCTTTCAAACGAGACTTTTGGAATTAATATTTTCTAAATCAGTTATTAACAACTAGCTATGTGCCCACGGCTGCGCCCGCGTTTTATATATTCTTCACTGCGTTGTAATTTTTTTACGCGGAACCCTAATACTTGTTTAAGACTAAGATAAAGTAAAAATATTACTCATAAATTCAAGCACTTGCTCGTAAAACTGTGCATGGAATCGGATTTTATTCCATTTGTATGAGTTTTAATTTTTTTACGCGGAACCCTAATTATTTTCGAAAATTAAAAGTTCTCTAAGTTACCCAGAGTAACTTCAGCTATCTACCAAAAAAAGTCCTATCAAAATCCGCCCAGCCGTTCCGGAGATTACCCGCAACAAACAGACAGACAGATAGACAAAAATTTTAAAATTTGTATTTTTTGATATAGGTATCGTAAAAAAAAATTGACAATACAAACAGGCACTGCAATTTTATTTATTATTATAGATTTATTTAGTCATATATAATATAAAAAAAGCTTATTTTTCGTAAATTCATACATTAGCATATTGTTAAATATACATATTTTAAAAAACCATAATTTGCTTATGATGTGTTACTTAGTTATTTTTAAAAGTTACGTAGAAGAATAACGAATATGACTGACTAACCTTCCTAAAACTAAATTTGTAAAGTTTCTTAGAAAATACGGTAATATTTATGCTTATAATAAAACTGTAAATAAATAAAATATGCACATTACATAAATTCGATTTTTTTAAATATATAAAGGGTAACATTTCTATGAGTTTTTTTTGTCTGTCTGCCTGTAAATGTTTGCACGCATCAGGTAAAAATTACTAGACAGTATCTGATAAAATTTCGCGTATAGTAGTGTATATTCTGGAGTAACATATACAAAAAGTGGATGGCAACGTTGATGGAAAGTTATAAGTCAATTTTGAAGTTAGAGTCGTGACACTTTGCATATAAATTCTTAGTTGTAAACGAAAAAAAAAAAAAAAGTATACATATTGCTACGTTTTTAAAAGAATAGTACTTAAATGTGCAAAAAAATACTAAAATACAACAAATAAATCTTCTAAAACATAATAACAGATGACTTTAAATTAAAAACTGCCGGGTATATATTAAAAATTAACAAATAACACGAGGGACAAATATACATAATTATACTTAGCAGCAACGACAATTTAGCAGGTTTTACACCAATAAATACATTAATTATTGTTACTATATAAAAGCGTACTTACTCGATATCGATAAGGCATTGGTGCATCCCTAATCATAATAAATTACATTTTAATATCGTTTGAACATTATTAATTCAGTACTTTGATCTTTACTATAACATTTGTTTCTAATAAATTAAAATGAATAAATATAAACCATAACAATGAGCTAAATACTGCAAATAAAAAACGTAAGACAAATAATGTAAAAAGTTTTTTTTTAACCCCTTGAGCTTTACCTGGCGTTTACGCCAGCTTTCCATTGTCTTCTTATGGGTACTCGACACATTAAAGATGAATATATTATAATTAATTTATTGATTATCGAATTTTATGTTTTGAAGCATTTTAGGTATAGCATAAAATGCATCTCTTTATCCTAACAGCTAAACTTCGAAATTGCAGGTTTTTTTCCCCCATAAGGATTTACTATATGTTCTTAGTGTATCGATCAAGTAGACATTTTTAACTTCTGTTTTTTTTTGTATTGTCTAGATCAAGCGTTGTTTGATTTGATTTGTAGTTATGATGTGGGCCAAGATGGTTAACACGTTAAGCCTATTCGTCAAAGCGCTTCCGGTCAACGGCATTTGTCAGTTTGAAAAAAAATCTTCATCTATCTGTCTGTTGGCTTATAACTCGATTCACATGAATCTATTTTTTTTTAATCATAGATGTATTTTCTGGTCAAATTTGGATATATATTTATTTAAATAAATTAATATATATATAATATATAAAGAGGTTTAGGTGGATTTTAAGCATTTAAGTCCACAAAGAATCTACCGTTAATATGATATCTCATAAAATATAACCTGACCTAGCAATTTAATATGTAGGTACTTTAGAAAACTGAATATTTCCTTAAGCGGGAGCGTTAAAATTAATAGTTTTTTTTATTACTTTATATTAGTAATTGACAAAACATTGCCTAGCTATATGTTTTAGGAATGTAGCTTTTTTATATATAAAAGGGCAGCAAACAGGAAAACGCCCCATCTAATAGTTAATGGTTACCGTCGACTATGGATAATTGCAACACCAGACGCATTACTGATGCGTTGCCGACCTTGGAGAGCGCTTTTCAGTCCCTTCTTGAAGAGCCCTATGCCACAGCCCTCAGGGACTACCAAGCTAGGTATAACCTATTCCACAACGCTAGCATATACGACGAAACATTTCTAGAGCACCTTGATGCGAATATTCTATGTTAAACTGTTAATATATATATATTTTTTTCTTTGAACAAAATAAATAAATTATAAAATAAAAAGATATAATGTACAGAATAATTGCGGAGAAAATAAATTAGTAAAAGCAAACGGAACTGCGTGATAATACCAGTCAAATGTTATAAAATTCAATACCGGTTTAGTTCGAATAATAAACTATGAGCGAAAGTTTTCCTCGGTTTCAATTATCAAGTTAATATTATTACGAGTTCATGGTTATTGTTAAAGTCTGTGGCGCAGAACTTAAAGACTGTATATAAACTAACCTTCATACAATAATAAACTTACTTACTACTAACATTATAATAAATTCATATTTAAATAGTGCTTATAAAAGCCCCCATTGGTTTTGTTGATTGTACCGCATTTCACAAACAGAAAAAAAACATTCAGACTAATTGACAACCTTTTGGAAGTCTGTTAAAAAATCCATTATCTGAACAGAGCTCTACTTTGCGTGCGTGTCACTGTATCATGCTGGCGGCGGCTGCAAAAGCTTCTCCAAATACAAAACACTTTGAGGAATATAACATTTATATTCTCCTGGTATGAACGACCCTCGACCCGAAACTAAGCATGATTCGCCTGTGAATTGAACGGGGTTTATTATGCCTTAAATAAATACTATCATAAATTTGCTATAGGTTTCTAGCTTATGCCACAGAGGGGCAGATCTACTAGGAGGCAGGTTCGGTGCGCGCGGGGCGTGGCGGGGACCGATCCGTCAGCGGCTCGCGGCGATCACGACGACGAACGACCTAACTCCGCGGTCACACTGCGCTCCTGGTAGTTCTGATATTTATTGCGTGGTGTTTATGTGAAAAAAAAAACAAATTATCCTTCCTATCTCTTCTTACCTGGGTATGAATCAAAACGAAGTGATTGTGTCTAGACGTCCACCAGACTTTATTTAATACTAACATTAAGTCAAGTCGTATAATTCTTGACAGTCATTATTAGTTTATATGTAATCAACAGATGGGATTAGTTTTATAGCAACTCGTGTAGTACACCTACTATGAAATTATAAGTTATACAAATAAACTATAACATACTCATTGAGTAAAAAGTGCACTGTAACATTTTTTTTATTGAAACTCAACAAAATCAATAATTCTACTGGGTTACATACAAATCCCTGGCAGTGTCTTGTGGATATAATATTATTGTAACATTATTTGAAAACGGTGGTCATCTTAGTAAAACTTTTTCAACAGGATATTTTCGTGGCACCTCAGAATTCATGTTCCGTGTTCATTAATATTTCTAATGCAATTCACATTGTAAATAATAATCAAACTATATCACACAAAATTACACCAAACTTACAATTATATAATTTACCGTAAAATAATTAAAGTTACTAATAAAAAAAACTAGACAGTCATGGGCACTGCCATAACCTTTAACATTTGTCTGATTTTTACATCTATTGGCGCTCTCAGAAATAATTATGTAAATTTTCATCTATTTTGTTTATAATGAAAACATACGATAGGCTGCGTAAACATAAATTTTATTATTTATCTCTAAACGTCAGCACTTAAAAGTAAGCTTATATTTTGTATACCGTAGCATGTTAACGGCTGACGACATAGCATTGTTATCTATAATCTATAAGTTTCTCCTACCGAAAATCACTCAACGCGGCTAAAGAAGTTTAAAAAATTTTTTGACACAAAAACACAGACTTAATGTGTATTTTTTTTAAATTGGTAACATTGTGAACAACGCCTTCTGCGGCTCGCGACTGGCAGTTCGCGTGCCAGTAATTGCCCTGCGTACCTCTTCGAACAACTATCACGATTTTTTCGATATAAAACAACACATTTTAAGATATTTTCCTGTGTCTAAATGCATTCCGAGCGTACGATCAGTTAATTTGGACGATTTTGAATATTCAGAGTATGTCAATACTGTGCCAACGTAAAGAACAAATTCAATTGGACCTTGGAGTTTTTTTACTTGTTTTTTTGTATTTAAAAAAAAGCCAAGGTGGAGTTTATTTCAAACACATGTCGTAGTACAGATGGCGCGTAAGATGTAAGTGGGGTATATTTCAGATCAATTAATTTGGCTTGCAAAAATCTATATATTCTTAGTAGTGTCCAACCGAAGGTTCAGTCTCGGTTTCGGCCAGTTACGGCCAAAAAATCGTGTTTTTGCAAAAGTTTCGGTCTCGGTCAAAAAAACCGCCGAATCTTCAGCCGCGCCGAAACTTTACTATCACCCATCTAGTTTGTGACTCGTGTGTTGGTAGCCTTCGTTTTATTCGTTTTTATCTGATTGCTCAAGTGATTCTCAATCAAATTGCAGTGATTTGGAAAACAATATTGTACCAAAAGATAGTCCTTTAAAATATCGTAACTAAAATATACATAGATGATAATAATAATAATCCTTACTAATATTATACATGCGCTTTCACGCCAAAACTACTAAACCGATTTAAGTGAGATTTGTTACACAGAAATTCTAGAGCCTGAGAAACATAGAACATAGGGATAATGCGAAAAAAGGGTTGAAAGGATGTATGAAAAGTTGTATGGAAGTATTGTCATTTTTAGAGCTAGAAGCTTGAAACTTATTTTTTAGGCTGTTGATTTGATATAAATAAATATGACATTTAAAGTTTGTAAAAGTGTCACCCTCAAGGGTGTAAAATTACAATAGGGAATGGGGGATGAAAGTTTGTATGAAAATATGTAAAGTTTATGTGACTGATTAATAAGTTTGCGACAAGATACAAAAATATTAGAGTTATTCTGATGTAATATTTACGGAGTGGGTTGGCTATTGGCGCGGCGAGGGCAGCGGGGTGCGGCGGGGGGCTGAGGAGTGCGGCGTTATACGGCGCACGCGTCACGTTCCGCAATCAGCTAATATAGATCCGACAGTTTGTTTGGTGGTATGAAAATAATCCCGATTGGGTCGATACTACCATACACATGGTGTAATACTAAACTTTTGAAAATAAATTTGATTTCTGGAGTTGAGATAAGCCTAAGTACGCTCTACAGATTTCACCCTAAGTGTGCTTACCCGAACGGGCAGACGCGTGAGGGCAGGCGACTGCGTCACACGCATGCGAATACAGATAGCAAAAGATGGGAAAACAAAAAATATAGTTTATAAAATGTACTTAAATAAACTCATATAAATACTTTATACCTTATGCACTTATATACTTAAATAATAAAGTATTTATACGTATATGTCTTATTTGTAAAATAATTAGCCTAAATAATATAAAATGCTGCACAAAGACACTATTCCACGCGGACGAAGTCGCGGGCACAGCTAGTAAACATATAAGTATATTCTTTAGGTGATATTGAACTAAATATGTACAATGATTTCTAATATACCTTCTCGTATACATATCTAGAGCTTAGGGTTTAAAAATTATTACATAAACTTTTAGACAAAGAAAAAGCACATTTTATTTAGCTATCTATAGCTCGATTAAAAAATGCAAATTTTTGCGTTTCTTTTTATTAGGGGCTTTTGAAAGAAGTCATATCACCTCCATCATAACCTAATATTACTAAGATTAAAGATTTATTTCATCTTTCAGTCAATCTACATAGTATTTTAGCAATCTAGTAGGACTTACTAAAATGTTATGGAATACTCCCACATCTAATTTATTTAACTTAAACTTATCAATAAAATCTATCCTAATATTTTTATTTTCAATACATTCCATCAAAACGTGATGCACATCATCAGATGCACATAGGACCGCATGCTGTATAACACGGCGATCTAACTTAAATTGTTGTGATGGAATGTGTCCTGATCTTAACCTATGTAATAATACTAAAAAACGTCTCTTCAATGCAACATCACAGAACCCAGGTGTAAATTTTAGTGTTAGAACGAGCATTATAGAACCAAAAGATTATTTCTAGTCCAAATAAGAACACCAAAAGTATTTTCACGTGAACAATATCTGGCTACTGCTAGTACAAAATAGTATTGTTTTTAATTACGGCCATGAATATAAATTCTATAGGTACAACCTTCTATTATTTTTTTGATTATCAGTGCTTCAGTAAAATGGCGGCCTCTTGTTAATACTTTCCAATGAAGCTTATGTGAGATGTCAGAATTAACTTTATTTGCACACAATAACCAAACTATGTTACGTACATAAAATGTCAACAAAATTACACAAAATGTAATCACATATTACAAAGTTATAAGTTAATGAATTATAAACAAAGACTACTTACTACATGACAAACAAAAATCACACTAAAATCTCCTTTCGGTAAAATAATTTTGTTTTTAAAATATTGCCACAGCCCTCGAAAATGTTATACCGTTTTCATCAAAGCAACCAAATCGATCGATTCCATTGTTGTAGAGTTATTATAGGGGTGCAGATTGTCTTCTATCAATATGCGTACACTCTAAACCAAATACCTCGAGGCGATGCGGTCCCCAACTCGACTTCCCCGGGTTTTGCACTAAAAAACGCCTGGCAACACCGGCTGGATGCACGATTGATTGAGAATATGTTCCAATTAAAAAAAAAACATTCTCTTTTCGAATTTGACAGGCCGGGATAAAGAGCGGTTGCCTCGCGGTGGGTGGTAAGGACATAAACGTAGTGTTAACACGCTTCAAAAAAAATTATAACCTATTATAATTAAGTACAAATGAGAACTCTCTATTGATGAAAAAATTACCTTCTTAGATTGCTCATAACTTTATTTACATAAATGTTGTCAGTATTTCATAGCCACTTTTAAGAACATTGTCAGGTATGCATTGTTCATCTAACTTCTAGAAGAAGTTATACGTTACATGTCTTATAATATTTATTTAATTTTGTTCCGCAGATGTAAATTTTATTTAAAAAGTTTTGCAACCATTGACTTCTCTTGATTGTTGTATAAATAAAGGTGACCTTTAATTCAATATTTGCACGATATTATTTCATAGTCTGGCAAGTTTTTAGCTTAATTTTAAACGACCTACATGCCTTTTTGATACTTTATATCACTTTAAAAAAAGTTTCATTCATGCCAATGATTCGTATTATTTCGATTTATTTAAAACTATACAATTTACACAGAATATTGTTATATTTCTCGCTCGGGTAAGCATTTGTAATTTGGAAAAAAACATGAAAAGTGCGTATAATGTTATTTACAAGTAAGTATTCAAAAAGAGAATAACTCAATTGATCAAGCTTCTATACATCATTCATAAATTTTGTAATTCTATATTAGGCCTTATAAATCACATCCAAATAAAAAAAAAATAGTTTCAAGAAACTAAGTATTAACATATTGTTGTCGGCAAGGTAAATAATACGTGAATATCTAAATCCCTTTACAAATTCGACGTCCGGACCGATCCGGAGTAACGCCCCGGGATGTTTGCATTACTTGAACTATGCGCAGCGCTGTCGTTGGTAAGAGATTATGCCTATCTTTCATTACTTTAATGGCCCAAAGGGCTTTAGTTTATTTTTTAATTATAATCATTTTGTGTATGCAGTTACTATTTCTTTCATTTTTGAATATATTTGCATGATGATAGGGTAATCACGAATGCCGATCTGGTTAACTATACTCTGAACTTGAAATCTATCGCAAAAACACCTACAAGTATGTACCAGCAGTATTACTTAAAAACTATTTTCTATCTAGCGTGTTCGGCCACATCGTCACTTATTATTAGGCGTAAATGTAACAAATAAAAATAATGTAAACATATAACTACGACTTACTTTATGAGTGACACCCCTACATATATATATACCTCACAAAAATAAACAGTATTTTTTCTATAGACGTTTTATTGTACATATGTATCTCAAATTATGAATTACATAAAACATATGTTTAAAATTGGCACTAGTTATAGAAAACAGAATATGGCCAAAGAAAAGATGAATAGAGTTTGTAAGAGAAGATATGAAACAAAACGAGTAAGTAAATGAATAGATGACGACTGATAGAGATGTAAGGAAGAAGACAACATACTGCGCTGACCCCTACTGACTTGGGAATAGGACTTGAAAATGGCGATGTACCTACCTAAAATAATGTCATAAGCGATAAGAGTATTTTGAATAATCAAACAATGTGAATAATATAAGAAAAATTTAAAGATGAAATATATATAAACATTATATTTAAAATTAAATTACTATTTTATAATTAACTCGTTAAGGATCATACATCTAGTTACAACGAATTTGTTCTAATTACTAAGAAAATACACTAAGAACACATTCACGCTTTTGATTGTGTTGTCAACCTAATAAAATATTCTAATTTTAAATTACAGCACTGGCAATACAAATTTGCTCTGTCTCTCGTTACCATCAGGCTCTCTCAGTATATCCAAGTGTGTTTTTAAAGTGATTAAAATAAGTACAATCGAAGATCTGTTTTTTCATTAAAATAAAATAAAAACCAGCGATTAGTTAACCAAGGTGCTAACAGATTGCATGTTTTTTTGTATGAAATGACTACAACTACGTGATGTTTTAAAACATATGTCCGTTGTTACTTTATATGAGTATTTCAAAAACCAAAGATAACTAAAACTAATGTTTAATCAGTCACTTGATTAGAAACTATCCAATGGTCATTCTCTATATGTATCCCAATGATAAATAACTTGAAAGAGAGTTTAATCAATGTTAATTATACTTCAAATAATAAAACGAAGACAGCTCATTTCAACTTAACACTTTCAAATTATGACGGTCTTTTAAATATATTGTTATAATAACATCTTTATTAAAAAAATAAAGTTATCAGAAGCACCAACATAACGACCTACAACCAAACATGCATGTAAACGTTGGTGCACGGCGGGCGGCGACGTCCAACCGCGAGGGCACCACCGACCGCTACCGCACGTTCTTATTTTAAATATTTAAATATTAATGTGGCCACTATATTGTATTACATATGCACGATTAATTATATGCAATTATTTACGTACATATCTGTATTCGTTGATATTCCATAGAATCGTAGTCGTTTTATTTCTAAATTTGGGTAAGAAAATTGTGTGATATGTTTGAATCATTCTGTACCAATGTTCTAAGAAATTTTGTAGCACCTCAGAATTCACGTTCCATGTTATGTAAAATGCTACCAATATTAAGTATTAATTTCGTTTCAGAAATCGTTACACAAGAGACCAAGATGCCACCAAATATTCGAACCTCTAAATTCTTGTATGCTAATCAAACTTTTTTGTAAACCCTTGGACGAATGAGACGCGGGTTTTTGTGGAACCTAAGCATTAAAAAAAGGAGGTCATCTAACAGGAAAGCCTAATTAGGTAGCTAAGATTGAACACATGTTCGAGAGTTATTCGTTGATTAAAACATCGGTTGAAGTGTTGTTTTTAAAACAATGGACGGACTGTTGAGCGGTTTGTCGCGCGCGCGCGTCAATTATAAACGTCTTGAATAAATAATTGGTGGATTGTTTTATGTCAAATGTAGTCCGCGCTTTCTTTTTTATATTATTTGTGATTTCTTTAATACATTGAAGTTTTTAATACATTAAGATAAATATATACATATAATATAACAATAAAATGTAGTAGAACCTCCTAGTCGAAGTCCTCCATAAGTAGAAAGCTCTATAACTCGACTTTTTTGTCTCCCTTGAAGTTCGACTTACAGAGGTACTTTAAGGTATTTTAATTAATCAATAATCCAAGTTTTTTATAGAATTACCTAACTTATATCTAGTAAGAACTTCTTATAAAATAATGTTTTACAAATGTCTTCTTCTTTCCGATCTTCCAATCTCTAATTCGGGAAGCTTTTAACAATTACTAGCGACAAAATGTACATAATGCACTTATGCAGTATTAAGCGGGATTTTTGTTTCTCATGTAATATTTTTTTAATGAATTTTTGCAGTATTTTACCCCGTATGATCTATATCATGTACCTACTTGAGGTAGCGTTTTACTTGATATAATAGGTATGGCTACTGAGAATAACAAGTCATGTATAAACGTACAAAACCGGAAAAGTGAACTGTATTTTGAAAATAATGATACGGACCGTGAATTTTGAGAGGTAACAAGATCTCTCTTGTAAAATTTTAACAAAATAACCGATAGTTTGTTAAAGTACGGAAAATTAAAAGAATTATACAATTTTGGCACTGCAGAACTTGTATTTGTAGCCGTAATAAAAAAAAAAACACACACACAGACACACTTTCACTCTACAGCTCAGACTAAGATTAATACCATTTATTTTCCTAGTTCCCATTGTCCTATCGAATGCTCTAAGCCCTCGACACAAAACAAGTGGAAGCTGTCAAAGCTCTGCAGGTCAATAGTTTGTAATAGGTACTACAAACTAAATAAATAGTTACAACCAAAATTCTCGTGTAATCAATTCTTCTAAAATGATAATTGACCTCAGGGTCTTTGTTTGTTCATGCTGAAGTGATTTTTATTAGCCTATAAGTAAAATATAAAAAAATAATTTTCACGCAAAAAATGTTACGTTTTACATAATCCGATCCATATCACCGGCGTGTGTAATCACAGTGATCGGGCATTGAGACTCAGAAGGGGTCTGCCTACAACCCTCCGCATTGTTCAATAAAACGCTAAGTAACAGAAATATTATTTTAAATATTATACGCAATTGAATAAAATTAAATTTATCTTACCATGACGATTTCGAAGCGATGATGGAATGTTATAATCATGCTATGATTCTGACCTTTCGGAGAACGTCCTCCATACATATATACGACTCTGGTACTTTGATAGGACATTAACACTAAGAGGATATGGAAGCGGCGTTTATTCCATACAAACGTATACCTGTTTCCTATCTGGATAGAAGCATTATGAAAAAATGAGAAATCATGCTAAATTTTTACCGCCGCTTTCAGACCTACGTCAAATAAATTTGACGAATAAAAACAAAGACAAACAAAATATACGGGCATAACCGAAAACTTTCTTATTCTGTAATTAAAGAAAAAGGTTAAGTTTATAACGCGTAACATACTCGTAATTTCTGAGGTGCCGGACAAAGCTCCATGGAAAGTTCTAGCAAGATCGGCCACCGTTTTGCTTTTATATTTATTGCTTCAAATTTATTTCTGTATTTGGTGTAGTTAAATCGCTTTAAAATATTCTTCCTTTATCCTTACCTCTTTACAGAAAAACCCTTCGAGAGAGACTTTTGAATTCAAGAAAAAAGTAAAAGTAAAAGTAACTGGGTTGTTTAAAACATAATATTATTTCTCAAATCTGTATGAATACATAAATCAACGGTGCTCGTTTTTGGCCGCCGGCTTCGCCATCTGTCGCTCATTCAAGAAGTCTAGGAAATCTTTCTTTAGTGTTGTGATTTAATATTATTATATCGATAACAAAATATTAACGATAATATTACTCTTCTACATTATTTTTTTTACACGGTATAGCCTCAGTGCTATGACCACAATCTCACCTGATGTTAAGTGACGATGTGGTCCAGGATGGTAAAACACACTAAGTTTAGAGGTGCTGGTTCTCAAGTGATGCTGCCGGAACACACCTATTTGAATTTGGCGACAGGTTTTCAAACTTGAGGGTGGTAGTTACCCAGGCGGGCATCATTAGAAAATGCCCTACCACCATGCAAAATTTGCTATGTATGATTCAAACAAAGAAAAAATAAATAACAAATTATTGAAATAAATACATAAATCATATAAGTACCTGTATAAATAAATAAATCTTAATCGACTATTTTAACTATTAGTGTAAAATTAAATAAACATGTATTATTTATTAGGTACTTTTCGACGCAACTAAATCAAATATGCTAATTCTAATTAGAATTCGAAATTGCAAAAAAAAATATCTTCATTAATTAATGAATTAACCCCTTGAGCACTAACCTGGCGTTTACGCTAGCTTTCCATGTTTTCCTATTGTCTCATTTTTATGGGTAATCGGCATATTAATAAACCATTAGACAAATCTAATGCCTATAAGATACCTACGAGCCGAAACGAGTTATATTTCACTTGAATAGAGTAGGTATTAGGTATCCTTTTCAGTAAATGTTTCTGGCAAGATTATCCTACTTTAGACCTGCTCAAAAATTTCAACGTATACGAGTATGTACTTTATCGATAAATTCGTACGCACTAACTTCGCATCTCTATTTATATATTATTCATAATGTATTTTTACAACGTTTTACACTTGAATACTAGGTGGACAGATGGCTATGTTTACACAAATTACCCGTGAAATGGGGCATTGAAATTGGAGACAACGAAATCTGTACATTGAAGACATTTAAGAAATATACTATGCGGGGCTTCGGAATCGATTACAGAACACATTTCGATAGTTTTATCTGTCCGTCTGTCTGTTGCTGCCTGTGGCTGAGGTAGATCAAGAATTACGTAATAAATGGGAGCGGCGATTAAATGGTTTGCTTATTTTGAAGTTGGTTAAGTTTAAGGAGAAGGAGTCAATGGCAATAATGTTTACTTATTTATTTTTACATATAGACATACATACATAACCTCACGCCTCTCTCCCATAAAGGTAGGCAGAGACTACATCCTTCCAGATGTTCCGATCCTAGCACACATCTCTCGCTTTTTCTACTTTCATAAGCACCTTCATATATGCTCTTCGATTACGGGTACTTTTAACCTGGCCTTTTTCCAGAACATCCTCGATTTGGTCGAGATACGTTCGCCTAGGACGACCCTTACCAGCTTTCCCAGTCACTCTCGCCTTGTAAATTGGTTTCGTCAAACTTCTTTCATCCATTCTCTCTATGTGCCCAAACCAAAAAAGCATCTCTCTCTCTCTATCTTTGTCACTACATGCTCTACCATATTACAATCTTCCCTTATCACACTGTTCCTTTATCTATCATTATCATGCCAGCTATACTTCTTAGACTTCTCATCTCCACTGCATTAAACTTACTTTCATGTTTCTTCTGGCAGACCCAGCACTCGCTACCATACATAAGTGTAGGAACGTGCCTTTTTAGACACATTCTGGCTGCACACAAAGTTACGCAAGGCCCGTTCACTCGATTTCCTAACACAACTCTTCGCTCAATATCACGGTCACACTTTCCATCTCTGATAACCATTGACCAATTATTTTGTTGTTCAAAATAAATTAATGTATCAGTTATCATTGGTGGATCAAGTGGAGAACTTTGTTTTTACTGACAAAGAAGAGGGGGAAAGAGGCAAAAGTCTAAAATGTTGCTTACGTAATACTTGAAGGGGTGATGCCTTAGTTGGTAGTGAGGTCGGATTTCGCGTCAATGGACGCGGGTCCAAACCCACCTATCCAACTCTAAAATCAGCTTTCGGTGAAGGAAAACAATCTGCGGAAACCATTTCTTGGTTTCCTGGTCCTGGTAGGGTATTTTCTAATTTTTTTTTTTACACGGAATAGTCTCAGTGCTTTCACCACAATCTCACCTGATCATAAGTGATGATGTGGTCCAGGATGGCAAACACACTAAGACTAGAGGTACTGGTTATCAAGTGACGATCCCGGAACACACCTTTTGGTATTTGGCGACAGGTTTTCAAACTTGAGGGTGGTAGCTACCCAGGCGGGCATCATTAGAAAATGCCATACCACCATGAGCTATGGTTTCTTCACGATGTTTACTTCACCGAAAGCTCAGGCCGATTTTACATTTGGATAGGTGGGGATCGAACCCGCATCGATTAAATCGGAATCCGGCCGCACTACCACCTGCGCCCTCATCGCTTCATGCGCCTTAATGCCCGTCTGAATAACTACCACCGTAAAGTTAGAAAACCTGTCGCCAAATACCAACAGGTGTGTTCCAGCAGCATCGCTTGAGAACCAATCAATATAGGCATAGTGTGTTTACCATCCTGTACCACATCGTCACCTAACATCAGGTGAGATTGTGGCCAAAGCACTGAGCCTATACAGTACAAAAAAGTGTATAGCAATCATGATACTGTTTGTATATAGATTCCACATCTAAATTTTTAACTTGCAATTAAAACGAAGACGAGAGAATTTCATCTTTCGATACGTTGCGTTTGTGTTTATTTTCCAATGAACCTACCATTGAGTGTGATAGTCATTTTATAGAGCGATTTAAAAATACAACAGCTACTTATTAAATGATGAGAATTCAATGATTGCTTCGCATTACAAAAAGGTTTCACAGCGTGCGGCGGTAGCGTGTTAGCGATTACTAACGCGCAATGGACTATAAACAAATGGTTTTAATTTGTTTTTTTACTAGATGATCCCGGCTTGAGTCACGGAAATATTTTTACCTTCGCGGGCATATCTAGAACGAATCAGCAGAATTTCATCACAATCGTATGAATAGTTTAGGAGTGCATAAAGAATAAACATTTAACTTACATTGATTTTTATTTATATAGACTAGCTCCGCCCGCTTTACATAGAACCCTAATATTTCTGTCCTTAAGTTTTTCTGGTACTAAGAGGAACCAAAGTGCAAACACTTGCCAGTAAAATGTTCCATTGAATCGTAATATATTCACAAGTAGCTGTGTGCCCGCGTCTCCGCCTGCGTTTCATATATTCTTCACTGCGTAATATAGTTTTTAAATAATTAATAAAAAATAATGTTTTATTGTCCATTGAATCGTATTTTTTTTCATAAATTTTACACGGAGCCTTTATTATTTTCGAAAAACAAAAATTTAGTTATCGACCAATAAAAAGTGTCGTCAAAATCGGTTCAGTGGTTCCGGAGATTAGCCAAAACAAAAATTTGACAGACAAAAAATTTGTAAAAATTATGTTTTTCATATATTTACCATATATCACATGTGCCTATTTAGTAAAAAGTGTTTATTCTGATATTACAAGCAGACACTGCAATGTTATTTCTTTATATAGATTACGTTAAATACCTATTAGTGATGGAATTCGGTATATAAGTAAAATTTATTGCAGCAAAAACTTTAGGAATCCCTGCAATTTGGTAGTATTACTACCATTTATTCGTTATATAAACATAGATAATATACGGTTTAAACAAATGTATTTTATTGAATTTTTAATCGCGCTTAACTTACTTATCTTATATAACTATACTAATAAATAAAATTGAAGTGTATGTTTGTAATGTCAACTAAGTGGATATGAATGTACATACGATATCTATACCAAAAATGCAATTTTTAAAATTTTTGCGGTTCTTTTTTTCCAGGTAATCTCCGGAACGGCTGAACCGATTTTGATGGGACTTTTTTTGGTAGATAGCTGAAGTTACTACGTGTAACTTTTATTTTTCAAAATAATTAGGATTCCAAATAAAAAAATTGAAACTCATAAAAAAATCAATAAAAAATATCCGATTCAATGAGTTTTGTGTTCCGGGCAACTGTTTGAATTTATGTGAAATATTTTGACTGTACCATAGTACTAAATTTTTTTAAGGAAAATAATTAGGGTTCCGTATAAAAAAAAAACATTAAAACACAGTGAAGGTATGAATATGAAATGAACATGTGTGTGATGAATTAAATTACAGCGTGAAGATTTGTGTATATATCGGTCAAATGTCGTGTTAACGTCATATATATCATTTGAAATGGTCGCAGTATGTGGCGCATGGATTGTGGAATTTAAATACACTGTGGCATGGTTCAGGGTTGCCAACCTCACTTATAATTATTACTCTAAATCTAGTTAATTATCCGTTAATTATTTTTGAATATAGGTATATTGTAAAAAAGAAACATTCATAAATGTCATTTCGTTGTTTGTGTTATAAGACGAGAATTACTGAACTGATTTACATTATTCTTGTTAAAATCATGGATGTTTTTATGTAATATTATCTACAGTCATCGTCACTTTCACTTTCTTTGTCCTGCCTCTAGTTTTCCATCCTTGAAGCGATGATGGCGCAGTGGATAGTGCGGCCGGATTTCACGTCAATCGGCCTGAGCTTTCGGTGAAGGAAAACATCGTAAGGAAATCATAGCATGTAGGTAGTGCATTTTCTGATGATACCTGACTGAGTGTAGCTACCACCCTCAAGTTTGAAAACCTTTCACCAAAAACCAATAGGTGTATTCTGGCAGCATCACTTGAGAACCATTAACTAGGTTTATTGTGTTTACCATCCTGGACCACATTGTCACTTAACATCAGGTAAGATTGTGGTCAAAGCACTGAGCCTGTATCGTGTAAAAAAATCATTCCAGTATTCATTACTATTTTTCCTCTCTCCTCATAACATGTCCATACAACGACAAACTATTCCTCTTCAAACGATTTGTGCCACTTTCAAATTCCCTCAAATACAGTGGTCGTTAAACTGGCTAAAAAAAATTACTTAATAGGTTATAATTGTCACACAAAGTCAGTAGGGAACTCTCGTTTGATAGCTCATAAAAATATATCAATTAATAGACGGTATTATCTAGATAATCCAGTAGTCGTCAGACTGTTCTGGTTAAGGAGCTAATAGATCAATGTAAGGTACCACTGGGGGCCACACTTTTATTAATTGGGTAGTTGATAGTTCCGATACCATCTATCAATTGAAATGTTTTTATGAGCTGTCGAACGCGAATTACCCATAGACTATGTATAGCAATAACAACATAATTATGTAAGTCATTTTTCGTAACCTAATACACTAATTATATGTACTTACACTCGATTTTGAGTCATTGTCTACCAAAATTTTTTGTGACATCGCGAGCAACACAAATACCGTTCAAGGGCCTCAGTTTGACGACCACTGAGCTAATCTATAAAAGTGCGGCCCGCATTGGTACATCACATTGACCTATGTTGCTCTTAACCAGAACAGTCTGACGACCACTACTTTACTGTATTCATTTCTACCTTTATCCCTTCTAATCCTTATGAATTACCTCATTTCTTGATTACTAATCATAGTTTTATTTAAATTACCAACTTATTGCCAACTTCGCTTCAAAAAACGTGTGATAAACGATACCTATTCATGAATTCAAAAATAGAAATAAATCTATAAAAATTATCTTCATGTTTTCTAAAATTATAATTTGTTCAAAATAAATTCTACATACATATTTACTAGTATTAATTATGCCTGAACATGATGGTCATGGTTATGCTATCTAGAACCAACCCGCAGCAATAGGATACCTTTGACATAATTGAGTTGTTGTATCAAACGAGTATTTAATATTAAAATTAAGTAAATAATTTATTTTTAAAATATATTGGGCACAACTATAATTCTGGCAAATCAGTTGTAAACAGTTCGAACTTTTTCGAAATTTCTCTTTCGTAACATCTTTTCGAAATTACCCTAAATTGTTAGTATTGCATACTGTTGCCGAATTAACTTATTAAATAAGTTTATATTATTTGTTGGATACTTCAAGTTTCGTGAAAAATCCTACTGCACTCACTGTTTTCTTACTTATACGTACAAATAATTTACATATAGTCTGACCTGAAAAAACAAAATGCTTACTCTGAGGTAGCCATATTTGATTTAATCATAGCAACACTAATTATTGTCATGCGGATGTGAATTGGCTTAGAAAGATTTAATCAAAATGAAAATCAGAAAAATCTTAATTCAATTTAGGCCCTAAGGCGCCTAAGGCGATTATGAACGTCTAAAACACTACCTATTACTAATCTACTACTCTACCTACTAATCTATATACATACTAATAAATGAAATTGAAGTTGTTCTGTTTGTAATGTCAAAGCATTTTTTTTTGTACTAATATGAATGTACATAAGATACCTATACCAAAAATACAGTTTTAAAAAAAATGTGTGTCTGTCTGTTAGGTCCAGCTAATTTTCGGAACGGCTGGACGGATTTTGACTGGATTTTTTTTTTTTTTGGAAGATAGCTGAAGTTACTCCGCGTAACTTAGGGTACTTTCATTTGTAGAAAATTATTTCTGCTCTGCGTAAAAAAATTGAACTTCATAAAAATTTTGAATAAAATCCGATTCACTGCACATTTTTACGCCCGCATTTTTATGCTTGAATTTATGAGAAATATTTTTACTTTTTGATATTAAAACCAAAAAAAAGTTTTACGAAAATAATTATGGTTCCGTATAAAAAAATTAAAACGCAGTGAAGAATATAAGAAACGCGGGCGCAGCTGCTAGCTGCTACCCGGCTAGTCAAAGCCATAATATTTTTCACTCGCCACTGCTCATTTTCACTCGTTCGTTGATTCTAGTTTGCATAACTCTATCCCATCGGACCTGGGGTCCATAATCCTACAAAGTGACGTCATAAACAGTTGTAGGGCGAGATCCTTTCTTTTGATCTCTACTTACCGAACGAACTCATTTTGATAATCACTTAAAAGGGAACTGTTTGTACGCTATAAAATTTAATTTAATGATTTAATTTATAATATACCTATCATCACCAGCACGATCATTGTATATCAAAGAAGTAAATTAGCAGAAGTCGAGAAAATTACTAAATAATATCGACAATGATTTATTATTGAAGTGATTTATTCTTAAGAGCCATTGAGCGATTCTCGGTAAGAGAAAATTTATAGATTCGCATTACCAATGCTATGACGTTAGCCGTCAACATACTATAGTGTGTCAAGTACAAGATGGCTCTCAGAGATAAAAATAAAATTTGTTCTTATGCTGCCTATCGTATGTTTTGATTATGAATAAACTATGTGAAAATGTACATAATTATTCCTCGGAACTCCAATAGATGTAAAAACCTGGCAATTGTTAAATGTTAGGTTATGTTTATAATTTCAATTGAAGTATTGTGAAGTATTGTGAAATAAGACAGTGTAATAAGATTTTATCGAGTATATCGAGAATCACTCAATGCCGCAAAAAAAAATTCACTGACTGAGATGATTATAGAGTAGGTATCATGGGTAATAAATTCTAAGGTGTGTGTTTAAAAAAATATTTTTACCTAGTTTAAAAGTTACTTTAAATTTTATTTAACATTTATTATTACATTACATATTAATAAGTAATTGTATTTGTCTCTTTGTCTTCAATAAAAATAATCACATTTATGTAGTTTGAATAATGAATAAATAGAAATCAATAACAAAACTGTAAACAAGTGTGTTGCTAGTTCAAAAAATGACTACGAGAGAAGACACCGCAGCGTGTGCGCACGCTCAGTATGGCGCGGCGCGAGAATTATAACCTATTTTAAATGTGTTGGTGTGTAAACAACGTAAATACAGATATTTCAAATAGCAAATCAGGGGTATTACAAAGTCCATTAACGAAAATTCTGGATAATGTACTGACTAGTAAATTAAAAACTAAGCTTTCCATTTTAAAATCATACTTTTAGATAAAATAAAATAAAAATAAGTTTGCAATTTTGTGGGATTTTGCGGCCTTTCTTATGAGACCCCTGAGATAAAGCAATAACTGTTTTAATCCAAAAAATTAGTTGTACTGTTGTAATCAAGGTTGGTTTTGTTTTGTAATAAATCTATTTAATCCTAGCAGCCCCAGATTTGGTGTTGGGGAGGGGGGGGGGGGGGTGTCAGTAACCGGGGCACTCACCTCGAGCGGCAGTTCAGAGGGTGCCAAAATCATAAAATATTATGACTATAAATAAAAAAGTGCTTAGTCCACAAATGTAAAAGTTTTTAGGTAGTATATAATAACTCTTCATTATTTATTCTACCAAATTTATTAAAGGGCTCTTATTGTCCCATTCACGAAAATTGCCAACCATATATTTGTGAGTTTTTTTTTAGTAATTTATCTTACACGCTGCAGACGGGCGCCACGACGCTATCAAGTTTCTGTCCCGGTTTCAAAAAATCGTAAATCCGGGATTGACTCTTAGATTTTTTAGGTATGAGTTCAAATACTTAGTAGGTACGAGAAATTAGATTTCTAAAAATTTAGTGATTGATGAACCCCTGATTGTCCACTACTGGACATAGACTTCTCCAAAATCGCGCCACTGCACTCGCAGGCTTACAGGTTCAATAATGTTTTTTTTTTGTGCAAATGAAAATTCTTGTATGAGTGAAGCTGGGAAAATGGACCTTCTGTAGTTTACATTATTTTGTGTATATTTTCATGAATTAATTTACGGCTTATTGCATTTGTAAACGCACAGTCTACACACTTGTTAACCCGCGAACTGACTCGATCGGGTTTATTTACATTTGACACGAACATCGAACACGCTTGTAACTTGCTTGCTCTTCAGTATCCGACTTTGTGACATACTTTAGTGTAGAAGCACTACTGTTGAGTCGAGAGGTAGCTATGTCGATTCCCGTTCACGTCTTATTTTTACTTGTAGAAAATAATTATTAATTGCATTATTTATTTACATTGTCTCTTTCAAATAATATTTAACTAGATAAATGAAATATGTAGCCATGGAGACTGTGCGGATAATAGAGAAAACTCGAAACTTTGAAAAACTGTTTTTATTAATATTTCAATTCCATAATTTGTTGTTAATAGAAATTGTTAATACAAGCTAACATATAACATTTTTGTGGTTTTACATCTATTAGCGTTCGTATAATTATTGTACTAATTATATACATTTTACCAGATAGTTTATTCATAATCAAAACGTACGATACGACGTATTTATATATTTTATTATTTATCTCTGAGCATTAGCACTTAGTATGCGGATACGAAACTAGCGATGGCCGAGCGATAGCAGAGCGGCGCGACGGCGATGTATACAAAAGCATAGAACATTACAGCGACAGGCACGAAACGAGCGGCAGCAGAGCGGGGCGATCAAGCGATGCACATGCGACGGCGGCGCGGAAGCGATGGGAACAAACTACTTCGGTTTCGTCGCGTGCGCGGTTACATAGTGTTGTGTTGAATTTTGGTAATGGAACTTTGAAGAATTTATATCGTGTATTTTATCAAAAACTGCTATATGGGAAAGCAAAAATGTAAACCATAAAAAAAAAAAAAAAATGAAATAAAGCGTAGAAAATTCTCCCAAGTTACGTCTTCGTCGATTTATTGGATGAACACCATTTCTAGGTAATAATAATAATTCCAATACTTCTCTTTGACATAGATTCACGTCTCTCACAACACTGCTCGAGCGCGACTGCCCGACTGCTTGTTTTGTGGCCACGCGAGATACCGCTGCCCGATCGGCCTCCGCCGCGCCGCTCCGTTACCGCCATCGCTTAGCTATCGTAAATTTCGTGCCCGCAGCCTAAAAAGCTTTCTTATACTTGACATACTGTACCATGTTGACGGCTGACGTCATAGCGTGATTAAAGTGAATCTATAGGTTTTCCCTATACTGAGAGTCGATCAACGCGGCTGAAGCAGTTTTCATTTCAAAAATTAGCTGTAGTATCTACAAATATTAAAATATTACATCCTTCCATTCAACCGAAAGACGTCCACTGCTGGACATAGGGCTCCTCCAAAGATCTCCACGACGACTGGTCTTGCATTACGTGCATCCAGCGGACTTTCGCGAGCTTCACCAGGTCGTCGCTCCATCTTATTAGGGGCCTACCCACGCTGCGACTTCCAGTGCGCGGCAGCCATTCGAGAACCCGTTGGCCCCATCGGGTGTCGGTTCTACGATCAATGTCCCCAGCCCACTGCCACTTAAGTTTAGCAATACTTCAGGCAATGTCGGTAATTTGGTTCTTTTGCGGATCTCCTGTTTTCTGATCGATCACGCAGGGAAACTACGAGCGTAGCCCTCTCCATTGCCCTTTGAGTCATTTTGAGCTTTCTGATTAGGCCCATAGTAAGCGACCACGTATCATTACATAGCGTTTAGCAAAATATTACATAGCGAAATGTATTACATTGCTATATTAACAAAAAAACATCTTCATTGAAATAACAAGTCCACATCAAGATGGTTCCCAACAATCGCGTTTAATTTCAACATAATATCTGGACACATAACTTCAATTAAATTGCTTTGAAACAAAGTAAGAAATACTCTTGAAATTTGTGTATTGTAAAATTAATTTCAGACTTTCTGTTTATTCGTCTATAAATTACATTTTTTCATTGTAAGTGAATCGATTTACATAATTTGTGGATAGAAAAAAATGTAAATTTGAATTAGTAAATTTAATGAATTACGAAAACAAATTAGGATTAAATCAAACAAATAGCATTCGGCAATTCGAAACACATAAAGTAACTCTCTAGTTTTCATATTTACTCTAAATAGAAGATGTGAAATCGTTCAGTATTTCTAATTACTTATAACATTGAGGCTGATGGGTGTGAAGAGAAATGTTAACAGGCTGAACCGATGGAGACTGCACACGGAAAATGTATTTCAGTAAACAATGTCAGTTGTTTTTCAAGTTTTAAAACGGCACCAGTGACAAAGAAGTTAAGGAGCAGGCGTCTGTCTTGGTATGGACATATTTAGAGAGTGAATGTAGGTATGACCTCTAATAGAGATGGATGGAAGAGGAAGACATGTTGCGCCGACCCCAAATAAAAATAGGATAAGGGCAGGGAGATGATGATGAATGTCAGTTTTTTTTTTTTTATTCGACGCGCAGTATTTAACGGTATAACATATTTATTTATTACAATGTTTTGTAATTTAATGCAACCTCTAATGCTAACGTTTTATGTAGGTATCAGTTTTTCACACGCGTCTCTTTAAATGTCTAATTTAATTTTAACGCGAAGAATATTTATGAATAATACCATATTTATTTCGAAATATACAAAGACAAATAGGAAAAATTAAAAATACAATTTGAAACGTGTTCCATTTTTACTTTAAATCAAAATTTATACAATTACAATTACTGAAATGAATCGGCAGGTATGCAGTCTGGGTAGTGCGTAAATGCATTTCCCCCCGTCAAAAAAAAAAAAAGAAGGTATATATAGTCTACAATCGTGTATGAAAAATATCTTATTCAATATTGCAATACTCATTTAGTAGTCACACGAAGCCGGGTTAAGTTGCTAGTAGTATAGTAACAAATACATAAATAATTGTCCTTTGTGCCTGTGAACGGATGCGGTTTCAATCACAATATTATTCTTTAAGTTTCGAGCCATTGCATCCGCTCCCTGAAGCCATATCTTTTTTTTTCTTTCTTTTTTTTTTTTAGTTATTTTTTTTTATTTCTTTCTTACGAACACAATGTCGTTGGCCTCGCGAGCCTTTGTCGGTCGGAGTTAATTTTATGTTGTTATTATTAAAAAATGTTATATACACTAACTTATGCTAGCCGTTTTGCTTGTAAGTTAAGAAACAACATACCTATAGCATATACCTGAGTTTAAGACTTGAATTGTTTTTTTTACCTGTAATATCTACAAAATTATAAAGAAGTAATGTTATAAGACGTTTTGAAGCGATTGTGGTTTAGTGGTAGTGCGTTCGGAAAACGTCGGAGGTCGTAGGTTAAAATCCACCTTTCCTATACTATATGAGCTTGAATTTTCTAATGCCCGTTTGGTTAGCTACCGCTCAAAAGTAATTTCAGAGCCAAGTTGTCTCTAGGCTTAGCGTGATTCTATCTAATGATATCGCCACACAGCAGGCGGGTCGGGACTCGCTTTTGTTATAGAAGAGGTCGACCTCAGTTCGCGTCGACGCGATGTCTTCTATAGAAACATCGTGCTGGGGTCCCGACCCGCCCGCTGTATGGCGAAACCATAAGGCGTCCAGACTGAACTCACCTACAGTAACAAAAAAAACTGGATAATGATATCTCAGAGAATTATCAGCTTATACGCTACATATTAATTATTATAACGAAAACACAAGTTTTTTTTTTGTAATGCACATTCTTTCTTTCTACATCTTTGTTCGTTATTAGATTATCCGTAAATAAAACCCTTAAAATGCGCCTTTTTGAATGCGAATGTCGTAAATTTTAAAAAAAAACTAATGGCTACTGCATGGCGCGCAATTGAAATAAGGAAGGAAGTTATTACCAGCTGCGTGCATGCGACTCTGTTCGCATTTTACATATTCTTCACGGAGTATATAATTTTTAAATAAAAATATCTAATATTTGGCTTAGCTATACTTAGGTGGAATATATAGAAGAAACTATGAAGGTAAAACTGAGTAAAGTCGACAGAAAAACTACCAACGAAAAATTCCCTATTGCTTAGGTAGTGAAACTTTACATCAAAATCATTAAATATTCAAAATAAATTATTAAAAAGAAATAACTGTGTACCTATAGTAAGAAGCCTAGGCAATTTAACTACAGAAAGGTAGGTTAGACACCTATAGTATGAACACTTCCTTTTCAGAAAACAAAGTTCACAACATAAAGGATGGCGTCTAATGACCTTTGAATATTTGAAACACAAACAAGTCTAAGTACTACACACAGCGTGTCAAATACCTTGCCGTGAGAAGGTAGAAATTCTATTTTATTTC